>OY776078.1:22087646-23496646 GCA_963675205.1 Catocala nupta
CCCTAAAACAAAGCTTACTTATAAAAAATTAAGGCGAGGATTTCCCAAAATACAGTGTTATCTAGCGTACTTAAACGCGTTTTATTTGTAAATAACATATATTTAAATTCTGAAAAAAATATATGTTATTTTACAGCGTTAGATCTTTATTTGTCGGGCATTCGAAACACGATTACTGACATTATGTAAGATCGAAAAAAATCGCGAAGATAGGTCTGATTTAAGAATTTTTCGTGTTTTATTTGAGTTATATTGGGATTTGAATTTTCAAAAATATACCAATAGAAAAGTCATGTAAAAACGGTTATTTGTCGGGCATCACAATATGAATTATAAAACATACAGAAATATAATACCGAAAATATGTGATTTCCTACTGCCTACGCGCTCTCTCCCGCATCGTTCAGTCCCGAGCGGGATGTTATGAAGACAGGACGTATCGCTAGTTTGCAGAGCGCACCGCAGAATTACGAATAATTTTATCGTCAGTTACGAATGTCATCACAAGTTATTGATAAATATATTGTTTAGTTTGTTAATAGGTATTGTAAATTTTTAGTAATAAGAGTGTATATAATTAGCGTAGTTTTGAAAATATCGTTTTGATTATTGGACAAGATAAATGACTTGATAACAAGAGCATAGTTAGGTACCAGTGCTTTAGAACATTATTATTGATTTGTTGTGATTTGTGGATGACGAGTGTAGAAATGGGCAATAAAAATAAAAGAAAATCAAGGTTGTCATCTTTAGCCTTACGTAGGCTAAACAAATGTAAAAGGTAAGTTGCCTACCTATTATTTGAAAATAACTAAACACTATTTATCATATTTATATAGGACTTGAATCATTATTTTATAGCATTATTATTATATTAGGTAGGTATACGGGAATAAAAATGTGAGATGTGCCTAAAAGCAAATACGAGCAAATTTTATAGGTAAATAAAACTACCTATCTAAATAAATAAAAATATTTTCCGCAGTTTTACGTGCGTAGGGGTATTTATGGTTACTGCACCACCCTCGTGGGTCGTAGCGTGATGTTATTTGATATAACATTCCTAAACAAATAGGCTACAAAGGCAATAAAAATCTTAGAAATTGGCCTGCTTGTTCCTGAGACTAGTGCATTCAAAAAACACAAAATTTTCAGTTTTGGTATAGATAGGTATATGAATTTCCATATAAGTAATATTCAATAATCCTATTGACTATTACCACACTATTACTAAACACGGAATACGGTTTGATTGTTATATTTACGTAGTTTTCATGGACACCTAATAATATTATCGTATTGTCTATCACGCCTAGAAAGAATGCACTAGTGTCACAGTTTAGAAATGTTCGGTAAGTATATCAATTTGACTGACAAATAATAACGAAAACTAGAGTTTCTCATTGGTTGACGGAAAATAAGTGTTATGTTTTTAGATTTTATGTAGGTATTTATATTTTGTGCGTATGTATGTATGTATAATTTTGTTACCTTTTTCTCTATTACTTGCCGATGCCAGCGCCTAAATTCATTATTCGTTATTTGGATTACATATGCGTGCACGTGTGTCTGCATGAGTATATTGCTATAACTATTGCCCAGTAATACTAACTACGTTATTTTTTATTTTAGTGCAATGAGTTTGCAAGTACAAAAAGTTGATAGGAGTACACCTGCATTATTATTGGACGTCAAGTAAGTTTATATTCATAGATAATTTCTACTTCTTTGTTGTAATAGACTAAATTTAAAATGTATGTTGCAGTTTGATGGATAAGCCTGAGGAGGGTACTTTGTTAGCGGTACTAGAGCCTGTAAATTTGGATAACCCTATAAATGAGGAGTAAGTAACTGCCATAACATAGTATTAACAAACTAATTTTATACGGGATATTCGAATGCGTTTTTGCATGGAATCGAAGATGCATATCAGCAGCTGATATTTATTTTAATGTCGTACCGTCTACTCTCTCATCGCATTTCTAAAGTACGTCTTTTATTATTACAGAATAACTATGAACACTGTAACTGTACCAGGGTCTGCTTTATATGAAGGTGAACATAGAAATGTATCACATGAAAATACTTTTGAGTAAGTATAACTTTTGTGTTGCTTTTCTTCATTTGGGGAAGTCAAATTACAAAATAAAAATAATATATTAATTTGTTTATAGAAATATGGAAGAAAATGAAAACTTTGCCATTGAGCATCAAAAGGAAGATTATCAACCTATCAGTGGAAGACGAATTGTGGATATAGCCTACATAATTTCGCAACTTCAAGAACGGACGCATCATATAGATTTATTTGATTGCAAAGTTGGATATTTTAAATTAATAGGTGAAAAAAGAATAGGGTTAATATCAAAATTCAAATTAGAGTGTTCTGTATGTCGTAATATAGTTTTAATTGACTCGGACAATAGCAGTTCAGAAAACCTAAACGTTAATGTTGCTGCAACCACTGGCATTGTGGCTGCTGGTGTGGGATATTCGCAATTCGAAGAGATGTTATCAGCTATAAATGTGCCTGTTTTTTCTCAAAAATATTTTAGTCACCTACAAAATAGTGTTTATGATACTTGGGAGAAAACAGCAGCAAACTGTATGGAAGACGCTGCAAACCGTGAAAAAGAGGCGGCTATTACTGAGGGTCGAGTAAAAAAAGGGTTGCCCATTATAGATGTACACGTTGATGGTGCTTGGGGATTGAGGTCATACGGTAATAATTATAGAGCAATGTCAGGAGTTGCAGCGATTATAGGTAGAAAATTCGGCGAGGTGTTATACATGGGGGTAAAAAACAAATACTGCATGATTTGTGCACGATCCCAAAAAAAAGGTGTTGATCCTAGGCAACACAAATGTTTTAAAAACTATACTGGACCTTCCAGTGCAATGGAAGGGGATATTATTGCTGAAGGATTTAAATCTTCCGTTGATATGTATGGTTTAATTTATGGGAGAATGATTGGAGATGGAGATTCCTCCACCTATAATAAAGTACTAGAAACAAAACCTTATGACCTATTTAATCATACTGTAGAAAAAATTGAGTGCAGGAACCATATTCTACGGAATTTTTGCAACAAAATGAGAGCCATTATTAAAGACACAAAGTATCCAATAAAACACCGAAAAACCCTCACAAACGAAAAAGTTATGAGCATGCGTAAATATATAGTAAAATCAATAAAATTTCATAATAATTCTAACAATGTTAAAAATGTTTCCATTAAGTTATTGCATAATGATATTACTAATTCAGTATCACATGCATATGGAGACCATAGGCTTTGTCACGATCACAATTGTTCTAAAAATAATTCTCCCAAAAATAATCAGCTAAAAGATATAAACACCTCAACTTTTCTATTCCGGGTCAATGCTATTATAGCTTCAGTAGCAGGTAAAGCTCGTAGTCTTATAGAAGATGTGGATACAAATATAGTTGAGCGTTTTAATAGTGTGATTGCTAAATTTATAGGCGGCAAGAGAATAAATTTTTCACTGAGACGAGGGTATCAAGGAAGATGTTCTGCGGCCGTAGTTTCATTTAACAGAGAAACTGCGATTTCTTCTGTTCAAAAAAATATCCTGGGGAGAAGTCCTCAGGGAAAAGTTAAAGAAATTGAGAAAAGAAGGATACTAAAACGAAAATACAATAGAGATCACCCTACAAAAAAAAATAGAAAATATGATTGCTCGGTGCATCAACATAACTACGGGCCTGCAAGTTCGGCTCCCGATATGAGTCCTGTAAAATTAAAAAGGGCAAAGGAAGACTTCTTTAACAATTTAAAAGGCCTGACAAATGATAAAGAGAGTATAGAAAGAAACACCATATTACAAAGGGATTGCAGTGATTGGATGGAATTAAGAAAAAAATTGATAACTGCTTCAAATTTTAGTAGTATTTGTAAAAGACGACGTTCGAATACTGCAACAATAGTTAAAAATATTCTTTACAAAAAAAATATAACCCATGTGTCATCAGTGGCTCATGGGATCGAAAACGAGAAGCAAGCAATTCAACAAATGGAGCGACAGGAAAAGATTATTATTGAACCCTGCGGGCTCTTCATTGACAAGAAATATCCCTTCATTGGTGCTACACCTGACGGTGTAGTCGGGGACGACATAATTGTTGAAGTAAAATGTCCAATTACGTCATTTAAAATAGGAATTGATGCAGCTATTAAAGCAAATAAAATTCAAATATTCAGATATGATAAAAAGAAACATACCAGGAGTATAAATAAAAACAGTAACTGGTATTACCAAATTCAAGGTCAGTTGCATGTTACCCAAAGGAAGACCTGTATTTTTGGGATATGGTCTGGTGAAAATCACCCACTTTTAATTGTATATATTCATAGAGATGACGAATTTTGGTCAAAGCAAATGGAGACCAAAATAGTAAATTTTTACATGCAATGCCTTTTGCCAGAAATTGTCGACCCACGACAAAGTCGTGGTATGCCTTTAAGAGATATAATAATAAATTATGATAAAGAAAACCTATGTAATCATTATATCGGACAACCAGACCAGAGTACAGAATCGGAAACACATGTGCAGCCCGGTCCAAGTAAGCCAAGAACGTTAAATTTCAACCTAACCTAGTCTTCATTTGGAGTAACAATGTGGTGGTGCGTTATTTTAATATGTATAACGCTTACATATAAGTAGATATTCCTATCTTACCGCCCTTCTAATAGAGGTTAACACTTGTATCCAGTAAAATTTTATCATTGACTGCGTTGTTAGATTGTAAGTGGTGTAAAATTTAAAGTACCTTAGAGATTTCATTGTTAAAATATAACAGTATTGAATAATTGTTGATTAAAAAGAGTGGTCATGAGTACCTTACCCGTTCTTATTATTGGTTCTGTACCGTTCTTTTGCTGAAAGTAGCAACGTAAATGTTAATTAATATTAATAATTGTAACTTAACACACAAGTGTTACTTTAATTTTGTAACCTAGTCGAATAATAAACCAAAATATACATCAATATCATGTTCCAGTTTTGTTTCTATTTATTTGAATAACTTGTTGTGCGTTGCTTTCACTCAGCCCCATTCTTTCCTTTTATCCTATCTTTAGTCCTTTTCCCTAAGGTTGACAACGAGCAAGCGATTCTCTCGTATTGCGAGCAATCATAGCTTACGCTAACCGCTCACCATCAGGCATGCTTGTTTACCACCTTGGTAGTATGGTACCTAGGTGGTCCAGCGGTAGTGTAAGCAACTGCGGATCATGAGGTCTTGGGTTCGATTCCCGGGTCGAGCAAAAAGTAATATTGGGTTTTTCTGTTAAGAATTATCCAATAGAAGCTCGGAGTCTGGATGTTGGCGGTGTTACACCCCCGTGCCTCAACAAGCACATTAAGCCGTTGGTGGTCCAGCGCCCAATCTCTCTCCGGTCGTGTCGGATATGCCGTCCCATCGGACTATAAGAGTGAGGGAATAGAGATTGCACTTGTGTCGGCACACACACTTGTGCACGATAGTAATGTCCTGCGCAGATAGCTAGTCTCCTTTGAAACTGGCTGTCGTGACCAAAATTCGGCTAAGTGGACATTATTTTTATTTTTTATTATTATTAGTGTTACAAAAATTATGCTGATAAGTTTAAAATAGTAATTATGCGAATACGTATCCTTCTTAACCGTCAAAATTAACAATAAAGATAATGTTCATAATATTACTGATTACATATTTTCTCTATAAACAACAGCGATTTTGGAAAACTACTTTCGAATTTCATAAAGATTTATTCAAAATAGAAACATTGCGAATTATTTATACTCGATAAGTAAGTTTATATTTCAATTGATAGACTGCTTGAATTTTCTATGCTATGGCGCGAAAATGTTATACCTACGTGCCGGCAGAGGCGTCGCGGTCGCGTGGTCACCGGCACTCGCGAGTAGTATAGCGCGCGACTCATCGTAATTATCGACGTTGGCGTACGCGCGAACTGGGGAAGCGGGAGGGCCTCAAAAGCTTTGAGCGCTCGGAAATCCTCGCCTTAATGGTAACTTTGGCTAAAAGCTTTCTCAGGTCTGGTTAAGCAATAACAGCAGATGTTTACTGCGCCGAACTTCGAACAATAATAGCGAAACAGGCAGTGAAACAGCTTCGACTTGATCTTCACCATTATTGCTCCATGATAACTCAAGACCTCACACTGCATGAGAAACCGTTATAACTCTACAGGAGCTGCAATTAGAAACCATATGTCATCCTCTATACTCGCCAGACCTTGCTCCAACGGACTACCATATTTTTCGTGATTTGGACAATTTTCTACGTGATAAAAATTTTTCTTCCCAGGAGGCGTACAAAATGCTTCCACACAGTTTGTCGAATCTAGACCCCGGAGTTCTATCGTAAAGGCATAAATGATCTTCCATTTATATGGCAGCAATCTATAGATAACGAGGGTAAATATTTCGGTTAATTAAATATGGTAGATCTTAGAAAAACAGTGAAAGAGTTTGTATATTTGGGTACTTTGTTTACAAGGGATGGTACACACGAGGGAGATATTGAAAGAAGAACGATTGCTGGCAATAAAGTGAATGGCGTCCTACGCGCTTTTATGAACAGTCGAAATGTATCCGAAAAGGCACGTTTGGCTGTTCATAGAGGACTATTAGTGCCTACACTTATGCATGGAAGTGAAAGTTGGGTATGGCAAAAGAAGCATGAGACCAGAATTACTGTAGAAATGAGAGCGCTGAGAAATATATGTGGTGTGACTCTGAAAGATAGAATAAGGAATAGTGTGATTAGAGAGAGATGCGGCATAAAAGTGGATATAGTGACGAGAATAGAAAAGGGTATGTTAAGTTGGTTTGGGCATGTAGAAAGAATATACGAGAACAGACTGACTAAGAAAGTTTATAAGGCTAGTGTGAATGGAACAGTCGCAAGGGGAAGACCTAGGTGAACGTTTCCTGATCAGATCGGAGACGTTCTGGATAAAGGCCAGGTTAAGAGCACCTTAAACCGGCGAGCGTGTATGAGGAATGTTATGAAAGTGAATGAAGCCAGAGAAGTGTGTCAGGATCGTAGCAAATGGAAATCCGTAGTCTCTGCCTACCCCTCCGGGAAACAGGCGTGAATTTATGTATGTATGTATGTAGAAAAAACCAGTTTCAATTTTTCAGTACAAATCGGCAATTTTATACTTACCCTAATATTTACGAACAAAACAAAACTTGGGTACAATTATTGTTGTAATGTAGATATATTCACATTTCGGGCACGCCACAATCGTGGCGGTAAGACCCGTTCTTAGAGAGTGGCTGGAGAGGCGTCATGGCGTCCTCACGTTTAGTCTGACGCAGGTGCTGACCGACCACGGTTGTTTCGGTCGGTACCTGTGTCGAATAGGCAAACAGGAGACGCCCGGTTGCCATCACTGCGGCGACTGCCGCGTCGTTGTCGAAGACACGGCGTTGCACACATTGGTAAGTTGCCTTGCTTGGGCCACGGAACGCCGTGTCATGCACGCGGCAGTCGGTAGAGTCTTCCTCTCGTTCGAGGCTATGGTTCTGTCCATGGTTTTAAGCGAGAGGTCTTGGAATGCCATCGCCTCCTTCTGTGAGGAGGTGATGTTAGTGAAGGAGGCGGCGAAGAAGCAGAGGGAACGTTCAATCCCTCTCCCTAACCGCAGAACTGGGCGCAGGATGGCGCGAGACGACCTCTAGCCACCTTGAGTAAAAGCCGGGTGGTGGACCCATTGGAACCGTCCACCGCCCGATCAGCGCAGGTCCGAGTAGGCAGCGTTCGTGTTCCGCGCACGCCTCTCGACGTCGCAAGGGGGACTAGGTCCCCCGCTTTGTCTGTTTAAATATTGTGTGTTTGTGAATTTGTCCTGTATGTGTGATGGTTATGTGGGACCCGCCATGGGTCGAACCTTTGGCGGGGTCACGATTCGAATGCGAGAGCGATCCGCGTGGCCTCGCCATAAAGCCATAAAGGTGTGAGGAACACCGCGGTGGTTTTAGTCGGTTCAGCCCAAATCCATCGTAGGGGCTGGATCCCGACATATCCCCATCGCCCGCCCCAAAACCGGAGATAAGGAATGTGTTTGCACACTTCCTCGCGTAAAAACAAAAAAAAAAAAGACACATTTAGGAATAATTATAAATAAAGTAATACTGTGCCTAAAGCACGTTTTGTCATTTGTGTCATTCCATAGATTTTTATATAATAAAAAGACACTGCCAATACTTGTTTCTTTATTCAAAAATTCCCTTCAGACACGTATGATTTGTACTTACCGAGATTTCTGCTATTGGTGTGCTATTGGTCTGCTATTGGTGGATTTGGTTTGGGTTATTCCGAAAGGATATTGGTTTAATCAGAATTTCTTAGGTCAATCAGGTTTTACATGTATCGTTGTCATAAAGACTAGATCACAATGACTAGATGACTCACGTTCCGCGTAAAAACCGCATAGCAACTGATGTTTAACGCAATTTAATTATTTAACCTTCAGAACAGTAACTAAAGTCATTCACACTTGGATAAAAGTTCTAAGAAAGTAAAAAAGGTTACCATATATTATGGTATTCTAGATGACGACTTAGACTCAGAAGTCCGAATAACACGTTCCCAGATTAAAAATTTGCAAGCCAATAAATTACCTATAAGCAACCTTAGTTAGCCGTTTGACCGCCACGTCAAAAAAACAAAAGTGTGCTCTCGGTGCTTAGCTAATATGGATGAAATAAGTAAGAAGTTCGCAATAAATTGGAATGAGTCTAGCTACATAATTAATAACACAAATAAGAAAAACAATACTCTTGTTTTACATTTATTAGCGTTTATAAGTCTGTCATGTAGTCGTGACCGTGGCGTGCTGGACACAATTTGCTTTGTCATGTATACATGACTGTGGCGGGCAAAAGGTTAGACACTTTTCGACGTCGGTCTCTTATTGCATGACAGAAACACAAACACTTTGGCATTTGACGTATTACTAAAGATTATATCATCGTTACGAATATTCTATACAACGTGTCCCATAAATCAACGTCAAGCCGAAAACGGGCAATAGGCCAAGTCGTGACAGTTATTAGAAAAATATATAAAATATCTTGGTCAGGTACTTTTCAAATTTTATGGATTCAAAAATAAATCTCAGAAGTGACACCCTGTGATGATCTTTCAAGTCCAGTGACTACAAATACTAACTATTCGTCAGTTTTATTTCTGTGACGTAACCATGAATAACCCTTCTGTAAATTACAGTTTAAAGTTAAAACATAACTACCTCAGTTTTAAATAAAATGTTAGATTTTTGCCCAACATTGAATTCAAAATTATTACATCAACCAATTTTAACCACGTGTAGTGTAAAAAAAATGTACTACACTATTTTGGCAAGTAACTTTAAAAGTTGGCGCGTTTAGTCTGGATTCCAAAACGGTATGCCACTTACCAATTGCTATTTCTTAATAGAGGAAAAATATTTTTTTTAATGAAGCTGGGTTTCATACAAGTTTGATTGAGACGAAAAGTGACGTTATTTGACTAGTGCGAGCGAGACAGATAGTGACCCTACTTTGTTAAGTATGAGCGAGATAGATAGTGACGCTACTTTTATCTAAGAGTGAGACGGATTAACACAAAATTTCGTCTGTGTGAGTGAAACAGATGGCGACGCCAGTCTGGCGAAACAGGGATGCGTTAGGTAAATTGTGCAATACTGCAGTACGTTATGCTCTTTCGTTTACTACGCATCTTTCTGTATTTGAGTTGATTTGCATTGTGATTTGGATTTATCTGCACTCTTTCTGACGCCCCGGACTTGTTTTAATCGTAATCTCGTGTTTTGTGTAGTGTGTTATCATGCCATCTCGATACACCGCACAGGAATACGTCAACATGCATCTCATTTATGGAGAATGCTTATGCAACGCCAATGTTGCAGCAAGAATGTATCGTGAGAGATACCCAAATGCTGAGCGTTATCCCGATCATCGAGTATTTATTAATGTTCATCGCTCATTATCAGAGGGTCGATTCCCTAGTCAAATGGTTAGCGAGAGAAGACCCGTAATGCCCTACGAGGCCGAAGTCCTGCAAACAGTTGAAGAAGACCCAAGTATCTCAGTACGTGGAATTCAACAGAGCATAGGAGTCCCCAAAAGTACGGCAAAGTGTATTTTAAAAAAAAACGAGTTTCACCCATGTACGACGAGTACAAAGTCTGCTACGCCGAGACTACCCAGAGAGAATGCGATTTTGTTGACGATGTTGCAGAAGAACTGAGAGGATCAGAGATTCTTTGAAAATTCTATGGTCAGATGAATCAACATTTAAAAAGGACGGTTACATGAACCTCCACAATTTGCACGAATGGCACGTGGAAAATCCAAATTTGATGCAGGAAGACAGATCGCAGTACCAGTTTAAAGTGAACATGTGGACGGGAATTTTGAATGGTAAAGTTATTGATCCAATCGAGTTGCCGGAGAATTATTGGTAGAAGTGCCAGTGAACATTTTACGGCAGCATGTGGTACCAACAAGATGGCTGCCTAGCGCATTATGCTCTAACAGTACGTGAGTTTCTCAATCGTGAATACCCTGATAGGTGGATAGGGCGGGGTGGTACAATTTCGTGGCCTGCCCGTTCACCCGATTTAAACCCCATAGATTTCTTTTACTGGGGTACGATAAAGGATATCGCGTATTCTACCAACCCAACCAATTCAAAATTTACACTAGCTGCGCCAAAGAATTGCAGAAGCCGCTGAATACATCAACTCGAGAAGTTACGCCCTTCTTATTACGCGATCATATATAAAGAGATGTAGAGCTTGTATTGCAACTGAAGGCAAACAGTTCGAACAACTAAAACGAAAACTTGGTAAATCTGATTTAATAAAAATTATAACTAAAGAAATCCAACAACTGAATTTTATTTCAAACGCACCTAAAACTAACAAATTACTTTTTTTCCTCAATTAAGAAATAGCAATTAGTAAGTGGCATACCATTTTGGAATCCAGACTAAACGCGCCAACTTTTAAAGTTACTTGCCAAAATAGTGTAGTACATTTTTTTTACACTACACGCGGTTAAAGTTTGGTGATGTAATAATTTTGAAATTAATGTTGGCCAAAAATGTGACATTTTATTTAAAACTGAGGTAGTTATGTTTTAACTTTTAAATGTAATTTATAGAAGGGTTATTCATGGTTACGACACTGAAAAAAAACTGACGAAACGTTAATATTTGTAGTCACAGGACTTGAAAGATCATCACAGGATGAAACTTTTTGAGATTTATTTTTGAATCCATAAAATTTGAAAAGTACATGACCAAGGTTTTTATTTTTTATTTTTCTAATAACTCTCACGACTGGCCTATTGCCCGTTTTCGGCTTGCCGTTGATTTCTGGGACACGTTGTATAACTAGGCTAATCTATACATATATATAATAAAATTGTAACTTGTCGATGTCTGTACACAGGAGATATTTAATAAAAAAATTATGTCTGGAATCTTTATAAAGAAAGCAAAATAATGATTTGTAAAATGTTTGTCTGTCTATATGTTTGTGTACGCACCACGCAAAAACTACTGCATGTAATTGAAAGCAGTTTTAAATAATGTATAGCTGGAGGAGTTATCATTTAAATATGGTGCATGTTTCTTCTAGATACACCACCTACATATACCTAGGTCAAAAAATATACATTGGTACTTAGTTCGAAATGCCACACGTACAAATTCGCGTGCAAGCTAGTTATAGAAATAATAAAACATTTTTGTATCATTTGATCAGTTGTATATCGAAGTTCTCAAAGTCCAATGAGTAAGTTGTGTTTATTCTCTCGTGTCATTATCGCTGTTATTTGTTGTTGATAGCCGTGTATAACACGATATACCTGTGTTTAACTCCGCAAATAGTGGAAAGTTTTAACCACCTCAAGTGGTCATCGTGTGTAATCTAAGGATTAGTAATTTAATGGAATATTTTTATACAGCTGTATTAGTTACAACTGTCCGTTCTGATTGTAACCTTCATAGATAATTAATTAAACGTATCGTGCAATAGTAAATCTAGGACGTGTCTTCATAGATATGATCTCGAACATAGAATGATACTGCAATTAATTCTACCATACGTAGGGTACTGTTCCCCAAGATGAGAAAGGAAAGTTTTGGATGCTCTTAGTCTGCACTAACTTCTTAATGTCTGCTAGCTCGTCAAGGTCTGCTGCACCAATTGCTTAGCGAATAAATCATCTGTTATAATAATAATTAATTAAGTACAAAATAGTAAATTATCTTTATATATTATCTTTTATATTATTTAATAGTTCATATGACTACTTGCTATATGCCACAGTTACGCAGCCGTAAATTACCTACATGTTATTTGAATTGAAATGAATCGAGCTACGGAGCAACGGAGTAATTATGTCAATATCATATTTGCATTGTCGAATACTATTTATATTTGAGTTGTGTTTTTATATTTCTATGATTCGGAAAATAAAATTGTTTTAGATTACAAAGTTATGTTATTATTAAAACATTCACGTATTTTGATAGCAGTAGAATAACTGAAATTATGACAACTATACGAGTCGAAGGCGCAGATATGAGAAAGTATTCTTGAAAATTTCGTAATACGTACTTTCTGAAGTGAAGTCTGAGTAGTAAGACATTGTCACGTCAAGCAATTCATAATTTACAAAGTCGACGAGCACAAAATGTTTCTCGTTATTATAAAGACCTACGATTACAGTTCTTTGCGTTGTACACTAAAGAAGGAAGTAACAAATAGTAACTGTGAATAATAGTGAAATTGATAGACTGACGCACTAATTGCCTATGTTTGCGCACCTAAAGTGACTTTAACATGCAGCTACGTCACGAAATGTTTAACTAACAACAATGTGGTTAAATACTCCAGTTGTTAACAGCGGAGACATAACCTTTTTAGGGTTCCGTAGCCAAATGGCAAAAAACGGAACCCTTATGGATTCGTCATGTCTGTCTGTCTGTCTGTCCGTCCGTATGTTACAGCCACTTTTTTCCGAAACTATAAGAACTATGCTGTTGAAACTTGGTAAGTAGATGTATTCTGTGAACCGCATTAAGATTTTCATACAAAAATAGAAAATACAATAAATTTTGGGGGTTTCCCATACTTAGAACTGAAACTCAAATTTTTTTCTTCACACCCATATTTGTGGGTATATAGATAGGTCTTCAAAAATGATATTGAGGTTACTAATATAATTTTCTTTTAAACTGAATAGTTTGCGCGAGAGACTCTTCCAAATTGGTAAAATGTGTCCCTGTAACTTCTAAAATAAGAGAATGATAAAACTAAATAATATATATGATGTACATTACCATGTAAACTGCCACCGAAAATTGGTTTAATCGAGATCTAGTTAGTAGTTTTTTTTAATACGTCATAAATCGTAATCTGCTATTTACCTTTCATTCAATAAACTAAAATATAAAAATTAAAAAATACATTTAATTTCATAAACATAACCTTATGCATAAACCCTGAACCATTATTTTAGTAAGCTACGGAACCCTTCATGTGCGGGTCCGACTCGCACTTGGCTGTTTTTTTAGTAGTAGGGTAGGGAGGGGCTGGTTGAGCAATTTTCACTTCATTCGAGCGATCATAGCTCCTCAACGATAAGTCTTAATGTCTTGTTATGCAAATTGATGGGTTAGTAGATTATCCTTTCCAAAAGTGTCCATGGTCATTTATTTCTAACAAATCGCATTCAAGAGCTACAGCCATTTAAGTAAAGAAAGTCAGAGTTGCTCAATGTATAGGTGAGGTATGTTGAGCAAGGGTATAGGGTTAATTGAGCAGTTACTTTGTTTGTTGATTGTTGTTAATTGAGTTTACAGTTACAGAAACTCTAGCCAAACCTAGTAACTTCAATGTTTACTAGACCAGAAATGAAACTAAAATTTTACAATTAACTTTTTTTATAGTATTTTAGTGATATAACTGTAAAACTAAAAGTAATCTTCTTTTAATATTAAACAAAAAATGGAATCAAAAATACCTCACCATAATAATTTTAAGATTAACTTTTGGATTGGAACTTAGTTACTTCTTCTTTTATAAATAATCAATGTTTTTCTTTGGCTTCTTAACTTTGTAGTGGTTTTATTTTGTTCCTCTTGCAATGTATTTTTTCGGAAGTGTCTGTCAGAATAGTAGCTGTCTTTTTTTTCTGATAGCGTTGGGGAGAGAGATGTTTAGTAAGTTTTTGAAAATCCTTTCGCATGTGAGAATATACTTGCCTCGGTTTTGCATAACCCATTGATGAAACACCACCTTCAGAGCCTAATTTACTAAAAAAACTTGTCGGATTGATATAACTACTCAAAAAATCATCATGAAATTTCTCTGTCATCTGGTACCTTTCATCCAGAATAAAAACTGTTCCCAAGCTGAGCTGCGGACAAAAGGTTGTTAAGTATAACTTAAAAAGATAACAGTATTACATTATATACAACATTATTCAGTAATTATATATATATGTATACAATGCAATACCGAATATAATAAAATCGAACTGGGTGTTACTTGACAAAATCCATTGTAATAAATAATTCATTCATTAATTGCCACTGTCCTAAAGATGCCTCGCGCTAAGGCGAAACACATGTAGATCCATATTTTGTACTCGAAGCGGAATATGTACGCCCGGATGCCACGACGCGGTTGTCTTCGCAATTAGGTACTTTATAGCTGAATAAATAAAAGCCATAGCGAGCAATTTCTAGAAAAATAAACATTATAGATAATTTTGGTACGTACAGAGTAAGTCTATTATTTAACTAATCTGAAAACCTGAAAACTCTGTCGGTGTAACAAAATATTATCAGTTCTCGCTACAGTTTTAAAACTTTACTACTAAAATAATAAAACTATATTTCACATACATACAGAACACGTTATATGGTGAACAAAAATCAGAAATATTAGGGGTTTGAAATTGCCGATTTGTACTGAAAAATTGAAACTCGTTTTTTTCTAAGATGTACCATATTTATTTAATCGAAATATTTACCCTCATTACTTATACATTGCCGCCATCTAAACAGAAGTTCATTTATAGCCTTACGATAGAATACCGGGGATCTAGATAAAGCATCTATACGAAGCATTTTGTACTGCCACCTCGGAAGAAATTTTTTTATCACGTAGAAAATTGTCCAAATCACGAAAAACATGGTAGTCTGTTGGAGCAAGGTCTGGCGAGTACGGAGGATGACGTATGGTTTCTAACTGCAGCTCCTATATAGTTACAAGGGTTTCTCGTGCAGTGTGAGATCTTGCGTTATCATGGAGCAATAATGGTGAAGGTCGATTCACGAGTCGGGGCAGTTTCACTGCCAGTTTAGCCATCATTGTTCGAAATTTAGCACAGTAAACATGTGCTGTTATTGCTTGACCAGACCTGAGAAAGCTATAGTAATGAACACCATGAAGAGACCACAAAACAGTTACCATTACCTTTTTATTGGTAAGCTTTGCTTTGGGGCACAGTTGTGGCGTTTGACCTGGAGACAGCCATTGCATTTTTCGCTTACAGTTATCGTAAAGAATGCACTTTTCATCACATGTCACATTTCGATCCAATATTCCTTCATTTCTGTACTGATTCAACAAGGCAACACAAGTTTCAAAACGCACTTCTTTCTGCAGATTAGTCAAATTATGAGGTACCCATTTTCATATTTTTTATCTTATTGATTTGATGCAAATAATCCAATATTGTAGGTAGGGTATCGTTAAACCATGGCGCTAATTCCTGGTTAGTTGGACTCGGATCGACTTCTATCATCTCCATCAATTCAGCGTTATTCACCTGTGTGTGCGGTCTTCCACATGGTTCGTTCTTCAAATCGAAGTTTCCATTACGAAAGCGTTTAAACCAAAAACGCACGGTGCGTTCATTAGTAGTCTCCTCTCCAAACGCAGCGTTGATATTGCAAGCCGTTTCTGCCGCGTTAGTTCCGCGTCGGAACTGGTATTCAAAAATGACTCGGATCTACGAAGTAACCATCTTTCCCGTCTAAGCTGAATAAAAAAAAACAATTGGAAGTCGAAAATCGAATGTTGCACATTTTTAAACAGAATAATCTTATAGATATCATGTGAAAAAAGTTTCACTCGAAAATCTCACACTCATGGTGGTTTAAGTACATAATGTCAGTTCAAAATATCTATTACTATACAACGGCAACATCACACTTAAACCCTTATTATGCAAAAAGACTCGAAGTGTGGAGTTCCCGACGATCTGTTATCTTTGTACGCTTGTAAGTTGTTGTTGTATTACTTTAAGTATATAGCATACTTAAAGTAATACGTTTAAACTACTCCGCTCTGCGGCGATAGTAGGAGACGGTTTGACTGCCAAATATAGGTCTCGAGTTCGATCCAAAGGGACACATCTCTGAATTTTCGAAGTGAAACTGAGCGATAATTAACGGTGAAGGAAAATGTAGTGAGAAAACCTGCATGTCTGAGAGATTTTATAAAAAAAGTTCTGGAAGTATGCGAGGTCTGCCAACCCGCACGAGGTCCGTGCCTAGCATTGGGACAATTTAATATAGAGCTGATATTATTATACTCCGCTAATTCAGAGTCAACAGTAAACGAATATTTGGTGACAAATTAATTTATCCGTCAGAAAACAACATGAATGCAACAAATTAAGGTGGTCTTAATTTCTTTGCGCTTTACCATATTGATAATTACAGTTATCTTATCTATATGGTGAACGGATTTGGTCAGATTTTCAGAGCACTGTTTAACATTTATACCTAGTTTTTGAAAGAGTTATTACCGAAATATCAATACCAAATGTGAATCATGTAATTTGACTGGCTGTTGATTCAGTCTGCCAATCATAGCAGACCAAACTAAATAACTTTTGTGTTCATTTCGCTTTAAAATTGGGTTTTGTAATTGAAAAATATGTTGCTGTTATTAAAATTAAGCAGGCCTTTAATATTTAGATTTGATTCTACTATTTGATGAAACACGGCAAACATAAAAGGAATTTTGGCATACAACAACTAACGACGCACTTCACAGAAGCTTGCGTGTTTAAAACAACATATGGAAGCCCTTTTACTAAAATCATTTTAATTTACAATAAACTTATCATATACACTGTACAATTTATATATTATGTACTTTTCCTTTACCTTAAACCAATAAATGCAAATAGATACTATGATAAGGTATTAGATGCTCGTGTGTACACATTTCTATTCAGAAACAATGAGAGTATATTTGCACATGTAACTGTATGACGACATACGAATACATACATATGTGTCCCGGTATATATATCACATTAGATTTACATAGCACATAGGCTTTAGATAGTCTGTCAAGGGAGCATGGGCCACCTTGGACTAATATAGATACAAATAATTCTAGCCACATATGTACATCACCATTACTACTCATATAAACTACTACTATATACTAATAAACTATTACTACTCATATATACTAACAAAACCGGATTACTTATCTTTTATAAAGGAATCCACATTATGTTAATCATCGTGTATTCAAATAAGGGAACGAATTTTATTTGTTCCGGGCTTGAATCAAACCAACAATTTTGCAGTGGCAAGATGACCACATGAACCACAGCGTCATCAGTTCAGTGATATTGATTATTTAGACATAACTCTTTGCATCAACAATGTGGGTTAATTAAATATACATAAGACTTATTATATATTCTACCAACTGCGCAATTTCTCACAATGTTCTATTATTTATATTTCGATTTACTTAACAATAATTACATTTGAAAAACCTATATTACAGTTTTTACTTCAAGTACCAGTCTATCACAAGTTAGTTTACTTACATTAAAATATTTATGCACTGTTTGCTGTTCATGAATTAAGTATACTTATATAAGAAACTAAAGACAAGAAAAATAAATGATTTAATCTCTCAAGTCTATTATGTTTATGGTATTCTACCAGACATAATATATTGCTTCCGGCCACCGGTGTGCCGTTACGTCTCAACAAAATTATTATTATAATAATGTTTATACACCTGCACATTGTCTACAGGTTTATAACAAAAATATCAATACATCAAATAATCACTTAATGCAATCCTCAAACGAGCAAAGAAACTAAAAATAATCTAACAGTAGATTAGGTGTCGTGATCAAAGGAGCCTATTTTATTTACATTCAACATGATAAGGGTGATACCAATGTGTATACTAATAGTAATAATATTATTTTATCGATAAATCATTTATTTTCATCAAGAACCGTAAGCAATCTACGCGTGCAGTGACTTAGTGACGAGTGATGCAGGCACACGTTAGTTTTCTTACGTGTAGGTAATAAGGAACTAGGACTAATGCTACTCAGCTTTGTCTACAGCAAAATATTCGAATTCTTCATTTGATATTCGCTCAACATCTGGTGTCAACTTTTTCTGTGTATAGTAATTTAGTATTAAAAATATATAAATAGGAGTTATTTTAAATGGCCAACATGTTAATAAGGACTAGTCAGTTAAAGTGTTATAGAGTTGCGACAGTTGTAAGAGTGATATTGTTCCTCGGTATTCCCTCCGTTTATTTTTTATTCGCGAGTATTTCTGTTGAGCGAGATCATACGCCCAGTTCAGGTAAGTTGAGCGTAGAGTATGTACTAGCCTTGTGTATTTCATGTTTTGTAATTATTTATAAATGGTTTTATAACTCAGGTGTGGGTGTGCAGTTCGTATCCCGGAAGCTGCTGGCCGTGGTTGAAAATCACCCAAAAAATTGCACACATGCGGCAATTTTGGAATTTCCACCAGATGGGTTCACCCGGCAACAAAGACAACATGTAATTATTTAATTTTTTATTTAGTTTCATTTCCAGCAAATGCATTTGATAAACAAATAATATGGCTGATGCATTTGCCAATTACGGAATAACCAGCATGCGTATTATGACAATGACACAAACAAATGAAAATACATAACACAATGACTAAACTAAACTTAATAACATTTCTTAATAACTAAATTTAGTAGTAAATAAATAATATGATTACTTACATACCATACTGCTTTCAATTGTTGGTGACAATATTGTTAATATTATATTTATTTCATCACGAAACTAACTTGTACATCGACGCTAATTAATATTATTAATATTAACAAGAATGTATTTATTATATATATATATTAATATTATTAATAAAATTATGAGTCTTAGTAACGTGTAATTTCGTACAACGTACACTGGTTATTTGAATCGTTTCTCTTTCAACAAAAGTCTTTAAAATATAATGCCTATAAAATATAATAGTAACATTTATTTTTAATAATCTACATCATTTATTTTTTATACAATTTGTAGGCAACGTTTGGTAGCTTAACTGTTATGGTGACTGTTACAATGCCTGTTAATAAATTAAATCGGCCATTCCGTAGGCATAGACAAAATGACAATGTTTGCATCTGTACCCGTACTGTACGATCCTATTATTTTGATAACTTAATATTTCGTTGAGCGAATACTAATTATTTTATGCAGATTCTATCAACTAAAGAAAACTGAACATTATTATTCTGGTAGTTGCCTCTCATGCACATAACTGTGTGTCTTTGGCATTATTAGAAAAATCAAAAAGACTTAACCATGCCGATACCTACCATTTAAACGAAGGGAAGAAAAAGAAATGGCTAATCTGCTCTTCACTCAACGCTGATATGCTTTGCATCTGAAACGAATAACAGAATAATGGAATAACAAAGTCATATCGTATTCGCATACTATTGTACACAACGCGGTCCCTACTTTGTATGGTAAAGACCGCTTATATTTATGTATAATGTTTTGAACAGATTCTAATATAACCCACATCGCTACCCACCTGCAGGTAGTACGGCTAAGAGCCCTGTATCGGATGAGATTTGGAGATACCAGTCTATCAGATAGAGTATAGGAATATAGAAGGGAAAAAGAGTAGATAGAATACTTCAGACGTGACAAGGATTGCGATACCGATAGCTTAGGACGCCGGAGTCGCGACCTAACTAATCTGTATTACAACTTTAGTAAATGTGACTGCTGCCTTGGGTTCAAATCCCAAGTCAAGCTAAATTACAGCCGAAATGTTCAATAGCTCGGCTGTATTGAGAAGTTAGCTGTTTTGCACGCCTCCGTGTCTCATAAAGTAAATCCAGTCGCCCTACAGCTGATCTCTCTCCGGTTGTGTCCGATGGCTGTGAAACTATAGGAATGAGGGAATAGAGGGTGCACTTGTATAAATAATATACAAATATCCCCTGCGCAGTTGTTCAGTCTCCCACCGAAATGCATTATGTGAAGACTTTGTTCTTATTCTTACCATGCAGTGGAGAACCATATTACGAAGGTCTACAAATCTAAGTAATTCTAATTAATCGGTGAGCGATAGACACATACTACAGATTTTGACTTAGCACGATTTTGTCTTAGTTCTCTTGTTTCATTCCCTCTTATGTACGCTCGTCGGTTTAGGATACTCAGACTTCGCCTTCCTTCTGCGATATGATATTCTCTTAGAGGCAAGGAATAACAAGTCTAGGATAATGACGATGATTAAACTACATAATTCTGTTAATTTCAGGGATATGTATTCATACACTGCGTGTTGGCAATATATTGCTTCATGTTGCTTGGAAGAGTATGCGAACAGTACTTCGTTCCGGCCATCGAGATGATATGCGAACGTATGTATACATTTAAAAAATGTGTTTTTTAATTATATAGACATACATATTCTTTACCAACATCCAACTCACTATGTTTTTATTGAAATATATTATCACAGTCCTTTTAAAGCGAGAGTTTATAGACGCATTCTTGTTTTTAAAAAGATATCTCCTGCATTGGATATATTTCCTTTCACGCAGAAGACTTTATAAACATTGAACATAAAAAGCACCCGGGTGCTTTTTGGGTTCAATGTTTATAAAGTTCAGAGATTGGTCTCTGAACAATTATTTATGGATCACACAAATTTTCGTCCCTTGTGACAATCAAACCCACAACTCTTGGCGCATCGACAGTGACGACACGACCACATAAATTACTACGACTGATAATATACCTATTTTTTATTATTTCCCATCCTTAGCGCTAAGCATGCTAGGTCATTGGTCTCGCACGAGAAACAGTGCGACAAGCGATCGATGGCCACATATATTTTTAGATTTGACATAAAACGTTTTGCGTGAATACTCTTTTAAAATTTCATCTATTTGCCATTATACAATACATATTCATTTACATTTCTTATTTCCACGTATATGTTATAATAGTATCAGCCGTGTATTAAACTGTGAGAAGGATCAGGCCATAGTCCACCACGCTGGCCCAGTGCGGATTGGCAGACTTCACATATCTTCGAAAACATTATGGAGAGCTCTCTAATATGCAGGTTTCCTCACGATGTTATCCTTCGCCGTTGAAGCGAGCGATAATTAATTATTTAATACGCTTATGATTTTGAAAAGTCGGAGATACGCGCCTTGGGATCGAACTCGAGACCTCTGCGCGGCAGTCCAACGGTCGCCCGCTAGGCTATCGCTGCGTATATGTTATCAAATGTTAAAGTGTAGTCCTGGGTTTAATATCCGGGTCGAGCAAAGTGTATTCGGATTTCCTATTAGGAAATTCTCCTTATGCAGTGTAGCAATGTGCCTGGTAGACGTCAATAGTCATAACATGGAACATAAAACGAAATATAGGCGTATATACATCTCAGCTTATGTCTTCGTGGATATTCATTAAACAACTGATATCATTGACAATTATTAGTATGAAATCGACGAGTACCACGCGAAGTAATTATGTATTTAATTAGCGATCGTAAATAAACACCAGCTTAGTAGCGATTATTGACAACCGATTATTACGGCGCTCATGCGTTTTGCTCACAACGATAGCACGGACAACTGCTAATTAAAGGGAAATTAGCAAATAAAGGTATTCGGATAGCCTTTTTTGTAATATTGAGTCCACTTGTAAGTCCTTTACTTTAGTCATTGTATACGGGGAAAACTGGGGACAGACCTAAGGGCCTGTCCCCAGTTTTCCCCGTAAGGTAAGCCTCTACAGACTACTTTTGTTTATAATATAGCGTTCCTACTTTCCCACCTGTTAGGTATATAAGTGGGAGCCGCTGTACCTTCCAGTGCCCGAAAGCACCTTCAGGGACCAGTTATAGACAGGACTTGTCCCCAAATTCTAAGACCCAGATCTCGTAAGCGAGCTACCTCGTGCCCAAGTGGCAATACCTATTGTCCAGATAGGTGCCTGAGCAATAAAGCCGCTCACCACTCGCGAACTCAGACAGTTGCTAACGATATCGCTAGCAACTGTCTGAGCTCGCTGGGGCCGACGGAGAAGCCGCCTCCCATATTTCCAGTACAGAGAACATCAGCATCACCTCAGCCGAAAGAGTCCACTGCTGGACATAGGCCTTCCTCAAGGTATTACACAGACCGGTCTTAGGCCACGCGCAACCTACCACTTCACGCGACCCTTACAAGGTCGTCGGTCCACCTTGTGAGGGCCTATCCCTGCTGCGTCTTCCGGTGCGTGGCAGCCACTCCAGAACCTTTCTGCCCTAGCGGCCATCGGCTCTGCAATGTATGTGCCATATTATATAAGTATGCCATATATTATGCTATGACAACGAACAATATGATAACTTAAAACCAATACAATATATAATGACATATATCCTAATCCTAATAATGGTGACTGCACAGATGGAGTAGTTTAAGCGCTCGCCTCGCCACTGCCACTGCACTGAATATTGTGGGTTCGAATCCCAGACGGGACAAAAATTTGTGTGATCCACAAATGGTTGATCCAAATCTGGACGTTCTTTGTGTCCGTTGTTTAAATGTATGTAATGTCCCCCGCGACACAGGAATTATTCTTAGTGCAAGAGTTGTCTTTAAAAAAAGTCTTTTTAAGAGAAGTAGAGAAGAAGAATTCTAATTAATATTATAAATGCAAATGTGAATTTGTTTTTTGTTACGCTTTCACACCTTAACTACTCGACCGGTCATCGTACAATTTCGCATACACGCTGTTAGAGGACCAGAAAAGGACATAAGTTGCCTTTCATCCAAAAGGCAACTTATGTCAAAACACTATCGCTAACCTAATTTAACCTACATTTACGCGAGCGAAGCCGCAGGCAAACTCTAGTAATGAATTAAGGCATAATATAAGAACAAATAATAATAATAAAAAGTAGAAAATCAAACAAAAACAGAGTAACAGAATAAAACCAATAAACATCTTGTGACACATGCGTCCCACAGCTGCAGCAATTAGGACCTCGATTCAGCATTTGCCTGGTGCCAAGATCCAGGCACTGGTCTTTCACTGCAGCCTGTCATAGTGACGTATACAAATACCTACTATTGACTCTCTAGTCTCTTTACTAAAAAGCACTTACTTAATAGCTTCTTGAACTACATTTTCCAATTGCCTTGCTATGCCCGTAATACGAGTGTAACTGGCGCCGCCAACTAAATATTAGATCGAAATCGATTGAATTGCACGGGAAATAGCAGGTGCAATTGACAATATAATTATTTCATGTCGCACATCTCATATTCCCTTTACGACTAGAAATATTAAAGTGCAAATAGACGAACTGGTGCGGCCGAACCACGAATAGTCCGCTCTCGGACTTTATTCGATCGTGGGGAAAAGAGCGCGCAGAACATTATTATTTTAACCTCTCAACCAACGCTAGGACGCCGACATCCAAGCTTAACCAAACTATTTAAAACGTAAATTTTGTTATGATTGTCTTCTTTTGTTTGAATAGCTTTTTTGTAATTTCGTATTTTCGATAACTGGATTGGTTAAGAGGTTCTTATCTTATATTGTGTGATGGCCGGCGACACTTCGACCCAGTGGGATCTTTTGTGTCGGTTTTCCCAATAACGACTGCCATAGATGTTCATGGCAGCCAGGAACGACGGCTTAACGTGCTCTCCGAGGCACGGAGCAGGCGATAATTGTCAATCAATACGCACATAATTTCCAAAAGTCATATAACTTCCGAAAATCAGGGGTGCGCGACGTGGGTTCGAACTCGAGACCCTCTGCATTGCAGTATGTTGGTCTCTTCACTGAGCTATCGCTGCTCTTGGTTGAGAGGTTAACACTAGTCTGCTGATTTGTTCCCTTGCACACTGAACTTGGTACTATACAGAAAATATATGATGGTCCATAGTCCGTTACGGATGGTGTAAAGAGCGCACTGTAGCACCGTACCTAGCTAGGTTTGGTAGGTTGGTTAACCGGCTGACTAATGTATAAGATGACCTTATAAATTAATGGCAATGTCGTTGGAACTAAGGATCGCCATTTCTACTGTTTCTTTCCATGCTTTCGTAAGCGTCTGGTGAGGTCCTGGTTGGAGGTGGATCACTGTGTTGCCAAATTTGTTACAGACCGCGACGAGCTTTAATCGCAAATTGTATTCATATAAGCAAGTTGACTCGCAGTTATGCCAACTGACAATAATTGTTATGAATATCCGCCATGACAATCTGTTGTATGTAGGCTTTCGTAACGAGAACGTATTTTTTGTTAAATCTGCTAGCGGTTTGTGTTAAAAAATTACTAGTGTTTTTGTTTACCCCTCCAGCTAAGCTAGAATATAATATGTTAGGCGAAGATGCACATAAATAGTACAATGGGTGGAATTTGAACCCGCTACGTCTTGATCGCAAGTCCAATACTTTATCCATTGGGCTACCGCCTCATAGTAATTATAATATAATGTTTAACAATTTACAGACCACTTCTACAGTTTTTGGCGTTCTTGTGTCAACTAGAATAAATTTCTGTGCGTTGGAATGTCTCGGCCAGCAATTTCTTAATCGGCTTAAATTTGTGCTATATCTTATATTGCAAATTGCAATTACAATATATAAGATATAGCACAAATTTAGTCCTCCTTAATATTACTGCCTGTAGTATTAAATCAATCTTGTCTTTATAAATAATATTGCTTTTTTGTTACACCGCCGTGCAACGGAATAGCAGCAGATCATTGGACTGCCACACAGTGGTGTGAAGTTCGATTGCAAGAGACACACCTCTAACTTTACGAAGTTATGTATGGCCACTTTAACAATAATGAAAAATATCTTGAAAATCCTGCATGTTTGAGAGAATTTTATAATGTTGTTGAAAATATATGAAGCCCGCACTGGGCACGCTTAATTTCTAGCACTGAGAAGAAGCCTGTGCCGCGTATTAGGACAATGTACATATATACAGGGCTGATACTATTAATATTATATACTGCAGTAGTAAGATGACACAGGCATGCAATTCGGTTTATAATCAACGTCTGTTCTATATGTGGGTATAGTACGCTTTATAAAATGCAAGATAAATCATTAAAATATCCGATTAGCCTTCGCTTAAATAAATCAGCGCATAATTTTAGTTTTACTACAATTATTGATGTAACACTTTTGCACGAAATTTCGCTGGGTTAGATTCTATGAAAATCTATATGTGTTAGTAAATCTCAGTAACCTAGATCATTTCTTGTGTAATCTTTTCCATAGATATCTATTTTAATTTTCTCTTTACACTTTGCTTGCTGTTGGTACAGCTCGATGAGTTTAAGAACTGTATGTATTGTTGCCACACATTACTGGTATATTGAGAGACAAGTTGCGTATATGTCTACGCTCTTCGACATTTGACGCGAGACTGGCCCGCGGCACGAGCGCCCGCTCCTGGTTCGCAAGCAGGGGGTATGTTGATACCCCGCGTCTCTAAAGCCTTGTTTATACGAAACCATCGCTGGCTTGGTATTGGCCTTTTATAAACAGTATATCAAGCTAAGCTTACGCTGGCTGACAGCGCTGGAGAGAATAGAGCGCCTGTCTATTTTTCAAGCCAGTGACTTCAGCCCACATATCTCTCAACCCCCGCGCCAGCGTCGCGGACACGTGAATTCGTGTAGACGTATCGCACCAATAGCTGGCGGATGTCTGTAGGATACATGTGCGTTTGTTTTAATTTAGAATTTCCAGACAAAATGCCGACAAAATCTTACGAAGACGATACTTTAAAATTCGTACAACTTTATATAGAGCACGAATTCTTGTACGATAATTGTAATGGTGGTGAGTTGAGTGCGTTGTGATGCACAAGCAACTTCGTGTAGGAATAAATATAAAAGGACTATCGATGAAGTTAAAGCAAAAATCAAGAGTATTCGAAAACTGTACAAAACAACTGTTGGGGAACGGGATGTAGGAAGCGTTTATAAGCGAAAGGTATAATGGTTTGATGAATATGATTCGTTTGCGAATTGCACCCATACCGCCATTAACATAATTTATATTATCACAATATGACACAGAGTAACTATTATTTACAACTAGATTTTGCTCGCGGCTTCGCTCGCTTAAATATAATATTAGGTTAAGTTGGCATTTATAATATTAGTTGGAATGTCTCGGACCCCGGTCCGCCTCCTTCTGCCCCGCTCCTATTGCGGTGTGGATGCTCCTTTAGATATGTCGCTTTAACATGCGCGCAATGTTGCTGCATCACGTACTCTCTCGGCTCTTTGTAGCGCATTGTGTTAAGTATTCCCCACGGCTTTTCGCGTGCCATCTGGCGGCTACACCAATCTCACTAAACCTTAAACGGTCACCCATTTGTTTTTTAATGTTATAAATGAGTATATAATGAACTGTTATAAATAAATGTTAGATTTTTGTTCTAGAATGTGATAATGCACGGCTTATTGAAACTAAAACCAGTATCTATCTAACTATAGCATCTATCGAGCTTTGAGCTTTTATTTTGTACATATTTTCCTTGTATCCGTTAATGATCAATTAGACCACTATAGATGAATAAGAAGTTCTGTGGGCAAAATATCTAGTTCTAAGTTTTAATATATTTCTGATTAATTTGTCGAATTAATGCATTTCTCCACTGCAAATCTAACTGCGGCTCTAGTGCATGAAATTTAAAAATAATATACACTTCTCATCAGAAAAATCGAAACACTTCCGTTTTTATGGTTTCTGTCCTAATTTAACACAAAAGAGTTCTCATTCCATGAAAAAAATCACATGATTGTATAGCTGACAGTTTGGCCATTACAGTGATAAGCGAAAATTCTAAATTAAAAATTAGAATTTCATTTGTTTATCCTATAAATCAAATGATTCACTGTTTTGAGACAAATGTGTGTTTAGAGTTGGAGTACATTTCACTTTTGAAAACTAAAAATTAGCGCTTATCTTAAAACTTTTTGTTCTGTGTTCTGTATATTGTGTGTGTACTGTGACTTTGGGACGTCTGAAATAGTTTTTCTAAAACATATGGATACTTCGCCTGCAGAAGCCGCCCAAGTGGTGGCATTGCTGGATTCTGGACTTAGTCAGCGTGTTGTGGCTGAAAGATTGCATCTAAGCCTGTCGTCTGTTCATAGAGTCTACAAACGCTATCGGGAGGCTGGTTTGTTCACGCGCCGTTCAGAATCTGGCAAGAATCGGGTCACTTCTGAGCGAGATGATCGATTTATTGTAACAACTTCTTTACGAAATCGACGCCTTAATGCTTTTCAACTGCAGCAGCAGCTTCATGTTGTACGTAGGGTGGCTGTAAGTGACTCCACAATTAGAAGAACGTTGAAGGAACGTGGACTGGTACCGCACAAGCCAGCAAATGGGCCGAAATTAACTGCAGACCATCGAAGAGCGCGCCTTAACTTTGCACGTGAGCACCTAAATTGGTCATACCTCCAGTGAAACAAAGTCCTCTTTTCTGATGAGTGTAAAATTATGCTGTATGGTACGGACGGAAGAAACAAGGTCTACAGAAGAGATGAAGAACGCTTTGCACAATGCTGCATTGAAGAAAAGGTCAGCTATGGTGGCGGTTCGTGGACGGTTTGGGGAGGAATCAGCGCTGACGGTAAGACAGAGCTTGTCTTTGTATCTGGGCCACGTCTGTCTGCACTAAACAGTCATCGGTACATCGAACAGTGTCTTGAGCCTCACGTGATGCCCTATGCACATTTTATTGGCAACGGTTACATATTTATGCACGACAATGTTAGGGCTCACACCGCTTGCGTCGTACGAGATTATGTTACCGAAGTCGGTATCTCCATTACGGAATAACCAGCAAGAAGCCCGGACATGAATCTCCGTTGAACATCTATGGGATGAATTAAAGAGACGAATTCCTGCAAGAAATCCTGCCCCAGAAACACTAAGCCAGGTGCAAAATGCATTTCAAGAGGAACGGAATGGAATGCTACAGCATTTGATCGTGACTCTCATCCGATCGATGCAAAACCGTATGAAAGCAGTAATAAGAGCTCGGGAAGGGAATACAAGATAGTAAATAAACGTTTCTTAGCTTTTTTTCATTTACGTGTTGTTTTATCAATTGCCTTCATACTCCATACAGGGTAAAAATGACTTGTTAAACAAAATACGAAATCTATGAAAATTTAATTTGAATTTAGAACATTAACATTAGGATTTGAAAACCTCATATTATTCACTATTAAACGACATTTGACATATATACCTAAATATACACATTTTTCTGATAATCCTTACAAAACATAAACTTGCAAGGTGTTTCGACTTTTCTGATGAGAAGTGTATTTTACATTTCGTAATGTTTATCTATGAGTACCTTAAGGTCTAACGATTTGATCTGGTCAGTTTATTTTAGGCTGTATTTGAATGTTGATATGACCGTTTAAAAATTAGTAAAGGTCTGAAACACGTCAATTTAATTCTCTAGTATAAATTCTTACGTGAACGTATCATCCAAATAGATATGATTTGAAACATTTTATTCCTTATCACGCCTTAGTATTGAAAATATGTTTGTATTTACATGCATACGTGATTTTACATATACATACATATTTTAAACTACAAGCGGAACGGTTATAAGTCTGACGTGCGTAATTTGTGCATTTATTTCATTTTAATAAATAGATACACAGACAAAAGTTTTCAATTTTACAAAAATATACATTGAGTTAATATTTATATATTACAAAGCATTTACATAAGACTCTCTTTTAAATATTGAATGAAGTACTTCGATTTTACAAAAGGAAAAGAAAATCTAAAAGTCAAAAATATTAACAAGTCAGTAATAAATCTACTGTCTAAATTGCATGTGATTATTGCAGCGGTTTTCGCTCAGCAATGACGAATCAATCAATACAAATAATTTTATAAATGTATATAGGATAAAGATAAGATAACCCATTACTAATTCCGTATATAAAGTGTATATTCTTTTTAGGCTTGGATATGGGTATGGATATAGCTGGTGCGACGTTCATGGCGGCGGCTAGTTCGAGCCCTGAACTGTTTATCAACTGCGTCGGCACGTTCGTGACCGAAGGTGATCTGGGAGTGGGCGCTGTAGTGGGCTCGGCAGTGTTCAACGTACTAGCAGTACCCGCCTGCTGCGCACTCATCGCTGGCAAGGTACATACGTAATAGTTAGCCACGCCACCATGAGTTACAATAAAGAAAATAAACAATGTGTCAATATTTAGAAACTTAAATAGACGTTCAATTTGGTTATAGTTAGTATTTATTTTGAATGCGTAGCGGTTTAAGTGGCCTCTTTGCCACTGCCCCTATACCGAGTGTTGTGGGTTCGATCCCCACACGGGACAAAAATGTCTGTGATCAACAAATTGTTGTTCTGAGTTTGGGTATTCTATGTCCGTTGTTTGAATGTACGTTAACTTCCCCGCGACAAAAGAATTAATACAAACGCGGGCGTGGTCAATTTTAAAATAAAAATCATTTAAGATGAATACTTTAGTTAGTATTTAATTATAGACCAGCCTAAAATACGCTCGAAAGTAATGTATTTAGTTCACAAGAAGTACTCAACAGTATTTAAATTATCGAATGGCATAGTTTGGATGACAGCAATGTATAGGCAATGAATACATTTGCAATGTTTGTAGGTCGTGGATCTGGACTGGTGGTCGGTGTCAAGAGATTGCGTGATGTATGCAGTAGCGGTAGTAGCGCTAATACTCACGCTACTCGACGACGTGATTTACTGGCACGAAGCGCTCCTACTCGTCCTCATGTACACTCTCTACATATTAGGTAAATTACCTTTACTGACTACTTCACATTACTTACTCACAGCCGAGTATGGTCGCTAAACAGCAATGAATACATATTTCTACATTGTTTATGAAAACTGCACTTATACGCTACATTGAAAAAGTACAAACTATATTTCCTTTTATAATTTATTACGCGATTTATGTGAAGCAAAAAGTTATCGAATAAATAGTTCCTAGTTCCACCGCTGAAGGTTGTAAATGTGTGGCGTTTCGTATGATGACTAACTATATCCGCGGAACGAAGCCCACGTAGGTTTAGTTGGTTATATTAAATATTATTTGTAAACGTAATCTGTGGAGATGTTTGTGCTGTTAGATGTAAAAGTTTTAAACATAAACTATTTATTTTCGTCGACTTATCACTCTCTAGTGACAGTCTCAAAATACAGTCAAATGAAAAGTCCAAAATATTTAACACATGCAAAAGTAAAACGTTATTTTAAGTTTAATCATATTCAGACTCAAAAACACGTTTGTGCTTGACGAATAAATGTATTTTCTGATAACTAACCTGATTAGTTTGATAATAACAGTGTAATAAAAAAATACTGAACTATAACATCTTGAAGTCGCAGGAAAAAACGACAATGTTAATCGGAAGTACATTATACTGCCCATGATTTGTTAAAATAAAAAGAGAATGACTTTGAGAATTGTTTGTTATTCAATAAGCGAAGTCACATAATAAAAATAACAATCAATCAGTCATCCTATTGCAGACCACTGACTAGATGCCAGGTCGAAATAAACTCTTGTCATCTACACGAGCTGCCTGAATTTAGTACGTGGATGTTGAGACAAAATGCACATTAGGGGTGACTTTTATATCAATTATTATACTTACAGGCCTACCTTACAGGTAGAGGAAACCAAAGTCGGCCGATAATTACAAGAATAACAGCTGTGATCGTTTAAGTAAACAAACTACATTAGCCTCTCTAATACCTCTACAATGAAAAGCTTACCAAAAAGATATACAATTATTTGGCTTTTATTTATTTAACTTGCCTTTATTTATTAACACCTTAATTACTCTGTGCATCGTGGAAGATTTTTAAACGTGTACCACGGATGAAGCATCAATAGCCTAGTGGGAGACCGTTGGACTGCCGCGCAGAGGTCTCGAGTTCGATCCCAAGGCGCGCATCTCTGACATTTCCAAGTTATATGCGTACTAAATTGTTAATTATCGCTTGCTATAACGGTAAAGTAAAACATCATGAGGAAACCTGTATGTCTGAGAGCTCTCTATAATGTTCTCGAAGATATGTGAAGTCTGCCAACCCGCATTGGGCCAACGTGGTGGACAATGGTGGTAATAACCCTTCTCAAAATGAAAAGTAGCCCGTGCCCAGCAGTAGAACAGTTTAATACAGGGCTGATATTATATAAACTACGGATACCGGATGTACACATATTCGGAACTTGTTGGCTGTTATGGAAAGCACTTTATTATCGTAAAAATTTTGCGGTAATAAATCTGATTTGACATAAATGGCAGTTGACACAAATGACACAAAGGACATTGTTCAGCTGCCATACATTATAAGCCTAAGAACAAACAGCCACAAAAATTTATAATTATGTGGTTAAGGATGACCACATTCAATTAAAAGTGAATATAAGTCACGGACACTTCTGAATATTGCATCCTAACTGAAATACATATGTACCGTTTTTGAGGTTATTATTTTATTTGATTACTGTGTTTGGCAATGCGGGTCGCATTTGAAATAAGTATATAATATGGGCCATTATGGACTAGGTAGGTAGATGCCTTAAGTCCTACAACTGCAATCAGTCAACCAATCAACTAAACAAGTGGGTTTTTCTTGTAATGTTTTATGATTAATGTCTAGTTAATCTGCTTATAGTTATATTGGCATCAACTTTAATCAGAAAATAAACCCACAAACATCATAAATTCTAGCTTTGTAGGTTTCAAAAATAATTTAGAATTCGTATCAATGCGATTAAAAAAAGGAAGATACTCATTGAGTAGATATTTTATATGCAGCAACGCAGCAGGATATAGCTCTGCGGCCCATAATGCAATTGCAGCAGTACTGCCTTATTGCATACTTGTTATTTCTGTTAGCATCGACTAAAATGTTAACAAAATATACTTTTTGACTTGTATGCCAAGTTGTCGTGCCAATAGATTCGTAAATCACAGCCGGAGGTCGATATTTCGAGAAGAACCAAAGTCACTTGTGCAATCGAAGTCGTAAATAAAAGCGTTTAACATTAAATGTCGCAAAATAAGATAAGTACCTTCTCAAAGCACACGCGCAATAGGTAAAATGCCATTTAGCAAAGGAAAATACAGATAAAACAAAACAAAAAATGTTTTTGGATTACTAGGATTAGTGTTGCCATGTCTAGAGAAAAGCGTAGAGTACCGAGAAAGTTTTCATTAAAATATGACTTTTAAGAAATTGCTCACATTTATTATGAAGTTCAATAATGGTACTTATAGAATAGCATTCGTATTAACTACGTAAGAAAAATTAAAGACTATCTAAATAGGGAATAATTTCTCTGATAAAACCGTACACATATTGTAAAAAATGTAGGCATGGCAACACTGCATGTCTCAGAACAACGGATGCCGGTGTATTTGACATCACGAAAATACTTTTTAAAACGAAAATAAGTTTCGCAAGTGTCCGTGAAATTGAAATTATTGATTTAAAAGTCATAAAATAAAATACAAATTATTGCTTAGGTGGAATGTGTGTTGATTCATAGGCCAAATTGCTCATGGTCCTTTAATGTAAAGTAAATATACTTCCGACAAGTTAAGCAAACCGGCATCCCGGTAATTTTATTTTAATAAAAATATTTTTAGAATATTATTCCGTAATATGTTAACCGAAAATAATTTTAGGTAAATATGCATCTGCATATCCAATCTATAATGATAATAGTAATAGTAGAGCACCCCATCCCACCCATTAACGAAATAGTTACATTTCATTATATCATACTATTACATTCTAAATCATATAATTATGATCTTTTCAACTTATTTAATAATTATAATTTCGAGCTTCGACTACCTAGATGACGCAGTTATTTAAGTTGTCGCCTCGTCATTGCCACTGCGATGAGTATTGTGAGCACGATCCCAATTCAGGCCAAAAAAATTTGTGCTCCACAATTATTATTCTGAGTCTGGGCATTCCTTGTGTCCATTGTTGAATTTTTGTAAAGTCCCCTGTGGCACATAATTTACTTTTAGAGCAAGAAATGACTGTATAAATTAAATGAAAGAGCATTTTAATTTATGATATTTATGTATTATATGTAGTATATATTATTAAACAAAGTCTTTATACAATATTAGATTGTCAATAAGCCTAATGATTTATTTGAAAAATATTTATTATTAATTGTTGCAATTTTTAAATGAAGATTAATAACTTAAACAGGCGAACGGACTATTAAATATGTTTTAAGTAATAGTTCCACTATGCGTTCTGCGCGAAACACTTGTTGAGCCCATGCTTAAACATATCTTATTAAATTATTTCAATTTTGTGGTCAATTTATTTATTTATTTATTTATTATAAAAGTAGTAATTACGCAGGCTGCTGGGTAATTATTTTGTTAGTTATAATGCATTACTAAAACGGTACTTTCTAAGATTTCTTTATTATATCTATATAAAAATCTCGTATCACAGTGTATGTGGTCTCAAAAGAATTTTATAAAAATTTTATGTATATTTGGTAGGTATGACAATAGGTCGTAAAAATATTTCACACCTATTATTTTTATGTTATTAACGGTGACCCTATTATAAATTAAGGATGACCCTATCAAATGAATTTATATGGCAGATCAACGTATGATGGGTCAGCTAGTTAATTAATAATATCTATATTTGTAATTTTTGGCATTGGACTTGCGTGCTACAGTTAAAAACTATTTGTAGTGTATTGTGATTTCAACTGTTATGTTAATTTATATTGATAGTTTTTTATGCGTACTGATTGTTGTCGCTGCACGCATACTTTTACGCATTTAGGTACGTTAAAATATCTCTTTTTCGTCTCTTTTCTCTGCATAAACTTGATCTTTTTGTAAAACTGCGTCGCATGCATCCTTATCATTTTTTTAAGTGCATGCATGCTTTGGCGCACACCTCTTCGCGGGGTGACGGAGAGATTATGTCGGATTCATCAGAGGAAAGATATCCCGGTAATACCGACTAAACCTACCACGGTGTTCCTCGATATAACCTTAGTCGGCAGAGCCGCGCGAATTACTTTCACATGCAATCGCGACCCCACCGAGGTTTTGGCTCGCGGTGTGAAACAGTAGGCCTCTACACAAGAAGGCCTACCCTTTTGGGAGATACATTTTTCCCCACTGTCCCCTTGTTGGGGGGACGAAGAAACAACACAAAGGTGCGCGTGGGAACACGCACGCCACCTCTCGGACCTGGTGCTGATCGGGTGGCGGGCAGACCCACGAAGGCCTCCATCCCCAAGATTGTCCATATTATTGTAAACCAGGCTACTAATTATGTAACATATTTTTATAAACTGCTTATTTATTAATAATATTTACTAATTTATTTTTATAATTATTGTTACGTCTTGGACCGAACAATTTTTTTACTGTTGCATTTAATTCGTTTTTAGATAACTGACTGATTAAATATGAATTCGATAACTTTTGACCAACATGGAGCTGAGCAAAAACTGGAGCAGACAATTAGCAAACTTGTTTTTCTACATATATTCATATATAAATAAAATATACATATATATACTTATTTTACTTATCTAATAATATACTTCTTATATGCTATTAGTTACCAATTGTATGCGATTCCTCATAGGCCAAAACTCTTACATTGTGGATTCTTGACTAATATTTTTTGACAATAAATAGTCATATTTAATTATTATGATAATGTTTGTAGCCATGGTGTTTAACGGCCGTCTGGGATCATTCTTCAAGAGCGGATGCTGCTTTTTCAAAAAGCCACAGCCTTACACTGAAATTATGCCGTTACTCGGCAAAAGTAAGTCCATTTATAAACACAGTTAATTTAGTTAACAGCACGGATGACGTAGTGGTCGAAGTGGTCGCCTCGCCGCTGCCGAGTGTTGTGGGTTCGAATCCCACATGGGACAAAAAATTGTATGATCCATAAATGGTTGTCCCGGGTCTGGATGTTCTTTGTGTCTATTTGAATGTTCTTAAAGTCCCCCACAACACAGGAGTTATTCCTAGTGCTTAAAATATCTTCTTTAAAATTATAAACAAGATAAAAAAACTGTTATAACCTCAGACTTTATCGACTCTATCCTTCTAAAGAGATGTATCGCAAATCTGGATTTCTTGTTATGCTGGATCTGGCTCCAGCAAAACAAGAAATCTATTTCAGTTCTAGAGGCCAAGTTGTAAGTGAGAATTTCTTGTTAAAATATTAAATCTTTAATACACTCGCAGTTATGGCTGGCACTTGTACTCGTGCGTACGATAAAAATTTTACAAGCTAATTTTTTACTTGCATAGTGTGAGGTTAATACAAATCTTCTTACCGTTACGGGTAAGCAGATATGTATGTATTAAGCCCATGCTTCTACGTTCAATAGGGGACTACCGCCTACTAGGCACATTCCTACTGCGTGCTGCTACAGAGTAGGTTTTTCAACAAGCCCAGTAAACTACTGGACCCGGGACCTCGTGCACAGCAATCGCAATCACTACGACTGTGTCACCGAAACAGTGCAATTAATGTTTTAATAAATATATACATATATATGTACTTATTTAGATAAAGTGCACCCGCTGGACGCCTCACGCCACATGAGCCACACCGGCGTCCAAGTCTATCACAAACAAGACGTAGAGAGAGCAGTGATAGAAATACGACATTACAATTCCACCGACTCAGGTATTTACCCAAACATATAGTTAATGCATACTTTTTAGTGGAACTATACCTATACATAACTTTCAACTTACGACATAAATAATAGTAATAGCTACAGGAAGTAGAAATGTAATACCAATTAGGCTGATGTATGGTTACATAAATTATCCATGAAAATATCGTACATCTTATTTAACGATGTTATTTACCGTTCATGCAGAACTGACAGAACCGTCACTGATATTATTGGCTAATCATTACACAACGGGTGATCAATGTCTGACAAACTGCTGAAGGATATATTGGTTACTGAGAAAGTAACTCACTCCAAAATAAAGATACAAGGCAAATAATACATAAAAGTCAATCAGCTTTATTACAATGCAACAGTAGGTACAAAAACATAGCCTCATCCTTTTTAAAATATTGTTGAATATATGCACGCCAACATTGTTGCAGTAACAATACGATGGCCTTAACTTATTTTATACCACCTGAATATGGTTCTATTGGCAACGAAATTAATTTGTATTTGTGATGGAATATGTTAATAAACACTAGTCACTCGGTGTTAGAATCAAATCGCATACATTAAATACCAATCAAGGTTCTTATTGAGTCTCGAATGCGGAGGAAACGGTTCAGACAACACGACGACGCTTTGCAATCAAATTTACGTGTAATTAACGATTTGGTGGGAATGAGTGCGTCGCGTCGCGACATGTTTTCTGGTGATTAACAATCGTTTTCCATATATATATCTTTCGATATACTCTCAGACGTCGTTGCATATCGTGTGATATTTGCTCCAAATTGATATGATCTATTATAGATTCAAGCGTTCCTTCTTTATTGTCTTGGCCTGGCAAGAAAACGACTGCTTGGAAGAAGCTGTTGTGGGTGTTGACGTGGCCTATCTCTCTGGTGTTGTGGATAACTATACCGGACTGTCAGCGGAGGCCGCGCCTGTATCCGCTCACCTTCGCGATGTGCATCACGTGGATAGGGGGAGTCTCGTACCTCGCAGCCTGGATGATTACTGTCCTTGGTAATACTACATACATATAAATAATAGCCTATGGTACACACGACTACACATCAAGTTAGACACCCTATATACGCATAACTACGCTACATACAAAATAGAGAATTGTTGGAAAGGGACAATGCATATTGGTGTCGATGTAATGGTAAGGATAGAGCGTAAAAAAATATAACGCACTCTCTCACACGATTCGCAGCGTTCAACTTCTAATAGTTCAAAGTCCAAACAGTCTAGGTTGATGTGTCGCTGTGTGTACATATACACTTTAAGGTGCTTTGTAATATTGTCATACATTTACGCGAATGTTACATTGAATATTATATATGTCACTTCGACTATATAATATATCGCAGTCAGTTTGTATGATACCGCGTTTTACAAACGGTGTCGTCCGTTTAAAATGCTCGCTGTTTTAAAATATGCCGAAGGCAAAATGCAAATTGCCTTGTCACTTTTTAGTGCATTTGCATGCCAACATTACTTGGCGGAATGTGCTGTTCTGTCTTTTCAAAATTGTACCAACTTTTATACCAATTTTTTGCAAATAAATGCTATTATTATTATTATTAATACTTAACGCCTCGAGTCCCGACTCTTACCACTCCGACTTAGATAGATTAGGTTAGAAGGCGGAGCCGGAACTCTGCTCCCACCGTTGCCTTCGTGGTTATTTTTTTTTGTGACCGCCTAGAAATAGGAGCCCCAACAATTGAACGAGTCGCCAATTTTCCTTCAGCATATTTTAAAACAGCGAGCGGATTTAAACAGACGACGCCGTTTGTAAAACGCGGGATCATACAAATTGCTTGCGGCATATATACCTACCTAGCCTATTTACGGATATATTATACTATATTAGGATAATCAATATACACTGACTACGTACGTATTTCTGTTGTTGGTGTAGAATTTACGCTTAAAACATTGTGTCTACTGTATTTACTCATTACTTCAACACTGTTTTTATGTGATGTAGTTATAAGTACTAGCTGTCGCCAAGTGGTCGAAATTCAACTATAATTGAATTAAATTTTAAGTTTGATATTATTATATATACCGCGAAATTGCAATACGTACTTAAGGTATTGTAACTATAGTTACGAAGCATTGTACGACATCAGCCACGGCTCTACCTTGACCATTTTTGTACCTATGCATTTCTGCATTTCTATCTGAATTATTTTCTTGTTTCGTCCTTTTTAGACCCTTTTTACGTAGTCGGGTTAAAGTTTCTAAACTTTATTTTTTACACCTCATTCATTAAAATCGGTTCAGTAGCTTAGGCGCTACGGTGGAACATACAAACATACATACACAGACTGCCAAAATCATTACCATTATTTTTAGCTTCGTCGTAGTCGGGTAAAAAGGGGTACAAAGTTTTTGCTTCACGTGTTAATATATAGATAGATATATTATATTGCTTTTTATATGTATATACAAAAAAGCAATATATATCTAATATAGTAATAAAATATTCATTGCAATGCGAAATATATTAAGTAAATTTTTTTATTACTCTACTATAATCACACAAAAGCGAATGGACATTTTAATGTTTCTTTTTAATTCACCTTTTTTATTTCGGACTTTGAGTAACACCCAAATAAACGTCAATATTTGTATGTGCTAATTATATTAATAATTACATATTGTTGAGGTTGTATCTACATAAAAAGCCATAGATGACCACTAATTGCATAACTTGGGTGACGTGAAATTGAGGGTTTTTCTGTGACGTAAACTGAGAACTAGTTCATTTTAATAGTAGTTAACAGTTTATATTCACTTAACAAATGCTCAGACCTACTTCCCACAGTGTGGTTGTGATATTTATATGGTCGGACTACTAATTTTATATTAAAAATATAATCATCCTTATTAAAAACGTCAAAACGTCACTGTCAACATCGATACGTATTTTTTCAAATATAAAATTAAATAATATAAATGTAATAAATAATAAATTAATCATATTATATGAACAGTAATATAACGAATATTGATTGTATATGGCAAAAACCACAACGAAAATTTATTGAAAGCGGAAATAAATACATATACTGTGTTAAGGATTCCAGCATCCCAACTAAACAAGTCATATATTGGTTTGCCCTTGTTTTTGGTGGAGTCTTGACGGGACGCGACGCCGGCACCAAGGAGACGCGGCGACGCCTCAGTCACCAAGCAGAAAAATTTAAATTTGACAAATGTCACACAGTTTTTCTACATTAGTTTTAGTTTTGTTCACTTTTTCATGTTGTAAATATTTTAAGTTAAGTGTAATCATATTTTTAATGTTACAAGGGTAAACCCCCAAAATTTATAAGTTCATTTGGCAATGTTACAGGTATCCATCAAAATTAATCTACAAGGAAAACCTTTTGGAATCAGCCGTTGGTTGTCAACAAGGTGACCCTCTTGGCCCAGTAATTTTTAGTTTAGCTGTTCACCCCATCATTAAGCAGCTAAATTCAAAATTTAATATCTGGTACCTAGACGATGGCACCCTAGGAGGAGATGTAGATACAGTATTACAAGACATGGCACATTTAAAAAATAAATTTCAGTCAATAGGTTTGTAACTTAATCCAAGCAAATGTGAAATTTTTGTCAGCAATAACATCAATAAACTATCGTTATTATCTAAATTCAATTCTTTGACACTTAATATTAAACTTTTAGATAAAACCTCTCTTCGCCTCCTTGGGTCCCCAATTTTAGATGAAGGTTTTGATAATTTTATAGAAGAGAAAATTCAAAATTTTTGTGAAACGACAGATAGTTTATTCAAAATTAATATACATTCGGCCTTTACAATTATTCGATACTGTCTTTTCGTCCCTAAATTTACGCATGCTCTTCGGTCTTCACACTTTTGGAAACATTTGACACTTTTAGCAAAAATTGATAAAATTATACAGAACACTCTTATTAAACTTTTAAATGTGGCCATTTACGACCGGGCGTGGCTACAAGCGAGCTTGCCAGTTCGCTTGGGCAGCCTCGGCATTCGAAAAATTACTGATGTAAGTTTACCAGCGTTCCTATCTTCGGTCCATAGCACGGGGGAATTGACCAGGAAAATCTTGGCACCTACACTGGTTAATTCTGAAGTGCTGTGCATGACCTACGCCGTGAACGCTTGGAGACTTGCTTGCCCAAGCACTGATTTACCCGAAAACCACCTCTCTGAGATAGTGGGATGGGCCATTATGCAGCATAGTTCGAGAAAATCTCATAAATACATCGTCCTGTGCTGCTGAACGTGCTCGCTTGCTGGCTGTGGGAGAGTGGGAGTCGGGCCTTTGGCTTCAAGCGCTCCCGTCGTCCAACATAGGTACTATGATGGACGACACGACCTTCCGCATTGCTTCTTGTTTGCGCTTAGGTTCTCCTTGTGTTTCTCCGCATCGGTGTCTTTGTGGAGAAGCCGTCGACAGTCTTGGTCACCATAGCCTATCATGCAGCAGGAGTGCTGGTCGTATATCACGACGAACCTCACGGCTTGGTACGCGACGATGGCAAGAGACCAGATGGTATGTCATTACTGCCATGGACAATGGTTAGACCTTTGGTGTGGGACGCAACTTGTGTCGACACCCTTGCGCCATCACATCTTTTTAGCACAGCGGGTTGCGCTAGTGCTGCTGCTGCATCAGCGGAGACGCTCAAACGGCGTAAATATCAAAACCTTATTGGTGAGTACATATTTGAGCCGTTTGGTGTCGAAACGCTGGGGCCATGGGGTCCAAGTGCTAGGTCTGTTTATAGAGACCTAGCTAAGCAACTCATCGACGCTTCGCGTGACCAGAGGGCTGGTATTTTTTTTGCACAAAGTATAAGTATTGCCATTCAACGTGGCAATGCTGCCAGTCTTCTGGGTACGTTGCCAATTGACGACGATGCGGAGGAATATTATGACGCTTTTTGATTTTGCAGTTTTATTTTTGTCTTTAGTTTTTATTTTTCTTGTAAATAATTTGTGTATATATTATGTTAATTATGTCATAATATTAATAATTTTGTAAATATAAATAGATTTAATAGTTTAAATAATTTTATTAGCTTATAAATTAGTAAAATTTAATAGTAGTAGTAGTGTAATAGTTTTAAAATTTTGTAATACAGTGATAAATAAACAACGCGATAAAATCATCCTTTATGTAGGTATATCTCAAATGTCGGCAGTTGAAGTTAAGTAACGTCAGAAATTATTGCTATTATGTACACTTGTGCAGTCAGCGACATAAACATTCTCGAGGTTTCGAAATGCTCTATCACACAATTTCTCATCTTTTACTGCAATAGCAGTTAAAGGATAATTATTTAAATCATTATTTATTATTAAAATTAAAATTTATTATAAAAACAATAATAAGTACATTTTGATTCATAAAATTCTTTCACAAATAATTCATGCTCATCTACCATGCAGTACAGATCAAAATGTTTGACAATATACTGAGATTGCAACAAGTGATGCGTGTTACAAGGTATTTCCTCCTTCCTCTCAATAAATGCTAAAAGTACATAAGCAGAGTCAGCGTTACTTATAAATAGATCGCTAACTAATACGTAGCCACCTCTTGAATATTTGAGAGTACGTTTTATATAAATAGAGTATATATTTTATATAAAGTATGCTGTGCAAGAGGAAACCGTGAGGAAAGTATGTAAAAGAGTTTACCTTTATGTTCTTAAATATATATTAAGTACGAACATGCACACAGGGCCAGCGCGCCCATACAGAGAATACGCCTTAGTCACTAGCGGAACAGTTTATTTAAAAGGCTGATATTATTGCACTGTAAATAAATATATTTCTATTATTATTGTATACTAGCCTTTGCGCACGGCTCCGCCCGCGTGGTACCTACTTATATAAATAAAAAGTAGCCTATGTTCTTCCCCAAGTTTTAAACTATATCTGTACCAAATTTCATCTAAATCGGTTGAGTGGTTTAGCCATGAAAAGGTATCAGACATACAGACAGACAGAGTTACTTCAGAATTTATATTAAGTAAAGATATTGTATTAATAATATTAAATTTGATTTCCGCAGGTGATACTCTAGACATGCCTGACAGCATCACAGGACTCACTATCCTTGCAGCCGGCACCAGTCTACCAGAAGCTGTATCAAGTGTCTTAGTCACTATACAAGGTACTATCTGAACACCTGCCTACTTATATATGTCTTACACAACTGTAAAGAAATTGTGTTTGTATATGTAAGTAATTTTGAAAGTAACCGGAATAATTGGGATAGACTGTACGGATGACGAAGTGCTTTAAGTCGCCGCCTCGCCACTGTTGCCGCGCCGAGTGCTGTGGGTGCAATAACCACACAGGACAAATTGTGTGATCCACAAGTGATTGTTCCGAGTCTGGGTGTTATTTGTGTCCGTTGTTTAAATATTTGTAAATTCCAAGCGACACAGCAATTACTCTTAGTGCGGGTAATATATTTTCAAGAAAAGTGATATTTTCATGAAAAATTCAACCCTGCAATACTGTTACTTCTCACTGTCGAACTCACTTCTCAATCTGCAGTGAAAGTTAAGTTTACAGTAACTATAGATGATACAAAAGTTGTACGGCTACTGTCTATAATGACTCAGTTTGTTTTTAAAGTATAGGTTGGCTTAGAGCTTTTGTCTTTGTCTCTCTCTATTTGTTCCGTTTTCACATAAAACTACTGAACTAAGTTTAAAACAGTTCTCCAGTTCATTAGCTTAAGAATCAATCTAACAGCTTAGCTACGTTACATCCAATTCCATGATCCAATGACATCGCAGGCTTACATTACTACACGGTGACAAAGATGAGAGCAAATAAAAAGTTATCCAAAAAAAAAAAAAATAATAAGCAACTAATTGCAATGTAAAGTATTTACTATGTGTTGGTCTTCTAGTTTGAGAATATTACAATACTTTATAGTATACAGGTTGTCCGGTAATTAATGGATAACCTGGAAATGTCCTATAGCGGAACTGATGGCCGTTCGGAAAAAATATGGAAAATATCTATCCTAACTACTACCTGAGAAATGTTTTTTTTTTAATTACCTTGTATAACTTTCTTGTATACTACGACCATAAATTAAAGAAATCCATCGGTTTTTTGTTGTTTTATTATTAAACACTAATTATGCTAATAGATAGGCAGTCAAAAGTATGCTATGCTATATAGCTTGCACTTTTTAATATATATAATATATTATTACTAAAATTTTTTTTCATTTTTCTGAACGGCCTTCGGTTCTACTATAAGACATTTCAAGGTTATCCATTAATTACCGGACAACCTGTATAAGTGTTAACTATTTATCTTTCTTCCACCTATAGGCAAAGTAATATTATTAGGGAGTAAATATAATGACCACCAAAATACTAATTGCACAGCAAAAAATGCTTACTAAAATATATCATAACGAGCACTTATACTCCTCAAATCACTGCATTCTGTCTCGGAATGGTAAGGTTATGTTAGGTTCTTTTTTAAATCCACCCAAAAATAGTCGACTTAGGTTGATCTCTTTAAATATATTTAGGTGTATAATTAGTATTGTTGGTAAGCATATTTTGCTGTGTTATTAGTATTTTTGATGGAACAAAAGCAAAAAATTGAGGAACTGTTAAATATACTACCCATATTATTACAGTTAATATTATGATAAATTTAAACTATTCATTTATAAGATTTGAATCTATACGATTATAATAAAACTGAAGAGTAAGACTGATTATTTTTAATACGGATTTCTCTGTAACTACCTGATGGAACTGAATAATATATTTTGGAATTGTCCAATTCTTGTGACAGGTTGAGACTATTATTACGCTACAAGCCATGAGAACAATAATACTACACGTGGATGAAACCAAACTAATTATTAGATAAATCTGAAACTACTTACGCACGTTGACCCTGGTCTTGACCTGTATTGAAAGTTGACATGGGGTCGTTACTGCATAAAATGTAGCACCAACGTAATTTTCACATCGTGTGACACTGTGGCCTACACGATGGCGATAATATTCGTCCTATTGTTTGGTAGGCTGATCGAAGCAATCATGGTTACTGATAAGGCTATTCAGACTAATATATATAGTATTTCTTTTATAATTACTATTTTATTATATATTTCAGACTCTTCCTCTCCCTAGCCTTTATTATGCCCAAGTCACTTGGGGTCGGCTTTTCTCGTCTAACCGAATTTAACTGGATATCAGTTTTTACACGGAGCGGCTGCCACCTGACCTCCGCAACCCGAAGGCTAACAATACCCTAAGGCTAGACCAATGTCAGGTTATTATAGGGCACTGACTTCCCAATAACAACTGCCATAGATGTTCATGGCAGCCGGGACCGACGGCTTAACGTGCTCTCCGAGGCACGGAGCAAGCGATAATTTTCAATCAATACGCACATTTATTATATATTTCAGACTATAGGCTAATAAATATAACTTATTTGTATAGAGTCAAGGCAACCAATCCCTATGTATTTGCAAATGATAAATGTAAGGCCAAATTACAATAAGTACGTCTAAACTGCACGAAAGTAATGGTTTAAGTGTTCGCCTCGCCTCTAGGTCAAGTATTAGATCACCACAAGAGACGAAAAATAAAGTTGTCCACAAATAGTTGTTGTGGTTCGGCGTGATCTTTATATACGATGTTTGAATGTTTGTTGCCCGTGATTTCGGACTGAGCAGTTTTAAAACACTAACAAAAGAGAGCTGAATTAATGTTTGTTTAAGGCTATAGATCTATATTTAAAATTTAGTAGACGAAGAAAACTGTTGATTCATATACGATGATGGTAAATGAATAAAATAATTCTACATTAATTAATATGGACGCCGTGAACACACAAACTTGACTAATTGTTTAGTTGCATTATATTGTCTACACATCTTATGTATGTTTTACTTATATAGTTGTATGGCTGAAAATCATTATTGATACGAGTTGTAAAATACTAAAATTATATTTAAAATAGCGTTTTATAAGAGTGATTATGCGTTTCTTACAGGTATCTTCTCATAGGTTTTACTATTTGCCTGAACCTACCAACTACCCTAAATGTAGCTTCAGTAACTTAGTAAACCCACTAACCAATACATTTTGACGTTCATTAATGTTACTGTGTGACCTAAATGAATAAATGATTTGACTTTAGCGTTGATTTATCTTTACAGACTTTGAATATATTACTTACCTACATTATTACCCTTCTATCCTACAGGTCATGGCACTATGGGTATCAGCAATTCTATCGGCTCAAACACGTTCGACATCCTGCTGTGCTTGGGGCTTCCTTGGCTAATTAAATCGTTAGCCTATCCGACAGTACCTGGCAATCATTGGGTAAGTTATCTTAAATATACATATATTAGACTAGCTGTCGTATGTAATCATGGTAAACAATTGATACAAACAAGTACACAAGTCTATCTATATATATCTTAAGACATTATGACATTACTGTAGACATTGTTTGTACACATAAATTGCTCCGTACATAGGAATGTTCTACTTAACATTCTTAAGAATATACTGCACTACAATAAAAGGAATTTGCCGATTCTAAAATCATACTTAACCTGGGTGGTAGTGGGATTATCAAATAGGGTCATTGCTAATGTTTGATTTTGTACATTGTGTTACAAAAGAGCAAAATAGAATCAACGGAGATATTTAAGGGAAAACAGTATCACAATTCAGTGGCAGAAATAAGGGAATAAGTAAAATTTTACATTTGGATTTAAGAAAAAGTGCAGTGGAGTAAATCACCTATCTCCCTCGGACAGCTGCATTTAAAAAGCGGTTACGTCACAACTATATCGTACATCGTATTTCTTTTTGTCATTTGACAATTACTCCTACTATCGCATTTGAAACGCTTGTACCTAATTGATATTTAAGTAGTTTACAAAAGTTCTTGGTTTTTAAGTTAGGGCAACATAAATATTTTACCAACTCTATTATACTGGCAACCACATTTTTTTAATGTTAGTTTAAACGTTTTTGTATTCGAAATATGTTGACGTTAGACTTACTAACTTACTTTTATTAGTGTTATCATGTATAGGTACGAAAGAAAGCGTCTTTGAGCACTAAAATTTGGCTAAATTTCACAGAGACTTATACTATGAACCATGAACATATACTATGAACGCTTCTAGTTATGCAGCAATTATTGTTGTATTTGGGTCACAGTAAGCATAACTGCTATCACTGTACGCCACTCGCAGCCTTGACAAGACATATCTGCTAAGATGAATTAGTAGAAAACTAACCTATCATATATTTGATACTAATATAGTTATTAAGTAAATATTGTTACTAACCCATATATGAGTCCTGTAGTTACTCGAAATAAAGAATTATTATTATTACTAGTTATTCCCCGCGGTTTCACCCGCGTAAGTCCCGTTCCCGTAGGAATATCGAGATAAAAATTAGCCTATGTGTGAAGCCAGGTCTCCAGCTATTTACATACCAAGTTTCATCGCAACCGGTCCAGTAGTTTTAAGTGAAAGAGTAACAAACATCCATACATCCATATAAACTTTCGCGTTTATAATATTAGTAAGGATATTTAGCCGTATACAGTTTTAGTAACAAAAATATCACTTTCTAATACTCTACTCTATCTCTCAACTAAAAAGCTTAAGCTTAAGTCCACCGTGTTTTTAACTTTTATTTAACTTAACGTTAAGTAGCGTTTATAGGGTTTTTTTTTCTAATCAGTTAATACTTTTTCTAATCAGTTTAACTGAATATTTAGGAGTCGACTGCACGGATGGTGTAGTGATTTAAGTGGTCGCCTCGCCACTGTCATAGCGCTGAGTGTTGTGGGTTCGAATCCCGCACGGGACAAAACTTTGTGTGATCCACAAATATTTGTTCCAAGTATGCGTGTTCTTTGTGTCTGATTTTTAAATGTTTGTAAGATTCCCCCCGACACAGGAATTATTCCTAGTGCGGGAATGCGGGTAGAATTTAAAAATAAAGAAAATGTAGGAGTCTTTTATAAATAAAACTGATAAAAGTGGTCTATAAATTAAGCGAATTAGGCGATAACTTTTAGGTGTCTCGTGTCTCAAGAAAACTATGATCATAATTATACCTGTATTTATCTCGAATTTTCATTTTAACCCATCGTTATTATTAAGGCGCGAACCGTGTGAATGTGATGCGTTACTATTGTATAATCTGTGATGTAAATAAAAAAGTGGCTTTAGACGATCTCATCTTCACATGGATTGTTATGCGGTTTAAAGGTAAAAGCGTTATGTGCACACGCAGCTGTGTCAAATACATTTACTACATAAGATATAGGATCGGTGTGACAAATGTCATACGTATCGCGCTCATCAAATTTTGAATTTCATGGTGGTATAAAATGTCAAAGGAAAATCGTACCTGATTGGTACTCTAGTCCTCTTCATCGAACTAGAAAGAAATACTTGAATAATATTAAAATAACCAACATCAATCCGGATAAAATGTTTTGTGTTTGTCCACTAATCTACACAAATGTTTGTGTGTGACGAGAAAATAATTATTAATCCAAATTATTTTATATAACGTATATAAAAGTAACTACTATACAATTATAATAATTTTAATAAAAAACATTGTTTTCTATTCTACTTGTTTAATATTGTCTAATGTTTACGCGAATGTTATACATTGAAATTAAGCAACTTTATACGGTTTTATCAAAATTATGTAATGAAAGTGTTTTATAAAAATAAACATCGCGATAAAATTCGTATAAAGATGTTTAATTTCAATCTACTTCTAATATTAAATTACAATAATTATATCTACCATTGTTAATGAGTGATTTAATAACATTAATCGATAATTTATAATCGAATATGACGTTCATCGTTCGATTCCTTGCATATGTGTCACAAGACCTAAGCTATATTTTACGGCTTTTGGCTTGAGGAGAATAAGCCACGTTACAAAACGCCTACTAATCGTTTTAGGCAACGCGTATTCCCGGCACGATCGCTTCTCTCACATGACGTGCGTGATAAACAGAAACTCAATCACTCATTAGGCAAGGGCTAGTTACTGTTAATACTCTCTACATAGCTCGCTAGCCTACCACACCAACTTAATGAACTAATGAAGTCAATGACTAGTCGTACATAAATTCAACTAAATATCAAACGTATTCTCATATATATGTACCTATTATTCAATAGAAACAAACGGCACAAATAAACTCTCATCTGCGTTGTATAACAATGTAAGACTGTGACATTAATCTCTCATCATTCTCTATGTATTATATAATCATGGGACTGGTTATTGGTTATGGTTACACACGTATGCAGCTTTGTTTATATTCTCAAGACTATATCTCCGAAGAGACGGGCACATTTAGGTCTAATATGATTTTAGGGCCCACGTAAGAGGGCGAGTCTGTTGCAATTTATCGGGCAAAGTAACAGAGAGCGCGCTGCTAAAAAAATTATGTAAGATATCCCCGATAACATTTTGCCAACTCGGGCATCGAACCCGATACCTAAAGCATAGCAGTCGCTGCGTCAGCACAGCAGACTTTGTATTTAAGTTGACTTAATTCTATTGTATTGTAAAATCTGGGTGCCAAATATTTACAATTGGTTGTGTATTTGTTGCCAAATAGATAAATTTATATTTAGAATATCATATTGTTTTTCAGGTGACGATAAATTCCAGTGGGTTGTCCTACAGCGCAATATCATTGCTGTCAACACTTTTCGCGCTGTACGGCTGTCTGTTGCTGAACAAATTCCAGTTGGACTGGCGAATCGGAGTTACCTGCGCTCTCATATACCTGGGGTACTTAGTTTTAGCCGCTCTCATCGAACTGAACATATTCTTCGTCGTTAACGCACCAACTTGTCCACATTAACACGTACTGTATAATTCTGAAACGCTCAGTGATCAAAGGGTCTAGCACTTGTCAGCAATTTATTAGAAAGAATTCATAATGTTTATTCCAAACTTGTGTTATTATAGAGTTACATATAGATTTATTTAGCTATTTTATATCAATATAGATTTAGATAGTCTAGGGTCAGTTAAAGTAAAGATTGGCGGTCTTATTCATAATAATATTTACTTAAAAGCAATTTTAAAAGTATTTGTATGTTTATTGTTAGATTTCAAAATAAATGTGTAATTCTTTATAACTAGGCTGTGCCAGTAAATAAATTACGGTTTGGTGTGAAGTACTTTTATATATTAGGTACCTAAATGTTAATTTAAACTTTAAAGCATATCTACACGGTTAGTTCTTAAGGTGCTCAACGTTAGCAACGTAATAGTTATCACATCTTTTGCAATCAACTTATTGACGGTGAATATTTTTGGAAATTGGTGGCGTTAGCGACGTAAATAGCTGAACGTTAAACAAATTTGTATCAGTATCATTTATAAATGAAAATATATTTTTAGTAATTAAATATTGTTTCTTTAACTATTACTGTGATAAATGATGAGGCATTACCATTATTGTGAATGAGCACTTCAAAATTTAAGAAATGTTAATCGATTTATGTCGCTAACTGCGTAATATTCGTATTTGTCTATATTTTTTAAAGTTGTTGAACAATAATATCACACCTGTTACTTTAGCCCTCTTTAGACTTATTATTTCTTATCCAATTATCTTTTACAATAAGTTATTTAAGTGTACTGAATAGGATATAGAATAACATTTTGAACGTACTCATCTTATAAGTATTTGTTTTATTATAATTACATAATTAAATAATTATAGAAGAACTAAATTATGCTAAATATTACCCTTCCTTCAACTGGTATATGTCTCAGTTATAATATTATGCTAATAATATTGCCTTAGGGCACCTATACTTTTGACTTATTCTTAAATCTATACTAATATTATAAAGCTGAAGAGTTTGTTCGTTGGTTGAACGCGGTAATCTCAGGAACTACTAGTTCAAATTGAAAAATCTTGTAGTGTTGGATAGCCTATTTATCGAGGAAGCTATAGGCTATATAACATCACGCTACAACCCACGGGAGCGGCACAGTACCCATAAACGCGGATGAGACCGCGGGCACAGCTAGTCTTTCATAAAAGTATATGAGGTTTGTTGAAGAACAGAATACTGCTCAGTATTCTGTACTTACAAAAATGTTAAATTTAGAAATCATTTCTTTGATTTATTTGGACGTCTACAACACTATGATATTTTATAACAAAGTGCTCTGACTTAATAAAGCAGCTGTCCGACATGCTTCAACAGAACGCAGCCAACTAAATGATAATAAGGCTAAAGGGGAGCTAGAGTAAATAAAATATTTAAAAATACTAACTTTGTGTCATGTTACTTTGTTGTCATGTGCCGTCAGCAAGAAGACCAGAAGACAGTGTGTTAGTAAACTTGAGAGCATAGTGCCTTATTTTATAATAGAAACTTATATGATTGCGATCGGGAACCTGGCAATCCCATTTTGGTATTTTGACTGTAAGTGCTTGTTTAAAGCAATATATTCATGTCTACCACCCTATTCAAAATATGCTATCCTAATTTATTAATGCAATATATAAGTAGGCTATATGCGTCATAAACGATATCTTGGCAACGTTTACGAGTATCTCTATTTAAGCCATGCAATAAGTAGGTTGGAAGATTATAATAACATTTCGCACTTCCCGTAGTTGAAGTTATCAATGTATAATGTTATCAAAACATAATTATTACTGCTAGTCTAAGCGTGAACCACTTGCTTACATGCACAACAACGAACGTGCTCATCTTTTTAGTATTATTCTTTTTATATTTAAATTGTACTCGTTATATTATTTTAGATTAAATTACCATTAATTTATACATTAATTCTCTCATAATTTATGTAAAATACTAGTCTCACTATAATGTTATATAGGTGATGATACTTTTGTGGTCGTATACAATATATTATATAGGTAGTTTGTATACATATTATCGTTGAGATATAAGTTATTAAATATTATCAATAAGTTAAACTACATGTAATCAACAACAAGTTGTTTGGGTCTTGGTGGCTTATATATGTATTATTTACATATATTTTGGTAAGTTGTCCGCGGCAGAAGGGCTTACTTACCTAAAGTATGCCTATAGCGAAAGCTATCTGTGAGAAATATTCGGTATTGCTCAACGTTCATCACATTGTTACACTATTACATGTATTATTAGTTAACACAAATATTTTATATATTATAATTTTGTTAGATAATATAATTTTATTATATACGTATGGCCAGTTAAGTAATTTGGTCGATACATTTATGCCTACTGAATTTTTCACAGTAAAATGGTCAAAATATCAAGATTTTATATTTGTACTTAATGATAAATTATAAAACTCTATGTTGATAAATAAGAAAAGTAATAAAATAAATCGTTTATTTCTCACCAAAACGACGAGACGAGATACACGGGGTCATGGTTACAGAGTAGCAATATAAAACATTAACAATAGTATTTCGGTAGAGGATCGATGGTGTCTGTGGTAGGTATAAAATTATCTGTAAGGTCACCAGGTCTCCGCACGGTGCCAGGTTATGCAAACATAAACGAAACAAAACATAAGAAAAAGTAAAAGTACAGATATTAAAACATTTTTACCATTATGTTGTCAGGCTCCCAGATATTATTATTATGCGTTCAGGAGATACTTTAAATGTACCTTTAAATAAATTGTAAAATAAATAATATAAACATTAATTTACTTTTGTTATTTTACCCTCTCATATAGATTCCTAACAACAATAACTTATAATTTTTTAGGTGAGGCAATAAAATATCTCATTTAAAAACAATAATTTATTACGTATCTCAAACAAATACAGATTCGGTCACAGTACCTATATACAAAAATCTACATTATTATCTCTGTTATGCAGAAGCATAACAAAATATATATTTCTAGTCGATTTCTGATTAAATAAATCTACAATTCAAAAGTTATTTATTATACAATATTTGTGAACAAATCGTGAGCTCATGTGATCCATGTAGAATAAGTACAAAATACACCATGAGAGGTGATGACATAAGACACGTTGGAAAATAAATAATTTGTCATAACACATAAGACGTTCAACTTTTCCATTCCGACGCGTAAAAGTGTAAAAAAGAAGACAATACATAATCGGCATTGGTAATTAAAGAGTACACGCGAGCGACGGCAGACGCCACTCCTGGCGCACGCACGTCGCGCGTCGCCTTATAATACACGCGGCAACTCGGCGATATGATGCGTTCATGCATCTAGCCGCGCGTATTATATACACGATACCGTAATAACGCTGGGGAACGTGCCTTCCGTATTATTATACCAGTCGATGACAATAACAATGAATATTTCATTGCGTGCGCACCGGCCGCCGTAGCTAACACACAATATTGCATAAAATATACTTATTAACTTCTGATAAACAACATTCAAAAATATAAACAAGATCATTACTTTAATATCACTACATAATGAACATTATGTATAAAGGCACCTAAAATGTATTCTATGACACTTACCTACCTAAACTACGCCGCGGAAGAAAATAATCTATAAGTCTTTCCCAAAGAGTTTTTGTCACAGACTGAGTTGGTGGCATTGGAGGCAATGAGGTCACGCAGATTTTGACAGGTTTACGGTGCATTACGAAAGGGTAAGGGTGTTTAATTACAGGAGATATTGTTGTTCCAATAAGACTAACTGTAGGCTTTGCAAAATTAATGGGTTGGCTCTTCACCACCTGTCGCTGACTCGCACCGCCTACCAAAATGATCGGGATCGAGCTGCCTTTAGTAGACGTGCTAGGTGGTCTCGGTGAACTGCCGAATGGTCTTGCGGAGGACATTATAGGTATAGGCGCTGTAGAGGTCTCAATTATTTCGTGAAAGATAGAATCCTCATAGTCTTTATTTTCTTCCACTAACGGCTTCACAAAAACTACTTGGCGTAAGCTATTTATATCGTGTACCAATTTCGCATGTTCCTTAACTAAGTAATCACCTCTCGGTATTAGATTGTCAATAATACTAAAACTGTCCATACGTCGCGACATCGGTTGCATACTGAGCGCAAACTGAGCGGAAAACTCCGGAGAAGAACGTTTAGTGATGAATTTGCTGAAGAGGGGTGTGCGGGATTGCCAACCTTAACAAAGATGCAATAAATATTAAACAAAATCATCATCAGAATTTAATTAGACAGAATTGTAGTGTCCATTACCTTCTTTAATCATTCTGGCGAATCTTTCGTTAGTATAATCGATGCAGTTTACCTGGAAAAGAACAAAACAAATGTTAGGTATAGATCATGAGTAATTTATACGTTATAACTGATACACAAATCATATATCATTCGTCGTGCTAGCGGCATTACAATACACTTCAAGTTCAATAACTCGCTGGCGCGCAAAACAATGCATATTTTCTACAAATAGTTGAAAAGTTCGCTTATACTGCAGCACGATTATCATTGTTTGTAACACCCACCCCCACTGACGACAAAATTATGTCATAATTGGTGCTAATAGTTTGCTGGTAATACAAATTTGTATAAAAAAGATTATACGAATAAAATAAGTTCGTGAAATTAGACGCAATAGACAAATGAGTGTCCAATGGCCAAAGAACAGAGTAAAGAAGTGAAGACATAATTATACATATAATTATATATAGAGCAATAGGTAATTAATGTACATGAGGTGTCGCGTTTGAGTCCGAAGTCGGACAAAGTATTATTGGAAATATTTAGGAAATTCTTTGCAGTAGCACGGGTTTGTAAATTTTTCAGTGTGTTATGTTATTTACACGATTAGCCATAATTTATATCATATATAAAAATTCATGAAACATTTTATCCATAATCAAAATTTTTTCAGCAGTATTATGTGCCGATAATCGTAATATGCACATATATTTAACATAACAAGGAACAAAGCATAAATACTAATTACCATATAATCAATTTTGCGGTACATTGATTCTTACAATATTTTTTTTGCATTATCGACGAAGCTGTCATTTTATCGTAAATAATTAAACGATTTACGGTTCTTTAATTAACATGAATTAAAATCCAATAAGGATTACTTTAATTGTGATAAAATATAATAAATGAAGAGTCATATATTTGTGGATAGTTTCTACAAATATATTTCTCCTCTGCATTGACACAATAATATAACAGTATTACTAAGATTGGTTTGTAAACAAAAGCATTAAAAATAATTTAAGCTTACCCCATGGCGATTTGTAAGTCCAAATAACGGATCATGCATAACATGCATGCCGCCGACAAGGAGTAAGCAAGACACCTGGCACACCACCTGCCACCACATGGTCGTATTATTGACTGACACCAGCCACCGCGACGAAGCACGATCCCTCTACTTACAGTGCTGGGGAAACAATGCTGTAAATAAATCACTTTTTACTCACGCTATTATGAATCTAACGCCAAAATACAATGACTTACGATGGCTAATAAAAGTGAGAACTACTTTAGTATAATAATATACAGTTTATTGCAGTTTATGGTTGGTATATCAACGCTTCTGTAAACAGCGTCCGCTGACAGCAGATAACACCTCACCACCATGAGCAGCAAATAGCGCTTACCATCAGCTAAGCTACTGGCTTAACTGTCACCAATAACAAGAAATAAACTTCATATTCTGTTAAATGTGTGTCAAACGTATTATTGCCGATAGGCTCTTCAAATTTTTTAACCTGTGTTGCACAAGCCCTAGACTTATATCACTTTAGTACAGTTAACATTTTTACGACATATATTTTATAATTATGTCGTTAAACCACGTATTTATAATCATAACTTTGAACGTGAGCTGTCTTCATTTTTGACTTGTAACTACATATATAGGTATATAATAGGGCCTCTGGATAAGACTTACTCTGTACAAAAAGTTTAAAATCTCTATTATATTTCGCTCTTCAGTGTTTTTGATAGAGGATTACTATTTGTCAAAGTAAAACTGTTAAAAATTTTACCTCAGTTCCGTCAGCAATTTATTTACATGTATAAATTATCTACTGACATAAATACACAAAAATATCAAGGCCTATACAATTACGTTAAAATAAAATCGTTTTAATCCAGACGCAAGATAGCATGGGTGTCGTTAAAGTATGTCAGGTACTCCTTCAGGTTCATGAAAATAGTATGTAAATATGATCATCGATTTTGCTAAAACTGGCAACACAAATTACAGAAAATCGCAGATCGCAAACAAACATCCACATGTCACATTTGTGTACTCAGGAGAGCAGCACTCCTTAGCTAAGCACAAACATCGAATGTTACTTACCGAGATACTGTACGTTGCGATGAATTCAGTACACACAGCGACACATCAACCTAGACTTTTTGGACTTTGAACTATTAGAAGTTGAACGCTGCGTATCCTGCGAGAGAGTGCGTTATATTTTTGTTATTTTGTCTCATTCACGCTGAACGGGACGCGGCGCTCTATTCTTACCATTACATCGACACCACTATACACTGTCCCTTCCCGACAATTCTCTATTTTGTATGTAGCGTAGTTATGCGTATATAGAGTGATGTGTAGCCGTATGTACAAAATTCAACTTCGAATTAAATATCGTAAGCGAAATATTACTATACCGTCAGTATCTTCGCAACTAATTTATACCAAGCCTAGTTTTATTATTTATGTTCTGTAACCAGAATTTTAATTAAGTATATATCTGTGCCTGTTTAAATAATTTACGGGTTTGAAGATGATATAATGATTTTTTTTTTAAAGCTTTGTCTGGTGTAGTGAGTAAGGAGCACAATGGCTTCTATTTTTAACACGCTTTTATTAGCTTGGTATGTATCTATGTAACGGAATCTTTGAACGTGATTTTCACCCTTTTCAACCCGACGGATTGATTTGAAACTTTGCACACCTATCGTAAAAAATATAAAAATAATTGATTAAAAATTAAAATAAATAATAGCTTCAAAACTATAAACATGCTTTATTAAAAAGCCTAACTAAAAAAAATTAAAATAATTTAGCTTTTTCAGTTGTTTTTTTAATAAATCGTGTTTTATTTTTATTAATGTCGGCACAATGATCATTGCTATTCACACCCCTGCTCTTTCAAGCGTTAAATGGCTTTCCATCTGGTGGCCACGTTTGCCGTTCAGGTTGTACAAAAAACAGACTATTATGAGTACCCTCCGAACCACTCCTACTATATATACTATATATAAAATTTGTAGCTCCTAGATAATAAAGGGCGACCTTACCTGGGCACGCCACGATCGTGGCGGTAAGTCCTGTTTTTGAGGAGTGGCTGGAGAGGCGGCATGGCGCCCTCACCTTCCGGCTGACACAGGTTCTAACTGGCCACGGTTGTTTTGGCCAGTTTCTGTGTCGTATACGCCGGCAAGAGACGCCCGGTTGTCACCACTGCGGCGACTGCCGCGACGTTGTTGAGGACACGGCGCTGCACACTTTGGCGGTTTGCCCCGCCTGGGCATCGCAGCGCCGTGATTTGATCGCGGCAGTCGGATCGGTTGCCCTCTCGCTCCCGGCCGTAGTTCAATCTATGGTCCGGAGTGAGAGGTCGTGGAACGCCGTCGCCTCCTTCTGTGAGGAAGTAATTTCCATCAAGGAGGCGGCGGAGCGGGAGAGGGAGCGTTTAAACCCTCTCCCCAACCGCAGAGCCGGGCGCCGGAGGGCGCGAGACGACCTCCAGCCACCCTGAGGTTTGACCTGGGGGTGGCGGGCTTTGTGGGCCTGCCCGCCATCCGTTCAGCACCAGGTCCGAGAGGCGGCGTGCGTGTTCCCACGCGCGCCTCTGTGTCGAGTCCGTCTCCCCTTTAGGGGGGAGACAGTAGGGCTTTTATTGAGCAGTGCCTATATTGGGTAGGTCTTATTGAGTAGTGGCCTGCCGTTTCATACGGCGGGCCGTAACCTCGGCGGGGTCGCGACCGCATGCGAAAGCGATTCGCGCGGCCCCGTCGATAGTGGTTTTGTCGAGGAACACCGTGGTAGGTTTAGTCGGTATTCCGGGAGGTACTTTACTATTATTTCCATCTTTCTTTTACCCCGGCGAGTCCGACATAATCCCTCCGCCCGCCCCCGCGGAGGGATATGCGTCATAGCATTCCCCCAAGTAAAAAAAAAAAAAAAAAAAAAAGGGCGACCTTACCTACTAGAGGCATATGGCCAGATTTCATGCTTCTGAGAATATGGTAACAGAAAACTTTTCAATAAAATGTAATCCTCGTACATACATCCATCAACACGTAGCATTTAATTAAATCTTCTTGATTTGGTATCACATTTCCCATAAAGTAAATTGGATCTCCAAACATGAGCTATTTTCCAAACAGTCCAGGCACGATTCCTGCCAAAAATCACAATAGCTCAAGCTTTTTCAATCCTTTGTCCATGAGACGCATTATTAAAATACGACTGAAACAGCTAAAGTTTAGTAGAACAAAATATTTATTTACCCACAATTAATGTTTGTTTACTATTTTGATGTAATTTATAATTGTAGATATACTCATTTATAAATGTAATTATAAACGTCAAATAAATGTAAAGTAATTAGTGTAGTAGTAATTATATTAACATCTGTTCGAAAATACTCAAATAATATAATATCACTACATATTTTAAAACAACAAAGTCCCTCGCTGCGTCTCTCTCTTCGCAATAAACTCAAAAACTACTGAACAGATTTTCATATGGTTTTCACCAATAGACAGAGTAATTCATCAAATGGTTTAATTGTTTAATTATTAAGGTTTTGTTCTACCCCTGCAATGCCGGTGCAGATCGCTAGTTTTTTATAACTTTGAAGTTAATCCAGCGCATTTGCAGTATTCCGATTAATATGATATTTTGCAGATGTCGTACTTCGCTATTAGAACACATATTTCACAAACAAGAATTATTGACCCATCCTAATCCTCATTAACAATATAAATGTGAATGTGAGTTTGTTTGTTCGTTTGTTATACTTTTACGCCTTAACTACTCGACCGATCATCATCGTTGTCAGAGGCAGTATATATATAAATAATTACCGTGGTACTGGTGTCATTTGCCCGTTTCTTTACTACCTTAACAAATTGTATAGATAAATACATTTAAACATAATATGAACGGGTGAATTTACATTAATAAGGACAAGAAGTTGACACCCCACGCACGACGATAGTAGGTACATCGCCACTTAATCTTCATCGTCAGTTAATTGGGTTGATATTCGTTAGTATATGTAAATGTATATTCATGGTAATGGTCGACTGGTAGATAATGCCCGTGGCATTAAGTCCGTCGATGTAGTATTTTGTGTAGAAAGTTTTAAATAAATAAATGCATGTCTCAAATATTTTTCAAGAATTCTATATTCTGACTGCCTCATCCATTTACCGAAGTGAATGCGACTTGCTGTAAAGGAAACCTCGGGTTTGATTCCCGAGTTGAGCAAAGTGTTGCTAGGTATTACTGTTAAAATGTATTAGTAGCAGTACGATTTCTGCAACTGTGCTTGGTAAGCGTCAATCGACCCGTCCACTGTTACGTGGGACCTATTTTCTACCGAGGTTACTGTGGTTACTTATTGAGGTACTGAGATAGTAGAGCTCTGAGTCCTTATTTATCGCAAATGTGCTACTCGAAATTATATCGCAGGAACATTCTGTAGTCTGGTAGCAATTTACCCAGCGCCTACAGATTTCCAACCAATTCTACACTGTACTCTATCTCTCATAACAAATATTTCATGCATAATGCGCGTACCTTTGTACGCGAAAGATATTCAAGATTTTTCTTGAATATCTCTGTGGTGATATGTGAGACAAAATATCCAAAATATTTGTTTTGTTTTCTATAGCTCTTATAATGACACCTCATAAATGATTTTCTTGAATGTCTTCTATGTACAGACATCGACCAATTACTATTTTATTTTAAGTTATAGATTATATTTGAAGGACAGCACATCAGTACTTATGTATATGTATACGAAATAACTTCAGAATATGCATGCATTCAGAATGAGCGTATAAAAACATGCAATCTATTCTAAAATAATAATCTTCGTTCTTTGTTCTAGACATTCTGCATGATAATATGAAAAAAATATCAAACAATATGTATCAAGACCAAATGTAGTATAGGTATACAATAATTACCCTATTTTAGCTACCCGATAAAACAGGATTTTTATTCCTAAACACATGTGTATTAAAATTTAATTGATATTATATTATTGATACAGCACAAAAGCATTTCGTCTACCTGTGTCGAAGTAAATATATGACCGTTACTCCCCAATACTTCAGTAAAATACCTTATTCTCAAAAAACCGACAACAGTACCCTTGGCTATGTAGTACAAATGGCATAATGAGGAGACGGAAAAATCGATCACCCCTTAGCAACGCGCACTGTTATAGATTTATGATATTTCTATACTACACTTACATCTTTAGGACAAAAATGTGCACGATCTACAAATATTAATTGCTTGCAATCTAGAAAAACGGTTATACGGTTTGCTGTAAGAGTATTTCACCTGGTGAGCCGGCGGGCGACGACAATAGTAGAACTCTTAAGCCTGTCCAGCTGTGTTTAGTTTATATGTAATAGGGAACGAGTCTATTACGTCGGGCACAGCTTGGAAGGACTCCGTGCCACTACGAAAAGTAGATATCCTGTAAATATACTTAGAGAGAGATACTAAGGATAAGTGACATATTGAAAGGATCAAATTCCTACTTTTAGCTATTATTAATTTAATAAGCATGTATTTATGTAGCCCCATTTAAAAAACAATGTGAGTACTTTTAATTTCAAGGAAATATTTACCAACTTGTATTCTGCATCCACTATTATAGACGTATAGTCTCTGTGGTCTCCCATTGAAATATTAGGTCCTTAGATATGAAATTAACTTTTTGTCGAACTGTCAACTTTGATCTCAAATATCTGGCGTTTGGTTAGGAATTCCAAATTAATATTTATTTCAAATTTAGGCTTGTGTATATGTGTTTCGTATTTAGTTTGTTTTTACGCCATTTTATTTTGCTTGACTCCGTTTTGTTCACAAAACTTTAAATATCGCGTTTTTACGAATACGAGTACCACCGTGGAACAAGCCCTGCTTAAACAGCTCGAAGGATTAATGATGTGTATGGGGAAGCTACTGTAAAATAAAGCAGGACAGGTTCTTGGTTCCAAAGTTTTTCGTTCTGGAAGTTTTGACCCACAGAATAAACCCCGTGGACGGCCGGAGACATTAGTTGACAAAGAAGAATTAAAGGTGATAGTGGAAGTGAATCCATCGCAAACTATATCAGAGTTAGCAGCAGGCTTAGGTGCCAGTGACAAATTTATTTATTTGATTTTAAATTTACTTGAAACAAATTGGAAATGTAAAATAAGCTCGAGAAATAGGTACCGCATGAATTAAGTGAAGCACGCTAACAAACACGCGTTATATTACTGAACCGTCACAATAACGAAGCAATTTTGAATCGTATCTTTACTTCTGATGGATCGATAACGCTCATCACAGTGTTTGAACCCAAGAGAACCGGATAACCAAAACCCAAATCCCGTCCCAAGAGAAAGTTAACGTTAAAGAAAAAGTACTTACTGGTTAGTGTTTGGTGGACCAGAGCTAATGTCATATACTACAGCTTCCTAAGACCTGGCCAGACGATTACGACAGATCTGAATTGTCAACAATATCAAACTAACTATGATGGAAAAGCTAGTCGAGACTGGTCAATTTCTCTAGCCCACAGCTGCTTCAGGATAATGCTAGAACCCATACTTTACGACAGGCGGTCGTTAAATTAGAGAAGCTGCGAGTGAAATGTCTCTGACACCCGCCTAGTTAGGCGGGACCCCGGACTTTATTCCAATACATTACCACTTTTAGATTATATAATATATAATTCGGACAATTATATGCAAGATTAAAAATTAAATTCCGATGAGGCAGGCCAAACTGACTTCAAAGATTTTATCAATGAACTACCTATAAAATGGCAAAAGTGCATAGATAATAAAGGTAAATACTTCGATTAATTAAATATATAATTTCACAATATTTTTCGTTTTACTTACCTATTCCATAAAAAACGCTAATTTCTTTGGTAATACCCTAATATTTTACAAGCGAATTATTTATTGAGCATGACTGTTTAGATGCTGTTAAAATCAAAACAATAGAATTTTAATTCTATAGCTTTTCAGTCTGATGGCATGACGTTAAAACCTGATTTTGGTATTGGATTGACCTAACATTTGCATCCACTTGGGTTCAACTTAAAATTATAACTACGTTTAACCATAGAGTGGCCTAGATATACGAAGTACAAGCTATAGGTTACACCGAAGAAGTTGCGAATGTCGCTTTCATCCTTTGTAAGACTTATGAAAAAATCAATATCAAGCGAGACATATCGTTGGGTCAAGGGTCGGGAAAATTTACCGCTACATTAGCAATTTCTGCTAAAAAGTAATAAACAAGTTAGTCAGGAAATTGAAATGGCAAAAACAACTATATAATATAAATTTGCTGTTATGACTTGGTTATGACCAAACTGAATTGATATTATTATGAATCTAAAAAAAAAATATAATAAAATACTTACGTTTTGGCATTCAACACATAGATTTTCTCACCGACTATATCTTCTTCAAATAAATATTTACACTTATGTATTTATTTCGATTTATGCACATAGAATTATATGTAAATCATTGATGTATGAGAGAGGACGTTGTTTTCTGCAGGTCTATTACAGAAATTCATATTATTGTGTTTCTTTTTAATAAAATAGAGATTATCTATGATTATTGTCGCACTTCCTTGCGGTAGACAGGTAACAAGAGGACACATCGATAGCTTATATTTTCGAATGAGATAACAGATCTTTGTAATTTGGTAATGCTAAATATCATTCATTCATATCGTAGGTAGAGGTTCATAAGTAAAATTTAGTTCAGTAATTTGATGTTGAAGCTTGTGTGGTAATTTCTGCGTGGGCTACCATGAATGATTGAAGGAACAAAGCTCATTTAATTAATTCAATAATATATTTTTTAATATACTTGTTTTATCTACTTACATACTTATATTATTTGTTACTATGTTTTCTTTTTGTCATCTCACTTACGTCGTTGAAGCTGTATTAATCCTGGAAGCTGTGTACGGTAGTAATTGGAGTGCAGTTTTAAAAATGTAATCATGTAAAAATAATTTCAAGCACAACTTGGTCTGTATTTTGTAACTGTACCTTATGTAAATAAATAAATAAAGCATCATCATCTATGTGGTGCCAATTTAAGCTCACAAGACGCTAGTATTTAAAATTATTTAGAGTATATCCGTACTATCCGCTGATACCTCCTATACTATTTGTACTGGGTATAGTTGGGTACAATGAGTAGGTATATAGTGCGAAGGAATTTTGTACTAGCAACGTAGGTATGTAGTAAGGCTACAGTGGGGTGTAGCATATAACCCAAGAGAACTGCGGCACCTGGAGATCTGCGTGCTGGACCGGTAGCAGGACCAATGTACTGGCGAAAACACTTCTTACCCCAACAGCATCAGCATAGTACATAAATATAAAGTTCATGAGAGAAAATATATAAAACCTACATGTCTAGATGTTCTTTATAATGTACCTACTCCAAAATAATAACTTTGTGAAGTCTGCCAACCCACATTGGGTCAGTATGGTTGACCTAAGTCTAATCATACTGAGAATGAGTCCGTGCCCAGCAGTAGGACAGTTTAAATACAGAACTGATATTATCGTTATAGTATTTTAAGGTTTACAAATCCCTATTTTTTAATTGTACAATATTTGCAGTTCACGATATTACGGTATTACGCGAGTTGCCAAACAAGTAATTGAATTTAAATAATGTAATTTCATACCTATTTAATAACAACACCCACGTGCTAATTGTATATTACCTACAATTAATTATAGAAAACTCTAGACGTTGATACAGATCCAGACACTTCGATTTTATTTCATAGATAAATTAATAGTATAGTGGAATGTGAAGAAATGTTATAAGGTACGTATTATAAATAAACCGGTATTTCTGGAAGTACTAAATAGTTATCTATTATTTACAGCATCAAATGAATATTACAGATGTAACTTTTAGGTTACAAAGTAAGTGCGCAATTTAGAAACAGTGCATTCCAATGCCATCTATCGAGCTTAGACGTAAACTTCTTTATAATATTTTACCTTTTTACCCGACTTCGGCGAAGCTAAAAGGCTGTCTGTGTATGTATGTTTGTATGTTTCACCGTAGCGCCTAATCTACTAAATCGATTTTAATGAATGAGGTGTCAATAGATTCATAATAATGACCCGAGTGATATAGGCTATATAAATTTTAAATTCGTCCTTTTTAGACCCCTTTTTTTTTGTAGTCAGCTACTACTTTTTAACTTTATTTATGAAGTTTTAATATTCAATTTTAATTTAATTCTTACACAGTAGGTACATAAATAGGCAAACAGTTTGACTCCGTCGTATTATAGAAATAAATACCTACTCTTGAAGGCTGCGTTTGAGTTGTTAAAAATTATACAAATTGCGTATCTAATAAATACTTTAGTTAAGTAAGAAAAATTATAATATGCGATTATTTTATTAAATGTTGGTTACCAAATATACCTACATATATTTTAAAATATTCAGAAACATGGTACATACATCACGTCAATCTGATGGTACGGGTTGACAGCAATCGCTTACCATAACATTTAAAACAAATTAAAAGCTTTTTCGTTAAATCATGTTTGATATTTTCAACAACAAATCGCATATTTTTGTTGTGTTAATCAAAGAGTCCAAATCCTGAAATAAGGAAAGTGCAAATACCTAGTATTATGTAGTATTGTAACTGCCTAACACGGCATTTTTAAATTCTACTATGAAAATAAATAACAATACACCTATATATATATATACCTAATACTGCCTTTCTAATTTGATAGTAAGGGTTGACAATTACCCTTAATTATAAAGACCGTAACCGTGACTAAAATGCAGTTGAGGAAATAGCGAGATAAATCAATACAAGTATATGAAAATAGATAGGTAATCTGTAGGTGGCACATGATGGCCTTTTCACACATTATAATATTAGTAGGCCAACTTTCTGAACGCTATAGTTTTATTTAAACTTACATATAATAAATTTATTTATATAATAACTACAATTACATGTTGACGCGTTACTGATGATTGAAATGTGATCCCATCCTGCTTTTACTTAAGCCCGACACAGCATTTTGCAAGATGGAACGACCCATGACGGCATAATTGAATTAAAATTTACAGCGTATGGTTTTATACGTTCAAACAATGCGCGCGCAAAAAGTAGACTAAATACAAAAACGTAAAATTACATATTTCGGTGTAATTTTGATGCCGCGCTTAGTTGCACGATGGTGGCTTCTGTTTTATTCTATATTCTGTGTTTTTCCCTATCATACAATTAATTATATTTGCATCTAAATCCATTCAACATTAACTTTTTAACATATGACATGCGACGACGCGACCTCAAATATAAAATAAAGTGCATAGAGAAGTATATATATGTATTTAAAAAAAAAAGTATATATGTATGTATGTTTATCCATTGTCTAGTACCCATAGTACAAGCTCTGCTTAGTTTGGGCTAGATGGTGTTGTGTGTATGTGGTAGAATATTATATTATTAATTTATTATATTATATTTATATGTTATAGTGTTAGTGTCTTGTCTATGGACGCGATGCGCCACAAATATTGCCAGCTAAGTACATGTCAGTCAGAATAAAGAAAATTGAAGTTACTAATATCGGATTCCATAAAAGACTACTAGCCAAATAAAAGTAGAATTATCAATATAATTTGCCCGTTGACAATTTTGACATATGAGTTATGACTGTCATCAATCTTGTAAGGTTAGGCAGGATTTGTTTTGTAGACCTGAATATGAATGTATTTTGTAAGGTTAAAAAACGAACTATAGGTAGCTGTAAAGATGGTAATTAATAAATATTTCAATGAAATAATTTTACCTTAACAGCCTAAAAATGTCTCTCAAAACTATCAAACAGTTGTTTTCTCCAACAAAATCCTTACGTGTTAAATTAATTTTGTAATTTGTATAACAATTATAGCACAAAAAGCTCTGTTAGAAGTTGTGATAATGTTAATCAATAGCTTAACAGACTGGGATGTTGATGATGTTGAGTAAAATTAAAAAGTTAAGTACCTACCCATGAAAGCTTACCTGACGAGAGCTCAAAATAACACGAAGAATTTATGAAACGACAACAATTCAAATACAATATTGCCAAGCGTCATCTAGCCAACATGATGGGTGAAGATTCTGAGACATCGAGTATTTGTTTCCTAGTGACATTTACGACCCTGCTGCACGACCACTTATGAAAGCCTAACTTTTTCAAAGTGATGAAAGATGCAGCCATAAATATCAAGCAGTCATATGATTTTCAAGATAGTGATCAGAAAAAAGCAACACTTGATCCTAATGACAATTTGGACTTGAATGCCAGTGTATGGTTGTCTAAAGATCAATTGGAGCAATTATTATTTGTAGAAAGTTTAAATGAACTAGAGTACAATAACAATAATTGTATGTTGAAGAGACATTTGTTTTTAGCCATATGCATACAGGCATAGTGAGTTCATTGAGAAGTTTAGAAAACCTCTTGGTTCACAAAAATTTGCTCTGGAAATACCATAACCAAGCTATTACAATAAAGGCCATACATTTATCACAACATTTATGAATGTTTTAGTAAGAAAGCTAGAGGCGATTGACTATATTATGTTCACTTGGGTACTGAGAAAATTACAATAAAAGGTAAAGATAACATAGAATGTAATATTAAAGGAGGGGTCCATCAGGTCAGGCAGGGGCTATACATTGGGGCATTGCTTGGAGTCTCTGCAGTTTTATAGATGCAGAGATGTTGCAGCAGAAGAGCAGGCTTGCTAGTAAGAGATCACAGGCAAAGTGAATGAAAAAGCCAGGTCAACCTGGTGTCAAAAAGAGCCCATATGGAAGAAGTGTTAATTAAAAAAAATGTATTTAGACATTTTTGATAAATGGTTTAATAACAATAACAAAAGAAATTGAATCTAGAATAGGGAATGCTTAGAAAAGATACTGGAGTCTGAAAGAAATCATGAAGAATAACTTCACAAGTATAGCAATCAAATGAAAACTATTCAACACCTGCATCCTTTCCATCCTTACATATGGGTGCCAAACCAGGGCCTTCAGCAAAACTCATACTAGAAAACTAGAAACTTACCAAAATGTGATGACAAGAAACATGCTAGGAAAGAATCTAAAGACATAGTGGGAACTATAAGAAAACTCAAGTGGAGATGGACAGAGCAGGACACAACAAGAGGCAAAGAGAAATGGAGTAAATCTATCATGCACTGGTACCCGAGAGACATTAACCACAAGAGAGGTATTGCACATAAGAGGTGGTTGGATGAAATAAAAAAGGTAGCAGGAGATACTTGGAGTAGAACAGCCATGGACAGAAAGTGTTTGGAGGCATTTGGGGCAGACCTTTGCCTTCAATGGCACACAGATAAAAAAGCTGTGAAAGGAAATCATTAATTATAAGCCACTTATTACTTTGTGGCTTATGGCTATGAAGCATATTATTTATTCTTATTTGTATAAAAGGCTTTTATTATTATAATAATAAATAGATTTAATGAATTAATTTGCTTTTTGGGATTCATATTTATCATTTACAATAAAATATAATAATAGGTATGATATTTACTCCTAAAGATTCAGATTACTTTATTATATTATATGAAATAATGATGCAAGCCCGTCACACACAGAGCTATAATATATTATTATATGAATATAAATCATACTTAGGCATAATACGATATATGTATTTTCAATATTATTTTGAAAGTGACCACACAAGGCGCGCTTACAAAACAAGTAAGTAAAGAAATTGATACGATTCCAAAATACACATGCACAAGATTAGCTGCAAGGAATGAATAATGTCAAACTAAATTTTAAAATATTCATTTATATTTTGACTGTTTTGGGATATTTATAAAGGATTATAGGCGGGCAGGAGAACGGTGATCGCTCGTCCGCCAGCCATTGAGTCGGCGCGACGCCCTCTGTCGTACAGAAGCGTTGCCCAGGGGTTGTGGCCGCACGCATTTCTTGCCTGCGTTGGGCACTGCTGGGTAGGTCGCTGATGATTACTTTATAATAATAAGTTTATTTATTTCTCTCTTCACAAAGAATATTAGTACAATAAATTGGTTATAGCAGTGTATGTAAAGCTATTTTCTTTGTAAGAGACTGGAGTCTATACTAGGGATAACCCTGTGTAACAGATCTCCAGGCTCCCAACCAGAATATTCAACATTAGAATAAAGAGATACATGCAGCCACAAAATATGACTAATTCGTAATTCCTAGTGACAGTATGTTGTTAGAGAGAATGTGCAGTGTCTGTGTGTGTGTGTGCATGCGTGTGTATGCACGCGTGTGTGTGTTTGTATGTGTGTGTGAATATGTGTGTATGTTTGTATGCGTGTGAGTGTGTGTGTGCGCATGTGTGTATGTGTGTGCGTGCATGTGTGTGTTCGCGTAATTTATAAGTATTTAGTTACAACGATATGACCAACAGTTTTTCAGTATTCTCATAATCTAAGGAAGCCACTTAGATAGGACTTTCTTGCATTGGTGTTTGGTAAGTGGATATATGGATAAGAATCGGTTAACTTTGTTATATAAGTACGCGCCAAGGAATGTGAAATGTCTATGTGACAAACTAGTTTTAAATCGTCTACGAGGGCACACTGCATAATTGCGTATTTTGCTACATAGTAGATACATTAGGACTGTAATGAAGGTGTGTTTTCGTAGTAGCACATGTAGGATGAACAGTTGACGTACGGATAGTAAGCCACAGCGTTCGTATAGATCTTTGGTCGGGTAATGGAAAGGAAGAAATTGGCTTACTTTTAAAACCGCTCTTTGGGATCTCTCGAGGTTAAGCATAGTGGTTTTAGATGCGCCTCCCCAAATTGTTATGCCATATGTTGTCAGCGACTGGCATAGGGCGTAGTATATGACTTTGTAATAGATGGAATGATATAGCCACTTACTTTTCAAACTTCGGTGACTATAACCAATTATTATATACCTAGACAAGTACAGCTTCTATTGCTTATAGAAATAATAGACGAGTAAAGTTAATTCCGTGTGTATGTGCCAAGTTTTGGCTAGTTATGTTAGTAATTATGATATTTTACCACCGAACTTGATCGAGTCTACTCCCTTAACTGCCAAAAAGCGTCAGACACGAGTAGAGTTACGTACATATTATGTCATTTGATTTCTTGCCTGCGTTGGGCGATGCTGGGTGGGTCGCTGATGTAGTTTCAGTTGCAGCGACCCATCCACCATTCAAGGCAGCGAGTTGGCACACTGTGGTACATATAATCGATAGGACCCGGGAAGTTCCAGCTTCACCCGCGTGAGCGCGTGAATAAAAAATAAAAAGAGGTATGCCGAATTAGCACTCGTTCTGTTAGGTATAACACGATGTTACCATCAATCTTGCTGGAATTACCAGATAGTCTTCATTGAATGCCAATAGGTCTAATAAAAAAGTAGACCTTGGTATACCTACAATTGGATTCCTTTTGTTAGTTCTGTTGAGATCTTACAACCGAACTTGATGGAGTGACCTGATGGGCTGCTATCCTCGCTAGCGCGTATACTAGCTTACTAATATTGTAAACTTTAGACTATTAAAGCTAAGTGTGTAGAAAAGCAAATAAATAATGTAAAATTTATTTTTTATCTTGAGAACATTTGTTTGGCAAAGCGAGGCATGAGATCTCAGCTCCATATTTCTTGTTTGTTTTGGATTAATCAGTTTTGTAAGAAGACAATATATTTATAAAAGGAGCTAATTAGACTCGTATCTATGTGTTATTTTTAAAATAAAGTAGTCGACTCACATGTTTTTATTATTTAAGCCTAATTAATAGTTAGGTACCTACATTACGTACCCAAACTATTAAAACAAAATAAATTTATGAAATCTACTCAAAAATAAGGTACCTACATACTTTTCAAAATTGGTAGTAGGGGTAATAGTCAAATAGTAGAAAAAGGGTGCACTATACAAACTATGACGTTACCTTTATTTAAACGCAGCTGTCCGAGGCAGATATCAGCACTACGACTCCTCTTTTTCTTATACCCAATTTTAAAATATTAATTACTCACATATTTTGCAAGCAATTTTGATAATGTTTGCACAAAAAGATTTATTTTGTTTGCTATATGCTCTTTGTGTGCAAAATCAAACATAGGCAACTACCCTATTATGGATCTTTCTCAACAAGCTCGTATTTAATTTTAATATCGAGGGCCCGTCCAAATAGCAAGCACGTAAGTATTTCGAATTAATATGGCAAATAGTTGTGTGATTCTTGAACCAACAGTCTTACTGGCCACAATTTCTTCGTGCACATCCAGTTGTTTTTCTTAATTATCCAAAGGATTTAAAACAAATATTGTGTCACATAGTCAGCTCTACTTAAAAGAAGTTGAATTAACTCCAATCCTTTTTCATTTAGGAAATTAACCCAATTCAAATAACAATTGAACATATAACTAGGTATAGGTGCCAATTTCTTCAAGCTATCTCATTAAATAATCTACTTCTATGACTCTCCTTCTTGAAAGTTCTACGTTCTTTGTAGATCGAGTTCTAGAAGCAAAACAAAGAAATACGAATAACTCTTTAGTCTTAGGAATCATAATCGTATGCACATAAGAGAATAGTTATAAATAGTAACTTACAAAGAACATTTCCAAATTGTCGTCGTTTGAAGTTCTAATCTCGTTTCTGCATAAGAGTGGTACCTCTCGATATTAGTGGTACTTGAGATATTAGTATAGATGCTTCCTTCATAAGCTCTCTATGTAAAATAAGATTCATAACATAAATTGGATATTTTTAAAGAATAGCACAACTACTAACGGTCTTGCCGTTTCGAAGCTGCGTTTAACTCTGCACGAAGACTTTTACCAGAATTTGCTCCAAATTACTTAGGTTTTGGCATCTAAAATAAACATAGATGTTATAATTATGTAAATATAAAGTATAGATATTTTCTTATAATATACCTCTACTTGTATATAAGTCCTAGTGGCAATAATTAATACGGGAATAGACTGGTAATTAGTGGTTAGCACATGATGGCCTTTTCACAACTATACTAATATTATAAAGCTGAAGTTTCTTTGTTTGGTTGAACGCGCTAATCTCAGGAACTACTGGTTCGAATTGAAAAAATATTTTAGTGTAGAATAGCCTATTTATCGAGGAAGGCTATAAAGAATATATATAACATCACGCTTTGACCCACAGGGCCGGCGTAGTAACCATAAACGCGAGTGAAATCGCGGGCACATCTAGTACCCTAATATAATAGTAGGTAATTGCTCCTTAATTTTGCAACCAATTAGTAGTTTCAAAAGTTTTCTTTTGAATGCTATATGCTGTTGCATTTCATATAAATCAAATATAGACAACTATCTACTCTATTTATCATAAATAATTGAATATTTTTCCATTCAGTTACAATTACCTACACATCACTACATTAAGATACAAAAATAAAATATTGTTAGTAAGCAAATAGGAAAGAACATATCAAACTGTGAATGAAATAAAGATCAAGCTTATAGTGTCTACGGGGCTCATGTCGTGCGGTTTACTAAGAATTCCCTAATAAAAACTAATATCCACACTACACGACCGCCCGCCAACATAAATGCAAACTTATACCACGCATTAAATGAGGCCAAGGGAACGAAAGGTCACCTCAATATTTATATTAATCAATACTTTATATTACACAGCTTGACGGCGATTCAGACATGTTACGTAGACTCACATACTTACTCTTTCCATTCCTTTCCTTTAATCCAGTATTTCATGGCTGTTCCTATAGGTGGACAACGCATGAGCTGTAGGTAATGGCTTATCGGGTGTCTATTGCGAGCGAAATGATTGTTAACCATATTGATAATATAAAATAGGCACTTAGCAATGGATTTAGTTCAGTAAAATGCGAGTTCATTCTTAATCGCAGTGAGCCTGGGTTCTATGTGCATCGGCTCGTATTAAATCAGATATCTGCGGCTATGCTATCATTTGTGGAATTTGTATCTTGACGTAGCGTAGCCAACGTGTCCAATTAGACAGGGATGTCAATCGCGGCAGCCCCTTCTAGCTTCATAATGTTATAAGGACCGGCGACCTCTCTACCTACCAACATGTCATTTAGACACACATACTATACATAAAATAGTTGTTTCACCGCTTGTTTTTAATGCGCCTTATTTAAATATTCATATTCAATTAATATCGAAATAATATTCGATATATTGTTGTGTTGAATGTGTTACAATGACTGGAACCCACCAGGGCATGATTGGCAAGTGGATGGCGCGGCTGGAGGCGCCCCTGGCCGGTTTCAGAACCGTTGGGGGAACAAACGATATTGGAGCGGTAGGTATGGCGGCAGCATGCGATCCTCACCTTCCGGCTGGTGCAGGTGTCGTCAGGGCACGGTTGCTTTGGCAAATACCTGCACACAGTCGCTAGGAGGGTACCGAGTCCCATCTGCCACCACTGCGATTGCGAGGACACGGCGTAGCACACGCTTGAGCAATGTCCTGCTTGGGCGGTGCAGCGCCGTGAACTCACTGAGGTTGTGGGTGAAGAACTCTCGCTGCCGGCCGTGATCAAAGCCATAGTCGAGAGGAAGTGGGCAGCGGTCGCAACCTTCTGCGAGGACATCATCTCGTAGGAGGAGGCGGCGGAGCGTATCCGTGAGGATAGTATCCTTGCGGATCCGAGCCGTCGCCGGCGAACTGGGCAGCGCAGGCGCGCGTTACGCGCGCCTTATGCCGCCATAATGAAGGACGTGCACGGGAGAACAGGGATCTCCCGTCCGCCAGCCATTGAGTCGGTCTGCAGCCCTTTGTAGTGCCGAGGCGTCGCCCAGGAGTTGTAGTCTGCTGGGTGGGTCGCTGAGGTAGTCTCTTTTACAGCGGCCCATTCACTATACAAGTTAACGAGTAGGCACACCGTGAGGTTTTGGTCCGTAGGCCCGAACTACGGGAGAACCGGACATAACACTCTAGCCTCCCTTTATGGCGAGTGGGTATGCACGAGGCTCATTTCCACACATAAAAAAATAATAAATAAAGAGGTATCAAGGAACGCAAGAGGCATGGTGTGATGGTATTTCTTCTTTAACAGGTTCCCTGTTTGGTGAATCACATATGATAAATAACAATAGGTTCTCTATTGTGTCTATCACGGGACAGCGAAAGGGTTATAGTAGAAGCAAAGAAGTATATTAGAAGCAGGTAACCTAGCATTACCAGGTGTAACTACAAGGTAGAAAATAATAGACGTGGATATTTTTCTACTTAGTACTCAAAAGACGCATGTTCAAATCCAAACACTATGTCGGTATGATAAATTAAAACATCCATAATGGTATGGTATCTTTATTACAAGTATTTATTTGATACCTGTTATTCATAAGATAACAAAAATGTTACAAAACTTTTGAATCGTGTTCGTGTATGTATATATTATGATGTTCGTCAGAACCTTAATCGGAATCACTAATCGCAGTCACGCAAGTTTAAAACACACGTTACCAAAAGAATACAATAGCAGGCAAAAGAAATCTTTAAGTTATTATTTTAGTTTCAATTTAACTAAACGCTAATTAATCAACCTAAGTTTAAAAATAAATATTTACCACGCACCTCCGATATTACTACAATGAAAGAATTCTTAATTGATTAGGAATGTGCCATTCTAAACACAATCATGTAGTATTTCGCCGCACTCGTTCCAGACACAACATACAAGCCCGTCTACTATAAAAGAACTGAGCTCTCGTATATATTAATTACGCTATGTGTCTAAACTTATAAGTATAACACAGCAACTATTGCTATTAAAATATGATGATAAGTCACAATAATAAAAATCGCAGTATTTAAATAATCACACAGCTCGACAGAAACACTCTTAGGTACCCAACATTCGCATCAACTAAACATTTATATTCCAAATAACAGCATTTCACATTAATAAAATTAGAAAAATAATGGAAAATAGGATTTATAATTTCTAAATTCCCTGTAGGTGTGGTTACCTCGGCGATACGAGGGCCATATAACACAATGTGTTTCACAGATTGTAGTTGTTAATAGGTCAAGTACGACTATCAGTTAGTAAGTATTATCTCCGTAAACATAAATTTGTATAATCGAGCATTATCCGAAAATATAATGTTTCCGATCATTAATGCCATAAATATTATAATATAAATAATCGTTCGACACCTAACTCCTTATATAAAATAGCAATGCTTAACGATAAGATAAAAGTTTGGTATCGATTGGTATCAAATTCACGAAATGTATTTTATAAGACCTATATAGACAATAATTACGATTAATTTAACGCCAACTGTGGCAATAAGCGGCAAGTAGACTGGTCTCTGTGCATGCACTCCGATTCTTACTGTTATCCAAATAAAACGTCGATCCAAAAAATATTTGCGACCGCAACACATCTACGATCTTTTTGTTTATGAATTCGTAATCACAACATTGTTTGTTTGAGTATCTTTACATAAAACAGTCACATCGTTCGTTTGTACGATTGATTAGTAATAGCTACAGGCAGTGCTCAGAGATATATCTAATATTAAAATCTACAAAAATATCTGGTATATACATCAACGTAATACATGCAGCTGTACTGAAAATGTTAATAAATAGGCACTTTCTAAAACAATTATTTTTCGATTGACGGCGACGCGCGACGGCAGTCAGATAGCGACAATTTACTTACGACCATTGAAAATATCTAAATTGCTTTGCTTATTGCAATAGTTATGTGTGATATGGTGATCTAACTAATCGCACTGTACGATTACTAGTTAAAATAATGTCGTAAATAAAGGTATCGCTAGGAAACATAATTAGTTCAATCTGATCTTATATGCAAGTAAATGTTTACATATATAGTAATAAGTATATTAAACAGTAAACATCAAATATCGCAGCATATAAGTAAACACGACATAGACTTACTAGCTAATTTAATAAATATATTAGTAGACATTTACTCCTCTCAAGTTAAACTCCCTGTCTTCATATGAAAAGCGGCTCTTTAAGCTATTGTGCCCTTTAGTTAGTTTGAAGTAGGTGTCGAAGTATCGATTGTGGTTCACTAATTACGTTGCTCCGTAAAACTATTTCTATAGTCACTGTTGGCAAAGCACAGTTGTGTGTTTATATAATTTGTCACACTCGTACATATTAAAGTTATTCAACTCTGCATACAAAACTAATAGACTAACACCTTATTAAGATATAATACAATATCTCACATTCCACCAAACTTGATTCATCTACTTACATAGTATGTAGATCAGAAATTTTACATTGTCAATTGTTACCGGTAGAAAATGAAGCTGTGCTTACGCGCGATGTATAAAGCGTCGACCAACCGACATTGGTAACAATTCTTACAATTGTTGTGGTTTGCTATTAGCATTACCATGACTTATATTTATTACTATTATTTTAATATATAGTATTTCGTCGAAATCAAGTCCCTTTGGGTAATCATTCTTTATAGACGGACACCAAAAACCAACTCAATAACGCAGCTCCAAACATACCTATTTGTATACTACACAAATCAAATGACAGTTAATCACAAACCAGTTTCTAATTCACTCAATCATCTCGGAACATGACGTTACAATATCTTAATTAAAAAATTACAATATATCTCCAACTAAGATTCGCTGAGGTATGCATAATATTAACGTGAGTTATATACTCCTAGGGATCAGTATACATTCCAATTAATCGATACGTTGCGTCGCAGGAAAATTACAACACGAGGGCTTTTATTTAGCCTCAAGGATCATAAACAACTCACTCCAAACGACAAATATGTTAAAATACGACTCACATGACTGATTTTAGTAATAAGAATAACATATCGTTACTACACTAAATCCTTATTTTAAAAAATCCTATATATACGTTTTTTAGTCTCTTGCAGCTTTCTTTGCAGTTTAATTGGTTTCACAAGATATATAGAATCAGAATCAGAACATCTTGCCGCCGCAATAAAAGCAGTAATAATAATTTGTTCCTCGATTTAATTTCTTTTAAAACGGAATCATCTAACAATAAATCCTGCCTAGCAGGGAAATTACAAATATTCAATAAACCGACAACACCTAGACTCGATATAACCATTTAAGGACCACAATTTTTTTATCACGTACGGGGATCGAACCTATAATAATAGGCGCTGTGGTGTATAAACCACTAGACGCCATCCATTTACGCAATAATCAAAGAGAGAAATATGGTAATATTCGTCAGTTTACGTCTAATTAACTTTTATGGGTAACTTCGAAGAAGCGATCATAAAATTTGTCGTATGCCTGTCATCGCACACTAAGTCTAATATGTGTTACGCCGCATCTCACCTCTGACATAAGGTTCGCCACTGTTTTAATGGTGTTCGCAGCACTGTACTGAGAATATCGTTATACCAAGTCTATACATTTTAGGATAAAATGTGCTCATGCATTAATTAAAACTTATTCGATATTAAAGATTTGAACGCTGAACCTTCTTCAGCTACCTATATTCTTAGTGAAATATAAATCGCTTTACTACAACCAGTCAAGTGGCATTCAGCACTAAAAATATATAAGCAGTTACCGACTGCAAAATATTAAAAGTGGGACTGATAATCGTTTAAGTTAATCCAAATCAACTGACATTGCTATAAATTTCACAAAATTACCAATAAACGTTATTTTCCTGCGTGTGACGCACCCAAATAACATTCTTATCTGCTATCGACAGTGAAATTACAAAAGACCGACGTGTATAGCTCAATTAAGGATTAGCCTTAAAATCCAAAAAATCGCGTGTATATATCACTGGCTATCGTAAGCCTGGGCAGTGTATAATATTCATTTGGAACTATAGTTTCTTAATTTCTTATTTTGCCGTATCAAGAAGTTGTACCGACTATAATCGAATTATTTTTATTGTACACTTAATGTTTACGAAAACATTTAATGTCTAGCGTACCAATAAATTTTAATAATCTAATGTAAAAATAAATGTTTTGGAATGTATACTAATATCGGAGTGTAGTAACGAGGCTTCCTAGATGCCCCGCAATTTTAAACGTGTCTCATGACCTCGTATGGAGGTAACGGCAAGCTCGCAGCCAGGAGACGAGGCGCTCCATCGCACCAACATCATTTTCTGTAACAAAGCGTCAAACATCTTAAAGTTGATTATTTATTTACACAAACAAACACTAACTTATAACAGTATAGGGAATACCAAAATATACAGAAAACGAGTCTTAATCGCGATACTATTTTTATTTGATATATTGTTTTATATGCTGTTTTGAGGCATTTTTATTCGTGTCCTCACGTAAAACGCGCTATTCATATATATGTACAAATCAGCCAATGCAGAAAATCATAGTTATATTTCTGTATTATTGCTCACGAATGACATATTTTCTTTGAAGATAAATCATATTTCATTATTACCTAAATACATAGACAAATTAAAAAAAATAATTAACAAATTCAGCAATGAAAATCGCAATGCATCGTTTTTTTATAAATAATGTTATTACATATATATATAAATATTTTCAAATGATGTACACATAGCGACACACATCAACGTTTTGACTTTGAACTATTAGATGTTAAACGTTGCGATTCGTGCGAAAGAGTGCGTTTTGTTACGCTCTATCCTTACTATTACATCGATACCACTATGCACTGTCCCTTTCCGACAATTCTCTATTTTGTATGTAGCGTAGTTATGCATATATAGGGTGTCTAACTTGATGTGTTACCGTGTGTACAAAGACCATGACGAAGTCTATTTTCATAAAAATGACATTCATTTGCATTCTTATATTGTGAATACTAAATAAGTTAGAATAAGTGTTTAAAACTAAAAAAAACTTTGGATTGAATCTAGACTCTAGCAACTCTAGGCATTGTGGATATATTTTATTTTAGTAGAATACAGACATTCGCAAGCAAGCGCTTCGCTTTTTTAATTACATAGATCATAGACTTGACTTGAACAAGTTCACTAAGAAGTATACGAAACAATTCTAGATATTAGGTTCACAACTAAAATATATTTTAGTTTTTTATATATTAACACCAGCTAGGCTTAGACGATACCTTATATATGCAACAGTTGGTTTGGCAAAGCTTTCATATATTGTATTAAGTAAAAAGTCGCAAGCAATAATAAATATCAGTATATTTATAACTAGCGGAACCGACAGACGTTGTATGTATAACATCTGATCGCAGCAACACCTAACGGGTTCATTTGTGTATCTACACTAATCAGAGACCCACACAAATATACTCAAAATATTTCATCAAATTCGATTCACCCGATTAGAAGGAATTTAGTAACATATACTAGTATATAGGAATTATATATATAAAGATAATGCATAGGCAAATAACAGTTGACACTCGCCGTCCTAACAAACGCACAGCTATTTTAACTATGGACATTCGCTTGGATTTCTAAACACTTTTCACTGTATTTAGCATTAATGATAGAAAATAAGAGCAATTGTATATAATTTATGTAAAGCTCAAGGTCGCATTGCTATACTACAAGAAAAAAAAAATACATTCAAAAGAAAAGTACCAAGTTTCAAAAATTATATATCTACACGCATGTTTTTAACCAGTAATTAGAGATTTGCTTTGATGTGCTTCAATAAATAATTGTATAAGACATTGAAGATATTGTATAAATATATATATAGTAAATTACCTTATTCGTCTTTAGACCCAGCAGGCGTTTTGACCGGCTGTGGTATAATGGTAATCTCATCATTAATTTTCAATGGCTTCAATAGTGAATCACTATTGGTTTTAGCGGTGGTTGTGCTACTCTTGCCCTTATCCATGACGCGTTTGGCAACCACGCTGTGGGCTGAGTATACGTGGTTCTCGAACTGTTTATACATGCCGAACGTGGCCGTGCACACGGTACATTTGTACGATAGATGAGCTGGCTTCAGGGTCAAGTTGTGATCCCGTGCGACGTGGTTTAAAAGCTTCCATTGATATACCTGAAATCAGAACCATCCATATATTTCTTCACTATTTTATCAATGTACATACCCACATACATATCTTAACGTCTTTATCACTTAAGGGGTAGTCTCGAGTATATTAACGTACAAATATTGCCGGTTGTGGCCTTTATACCCCACGCAATAGGAAGCGAGCCTTTGCCGTCTGCTAAGAACTTCTACACCAAAAAGCATTAATAAAACTGTCTGCTACGGAATTACGCCCGAGCACAACTATTTCATTCACTACCACTGCGACCGAGGTGCAATTTTATTAGTAGATAAAGAGTTATACTGCACAAGAGATTGTAATTCAAAAAGTGAAGGTCATCAAGTTAATTTCACTTGACCTCTTTAAACTGACTATTTCTTAAGACTTTGCCCCGTTTAAAGTTACGATAAAAGCAAATTAAAGAATGTTTAGCTAATGGTCTGATAACACAGATCTAATTGTAGAGTTGTATACATAAATAAAGATATTTTGTGACATTAATAGAAAGTATAAATAAAATAATTACTACTATTATATCAAATTTATAGATAGCTGTGTATGGCACACAGCCAGTACAATACATATACATGTACATATTCATGTGTCATCACAATGATATTGTTATTCATATACCTTTGAGTTCATGTTAAAGTCACATTTGTGTCTTAAAACACTTTGAGATATTATGAGAAGGTTTTTGCTTGAAATAATTTAACATTAAACCTCTTTGATTGAATCCTTTATCTGTAAAAGCTTTAAGAATCTATATGTAAGTAAAGAACTGAACACATTACTGAAGAATATACACATACACAGGCATATTTAACATGTTAATGACCCAGGAAACCCCTTGATTACCAAGCACATACAGGAATCTTTTGGTAAAATATGGCAAAAAGCCAAAGTAATGTGTAAACATGCAGCCTCTTATCATTACCGACTTTAAACTTAAAATATAATAGCCACTTTTACGTATGCAATTACTGTATACTCAAAACTGGAATGACTGTGCCATCTATGTAAATCAGTACTTACCCTTCCACAAACAGGACATCTGCCAGCATCTTTGCCTTTGTTAGCGGCTTCTTGCATCGAACTGGTTACAAGACCATGGGAACCCAACAAATGTCTTTCAAGCCCCTGGTCAGTGAAAAACCTGTAAAATAACAAACGAAGCTATTAGTAATAAAGTAAAAATAAATTCAGATCGATTTGTATACAGTCTGAAGGAATACCATGTGACTCTTGATCAATTCCTAGAACAACTGAATATTATAAATGTTTCAAAGAGGGTCGCTTATTAGACACGTTAGTGGGAAGCGACAGTAGAAAATCAATTAAGGCCGTTGCCGTCCTGCGTAAATCTAGAGTACATGTTACATGAAGTACAAAAAAAAAAGTTAAGAAAAATGTGTAATTACCTAAATTGACATTTTTGACAATTAAGCGGTGGCCTGTTGTAGATCATCTTAGGGTGAATCTTCACTTTATGTATCCACTGCATGTGGTTCCGTAGCTGTTCAAGATCTTTTATATAACCGTCACAGATTTCACAGATGACGAATGTACTTTTTGAGTTGTGAGGTGGCTGCGGCTGCACGGGCTGTGGTTGCCGAGGCAACGGCGTGATAGAAATTGACGGTTGATGTACAGACTTTTTAACATTATTCTAAAACAAAACAGAACATACCCAATTACGATACGATACAAGTAAAACTAAGCATTTTGATATTTTCATATAATTATATTAAAATACTTAATTGACTGGTATTTAGGTCTAGAAATAATTTGGTAATCATACAATAATTTATGCAAGTAATCATTTTAATTACTGCTTGGTCTTGTATATGATAACCGGGTCAGGCTCCGGGAATACAGTCGTGATGAGATTATGTAAATCCGTATTTATATATAAAGAACGTATGAATTTTGTAAAGACACATTATTTTATGAAAGCTTCAACTGGCAATAAATGTCGCGTCTTAAGTACACACAGCGACACATCAACCTAGACAGTTTGGACTTTGAACTATTAGAAGTTAAACGCTGCGAATCATTACGCTTTATCCTTAACATTACATCAACACCACTATGCACTGTCCCTTGCCGGCTGGACCGATTTTGATGAAATTTGTGTGTATTCATGTGGATTCAAGAATGGTTTAGATTCGGTTTTTAGCGTCTGTCGGATCCGCTAGTTATAAAAAAAATCCGCCGCCGCGTCTGGCTATTCGCGATAAACTCATAAACTACTGAATGGATTTTCATGTGGTTTTCACCAATAGACAGTGATTCATGCATGAGGAAGGTTTAGATATATAATTTGTTAAGGTTTTGTACTATCAGTGCGAAGCCGGGGCGGGTCCCTCGTAAGTAACAAAAGAGAGTATAGTAAATAAACTTAATTACTATACTATCTTCTGTAACTTATAAAGAGGAACACATATACTTGATTTTAGGCTATAAATAACTTAAGTGATTTTTTATCAACTATGGCTACAAAAGTTTAAGGTCGATGGATTGTGGTCTTAAAATAAGCCCTTTATACAGGGTATCCGGTAATTAATGGATAATCTTGAAATGTCTTATAGTAGAACTGAAGGCCGGTCAGAAATTCGAACCCAAAACACTCGGCGTAGTAGCAGTGGCGAGGCGACCACTTAAGCCCCTAGGTCATCCGTGCAGTCAAATCGTAAACTTGTAATATTACTTGATGAGCAAACCATTAAAAATACCTATCAATAAATGAAATGTTATTGTAACACTTAAATATTTTGTAGAAAAGGGTTGCTAGTCAATCAATATAATTTTCATGTGTCTCTGTTTTATCACCGCGCTTAGTAATTTGATGACGTTATTGTGGAACATATTTATACCTCGCAGAAGAACAATATTTTATTTCGCACTACGACATTTTAGTTTGTTCACATTTACACTATACTATTATTCTACAAATTTTACCTTATCGTTGAAGTACAGTTGTATTACCAACTTATATTATATGACGTGTAACAATGCCTACGTAAATAGCGGGAATTTTTAATTTAGAAATTATAAGTATTAAATAAAACCAATGCCGTAACATATGAAATGAATTTTTCTACTGATAATTAATTAAAAAATAAAGTTACTTTTGTGAGTCTTTAAAGCTTTTGAAAACCTCTACAAGTAAATGTAAAGCTAGTTTCTAAGCTCTTTTCTAATTAAAAATTCTCTAGATTCTTACTTCAAGACGGCCTAAAATATTTTAAGGTTATTTTTTATTGACTTGGCTTTGACTATTATGTCAGTATCAAATATCTTGGGTTCCCGATAAAGCCGAGATTGAAATCGCTTAAACACTTTTTGCAGCGCCTCAGCCGCTAATCATAAACATATACACATACGTGGAACTTTAAGCAGCGATACGTGACACAAGCACACGGTTTTATTTCTTCACTAGATGTGCTCGCAGTTTCATCCACGTTTATGATTACGCCGCCTCTGTGGGTCATAGTGTGATGTTATAATATAGCCTTCCTCAATAAATTAGCTATCCAACACAACAACACGCTTTTAAAATTAAGTACTTTTATAAAAAACACGGCTTTTACACTATGAATTAAAAAAAGGTAAAAATTAAAAAAAAAATCACATCGAGTGTTTCTTCCTCTAGCTCTTGTAACCGCTTGCATTCGATGTGGTAGGTATGCTTTGAATGATGTTTTTGACATCAACTTGTACAATACTTTCCCAAGCTGCCAGTGCTGCTTTTCGGAGTTGGTTAAAAGTTTGTGGCGGGTTAGTGGTGGTCTTTATCTTCCTTTTAAGCATGTCCCAGACATGCTCTATAGGATTTAAGTCCGGACTGCGAGCCGGCAACTGCAAGTTATAAATACCAACCTCTTGAAAGTATTCATCAGCAATTTGCAACGTGGGAGCGTGCATTATCGTGTATTATGGGGAATTGATCGTTGCCAATGAATCCCGAGTATGTCAAAACATGTTCCTGAAGGACCTCTATGATGTATCGGGTTGCAGTTAGCCGGTTGTCAATCATAATCAACTACGTACGATCATCAGAACTTATTACTCCCCAAACCATGATAGAGCCTCCATGAACACTCAGTTTGTGTGGTGGTGTTGGGTAGAAACCTCTCTCTCCTCTTCTTCTCCACACTCGCTCCCGACCATCTGGAACACGCAAAGCGATTCTACTCTCATCTGTGAACAGCACTCGAGCTCATTGCTCGTGAGTCCAGTTAGCGTGTTCACGTGCAAATTGAAGTCGCGCTACTCGGTGATGTCTGAGAAGTTCTGGATTGCGTGATGGCCTGCGAGCTTTTAAATTTACTTCTTCCATACGTCTTCCCACCGCACGCTCGCTAACGTTGACGGCTCTTGTGATTCTTAAAATTTCGTGCTCATTAAAGCTGTCGTCTCGGGCAGATGTGCATTGTGACGGTTCCACTGCCTGGTCTGCGGGAGTATTGACCTGTCTCCTGGTACCGTTTTAGGGCATACTGCAGCGACGAACGTTGCACGTTAAGGACAACGGCAACTTCACGCTGTGTCAGTCCTTGATTAATTAATGCCACAGCCTGTGCAATCTGTGCTGGTGTTAAGAGCATTTTTATTGGCTTTAAAGCACCTTTAGTTATTAAATAATAAGCACAAAACTACAATGATTGAATAACCTAACCGAAATCTCTTACAATACACAAACTTCAACTTGCAAAAAGGGTGACGAAATGACGCTATTCAAATAAAAGTTAAAAGTTACACCATAGTGCACTCAAACGTAATGAATTATCCTCTTGAAATAAGGGTAAACACATTTTAGAACTACCTTCATCATAATCATTGGAAACACTTAAAATCTCTGTTTATCGCATAAATCGCGCTTGGCCAAGATTCCGTGCCGCTGAGGGTTTTATGTGAAAATGCTAGAATCAGATGATCTCCATGACTTCATATTAGTATTGGCTCAAAGGAATGTATTTATTGTGTTGCTATTACTGGGAAAAAAACTAATTCTCAAGCTAAATTGCAATGATGCTACTGACCACAAGTCTCGTCGATATAATACTAAGGGAAATAATATAGTTATTCCCCTTTCACTCATAGGGGGACTGCATAGATGATGCACTGATTTAAAATGTTCATCTGGCAATGGACCAACATTTGTGATCCACACAAAGAATTGTTTGTTTTAATGTTTGTTAAGTCTCGCATGACACAGCCATTACCAGTTGTAATCAGTGTCCCGCGCAGCCAGAAATTATTCGTAACGAAAGATAAATAAATGAACTTTTATCTAAAATAGAATAATAATAGATAACAAACAAGCAGCGATAGCCTAGTGGGAAACCGTTGGACTGCCGCGCAGAGGTCTCGAGTTCGAACCCAACGCATCTCTGACTTTTCGAGGTTATATGCGTATTAAATAGTTAATTATCGCTTGCTTTAACGGTGAAGGAAAACATCGTAAGGAAACCTGCATGTCTGAGAGTTCTCCATAATGTTCTTGAAGATACGTGAAGTCTGCCAACCCGCACTAGGCCAGCGTGGTGGACTATGGCCTAATCCTTCTCACACTGAAAAGAGGCCCGTGCCCAGCAGTGGGACAGTTTAATACAGGGCTGATATTATTATTATTATAAATATAAAACGTAATGTCGAATTTTAAAAAGAACCGGTGATGAAGACGTCTATACGTTACTGTCGCGGTGAAAACGGTCTCTTTTACGTTGACAAATCATTTAGTTCTGTGGCGATGGAATCCAACTTAAGAATCGAAAAAAATATGGTATATTTTTACACTCGCCAAGACTATATAAAAGTTGTGTGTATACGTCTTCGCCCTAACGGCGGAATAATATATTTTTTAAATGCCTAATAATAAGTTAAATTGCTAGAATTTGATCATATTTCAATCGACGGCACCTCCTTTTTCTATCATGAGTGAAGCTAATAAATAAAAAGACATGCAACAGACAAACAGAGTTTTAAAACTTACCGCCACAGGATAGTTTGAGGACATGAGTACGGGATTATTGTGTCGCACCATGACGCCGCCGCGTATGATAGGCGCGCCGTGCACCGGTGCAGCGCGGGGCGGCACCGCCATTGGCGAACGGCCGCGCGGTCGGTACGCTGAACTCACCCCCGGCATTATACTCGCCACATTCATTGCCGGTCGTCCCAAGTTGTTGCCCATTTGACCTCGATTAAATGAAGTCTGGTACGAACTCATCATATTATTACGCGACCTCGCGATCTAAAAAGAAACAGATACTGTTACAATAGTAACCACATGTCAATGATTCATAAATACAATTACAACAGTGCCATTGCATTCACCTTTGGTATTTTTGCTGGAGGTTCCCATTCAAGTGGTGGCGCTAAATTCGTTTCAGGTTTAAACTTCTTGGCACAAGGTATTAAATGGCGCGCTAGTTTACCTTTGCCGTTGTCCTCAAACGGACAGTTGGCGCATTGGTGATACGCCGGCGCTCTCTCCAATTTACCTCTAATATTATGCTCAGCTTCCATGTGGTATAAAATATCATGTGGACTTCGAATTTCAAATGGACAAAAGTTACATTTATAAACATTATTTTTCATATGTGGAGTCTCCAAGTGATGGGCCATCACCAGCTTGGATTCTGTCTTAAAACTACAAAATTCGCACTTAAGCTGAGTAAATGAATATGGTGCATTATTTTCTTTACTAAATTCTATATTTTTCATAAGAGACGCGATAGAAGTCTCAGTGCTTTTAGTATTATGCCCTTGCTTCTTTTCCCTGTGTAGCTTACGATTTTGCTGTTTCAACAAATCACTTTGTACATATTCCTGCACTAGACTTAACCCAATATTAATAAAAAACTTTCCAAGAGAACAGTCGAAATAATTATCAGATTTGTTTGAGCACACTTTGTCTGCAGTTAATTCAGCAACATCTTTAATCTCCTCAATTGCATCGACTTTATCCTTAATTATAATAGTCTTGCTTTCTTCATCACTCAATATTTCATCATCTGAATCGGTAGAGGATTCCCCATCCCAAGATGCATCGTCATCTTCACCTCCACGCTTTCGCTTTTCTGAAAACAATATTCACTTGTAGCCTCCTGTCAATAGGTACACACAAAAAATTCTATCTTAATTTCACATTTATATATATATATAACTAAAAATTTTCACAGCAATGAGAGTAATATAATTCTCTAGTATTATAAGTAGAATTTTATACAACTTACAACAGTTAACTATGAACACATTATTAATGTCAGTTGATATATTATATAAAACAAAAGACATACCTTTCTTCTTCTTTTTCCTTTCCTCTATTTCCTCTGCTGATGCTGGCTCGATTTTTTCGACATGCAAAGGAATTGTAGTAGTTGTTGCTTCAGTTTCTAAATCTCCTTCTGATTCTGCGGCCTCTTCGCCTAACTCTTTCTTTTCTGGCTTGTCAGCTTCTTTTTTCTCTTTGTCTTTACGTTCACGTTCCTTTTCTTTATCTTCTTTGGCTTTCTGTTCATCTAGTTCTTTACCCAGTATATCCACAAATTCTCTAAAAGGTTTCACAGATGGTTTCTCATAGACATAAGGTACTATAAATGAAGGTGCTTCTACAACAAACATGTCATCTGTTAGAGAAGGTAGTATAGAAGATTGTTGAGGCTGTGTAGACTGAGTTGACTGTGAGGATTGTGTAGACTGGGTACTCTGAGTGGCAGCACTAGTCTTGCTACTAATGGGAGTGACTGTAGTTCCACGGGCAACAATGCTCTGATACAAGGTTTGTGCACTTAAACTTGCATTTGAGAAGTTGGTATGTTTATGTTGCACTGTAGGTTTCTCAGAGACCATAGAATTTGTATCAATAATTACTACTGTTGGTTCTTTTTTCTGATTATTACTGTGTCCAGATTTCATTTGTCTTGCAGCCATCTCAACTAAAGCTTTAGTGTCATTGATAACAATCGGTTTACTTTTGCGATAAAAAGGAGTTTCTATAGCTATTTCTTCAATATCAGACTCATTATCACCATTTTCAATTTCATCATTGTATCTTTTGCGCTTAATTGCTCGACTGCTACGTCGCAGTTGTACTTTGTTCTCACTATTATTTGTTTTCACTGTTTCTTCTTCAGCTACTACACAGTCATCATTATCACTCATAATTTCATGAACTTCTGGACTTGGAGAATCATGGGTATTGCCATTCTGACTATGAGTGATTTCATTCTCTAATATTATTATCTCACTATTTTCGTTTTTCATTTGGTTTTCCTGTAAAGAATCTTCAGCACCTTGATCAGAATCTGAATTAATACTAACAGTATCTTCAGCTCTAGGTTCAACCTCAGAGCCATCTTCATCTGAAGAGTCTTCTTCAGAATCTACCTCATTATCAGTATTCTGAAAATTACATTGACATCTGTGATGAGAGAGAGCCATTACTCAAAACAACTATATTACAATTTAAGTAACTATATTTTAAACACAATATTTGGTGACAAAACAAATGTGTGCCTAAATTAAATATTAAATTTAATTATTATATACTAATATCATAATTATGATTAAAACTGTTGCAGAATATAATTGATTTGCAATAGAATATAATAACATGCATTTTAATCTAGAATATAAATAATATTAATGAAATATCAAATATGTTACTATATTAATTTTAAAACCAAATGTTAAGTTTGAAAGTGTATGTCTAGAAATTGCCATAGTAGTTACATGTCTAGCTTTAAGTATAGTTACAAGTCCCTAAAATGATTCAAATGACAATCTAAAGTCTAAAGAAACCTATAAATTGGATTTACATTTGTAGTCTGTCAAGTCTTAGAATATCAGACATAAATATCTATTGCATCTGGTCACCAGTGTGCCACTGCAACTCAACAAAGGAGTAGGATATTACAATTTAAAGTATATCAATATGATAAGTTGATTAGAATATTATTAGATATGATATCCTATCAAAAACACATTTAATATTATATTACATCATTATATTACTCAGTTGCAACTGAGTAATATATTATGTAAATGATTATTTTGTTAGACAATACAGACAGATCAAATGCATATTGTGTTTAAGTGAAAGTGCAGATGCTAACAACCTATTTAATAAATAAACCTAATATCACAGTGGGTATAAACCTATTTATATTGTAGAAGATATATGAAATGGTTTTTTAAAATTAATGATTTGAGTGCATTGTTTACGTCTTTGTAGAATGTGTTACTAACAAAAAATATGTAAACTTACCCGATCATTAGCTTGAGGCATAACACTTATATCTTTAATTAATTCTTTTTCAGAATCTCCATCTGCATTATGCAGCTCTTGATCTATGGTCTCAGGCTTTGCCTGAGAACTAGTCATACTTTCCGTATATGATTCATTACTGTTGCCACAGTGATTCTCAGAAAATATATTATTGCTATTAGCATTTTCAGGCACATTTATTGACTCTTCTATTGGTTTTTGATTGTCACTGCCATTACTATTTTCCAAATGCTCTTCTCCGCTGTTATCTGCACAATCATTACTGTTGTCAGTATTTAAGTAATTACTGTCCAAAGGCTCATTGCTATTGTCACAGGGATTGTTTGGATTTTCACAGCCTTGTTTTTCATTCTGCAGATTGTCCGGTGAGCCTGGGACAGAAGTATCCATGGGTGTTTCCATAGTACCATTTATTTCACCATTCATGATGTTGTGTATCTACATTCCATGTGAAAAACACCTGTCAAATCAAAACAACATTCATAGGTTATGTATCTGTTTTGCCTTGGACTTCAGGGTAGTATCAACAAGTTGGGAATAATCAGACTGACTGGTGATAGTGCTTATCACTGCTGAAGAGTAGACCTATGATGATCATGAAAGTGAAACTCCAAGTGTCGGATCGTCACATTTTTTATAGTAAGCACTGCCCCTCCTCCCCGCCCTTCTCCCCCCCTGGCAAGGCGCTAGCAATCAAAATGGCGGTTCCATGGTATAGCTGTCTAAAGCTACGTGTACATGCACTAAGACTTCAAAGGTCACCTCACATAACCACAGAAAGACTATTACGTACTCGTTAATATAACATCGTACGTTATTGTTGTTGTACACAAAACAATCTTTGAGTGAAGTTGTCAACGTATAAACATGATAACTTTCGCTTTAACGACAACAAAATAAAGTAACACACAAATGAATAGAGTCAAAATTCTGTTAGAAAACTGACAAAATTTTGCATTTTCGTAATAGAGAAGTAGTTATTCACTTCTACACTTTTGTAAACAACTGATGCCGGTAAGGCAACTAAACGACAACAATAACATACATAATTAAATAGTAGACGCCAACATAACGTATTAGAGCTAATTCAATAATACCTAGTCCAGACTGCAAAACGCCGTGGCTGAACCTTTTCTGGTACTTGGTCACTACTTGGTTATTTCAATGATGGAACCCAGAACGATTTTTTTAGAATTTGACTTGCACTACACACTTTCTATTACTTGAAACTTTACTTAAATTATAAACAAACTTCAATATATACAAACACAAACTGTTAGGAGCACTGAAATATTATAGGCATTTAGAACATTACAAATTGTGCGAAAGTAAATGATCCCTCGCCACCGTACAAATGCAATATGGCGGCGACGAGTCAGTCACGTGATCACGCCAGTGGTGTACTCTGGCTGAACCTCATTGTACTAATTAAATACGAAAGCTGATTCTCACAACTGTGAGGTCGCCAAAATTATGATGCTAGTATACTAGTATTTATTGGGTTAATTTACAGAGCGACCAACATATTAAAATATTATTTTAAGAGTACAAAACGAATGCTACTGATTTGGTATTTAAGAGATATTTAAATTTTAATAAAATATATTTCAAGATGTAGGCAAGTAGTAAAACACCCAGTAGGCAGCCTTTTAACGCAAATTAAAACTTTATTTAACTGTAGTTTAAAAGTTTATTACTATGAATAAAACCACATGATCCGAAAACATTACTTATTTAATTTTCGAATAAAATCAACAAAAATACAATAATGACAAATAACCGTTTTAAAATCAATATTAATCAAAATATGGCATTTTTCACTAGTACTCAGCCTTCTTTTTCCACAAGTCAGACTTATCTTACCCAATAGTCAACCTCTTAATTAGGTAGGTACCTACTATAACTGCATGTTTGACATATTTTTTTTATCTTCATGCCATTCCTAATCGGCGGCGGCGTCATAGCCTGTATTAATAATTGTTTCTCTTTGTATTAATGAATTAGTCTTTCCGACATGATGGTATACCTACTATTAAGCTTTACAATGGAAACCACATAAAACTATACTATTACTGAACTTTGGCTGACTACTGGATTTTTGTTGCAATAGTCAGCCATTGCGACATTGGATATGTATTTAAATACGGCCGACTACTAGTAAAATTACAATTTTGTACTATAAGAGTGACGTTCAATGTGTTAACTTATACGTGAACTATACGATATATAAATTTCAACCATATATTCGGAAAGCACCCCAAAACCAGTAGTCAGCTACTCATGGCTGACTATTGGGTTTGCCTTACAAAATTGGAACCCAGTACCCAGCCACCCAAACTTATATGTAATATTCAAATAAAAAACGGTTTTGAGCTATTATTATAATATTAATAAATATTTTATAGTTACAATACAAAATAATATTCCACTATTCTCTTAAATCAAAAGAAATACCTACTCACCAAACTATCGGACACGTAACCTTACAAAAAAAAAACAATCGGTACTCATACTCGGACATAACGTTGGCGGCAGTGCAAATGAACGAGTATAACTCAATGCTCTGTGATGCTATTAGTTCGTAAAGTTAAGTATTAAACAATGAGAGACTACGAATTTAAACGAATATTAAAGTTAGCTTGTAAACTATTAATTACACTATTTGTATGGTATTTATATCTGTAAAGGCCGAGTACTGGAGCGGGGCTGACTACCGGGTACTTTAGCCACATAACCTTATGAATTACGGATATTTTGCAAAATCCTCGTTATTGGTTCTATGGTTATCACTTAGATAATATAATCAATTACAATTTTTGTACGGTGTACCGAACAGACGACTTAGGAAATGAGTTAATAAGACGTAATATAACTATTCAAACTTTCAATCGAACATTATTCATGTTAACTTATAAACTATGAATTAAATATAATAAATAATATTTTTTTTTTTTTCGTTGGGTAATGCAATGTCGCATATCCCTCCGCGGGGTCGGGCGGAGGGATTATGTCGGACTCGCCGGGGTAAACGAAAGATGGAAAAGAAATAATGTACCTCCCGGAATACCGACTAAACCTACCACGGTGTTCCTCGACAAAACCACTATCGGCGGGGCCGCGCGAATAGCTTTCGCATGCGGTCGCGACCTCGCTGAGATTACGGCCCGCCATATGAAACGGCAGGCCACTACGCAAAGAGACCTACCCGAAAGAGGCACTTCTCACATTATAGAAACAGACGCGCGCGTGGGAACACGCACGCCGCCTCTCGGACCTGGTGCTGAACGGATAGCGGGCAGGCCCACAAAGCCCGCTACCCCCAGGTCAAACCTCAGGGTGGCTGGAGGTCATCTCGCGCCCTCCGACGCCCAGCTCTGCGGTTGGAGAGAGGGTTAAAACGCTCCTTCTCCCGCTCCGCCGCCTCCTTGATGGAAATCACTTCACCTCGCAGAAGGAGGCGACGGCCTTCCACGACCTCTCACACCGGACCATAGACTGAACTACAGCCGGGAGCGAGAGGGCAACCGATCCGACTGCCGCGATCAACTCACGGCGCTGCGATGCCCAGGTGGGGCAAACCGCCAAAGTGTGCAGCACCGTGTCCTCAACAACGTCGCGGCAGTCGCCGCAGTGGTGACAACCGGGCAACTCTTGCCGGCGTATACGACACAGGAACTGGCCAAAACAACCGTGGCCAGTCATTACCTACCTGTGTCAGCCGGAAGGTGAGGGCGCCATGCCGCCTCTCCAGCCACTCCTCAAACACGGGACTTACCGCCACGATCGTGGCGTGCCCGAACCATCTAACTACATACTGTAGTAAACTCAACTAATAAGTAGTTCAAAACACGAACGTTAGCAGTTTTTTATGTAAGTACCTACCTACTAGGTACTGTGATAATCGGGGAGAAAAAGCTGTATATTCAATCTCGTATATTCGCAGACTAGCTCGCGTAAAAGAGGCAAATACAATATATAGGTACAAGATTTGCTAACTACCTACTATATACAATAAAATTATCATACCTACATAACAATACCTACAGGGGGTAGGTGTGCTACACCCTTAATCTAAACCGTTATGCCTACACAGATTACACTCCAAATGACATAGACTTAAACTATTTATTCTTATTTATATATGACTATCTTAGCTTAATCTATTTCACAACCATGTCTAACGACTGGTCTGCAGTTTCTTTTTGGGTAATGTTGCTCGGACAGCTTTGGTGAATAGGAAGTGGATGTCGCGATGTCTTCTGTTGTAACAATCGTTTGTTCTTGAGTTACTGGGCTTTTAGATGAACAAACACTACTCCCATCCACTGCCGCATCTTGGGGTGAAACGGTATCCTTGTCCTCGCCTATGAGCGAGGTATCGTCATTCGTCAGGACATTGAATCTCTGATAACATAGATCTGCGCCGAATTTGATCTACGCTTTAACGAGTTACCAGCCGGCGGGCAGAAGCCAGGTCCGTAGCTGGTAACCGTTAGGGTTATAATGAAACACGCAGACTGATTCAACTGATAATATATTTACAATTTTCACCTATCTTATATCCTATTTATTAGTCATGCAAGTAACGCTACAATAAACATTTTCACCAATCAGCGACAAGTAAACAAAAATCTAACATTTACGAATGATTTCTTGGAAATCTGTTCGCGAGTATAAAAGTAGTGCCACGTATAAAAAGCAGAGGCAAGCTTGGCGCGTCACCAGTGCGAATGTTGATATCGTCACGGCTAGACGTATGATGCTCCGTTCGATCGCCTTCGCGCGTCGCTTGGTATCGGCGCAGCTAGTTGTACGATGCTCCGTTCGATTCCAGGTTTCTCGTAAAGTTATATTATGTTGCCTGTGCGTATATACATACGCCACAACGCCTTTTAGTCAATTGACCATCCCCGTTATCTACCACGTACCTACGGGAACCTTCACTGTTCAGATCCGACCCTTTAACACACTTGCCCTGCACTCCGTATCCTCTTGCTCAAACTGTATCACCCTTATTAAAACTACTATTAACCCCTCCTGCAAATTGAACCTGTTTTCCCTGTGCATCCCGCACTCGATTTTCTACCACAATACTATTACGAAGCAGATCTAAGCGAGAATGCGTTTCTGCAATAGCCTAGCGGGTGTTTTCCCTGTGGTACTATGTACTGTATTTTTATAAGTCCATAACAGAGACTAAAGAGCGGCTTCAACATCAACAATATCCCTTAAGGCCTTTTTAATAGCTCGCTTACATAGCTTGACTGCATTTTCAGCGACACTGTTGGACGCAGGATGATAAACCGGTGAAAATCTATGTCCAAACCCATTTTGTTTTAAAAATGTTTCAAATTCTAGGCTTGTTAACGGTGAACCTTGATCCGATACCAGTTCAACGGGTACACCAAACCTAGCAATTCTCAGTATATAGTATTTTATCTATGCCTAGCAAACGGGCTACGTATCTTTTTGATTTGTATGTATGACGCTTAATTATTTTTTCATCTTTCCCCTTTGTACTAGTTTCCACCAGTAGGTATTAAATACGATTCACCTCTGTATTACATAGAAAGTCAACGTGTAGGCGAGTTTACAGCTGCGGTGCATAATTATGGCCAGGGCTGTGGTTGCGCGCGCCGCGGAGCATCCTTCTCCAGTGCACACGTCTCGCACTCGCGGCACAACGTCTCCACGTCATGATCGATGTGCGGCCACCATACATAACTTCTAGCCCAAGACTTCGTTTTAACAATCCCCATATGAGTAACACTATTGGGTACCGTTCTATAACCCCATATAATACAACCATTCTCGATATACAATTCGTTGCGTCTATCAAAATATGGTGTTAGCTCGTCTTCGGGACAAGATGCCGGCCAACCTCCTTCTATGTAAAATTGAATTCTACTAGGAATATTGTCCTTAACCCTATCCTTGGCAAGGTGTGTTATTTGATAAGTTATACTTTTCAAAAATCTAGACAATATTTGAGACGTATTTTTATAGCTTTTATTAATTTATGGTATAGAAAATATTATTCCGATTCTATCAAAAATATTGTTTTATTACTGGCAACATTGAGAAAGCAGTAGTACGCAAGATGGCGAACCGATTATGGGCGTCTGCGCACCGCAAGGTAAAAGTAATCATTTTTATTGTATTTTGGATGAATTTCATACATTTGTGTTTTCATTTGAATATATTAGAATATTCACTAACCGGTAATCTATTTAGGTTCATCAAAATGGATTGTAATTGTATTTTATTCACTGGCTTTTTCGGTTGTGGCAGATATGATACACTGCCAGGTAACTAGATAATGATATATTTTTTATTATGTACCTAATATGCAGGCGCGTGCGCTTCATACAAGCAAATAAGCACTGCATACCCTAGTCCGCTGGCCTATGTAAATCTATATAATCGAAATCTATTTATTATATAAACAAGCTGATTCATAATAAATACACTATAAAATTATCAGATACAATAAGAGCTTGTGAAACTGCCATCTATTGGTCCGTGAGCGAACTACTAAACAAATAGCTTGTGCCACTGCTATCTATTGGTTCTTGAGCGAACTACTAAACAAATAGAATATATAATAGAGAGGTGTCTGGAAGCAGAGATATTTTGTGCTTATTGCCAGTACATTTAAACGTTAATCGATTACGCCGTCTACGAGACAAATATTTTGCTTGTGTAAAATGCACGTGTGTACTCGCCGACTGAAGGCACTGCCTACAACGATAATCCAACTAGCTTAATTAGGTGTCAAAAACATCATATTTTGTTGTTTATTATAGACCTATTATTTTAGCAATATAGCATGGTACGCCATTATTAATTATTTCACAGAGCTGTCGAGGGGATTTTGAGCGCTTTGTAATTGATAACTAAATGAAATGAAATTATACCTGTGAGATCTGTGTTGGTGATGTGTGTTTAAATAAATTAAAAACTGGTGTTTTCTCGACTTTGTCTTTTGATGACAAAAATAAAATAATTTCTCTTGGACGCTGTGTTCGCGATTTAGATCTAAGACAACAGAAGGGTGTAATACGACACGTTCTTTTAATTAAAAGTATTATGTTATTTATAGCTGGCTAGCGGGCTGTGTACACACAAATAAACTATTTTGTTTTCCGTGTACTTATATTATTTTCAAAACAAGATAAAAATAATGTTTGGACCTATAATGGATATTCGGATTTAAATAATTTTCACAAAGCTGCTTCTAAACTCAATTCGTCGGAAAAACATACTGGGTGTAAGGAACGGCGTACCGAAAACCGATACCAGTGATTCAGTACATGATACTGAGCCCCTTAGCGGTCGAATTTTCCGGAAAAAATTCATGAATTTTCCGATTTTTCTTGGCATTTTTTTTTCTTATAATGTAATGAAATAGTTACTATTGTCGACCCGCACCTAATTTTCAAAAAAATTCTGAGAATTAAACAATTTTCCAAAAAACAGCAATGTAGATATGAACACGAAAACTCGTACTATCAGCTGTTACGGCGGCAAGTACAATGGCACGGTCGCGCGTAAGCTACAACATTGTAGTTACATTGTTGCAGCGGCGAACGCTCGCTTACTCGGTACTACGTCTCCCGAAGATTTCCGAAGTGATACGAAATTTGGTTAACAATAATGTGTGGATAAGTTAACTAGGTACTAAATTTAATTATTAGAAAGATAGAAGAGGGCGGTGTAAAATTTGATGAAATATTTTAAATAATGCATATCCAATTCAAGTACATAATTATTCAGTTTTGTTATTACGCTATATCACTACCTACCTGCTCCAAAACCAGCTCAGACGTTTTAAGAATTCTATTACTTTTTTAATTACCTACCTACCTAATGAGCTCAGAAACACTATGTTATTTGATAATCGATTACATACCTACCTACTCATTAATCTAAAATTTGCAAACATCCGATTAATAGGTAAGTCTGCCGACGTCTTTGTGACGTAGCTAGATAACAACGTAGGTATTTATTTTGATGAACTACAAAATCCAATTCAATAATTCATACGTTGTGGCTGGTAGGTACTTCATTATTGTGTTTCATTATTGTTCGAATCATTGTTCTTACAAAATTGTATTAAATCATTTAATTTATCTAAATGCGATGATATCCTATGCTATGTTGGAACTGCAACTGGGGAGAAAATGTTTTCTACTACAAATGAATACTGTTACGAAGAAATAGTTATCAATAACTATAACTAAAACATTATTTGACCAACAAAAAAGGCCTTTTCTTTTTCCCTTTTCCTTTTTCAAAATGGCAACATGATGAGTAACCTGATTGTTTTACAGAACGTTACCATTAGATACTGTTAGCACAAATTACGAAAAACAATACGACGTGTAGGTACACGACATTTTATACGATCAGCCTGTCTTGCTAAAGCGGTTTTATTTTAGTTTTTAAATAGACAACTCGGGTATAAATCTTGTGTCGCCGGTGACTTACTTTGACTTAGAAATATTAAATTAACGGACACACTGTACACCCTTAAATGAAACCACAATTTTAGGTTGTTCAAAGTGCTGTCTCGTACGGGCATCGAACCCACGACAATCGGCGCAGTGTTAAAAGACGAGGCGACCGCCTGAACCACTACACCATCCGGGCAGAAAGATCATTTCTCTGTGACGCTCATAAGTTTGTGTTACACGCGTGCTTGTGTGCGTGTACACGCTGTTTAGTATTTATGCACACTAACACAATAGGTAGGCACACTGCCGCCACACAAATGAGTCTGGCGCCTAGCGGCTCGCTGTAATTTTTGTTGACGCCACGCAACGTTTGTGGCGCTACCGTCGCGTGATTGTACCTTTGTCACTAGAGTAATATCAGTTGATATCGAAATCGAAACAAATTTGCACTGACCATTAAATTCCAGGATTATAAAATGAAGACTTGCGTTTATTTATTTATTTACTAGGGCGGTATTTCTATTAAGTACCTAATGCATAACATTTAATACAAACTTGTTAATTTAGGACTTATGTCATAATAACAATAATTATTTTAATTACTTTGTAATTCGACGTCATCTAAACTTTATAAGGTGTATTATTAAGAAAACGATACTGATTCATTGTGAACGTTTATTCCATATAACTGAATTACGTAATTGGTTCTAGGTTTACCTAAAGCTATTTTAAATACAGTTTCACATGAAGTCTAATTTCATTGATCGATTAATCGATTTTTCACATGTTACCATTATCTCACCATTATCTCACCTCTATTTGTTTCAATGTGCAACTTTGTAATAATTTTCAAATAAGTAGATAAATTCGTTCAGTTCGCCGGGACTTCCATCGGAAAGCGGAAGTAATCGTGACTGTTTTATAAATAATTAGCGACTTGTGCAGTGAAAAGTGTAATTCGATCGGTACTTTTGTGTGTTGTGTTTGTGCGTATTGTGTTTTTGTGTGTTTTATTATGGATCGGGTGCCAAATCAGCCATTTTCTGCGCAGGAATACGGGGATATGTTAATGGCATATGGTGAAGCAAGAGGAAATGCTTCTCTAGCGCTACGTATTTACATTCAGCGTTACCCTAACGCTCGTCATCCGGTGGACAGCCGTGTCATCACTCGGGCGTATCAACGGGTACTTGATAACGAGCCCATGGTACCACAGCAGGAAGGCTCGGGCAGACATGTTAGCGCCCGAGTTGAGCAGCGAATACTGGAGACAGTCCAACGTAATCCCCACCTTGGCACACGAACTGCTGCAAAGCTTTTGCGGCGTCTTGGTATACGAGTTTCGCACTGGACTGTACACAAAGTCCTACGTAGAGACCGCCAACAGCCCTATCGCTTACACAATGTTCAGGCGCTCGTACCTGGGGATGAGAATCGTCGTCTTGCTTATTGCAGGTGGTTGGTGAATCAGCAGCAGTATATCCCTGACTATGTGTCGCGTATAATTTGGACAGACGAGTCCACGTTTACGAGGAATGGCATGTGGAACCGACGCAACTCACACATTTGGGCGCGAACCAATCCACGTGAGTGCCAACAGATGGGACATCAAACGCGTTGGTCTGTAAATGTTTGGGCGGGGATCTACCACAACAAAATACTGGGTCCCTTCTTTTTACCAGAGCGGATGAATAGGCCTAGGTACCTGGAATTTTTGCAGCAGGATCTGGCCAATACTCTTCGTGAGTTGGAAAATGATTTGGCTCAGGAATGGGAACAAATGGAAGAAATTCCTATAGCACGGTGCCAAGGATTTGGTTCCAACATGACGGTGCGCCACTACACGTTGTTCGACCAGTGCGCGAGTACCTAAATGATGTGTTTCCTCAAGGGTGGATTGGCAGATTTGGGCCTCGCGCGCGGCCAGCGCGGTCTCCTGACTTGACGCCGTTAATTTTTTTTTTATGGGGCTACATTAAAGAAAAGTTGTTTGTAGCGGAATGCGACACTGCGAATGAAATGCGTCGATGCATAAGTGACGCATTTCACAAACTAAACAGTGATATCGCAGCCGATCCCACGATGATGCCTCGTCTCCACGCACATACATTATATCGCGCCCAGCTTTGTGAGCAACTTGGGAGACGCCATTTCGAGCCGAATCTAATAAGAAGAGAGAGACGTTACGGTATGTTTGACTATCACCAAATTAATTTTATTACGTGGTATTGATATTACTTAAAACAATATCGATAAGACAGACAGCGGGTTTAGTTTATTTAAGTATAACAAACAGTAAATTCGAAAATAATAAATACGTAACAAAAAACATTAATTCATGATGAATGTGTGTAAATGTTTTCACGTATGATTTTCTTTACGTCTTTAGTTTGCCTAATTTTTGAATGTACCCTATACCAATAGCTGTGTAGTTTATTAAGGTATAAGACGAACACAGCGACAGCAGAGTTCTAAGCCACAGCGTGTAGGTAGGTAAGAGCCGCCGCGCGTGTGGCATGCGTTCATTGACCACTACTCCGTGTCCGCGCGTGGTACGACGCTGCAGCGATAAATTGTATTGTTCGCTGTACATTGCGTAGCGCGAATTAACTAAATAATTATAAATCTTTTATCTTTCATTTTTATGCTAAACTGAATTTTGCATGATAATAAGTGACCATAGAAAGGCGATTTTACGAGGTTTTCGGGACGCTTAAAATTACACCGTGTATAGATTCTTGTTTAAAGTTCCAAATGTTTGGAAAAGTTAGAATAGACTCTAGTTTGAATACACAGTTCAAATTAGACATTGAAAGGCACAACGTAAAAGTTGAAAGGAATAGAAATATTTTTAAACGGTTGATTGACGTAGTTAAAATTATACCTACAGTCAAGCATGTTAGTAATTTCGTTCATTTATTTCTGATCATTTGCGCAATAAACACTCTTAACATCTCACCGCCTTGTAATACCTACAAGGCCACAATGGATATCATTTAGGTGACTTGTTCTCACAATCAGTCACTTATTTGGATATTCATGGTGGCCACACACACAATCATCAATGGTGCCATGTCGAAAAGTCGCTGAATTGAATTTGGTAAGATATTTTATTTATTTATTGTACACAGATATACATATACACACAAAAACATTTATAAATGAAATGTAGTGCCCTCGCAGAGGTTTCAGGTAGGGAGTGCATATCCTACCAGAAATCTTTGTGCACGCCCCTGCTAATATGTGACATTGCTAGGTTTGTACAGATGTATCTTATATTTAAAATCAATCGTCATGCTTTAGAGTTTAATATTTTACAATTACAGGTGGTTCATCAACTAACTATGCAGCAACAAAACAGATCTCGACAACTTGTAGCTCTTGTTCCGAAACTGGGAGCAAAATCTGATTTGGACGAAAGTGAATCATCTGAAGATGAACTCCAGTATTGCGTGCGCCCAACGTACTCCGATAGCAGTTCACCACCTACCATCTTCGATGGAAAACCTCAACCTATTATCAGATGACGATACTGAGGTAAATGTAGTTGCTGCTTCAACATCTTTAGTGCTATACCAACAGTCATCCGGTACCGTCTACATCAGATCAAGTAAGTTTTCTCTCTCCACTGGCAACGTCCACAAGTCCCGTCGCCACGAGTCAGTAACTTGAGGCGTCGTAACCAGGCGCTGTCTCCATTGCCAGCTACTCGTTCAAGTAGAACTAGAGTTGTCACTGTACGGCGAAAACTAATACCACCTAAACGATTAGTTCCTAATTGGCGTTACTGTAAATTCACTGGCTCCGCAGAAGTGGAAGATATCTCATTTGAGCCTCGTGAAGAAAAGAGTGCCATTGAATACTTCAAGCTGTTCTTTTCAGACGACATCGTCTCTTTTATAGTGGAACAAACAAATATTTATAGTACACAGAGAAATGTCACATCAATCAATATTATAGAAGATGATGTCAAAGACCTTTTGGCAATTCTTTTAACTATGGGAGTCGTTAAAACGCACGCTTATACAGATTATTGGTCAAATATTCTACGATACAATAAAGTAGCTGACATAATGACCCTAAAGAAGTTTTAGTTACTTAGGGGATAATTACACTTTAATGACAATTTAAAAGACGATGGTGATAGACATCATAAAGTGAGGTCAGTTCTTCAAAGAATTCGTGAAAACTGTCTAAAAGTAGAAGAATAGACGCGTTTCAGTACTGACGAAATGATGGTGCCACATAAAGGAACTAGAGCGGGTAGCCGTAAACAGTACGTGAAAAATAAGCCGAAGAAATGGGGCTATAAAATATTTGTTCGCGCTGGTGTCTCGGGAATCGTGTACGACTTTCTTATCTACGGAGGAGACGACACATTTAGGTTTCACTCATTTACTGATGAAGAAAATAGTATGAGCCTAGGATCGAAAGTTGTTTTAGCTTTGACAAAATCTATTCACCAGCCTGCATGCAAAATCATTGCACTGACTATTTCTTTACATCTATTGAGCTCTTGCAACATTTACGCAACGAATACGGCGTATTTGCTTTGGGAACAATCCGAGCAAACATTTTGATATATTTTGACGTTTATTTATTTTCTGTAATTTCACATTTTACAATTCCTTATAATTCTAATTAAGTATAAAAACATATAATCCGAGCAAACAGGCTTCGAGGAGCGGGTAAAAAGCTACCGACTGATAAAATTCTAAAAAAGAGAGGCAGAGGATCTCACGCACAAGTCGTATGCCACAAAAACAAGATTGTTGTTATCAAGTGGTTTGATAACAAATGTGTTACAGTTGCTAGCTCATTTGTAGATGCCCGCCCTATCCAGACTGAGTCTCGTTACAAAAAAGAGCAAAGAAGAAAAATGCCAGTGCCTTGCCCAAACATAATTAAACAATACAACACAAACATGGGTGGAGTAGATCTAGCATCTAGGTATTTGCCAATCTTCTCACAATTGCTGGATATCTGCGTAAACAACGCCTGGCTTTTATATAGGCGTGATAGAATAGCTAGGCATGATACCAAAAAACCGAAGTCGCTAAAAACATTTAGAATCGAAATAACCGAAAGCCTACGCAAATATGAAAGAACCGATAGGAGCAATATCAGTAGATCCAGTTCCAGCTCAACAAACACTATACAGAAACCAGTAGCTGAAAGACCCCCAGATGCTGTGCGATATGACCAGGTTGCTCGTTATCCAACTATAGTATCCACGAAGGGCAGGTGCATGTATTGCACAAAAGGCCAGACCAAATTCTTTTGCCAAAATTGTAAAATACGGTTGTGGTTATTGCCGGAACTTAATTATTATCTGGAATATCACATTAAGTAATAAAAATAATTAAATAATAATACAAAGAATCTCTTAAGACTGATTCGTACAATAGTTATTAAGTAGTAATGTATAAGATTGTTCTCATTTTATCTATAAACAAGATTTATAAACTGAGGTAAGGCTCAAAGACAAGAAGAAGAAGAAAAGAAGAAAAAGGAAAGAAGATAATATTGTTGATTTTAGAAGGTTTTCTTACAAGTCGTTTTGCTCATGTTTCATTCTATATACAGACAGTGTATCGAATATGATACATATGTTTCTTATTGTTGATTGTTATGGAACTGGCAACGTGCCTTATGTGATACATATAATTGAACCTTAATTAAACTAATGAGATGTTATTTTATATTTTTTCTCTTCCAGTGAATACCTAAGAATACAATATAAACATTATTTTTGAAAATTTCAAAAAAGATAGTCGTGGCAAGTATATGGTTAATAGTGGCTTTCCTAACGTCGTTATTGGACAAGTTAAAAAATTCTACAAAATTGCCGTATGCATTTCCATCCTCAGCTTTATCTCCCTTTATTTTAGAAGGCAGTCTGGATAAGGCATCTGCTAAATTTTTCTTAGAACTGACATACTCAATATCATATTGATAACCCGTGAAATTACCGATACCCGATAAAAGAACCGCCCAACGTTTAATCAGCGTGACGTATGCCAGCACCGCGCCCACCCCGACGCTGCTCGCGTTCGCCATTATCACCAGCGGCAGCGACGGCGTGTAGTGCATGAGTAGGCTACTTTGCTACTAGCTAACCGAGATTTTAGCTCATCGAATGCCTGTTGACATTTATTAGTCCATCTTAAGTGTGTAGTGGTATACAGTCTTCAGTAATAGAATTGGAGTTAAGCATCAAATGCGGAGACCGAGAGGATAGCGTTCTGTCCATTGTCACTCGCGCGCAGTTGTATAGTGCACGACTGCCACGCCTGAGATCGCGGGTTCGATTCCCGCACAAGACAAATATTTGTGTGCATGAACATGGATGTTTGTCTTGGTCTGGGTGTTTCTATGTATAATATGTATGTATTTACAAAAAAAAAAGTATTTATGTATGTTTATCCATTGTCTAGTATCCATAGTACAAGCTCTGCTTAGTTTGGGCTAGATAGTGTTGTGTGTTTGTGGTAGAATATTATTATTATTATTATAGAATATTATTGTTGCAAGCGTCATGGAAGAATTTATCGCGAGTGTCCAACAATTTTCTTGTTTGTATAATGTAAAATGTAGGCAATACCATGACTCAGTGAAAAAAGAAGCAGCATGGAAAAGAATCGTGCAGGAATTAAATTACCCAGATATTTCTGATAGTAAGTACTTTTAATTATTATTATTTAAATGATCACAAAATAAATCTCTTACACGAAAAGCTTCCCTGGAAGCCCGTAAGTTATTGCTGTTTATTCTTATAGATAATGTTACTTGTTGTTGTGTTATTAAATTATTAGTGTCCCTGGGTAACGTTCCTTTACATAATAAATAATTATGTAGAACAACTATCTCATCCGCTGTATCCAATCTGCATGCAATAGGGCGGCGATATATTCGCCATATTGTAGCTAAAATTCCGAATGCATCTTCCACAACATTTCTTGCTCTGCTGTGGCGATAATTAAAGGTTCTTTTTCTCTGCTATCTCGGCACGCAGTTTTCGAATAAGGTCTTAGAAAATTTCTCAGTAAGGGAAACGCCTGATCTTCAATAAACACATACGGAAATTCATTATCGCCAGGTTGTAGAGGCTCGTCAGCAGGCAAATTCAACTCTCCATTAGATAATTTTTAGCCAAAGCTACTATTCGAAAAAATTCCTCCATCACTGAAACGTCCCATTGAACCAACATCAATAATGGAAAACTTTTTTTTGCATCGACAACTGCGAGCAAGACTCTAGAATAATAATTTTTGTAGTTATAAAATTGTGAACCTGATTGAGGAGGGCATTGTAATTTAATATGTTTGCCGTCAACGGCTCCAACGCAGTGTGGAAATTGCCATAAATTGTAAAAATCGTTTGCAATAGCCTTCCAATCTGCTTCATTCAAAACTCCGATATATATTGGCTGTAAAGCCTCCCAAATGGCTATACAAACATTTCTTATAATTTCCGAAACTGTTGACTTGCCAAATCTGTAATTATAGCTGATTGTTTTAAACGAGTCACCCGTTGCCAAATACCTGGAAAATAAAAATAAAAATATTTAAATACAGCCTCTTGCTGCGCAACATGTTTCAATTGATCTATTTTATCGAAGGACATTATCTTATATCAAAGAGATATAAAGTCCTTGATTTTATTTAACTGCCAAGTATTGTATATTCTTTATTTCATAATCTTTTACAGTTTCAACAGCAAATAAACTATGGAAAAATCTAAGAGACAGCTACAGACACTCACTAAATAAAGCTAAGCATTCCTGCAGCGGTCAAGCAGCTAGTGTCGAAAACAAATGGAAGTATGCTCAATTAATGGAATTTCTTGTACCGCACATGAAAAATCGTCCAACTAGTGGAAACTACCATCAATCGACTGGTCAAACGAATACCGAGAGTAGTCCGAATATCCAAACAAGTGAACATCGATCCAGCATTGATGTAAATGCGGATTGTGACTCTACACAATCTAGTAATGAAAATATGACCATTATGGGATCAGATTCAAATCAGAATATAAATGTTGAAAAAGGTGCTAATGTCATCAGGACTAAGAAAAAATCACAAGTGGATGATAACGATATACAATTACTAATAGATGATATTGATAAAAGCTACAAGGAACGCAGTGAAGAAAGGAATGAAAGAAGACAGGCTGAACTTGAAAGAGAAAAGGATAAACATCCTTTAAATTTATTTTTTGAGAGCATGTGCGAAACCACGGAGCGATTACCAGAATGACTACAAAGAAGCATCAAGAAACGAATATTCAATATAGTTGTACAAGCTGAAGATTCCTTTGAAAATTGCCAATTGCGAGATGAGCATCATCCACACTATTCAGCGACATCCCATAGAAAATCCCTCAGTGAGGAAAACATACAACTTCATACTTCACAAAACGCATCAGAAGAATACAAACCACGAAACATACAACCTCATACTTCACAAAACGCATTACAAGAATACATACCACGAAACATACAACCTTATACTTCACAAAAGGCATCAGAAAAATACATACCACGAAACATACAACCTCATACTTCACAAAACGCATCAGAAGAATACATACCAAGAAACATACAACCTCATACTTCACAAAACGCATCAGAAGAATACATACCACAAAACATACAACCTCATACTTCACAAAACGCATCAGAAGAATACATTCCATATAACATATTATTATAACCACATCAAATTGACGAAACACCCACAAATTGTTAGAAAAAAAATCTAAGACTGTTATTGATTGATAATTTCATTTAGGATTGAAAGTTAGAATTGTTGATTTTATTTGTTTGCAAATCATAAAAAAATCTAAAACTGTTATTGATTGATAATTTTATTTAGTATTGAAAGTTAGAATTGTTGATTTTTGTTTCATAATTATAAAAATGTTATCGGCCGTGAATTATTAAGGCAAATGTGAAATTATAGATATTTGGTTTTACAAGTTGGTTACGCTAAAAAAGTGTTGTTGATTGATTTTTTTTGATACTGTGAATAAAAGTTAAAAATGTTGGTCGTTAATGTTAAGAATAATTATGATGAACAAGCAGGGCAGATGTAAATCATGTTGATTGTTCAAAATGTGATATGAAAAATAAAATAAATTATGTTTTCTTAACTGTTTTTGAAACTGTAAATTTCAGCACATAAAAGTTACTACTTAGGTACTTTAAGCAGGTAGGATGATCATTCAATCGAATCATATTCACTGCTGACATAGAGCTCCTCCAAGAATTTCTTCTAAGATATAAGACATCGCTTTATTAATGAGGTGTTAGATTTTAGTGGCATAGGTGCTTGTAACTCTGTGTTAGCACAACCGCTGTCTAAAAAGGCAATGTTTTTATACAAAGTGGTTGATGTAGGTATGAAAAAAGAATGTTGTAAGTACACATTGTAATATGCTCCAATGGAGCAACATAGTTGTTAATAACTAAGCTCCTTAATAAAGATTTTAAAAAAAGAATTTCTTCTATGGATAATCTCGGATTTCAATAAAAATTAAATACCTACTAGAGGCGCTTGTCAGCTTCGTTCAGATGGGCAATAATTATTTTCGTAATACGCAGTATTTAAATAAAAATAAAGTATGAATTCTTACCTTAAGCACACTGCCAGTTTCTCCGATGGGGTAATAGCTTTCCGGTAATTAGTATCCATTTTGGTAAGTTTGTCAGATATCATACTTAATATTTCTTGAAATTGTTGTCTTGTGACTCTATAATAATTTGAAAAATCTTCGTCATCCAACTCCAGAAACAAAGTATGAAATTCTCCAGATAGTTGCCTAATTGAATATGTCTACGTAACCAAAATCTACGCTTTCTCTTCTTTCGAAGAGAATTTAACAGTAATATCTTTTTTTTAACATTTGTAGTTAAATCATCATCAGAGCTTTCGTCGATATATAACATATTCGTGAAAGTGTTTATCGTTCCCGTAGCGCCACGGTGATCGATTTGTATATAAATTATATAGACACGCAACGTAAATACTACACTGCCATTCGAAAGACAAACGTCGACTAGTCCGAATACCCGAAACGAGGAGGACGGGCGAACGAACTGGGTGAGCTAAGCTAGCGAAGCGGGCGGGCGAGCGAAGCTAACGAGACGGATATTTCGTTAGCTTCGCTCACGTCGCTCGCATCGCTGACATAGCTTAGCTCGTTAGTTGGCGGTGTGAACCCAAGTATGAAAAGAGGTGAAACGATGTCGTCCGCTTCGCCCGCTCCGTCCGTCAGTTGGCGGTGTGGCCTGCGCTTTATACGCCGCCGCATCGCACGCACACAAACTCAAGGGTTTAGAATTTTGTTTACTTGTCGCTGATTGGTGTAAATGAATATTGTGCGCATTAGTGCGAGCGTTACTTGTAAGAACAATAAATTGAATATAAGAAAGCTTAAAAATTCTAAATATATTCTCAGTTGAATCAGTCTATGTGTTTCACTATAACCCTAACGGTTACCTACCAGCTACGGACCTGGTTTATGCCATATTATTTTTATTTAATACGTTGTAATAGAATAAATATAATTAGGAATATAAAAATAAAAAACTGAAGAAGCCATGGTATTTATGAACTCTCACCCATTTTACAACAAACATGTGCGACTGAACTAACTCTACCATTTTATAATTTATTAAACTAATCTTATGAAGATGAAGAAGGCCTTTTTCCTAACCTGTTAAAAATATCCCTTGTTGAACCGATCCATAAAAACATGTGAAAACCGGCCCTAATAATCATCGGACCATTGCCCTTTTTCTACTGATTCAAAAATATTTGAGCAAGCTATGTGTCACCGCGTGTGGGTATGAGTTTTGTGCAAAGTAAGTACATTCTCAATGATTGTCTAAATGGATTCCGGCAGTTAGCAAATATGTACATTCAAGAAGCCCTAAATATTATTATCTTAAAAAAGTACGCAATTGGTTTACGCTACTAGATATGACCAAAATCTACGACAAAGTACCTACAGTTTGAAATATTATAGGCAACCTCAATTTCGTTTCCTTGCTGAAATGAGGATTGGGATGTCTTCTAATTATATATCAATGACCTCCCAAATAACCTCAACAAACCATGTGTTCTATTCGCGGATGATATCTCCATACTTATCTCTTGTGATACTATTTACTAATATTGTGCAAAACTAAACACCATACTAAACTCTACATGACATTGGATGACAGCAAATAACCTCGAAATAAATTTTAATAAAACTAATTTATTAACATTTCATCCTCGCCAAAAACACGACGGTAAGTGTAGACTTTACATAAATGGACATAAATTAGAAGTCGTAAACAATTTCACCATATTAGGCATAGGCACATCAATTGGCAGTCCCATATTAAAGGGATAAGAGTCAAACTGTCAAAATTTTCATACGCTCTCCGTGAGCTAAAAAATAACGACTGATCTTAAAACCGATTTGGCCACATAGTACGCGTAGTATGCCTATGCTTGGTTAAAATACGGCATCATCTTATGGACAATAGTACAGATGCACCCACATTATTTACACTTAGAAAATACTAATTAGAATTATAGTAAACATTGTTAAACATATAGTTGTAAGCCTCACTTTTAAGCACTAAAGACCTTTACTTTACCCAGCTTAAGTGTTTTTGAAATATGTAAATTTGTCCGCAAATACTTCCCTAAGTTTGAGTTGAGTTGCTCGATTACAGACAAATGCGTGCACTGACTTGACAGGTCCACTCAATCTGTATGGTACATTCCTCAAAAGACCATTTCAGACATCAATCTGGTCTTCACATGATCTGACCAAGATTATGTCTGGACTTTAAAAGAGACTGTGACCTCTGAGTTTGTTTCGGCCTTTCTTCTCAGAGTAGTCAGATATGAAACGCCGGCCTCATCTAGTTTTTAAAATATCATTGACATGTAAAAGTGTTTCTACAAACCTACTTACTGAAATGAATCATTATTATTTGGGGATTGTTTTAATAATCGGCTGTAAGCCGGTGTTCTAATGAAGGTTACGGGTTGACACCAAGTAGCCGTCATCTAAGATATAATAAGAGCGTTATCTTCTGTGTGTCGCGGTTCAGTCCCATCACTCTGCATAAATTTTCGTACTATTCTACATGTGTTTAATATAGCTGCTTTTTGAATGTTAATATAGGTATTTTATTATTGTTATACTCTTTATTCAAATATTTTCAATATACTTTTCATTTTTAAATATACATATACCTATAAAAATACATTTAAAAATATAAAATATATGGTACCCCACCGGCATCGGGAACAGGGTCCAAGCTGCCGGTGGTTAGGATTCCAGAGATAGGAACCTCCTCACAATGCGTGTTGTATCTAATAGCACTGCCTTCTGCATCAAAGCCTTGATCCAAGCACCCAACGCGAGCCTCTTTAGATGGTGATCGAGGCTCTTGGCTATTAGACCATTGACAGATATGACTATCGGCACAATGATTGCCGAATCAACATCCCTCATGTCGACAACCACGCGAGCCAAATCGAGATATTTAATTTGTTTATCTTTTTCAGCTTTCGCGAGATTGCCGTCATGAGGAATGGTGACATCAATAATCAAAGCGCGGCGCACTGATCGATCTATCACCACAATGTCAGGTTTGTTGGCCACAACAGTCCTGTCTGTGATGATAGTTCGATCCCAGTACAACGTGACATAACCATTTTCGAGAACTGATTCAGCTACACACCTGTAGTACGGCACTTCAACATCTACAAATTTGTATTTCAGAGCAAGTTGCTGGTGAATAATCCTGGCTACTTGGTTATGTCTGTGCAAGTACTCGCCGTTAGCAAGACGAGAACAACCAGAAACTATATGCCTGAGGGACTCACCAGGTAGGTGGCACGCCCGACAAATGTTAACCGTACCATCCCTCAAGATATATCTCCGGTAGTTATTCGTTTTGATAACTTCGTCCGCAATAGCACAGACAAATCCTTCGGTTTCGGTTAGTGCTAAGTACTACAGGCTTGCGCCAGTTCTCTTTAGCCAAACTGAGCGGGGTGCGTCCGATGTCTACAGCAACTACATCCCGATGCATACCCACGTCTGCCTGGAGAAAGTATTCTCTGAGGTTACCTCGCGGTTATGAAGGGCCTTGGCATTCCGAAAGCCTCGGCCTCCACATTTCCGCAGGATATACAGTCTCATCACAGACGAACGTGGGTGATGCATACGGTATGCCGTCGAGAGTATACGGACCCGCCGGTCCAGGGCATCCAGTTCAGTCTGAGTCCACTTAAGTATGCCAAAGGAGTACATAAGCACCGGCATGACCCAACCGTTACAAGCGCGCACCTTGTTACCACCTGATAAAAGACTATTTAAAACTTTTTTCAGGCGACCAAAGAAACGCCTCTGCAATGATTGCTTCATGTCAGCCTCATTGATACTTAACGCCTGTGACATACCCAAGTACTTGTAAGTATCGGTTACAAGAAGTGATCGTAGGTTAATGGAATCCGAAAGTTGTGTTCCTTCGGATTCCATTATCCTTCCTTGCTTTACATGGTTTTTGCTTTATTATTATTATTACCCAGATTTTATAAAGAAACAACCGAATATACAAACATAGCGAACATTATCCTAAGGCACAGAAACAGACTTAACCTGCCTAGCTCGCGGCTAAGCATGCACTCGTCTAATTTGTAATGTCTATAAAATATATAACAAATTATAAGAAACGAAAATAAATACAACAGGTTCATAAATAAATTAAGACAATTCCTCCCCAACAAAAGCTAACATAAATGAATACCAAAATAACCTTACCTACTGTAATAATTTAAAATTTAGCTTTTAAATAATTTACTATTATTATGAAGTATATAAATAATAAATAAAATGTTGAAAATAAAAACCTAGGTAGGTACCTAGTCAAATTTTACGGTAGCTGAGGCGAGTTTTTAAAAAGACGCGAGTAAAATGTTTGATACATTATTTCAAGTATACAACTGTTCAGTTCGTAAACTAGTATATGACTAACTCTAAGGCTAGTAAAGAGAATGAGACTTAAAATAATGGTTGCCTGTGAGGTCTGCTGTGGTAATCGTCACACTTAACTCCTCCCTCCTCAAGATCGAAGTTTTCCTTTTTAGGTGAACTTCGTTTACATAATTTCAAACATATAAGTCTATAAAAGAGTAAAGGTACACAGAATTACAAACACTATTAAATACAGTCCAATTGTCCATACACTGACTTTTTTACTGATACTATTGGAGTTAAACTTTTACTTCAATGCGAATGAGAGGAGTTTTATGTCCGTAAGATGCCTTCTAAATTCACTGGTTACAACTCGGTTGGGCTAGTTAGGTTTACTGCAGGCAGGTTTATTATTGGTACCTTGGAGTAAATTATATTCTCGTTACTTGTTTGATGCATTTTCAGATGTATGTTGCTTATTTTCACGTCACATGTGTCGTCTAGGGTGAGTATGTACGTGCCTCGGATCTTCTGGTGAAATACTTCGTTATTGCAGGTTCTAGAGAGAAGTGTTTCTTCCTTGCTATATAATATCCATCTTTTTTGTTGTATCAGCTGGATTTTTACATTTTCAATATCAACAGGTATTTGCACACATAATTCTATATTTTCAGCGTATGTCATTAGGTCTGTAATGCAATTATCTTCAAGAAGGTAATGCGTATAGTCATCAACGCACAGGAAGCTGGCTTCGTCGATTTCTTGGCACGGATGAACAAGAGATCTTATATTCAACCCTTTCACTAACAAGTATGGATATTTAGGTAAAATGACCATGGTATGGTTATGGGAAAACACGGGTAAAGTGTACAGTCTATAGTAAACATAAGTGTCTCTTTTGACAAGTGGTATTTCCAATAAGTAATGAATTTGGCTTTCCTTAAAATAAGCTTATAATGTAATCGTTCGTTCTATTTTAACTAAGTTTTTTAATCTAGTAGAATATACCAACTTATCAGTTCTACTTATATTTTCTAATAAATGCAATAAACTATTCTTATCTACTACAGATTGATATAAAATACCTAACTTACTTAATGCTATACTGGTCTCTATCTCATTCAATTTAATATGGATTGTCTGGAAGTTGTACATAAGTAAATTATATGTACACACGGCTACACATCAAGTTAGACACCCTATACACGCATAACTACGCTACATACAAAAAAAAGAATTGTTGGAAAGGTCAGGCATCGTGGTGTCGACCAATCACGGTGTACTAGCGCATGCGCGGCGACGCGTCAACGTACTGTGGGCTGTTCGGCTTTCATAGACCTCTGATCAGTAATTTCGAAAGCGGTGACTTTTGTGCCTGCATATGTTTCGGAAAACCAAGTACATACTCCAAAATTGTATCATTATATTACAGACATATAAACGGCGCATTGAGAAATATATTTTAAAATTTGTATGTTTCTGACTGAATAAAAATATATATCTCCGGTCTCGCACAATTGGCCCTAATTATTTTTCAGGAAGTATATTTTTGAATTATTTGAATTTTTTAATATATTGCATAATAAGACCAGAGGCGCGATACCCTTTTTTTTTAAATAATCAAATTTTCTTTGTATTTTATCAAAGTTTAACTTTATTTCAGCTTGGCATCTATAAATAGCGATAATAGATCACGAAAATATATGAATATACTATAATGAAAACATATTTAAGTGACAATTATTGAAGTCTTTTTTAAATAATCCTTTTTTTGTGTTTTGTACCTAAAATTCTTTGTTTTTCCAGTTAGGCCATAGTTATAGATGTCGAATTGGAGTAAAATTAATTTGTTATTTATTTAATACTAATTTTTGAATAAAATTTCTCCGTGCACCATTTATAAGTCTGTAAAATAATAATACAATTTTAGAGTATGTATTTGGTGTTTCGAAACATATGCAGGCATAAAAGTCACCGATTTCGAGGTTACTAACCGGAGGTCTATGAAAGTCGAAATCCAGCCCACAGTGCGACGCGACGCGATGGCGACGGTGTGCTTACACACACTGACGCATTTTTTTTAATGCTCTTTTTGTTTTTCGCCGGACGTCAGTCAAACAAAACAGTATCGCGAACGCTTAGTTCGCCCGACGATACTGTGACGACGTGATAGTGCGATTGAAATATTCATTTATTATGGCGCCACAATTATCACCACAATAGTTTCAAAATTATGTAATACAGTGATAAATAAACAACGCGATAAAATCCGTATAAAGTAGTTTAATTTCAATGAATAACATTCGCGTAAACAAAAGAGAATTTTATGAATGTCTTATAATTACCTACTGCTTTTTTAATTTCGCAGTGCATACTTAGTTATAAAAGGAAATAATAAAATACATTTTTATCGCTTACTTATTTAACTTAATGCTTCAACATTTTTATTAAGTTCATGAGTATGTAAAACTTATTATTTTTACTCTTTTATAGACTCTTTTTATTGTTTTATATGTAATATTTGCACCAGTAATAGTAATACTTATAATAACTATACTTCTTTTTGTAAATACTTAATTTTTTTAAATTAAATTATCACTGCTACAGATAACAAATTACAAATACGAATAATAATAGTGATAGGTATAAATAATTTACATGTTAATTTGAAATCCCATAATGGTTGAGTGCAGCATTTGAAGAAAATAATTTACAATTAAAGGGCAGCTAGGTTAAGAAAAGAAAATATTATTTAAGATAAATATATAAAAAAAGAATACAATACAATTATACATTACAATTCCAAATGAAATGTTTTGTATACATTCCAATTAAATTTATAGAAAATAAATCAATTAAAAGAAACAATAATTAAATTTAATTGAAATTAAGAACTAATAAAAAAAAAGTTATGGTGCCTTAAAATTATTGTCGGCGTGGACTGTCAATCTACAATTTCCAGGTATTCCCTGTACATATTAGGTATTACAGATTTTTGTCCCAGTTAAGTATAGAGGGCCGTTCGCGCGCTCTAATCTCTTACCGCGTTTACACGGGCGCTGTGTTCGCTCAATACAGTATCAGATCGTATCGATCTGATACTGTATTGAGCTGGATATTAAGTTATTGTTAATAGATTTAAGATATTTTATTATATTACTGTTTTTAAATGGTAGATTTTAGTTATGTTGCTATACTATCGCATTAGGGTAAGAACCTGTAATGATAGATTAATAGTTAAAATAAATAAATGATACATAGAAACACCCAGACCAAGACAATCATCCATGTCCATGCACACAAATGTTTGACTTGTGCGGCAATCGAACCCGCGAACTCAGGCGTGGATAATAGGTGATGGACGCTCGGACGCTAGCGCAAATCGAAAACCAAACTTGAAAATATAATATTCACGCCGAGCTAAACTTGGCCAGTAAATATTATACATAATACAATAAGATACATGTATGGTACTTGGATAGAACGCCGCGTCCCGTTCAGCGTGAATGACACAAAATAACAAACATAATATTATATAACGCCCTCTCTCGCAAGATTCGCAGCGTTCAACTTCTAATAGTTCAAAGTCCAAACAGTCTAGGTTGATGTGTCGCTGTGTGTACACACGGCTACACATCAAGTTAGACACCCTATATATGCATAACTACGCTACATACAAAGTAGAGAATTGCCGGAAAGGGACAGTGCATAGTGGTGTCGATGTAATAGTAAGGATAGAGCGTAACAAAAATAACGCACTCTCTCGCACGATTCGCAGCGTTCAACTTCTAATAGTTCAAAGGCCAAACAGTCTAGGTTGATGCTATGTGCTTCGACATGATTGTATATTTCTGTTCTTGAAATAAGTATTATTCAATTTGTTAGTGAAATTAATAATATCTGTATTAATTTAAATGAGGTTATTATTTATTTCAAATGTAGAGTTTGCTAATGTTTGTACCATTCCAGTGATCAAAGTTTGTTTTGACTTAATTTTATTTAATAATAATAATTTAATAATAATTTAATCGTATTTAATGGCATCTCTGTTAAATGTTGTTATAGAGGTATTTGGCTCTTTGTGCATGTCCTATAACTAATTGTTGTATAAATTGCTTTTCAAAGTAATTGTCAAAGACATGTCATGAATCGGTATATCCTAATAACACTTCAAAAGGAGTCATTCCTGTTGTCGAGTGAATACTGTGATTATATGCCATAATTGAGTAAGTCATTAAGGATGCAGCATCAGTATGTACATATTTGGCGAGCCTATAGATTTCTAAATAGTTGAATGAAATCTTTCAATTAGTCCCATTGAGTTTGGATTGATTGGGGTTTATGTGTACATTAATTTAATATAAAGACATAAGTTCTTTCATTAAGCTATTGTTAAACTCTGAGCCTGCATTTGCACTAATTTTTAAAGGTACACCATACAAGGAAAAGTAGTTAATTAAGGCTTTAACTACCTCAGCTATTTGGGATTTCTATGGCATGTCCCATTTTGCTAAAAGCATCTATTACTGTTAAATAATGTTACACCCAGTGTCATCTCTCAGTATTGTGGCGACGACTCGGCAGTTCCATACTGCACCATCTATTGAAGTCTTACGGAACTACATAGTTCGCCGGTACGAATCCTCGTACAGTTACGTACCGTGTATGACGTTTCTAGAAAACTCCGGATACGCTTTAACCGCGTATAAAAGGGGAAGGCCAGCGCTCGCCGAGTCATCGCTGCCCCGGCCTGGGTCGCGCTTACCTCTGACACGAACCGCCGCCGGTTGCGTGCGCAGCAATCGCTCGCGCTCCGCGCCATCACCAACGCCCCTCGCTTCGTGCGGAACAGGACGATCTCCAGGGACCTGTGCATGGAGAGCTTGGACGACTTCGTGAGATGCCTGAGCACCAACCTGTTCGTGCGCGCCGACGGATCGCACGCCCGCCATCTGCGGGAGCTTGCGCCTTACCATCGGCGACCGCCGGACAGGATGGCTCTGCCGTGAGACCTCGTCTCCGTGGTAACCCCCACCGGACCTACATCAACGCTCCTTCTGACGCCGGCTGACGGGCGCTCCCCGGGAAATCTTTCCCGAGGAGCTCGACCTCGCCAAGCGCAGGAGGAACCCATCGGACACGACCCGAGCGCTGCTGGCACGCTGGTCGCCCGCGGGGACTCACACGTGCGGGCTGGACCTCGCTAGGTGCGCTACCTACCGGCTCGGACGACCCGGACTGACCAACGGGCCTGCACGGGCCACCCTAGTGACCCACTTGTATTAGCGGGCGGCGACGACCTCCACCAAGACAGGCCCACAGCCTGGTCTGGTTACCCCGAGACCCCGTAGGGGTCTACGAGAAGAACCCCTGATGATCGCCGAGTCAGTTTACAATTGTAAGCGGTCAAGTATTCATCGAAGCGAACGGAAGCAGTTATAGTTGGAAAAGTGTAGTATAGTGTTTGTTGTGTTTTAAATTTAATTGTGTGCTAGAATAAAACGTTTTAGTCGGTAATATTGTTTTACATTCTTATCCCTCGAACCCAGCACGTAACAATAATAATGGCTCTCTATTGTAAATAGATCAATAAAAATTTCTTCTAAAGGTTTATTTTGTGTTTAAGTTAATTGTAGTTGAGGTTCAATTGGTTTCCTGTCATATTTCATTACTTTACAGGCTTCACAGGAATTTATAATATTAGATATGATTTGAGGCATATTGTGCCAAAAGTAAGATCTTTTAATATAAGCTAATGTTTCCTTAAAAAAATATCACATAGGTAAAACATGCCATAGAGGCACTATGGCATGTTTTACCTATGTGATATTTTTTTACAATGTCTAATTGTTAATTTTCATCATCTACAAATATTACTCTTTTTGTGCATTCAAAGAATTGAACAAGTTCCTTTTTAAATAAAAATATAATGGCTTCTGTAAATTGTATGCGATTAATATCGTCATCAAAATATATAAAGTATTTAATTTTATTTTTAACGTACTCTTTCAAAAATTATTAATTCATTATTTGTTGGTAAATGTACTTCAAGAATTCCTTGTTTTTCTCGCTTTAATAATTTAACAGATAGTTTATCTATAAGCCATGTGCATCGGTTTAGTATCCATACCTTCTTGTAATATAGGTAGGAGTACCTTTAGACTCGGTATCTTGGGCTGAATGAGCGGTCTCGGCGTTCTGTGTTTCAGATGCTGTTATTGTCGAACTAGATGTTCGTATTGATTTTAATAATTGATTATCTATCGATAGATTTCTATCTGAATCGCTATCATGAGTGCTTGTTGGTTTATCTATATCTTAATCTTATTTATTTTTGCTTGCGACTTTTATATCATCCGTTAATTGTATTAAATATTTGTTTAAGTTCTCATTTTTGTCCACTGTAACGGTCTAGCCTATATGATATATTATGAAAAAATTATATTATGAAAGGCACACATTTATTTACCATAAGTGGGCGTTATCGTTATGCAATTAGCGAAACCATAAATTCTATGGGTCTGACAAGTATAACCACTCCTACAAACATTAAATGTTTAAATTATGGGACAGCTGGACAAGTGCTCAATGCATTCTGTGAATTTAAGAAAATACTTGGCTACAAGTGTCTGAAGAACAAAGCATCCCCACATCTGGTAATCATAAAGTAGGTAACGGAGTAGACCTCTTTGCATTAGTTATAAAGAGATGTAAAAAAGGGTTATGAGACAAAAAACCACGAGAAAGGATCTTAGCAGGTTAACATGTTCGAAATTAGCAAATTAGGGGACACTTAGTTTTTAACTCTGGGAGAGGAAGGTCGTCGGAGCGATAGTTGAGTAAAGGGAGCAAGAATCGAGTGGTGATAATGGGTAAGATAAAGGCAGTGTAGTTGTGTGGCGGTCCCACCTAATCCGGTAAGTGCTTAATATTCAAATTATGTCCGCAGCGTTATAGGTGTATAATATGCCCAATATAATATATGCATTAATATCCCAGGCTGAGTAAAGTATTATATTTATAATAATATATCCAGCAGTAAATTCGTGCAACGTTTGTCGCGTACGCATTAGTATTGGTCCGGTACCTTAGCCAGAGATGAATGAAAGGATGTCCTTAGGATCGGGAACCAGGCGGTAGACCAGGTGCAGGCTTTGTAGGCTACGTGCTGAAGCCATCCCAATAGCATAGTGGGCTATGCACCCGTCATACCCTCGACGGGTTATCAGGTTTCGATTCCCCGTTGGGTGAGGCGTAAACCCTGCGACCCTGTAATCTATGCGCGGTGGCCCTATACGAAGGACGACGCTCGCGTTAACATCAATTATCGAAATGTAGACCAAGGTGGTAAACTGAGGCTTAGATTCCTCGTCGGATAATGCTCAATAGAACCGACGTCATGCGTGGTGAACGCAGCCTGGCCGTGGGCCTCGTTCATGAGTGTGATACGGCAGATAGCGGACATGACATCCGTAGGATGGTGGCAGATGCGGGTTTAATTCCCTGCCGTGGCAATCGTAGGCTATTGAAGTACGCGACCCTGCAACCTCTTTTCAGTATGCGATTGTATGAAAGAGTGATCACAAACCAATACTAATGTATCGTCGTTCTAATATAGATATCTGTATTTCGTCCTTAAAGGTGTAATTTCGATTTTCTCTCATAATTCAATTATTTACACTTTGTAAATACCATCGGTGGGAGGGTGTCCAGTACGGGAGGAACCCTACAGGTTTTGCGCGGGGTTAGGGGCGCTAAACCACCTCCACAGGGGGAAATTTATTTATATATTAATTAAAATGTAAAATTTTAATCAGCCTGGTGTTTTCGGGAAACGGTTACACCACGTTAGCTTTCGTTGAGCTATTATCATTATCATTTGTCATATTTATTCGAATGCATGACAATGCGTCCGCGTTACAATTTAATTTTCCACTTTAATGTATAATATCGGAATTATACTCTTCTAAGCGTAAACGCCAACGAGTTAATCTACTATTTGTTTTCTTAAGGACTAGTATAGTATTATATTATTTGTGCTTAAGGGAATTAAGCCAATCAAGGGGCTTATGATCTGTTATAATCACGAATCTTTTATCATATAAATATGGGCGTAAATGTTTTACTGCCCATACAATGGCTAGTAACTCCTTTGCTGTTACACTGTAACGTGTTTCAGCATCGTTATGTGTAAGACTTGCGTAAGCTACCGGTTTATCATTTCCAATTGACACTTGTGATAGTACAGCGCCCTATGCAAATTCGGATGCGTCTGTCGTTAGTTTAAATGGCTTATTATGGTCTGGATATTGAAATATAGGAGAATTTATTAATAGCTCTTTGCATTTTTGAAACGATTTTATGTATTTTTCATCACTAATTGGCATTGTAGACTTTCTTTAATCTAGCCGTCATTAGCTGTGTTATTTTCGCAAAATCTTTAATAAATCGTCTATAATAATCTATAAAACCTAGAATATTTTTAATTTCGGTAATAGGTCGTAGTAATGTATAATTAAGTAGGTATAGCTTTAAATTTATCGTTTTTTGGTTTTAACCCTTCGGGTGAGATTGTATGTCTTATACTTCCTTATGAATGAATTCTGAAATACAAGTTGAACTTTGAGGTTAGTTTCACGTTATCTATTAAATATGGTTCTAAGCTTATCTATGTGTTCCTGGAGGCTAGATGAATAGACTACTATGTCATCTAGGTAAACTAGGCGATGGAGACCTTGTAATCCTCGTAATACATTATCCATAGTTCTTTGAAAAGTTGCGGGTGCAGTTTTAAGGCCAAATGGCATTCTCGGAAATTTAAAATGATCTGATTGAGTACTAAATGCATTTCTCTTCAGCAACCTCTAACTGGTGGTACCCACTAGCAATATAATCTAGCGTCGTAAAATAGCAACTATGTCCTAATTTATCAAATAAATCGTTTATGTTTGGCCTTTATCCTTATATTCATTACATAATTTGTTTGCGTTCCTCGTCATTCATGTGACCTAAACGCACTTTATTAAAATTTTCTTTTAATATCTGATCAATTTCTAAGTCCTTTTCACTATCATTATAATTTAATTCACAAGTTTCATCAATTTTATGCTCTGATACAATAAATGGTTTCGTAATCGTTATTGACATTTCTGTGTCTAGGGTATATTGCATTATTGTTGTGGCATACCCATTTACACTAATCCACAAGGCATCCTTACTCCTTTAGTGAAGGCAACATAAATAATTATTGCATCTCCGTTTTGTAAACTCGTTGGCAGGTTTACTCACTGTTCACAACGAGGAGCTATATTTATTTGACATCTAGGGCTATAAATTAAAGGAATACTAGTAAACTTAATATATAAAATATAATACTGGTGCCAATTCTGTTGTCACAAAATTCTCATAGCTTAGCTAAAAATCTCTAAAATTTAGTTTAGTTCTGTCAAACGACATTTTGATTCTGAAATCGCTAAAAGTGACAGGACTAAACTAAATTTTAGAGATTTTTATCTAAGATAAGAGAATTTTGTGACAACGGAATTGGCACCAATGCATGTCTATTTTAGCGCTTAAATATTTTAATAAGTCGCTCCCTATTAATCCGTCATAACGTCTATCAACGTCATATAGGATACATAGAATTTATATATTTCGGAACGATTAAAACTAGGAAATAATGGAATATAGACAACGCTATTATGCTTGCTTAAGGCATGCGTGCTTATTACTTCGAAACTTTCACGAACAATATAATCTATAAAGTATTCATTTGCTTTTCTAGGGCTAATAAATGACCTCGAACTTCCTGTATCATAAAATATCCCTTTATTTCAGAAACTTCTATGTGCGGTAATCTAAGTTTAGAAAAACAATTAATTTCTATTATTTTTGGGTTTCGTTCGCCAGATCTATGTGAAAATTTTCATTTTCATAATATTATAACAGGTTCTTCCAGCTTATAGTCACCTAAATATTCGTTATCGTCCTCTAAGTTATATAATTCGTTCATACGAGCTTGCTGCGGCTTAGCTTGAGGAGCTGTGCGCATAGTTACGTCATCTGACGGTTTATTATGTGGCGGCATATAACCGAATTGGTTCTGGTTAAAGGGCGGCCTATTGCCAAATTGGTTTTGATTATTTGGCGGTCTGTAACCAAACTGCTGTTAGTTAAAGTTTGGTCGGTAACCAAGCTGGTTTTGGTTTGCGTTGGGTGGTCTAATATCAAATCGCGGCGATGCAGTAAATTGGCGATTTAGTGTTATCTGCGGCTTATACCCAAATCCCTGTGTATTAAATCTAGATTGATTGGGGTTTTTATGGTTGATTCTGCTTAAAATTACGTTGAGTATTGTGCTGCGCAAATAATGGTTGCATCCCGAATTTTTGTATATAGGGATTAATTATTATGTAAAGTTTGCTGTGGTTTAATTTAGTAATTATGAGGCGTCTTAACCATTTTATTCTTTGTGTTGTATTGGTATAAGAAATTAACCCCTTTTAATACGACATATAAGCCGTCCTTTAAGGAATTACATCCTTTTAATCTTACTATACGCAGTAAATCTTCATTTAGGTTATACATATAAGAACACATTCATTGACATATTATTATATATAATAATTTTGCTGTCACGAAGATTTGGTCAGATATAATATTCACCTTAGCAATTATTGTACTTCATACATGTTGAATTCTATTGCAAAAATCTAGATAAGATTCGCCATTGTTAATTTTAAGTGTTTCTAATTCAATTGTTATGTATTCCTCTGATCTTGGATCACCGAAATGTTGACATAATGTTTTTTTTAAAACAGGCGATTCATCTAAATCTTGTCGCTCGCTGATAAGCGACGCGGCTCTACCTACTAACTTCGATGTTATAATATGAAATATATATACATAAATCATGGTCAGGATTTTCCTGTATTCTACAATTATGACATATTCACACTTTTTAATAAATAAGTACCTATAAAAGATTTTCAACGCCATCAAACTTGGGAATAAAAGATATAATTCTTTCGGATTTTTGTAAATTTTCCATTTTATATAAAATATTCTTACAAAAACTAAACTAAACTAGTCTTAGAGAAATCAAACAGTTCATTTCGATTGTTGGAAATACCACTGCCGTTAATTTCTAGACACCTAAATAACTATATTGGAATAGGACTAGTAATAGAAAGGAATAGCGATTGGGTCTACTCACAGACTTTTCCTGTCCCTCCGGCGAGTCTTCACTGGAACAAGCTGCAACTCGTAGCGGCGATCTAGGCCCGAAGTTGACGAATTTATTTGGTTCGTGGATTTTCGTAAAACCGCTGGAAAGCGATCGACGCGATTCACTGATTCTAAGTTTATACATATGGCGGCAATCGTACCGGCTGCGAATAAAATACATAAGCTTTTATACAGTAAGCTTTTGGTGGGTGTGCCTGGTACCAGGCATGGCGCGACTACCTCAGGTGGTCGACAGTTACGAGGTGTCTACTCTGGTGGTAACCAGAGTAGACATCTCGTAACTGTCGTAACTTAATTTAACTTAATGTTCAGGCTAAGCTCGGCAGGGTTTAGGGTTACATTAAGTTTATTATCTGTAACTTATCTAAAACAATTAGTGAGGTTGCCAGTTTAAGTTTTATCACATGTAACTTATCCAAACCACTCTATCCGTAGACATTCCTTGCCAGTCTCTTTCAAAGACGTCCAGTCATCTCTCCATCTCCGTTTAGGTCTGCCCCGTGGCTGCCGGCTGCCTTTTGGTGGTTTGGTGAGGTTCAGTCACACTGTGGAGTAAGTCTGACCTTACATAAGTTACGAGCCCATGTACGTTTTAGTTGTAGAATATAGCTTGGGTTAGATTGTATTTAATGTTTTACTCGACCAACATTCTGAGAAAATGATGGCTTCACATCTAATTTGCAGTAATGATAGCAACACTAGAAAGCTTATATAATGCTTGGTAACGGGTCTTACTGGCCATAAATTATTTAAAAGGTATTTATTGGTGGATGCTGCGTATATTCAGATATGGGATATTAATAATGTGCTAGTAAAATTACTTAATAATTGAGCACATTAGTCGGGGGAACAGTTGAAGCAATCACTAGCACCAATAATACATCCAGATTAGGAATAATTACACTTAAATTGTGCATTTCTGAAATTGAAAAGGTACACAGGTTGACCTTGTAATAGGGGTTAAAGTATGAAGTTGCCGTTGTATAATAATAGATAAGTACTTTGAATTGACATAAATGTTGTGAGAATTTCGAGTGAAACTTGTTTCACATGAAACCTTTACGATTCTTCTTTTAAAAAAGTGCAACATTCGATTTTAGATTTTCAATTGATTTTTTTTTCAGCCTTAGACGGGAAAGATGGATACTTCGAAAATCCGAGTCATTTTTTAATACGAGTTCCAACGCGGAACTAACGCGGCATAAACGGCTCGCAATGTCAACGCTGCGTTTGGAGAGGAGACTGCTAATGAACGCACCATGCGTTTTTGGTAAGTATATACGCTTTCGTAATGGAAACTACGACTTGAAGAACGAACCACGTGGAAGACCGCCCACACAGGTGAATAACGCTAAATTAAAGGAGATTTTGGAAACCAATCCGAGTGAAATAAATAAATAAACAATAATATAAAAATATGAAAATGGGTGCCTCATGATTTGACTGACCTGCAGAAAGAAATACGTGTTGAAACTTGTGTTGCCTTGTTGAATCGGTACAGAAATGAATAAATATTGGATCGAATTGTGACATGTGACGAAAAGTGGATTCTTTACGATAACCGTAAACGAAAAATGCAATGGCTGACTCCAGGTCAAATGCCGCAACAGTAACAAGCAAAGCTTACCAAAAAAAAGGTAATGGTAACTGTTTTGTGGTCCCTTCGTGGTGTTCACCACTATAGCTTTCTCAGGTCTGGTCAAGCAATAACAGCAGATCTTTACTGTGCCGAACTTCGAACAATGATGGCTAAACTGGTAGTGACACAACCCCGAATCGTGAATCGATCTTCACCATTATTGCTCTATGAGAACGCAAGACCACACACTGCACGAGAAACTGTTGTAACTATATAGGAGCTGCAGTTAGAAACCATACGTCATCCTCCGTACTCACCAGACCTTGCTCCAACGGACTACAATTTTTTTCGTGATTTGAACAATTTTCCAAGTGATAAAAAATTTTCTTCCCTGGAGGCAGTACAAAATGCTTTCATACAGTTTGTCGAATCTAGATCCACGGAGTTCTATCGTAAAGGCATAAATCAATTTCCGTTTAGATGGCAGCAATGTATAGATCATGAGGGTAAATATTTCGATTAAATAAATATGGTATGTATTCTAACTAGGATACGTACGATTTTAAATCTACATGTAGGTCTTTGCTTTTCCATACATCCCTGCGGTCCTCAGGCGTAAGCATAACCGGTTTGCGTCCGCTCTTTGACTAGAGCGAGTGAGGTGCGGCAGGTGTTTACTGCTCCCACATCACAGTGAACAACTACCGAACTGAACTCCAATTTAGCGTGGCGGAAATATACTCGGAGATTGCACATCTTACGGTTACTAAAGGCCTTGGTACATAAAAGCCACAATCCTCATATTTCCGTGGAATGTACAACCTTATTTATGATGAACATTTATGGCGCATCCGGTAAGCAGTTAGCTGTGAGATGTCTTATCTGTCCAGGCCATTCAGCTCTTATTGAGTCGATCTGAGTATGCCAAATGAGTATGCAAGAACTGGTATGACCGTTACAGGCTCGTTCATTATTGCCGACTGTGAAAAGACTATTCAGCATTATTAGCTTTAGCTTTTATTCCAACTCGGATATATGCAATGCTTGCAGTATTTCCAGATACGAGTACTTTTTGTGACAGCAAGAGACCTAAGTTGTAAGGAATCTGAAAGTTCTAGTCCGACAATTTCCATAATATTGCCTTGCTTCACATGCATAACCCCGCATTTTCAACCAACTCAGCCTGACCAAGTTATTAAATATGTTTGAGTTACCTTAAATAACGCCGTTCGTAGAAGAAGGTGGGATTGTAACCTACCTATCTCTCCGCAACGGATAACCTAGCTTTGATATATATAAAAGAGTACTTAAACGGTTTATAGCCAAAACCAAAGCAGACTCAGATCACTCGGACTGTCGCATGTCGCCCTGGAATATATCTTGCTCGATCTTGGTTGGAACACCGTGACCTAGTATTTCTCGACGATTTTGATAGCGAGAGACGGGCCTCATCATTGCCTAATACACGGCCTTCGAGAAGCCACATCGAGTTGTACAACTGAACAACTCTAGAAACGACATGAACCATGTACGTGTATTGGTAGGTAGTAGATCCTCGCTGGTTTCAGCATGAACGGGCCGGATCGACCGGGGTAGTACTACCCTCTCACAGAATACCGGCGTGAAGTAACGGTACCCGTACTGTTGCGTTTCGTATCGGTGAGTGAGAGAGCCGGAGGCCCAGTTACCCCGATCCTTTTCCTATCCATTTCCTTTGTCCTTTCCCTCCTTCATTCCTTCTTAAAGGGCTGGCAACGCACTTTTAACTCTTTTGGGGTTGCGGGTATCCATGGGTGGTGGTAATCGCTTACCATCAGGCGATCCGTCAGCTCGTTTGCCCCCCTATGCCATTAAAAACAAAACAAAAAAACGTGACATTGAATTATAGGCCTTCTATAGTCTATCAAACAGGTCGACAGATATTTGCGGTTCCATCGAACCTGTTAACTAATGCATACCTATAATTATTATTCCCGTGTGATTTTTTCTGAGGCACGAAAAGTAAAAGAGCGCCCTTCGCCCCCGAACGGTGTTTTTTGTGGGAATTCGACTTTTGTATTAGGTAGGTACCTACAATATCTTTGCCTTGATTTCGTAGATGACCAAGCTCAATACGTTGCTGGCTTTTATTTGTTAGTTTATTAGCAAATAAATAATTGCATTAGTAGGTACATATAAATGGCTCTCTAATTTGGCTAAATATAAAATGTGAGTACATAAATTAAATTTAATGGTGAAAAAAATCAGTATGTAAGTACTTACAACCAATCCTACAACTATTATTAAGCTGCAGTGCATGTTTATTTATTAAAAATTAACAATAGCCACGGATTCGTTTATGTTTTTAAACAGACCTTGTCCATCGTCATTGTCTAAGTTATCACTAGGCAAATTTTATCAATATCGCATCAGCCATACCTATTGTTATTAATGTCATGGCATGAACATAAAGAATTAAGTTGGCATTTATAATAAAAAAACATAGATATAGAAGTATGAATATTAATTAAATACGTTCAGCGTCGTTAATTACAATGGGATCTCACGGTATGATTTAATAAAAACAATAAAACCCAGTCCAATGCGAATACGTGGTCAAACCACCGAAGATTATTGCGTTCCATTACTCAGTAGCATTACTGAGATACTCGATATTAAACTGACTTTCTTTTACTGCTTTGGAAATACTATCTATTCTAGACGATTGCTAAGGCGCAGTGTATCAGTAAACTGTATTAAATAGGCAAAACGATAAAATCTCACTAAAAGAGTATAACAGAGAAGATATAATGCGATGTACCGTCTAGTACAATTACTTATAACTTGCTGAGGTCTTATTACTATGCTTAAAATATACTAGGTCTTATTATTGGAACGCACATTGCTGACAAATGCAACTGTCATGGAGTAAAATGTAAATTGTAAAGTTTTTAGGTAGCAGCAGCTCCTAATAGGACGATTATAGTATTTTTCGTTTTATAATTTTTAAACCTTACATTAATGAGTACTATCTACAATTGTATATCAAATATTGTTGTTTTATTTACGGTCTTGTAGAAATTATTATAATTTTATTCGTTCATATAAGAGTACTAGTCATTTGAAAATATTGTGATTATGGTGATAATGGCATATCGAGTTTTATTAGTTTTTATTTTAGCAATAATAGCTGTAAGAACTGAAGAAGAAGCTGTATCGCGCATGTCTAGAGCTGAACGACTGAGTCTAAGGTAAGAAGATATTTTACTTGAGTTATGGTTAATATAGTCATAATATGGTAGATACATTTTTGGTCATGAATGGAATGTGATACTACATTGCATACATTTATTATATAGGACTATGGGTCCTTTCATTCTTCATCTATTTCCAGTTGCTTTAATATATTATTTCAAATTACTTAAACATGCTAAGTATAAGAACAAAGATAAAGTTTGTTAGTGAAAATTCAAGTACATTTGGATAAAAATATAGCTGCACACTTAGTTTACTTGATATTCATACCAAGTTCTTTAGCAGCTGATTTTTGTACTATTAATATTTTATCCTAATTACTATTAATTTAATATAAGCCTATAGAGCATTGACATTTATGTACCTATTTAAGACATGTGGTTATTTAACAAATTATTCTTATATTAAGAAATATCATAAAATCAATTAATTTGTTCCAAAGAATTTAGTATACTTAGTAATCAATCAATATTGTTTATTCTTTTATCCAAATTAAGCTATTTAAACATTTTATTATGATGAATAACTATAACATATGGGTAGACTATCAATGTGATGACTAACACATTTTTAGGCACATGATACACAAATGAACATTGCATTCAATTGTTTATAGAAACAAGATTATATTATCTTTATATATATAAATCTTCTGTGCGTGTATTTGTAATTAAACTCCTCCTAAACTGATGGCCCGATTTTGATGAAATTTTTTGTGTGTGTACAAATGGATTCAAAAATGGTTTAGATTTGTTTTTTTTTGTATGTACTCAATAATGTTTGTCGGGTCTGCTAGTATGATATAATAATGATTGATAGGCAAACATATACAATAGACAGTCAAAACTGAAATGGTACTAAGTTATTTATTAGATAACTGCATATTAAATAAGAAGTAGCAAGAAGATAAAGTGTGCAGCGGATTGTTAGGCTCTTGGATATTAACTGTTGATCTGAGTTATAGTTAGCTGCCATATGTTAAATTTAATACCATTACCATTGTTACAATCACACTGTAGTTAGTGATAATTCTAGAATAAATACACAATGTATAATGTAACCAAATAGTTTGAAATCTTTAATTGATTATACACCTGCAGACAATCACAATTTGCCAGCATTATAAAGTACCTTTGCCAAAAATTCTTTGTTTTTCAAATATGCTCATCAGCCATTTTCATAATAAATATGTTACATTGTTATGGTGGCATGCATAATGCCACCGCTGGTAATACAACTAGCTTGTGATAATGATGAACAATTAAATACATTTTTCTTACTAATTAGCTATTTATAACCAATAATTAAATATTTGTTTAAATGTGCATGTACAATATTGTACATCACTTAAATACAATATTTACATCATTGTATTATTGGTGAGTTCACTTTGCATTTTGCTCATTAGTGTTGGTGAATGTATTGCCAAATTTAATAACTTCATTTATTTGGTACTTTTGAATTTGTTAATAATAGTCTACTTAGGAGTACTTTTATTTTGCTAAAGTAAGGTATAAATTTATTTTGTTCCTATGTTAGGGCGTAGATATCAAGAAAAGAACTGTGTTGAAAATACATTAAGTGATTGTTAGAACTGAGTAAGTTATGTACCTTTAATTTCGAATAACATGCTGGAGTACGTAGTTTAGGTGCTATAACCAATAGAGGGTATTTTCCTTTTACAAAAGTATGATCTATGAATACTCCCATATTGCCAGTCAAGTATACCTTAGAAATAAAAAGAGTTTCATTGTGCTAATTAGAAATAATGTCTGCTTCTCCTATATAGATGTACATATCTATATGACTCAAATATAGTAGATAGGATTATTTACTATATTTGAGTCATATAGAATACTATATTTATACAATGAGAGGTAACACTAAGTGTGCCACTATATTTTAAAATCGAAATTCGAAATGTAAACTGTTTCAAAGGACTAGACAAGTAAATATATTAAATGGGTATAACATTAAAACTAAAGTAAAAAAAGGTATTTCATACAGTCTGTTTAAATTGCATTAAAATCACAATTTAGATGCTAATTTTCGATTATGTATGTTATAATTTAACACATACAACACCAAATAAATATATCCTTTATTAAAAACAGCATCAAAATTGGTTGAAGATCTTAAGAGGTATCTTATCTTATCTTATCTTGTGTGGGTGCCAGTTAGTACAGACCTGCGACACCTCGACCCAGTGGGATCTTTTGTGTCGATTTCCCCAATAACGACTGCCATAGATGTTCATGGCAGCCGGTACCGACAGCTTAACTTGCTCTCCGAGGCACGGAGCAGGCGATAATTGTCAATCAATACGCACATAATTTCGAAAAGTCATATAACTTCCGAAAGTCAGAGGTGCGCAACGTGGGTTCGAACCCGAGACCCTCTACATTGCAGTCTGTTGGTCTCTCCACTGAGCTATTGCTGCTCTATTTTAAGAGGTAACCAATATTTTAATGTATGTTAAAAAGTTACCTGCTGGTGGCATACCTCAGTATTTTCCAGCACGCTTGCATTGTGGGAAAATTTTCATTATGGGAAACAACAATTTTATTTGAATTATAAATTGTTTAATTCCTTATTGTTGTAGGGTAAAATGGCCAAGAAAATGTTATTTAATTGGCTATATAATATATTTCCTTTGATTAGTACATTCTGACAACTGTGAAAAATTGGTGACAGTTGTCTGTCTGTATGTATTGCCATTGGCATTGGCTTGACTGTGACTATGTTGTACTGGACAACATAACAGTCTAAAATTTAGAATAAAAACAAATGCATTCTCAACTCTCCTTCTGTCCTCATTATACAGCATATAATCTCATTTGACTCCCTCTTTGCGTAGTGCTAGTAGTCTTTACGTATCTGCGGACCCCCAGATTCAAACCATGGGTAGAGCCAACACAAAGGTTTTGTAGTTTTGTAGGTATTGGATTTCTCTATCAGGCTATTCTTAATGGTAACCTAAAGTTTATTGAGTTGGGGTGTTATATTAATTCGGAAAGTTCGTAACTGATTACGTTACAGTCTCGTCAGATCGCTATCCCATCGGACTTTTAGAGTGAAGAAACAGAGAGTTTTTGTTTGCGCAACCACTTGTCCACTGCAATATCTCCTGCGCAATAGGCTAATCTCCGTTAAGATTAACTTCCATGCCGTCGTAGTCGGCTACCAATCTTAACGGAGGTTATCGATTTAAACATTATTATTGTTATATTGTTCATGTATTTACATGACACCCATAATATAATACTAAAAACAAAGGCATAAACATACTCTTCTATGTTTGTCTAGTATTTATGTGTAATATTAATAATTACATTTGTTTTGTCCAGGGAAGAGGCTCGGAAGATGTTCTATCATGCATATAATGCATACATGGAAAATGCATATCCTGCTGATGAACTCATGCCACTAAGTTGCAAAGGTCGGTGGAAAGGCATCACGCCGAGCCGCGGTGATATGGACGACGCTCTTGGCAAGTAAGCATGCAACAATTTCAATATTGAAATGCTGATGTTAGTAAGTAGGTTAGTAGGTTACTGTACTTTAGAATTTATCATTTATTAATACCATTCACACATACTTAATGCGACGGCTTAAAGGGTCTGGTTACAGTATAACAACCAATACTACTATACTGAAAATGTGGTCAAAGACATGAAACAACATTGTCTAGCTGTTGGGGTCCACTATTAGTCAAACAAAGTGATGTTTAAATACATGGTAGTATGTCTGTATTCGGCTGTCATTATCACAACTACGGTTGCAAGTATGGAATATAGAGAATATTCTAGAATTGCAACATATACCTTAAAATTATTATTCATGGATATGGTATATGTATACTGTCTATCCAAAATGAACTGAAACTACGATTACGAAACTCTAGTTTAAAATTTTCCAAATGCTATCAATCTCATTTAGTTTGGAATATAATTATTGTCATAAAATGTATATTTACATAAGATGAGGGTTTCAAATTATGAGTGAGAAGACTGATAAAATATTTGATGCTCAAATTTAAAGTTTACCTGATGGTATCAAAGATGGAATGGAAGGAATTCTTGGATTGGTAAGGTGACGTCATTTAATTTTACCAATATAATTTAGTACTCAAGTAGGTATAAAATATGGTAATATAGTTAATGTTAGTTATACAGGGCGTCCGGTAATTAATGGATAACCTTGAAATGTCTTTTAGTAGAACCGAAGGCCGTTCAGAAAAATTAAAAAAGAAAAGAAACAAAAAAATATATTAAAAGTGCAAGCTATATTAGCATAGCATACTTTTGACTGTCTATCTATTAGCATAATTAGTGTCTAATAATAAAACAACAAAAATCCGATGGATTTCATTCATTTATGGTCGTAGTGTACAAGAAAGTTATACATAGTAATTTAAAAAAAACACATATCTTAGGTAGTAGTTAGGATAATTTTATTAAATTTTTTTTCTGAACGGCCTTCAGTTCCACTATAAGACATTTCCAGGTTATCCATTAATTACCGGACACCCTGTATAAAAATTTTGGTGTACCTCTATCATGTTACAAATGTTCAAGCATACAAAACTGCCCTTGCAGCATAATACATATTATGTAGTTATTTCTAAATATAATGTTTATTTACATTTAAAACATGTTGTTGACCTTTACAAAATGCAAAACTAACTTGTAATACAATTAATGACTATCTAATGAGTTGCATGGTGAGCCCATTTTATTTGATTAAACAGACAAGTATTATTGACCAGTAGACTTGTCCGTCCTGGCGAAATGAAAAAAGACCTAAAGCTACGCAAGGGCGGCGCTATAGTATAAGTGGCGAACTCGTCACATGTCCCAGTCTCACTCATTTTTAATGTTGCCTTTATGTATAGGTATTCTAATGCAGGTCTAAACAATTTTTTATCAAAACGATAACAATTAAAGTTAGGCATAAATATTAGTAGTGATTATCCCTCATATCGCCCAAAACATGTGACATAAAGATTATTAGATCAATTACCTCAAATATTATTCCAGTGCGGTACATTACATATTAAACTCCTTGCAATCGTCTTATTCTATATATTCTACCACATACACACAACACCATCTAGCCCAAACTAAGCAGAGCTTGTACTATGGGTACTAGGTAATGGATAAACATACATGTATACATTTTTATTGATTGACTATGACAAGTTGGTCACATAAACCAATGTGCAATCAATCGAGCATTGAGTTCAATGTAATCGATACAATTGTAATTGGTTCTAATTACTATATTTACATGAAAAGTCGATGACTACTACGTACTTATTTAGATATAATTTACACATTCTTTAATTGAAGTATTCCTACATATGTATTCTTATCTGATAAGTAGCTAGGTAATTATACATATGTATATATATTTATTTCAAGATAAGTAATTTATAACATGCCTTCGCGACTATTTTCTAACAAAAAGCCGGTTATGTTATAACTTTTAAATGAATGTAGTCTTGCGATTTTAATGCAGTACATGAATTCTCTACAAATAATATATAATATTATTACAAGGTTAAAAGATACGCATTTTCAAGTTATTATGCAATTTCGTCAAGTTTCTGGTCAGCAGTGACCGTACTTTAATTTTATTCTTTCGTGATGTAGTGTCAAGGTGCGCTCTATGGAAATAACAATTTAAATTGTTTTGAGGCTTGGTGTAATAATGGCCTAATTTCTTCAAATTATCAGTGCTTCAAGTATTTTTATATATTATAGACTCGACTAGGCTACTTAGCAAAACGTTATACATATATTGGGTTGTTTTTAGATTAAATATTGTCTCTTTTATTTTGTTAGTATCTACACAAACCTTAAAATTTACTTTTATATTCTCAAAGTGTTGAAATATTGTTCGTATAAGTTAATAGTGTGCCGAATAGTGTAGTTTCCCCTACAAACGTTTGTTCTCGCAGTAAACGAAAACTTTATTACTAGCGAACACATATTTTCTTCGTTGAATAAATATTCGCCGAATCCAATAGGTCTGTTAGATTCGGCGAACGATTATTCGCTAGCTGTTTAGAGTACACTAGAAAGTATATATTTAACGCCATGGGAAATATGAATGGTACAATCGATAGAGTAGGTAAGGTCTAGTCGAGCGTTTCTTGACCAGATTAGAGAACTTATCTAAAAAGGTCAGTTTAAAAGTATCTTAATACAAAAAGCAGGAATGTAGAATGATTTGAGATCGGTTAGAGGAAAAGATAAATGTCAGGATTGTAGCAAGTGGCGTCTGGCATAATATGTTTACTTCCAAGAAACAGACGCGCGTCAAAATGTCTTCTAAATACACACACTTTACCTATCTTTATTAAAGTTGAGGATGCAAAACCAGATTGACTTCTCATAGCTCTTAATCATCTTTGTGTTAAGCTTACAGTTGACAATATTGATAGAAATGAAACAAACGATTATAACCTAGGTATACAAGATAAGATAATTAATCCCGTTTGCAAAATTTTTCATTGCTGCGCCGCTCCTATTGGTGGTAACGTGATGTTATATAGCCTATAGCCTTCCCCGATAAATGGGCTATCCAACACTGAAATAATTTTTCAACGCAAACCTTTTTCCTTTTTTAGTTCCTAAAATTAACGCATTCAACCATACAACAAACTATTTAGCTTTATACTATTAGTAGAGTAAGTAGTAGTACTTAAGTAATAATGTGTAGTTATAGCGCATTCGTGTGCTATGTCTTTTATACAAATAACTATATGCTGTATTGTCAAATGCCTTCTTCTTCGTCATATGTCATCAGCGTGTGAGATTGCGGCTCTGTTCGAGGCGTGGTGAACTATGTTATTTAAACAAAACTCAGCTTTGTAATGTACAGCTCAGGACGTTTAGTTTAAATTTAAATACTCTCAACTAGATTCTCACAAGTTTCTTTAGTCTGCTCAGAACCTACTACTTGAACCAGGAGATACAGGCGAAAGCTGGCCTCAAGTATTACTGTCGTATACCGTCGCTGCCCCTAAATAAAGGCAGGTCTTTGCGGTCCGTTTGCCAGTGTGGTACCCATGTTGGATCTTCACGTCGCCTGTGGGGTTAAGTCCGAATCGAACGATACCGCCGACGGCGCTCTATTCCGATGCTTAGACCCTCACCTTGGTGGCGGTCTGTGCTACGGTTAGGCTTTGTTGCGGTCATTCGGTAACTCACGTGCACACAGTGTCCGTATTACGAGTTGAATAGGCTAAGGTCTTTGTTAGAAAGGGCGGCCCCCCCAATAAAGCGTATCGTTAAAATAAACGTAAAGCAGTAGGCAGAGCATAGCTGCAGTTGTAGGTACTTATATTATTTAATCCGGAGCGAATATGTGCATGATCGCCGATTTGATGAATTCGGTGCCAAGTAGTGAACTGTATCGGTTTGGAGTTATCGATTTCTTCACAAACATTCCAAATTCATAGGCAATATTTATAATTAGGTAACAATTATCGCTTTAGCGTATCTCTTTTTTGTAGTAAGTACTGTAATCAAACACAAAAGTTATAGGTTAAGTGGTAGGTTGCTTCCCCTTCAAGAATTTCTCCCTCAACAAGAAGAAAAACATACATAGAGTTCCAATAGTTTCATAATAGTCAATTTTGTTCCTTGTCGGCATTTCACCCTAAAGCATTGTCAACGATGAGGCGATCACCTTATGCGCTCTCCGTGCCGGCAATACAATCTTTATAAACGTAAGCTGAATTTTATACCTGTACATACACATAAAAAATCAGCTTATGTATGTTGGTGTCCGCTAAACTCGAAATGTAGTAGGATTCACTTGAAATTTATACGATACATTATATTACGTCACATTTCCACAAAAGAGTAAAGGCGTATTTTGATATCATTTCTAACCAGAAGTTCTCAGATGAACGGGCAATCAAAAATATCAGACTGATTCACAGTGAAGCGTTTAAATTAAATTAAAATGCATTTAATTCGGACAACAGGGATCCATATTGTGTTAGTATTACAAATAGCTTATATCTAGTGTTAGTAGCGTACGTAGAACAAAACAAATTAAAAATAATAAAAAAAAAAACAGTAATGCAAGAGGATGACCAAACAGGAAAACATGTTTCCTATTTAATAAGCCTCCGCACAAAATGGCTGATGTTCGGAGTATAACTCTCCGCCACAGCTCTCAGGATATAGTTGCGACTACTCCGCACTCTGCTCAACAGCGACGCAGTTTTTTTGCGTATAATGGTTTAGCTTATTTGTTATAAAATGGAATTTATTACATTTTATAGGGCTCGAAACCTCCATTTATATATAGTATCATCATATATTAAAATACTTCTACATTAATAAAGTTATAACAAAACTATACCATCTGGATTAATGATACATACCTGCTACATTTTTAACTATTTTCAGCTTCTCCCTGACTTTGGTGGACAGTCTCGACACATTGGCCATCATGGGCGACTTCTCAGAGTTCAGCAACGCCATCAAACTTGTGATAAAAGACGTGACGTTTGATCACGACATCGTTGTATCTGTGTTCGAAACTAATATACGAATGGTGGGGTAAGTACCTTCAATATTAATTAGACGTCTCCCGCACTTTGAATAGTTCTAGTGGGCGACTTTACATTCAAACAACAAGCACTAGACTTGGAACAACTATTTGTAGATCACACAAATAATTGTTTCGAGTCTTTATTGTTCCTTGCTGGGACGAAACCACGCGGTGCAGTGGCACTGGCGAGGTGACCTCTTAAACCACTAGGTCATCTGTGCAGTCAAGTACATATTAAATTGTGTTTACGCGTACATAATACCTACTTATCTCGAAACTATTAGTGTCAAGGCCTTCTTAAAAGGATAAGATGCGATTCTGAACTTCGTGTACACGTTTCACTTCGGTTTCCAAGATTCTTATAGCAAAGAGGCGAAAAATAAATATACTGGCCCTTCTCTTACAGTGTTGATTCTGCAAGAGAACTTGGCCGGAACAGCAGGTTCATACGTAGTGTCACTATATAACAGGCAATATGAACATACCGTGTGGTACATAAGTTCTAATGTAAATGTTACATACCTACAATAGATTTCTTTATTGTTATGATAGGTATATTGTATAACAATCGCTTAGCTATATGTGAAATAATATATGAGAAAAATAAGGCCTCATTTACGGAGACGCGGGACGTCGCGCGTCGCGTGTTGCGTGGCGTCTCGCGGCGCGTCGAACGTTTTTCTGTTTACGGTGCGGCGGCGCGTGAAGCGGCACGCGTCATCGCACGCGTAAACACAAACATAGGGCAGTATACGATGTTGTTTATAGAGATGCGAGGCGTGCAGAGTGGCGGTGCCCGCCGCTGCGCCCGCGGCGAATCCTAGGCCTTCTTAAAAGGATAAGATGCGATTCTGAACTTCGTGTACACGTTTCACTTCGGTTTCCAAGATTCTTATAGCAAAGAGGCGAAAAATAAATATACTGGCCCTTCTCTTACAGTGTTGATTCTGCAAGAGAACTTGGCCGGAACAGCAGGTTCATACGTAGTGTCACTATATAACAGGCAATATGAACATACCGTGTGGTACATAAGTTCTAATGTAAATGTTACATACCTACAATAGATTTCTTTATTGTTATGATAGGTATATTGTATAACAATCGCTTAGCTATATGTGAAATAATATATGAGAAAAATAAGGCCTCATTTACGGAGACGCGGGACGTCGCGCGTCGCGTGTTGCGTGGCGTCTCGCGGCGCGTCGAACGTTTTTCTGTTTACGGTGCGGCGGCGCGTGAAGCGGCACGCGTCATCGCACGCGTAAACACAAACATAGGGCAGTATACGATGTTGTTTATAGAGATGCGAGGCGTGCAGAGTGGCGGTGCCCGCCGCTGCGCCCGCGGCGAATCCTCAAGCGTATAGCGAAGCACGCGGTGTTTATGGCGACGGCGCACGCGGCGCGCGTCGCTTCTTTGCATTTAATATATTAAATAATTCATTTCTTAATATAGAAATTTCTTCTAAAAAAGTCGATCATATCGCACTCCATTACGACTGTGACCTACGTCTGCGTCGTGCGATTCCCAAATAAGACTGGCAGATGGTGCCGCCGCCGCGGGCATCGCTTCATCGAGAATTGCCGCTGCGTGCGCCGCCGCGATAAACGCCGAGTAAAACGCGTCGACGCCATCCGCCACAAAAACGCTCCAATTCAAGTAAACGCGTGTAAAATCGCTTCTCCGTAAACGCAGTCATACAAAGCTACATAATATGTATATGTTTGAATTCAGAGCGGGTCGCGCCGCCCATCGCAACGTACGACGACCAGCGTCTCCATAAATGAGGCCTAACAATTTAATGGCACAATGTTAATATTGGTGAACACTGGGCATGTGACTAAATGATAAGAATATATATTTTGATGATAGATTTCTCGGACATCTAGCAAGCAATTAAAAAAAGAATCGTTTTGTAATTAAACTCGTATAAACTTAATTTTTTCAAAAGATTAAATTAATAAATTATTAAAATGTTAAGTTTATTACTAAACTGAGAGAAACTAAATGTATGCTAGTAAGAGAAATTATTTTGAAGTACTTGCTTTACCCATCTTTTTTTAATAAATATTACTTACTACGTATAAAGAAAAATCATTACTCAATCACTATATAATATTATAAAACAAAGTACCCCGCCGGGTTTGTCTGTCTGATCGTGAAACTTTTTTGAAACTCGTTTATACTCTAAAACTACTGAACGGAATTTCATGCGGTTTTTACTAATAGATAGAGTGATTCATAAGGAAGGTGTAGGTGTATAATTTGTTAAGGTTTTTTCTAACTACCCGTGCGAAGTGGTGGATCGCTAGCAAAATTAATAATATAACATATTGTTACGTGCTGGGTTCGACGGATAAGAATACAAAACAATATTACCGACTAAGACACGTTTTATTCTAGCACACAATTAACTTTAATACACAACAAACACATATACTGCACTTTTCCACTGTAACTGCTTCAAACTCCGTAGTATTTTCGCTTCCGTTCGCTTCGATGAACACTTGACCGCTTACGATAGTAAACTGACTCGGCGGTGCGCGTGCGCTCTATATATACGCGGGTAAAGCGCTTCTGGAGTTTTCCAGAAAACGTCACACACGGCACGCGATGATTCGAGAATGTGCCAGGGCTCTCTCTCCACTGAACTCGTACCGACAAATATGTAGTTCCGTAAGATGTCAATAGATGGTGCTGTTATAAATTATTATTAGAAACCGCCGTCTCTTCCCCACAGTGCCAACAGAGATCATTAGCCGTAACAATATTGAAGCTGTTGGTCAGTTATCTTAGAATTTAAGTGGCCCAGTAAATTTTTATTAAACAGATTTACAAATCATTTTGGGTCAATTGACAGCTTTTTGCGAAATGAGATAAAACAAGAGATTAATCTTTCGAAAAATGTAACTTAAAACAAATATCCTTACACTGCTAATAATATAAATACGAAAGTGTGTTTGTTGGTTTGTCCTTTCACGCAGTAACGGATCGAGGGATCGACGTGCTTTTTTTCTTAGGCTACTATTTATTCTGGCAAAAGTACGTAGTTCCCGTTGCATAGATTTTTAGAACAAAGGAAGCATCGCAACGGCTAAAAGTAAATAACATAAAGATATGAATAAAACAAATTCCAATCATAAATACAAAAATCTTATGCAACTGTTTTTGTTTAATGGGTTGAAATATCAAAATATTTATTATTTGGCGTATGAATTATTGTAACTGCCTTCGTGGCGCAGTGATAGTAAATACTATCCTTGAGATCTCGAGTTCGAATCCCAGGTCGAGCCAGCAAAAAGTAATTGGGTTTTTCTGATAAGGAACTTTAATAGCAGACCGAACTTGGAACTGCGGAGATAGACAGTCTGTTTTACGATTGACCACCGTGACAGAAATTCGGTCTGGATGACATAATTATTATTGTAATTAATGTTGTTGATTCCAATGATTAAATAAATCCATATTGTCCTTTCTAGAGGCCTATTGTCCGCTCATGTTCTGGCTACCACCCTGAAGTATGAAGTCCCAGCCTTGCAGTGGTACAACGGAGAACTGCTGGCGATGGCAGAAGACTTAGGCAGGAGATTGCTGCCGTCTTTCAATACTTCTACTGGTATACCGCATGGCAAAGTGAGTTATTACTATAATTTTACATAACCATATGACATTTTGATGTAACATGTACTACAAGTATGTACATGAAGGCACCCCGTGTGTTGTTTGACGTCACAAGGTTCCAGGCATATGTGACCTTCAAACATCAGCTAGGTATTGAAATTAAACACTTTATACGGATTTTGTCTCGTTGTTTATTTTACTTTAAAACACTATTATTTGATAATTTTAAAAATTTTAACTTTGGAGTATCTACCATCTTAGTCTCCCCGTGAACATGGCTGCTGTAAAATAGTAGAGTTAGAGATTTCAAAATTATGTAATAAAAGTGTTTTAAAGTAAAATAAACAACGTGACAAAATCCGTATAAAGTGTTTAATTTCAATGTACAACATTCGCGTAAACATAAGAAAATATTATATAAATCAGCTAGGTAATTAAGATTTATTTGTTTACTTTCTAACACATAAATTTAGAGGTTCTGTAGAAAAAATAATCTTGTGAATATGGCTAACGCAAAAATTGGGCCAATGTAAAAATTCTACGTAAGTATATTATAACCCCATCGTCAATACCATCGTCGCTTAATATTCCAATATGGGGACGAGTTCAAACGCGGCGGCCTATCTTCAGTAAGAAAGTATAATTCGTGCTAGTGTACGTTTTTCTTTCTGTTTTAATGCGAGCTCCTTAAAGCGGGCAAGGAAATATATATTTGAAAGACATGAATGTAAAGACAGCCCTGCCTTTACAGCAGTATCAATAATTGTGATAGCGTTCTTAATAAAGTATGTTTTTAACTGCTCACGCTATGGAGTCAATTTGGTGGCCTAAAGTATATTTGTACATTTATAAGCAGTAAAACTAAACGCGATGTCCTATGTTCGATAGCCACGTTTAATTGTTTCTTCGTGTTTAGAAATCCACAGTTATACTAAGTAAATGGCGATAGGCTCTTTTAGTTCCGCAGACCTAAAAATAGCTGGTGCAATGTGGGTGTAATACGTGTTAACCAATGAACCAAGTTACGCTGTCTTCTTACAAGCCACGTTTGTCATCTATACTAGTATTATAAAGAGAAAAGATTTAATTTTTGTTTGTTTGTAAGATTTAGCTCAAAAACTACTCAACCGATTTTGAACATTCTTTCACTATTAGAAAGCTATATTATCATCGAGTAACGTAGGTTAAGCTATATAGCTATTGACTATAGGTATATACCTAGGGCACAAGCATCTAATATAAAGTAAATAATGAATAGGTTAATTTTGTTATAGTTAGATTCTTTCTTATAATATAAAATTTGCACAAGTGTTTTAATACCTCCAAGTTAGGTACCTATATTGTATGGAAGACTATTATATGGTTAATGCGGTAATACATTATCATACGTAAATAAAATAATGTTTAAAGGTTTCAATGAAGTTCATCTCTCGTGTTTTATTGATTTAAATTATGACTGCATTGTGTTACGGGTTAAACAAGAATATTATCTACAGCCTTGGCCAAAAGTATGGAGCACCCCTATAAAAACTGCATTTTGTAAAAAGTTTTGTATAAAATGAAATGAAACAACCTGTGTACATTTTAAATGATCTTTACTTTGATATAAAATCAATATTTCGTCGGCTTTCGTTGGCCACCCTTAGCCGCTAACACAGTAGCTATTCATCTTGGCATAGAGCCTACAAGATTTTTACATTGTTCTTCAGTTATGGTATACCATTCTTGGCAGAGGCGTATTTTTAGTTCTTCTTTTGTTGTTATTGTGTGGCGCCGGACCTTACGCTTTAGGATTCCCCATAAATGTGCTATAAGGCTATAAAGGATTAAGGTCCAGCGACTGTGCAGGCCATTCCAGGAGCTCAATGGAATTTTCACGAAACTATGACATTGTGCGGGCTGATTTATGGCATTGTGCGTTATCTTCTGGAATTTAACTCCATCCATATTAATGTCACCAACACAAAAGAAGTGTAAAAACGAAGGCAATAAAGCTGATTCCAAACACATTCATGTATTTTGTAGAGTCCCTTCGGCCCTCATACACAAACATTTCGCTGACTCCTGTATCAGACATGCAGACCCAGGTCATCCCGGTACCTGCGCCGTGTTCTACAGTCGGGGCCACACACTCTGGCATAAATTCTTCTCCCCCACGGCGACGCACGAAGGTTGCACCAGGGGTTCCAAAGACCAAACAAAAACAAAATAAATAGAGATTAACTAATCATGAAAAGACAACAGTATAGCTTTTTAAATTTCAACAATACTTATTTATCCATTTGAACATTAATATTATCTAACTTACTTCAAAGTTTGATTCGTCTGACCACACAATATTTGACCAGTCTATTTTAGTGTAATGTTGGTACTTTAAGGCCCATGCATAGCAAGCCTTTTTATTATTGTCCGAGATCAATGGCTTCTTCCTGGTTTTACACCCTTTGAGACCAGCTTCCTGAAGTATTCGACGAGTCGTTTTGGCAGAAATTGTGTTGTTACTCGCCACTGAGAACTCAGCAGCGAACTCAGAAGACATTTTTGTCCTGTTTTTCAAAAACTCTCACAAATTTTCGATCTTCACGGTCACTGGTAATACCTTATCGTCCAGTTCTGGGCATATCGCTGTGCGTACCGGTAGCGGCGAATCGCTCAATGGTAAATTGCACCGCTTGGCGCGACCACTTAACAGTTCTGGACATCTCAACTTGGGATTACCCTTGTTCATGAAAAGGTTGTATTTTCACACGTATTTCAAGAGATAGATAGTTCGGATGTTTTAGGTATTGTGTATCGAAATTAATATAACTCAACACAAAATAATACAAGAAGTGCGCTAGATGACGGTATGTGTACACAACGACGCAAAATAGTAAACTAAAGTTAAAGATTGGAAATTACTAAACGGATAAGATGCTTTGTATTGGATGTTTTATTAGCCCTACCTGGGTACACTATTGTTCTAAATATCTTTTTAGATGCCACCTAATCTATATTTAAATAAAATATATTGTTTTCTACTGCAAATATAACGCACGTGAAAAATACATGGGGTGCTCCATACTTTTGGCCAAGGCTGTACATATTTACTATTATAATTGTCATAAACAACATTTCGATACCATATGATTAGTTATAGAGTTCACAATAATTTATCTCATGCTACGATCGTAAGTATCTAGTAATCGTATTGAATAGATGTTTCAAAGCGCGTATAGACATAAGTGCGTGACTTCTGTCTGTTTTCTGAATTTTTTGATTTACCTACTTATAATAATATATCACCTTTTATTAAAGTTCATTCGATCTTATTGAAGTAGAAGCCTTTTGTATATCTAGAGGCATATAATAATTGCTTTCAACGTGTGATTCGTGTTGAAAACATACTTAAAAACCGTGTAGACACGACTAATCGAAGAAAGTATTATTACATTATGTTTACCTGTTTATTTCTGAAGAACTGAGCGGTCGACTGAAACCTCTGGCCATTTGTGTTTATGACTCAGGCAATATAGGGGTTAGCCTATGATACAGCTAGGGCTGCCACCTTTATTTTGAACGAATAGAGTACATTTACTATCTGAGGTAAAAAAAGTACATGATCTAAAAGTTAAGTATTATTTATGTAACCTGCTCTTTTGTTAGCATATTTTTGTTGATGTAAGTAACGTCTAACAAATATTTATTATCATGGAACGTCTTATCCGGTTTTTACAATATATGTCTATATTAAATTGGCAATTTAGGCAATCTTCATAGCGTTTCTTATAATAAACAATTAAATAAAACCTGTAAAAGTCGACATAGGTAAAATTAAGTATTTTATACTACATTATTTTCCTAATAAAGTACGTTTACCCGAAATAACGTACAATACTTTATTATAAAGTACTGTTGGCAACCCTAGATACAGCTCCATAGTTGTATTGTTATTTAGAAATCGCTTATAGAAAAACCTAATAACCTAATAACGTTTCATCCGATGCGGTAAATAATTTCAAACAACCAACAAGGAATAATTATAAATACAAATCATAAATAGCATTATTGTTATGTTATTATAAATTTCTGCCATTATCCTGTTTCGTAAGTATTACACAATATACAAGCGTCGGCTTGCAAATTAAACAATTGTATAAGTGTACGTGTATAGTATAAGTCATAATATTTTTGTTATTCAGGTAAATTTACGTCACGGTATTCGCGGCTTGTCGGAGTCTCGCGAGACCTGCACTGCTTGTGCCGGTACTATGATACTCGAAATGGCTGCTCTCTCTCGCCTCACAGGCAACCCTGTCTTCGAACAAAAGGCACACAAGGCCATGGACAGGCTTTGGAAGATTAGGCATAGGTAATGATCGCTTTACTGCACAACAGAGTTGTATTATACCCACATTTTGCTAGCTCCGTTTTTAGGTACCGATGTCCACAAATATTTCTTATTTTTGATCACATAGTACGGAACGAGTCTATTGTCAACTCTTTGAGTTTCTTCCAGACTCCTTGCTGCTAGGAATTTCCTAATAGAATACCCAATTAATCTTTTGCGCGATCTAGAAATCAAAGTGATAGTAGTTAATGCCACAGGCGATTAATTAAATATTCTCGTGTTTTATTTTCTGCAAATGCGTAGGTATTATCTTTAATTTATAACTTATCTTTTGTATTTGCTGTACAGTTCTAATTTATTTAAATCATTAATTAAATTGCAGAATGTATTGTATTACACCAAGATGTATAAAGGAGTTATAATTTAGCAAAATAGGTATAGTTTAATAAAAAAATAAGTTTATCGGACGGACGATATATGTAGGTACCTCGATTCCAAACAAAATTTCAGTCGAATCAGTAATGCGTGCATTTGAATGATATTCGATCACGTAGGCGTCTTTGTTGTCCAAAACGTTGAGATATCTTAGATAAGCAAGCTCTGGAATGAACTGCCTGCTTCGGTGTTTCTTGAGCGCTATGATATGTCCTTCTTCAAACGAGGTTTACAGAGAGTTCTTTTTTTACGTTAGGCAGCGGCTTTGTTGTGTCCTGACATTACTGAATTCTATGAGCAGCGGTTACCACTTCCCATCGGTGGGCCGCAGGCTCATCTGTCGCCAACGGCAATAACAAAATACCGATACTGACGTTACTCTTTCATTTAGTTATATAGAATATGTGTTTATGTTATAGAACGTCGGATCTCATGGGCACAGTGATCAACATACACTCGGGTGATTGGGTGCGGAAGGATTCTGGCGTCGGCGCTGGTATTGACTCCTACTACGAATATTGTCTCAAGGCGTACATCTTGCTGGGCGACGAGAAGTACCTCGCTAGGTTCAATAGACACTACAACGCGGTCATGAAGTATATCAGCCGTGGCCCCGTCCTCTTAGCTGTTCATATGCACAGGTTAGTAAGACAGATATTTTGATCTTTTGACCGCCACAGTCATGTATATAGATGATATAGAAAAATGTGTCCAGCACGTCACGGTCGCGACTACATGACAGACTTTTAAACACTAATAATATGTTTGTTGGTAATTATGTAGCTAGATTCATCCTTATTTATATTATGTGAACTTCTTACTATTTATGTGTTTCATCCGTATTAACGTAAGATCACAAAAACGATGTAGGCATTATAAACTATCACATCGACATCAGGACGTAACTTTTCAAAATGATGTGCGTATTACATAGTTAATTTCACCACTCGTTTTAACGATGAAGGTAAACATCGTAAGGAAACCTGCATGTCTAAGAGTTGTACGTGATGATCTTGAAGATATGTGAAGTCTGTTAATCTGTACTGAGCCAGCGTGGTGGTCTAAGGCTTAACCCTTCTCACATTGTTTTAAATCACTATTTATTATGATCGCAACAGCATACCAGCAATCATGGTATTGTGCCTAAAACGAAGCAATCGTAACACCTGTGTCACATTAATGATTTGGGTGCAAAAACCAATTCTATCTTTTTATAAGAAAGACAACTCCTACACCAAGAATAATTATGTGGAGAACATAACAAAGATTCAATCAGCTGACACAAAGAACACCCAGCCTTAGAACAATAATTTGTGGATCACACAGATTATTGTCTCGTGCGGGGATCGAACCCACTACACTCGGCACATTGGCAATGGCGAGGCGACCACTTATACCACTACAACATCCGTGCAGTCAATTGATCACACCTGATCACAATCGCGGAGCGTCGCAAACGACTTGATCATCTTAATTTGTAATCACTTTAACTGTCTGACTGGGATCTTGCCGCTCTTGAGACCAGCAGCATGAAATGTGTCTACATGGCACGATGAAACCATAGAGTCAAGTAATCAAAATACTTAAATTTTTCTGTTTAAAAGGCATCCAAAGTATTTCTTTTTTATATTTGGTGATCGGTTGAATAGTCAAGGCATGAAAGCGTAACAATCAAACTCACATTCGCATTTGTAATATTAGTGAGAATAGTAATCAAAACTGCAATATTTAAGTACTATAAATATGATGTGTAGCTATAATTTTATTCATCACTGGACGAAGACCTTTTATTTAGAAGAAAGGTGTAATCTGTAAAAATAGACAGCCATATGTTGAATGATTATATTTTTATTCGATACGAGAGGTTGATTTTTCAAATTCATAGGTAACTGGAACAACCTGTTGAATATTATTTTTCTTACACGCGAATGAGAATCTGCAGTTCTTGAAACAACCATCTGTTAAGAATACATAACATGGTTATTTCAAGAATTGCAGATATCCAAAACTCAAGGTCGAAAGTCGAAACTTTAATGCTCAGTTTTACAACTATCAAGTATAAGTTATCCGAAAAATAAATCGAATGGTGTCTCACTCACGTTAAGTTAAAGAAGAGAGATGGCGAGACTTTTATCTTATAAATAAATGCTATTTGGAGGTGGTGACAGGTAGGGTTGCCAACTTTTATTAGAAGAAATAGAGTATATCTGATTTCAAAGGAGGTAAATAAAGAGTACGGACTTCCAAAAAAGAGTATCTTTTATTTTATATTTTTAAAAAGATATTTTTTCGTACTTTTTGCTGCACATAACAATTTTTCATGGTTTTTAAAAGAATTGTATGACTCCAAACATTCTAACTCTAAATTTATATAGATCAAAAGCTCATTTTAATCAATTTCAATGAAGCTCTGTTTCTCTCTTCCCGCCACTTCACATTCATGACCGAAAAAACTCTCTCAGTCAATGCTGAAGTGGCGGGAATACGGAGTATATAGCTAATCATTTATTTTTAAACAAACAAATTCAACAGGACATTTTTTTAAAATAAATTGCCATTTTTCTGCAGTGAACTTTTGCGTAAAATCTGTGTTATTTAACAATTCACCGTGGAGTTATAACTTCTGAATATAAACTGTCATGTCATGTATGTTTAGTCTTCGTAAATTAAGTTTTTCTTCTATAATTTGTTTTAAATGATTAAATTAAATATTAGTTCTTAAAGATATTTTATTTAGTGGAGAGAGCCAGTTATCATTACTAAAATCAAACCATTTTTGTAAATAAATCAAACATTTGTCTATACACAATGAAAAATTCGTGTTAATTTTATTAAACAAGTCAGGTGACGATTGTTCAAAAGGTTTTAATTTCTGTTTTGTTGTATAGCAAAAATAGTTTTTTTTTGTCTTTGTAGTAATTCTGATTTTAAATTTTCCATTATACTAAAAACATCTACTATTGTGACAGGAGTTACTAACACCCAGTGACCATGGCTGCTGAAAATCAACTGAAACGCCGTGGAAAGTGTAAAATTAAATCAAAGCAGATATAATAGTTTTAATAATTTAATTAGCTTCAAAATTAGTAAAGTTTAATAGTAGTAGTATCTAGTGTAACAATTTTTTGGTTATGATAATGGGTTTGCATAATATTACATGACTGACACTAGTATAGTAAACATTGTGTAAAAAAGAGTATTTCAGCATACTCTATTAGTGTTATAGATTATAGAGTACGCCTACATGATATAGAGTACAATACTATATTTTAGAGTACGGTTGGCAACCCTAGTGACAGGCAAGTAACACTCGGCAAGTATTGTATCTTAAACGCAGGTGTTATCTTCAAACACGAAAATCTTTAAGAGTGTTAAAATGTTTGCTCCGTCGATGTTTCGCAAGGTCACTGTAATATAGCGTGTTATAATTGATTTCGTTTTAATTAACGGTTATTAGGAACGCTTGTTGATGTTTTAGAGTATTTCATAGCTTGAAACCAATAATTTTTTTTAAACTCATACCGCCAAAAATAAATCGCTTGCTGTCTTACTCATATTAGATTAATTTAAAGAAGAAAGATGGCGAGACTTTCGTCTTATAGATAAATTTTATCTGGTGGTGGTAGTACAAGCCCTTACTATTTCATTGGACATTAGCTAGCACTTATACACTAGCTGACCCGACAGTTGCTGTCCTGTCTATACAAAAATACATTTCACATAATTAAATTCAATATGAAAAAATCAATAATTTTTTTTTCATATTAAGGTACTATTAACGGACCTTTCGCAAATTTTCTTTCATACAATCTTGTCCTGACAATTACAAACACAATAAAAATAAATCAGCCGAATCGGTCGAGCCGCTCTCAAGTGATGCTCCGTCATACATGTGGCAATCTATTTTTATTTGTATAGATTTACGAGAATATTAGAAGGATTATAAAAAAATAATTTCGAATTAAATTTTTGTATTGAAATTTCTCAGTCGTGTATGTGAAATTAAGAAATGTGTCGTTTTACTTATGTACAGTTAATTTTTGACACATAGATATTTCACGAAAATACGTAAAATGTCACAGGCCGTAATTACAACAACTCGTTTCTCGACATATGAACCTTAACTTGGCATCTTAACTACTCGACCGATCATCATGAAATACCGCATACACGTTGTACTGGGGACCAAGAAAATACTTAGGGTACCTTTCACGCTGAAAAATCTTGTTCGTATAGATTAGATTTCGTATCTAGAAATATATATAAATATTGTTCGTCTCTTAGTTTATATTTTTATCTATAAGTATTATATTTGTGTTATAGACCTCACCTCCAATCACGGAACTTCATGGACGCTTTGTTGGCGTTTTGGCCGGGCCTTCAAGTATTACTGGGCGACGTACGACCTGCTGTAGAGACTCACGAAATGTTGTACCAAGTGATGCAGAGGCATACCTTCATACCAGAAGCTTTTACTTCCGATTTTCAAGTAAGTACGGATAGCATAGTTTTTGTTGCCTCATGTATAATTAGTGTACTTCGTGTCTAGTAATTAATTGTTTCTTGAGACTCTGCGACATATACCTGAAGAAATCATAGAATCCTAGTGCAGGAGTTATCTTTTTGAACAGAGAAATGGGATAGGTTTATTCTTCTCTTTTAACCTAACACGACCAAAATAATAAATTGCTTATTTGCATTCGGATATTTGAATATATCTTATTGAAATATTTTTATTTGGTCACAATACATTTGTTTTTATGTCATTAGTTAAAAATATCTTAAAGTAAATCAATAATAGGAAGAATGGAAATGGATTGTCCATTCTTTGTGGCCTGGATGCGACTACATATGACGTGACCAAAATGATTTTGTTTAATTTAAATGAACGTGTAAATGAATAACTTTTTATGTATGGATATTTTATATTTTTCCTGATATACCTAATTTTTTTATTTGTTATTTATTAATAATACTAGTATTTTAATGATTCAGTAATAAAAACTACTTTAATTTTATGTTTGATAAATAAGCCTGATCACGATCGATGTTTAGTATTATTTAGTATTTATGTTTATACATAAAGTATGTCACAGAAGTTAATGTAGTAGCAAGCCAGTGGCAATTTGTAGGACATATAATAGCACTGCTTTAAAAAAATATTGTTTTTAATATACATCACAGGATGAGCTTTATAACGACAAGCATAAAAACATGGTTCAGATTGATCCTTTTTGTACGAATGGACAATACATACAAGATATAAACTCGCAATTTATTGCAGTGTAAATTCTAAAGGAAAACAATGATTCATAAAATCAACCAAGTCTGAGTGCAGTTCACGGTTGGTCGGGTATTATATTAAGTTACGTGTAATCATATAGATAATTAATTTTATTGTTTGTAGGTGCACTGGGGTCAACATCCTTTACGGCCAGAGTTTTTAGAGTCCACATACTTTTTACACCGTGCCACTGAAGATGACCATTACTTACAAGTAGGCAAAACTGTGTTAAAAGCTCTGCAGCAATATACGAGAGTGCCTTGTGGATACGCCGCTGTAAATGACGTGAGAACGCGCATACACGAGGATAGAATGGACTCATTCGTCTTAGCAGAAACTTTTAAATACCTCTACATGCTTTTTGGAGAGGACAAGGACTTGCCTATGAAATTGGAAGATTATGTGTTGACTACTGAAGCTCATTTTTTGCCCCTCTCGTTGGCCACTGATGGAAAGAATACCACCTACTTAACGTTTAAGATTGATGATGAAGATGAAGATAAATATAGAAAGTAAGTGGATACAAAACTTATATCTTTTTTGGGAAAAGTTTTTTTCGCTCGGTGTTCCTATTTCTAATGATTGTTTAATAAACGAGGTCATCCGTCGATAATTTAATGAGGAGGATTTGGATTACGACGTAGACGTTTTATGTTCGGTTCTACGTCATGAATTCTTGATATTTAAGCGTATCATATTGTACGGTGCACCGCCCGTACTATAAGCAGAGTCAGCAAACTCGTACGCGGCGCAGTACCACTAACGCGTCATTAATCAGTTCGCGATCTAACCGTATCGGGTAAAGACACGGGCTCCACCAAACTTGCTCCGCGGTCATTGTGTCACGTTGTGTACAATATACCATAGTTTACTTAAAAACACATCTTCTAATTGTTGACATAATTGCACGGTCAACAAATTGGTGCCGAAACCCGGGATCTCGCGCGTCGAGGACATCTGCAGACTAAAGTGCCAAAATCGGTGTCTTTTTAACACGTGGTGTTGACTTAGCATATACTGCACGTGCCGTAGTTTGACTACCAGCGAGCAAAGGAGCCAAGAGAAAGCAGAGAGCAGGAGAGCATAACAGAACAAGTCAGTGGTTTCAAGTAAGATCTTTTATGTTTCTTAAACTAAATCGAGATGGAAAATTTGTATGGAAAATATCGGAAGCTATCAAAAAAATTATAAGCAATTTATCTAAAGCAGGGTTTGAAAGGAGAACAGGGAATTATATTAGAAGACGATTAGATATTTTTGAAAATCACTGAAGAGAATATAAAATCATCTGTGGTTTAAATATTCAGGAGCATATCTATTTTACAAGACGAAAGTATGAGCAGACAAAAGAGCTGTATTTATCAACAAGAAAGCTAATCTATCAGCAAAATTAGAAACAAACACCTCCTCAAACCCTCAAACTCCATCTTCTGTTTCTAAAGCATTGGGACAAAGGACTGAACAGAAAGAGGAGCCACCGAGAGCAGACGTAGAAGAAGCAGCGAGGTCAATATCCAGTAGATCTCAAAGAATGGTATCACGGGGTTCTTTGAGCAAATTGGATGAGCTATTACGCAAGCAAATGGTTAACTTTACAGCGTTTATGAGAACTACAAAAAATATTCAATTAGATAACATCAATGAAAATGGGAATTTGAAGATGTGCTCAAAGCATTACAGTCTCGTTGGACAGCAATAGATATCCTTCATTGGGAGATCTACATGGAGTCGAACAGAGAAGAAGAAGAATATGAAAGCTCGTTTACAAGACACGAAACAGTACATAATAAATTGAAAAGCAGTAAATAAAAAAAATGTGGTCGGGTATCGCACAGGGCAGAAATCAGTTCGCAAGATCGAAATACCTGTCTTCTCTGGCAACTATGAGCATTAGACGTCATTCAAAGATTTATTTGACGATGTGATCCATAACCCGTCATTATCTTCAGCGCAAAAAATGCAGATTCTAAAAGGGAAACTACGTGGCGAACCCGAATGACTTTTCCAGCATAACATATACACATAAGTTCGGATAGATAATTATCAAATGTGCTGGGCAATTCTCATAAATCGCTATAATAATAAGTAATTAATATTTACGGCTCATGTGAACACGTTACTAGGGCTCTCAAACATAAAGGCCCATAAACCATCGTTAGGCCAAATTATAAAGATACACGAAGTCACAGTAGAGACGCTTTATGCTATCGAGAACATAGAGGTGGACGTATCCACTTGGGATTCATTTTTGGTCCATATCTTATCTCAGAAACTTGATAGCGATACCTATAGCGATTATATAGAATCATTGAAATCGCCGCGAGAGCTACCTATTTTAAAAGAATTTTAACATTTTCGAGAGTAAATTTACTAGTCTCGAGTCAGTACAAAGAAAGGAAGTTTCGACAAAATCTTCACATACCAATCAAACTAAATTGCAAGAATTTGTAAAGAAACCTTATTATTATCCATATAATAATACGATCAATAAATCATTGCCGGTGACATCAATAAAATGGCCTTTATGCAGTAACTATCAGTCTTTATCATTGTAAAAATTTCAACTCTATGTCCAGCAACTTAAAGTTGAAAAAGGCGAAAGGACTAAAATTATGCATCAATTGTCTCTTTGACCATAATGGCAAGCAATGCGTTTCTACAAAGCGATATCGCAAATGTAACGGACAACATAATTCTTTGTTAAGTGATGCCTGCGTTAAATTGAAACCGAAACCTATTAACAACGAACCAATTGCGAAATCAACTGAGCACGTTGCAGACAACCTGGGAGACTCAGGCAGAAAATCTTTTAGCCATACAGCTTTAATAAAAATTATCTCGGCAGATGGATCCGCATCGTCGATCGTCTTAAAAGCACTTATCGATCAAGGTTCCCGGGTCTCCTTCATCTAAGTGAATGGCGTGCAGAGATTGGGGATAAAACGGCAGACATCGAAAAGATGTATAGGCAAATTATGGTAAACGAGAACGATCAGCATGATCAACAGATTGTGTGGAGAAAGACACCAGTAGAGCCTTTACAATCATATCAGCTAACCACTGTGACTTATGGCATGAAGGCCGCCCCCTTCCTCGTCATGATGACGTTGAACAAACTAGCAGCAATTGAAAGCAAGCAGTATCTTGAAGCAGCTAAGGTGTAAGAAGAAGCTATGTAGATGGACGACCTAGTCCATAGGTGTCATGAGTGTCATGACCCTAAACCGGTAAGCAGATAATAGCAGATCTCAATCATGTTTTGAGATTAGGAGGATTCACGCTGAGGAAGTGGATATTTAATGAGCCAAACTTATTGCAAGATATTGAAAACAAAATTAGTGAGCAAAAACTGACATTTAATTTTAAAGCCAAAAGCATACCGAAGGTTCTAAGGTTTACGATGGGATTCTCAAAAAGATAAATTTACCTTTCAGTATAATATCGCTGACCATCCGTTACATCATACAAAAAGAACAATCTTATAGGATATATTAAAATTATTTGATCCTCTGGGATAGTTAGTCCCTTTATCAACGAAGCTAAAGTTACTTTTTCAAAAAGTGTGGTCTACGAATTTACAATGGGATGATGTTATACCGAATGAAATCAACACAGAATGGATAAAATTAAATCGGACATCTCTAACTTAGCGCAGTGCGAAGTTGCCAGATGGATAGGGTATGAGCAAGACGATATTAACGAGCTACATGGTTATGCAGATGCATTTTGTAAGGCTTATTCTGGAGTAATCTATGCCCGAATTATCAGAAAAAGACAAGTAACCGTGGTGCTAGTCGGTTCTAAAACTAGATTAGTTCGGTGTAATAAACCTATTTCATTACCGAGATTAGAGGTCTGTGGCGCGACCACGTGTGGCGAGGACGACGGGCAAGCCCTGCCTGCGCCGCCCACTCCTACGAGCAGTGTCAGTGTAGAAGTGAGAGAGAGTAAAGAAAGACACCCCGCCCGCCGAAAGTGGTGTGCATAAGTGTTAACACATTAAAGGACGACAAGGTCGAAAAAAACAAACTCTTCTACGTCGCCTTTTCCTATGACCAGTCGGCGTGGTGTGTTTAATATTTCGGAGGAAGTTGTTTAATTTTTATTATAAATGTGTCTTCCATTGTAGCTTGTTAAGTACAACGTTACATTTTAGATTTCGTTTCTTAAAAATTGTCAAATTCATTTAATTGTGTTCACCATCACTTTCATTTTCCATTGTTAATCCGTGGATAATGGTGGTGATTTAATATGTTTGATAATTTAATGTAAAACACTATCTTGTAATACTTTAACATGTAATTGTTTTTGTTCCTAATAAATAAAATAAAATAATCATTTCGGCTCAGGAGCATGTACGGTGTACCGCCCGTACAATTACCAGCGTCAGCAACATGTACGCCGCGCGGTACTACTAACGCATCATTAATCAGTTCGCGATCTAACCGTATCGGGTAATGACACGGGCTCCACCAAACTTGCTCCGCGGTCATTGTGTCACGTTTTGTTCAATATATAATATATAATAACACGTCTTGTTTGTTGACCTCATTGCACGACCAACACATATAGTTAGATATTGTTTGCTTTGAACTGTCAAAGCAAAAATAACTTAAGGCCAAAAGTATCGTGTGAAAATCTTATATTAGAATTCTGCATTATGTTGTTAAAGATGTAAAGTCTGTCAATTGTTTTAGGAGTAGCGTGGAGTATTTGTACAAGAGCTAAATATTTCAGATAACCCGTAGTAAACATAGCTAGTATAATTGTTTATTATACAGTGTCAGTCTTCATAAAGTGCACATATTGAAATGAGTGAAACTAGACATAATTTTTCTACCGATAAAATATCTGTAGAAAAATAATAAAAAAGTATCTAAAAACAATATACTTCGATTTATACCTATTTACATTTTTTTGGTAGTTATGGACCTTGTACCAAGAAAACCTTGTAGCTTGTGGTTAATGGTGTTGATACAAAAACAATATTAATAGTAAATGTGTAGGCAATACCGACGCAATACTATTCACACCCAAAGAAATGCTGGTGACATAAAAATAAGGAACATTTTACAGCAAAACTGACTTCCGGTCAGTGTTTTTTGAACATAATTAAAATACTCCACAAATCGTCCCGATTGCCCCTAGTTATTATTAATCGACGTTAATCGGTATCTAATAAGCTTTAAAACAACATAAAAACCACATCTGTATCCCAAACAAAATACTTTTTATGAGTGAGTGCCACAATCGACGTCTCTAGTGAAGAAGAAGCTGTACTGCGTGATTTGTTTGCTGATCCAAATATCAGTACTAGACGATTAGCATTGCGTCATGGCATATCGCAATCTTCTGCGTAGCGCATTTTAAAGAAAGAAGGGCTACATCCCTATCACTATCAACGAGTGCAAACTTTGCATGAAAGGGCTGACGCAATCCCAAGGTGTGTCATGTCCGCATGGATTCAGAGACAAACAAGAGGTAATCCAGTGTTTGCAAAAACTATTCTTTGGATGGATGAAGCCCAATTTACAAGAGATGGTATAACAAATCGCAGAAATTTACATTTTTGGAGTCCTAAAGGAGAGAACCCGAAGCTAAAAAGAGCTTCTACTTTTCAAGAGAAATTTTCGATTAATGTTTGGGCAGCTCTTATTGACGATATGTTGATTGGGCCACTAATACTTCCAAGAACATTGTCTGGAGAGAGTTTTCTTCAACTTTTAAGGGATGACCTTCCATTACTATTGGAAGATGTACCCCTAGAAACTCGTCGCACAATGTTTCTACAAATGGACGGATGCCCTACACATTATGCAAGAATCGTACGTAATTATTTAAATGATAGCTATCCCAATAGATGGATTGGTTGGCAAGGGCCTGTCGGGTGGCCTGCGCGATCACCCGATCTGACACCCCTTGATTACTTTCTGTGGGGGACAATGAAGCAGATAATTTATAACTCTCCCATCAATAGTGAGGCAGAACTGCAGGAGAAGATTTTAAACTGCGCCAGTGCAATAAAGGATGATCCAGCAATGATAAGACGAGCAACGCAACAGATTTTGCTTCGAAGTACTATGTGTTTGTAACAACGCGGTAGTCAATAAGTGGCACTTCTAGCCCAAGTGTATGTTTAATAAATTATGACAAAGGGTTAGGACCTAAGTATCAAACTACCTGAGATTAGATAATGCAAAGTTCGAACAAAGATGCACGTGGTATTGGCAAGGTCTTTGTTTAGCCTCTCATAAAAAGTGTTTTGTTAGGGATACAGATGTGGTTTTTATGTTGTTTTAAAGCTTACTAGATACCAATTAACGTCGATTAATAATAACTAGGGGCAATCCGGATGATTTGTTGAGTTATTTATTATGTTTAAAAAACACTGTACGGCAATCAGTTTTGCTGTAAAATGTTCCTTATTTTTATGTCAACGGCAATTTTTTGGGTGTGAATCGGCATTGCCTATACATTAACTACTATTATTGTTTTTGGTTTAACATGATTAACCACTTGATTAAAAAGTTACAAGGTTTTCTTGATACAAGGTCCATAACTACTAAAGAAAATGTAAATAGGTATAAATAGAAGAATATATTTGTTTGATTTTTATTATTTTTTCTGCCGATAAAATGATGTCTAGTTTCACGCATTTTAATATGTGCACTTTATGAAGACTCACACTGTATAATAGGAGAGATATGACCAGTTTAATAATATCGAATCAATGTTTATAACAAAATACTGATTTCGATTTCATTCTGTTGTATATGATTTAACGTAATGTGACAGTCAATCTATACAAAAATACATTTCATGTAATTAAATTCAATATTAAAACGTAGGTATATAATAATACCTTTTAAATTTTCGACATTTCCCGCAGATATTTCGCTAATTCTCGTTCATACAAACCTTAAACATTGTCCTGACAATTAAAACCACAACACAAAATAACAGCCTAATCGGTCGAGCCGTTCTTAAATGATGCTCCGTCATATATGTGGCAATTGATTTTTATTTATATAGATTTATTTATTGGCGTTACAATATAATTAACTGAATGCATGGATGGTGCAGTGGTTTAAATACTTCCCCGCGAATACCACTGCGTCGAGTGTTCTCGGTTTGAATTCATTTCATGTTCGGATGTGGTACGAAGATCTGTGTGATCAATTAACAGTTGTCCGGATGTAAGCTTTGCGTGTGTTCGTTATTTCTGTTTTAGAAAGTCTACTACGATTTAGACACAAATTGTGCACTAACCGTGATATTTGCTGATATGTCTGTCTTTTTAAATCCAAAAGTATTGTTAAATACTTTTATTGAAATTAAACGTCGTTATACGGCTTTTATCGCGTTGTCTATTAGAAAACACAATTTTTACATAATTTTAATCTATAACTATTGTTAAGCTTTATTTTTATCTTAAACTATTCAGATTTACATCTACTTTCTTCAGCGTTCAGAAGTTTCCAGTTGCTTGTTCTACAGTAGCTAATTAAATTAAAAGAATACTGATTCCTATCACGTGTTTTACCTAAGTTGTCATAGAGAAGATGGTTGTCAAAGTCAAAATCATTTATTCATTTAAGTCACAAAGTATAAAGTATACACTTATGAATAGGATTTGGCGGATGGACAGCCAGATTTCATGACGACTTTGAGTTAATTCGGTGTAAATAGGAACATCAGTAATTAGATTATGTTCAGACACTTTGAAATAACTACACTTCAAGACAATGAGACTACCATAATTTTAGTCTGCCCGTGACTATAATAATATATATTTATTATCTCACCACAATATTTACATACGATATTTACATAGTCCAACATATAGAAGGCACATAATACAATTATTATTACACATATATTATATTGTGGGAGACTGGTGCCTAAGCTAGGCTTGAGGCCTGTATTTCAGGACACCAGGACCCCAATCCTACATAAAATACATTTTTATTATGTACTGGAGCATTAAACACATTGTTGTATGATAATAACAATAGTGGTGATTTCGTCTGTTTTGGTTATGTATGTATTTATGCGCACGCGTGCGTGCGTGTGTGTGTGTGTGTGTGTGTGTGTGTGTGTGTGTGTGTGTGTGTGTGTGTGTGTGTGTGTGCGTGTGCGTGTGCGTGTGTGTGTGCGTGCGTGCGAGTACGTGTGTTTGTATGTATTTGGATGTATGTGTGTGTGTTTTGTTGTATGGGTATGTAAAACGTCAGTTGTAATAACTTTAAACTGGGTTTGTAAGTAGTTTTTCCGTATCATCATAGTTTAATTTTTGTAGCCAAACTGTTAATTGAGTTTTGCATCTGATCTTATTAAGATTGTAAATCTGTAGTTCCTTGTTTATTTTATTGTAAAGGTAGCCGCCTAAGTGGCAAAAGAAGCGTTTTGAGAAAGTAGTAAATAGGTGTATACGGCGTCGATCTACTGGGTTGAATCGTCTTCTACCTTCAGACAGAGAGGGGTTGAAAATCAGGAGAGAATGTTGTTTTATAACGATACTAAGTATAAATAATTGTCGCACTGTGAGAACTTTATGATCCTTATATAATTGTTCCGTAGGATAGTAGTAAGGTCGAAAAGATGACACTTTTAGGATGGCCCTTTGTGCGCGCTCTAGCAGTCCTAGTGTCGTTTTTGGAGCGCCACCCCAAGAGCTGATGCAATAGCAAATTAAGGACTGAGCTAGAGCAAAATATACCGATCTTATTAAATTTTTATCACCTACATGTCTCAGAGTTTTAAAGACGTATATCAGCTTGCGTAATCTATTACTAAGGATCTCTATGTGTTCCCGAAATCTCAGTTGACTGTCAATTATTATACCCAGGTATTTTACTGTATCTGTTTTTAAGATAGGTTCACAAGAGCACATACTTCGTTGCTCCTTACACGAATGAGCAGTGAGAGTGCCAGATATAATATTGTTTTGAGTTGGCGGTTTTAAAGAGAAAGTCATGTAGTTAGTTTTCTTTGTATTTAAGGTCAATAAGTTATTACGCAACCAATTGCACACAATATTGAGACCTGATTGTGCATGTTCGTATACTTCCCTCCATGTACTAGCGCTGAATAGAAGTACAGTATCATCAGCAAAGGTTATGACCTTCCCTTTAGGAAGTGAGAGCGCACCCAGGTCGTTAATATATATAAGGAATAGTGTCGGACCGATCACGCTACCTTGAGGGGTACCGTAAGTAAGCGTGCGCTCCTTACTGAGAAACCGACCTATCTTCACCCTTTGGGTTCTCTCACTCAAATAATCCTTAAACAATTCCAATGGCACTCCTCTGATTCCCAAGCTTTCCATCTTTTTCACTAGAATCGGTACAGAAACCGTATCGAAAGCTTTTGCGATATCTAAAAATATTCCTAGAGCTTTCTGCCCACCATCCAGTTTTGTAACCACGTGATTTGTTAGTTCATGGACCGCGTCTGAAGTTGATTTACACGTACGAAAACCAAACTGTGAAGGCGATAAAAGATTATTATTTTCCAAATAACTAACAAGTCTACGATTCATAACCCGCTCTAGTATTTTAGAGAAGGCTGGAAGTACTGCAATGGGCCTATAATTTTCGACACGATTTCTGTCCCCATTCTTATAGATCGGATGCACGGTAGCTCTTTTAAAGGCATCGGGAAATTTGCCAGTGGAGAGGGAGAGATTACATATGTATGTTAGAGGTGGTACTATGGCTAACTCATGTCTTTTTAAGAGACTATTAGGTATTCTATCCCAACCCACAGCACAATCATTTCGTAGTGTCTTAATTAAGGAGGCTACCTCTTGCTCATCGGTCGGTAACATTGCCATAGAATGTATACTGTTACTAGTAACGATAGTCTTAGGTGAGTCTTTACTACCACTGTTGAAATTTTTGGCTAGTTTTTCACCTAACTCGACAAAGAAGTCGTTGACGAAGTCTACTGAGCTTTCAGATGTCACTTGAGACGTTAATAAGTGTGAAGAAAAGTTTTCATTAATGCTGGATCTGCCTGTAATTTTATTTATAGCTGCCCATATTTGTTTAGTGTTACTACCTGCTTTACTAATTAAATTCTTTTCATATTCTATTTTAACATTTTTTAATAGTTTACAGCAAAAGTTTCTATATCTTGTGAAAGTTATTTTTAATGTATCATTAGTAGGCGCCTGCTTAAATTGTCTGTGCAATCTATCTCTGTGCCTAATACATCGCAGCAAGCCAGGCGTAATCCAAGGCTTTAAGGTTTGCTTACGATTCGAGAGTGTATTTATTTTTGAGTTGGAATCTATAACATCTTTAATCAAGCGAATCATTGTCTCTATGGCTCTTAAAAGCAATACAACGGGGAATTAGTAAATCGAAATAGTTTTAAATTATAGTAAAGTTTAACAACAATAATTTCATATTTTAAAAATGATGTATTAGAAGTTTTAAATTAATAACGTGATAAATCCGAGTAAAGTATTTATTTAGGCATATTTACAGGGTAAACACAGACATTCACATATAATTAATTAGTAGTTGCATTTCGATGTATAACATTAGCGTAAACCTAAGACAATATTAAGTACTTCTAGTTTCAAAATTCAACCTATTGAGTCGCAGCACTGGCGTTCAGACACAATACTTTTTAAATTATATCTGGTATTCTAAGACTTGACAAGTTTATCGTTTTGTTGTTTAGAACGTGTCCTACTACAGCTTCATTGATTGCGGAGAAGGTGAGGCAGCCGATGCGACAACTGCTTGGGTCTACGGCGGCGCGGCCACCCGCTCGACTTCGCCCTCTCAACGACCCGCGTCAGATACACGCGCTTGCTGACATGGGAATATCAGTGCTCACCCTCCCCGATGGCAGAGTACAACTGCTCTACACAACATCGACGGTAAACCACTCATTATAGTCTGTGTACGTTACGAATACTCCCTCTAGGATGTCAGAAATGTCAGCAACTATAGTACTGTGTCACTATGTGACAGATTAGTAAAAATACGTCAATACGGAACGAATGCCTTTAATGCACTGCTAATTACAAATTTCCATAAAACATAGTACGTTCAAAATATGACTATTGTGCAAAATGACACCGCATCGACATAATATTAAAATGGCTTGTACAGTCTCCTTGTAACATTCTAACGTAATGTTCTGCACTTGATAGTTCTACAAACATTCTCGAGATTATTATCGTACAGTACAGTCATGAAGTCAATGAAGCCCTCATCGTCGAGTATTAGAAATTTTCGCACATATCTGTAATAATTTATTTATTTCCAATTGCAGATTTCAGTTCATTACACAATAACGTAATGTGGATTAATTAATAATATAATACTAGAACTCGCTTTTATGTTGCCAAAGACTTCGCACACTAGGAAGTTTTTAAGTACAGTAAAATAAGAATAAGAATAATTTATTTGCCAAAAAATGTGGTACTTTATGGTTGTTACATAAAATATTCGTTCGCATATTTCACCAATAATAAAAAGAAAATGTGTTATTGGCAATATAATTGTTGAGTTCTGTATATCGACATCAAATTATACTATAATATTATTAACATTAACAAATATATAGCTACGCTTAAAGAAAGAAGGATGCTCGATATTATTACATTACATTAAAAAGGGAAAATACTATTATTGAATTACATACACGGAAATTATAATAAAATAACTTATGTCACATTATTACAATTACAAATTACCAGTATCTGTAATAGTGACGATGTATAATTAAAACAATCTTCATAACAAGCATGCATTTTCATAAAAACAATAAAATTAAAATAATAACAATAATTAAGTTAAATATCATAGAATATATATATATATAAATTATTATGCGATATTTTTAATATCATTATACAATCAATTTGGCCCACACTGAATATAATACAATAGTCTACCATCATATCTTACAATGAAAGTTTTATTTCATTGTTGCCTTTTTAAAAAGTTTTCGGTATCGTCGTAAGTCCATGTTAACAAAAGTTTCTGTTACTTTGTCTTTGCTTCACGGATCATTACTTTTGACAGATTGAAGATTTTATTTATTCTATTATACACAAAAGGTTTAATGTATACACAAAAACGTTGTGTGAACGTCGAGTTTACAGTGGGCAGAGGAAGTTTGTAAAAGACTTTCTTGACTATGTTTGCAAAGTAACTAGAGGTTAATAATTTGGGTTTAAAGAATAATTCTTATGATGCATAGCCTTCTAACACTCAGTACTTGAATTTCGTTAAAAGTAGGGTCGTGGGAAAGCGGTAAGAATTTTTTTAGCATAATCTTAAGAACCGCGCGCTGTGCTCTCTCAAGACCAATAACGTGTGTAGTTGCTGTGCCTCCCCAGGCTGTAATGCAGTACATTAAGATTGACTGGCACAGGGAAACGTATACCGTCTTTAGCAAGCTCATCGGAGCGACATCCCGCAGTGCTTTCATGGCGTATATTAGTTTCCTAACTCTCGCTGACGTCGCTACGATGTGCTCGCTAAACGTGAGTTTTTCGTCTATAATGACTCCCAGATATTATACAGATTTTGTTTTACTTATTTGTATGCATTTACAACCTGGAGGTGAAACAGAGCCCATTCCTGATTTTATGCAAGAGTGCGCTATTATTCTTAGGTTTACTGGTGGAGTAGTAGCAGTAGTTTTATGAAAGCACACTAATCTGGTCTTGGATGCGTTAAGTGACAGCAAATTACTATCCGGCCAATTGACCACATGATTAAATCCGACTTGGGAAGTCAAACAAATGTACCCATGACTTTCCATTAAAAATGATTACTGTGTCATCAGCAGTGATCGGAGTAGGTAGATTGATTTTTGGTACTTGTATCATAAATGCACACAGAAAGAATAACATGGATAAGCCATTTTCCCGGAAAGTAATTCCGGTATTTCCGGATTCAATTAAATATTGTTAATGTTGGTAGTGATATTATTCCTACTCAATTCAAAATTTAAAGGAAGGTATCAAAACTAAATTAATTCATTATTTATCTGTTGAATAATAAAAACAATCGAATTCCGATCGAAGCTTTAATTTTTATTTTTAGCCTTTTATGGCTAGAACTTTTATAGATAGACATAAATTGTTGCACTTAAATTTAAATATTTTCATAGGGGTCATGGTAATTTGCATTAAGGGTAGAATAAATGACGGGGCCCCATAGAGGGCCAATGCCTGCTGGGGTCGTGAGACTGTTCTAAGGATGCACCACGACTCTGAAACGTAAAGGGCATACGAAGGAACAGGTTGATTTTAGTCAGATTTTAGGACCAAAAAAAAGGGGTAGAATAAAGAAAAAAGATAAAAATCAAGATTGTTTATTGTTAAATATGTACATTTTACATTTATTCACATTTTTAATCTTCATCGATTACAATGTCAGCATCCTGGTAATCCTGATCTTTACAATTAAAATATATAACTATGAGTTTCTCTATATTTTCTATTTTCAACCTATTTCTTTTAACATCTAAAGTCCATTTATAAATGGAAAAAGACCGTTCTACATCTGACGATGTCAAAGGAGCAAATTTTAAAAAAGGTATTAAATTATGTGCTTCATTTTTTTCAATGGCCTCACTATATTCTCTAAGTGTGTCTAAATCTGGGTTTCGTTCCATAACACGTTCTATTTTATTTTTTATATTTTCTGAATTGCACTGATTTATAGCATCTCTGACGTTGTCAAATGCTAAAAGTGAATCTGTCAACGATAAATTATGCTTTTGCAATTCTTTTAAAGACAAATGAATTATAAAATAATTGTCTTTAATGTAATTTAAATCTTCTTTTAAATTTTCTTTTTCTATAATATTTTTTGCCTCTCGAATAGATACCGCATCAGAGCTGCTTAAACAAGATAATACTTCTTTTATTTTTCCAGTTTTGAGCGTAATAAAATGCTGCCTCTAACCAAGTGCCCCATCTTGTAACAACTGGTTGGGGAGGTAGCGGCAAATCTGGATATTTTTCTTTTAAAATTTTGACTACTTGGGGCTTTCAAAAATACCTTTTTAACATTTGCTATTAAAATGTTAACACCGTGATATTCTAACCTAATTTGCTCAGATACGCGATGAAGAGAGTGCGCCAAACATGTTACGTGCTTCATTTCAGGTAAGTATTGTTTTAAATTTCGTCCTGCAGACAGCATATATGCAACGCTATCAGTGCAGAGGACAAGAATGTTACCTACCTTCGATTCAAAAGAATCTTCCCAAAAGTTTTCCAAACATTCTAACACAAATTGCGTGATTGTTTGTCCATTAACTACAGTTAGCATTTTACATGCTACCAAATAAGGTCTAGTCAAATTGCTAGGATGTAATGGTTTTATTAAAAAATGGACTATATAGCGACCTAAAAAGTCTGTCGTTTCATCTAATGATATCCATAGTTTCTCATTTTTATAATTTTGCCGAATCGAATTGATTTTATTCTTAAAAAACTTGTCCAAGGAAACTTTCCGTAACTGTGATTCATCTGGCAGAGTACGATTAGTACACGTACAACAACAGGCACTACACATATATCTTTTAAAGAAATCTTGAAAAGTAGTATTTTTCATCTGAGACCACGGAATATTGCACAAAATGAGAAATTTTATAAGATCGAAATAAAATTCCTCTTCGGGCCGCTTAAACTTTCCCTGGTGTACTGCTCCTTCGATATGTCTTTTAACGTTTCCTTTATTTATGGTTTTCAAATGGCTTTCACATTTTGAACAGTATATTGTACCACTAGCGTGATCGTAAAGTAGTTCGGGATGACCGGATATCCATTTTTCTACAGTTTCAGCCTTGACGTTTGCCATATCTGAACTTTGTTTTAGAGATGGAACCTCGTATATATCACCTAAAACAAAGACATGAAAAAATTACATTTTATTTAGTTTATTTAGCTTACTCCGTATGTTTTATTTTTCGTGGATCAAATTTAGTCATTGAAATTTCACCCTCTTCCTGTCAATCCAAAATGGCTGCCGCTACAAGATGGCGGACAATTTTTTTTTTTTTTACAATTCCATCAATATATATATATATCAAATGAAAGGGCTTGTTACGTAGAATATTTTGTAGAGAAGTAGATAAGGCCTATAGTAATTTATTTTACCAATACATTGCAAGAGGACACAGGGCATTCAAATTATATACGGATTCCAGTAAAATGTCGGTTAATAGTGGAGTTAGCTGAATTGCGACTACATTACTAGAATATCATAATTTTGTTTCGCATTAAGCTCACTGGTTCATACTCTATTAAAGATTTAACAATATTAAGACTCATGGTATGTTCAGCAGGTTAAGCGAACAAACACAATACTAAAAATATTCTTATAGTACATCCAAACATGCTTTATACTCCTTGTAACTAGTAAAATATTACTTACCAAAGCTTGGTTTAAATATGTAGATCCAATTATTTATGTCGGCCTCGGTGGCGTAGTGGTTAGTGTAACCGACTGCCACGCCTAAGGTCGCGGGTTCGATTCCCGCACAAGTCAAATATTTGTGTGCATGAACATGGATGTTTGTCTTGGTCTGGGTGTTTCTATGTATAATATGTATGTATTTACAAAAAAAAAGTATATATGTATGTTTATCCATTGTCTAGTACCCATAGTACAAGCTCTGCTTAGTTTGGGCTAGACCGTGTTGTGTGTATGTGGTAGAATATTATTATTATTATTATTATTATTAATTCAATAGTGAAAAATCTGAGTCCGTATATTCGAGCCAAATCGTGGTTTAGAGCAGATTCCAGAAGTCAGTATGTATACAAGCCAGGGTCAAGTAACGTTTTCACAACACAGTAACAAACAAAGATGCGCACTCTACGAACCGAAGTAAACGAGTGAGCTACCTGGCATGTCGTCGGCGGGCGTACGCATTGTTCTGATAACCGGTTATTGTACCACCCATGATCCTTTGTTCTGATTGGTCGTTGGGTTTTGTCAAATCGTGACTGTGTACCGTTAAAAAAAATATGAAGAATAATAAAGAATAATATTACTCATTTTATTACAACTCCTACCTTTTTTTGAGGATGGCAAATCATCAAATGACTCCTTCCACTCTGGCAGAATAAAATTCCTACATAAGTTCCGGTTTTTTTTTAATAATCCACCAATTCCGGAGGAATGTCCATATTAATATATACGTTTCGGATCAATGACCCCATTTCAATCTACCTACTCCGATCACTGGTCATCAGCATAATTGATTATTTCTGAATTGGCTATGTAAGATAATGCTGACAGGTCATTCATATAAACTAGGAAGAGCGTAGGACCGAGAATACTACCTTGTGGTAGTCCGAAGTTTATTTACTGGCAGGTGCTGACAAATGAACCGGTCCTCAGACACTGCCTCCGACCTGTTAGATAACTATGAAACAGATCTAAGCTAACTCCTCTGATTCCAATTCGTTCTAGTTTTCTAAGCTAGATCGGAATAGACATGGTGTCGAAGGCTTTAGCTAAATTGAGGAAAATTCCCATACAAGCCCGCCCTTGATCGAGATACCTACTTTGTAATAATATCGGTCAAACGGGAAACGGCTAGTTCAGTCGACCATCCCTGTCAGAAACCAAATTGCTGAGAGGACGGCAACATGTTTGATTCTATTCAAGCTTATCAATTGCCTATTAATAAATTTTCGATGATTTTTGAAAAGGCATTCGGTAGAGAGATGGGTCTATAATTATTAGGGATGTCCGTAGGGCCTCCCTTATGAATAGGAATCACCGTCGCTACTTTCCATATGTCTGGAAATTTACCAGTGGCCATGCTTAAATTATATATATAGGTTAACGGTTCAAGTATATAATTATTTAACAACTTTACAAAGTTATTAGTAATTCCGTCTTGTCCAGGGTTAATGTCATTCTTTAACTGCAGTATAATACTATCCACCTCAGTTGTGGTAGTGGGGTGTAGAAACAAATAATTTAAAGGAGAGAGAGAGAGAGAGGAAGGAGAGATGGAGATAATTGAGACTTTAGAAGCCAGTGAGTCTTGTGTTTCATGAACCCGCGTTAGTATTTGTTCAGCTAATCGGTGCCCTACAGTAGCGAAGTAATTATTACAGTGGTCTAAAGATTCAATGGTACTATCCTTCAAATCGCAGAGCTTTTCTGCATTTGATTTGCTTGGGACAGAGTGAGTTATATATTTTATCGTGCTCCGCAACTTACACGAGTTCTTTTGTTCAATTTCCTTCTAGTGATAGACACTTTTAATTTTCTGATATGGTCTTAATAAAAATTCCTATATCTCTTATATATAACTAATTTTGTAATGTCATCTGGGTTTTTTCGGGTCTCTGTGTGTAATTTGTCTTTATGCGCAGAACATCAGAATCTAATCAGTCCAGGTGTCATCCAAGGTTTAAATTTAAATGTAAGCTTAGATCGACTAAATAGTATAGTATGGGAATGTTTGTTTATTATAGAACTGAGACTGCTCATAAAAACTTCAATTGCCTTGTTAGGGCACGATGTTTCGTAAACTTTATGCCAACTAGTGTCTTTAATCTCAGCTTCTATTAAATCAAAATTATATTTAGTTTGAGTTCTTGACATACGTGGATTTTTCGATGGTTTAACAATTATTCCGGTTATGACAAGATCGGTGAGGTCTGTGACTGATGGTGAGCATACAAAGGATTCAACAGTGTGTTTTGTTCTTGTAAAAACATGATCAAGGCACGCGTTACCTCATGTCGGCTTGTTCCTTGAAAACCTAGATGTGCCATTAAAGTAAGATATTCAGAACATTATTCAGGGTCATTGATATTTTTATTGATGTTGCCAGTGACAACGTGACAAGGGCTCTGTGTCATACTATTTGTAACAGATTCCAGAGAAGCTATGAATATATCAGTGCTTCTAAAGAATGGTGACCGGTAAATACCCAGTAATGTCACACAATCGGGTATAGATACCTGCAGGCAGGTAGCGTCAAGAACATCGGGTTCGGTTACAATGGAAGACTAGATATTTTTTGTATAAGGAACTACACCGCCTGCTTGATTTATAAATTTTGTGAAAGAAAAGCTACGATCTCCCTCGATTTGTGGCACCACCGAGTCCCCACCTAATCCACACAACAGATAAGAAAATGATGTCAAACTTCATGTCCATTCTTTTAAGGATTACCATTAAGCTATCCAGATTGTGTCTGAGATTTCTATTGTTACATGTTAGTACTTTAAATTCATAATTTGCAATAAGGCTTTTACAAATTTCAGCTCTCTCTATCTTACGGCAAGTTGCATTAAAAGCATTGTCAATATCATTTATGTAGTTTGTTGATGCCATAGAATATACTATATGTCGTAAATAGATTAAATGGTCTATTAGCCGTGGAAAAGAAAGAGCCCTAAGTGTTTTTGAATTGTATGTTATGTACCTTGTAACGTCTGAAAACCAGGTTGTTATGGTGAGCTACTAAACTGTATATTCGTATCGCATAAAATAGCTTAGTATACACGGCAAAAAGAGAAACAGTAAAACAATTATAAGATGTAATTACGAAACCTTGAAGAGCATACACATATTGACTAGCATTTTGTAATATCTACGGTGAGCAGGTCATTGGTGCTAGAGGCGTCGCGAAATGTGTCAGCAGTCGATACGTCTGTTGCAGGGCCAATATGTTTTTTGATGTCATCTTTCGATCTAATGATGAGTGACTTATGGAATAACACTTTAAATTATAACTATTGAAACATCTTCAAACTACTATTGATATTACTAAACGTCGTATTATTTATTTAGAGTTATCCACAGCAAATGCATTTCAAATTTATGTACAAAAACATGTTATATATATGTGAATAATACCTATGGCCATACCATTTGCCAATAACGGAATAACCAGCATGCGTATTATGACAATGACACAAACAAAGAAAATATACATAGCGCAATGAAGAAACTAAACTTAATAACATTTCTTAGAAACAAAATTTAGTAGAAAATATGTAATATAATTACTTACATACAATAATTTCAATTGTTGGCTGTATGCTGTATGCTGTTGGCTGGCTATATTGTTATTATTGGAGGTTCGAAAGGAACTGGATTTTTTATATTTAAATCTAACATAACTAAACGTCTGCTACTGAAAATATGTATTATAATTAGAAAATCATCTAATTTGCAAATATGAACAATTCTTAGTAATTTGCGATTATATTAAGAAAATTCAAACTTCATGATTGTCATTTAGTTTTGTCATTAATAATTTTATATTTTAACATAGCTTAATCACAATCCCATTTGTTACCTACCTGCCAAAAAAATATATATATAACATAACTACTTACTTACTTCAATATTTTATACTTACTTTTACTTATATTTAATGTCAATAATGAAAATAAACATCAAAATGTCAAATGAAAAAATATTATAAAAACACGGCATACATACTTATTTACCTATAAAGGAGCAGATCTTTTGTTTCATTCAATTTCAGCACATTTTTCATGCACTCGTCGTTATAAAATATAGCTTACCTGACCTTTCCTTATTCAAAATCAAAACTGCTTTCATTTATTCAAATCAACAGTCCTTTAGTTATCAAATTGATATTATAATAATTTAGAACAGTTGTCGAATTGTTTATAGCGTAAATCGCTTTAATAAAGATATCAATTTCATATAATCATTAATAGAACGCACCAGATAACATAGTTACGATTGTTATTACGTTCAATGCTTTAAGTAGTTGCAATGTTTACAACATTGCTTTAAAGAAAATAAGAAAACCATGTTTACACGTATATTTAATGGATACTCTATAACAACAGTGTAATTTTTCCTTTACAGGCAAAATCAGCAAAAGATGCAGCCGAGGGTCTCACATTCATGCGTGAGATGTCAAAGTGGAATTCACTGAGTGATATGGAAAACGGCGTGGTGCCGGCTGGCGTCAAAGTCAACGACAAACTGTTCCCGGCAGGACCGGGCCACTTCGGCAAGGAGATCTCATCCCGAGACGTATTTACAAACAGTGTTGCCTTCGTCACTCCTCTCGATGCCTGCTCACCCGTGGAAAACAAACCTGAGGTTGAAGGTAAATTTGCCATAGCCAAACGTGGACAATGCACGTTTGCACAAAAAGTACGTAACATTCAAAACGCTGGCGTAAGCTTAGCCATCATACTGGACAATGTTCCCGACTCTACACACGAAAGTACCGCTTTGTTCGCGATGTCTGGCGATGGAAAGGATGACATTGAAATACCTGCTGTATTCTTATTCTCACAAGAAGGCCGGTACTTAACAGAATCGCTTTTAGCAAACCCAGACTTGGTCATTACTGTTGGCGAACTTAAGAGTTTAAAGAGACAGTTTGAGAACAACTGCGATGATGGTAACTGCGAAACAGTTTTAGAAACGCAGGGTGTTCCAGCCGACAAGGAATCATTCGATCATCTCAAAAAAGTACTTAGTCAGTTAGTAGCGCAATTCGAATTGTCACTGTCAAACGAAGAAATCACTACGCCTAAAACTTGTGGCGATGAGGCAGAAGAAGTAAGTATGCTGAAGGACAATTATGTGAGTGAAGAAACAAAATTGGACCCTTCTCTTAACGTGTGCGCGGTGACGAGTGAGCCAATGGGTCCTGAGACTGATTCTGTAATCGACGACGCGGCGAAAGCGAATTCCGATGCCGAAGTCCGCGACGGTTTCTGACCGTTGCAGGTTCGGAGGCGATTGTGAACTTGGCGCAAGCCACAAGTGAACTTTTTCTGAGTCTGTAGTGATGTGTGTCGTGCAGTGTGCGAGGTTGCGATGCGGGCTCAGATATAAGTACTTGTGCTTGTTGTATTACAAGTCAGATTAGCATAATTTGATCATGTGTCACTGCTAGATAATCACAGGAACAAATATAAGACTTAAATGAGACACTGCCGCTAAGACAGATCTTGTACAATTGTAAATAAATATTAGAACACGAACTTGTAAATTTTATACATAATTGTTGTTCAGAAATATGTAAATAGAAACATTGTGTTGTACAAAGTCGTGTACATATTATGCGTAAGAGCTCGTATAATAACGTGGAATATTTTGTGCCTTTTCTATAGCTGCCAGTAATATAATTTAAATAATAACAGACAAGATTATATGTATATTAATCAGGCCAATACGTCATCTTATGATAACACGAAGTTTACTGCAATATTGATATTGTATTCATCAGACTAGTTACTGTTTGTTTGTAAGGATATAATATAAAGTTTAATTATTATTAATATACTTTATACATAGTTCTAAAAGCGTGTAAATAAATGAGTATGTTACGATCTAAATATCTTTTAATTTTTATCATTTAGCCCAACTGTAATAAATATATATATAAATTATTTGCCAATATATTTTAATGCGTCTAACGGTAATAGGCTTATCATATTTTCAAAAACTAGAACCATTCTTGTATCCTTAATTATTTATAACTTATATATATATATATATATATAAAGTTATAAATAAGTAAGGTTTAGTCGGTATTCCGGGAGGTACCTTACTATTATTCCATCTTTCTTTTACCCCGGCGAGTCCGACATAATCCCTCCGCCCGCCCCCGCAGAGGGATATGCGTCATTGCATTCCCCCAGGTGAAAAAAAAAAAAATGTAGCTTTTAATAATGTAAATGGTTTACAGTATCCTTTCTTGCCATAACTATGACAATTATTTTGGTTGTAAAATAATTTCTTAAGGCATTAAGTTATTGTTAGATATTAAGATTTAATATATATATATATATATATAAGTTATAAATAATTAAGGATACAAGAATGGTTCCAGTTTTTGAAAATATGATAAGCCTATTACCGCAGTTAGACGCATTAAAATATATTGGCAATTTATTTTAATATTTTGTTCAATGGATTATCATCAATGCGTCGTGTTCTATCTTTCGTTTGAGTGGCCGATGTGCTCGTATTGACTCACCTAGTTAGTGTAGAAAATCAAAATTTTATTCGAATGTATCGACGAGACAATTTTTTTTTGTTTTTAGAAAAAGACAACTGCACTAGATATAATTTCCGTGTCGCGGAGGACTTTACAAACATTCAAACAACGGCCATAAAGAACATCCATAATCGTAACAACCATTTGTAGATCACACAAATTTTTGTCTCGTGTGGGATTCGAACCCACAATACTTGGCGCAGTGGCAGTGGCGAGGCGACCACGTTAACCGCGCAGTCATTTGTGAGTGTCTTTCACATGAGTTACATTACAACTCTATCGAGTCCACAATTTTATTTCGATGTCGATGTAATGATGATGCTATCACACGTCGAAAGCAACAGCTCAGACAATTACGATTGAGTCACAGACTGTAATTGGAATAATCAATAATTCCAATGTAAATAATAAAAGGGACCGCGCGTCGCAGTATCTAGCCATAAACTTTACTTAGATATGTCATCTATTCTATATGTTACTTAATTTATAAATATGAATCTGATGTTCAAATCCTCTAAAGATCAAGTTATCAAGCTAATATTTTCTGTTTTACAAATGGCTTATTTATCAATTTCTTCTTTTTTATACCTAAGAGCTTTGCTCTTGCTGGTGAAGTATACGCCATATTTCTTTGATTTTCATCCAAGACCTGGAGCTCTTTATAAGACATGACCTTCGCGTTTTCCTTCATTTGGTCAGTGAATGCCCTTCTGAGTCTGTCCCTTCCTCTTTTCCTTCTATGATGTATTTAATGAAGCCGTCCTGTCTTATAAGGTGACCAAACACCTTACCTCTTCTGTCCAGCTGATTCTTTCCATTCGCCTCCAGAACCACATTTCGAATGTTTCCAGGCATTCCCGGCTTTGTTGTTGTTACAGCATAAATAATTGTTTGCTTTTTAATATGCTGATGGTAGGTCATGTTTAACTTTGTATAAGGTAGGTTAGATAATCTCCAGATCTTTCTCATTTTAGGTTTTCAGTTCGCTGGAATAAGTTGGTATTTGAATGCGGTTCCGATTTTGAACACATGATCTGTACGTTGCAATAACGGGCATCCCGCCATCTCCGGCGCTCTCATGGCCGGCGTCTATGACTAACCATCCCTTACTCATAACGACTGTTCAACAGTCAGCTTGTTGAAGTGACACTTCAATTTGTATGACTGATAATGATTGGTATGTGCAACATTTTTAATTTTAAGTGTAAGCTAATTGATTAGGTCCATTGAGTCGTAAAATAACAGAAAGGTACCAAGAAAACAAATTACTTGTAATTTAACATTTAATGGCGAATAAATTACACAATATAGTTTTACATAGTTGTCAAGCAAACTTTGATACGTTACTTTAACGCAAATTACGCATTAAGTTACGCATTAATTACGCTAGCTTTAGTCAATTATTAAATAATTTTCATTACCTACATGGTGCGCGGTCATCTTCCAAGTTGTACGGTCTTATGGCAGGGCGGATTTAAAGCTGACATTAAACATTTAATAAGCTGGTTTAAGCGCAGATTTTAGTCGGCGTGGCATACTTGGGCTGTAATCTGGCACAGGGACATGTGGTTCTTGGTTCTGCGCCCAGGGATCCCGGCGCCATGCTGGATCTACTGCTGGGGACGGCTCTCGGCGCCACGGGGACGCCGTTACAGGCGACGCTTCGCGGCGCCACTGCGGCTCTATAGGGGGCGGTGGCTGCAGCTTTGCTTGGACCGGGCGTTTCATATCCTCCAGATACGAAAACGGCCGCGCATTCGGGGCCGGGCTATGACGCGAATGGTGCCACGAGCCTGATCGGTCAAAAGAACGACTAGAACAGAAAATTATTAATACAGTAAACTCTACATGGAAGACTCCCTTACACTGTAAAACAAAACTGGCAATAAAAGCAATAAACCAAAGGTCGCAGGAGACGCAGGAACACAACACAAGCTGATTGGCTTTGTGTTGTGTTCGTTGTTTCCAAAACAACAATTTTGAGAAATGTTTTCTCTCTGTCTGTTTGTCCGGTATCACACTAAATTTACTGTAGCATTGTAGGTTGACAAAGTGTAAACGGTGGAAATTGTAAGTAAAAGCTGGTAATATTTTAAAATATTCATAATAAAGATTAAGATAAGTAATAATATGTTTACTTGGGATTGTAGTCATTCCGTGTTGTATCAGTAGTGATTGGACTGCGGGGAGGCGCGAGATCGTCAACGAAAGCACTGTTTGTATTCGGCCTGTAACACAGATTGGCTCTTATCTAAAGTATAAGGTTAACATAGCATTCTGATAAATATCTAGGTACTATCAATCTCTTTCTCAAAATGAAAATGTTCCGTAGTGTGAGCCGCAGACTCGCCGCAGAAGGTAATCTTAAATGAATGGTAAGCTATGGGCTAGAAAAACGTAAGCCTAATGTTTTCTAAACAGTAATTGAAATGAATCGAATGCTGAACTTTTTCTTCACTTTGGTTGAATCTCGTGGTTTGCAAAGGTCACCGGAAACGTCATACATACATAGATTCACGTCTGTTTCTCAGTGGGGTAGGTAGAGACTACGGATTTCCATTTGCTACGATCCTGTCACACTTCTCTGGCTTCATTCACTTTCATAATATTCCTCACGCACGCTTGCCTAAATTGTTTGTTTAAGGTGCTCTTAACCTGGCCTTTATCCAGAACGTCTCTGATCTGATCAAGAAATGTTCGCCTAGATCTTCCACTTACGACTGTTTCATTCAAACTAGCCTTATAAACCTTAGTCAGTCTTTCCTCGTCCATTCTTTCAACATGCCCAAACCAGCTTAACATACCCTTTTCTATTCTCGTCACTATATCCACTTTCATGCCGCATCTATCTCTAATCACCATTCCTTATTCTATATTTCAGAGTCACACCACATATGTTTCTCAGCGCTCTCATTTCTACAGCATTTATTCTGCTCTCATGCTTCTTTTGCCATACCCAACTTTCACTTTCATGCATAAGTGTAGGCACCAATAGTCCTCTATAAACAGCCAAACGTGCCTTTTCGGATAATTTTCGACTGTTCATAAAAGCGCGTAGAGCGCCATTCACTTTATTGCCAGCAATAGTTCTCCTTTCAATATCTCCCTCATGTTTACCATCCCTAACCAAATATACAATCTCTTTTACTCGCTCCACTTGTTCTCCATCAATCATAATATTCATAATATTACACATTATCATGCACTCCTCCTTTTCAAATACCATTACTTTCGTCTTGTTTACATTAATTTTCATTATTTACTATCAAAAGCACCGTGCATAATAGTTATCATCGCCTGCAACTCTTCCGCCGATGATGCAAGTATCACTTAGTCATCAGCGGTCGTATAAAGAAGACATTTGACAAGTAACTCATTCATTCTTATCCCCATTCACTATCTTTTAAATCTTTCAAACAACTGTCCATGTATAGGTTAAATAGCCAGGGTGACGCTACTCATCCTTGTCTTACACCTTTTTCGATACTAAACCATTCTGTGTAGGTCCCATTTATCCTAACACAAGCCCTGGAATCGTCATAAAGAGATTTCAGAGCTCGTGCGAGGTTGCTATTCACTCCATACGACGACGTATATATTAGACTATTCAGTCTATTATAATAAACTATTATATTATTCAATTATAATAAACTATTGTATTTTTATCCGAGCCTATGGCAGGCTGGATTCTTTCATGAAGGTACCTAATTCCGTACGGAATAACATCAAACAATATTTTTAACTCACCCAATCATATAGGGCGAGTTTGTGTTCTGACTTTGCGACCAATAGTTATCATCGGTTTTCCTTTGTTGGCTGTGGACGACAAACATTATACATGATTATTAAGTTTAATAAATGATTAACAAAATAAAATTAACAATAATAGTCAAGAGTAGGTAGGTACGTAGTACCTATGTACTTACTCTCCTTACTTCGGTACTAATAAAAGAATATTATTGATTGTCTACTTACTCAAACGCACTTAAAACTCCCAGTGTGTGGATAGGATGCTGAAAAAAGGCAATCAAATAGAAATAATACAGTACGGTATTACATATAAAATTAAAATAACATTATTTAATTCTTTTGAAGTGAAAACTTCTTTAGGCGCGTTGAACACTTTTTGGGTGCACAAAAATCATGGAACTCGCTTCGTCGTCACCGAACGCTTTCCATGAGCTATATGTATGCTGTGTATACAGGGTTAGTTAGGATAGACCTTTTCATATTTTTTCTGATCGGCCGACAGTTACACTATTAGACATTTCCAGATTATCCATTAATTATCGGACACCCTGTATTTGTGTACTTTTTGTATGAAAAAAGAGCGTGAAACTCGCGTCATCGTCACTGCACGCTAGTTACTTAGTTTTCACTTCTATCGGTAGTCCCCAAAGTTACTGCCCACATGTTTATTTAAAGAATTTATTTAGGAATTTGGTTACAAATGCTTCGTAACCTTGGCAAATGAGCTTGTATAAGAAGTGGGTTTAAAGCTTAATGATTCGGAATCGAACCCACGACCCTTCGATAGCTAATCCGATATTTAGCCTGTAAGGCTACTGTCCCGCTTCAAATTTACGTCCTAAGGTATCTACTACTTACCAAAATCAACATACCTTACGTTGCAGTTAAGTTGGTTGGTACCTACCTACATTGGGTAATTTGAACAATAATAAATATCAATTTGTACACACAAATTGTCAAATAAAACTATAAAATATTGCTTTTGATAAAATATACCTAAGAGAGCAGAACAACACGCTATTGTAACCAAAAGAATTGAACAGAGGCGTATCACAACTCCATTCTTTATATTTTTTATACCATAAAGCGCTCATATAAAAATAAGCTGTGATAATAAGTATAGTAGCCTACGGGTTATTGCAGCACCAAGGCCGTCAGACGTGCAAAGCCCAGCGGTAAAAAGGGATTTTTTTGCTGGCAACTTGGGGAGCAATGATCACATCGGGCCTTCTGCAGAAATAGAGAGCTGGGGATAGCACATAGTCGACACAAGGAGTCTGGTTATTATACTCACCGATGGATCAAAATACACGGTTGTTTAGACACGATTTTCTATAGGGAAGAGGTACTCACATAGTGAGCCTATTTGGAACTTCCTCACTTCTCACGGTTATGTGTAACATTGAAAATAGCTAAAAAGACAGTCTTCTCTAGCTATCCACAATGTTATGCAAGAGTTATGTGAGAAATAAACAGAAATGTGATATTTATAAAAAATATTAGACAATTCGTTTTTTTTTTGTTTAGAACTGAATCGATCTACAAATCGGGAAAGGGAATCGTATCCTCATGATTGAACGAAAATGTTTAAATGTGCTCTACAGGAGCTACTCACCTCGTTACTCTTAAGGGATTTCTGGTATTTGTACAAGTAGACTGCCAGTAGCACCAGCAATATACAATTAATAATATGGATGACGTAGCCTTTTAAAGCGAACGTCATTAACCAGAACGCTCCCTGTCGTATTACTTCTGTTCGGTAATTGGAAGGAGAGCCCGCGCTGAGTTGCCGCTGAAAACGAACATTACTTTATATTCTAGGGTCTTACGATTGATTGTCGGCGTTTACCATACGTTTTGATTAGTTCATCAACCTTTAAGCTTGAGACGGTTGTAGAAAATGTATGGAAATATGCCGACTCTCATACGAGTCCAGGTACATCGAAAGTTATAAAGTTTCATGGTAGGCCTTCAGAAGACGTATTACCTCGCGTATCTATAACGTATACTCATACCAAAAAAGGGCATCGACTTTTCTACGACCTATTATGCATAATTACCAACAAAGTTGCAGAACGCCGACGCCGTCATTTATCATTATATTCTACAATTACAATATTATGATAAGAAAACGGCGGCGAAGGATAATGTTTGAGATAATAACAACAATGTTATATATTTGAATAGCTTTTTAGTATAAAAATACTAAATATTGTAAGTAATAATATCTTATCTCAATAATGTAAATAGGAAGAACGCACCAATAACAGCGACACGTAACTGTAGTCTGTGCCAAAGTGTGACGCAGTTGTTAGGTCTACGATTAACGAGATGACGCAACACGCAATGTAAGTGTTGACTGCGTAGCTGACATACTGCGCTTGTCTGACATCTTGTATGACTGAGAAAACAAACAAAACAAAATATAGCTATTGATTATTAGTGAAGTAACAAATCATCTTCTAATTACAAAATGATATACGTATAATACCCACGTACGTAATATTTCTGTGTAGTACATTTATCAATTTCTTCTTAGTAAGTAGGTACCTAATTATAATTTTTGTTATATTCTTTGTTTCACTAGTATTCAATGCCACTAATATATATACCTCTAATCTATATAAGCGTGAGACTATGCATGTATGAATCTATAATAGGAAACGTAGGACGCTTTACCGGTGGGTAAAGCTCCATTCAAATCTTGATTGGGATTGCTTTAGACAGTACTCCGACCTACATAAGATCGTAGCAAGCACTAAACCTTAATTTGTTTTCCTTGTGGTAAGTAAGCTGATCAACGTTAGCCTAGTGAGAGACCATCGTTAGACAGCCACGCATATGTCTCAGTATTGATGCCATAGCACGTACTGACGTACCTCTCGCTTTTCGAAGTTATTATATAAATAGTTAATTATCGCACGCTTTAACGGTGAAGGAACACATTGTAAGGTAACTTGCATGACTGTGAATTCTTCATAATGTTCTTGAAGATATTTAAAGTCTGCCAACCCGCACTGACCTAGTGTGGTGGATTATATTAGTCTTGCCCTTCTAACATTGAGATATATTTAAAATTTAAAAAAATCCCCAACACATAATTAATTTTATACACATAGGTATTCAGGAAGATGTGAAAAAAGAAACTGGCCATTTTGTGGTGGCGGCCATCTTGGATTAGAAATTTATCATAGTGTATACTATACACTATGATAAATTTCAAATCCAAGATGACACTGTATACTATTCTACTAGTCAAGCCCTTTCATTTAATACTCATATTGAGGGAGTTGTGAACAAATATGTAATCCGCCATTTTGTGGCGGCGGCCATCTTGGACCAATTTTCATCAAACATTTTTTTTTATTGAACACTCCAGACTAATTCACCTTTCAAACAAAAAAACAAAATTAAAATCGGTTCATCCGTTCGGACGCTACGGTGCCACAGACAGACACACACACACACACAGACCCGTCAAACTTATAACACCCCGTCGTTTATGCGTCGGGGGTTAAAAAGGCCTGTGCCCAGGATCGGACAGTGATATATAGAGCTGATATTATTATAAGTAAGTTTTCCTGTATCCTGGTTTGTTTTGGTTCCTATTTCACACTATACTAGAGCTATGGATCATGCAGGCTGATGTGAAATTTTCTCAGAATGTTATGATTATACAGTCAGATGCTAGCTTTATTTATCAACATTGCCGCATGCCGTGGCGAATAATCATATTTCATATCAACCAATATAGATTTAAAACGTTGATAGGTAAGACCTTATGAGCAAGTTGATAAATGACATTTTAATTTTGTTTTATGTTTAATTGCCTAGACCTCATATATGCAGGTTTTGGTTATAAGTATTTAGTCTATGAAACATCAACACGAGGGCAAACTGAGTAGAGATGCAGATGCGTCATGCGTCATCAAGATATGTATGTCCAGTTGTCAATACTGTTGATAGATGAACAGCATATTCGTGCCTTACTATTTCAATTATAAAGGATTTTTATACATAACTAGCTGGCCCGCGCAACTTCGTCTGCTTCACATAGGTGAATTTTTCATTGATGCTCCGCTCCTATTGATCGTAGTGTGATATTATATAGCCTACAGGCTTCCTCTATAAATGGGCTATCCAGCAAGCAATAATTTTTCAATTCGAACCAGTATATCCTGAGATTAGCGCTTTCAACCAAACAAACAAACTCTTCAGCTGTATAATATTAGTAGGTATAGATATTATAGGCCGTCCCATTCAAATTGGCATTTCAGGTACCCAGACTGCTACTTCGTAGAATAAAGTTATGAGCGACTCTCAGATAAGGTAAAGGTATCCTAGGTGTTAATCTATGGTATGGTAGATATTATGTGTCTCAGGCTTCGGGCTAATCCGTTCAATGGTTTACGTGTTACGTAACAATAACAAACGTACAAATAACCTAACGTAGACTTTTTTGTTTTTTTGTTTCCCAGGAAAAATGCTTTATGCACTGTCCGCCGGCCAGGGGACGGCACCGGCGGGGTGTGTGAGACTCCCAGCATAAAGTGCTGGTATACCCACTAAAAACCTGGGGTGTGCCCTCTCTAACTTAACCTAAAAGATTCGTTCGAGTGGATTGCATCTAGTCTAGTTGTGTACTTTACATAACATACATACCTAAATTGTTAATCCTAACTAATATTTTAAATATAAATCTAAGTTGTTTGTTTGTTTGTTTGTTACGCTACTCGACCGATCATCATTAAATTTCGCATACTCGTTGTCAAGGGTAGGTAGAGAAAAGGACTATAGAAAATTGACATAACCGATATTTACGCGACCGGAGCCACGGACAAAATCTTACAAAATATAACAGACTATATTTATATAATATTTAACACAACTCAATAACGACACGGTACTATCGTTATCTGCTAAAGTGTTAATTTGAATTTGATGACAGGTACATTAATAACATCAATAATTATAAAGTTGTAGAAATAGGTACTCTTTATTAAGTCAGGAACTGCCGCGGTTTAAATTGAATGTGAATCAAAGCGTCACATTTATATGTACCTATGTGTAGTACCCAGAAGCATCATAAATTCATAATACATAATGTTTTGTATTTCTAATAAGGTGCTAGTAAATGTTTGCCATAGCCACTTGCAAGGTTATTACGCGTATGTTGGCGACCCTAGGGAAAAAGGGATTAACCTATTGAGGCGCAGCGGTACACCGGTGCCCAGACAGAATATATTTTAAATTATGTCTGGGTTCCCAACAATTGACAGTTTAAATATGGACATATGGCGAAGATTATTTGTCTTCATTATTTTTAATGCATGGCTAGCTAATGTTTAAGGAGAAGAGCAGAGTCACCTAATACAAATTTCCATGCTAAAAATGTGAGCTCCTAACAACGTAATTTAAACGTATTGTGTGATTGAAATAAAGATTTTTAATCTATCATTCCCATATTTAGAGCATTGCGTCATAGAGTAACATAAGTCTTATACGTGGGGATAGCGGCTTAATAAAAACTAGAATTCCCCGAACAATGGTGATGTTTTACTTATTTCTAGATTTAAAGATAAGATCGGAAAAGAATGGAATTGGTAGGCTTGTATATAATAACAGTGTTGTTACTTTACGCTAGTTGCCTGTAAGAATTCCTAGAAATCTTAGTAGATAATAATTCTTATTAATATTCCTATGAATGTTAGTACATTGGAACCAGGACGCCAATAGTGCCATGCTCACTTTTTGTACAAGTGTATACACTTAGTACAAAAAGTAAGCAATGGTATACCATTGCTTACTTTTTGTAGGCTTGCACCAATGATGTCGTGGGTGTTCTTTTTTATAAAAAGGTTTTGCAAGCTTTTTTTAAAATTCTGCCTTTATCCTAGGTGTCCTTTGTCGACGCGTGATCTGTGGCCAACAGTATTTAAAACAACCTAAGTTACTTACATGGTAATGACCGTCGAAAATATAATTTGTTGTTAATAATTGTATTGTTTATAATGTGTAAAATAATAAATAGTGCAAGAGATATGGAAAGAGATTACTTAAAAGAGATAGCTGTCTTTCGAACAACTACTTTTTAAACGTCAATATCCATAAAACATTTTTCAGTCTTTTGTTTGCGATAGTATCATAACTGCTTCTTTTTCTGTTTATAATATCATTGTTCGTAGCATTTGCTATTTTTGCTTAATTAATGTATTCAATTGTTTATCCTTACTTGTGACTAAAGTGATGGCTGCTATAAGACAAAGCACAGAGATAGCTAATGTCACTGATACTAATATCAATAGAGCTGAATCAGAGGTGAGCTTCTGAACGACTATCCCTTCGGAGCAACCTTCTTCTGAAATACGAAGAATAAAAATACAATGAAGTCAAATTTTATATAGATAAAGTTCATAGCTAATCGATATAAAATAGTAAGGTCTAATTTGATTTTACATGATAATGTATTGTTTGATAAATAAACTGGCATAAAAGTAGTAAGTAAGTTCGCCGTTTATAGATATATGCAAATACAAGCTTATGTCTGCGTTTTTTGTTTGTGAAGGTATCAGACATGCAAGTTCTGTAATTGCTATTCAACAGACAATAGCTGTACCAAATCAATATGTATGTATGTAGTGGGTATGTCTATAAAATATCAAATTTGTAGACCCTGCGGGCTTTCATGGACTTAATTGTATAAGTAAAGGACTAACCTACTCGATTATTATATGTATTTCATGAGAACATACTTACCTAAAATATAAACCCTGAATATGGTATGCCAAAAATAATCCGCTCCATTGGTTGTAGCTATAGAGCCCATATCACATTGTGTTCGGACTATTAAAAAGGTTATACACAGCAGAATGTAAATCAAGGTTACCGTCTGAAACAAATAAAAGACACCATTTATTTCTATATATAGTGTACAACTCAATAGAAGTGTCATCTATCAAATTAATCACTACTCAATAAAACTTCATCAACGTTAGATATTATTTCCGTGAGACGTCATATTATCTTAAAACTACGGACACAAGAAACGCAGGCTCGGAATAACTATTTTGACGACACAAATTCTTGTCCAGTAAGTATAGGGCAGATGTTAATTCTGCGTTTGACGGCTACTAGGCGGCTATCAAAACCACTGTGTCATACGTGCTGTTAATAATAGATAGCGTACAAGTCTATAGTTGTTATCAAAATTAAGTGGAAGAGCTTGCGTAATAAATTGTTTGGTGACGGTGATGAATAAGTCGGTTCGTCCGGGGAACTACCTACCTCTTACGGGTAATCGGTAACACTACCGGTCACTACGTTTCGGCTGGTAAGAAAGAATTTCGGACGCTTACTTTGCATTCTTCATCTACCTAGGTACGACTATATACTTAGGTAGATTAACGGCTTGTATTACCACCTCCAGATAGAATTTATCTATAAGATAAAAGTCTCGCCATCTCTCTTCTTTAACCTAACATGAATGAGACAGCATGCGATTTATCTATCGGATAACTTTTACTTATTAGGTGTGGCCGTAAGAATAATAAATTTAAGACTGCACGAATTGCATCCTCGCCACTTCCACTTCGCCGAGTGTTGTGCATTAGATCCTCACACGGGACAATAACATACGTGATCCTCAGATTCTATCAGCATTTTGTGTTCGTTGTTATGTTTGTAAAGCCCACCGCGACACAGGTAGTATTCCTAGTGCTAGCGTTGTTTTTGTTAACTGGCTAACGAAATCCTTCTGTCAGCAACTGGCGAGTGACACCTCTGATAAGTGATTATAGGTTACGGTTGCCAACTACTGCTAAGATGATAAACTAGGTTTGTTGGCTTGTCATTAGCATTGAATAGTATATTTCGGCTTGTAATACCCGACGAAGCAGGTACCAGATGCGGCCGCCTCGGTGTCAGTTCAAAGCATTTTTAATTCTGACGTGTCTAAATAATGTAAGATATTATTCATTGGATAATAATATGAAATGGACTATTACTAAGTAATGAATTTTTGCATCCTGGCAGCACACAACTACGAACCATTTAAACTATTACGACCACAAGTTATGTTTCAGTTCGAGCATGTTTACTAGGTAATGTTCCTGAGAAAATAGCATTAAAAATCTAAAACCCGGTTGACATATTTATTTTCAACTAATTTCAATAATAAGTTTAAACTTGCTTTATCAGTAAGTATTCCTAGATTGGTACTTAATTGATTTTGATCATATCAAATTTGTTATATACCTTCTACAATTAAAATTAACTAAAATATTTTAATTTCTAAACATACTATTATTTGTAATAATTAAAATAATTTTAGTATCTCTGATAAGCTGGGTGCTGTGGCTAAACAAATCGATAAGTTTAGTATTATATAATTAAATAAGTTTGCTTGAAATATTTCTTTATCTACGTTAAATTTCTCATCGCCTCTATCGGGATGGCACAAAAATATCCAACTAACTATGCCCGCGGTTTCACCCCTGTTTATGATTACTGCGCAGCCCCTGTGGGTCGTAGCGTGATGTTACATAACCTATAACCTTTCTCGATAAATAGGCTATCCAACACTAAAATAATTTTTCAATTCGAGCCAGTAGTTAACGCGTTCAACCAACCAAACACTCAAACTCTTCAGCTTTATAATATTAGTATAGATTGCGTCGTAAGTGACATGACCTACGGTTTTTTAATCATAGAAACGAAGAATGGGGCTAGTCCACAAATTAAAATTAGCGAATCACTCTTGCTATGCTTTAAGATTCATCGATGAAAAGACTTTGAAACGACGTTATCCGGCAAAGAACCAAACTCACGGATATAGTGTCAATGGTCTGGTTGGATATCTGGCAAGGACCAATGGTCGTTTAAAACAGTCATAGTGTGGGGCCTGCAAATTCTTGATGAGCCGCCTTTGGCCCGGTGGACCGACGACATGAATTTGGTGTATGGAAAGACTGGATGCGCAACGTAGAAGACAGGTTTAATGTGCAAGATCTTCATAACACCATGGGTTATCTCCAGCAGTGGCCTGGGCGAGGTGCATGATTAAATAATGTTAATAAACCCAATTGTATTTATATTAACTATACATATATTTAAAATGAACTACATTGGAAGCCTATCGTATTGCGTTCAAATTGTAAGTTATTGCTTAATTAATGTACTTAATAATGTTTGTATTTAAACGTGGTCAACATTTTATAAATATAAGTATTTTAGTCCTCTACTAGTCAACATTTAGTTCCCATCAAATATTGAGCAGGATATAATATTTCTGCATATATATCTCCCGTTATACAAGTGTAGCACAAAAATGTGGTTAAATTTAAAAGTCTGTCTTGGTATTAAATAACAACGAATGTTAGAAAAAAGACTTTAATAATGTTTGCCATTCATATCGCATATTTACACCATACTAAACACAGGATATACTTAATGTTTGTATGTATCAGTAATTTAGCTTCTTATTATTTTAAGGTTGACATTGTCGGATAAATTCGGCTGTAATCATCATTATCGCAAGAATGATTTTAAAGAATTATTTAAACTCAGCTCATCTATCCGATCAGAAATTCTCCGTGTCACCAATTTTTAAGTTAACAACCATTCTTATTTCCAAAATGATTTGTGTGTTTAAACCATGACTTTCATAATATTTTTAGTGCTTTATACTGCTCAGAGGGTCTGCTATATGACTTTAAAATATCACATCTTGTTGTAACACGTTGTGTAATACAGCTGTTCAATTTTTATATATAACCATAACAGGGCCTATATATGTATAAGCGGTTACCAATTTCTAATAGCGGCTGGTACGATAATGTTACTTAAGGAAAAAATATTTCTTTCTTATAACAAGAAAACTACCGTTGTCGGAATAAATACAAACATTCAAACAACGGACATAAAGAACAGCTAGACTTGGAACAACTATTTATGATTCACACATTTTGTGTTCTGCGTTGGGATTAAATCCGCAGTACTCGGCGAAATAGCAGTGTCAAGGCGATCCTTTACTCTAACCTTCACTCTGCATGCCATCCGTGCAGTCCTATTATTATAAATTAATAAGTTTAATATATTATGTCCTTTTATGTTTAGATTCGTGATATCTACATTATGAAGGTATTTATTATTTACAGGGGAAGTCCGGCTTTAACGATTACATGCTAATAATATCGCTAGTGCTGAATTTGATTATCTGAAATTATACTATTAGGGATAGAACATTGTATATTTAGTTATGTAATATTTGTTTATATTGGAGCATGGATACTAACGATTTAAAGACTCGACTCGACTCGGACCTTTACATTGCATACTCACTACAATTCACATCGTTATTATTTTCATATACATTTGAAGCACATAACCTATCTACTAATATGTATATAGGTCTAACTATGAAATAATTATCTACTACTTTATTATGTATTTAGGTACTCTCAACATTGTCAAGTACAGGCAACAAAACATAAATTAAATAACAGTTCGCAAAGCGCAAGTCGCATTGGCCAAAATATAGTTTAAAGTAGGTATACGAGGAATGTTTCAATGTGAATCATTAGTATATAAATGTAAATTACGCATTACAATATAATAATCTGGTATACTTACAATGGTTATTCCACCAGATAGAAACGACGTCAACACAAGGTTCGGTGGATATTTTTTATTAGTTTCCTCTCGTTCTTGATTCATTTTTCTGTTGTAATTTCACATCTATTTATAAATGTGCACGCGTCATATCGTGCCAGTGTACGTTTATGAAGGAACTAAACATGCTATCAGGCCGTTAATCGCGTCATGATAATTGTTATCGATATTAGTGGTCACTATCTATATGTGGAAGTTCTTCAATAATGTTAGCGAGCACTTGTATGTGCTGTGGACGGTGGCTGCAGGCTTCCGCGAACATGGGATACAATTGAGACATCAATGTTTATTGAGACTTGCTCATGATGACATTTTCAATAACAATATTGGACAATGGAGATGGAATGACAATGCCTTTTAAAAAAAGCATGTATAATTAGTAATTTGTTATTGTTTCCTAGGTAGGGCTAGATTATACAACGTTACACATCGAGTATGATTTAATCAGGCGTCACGTTTACCAGTTGTGGTTGACAAAATGTTTACGTTAGTTTTGTATTGATAACTATGAAACTATATTCAACAATTGCATCTCGACAATCTATTAATTCTATGAATGAAACGTACGGCTCATTTGTAAGTTACCCGTGTGAAAATTGCAATAGTTATCTATAACTACATAGTTCTATACCTATATAATTAATATACTTAAATAGGATAAACTTAATCTTGCTTAGTATATTGTGTTAAATCAAAGTAAAAATTTTGAAGTTGCTATGTTACGTAATTATAATTTTCGGGCTTGACGATAATCAAGTAAGTAACCTGCTGTTTTAAAGTTTATAAAGTTAGCAAATAAGAAAAGGCTTTACGGTCTTATTCATAAACATATATTAACATAATACTAATACAAATTGTGTGTATGTTAGTCTATAAGGTATATCTATGCGTCTATGCCACGCGAAATAAAATAGTTATTATTACTTATATGAGTAAGACCGACAAGTTATTCCAACTAAGTAATCTGTATATAATATTCAATAGTGATAGAATTACGTTTAATGATAACATAAATGACAAATTCAATTTATATACCAAAACATGAAATAATCAAAAAGTAATTTATGTAAAACCTCAAACGGCGTTAATACCCTAATTGAATTGGTAAACTACGTTTTTGAGCTGTCCGGGGTGGAGACGCTAGGTTCATGGGGTCCATTTAGAGACCTGATGAAGCGGCTAATCGAAGCTTTGTGTGACCAGGCTTGACTTTTATTAGCTCAAAGTATTAACATCCATTCAACGTGGCAATGTATAAGTAGGTACGTTAATAACTTTTTGCCTGCTAAAATTATTTAATGTCATATTTAATCTAGAATTTAATTTTTGTTATTTAATTAGTTAATATTATAATGTTAATTTTAATAAATACTTATATTATAATAAATTTGCCTGCCGCTCTGTCGGCGAAACATAATGGACTAAAATTGTATATAGATAACATATTTGTTGTACCGTGTTTCTAGCAAAGAAATAAATTTATAAAAGTGCTGAAATGTTACTGGGCAATTATCCAGTAGACAGCGATGCAAAAGAATTTTACGATGCTACCAGCAGCAGATGTTACTAAAATAAATTCTTTGAGGTAGCGCCTGCTTATAAAATACCTGTTTTGTATTTGATTCCAAATTTGCTCTTTTAATTCTACAGGCGTTTAAGCAACAAAATAGTAAATTGATAATAAGTTTTTATTCTTAAAAGCTATGAGTCCCAAAACCGTGCATATAAAGGTAACAGTCTAGTAGCAACTATTGGTTAAAAAAACCCGATTAATTTGCGCAGTTTGTTCTCACTGGATAGGTGACCAGCCATCCTGATGTCAGAATGGCCCGTCACCTTTAACAGTAGTATACTTTTTAAAAAACGGGGGTAACAATTATATGACGATTAGTAGCAACTAGAAGCAACTAGATAGCAACTTTCTATAATTATTTCGATGTAAAATATGGGTAGTGACCCGCCATTCTAATGATCACCATAATTCAATAACTAGGTATTTCATACAAATCTATTATTTCTTGCAGTGTTTGTAAAAAGGTCACACTAAGAGCCGCTAGACCAACGTAATTTTAGCTAAACTGAATGTTTACAGTAAGTGTATGTATATTTATTAGATACAAGTTACCTCGGTTGTGCAGCGGTAGTGTGTGCGACTGCTGTGCTTGACGTCTGGGGTTCGATACTACGCTCGTCGGGTCGGCTTTTTATGTCAAGAAATACTCTAAAGCAGCAAGGAGTCTGGAACTGTGCTCTGTCAAAAGCCCGATCGATTAGGTCAAGGACCTAAAAATGTGACTAAATGTATATTTGTATCTATCATATTATATCTCAATATTCTTTCGGGGATAGAGGCCTGCGTCTATTATGAACATAATTATTATGTAACACAGTGCCTTACATAATAGCGCCTATTTACTAGCGAATATAAATATATTTGCTAATTAGAAATAAAAAAAATATTTTATTTAAGGTAGGTTAGAATGCGAAGGCGGGAGCTCTGCTCTGTAGTCTTCGTGGTTATTTTTTTTGTGACCACCCTGAAATAGGACAATAGAAGGCAATTGAAGGAGTCGCCAATTTGCCTTTGGCATATTTTGAAACGAGCGAGCGTTTTTAGACGGACGACGCCGTTTGTTAAACGCGAAATCATACAAATTGCCATACGGAATCATACATATATACAAGATCCTGACATCAAACACGTTCCCACACAGGTTTACAATCAAAACAAACTCTTTAGTACCGCTTTTTGCGTCGCAACAAATGTCACATGTGACATTTGAAACAGACTACAACTTATCTATGACTACAACGATAATAAGATAAGTACCACACACGTGTGTTGATCTGATAAAACTACAAAATTAGATTATTTGGCAATACAAAATCACCGAGTAATAGACAGCTTTTGATAATGGTCGTAAATAGTACAATAAACAGTTAACCATGACTTAGTTGCCTATCTGAGAGACATGGAGGTTCGTCAGAGAGCTACAATACAATACAATTTACGTAACATGAATATGGTGACTTAAAACATGGATTGGTCAATGCTCTTTGATGTTCTATGTAACATGTTCTGGGCTTGGCGAATAATCAGTTTCCTGTATTCGAGCTACTCACTCATAAAAAATGCGCCGCAGGACTTGGGCGGTAGAATTAAGAATTGCATTGTGTTATGTTTGATGACGGTGACGACGTTCCTCTACGTGATACCGCTGGACGGATGTCCACGACTCAGAATCGCCAACAGTGTCCTCAGTATCCCTTCACAAGTTAACACTATCATTTTCTTTCAAACAAATATCGCACCGATTTTCAACAGCCTGAGAGTTACCATGTTGTTCTACTTCATTTCATTGATTTCTATCTTAGAAACTGTTTATTTAATACACGTTGACTGGCAAAAAATCAAATTGCGACATCGGAGCAATCAGCTATACATTGCTGACGATAGCTGATGAATAAACAATAAACATTATTTTTAATGATCTGTTTTCACCAGTAGGGCTTGTAATAGTTTCTATACCAAAATGAAACAATGACATTATTGTTTTCTCATTTGCTCGTCGCAATAATATGTGGCGTGAGCTAGCCTCAGCTAACCTCAGCTAGTTTATAAAGACAAATAGATATCTAATAACTGCTACTTTATGATACTAAATTGTTAATTTTGCAGGATAAATAACTACAACTATTGCAAGAAAGGGCATGCAGGTTGAGAAAACAATGTCGATTATATATGTCTTGGTGTAGATTTATGTGCATTTTTAAATGTGTTTTATAATTCAGCCTTTTAAATACCTGATCCATCAATTACATAACATTTATACATTAAATATGAAATCATTTTTATTGGTATATCTTTATTTCACGCAGGAATATTAAAACAATGCGAGCGATGCCGCGGGTATCTAATGCTCATATAATAGGCACTATTCCGTTTACAAATAAAACAGGCATTTTTTAAATAAGTTGTTCTATTTATATTGCATTATAAAAAAACATGTTCTGATTATGTATGGAATAAAATATCCGGCAAATGGTCCCCACGGCTCTGATGACATGCCTTTTACTCTTTTCATGAAATTCTCAATGACATTTTGACAAAGATGTAGCTGTATCTCACTGATAACGCGTTGGATCTCGGCCTTGAGCTCAGGAATTGTTTCTGGTTAATTCGCATAAACCCGAGATTACACAAAACCCCAAAGAAAATTGCACAGCGTTAAATCGCATGATCTTGGTGGCCAGCTGACATCTGAATTTCGTGAGATGATTCGGTCTGGAAATGGTTGCTACAATAAAACGTTTGTTTCATGGGCGGTGTGACAGGTGGCGCCGTCCAGCTGAAACCACAAGTCGTCAGATCCATACCATCCAGTTGAGGCCACAAAAATTCCGTTATCATATTCCTTACTTACAACCGAACAAGTTTATTCAAATTTTTATCTACTCTTCGAATTGTGGACACATTAGGTGCACTTTCTCGACCAAAAATTCGAAATTTGCGAGCGGTCTCAGCGTACCTTTTTCCATATTCGTAATGAGTTTTCACAATGATAACACGTTCTTGCAGGCAGTTTCCGTTTGGTTAAGCGGAAGGTGTGGTGTTGCCAGTGAACAGAGATTTAATATATAGTGCTGGTATTTGTTTTTATTTTTTTAGTTTTATTATTGTTCTGTTTTATTTTATTTTTATTTTGTATACTTTTGGTTTTTATTCTTAGATTTTTTGATTTCTTCGTATTTTGCGTGTGCCTTTATGTGCCAAAATAAATATTTTCTTTCCTTCGTTCTTTTCTTTTCTTTCTTTCTTTCTTCTTTTGTGTAACTTCTCATTTTTATTAATCGGAACAATCATAGGCGACAGGTGAAAAATTTCAAAATTGACGCATACACGAAAGAAAAATACACGAAGTTTAAGTAGTACACTCTTATTGAGATACCCGTTACATACCACATAATTATGATCTTTGGTGCTTATGTTGTAATCATAAAAAAATTTATGACATTTGACTAGGCCAATCTTGATTATTGATGTGCTTCATGTCATATACAGCGGGTCAAAATATGACCCAAATATAAATAAGTCTGAAAACAGCCGTTTAGGGCTGCAAATAATATAATAATAATAATAATATTCTACCACATACCATCTAGCCCAAACTAAGCAGAGCTTGTACTATGGGTACTAGACAATGGATAAACATACATATGTACTTTTTTTTGTAAATACGTACGTATTATACATAGAAACACCCAGACCAAGACAAACATCCATGTTCATGCACACAAATGTTTGACTTGTGCGGGAATCGAACCCGCGACCTTAGACGTGGCAGTCGGTTACACTAACCACTACGCCACCGAGGCCGACATTATGTGTTGTGTTATAATTTAATAGAACCAGTATTATTTTTGACTCAAGCCGAAAAGAAAGCAAAAATAATCTGTTAGTTTATCTTTTCGGACACATTAACCGCATAACTTTATTGGAACACTTAGAATATAAGAGAATTGCAATTTGATGTTAAAATGACTGCACTTTAAGCATCATTTCTTTTTGTTTTAAGTTAATGTATAGCTTATTGCAGTTTTTACCCGCCTGCGTCAGAAGGAGGGTAATGTTTTTCGAGCGTATGTATGTATGTTGTGAATACGACTGCTATGCATGAGATCTCGGGTTCGAATCCCGGGTCGGGCCAACAAAAAGTTACTTGTTGAAAAGAGTATAAAATTGCCTTCACTAACTGACCAAGCTGCCTGTAAAATTTAAATATCTTTATCTTTTTTGTAACTACTGTATATTATGGGCTCACTGTTTAAATGAACGATTAGTACAAATGCATAGTTCATGTCTGACTTAGTATATTATGTATAAAACTCGCCTTTTTTATAAACTGTATACGTGGCGCAGCGGTAGTGGATGCGACTGCTATACATGAGGTCACGGGTTCGAATCCCGAGTCAGGCCAACAACGAGTTATTGGGTTTTTCTGTTAAGAAATCTCAATACGAGCCCGGAGTTAGGAAGTTGGCGGTGTTAGACACCCCCGTGCCTCGGAAAGCACGTGAAACCGTTGGTCCTGCGCCTGATCTCTCTCCGGTCGTGTCGAATTATTCGTCCCATCGGATCATGAGAGTTAGGGAACAGAGAGTGCACTTGTATTTGCGCATACACTTGTGCACTATAATATCTCCTGCGCCGATGGCCAGTCTCCGTTAAGATTGGTCGCGTGACCGAAATTCGGTCAGGAGGACATTATTATTATTATTATTATGTATGTATGTTATGTCCATTTCTTTGGCACGCCCTACAGCCCAAACGGCTGGAAGGTTTTTGACATATGAGGTGTCGTTGAATTCATCAGAATTGTGGTAGTGACATAGGCTATAAAAATAAAATAGCGCCTGCTAGTGAGAAGAAAGGGGGAGGATTATTTTTATTTTTTCTTACCTTAGCAATATGGATATCAAATAAAAGATCGTGAAAAGACCATTTCAAAAATATTTGTATCATATCACGTTTATATTACTGTTTTAACACAAATTGTCAAAAAGCGTACCAATTATATATCGGGACGCCCGAAGTATCATTCTCTAGCAAGAATTTATTCAAGTCAGGAATGACTATTAGGTACATAAGTAACAACAGAAATAACTTTTCGGTTAATAAAACTAAAAAGTCTGAAATAAAATTATTATTATAAAATCAAAAAACCCGACTGCTTAAAAGTAATGAACTGAAAAGAGAAAAACAAGTATAACAATATCTATATAAAATTCGACTGGCTAATGCATTGTTTTGGGTTGGTTTTTGGGTTTTTTGTTTTTATATTAATAATTTTATTCCAGGTAGAACACAATTTCGATAAATCCTGCACAGTCTGCTAAAACTGTACTTCTTAGGAGTCAAGGGCTTAATAAACGGAAGGTCGCTAAAACTTTGAATGTACCTCATACAACTTAAAGATACTCGTTGAAAAGGTACAACAAGGCTTATTTTTACACGACAAGATCAGGAAGCGGCAGATTTAGATATTCTTAAGTGCGTAATCATTGATTTATTGGTTTGGCAATTTTGGTAAATCGGTTTATCAATTCTGTGAAAATACGGCAGAATAATTAAGCAGCAAAATGAGTCGACGTAAGTGAGTGTACAGTTAGAAGAAGAATGGAGCAACAAGACCTGTATGCTAAAAGACCAGCTCGAGGTTCAGAACACTCCGGGCAACATCGCGTAACTCGACTTTGATTTGCCAAAAAATAGTCAATTTCAACACACGAGCAATGGAGTAAATTTCTGTGTACGATTGAATGCAGAATAGACTTTAGAGCTTTAAACAGCAGCGAGTATGTGCAGAAAAAGTATGGTCAGTGGTTTCTGCCAACAAAAACCCGGCAAGGCGTTAATTGCCATAAAGGGTATTTTATGGCTTGGGCAAGATAAGTTCAGATGCTCGTACAGAGTCAGTGAGGGGTTGGTTGAAGGGTTAACTAATGCCAGTTCGATACACTGAATAGATCCTCCAAGAACATGTTTAGCATATAAGGTATTCATCAAAAGCGAGAAATCACTTTTACTACAAACAATACCTGACGACATATACGCTCGTTCCGTAGATAAGTACATTTCGGAGGTCAAAATGCGGCAATTTTAGTAGCCATTAGGCAGTACTGGAATAAATACCACAGAGTATGTCTGGAATATGCTTAACAGGAATTTTATACTAACTGCTAGCTCACCGCAGGACATCCATTAAGCTTTTAATCTCTACTTAGGAAGAAATTCCTCAAGTAGATATTTAAAATATGGTCTAGATAATGTCTAATCGCATGCAGGCGATTATTAGGCTCAGAGGTAAAAGTACCGGTAATTCATTTAAGACTTTTGTTATTATTCTTTAAAAAAATAGATAAATGTGTAATCTTAATTTTTACCTTGAATTACTGTTTTTGTAATTTGTATAAAATTATCAAATTCAGAAATCATCTATTGCCCTTGTGGAAGAATAGCGTGTGATGTCCCTCCAACACAAAGAGAGGATCCTCCGACCAGGCTGGTTGATGGTGCCTGGCAGGCCGCAGCCCGACGGTTGATGTCGGGAGCTTGTATATATACTTATTCGCTGTGTAAACTTCACTTGTGCGATGCAGAAGTATGACGTAATGTTAAGCACGATTGTATCACCATCTGTTAAATGTAGGCGGAACTTCTTCGTCTGTGCAGAGTCGCCACAGTATTCCCGTCCAAGAGCGAAGGTCGATCAGGTTGATTAGACAGCTGTCGATGCTGCTAAAGAGTGTTGCTAGTGCCAGTGAAGGATGGCGCTAGTTCCAGTGAGTCGGAACTGTATGCCACTAGACCTCAGTGAGTCGAGTCGAAGTGCGGTGAGCGGTGCGTGTGCTCCAGTGAGTCGGAGTTGTTGCGTTGTAGTGAGTCCCACTGTGAGTCGGGATTGATGCTGTGTAGTTGCTGCGGCGTAGCTAGCTGCTGCGTTGACGGCGTGTGAAGTGCCCTGAGTGGACCGTGTGTGCAGTGGGTTGAGCCTTGACGCTGGTGAGACCGTAGAGAAGACACGCTGCGCGATTGCTGCAGGTGTGTAGTGGTCCCTGTTGTGGCCGAAGATGCTGGCTGACTGCGCCTTGATTACTGCTCATCTGGAGATGTGCTGTGTGAGAGGAGTGAAGATGGTGGCGATGGCTACTGCTGCTGATCTGCTCTGTGAAGGTTGCTTCCAGTGACGTCTGGTGCTGGATGATTACGTCGGGTTCACCAATGTGGATCCTCCCTTTGTGTTGGAGGGACATCACACCCTGTTCCTCCACACCCTATTAATCATATTCACTATGAAAATGAAAAAATAGATAAATGTGATTAGAAAAATCGTATAGTTTTCATTTAATTATGATTATAATTCAAGAAATATGCTTGAGTTATTTTTTGTGCCACTGAGTGTATTTACAGCCATAATTAAACGCCCGTTCTGTATTTTTTCCTGTCTGCAGACATCATAGGTATAAGGTGAATTTGATGGACGTTATGTTAAAAGCTGTCTGTTAATAATATCAACGAATATAATCTTGATGAAATAGTTCATTACGACAATACTTAATCATTAATCACCCTCCCTGGTATAATCGAAACCGTGTATCTATATTATAATAATAATATAGATAATAATAATAAATCTGGCAACACTAAGTAACGTCTATGTATTTTTAGAGAAAAATATTTTATTTTCAGTTTAAAGTTTATTTTTGATATAAATCCATTTATTTTCAAATCATATAAAAACAATAAGACGCTTTGCACAATAAACATAAAAAATTACAGGCATAAAGCAAATATTCATCAGTATTAAGTATTACAAATAAAATGACAGCGTCAAAAATGCAAATTTTCACAGAGACTGAATTTAAGTTTATTAAAATACAAGATGTTAACAAGAGCCAGATCTAGAACCGCACCGCTACCACCTCCGGGTTCGTCGCTTAGCTCCGCCTCGCAGCCGTCGGTACATCGATCAGAATCACCGGCCGCTGCAGTTGCGTCGAGCTCGAGCGACGAATATTTCTCTCCGCCTTCGTCACCGTCACCTGCACGTCGGCGGGGAAGAGGCCGGCCACCGACCCGCTTGGGACCCCGAGGCCCACTGACCTCGAACCGGGCCCCCGCTGCCGGTGGTGATGTGCGCCGCATGCGATGGACTCAATCCATTAATGAAAACGTCATGCGGGCATATTTTGGGGCTACAGAGGGAGGAACTAACCTCACTGCGTATCGCAGCCGCATGCTTGTTCTGTTTCAGGCCTTTGAACCAAGCGTCAACGTTTCAGTACAGTGATTATCGGATCAAGTGCGGGTTATCCAACGCAGTCGACAGTTGGATGATACCGTGCTCGATAGGCTACGCTCAGAATACTTGCCTACGAGCCATGCCATTCGCATCCAACCCGCAGTTACGCAACTATCACCTGGTGCGACGCGGACGGGCAATAGTGCCAGCATGGAGGTGGATGACATGACAAATGATGTAAGTATTCAGTACAAGGAGGAGGTAAAGGATGCTTTGGAAAGTGCGATTCAGGAATACCGGTACATGCAATTTACGATTCGGCCCCGTCTGCCTCGGTTACCTATGCATAGAAAAAATATAGCATTGGTGAGTGTCATGGACTCGCTATTATCTAGTTATTTAGATAATAGCGAGAATCTCGCCGATACTCATTCGATCCTGTACTGTGCTGCTGTGGCGGCAAGTCGTATAGCGGGCATCAAGTTACCCACACATGTCCCTGCTATACGACAAACATCTGTCACCCCGGCCTGGCTGTGCAGGATTGAACGGCGTATTGCTGAGGCAAGGACACTCATCGGTAAGCTGATCTGCTTCAGGGCAGGGAACACACGGCCCAGGGTAATGCGCTATGTGGGCCGGGCTTTTCTGGGGACTGGTGTCAGTCCTCATGAATACGTATCTCGGGCCACAGAGCTCATTGACTTCCTGAAGCAGAAAGTCTATGCATGGGCAAATCGACTGCGCAAATACAAAAAACGCGTGCACCGGTATGTCATTAACCGCACGTTTCAAAGTGACCAAAGATGGGTTTACAGAACCTGGGAACGACCAGATCAATGTGTGGCCGATGTGGGGCTACCAGATGCTGATGCTACAAATACGTTTTGGAGGAACATCTGGTCGGTACCCGTCGGCCACACTGAGGGGGAATGGATGCGGGAGGTCAAGCGAGCAAGTGAGCTAATTCCAGAAATGGAAAACGTGGTCATTGATAGCCAGGATGTAATTAGTGCGGTCCGATCCTTATCAAATTGGAAATCGCCAGGACCGGACGGACTGCACAATTTCTGGCTGAAATGGCTGCGTAGCTCACATGCTTGTTTGGCTGCTCAATTTCAATCTGCCTTGAATCTGGATCGTTACCAGATTTTATGACCACGGGAATAACCCACCTACTCCATAAAACAGGTAGTACCAACGAGCCCGGCAATTATAGACCGATAACATGTTTGCCATCGATCTATAAACTTCTTACATCTATTTTGAGAGCCAAGGTATCTAAACATATTGATACAAATTCAATAATGTCAGCTTCTCAGAATGGATGTAAGAGGGGGGCTCGTGGTACTAAGGAGCTCCTCCTCATTGATATGGCCATTAGCCAACAGGTTCGCCGTAAACAAAGGGATATGGCGGCATGTTGGATAGATTATAAGAAAGCGTATGATTCGGTGCCTCATGCATAGCTTTTGAGGGTGTTAGAGTTGTATAAAGTAAATGCAACTCTGCGCACCTTTTTGAAGTCATGCATGGGGCAATGGAAAACGGTTCTTAGGTATCCAGGATGTCGACAGATCCCTGGGAATGGCGAATTGATAAAAATTGAGCGGGGTATATTTCAGGGCGATAGCCTGAGTCCTCTTTGGTTCTGCCTAGCATTGAATCCTCTTAGTACATTACTAGAGGGTTCAGGGCTAGGTTACAGGTTACATAGAGGTGGTGGAGTGATATCCCACTTGTTGTATATGGATGACTTAAAGTTGTTTGCCCACACTAAATTACAGTTGATGGGTTTACTTAAAGTAACTGAAACTTTTAGTAAGTCTATCAGTATGGATTTTGGTGTGGACAAATGTGCTGTCATCCATGTAAAGCAAGGCAGGATAGTGGAATCCGAAGGAACACAACTTTCGGATTCCATTAACGTATCAATGAGGCTGACATGAAGCAATCGTTGCAGGAGCGTTTCTTTGGTTACCTGAAAAAAGTTTTAAATAGTCTTTTATCAGGTGGCAACAAGGTGCGCGCTTGTAACGGTTGGGTCATGCCGGTGCTCATGTACTCCTTTGGCATACTTAAGTGGACTCAGACTGAACTGGATGCCCTGGACCGGCGGGTCCGTACACTCTTGACGGCATACCGTGTGCATCACCCACTGTGATGAGGCTGTATATCCCGCGGAAATGTGGAGGCCGAGGCTTTCGGAATGCCAAGGCCCTTCATAACCGCGAGGTACGCAACCTCAGAGAATACTTTCTTCAGGCAGACGTAGGTATGCATCGGGATGTAGTTGCTGTAGACATCGGACTCACCCCGCTCAGTTTGGCTAAAGAGAACTGGCGCAAGCCTGTAGTACTTAGCACTAACGATCGCAGGGATGTATGGCAGAGCAAGGAGCTTCACGGTAGGTTCTACAAGGCTCTATATGGAGCTGATGTAGACCTGTTAGCCTCCGTGAACTGGCTACGTTTCGGTGACCTCTTTGGGGAAACCGAAGGGTTTGTCTGTGCTATTGCGGACGAAGTTATCAAGACGAATAACTACCGGAGATATATCTTGAGGGATGGTACGGTTGATATTTGTCGGGCGTGCCACCTACCTGGTGAGTCCCTCAAGCATATAGTTTCCGGTTGTTCTCGTCTTGCTAACGGCGAGTACTTGCACAGACATAACCAAGTAGCCAGGATTATTCACCAGCAACTTGCTCTGAAATACAAACTTGTAGATGTTGAAGTGCCGTACTACAGATGTAGCTGAATCAGTTCTCGAAAATGGTCATGTCACGTTGTACTGGGATCGAACTATCATCACAGACAGGACTGTTGTGGCCAACAAACCTGACATTGTGGTGATAGATCGATCAGAGCACCGCGCATTGATTATCGATGTCACCATTCCGCATGACGGCAATCTCGCGAAAGCTGAAAAAGATAAGCAAATTAAATATCTCGATTTGGCTCGCGAGGTTGTCGACATGTGGGATGTTGATTCGGCAATCATTGTGCCGATAGTCATATCTGTCAATGGTCTAATAGCCAAGAGCCTCGATCACCGTCTAAAGATGCTCGCGTTGGGTGCTTGGATCAAGGGTTTGATGCAGAAGGCAGTGCTTTTAGATACAGCACGCATTGTGAGGAGGTTCCTATCTCTGGAATCCTAACCACCGGCAGCTTGGACCCTGTTCCCGATGCCGGTGGGGTACCATATATTTTATATTTTTAAATGTATTTTTATAGATATATGTATATTTAAAAATGAAAAATATATTGAAAATATTTAAATAAAGAGAATAATAATAATAATAATATATATTTATTTTCTCACCACAATATTTACATACGATATTTACATAGTCCAACATATAGAAGGCACATAATACAATTATTATTACACATTTATTATACTGTGGGAGACTGGTGCCTAAGCTAGGCTTGACGCCTGTATTTCAGGACACCAGGACCCCAATCCTACATAAAATACATTTTTATTATGTACTGGAGAATTAAACACATTGTTGTATGATAATAACAATAGTGGTGATTTCGTCTGTTTCGGTTATAATAATAATGTAGTCCAGACCAAATTACAATCACGGCGACCAATCTTAACGAACATCGGCCATCAGCGTGTACATTATTGTACTGTTCCCTAACTCTCATTATCCGATAGGACGGTAATCCGACACGACCTTTGTGTACCGGCGGTGTAACGGCTTTATGTGCTTTCCGATGCAACGGAGGTGTCTAACTCTAACCCAACTTCCTAACTCCGGGTTGCTATTGAGATTCTTTAACAGAAAAACCCGATATAAGTTATCGAGTTTTATTTGGCCCGACTCGGGATTCGAACCCGAGTCCTCACAGTCGCATTCACTACCGCTGCGCCACGGAGGCAGGCAAAGCTATGGAGGTTGCGGTTATACCTAGCGCATGGAGCAAAGCTCTCGTTGTTAGTATTCTGATCGCGTATTCACTAGGCACAATTGTATGTTCTACAAATATATTTGTTCTGTGTCTGAGTATACTCTGTGCCCGTTAATTGTATTTTGGTGATACGTTCCGCGATACAGGGCTCGCCGCAAGACTACTAATGCGAGACCAGACTTTACATGTAAAACTTTGAATGTTGTCCGTAAAAAATAATAAAAGGAGAGATTGGCTGAGTAACGTATGAACGCAATCTATACATTACGTACATATAACAAAATACTGCGGGCTTAGAAGTGATTTTCATAGTGAAGTTGCAAGCAAAATGTGACTTACTAGTGAGATATAGACATAATGCATAGGTAACAACACTGGGCTCCTTAGATCAGTGAGTATTGTTGTTCGTTAACTTAGATACATACACACTCTCTCTGTAAAGATAAAACAGGAATTTGGAAATAATAAAACAGCTTAGTTTTATATTGAAAATGTATTATTATAAGTTATAAAATTCGATGCATGATCGTATAATACTAATTAAATAATCAAGAGCAAGTCGCATAAGCTCATCTCACACGTATTTGAGATGAGAAAGCGTTGTTGTTGGTGTACGGTATAACCGAAAATTCATCAATTAAATCAATCTCATATCAATAATCTGATCTTTTAAGAAATAGATCAGTTATTAATATAATTAGTAAAATTTAATTGTCTTATCGATAAATATATTAACCTAATATAATATAAATAAAAAAACATTATTATAAACTATTCTTAAACTTACTTCTTGTACAGTCAGCGATACAAGTTAATTAACATCCGCGATATTCTGATTTGTTTTGTAATACAAAACAATTATTATTCTCTTTATTAACAGTAGTAGTAGTAGTCGTTCAGTAAAAGTTTAATATATAAATTGTAGCACTTTGTTTTATATTTAGCTATTTATATCGATGACTGTACTAATAATTATAAATTATACTTAATAGGAGGTAGTCTAGTGGTGTTAGTTGTAAATTAAATAGATTATTTAAATAAGTAGGTAGCACTCGTTCCGTAGATAATAATTATTTACAAAAGTCACACAAAAAGAGAGTCTTTATAAAATATTAATACATGTTTTTCATTGCTGGCTTAAAGTCGGTTAGATTTACAATTCTTAGGTAGTAACTACGTTTAGTTAATACCTAAGAATAAAAAGTGTACTATACGAAAAGTAATCGAACTTTGCACACATTGAAAATGCTCGAACGCATTGTATAAATTAATACAAAAATGTAGGTTACGCTGGATAATTAGCTTAGATCTAAAAACTATTTTACCGTGAAAGAGGCTGCATCTTCCAGAAGAATTCAGTCAATCTTATGTTTCTTGTGAAACTTATAAAAGAAAGTAGTTGCCAGTAGTATAGAGCAAGGCGCTGTGCAGTAGCACGAATATGGTGCAATACAATATTAGATTAAACATACTGTAACTATAAAACTATAATACATAGGTGTATAGCAACGGAAAAATTAAAGATTTATCTTATCTGGAGAAAAAGGTAAAGTTGTGAGGTACATGTTCAAATTAAAATATCTTTTATCTCTCTCTCACTGTAGATACATCCACACTGAGGATATCGATAGTGTGGATGTATCTGTATGTACTCGATTACATTTGCTTATCTCCTGACTTCTGCTAATTTGTGTCAGGCGTCAAAATATAGATAACACCTATACGATGACTTTCCAGAGTAATCTTCGGACGCCGATTAAAATACACGAAATTTTGCAACGGTGACTTATTTTAAATGGTGCCAAATGTTTTGTTAAATTAATAAAAAATTATATAATAAACTATACAAAATTATGCGTATCTTTAGATTGTAATTCAATAGAGGACGTCGGATTGATTCAATGGTGCTGAAAAGAAAAGATAAAATGAGTTAAAATGAGTCTCTTTCAGATAGCAACAACAATGTAAATAGTCAGTCAATAAATATATTAGAAATATTTAGATATTAGACAATTAAGCGAGAACCTGACAATATTCATGTATTTTGATCCTGTTTTGAGTATCGTACAAATTAACGTACAAGGTCGAAGTGGATAGTTTCTGCCTACCGTTCCAAAAAAAGCGACGCTTTCTGTAGTGATGTTATTGATTGTTACTAACTGGACAATCATCTCAGAAAGCATAAACATGTAATTGAGAGTCACAAAGTAAACATTGTTAAGAAAGTCTTAAAAATAATAACAATAGCAATGGATTATAAATTATTGTTAATAGCGCATTATTGAGATCCTAGATTGTATGGGACGGAATGAATACCTGATAGAACTATGTAAATCAATATTATATTCGAATACTAAGCTAAGCTAAGCTTTAAGCTGCTAGCATGACAGCACTCAGTATAATATAACGGAGCTAGCAAGCTTATTACTTGTTTCATTTCCTTTTCGATAATATATTATACAGATAGGTACTTTGTTAGATTTCTATTTACGTCAAATAGTATTGAAATAGTACTAATTTAAATAAAAATCGTGCACAGCGCGTAGTTTCATTTATTTTGAAATATTCTGAAACGTGTGTCTAATTTGTCCTGATATAAATTAATTGCTCTGAGGCCTGAAACTGTTACATTCGTAATGAACGAAACTTTTAAAAATAATATAGCTTATTATTTTTAAAAGTTTCGTTCTTATGTGGTAGTTACCAAGACAGATGAATGAATGTGGGTGTAGTATATACTTCTGCTGACCCTATCGGAGGTATACAGCAGCGAAAATCTATGTAATAATAACAATATAAAGTTAGTTTAATATATACCTAATTATAATGCTCAGCTTGCAACGGCCCACTTGCTAATTATATCGTATTTTAACATTATCAGATGACCTAAATGACGCAGTAAGTCAATACGCGCTCTCTGGGCTAGAGGCCTGATCGCCGGAATAAGACTTATTTGACACACAAAGCACTTTATACCTACACGATAGGAATGCGACAAGAAATGGATCACGCGATTAGAATAATACTTAATGTCGTAGGTCTATAACGAAATGAGCGCCAATTTATGCCTATGTTATCTTATCACATATTCTGTAAATGACATCAAAGGAATAGCGAATGTAAATTAAGAAATATAATATATTGTTACATGGCGCTTACCTCCCAACAGTTAGACAAACGGTGATGATGGTGAAACTTAAACTACTTGTATGTGTAATACTCACAACGCATCGACTGCGATGTCACGTAATCTTTCTTTTGTGTTAATGAACTTAAACTGGAAGCGGCTCTGTGGACGGCTGGAGCAATATAAAACGAGTTTTATAACAAAATGAAGAATAAAAATGATTTAACGGCGAAATACCTGCTAGATGCTAGATTAGGTGGTAATTGCCGTCACCTTTTAGGTTAGTAGTTAACAGTTTATCGCTAGCAAACTAATTGAATAGTTAATAGAACTGAGATACAGTCAGCGTCCTAAATAGGTACCTTACTGAACACAGAGCAAATTGTTACAACTACTTTACTGCTGCATAAAAAATACTGCTACATAAAATAAGAATCATCATTATTTTGTTTATTAGAGCAATTTGAGATCTCGCAATCGTCTGTCGACTTTGAATGTACAAGTGACTTACATGCTTTTCTAACGGAGTGGAGGGCGGTGTAATCCGGTAGTGGGACAGGGGGGAGGTCTTCGTCCGGAGGGAGTTGATCCCGCATGCGGTGTGCGGGCGCTGGTATATACGCCCAGGGAAGCTGCCCTTGGAGCTCGGCCGTAGTTCCACGCCGTCTGACCACCAAATACATATTCAATTATACACTATATTCTGTGACTCCTAAATAGAGAAGTTCGTATTCATAATGCCCGACACCGATTGCGTTAATTTATTCGCTAATGTATAATGTATTATTCTGAATGCTTATGAAAATAAATTAAATTAATGTTTCAGAACTATATGTTTGTAGCTATAGGATTATTCGAAACTTCGTGTTTATAGAATACCTATCCTTATAAAGTGTTGCGTTTGGAGACGCCGTTATAGCTATGAAGGAATTAATTTGGGATTAATGAGATAGCTAGGATGAATGCAGCTCGTTACTAGATAAATGTTCTTACCAAAAAAGTCTCGGACCGAGACTGAACGCTCATTGAGACTGAAACCATAACGATTCATGTTTATTTAATAATACCAATACCGAACGGCCGAAGTTTAAACATTGTTCTATAACTAAATGAAAGTTTTCTTAAATACAAATCAACACAGTTTACCATTAGTTAGGAATAATTTTGATTTCTACTGGAATGATTTCTACTAATATGAAACAGATATTGTACAATTGACAGTTAGTATGATAGTTGTTCAATTCTAAATTCAAAGTTCAATTATTCGTTATCGCTATACTCGTATATCTATAACAATCGAATACCAGTACGATTAACAACAAGTTAAGCACTAAAATAATACAGTTATTTAAATTGTTGGTGTGGGTAAATAGGTTTAAATCGTAAATAGATTTTTAAAGATAACAATCTTTCAAATGTAAAAATATTATATAAAATAAAATAACAGTTATTTGAAACTCAAATAATAAAATTACTTCCTCTTTTTTATAATTTTGCATTACTACTACTAACCCCCGTCCATCTGGTTGTAAAGAGGTGGTGGCCAGTTGTGGCATTGACTGCGAGGCTCGCGGCGGACTACTGCGCCCTGAAGTGTCGATCACCGCTTTGTCCAGCCGACGTTGCTGCTCCGCTATTATATTCTCCAACCGCTGCGGTAGAGAAAGCATGCTCTCGGGGAAATTCACCGTTCTTTTTCTGTCCAGGTCGACATGCTGCACCCTTGGCGATCTATACCATAACAATAATGTTTAGGTAACAATAAAATTAAACGCGTAAGAGATACGGTTTAAATATACGAAACAGTATAGAACAAGTAACCAGAGTTAAGTCGATTAATCTTAAGCCTAGAACTGTTTTACGTAATAGATACCTATTTTGTGAGATCTCATAGTTATTGCATGCAAGAGAACGAGACAAAGCTATGCATTCAATAATATCTACATATCTTGCTCTTACATAATAATATCATTAAAAGAGAATGGTGGCAATGCCAATACACAATACTTAACCTATTGAGTCGCAGCAGCACATCGGCGGCTATACACAATAGATTTTTCATTATGTTTGGTTACTTAAAAGATTAATTGCCTTTTTGTATTTAACAACATTATATTATTTTATTTATATTTTTAACATTGATTAAAATCAATGTAAATAACACGTCTATACGGATGAAATCAAATGATTTTGTACTTCTTATAATTTTAGTTGTATTTATTGTGAAAAGTACTAACATATCTGGTGAGGCCTCCAGGGATTCAGGGTTAGATCTGCGTCGATGAACTTCAGGCGAAGACGACTTTCTAAACAAGAAGGTCTTCATACGTCGAAATGACTTGCTGAGTCCAGCGCGTGGAATTCTTGTCGAGGGTGGAGTTTCACACGGAACACTGCCTGCTTCTTCGTCTCTTTCTTGCGAGTTTCGCGATGAAATGACAGGAGGGAGAGGTGGTGTAGGCGTCGGTGATGACTGCACACCAGTTGACACTTGAGTGGGTAGTTGCACTTCAGGAGCAACTTGCTCTGGCACTGGGGCCTCCACTTGCTGGAAGCAATCAATTCTGTATTACATCCATAGTAGTGGTACAATTATAGTTTAATAATAATTGTTTCATATTAGGATAGTTGCCCATTAATGTTAGTAATTTTAATTAATTAAAATACTAAAAGTATAAGTATTAGGTTACATGGTAGGCAGCTATTTTAAATACTTGCTGACTTAAAAATGGCAAAATAGCTTTTGCGCGCGGCTCCCCCCGCGTGGAACCTACGTCAATAAAAAGCAGCCTATGTCCTTCCCCATTTTTAAACTATATCTATATCAAATTTCATATAAATCGGTTGAGTGGTTTAGTGATTCGTGAAGAGGTAATAGACAGACAGATAGACTGAGTTACTTTTGAATTTACAATATTAGTAAGGATTTCATGAGATCATATATTTTCGAAACTAGATAGTTTTGTTATACCACTTTATGCAAAACTATATTCGATGCAATTGCGCGCAACGAGATTCATACTTTGCTTAATAAAGATCAAGTAAAAGAAACCTTAGTACAGCATTTCGTAAAAAAGAAGTCTAGCAGACATCTTTCCTATAGTTAAACAACTTCAAAAAAAGAAGGAGATTCTTAATTCAGATGTATGTATTTTTGTATGTTACGCGATTAATTCTCCAATTATGAATTAATTTGATGATTATTTTTTGTTCGATAGGTCAGATCAATTTCAGAGGCCATATAAATTATTTTGACATTGAGAGAGTGCCTTTAAAAAATCAACAAACTTTAATTCCTATGTTTAAGTTATTAAATTATCCCTATATTTATGTGAAAATTAAGAAAATTTTAAAGTTTTGCATATTGTTGAAAATTAACCCAAGTTAATGTCGTCAAGTACCTAAATGTTTATAATTTTTAATATAAAGTTTATCAATTTAACAGTCTGCGTTTCCACCATTGACACGAATAACACAACAACAGCGAAATAAACTTCATAAATTTAACAAAATATATATATTGATGATGTTTTGCTTTTTTGTGGTCCTGTTCGGCAAAGTTTAAATGAGAACTTTCAATCAAGATGGTATAGAAGTCTTGAAGTCGGTTTTTTTGCACGTTGCAATAAGTTTGCATTGTTAAGAGTTATCGTCATGAAACGCGACGACAATGGCAGTGCAAGCCAAGCTATTAAGTTTTTGTTGGCTTCGGATTACATGAAAATAGAATAGATATTTATCAAGAAACTAATAATAATATCAGCCCGGTATAAATCTGTCCCGCCGCTGGGCACGGGCCTCTTCTCAGTGGGAGAAGGGTTAGTCAATAGTCCACCATGCTAGCCCAATACGGGTTGGCAGCCTTCACATATCTTCGAGAATATTATGAAGAATTCTCAGACATGCAGGTTTCCTCACGTTGTTTTTATTCACCATTAAAACGAGCGATAATTAACTGCTTGATACGCATATAACTTCAAAAAGATAGAGATGCGCGCCTAGGGTTCTAAGGAGATGAGTACCTTCAGACCCGCTGCTTTCTTCTTAAGGAAGAGGTAGCGATGGTGCTGGAATCGATATATTGCATCATAAAATACTACTGTGCCATGGCTTTACTCGCGTAATGGCAGGTTAGGTTAGGAGCCCTGCATGGCAGTCCAACGATCTCTGACTAGGCTATCGCTGCTTGTGAGAATCGAGAATCAAGGAACTAAAATAACTAAATACAATCGTAAATATGTAAAGCAATAATAGCAATTATAATGGCAGCTGTCTATCAATAACAGTCAATTACAACTATGATCAAGAGGTTTTATCTAAAGAGGAAATAAATAAATAGTTTCTATGTGCACGCCGTCATAAAAGGTGATGCAGCGTTTTTTTGTCGCAGCCGACAGCAATAGAAATAGTGGGACAATCAGTCTAACTCAGGCCCAATATTTCTATCAATAGAAATACCTAATAGAAATAGTGGGATACACCCGACAAAATATTATTATTCTTAAATCGGAGTCAATATAATCAGCAAGCACAAAGTCTTCAAATGTAACTGGAATTTGTATTTCTTGAACGGTCTTGTAACACACCTTTTTACCTTTTTGTAACATTTAGAGCTTTGTTACGACGTCTGTATATGGAAGACTTTTTAGAGGTGTATTGTGGCAATGGTTTACCAAGTAATGGAATTCCTTGGTCAATTAAAGAATTTATTGCGTTATTGAAAGCTTTAGGTATTGTTATTTTGCCCATTGCAACTTGATCAAAACTACAACCCATTGCAACTTCAATCGCTGATTGGTTACTGTCGGAAATACAGTGAGAAGAGTGTTCAATTATTCTCGCTATGGTGTTATCCTAAGAAGAAATTTCAAATAAGTATCAAAAATACAGTAGACAAAATGTATTCATAACCCTCGAACAGTATAACACCCTTCACCCTTTTTTATAAACTCTAATGGCAGCTGTCTATCAATAACAGTCAATTACAACTATGATCAAGAGGTTTTATATAAAGAGGAAATAAATTTAAGTTTTTTAGAAACGGTTATTGTGTTATGAATTAGAGTACTTAAGATATATATTTTTGTAAACAGTTGCTTGCGTATAACAGACTTTCTTTGCCATGTCTACGACATGTTTACTCCGTGATTTACGCAGACGAAATAATGCTTAATAGCAAAAATAATGGTACTACTGTTTTTAATTTCTTATATATAAAGTTGATTAGTCAAATATCAGGGATCAAGTACATTTTTGAGTATAAAAACTATCAAATGAATATTTGCCAAATCTATTAGTCTTCCAGACTAGCTTTTTACTTTAATTCCTATGTTTAAGTTATTAAATTATCCATATATTTTTGTAAAAACATTGAAATTTTTGCAATTTGTTGAAAATTAACCCAAGTTTATATCTAGGCAAAAATGACGATCTTTTATAATATTTTAATGATTAAGAAATTAATAGTCTCATTGACACGAATAACGCAATCACAGCGATTTGGCATGCTTAAAATCAGTTCATCAAAATCACTTTGAGGACTGGCCGCCCACGTTCTTTTGAACAAGTCAAAAAGTTGTTGTGTGTACGGCATCCATACTCAGCAGAGCTCTTCTTTGGAGAATATCCCATGCGTGTTCAATTGGGTTGAGGTCTGGAGATTGAGCAGGTCACAGCAGGACGTTGATACGAGCATCGGGCAAGAGTACATGTTACGACTCTAGCCGTGTGTGGACGTGCATTGTCATGCATTAGTCGAAATGAATCATCCAACGAGTTAAGGGATGATCACGCCTGAAACAATCCTCTCCGTATGAATCTTCCGATCCAAATAGCGGCCCAAACCATTATTGTTCCACCTCCATATGAATGAACTTCCTGACAAAATTTCAAACATTCTTGACGTACAGAAGTCCTCCAAACCCGAGTACGTCTTCACACACATCTGGTCACATCTGGTCTCACACCGAAACGAGATTTATCGGAAAAGCAAACAACGCCAGTCTTCTTCCTTCCAATTTCTGTGTTCGCGAGCCATTGCAAACGGGACTTACGATTGCAGGGTGCTATAGGTGAAAACCTCAGCGGCCTTCGGGAACGCAGACCCACTTGACGTAAACGATTTCGGATGGTTTGGTCGCTTATTAGCAAGCGTTAACAGCTGTGGAGCCTCGTAGCTAACATCATGGCGGTCATGTTACGATTCCGTCAAGCAGTATTTTGGATGTACCGGTCCTGTCTGCGAGTGGTGATGCGAGATCGTCCTTAATGTCACTCGGCCACGCTGCCCGTGATACGATAGCGTGTCCAGAAACGATTATAATAATCAATTGCGGTGAGCCTCTAAAACGTATTTGATCCCTAGACACTTTTGATGTGTCTATATAAAAATATTGTTTCACGGTGTTTATGGTCGCACTATGAAATTGTTTATGTATATTTGGTAGGTATGAGAATAGGGCGTAAAGTATATTTTAAACCGCTAGGTGTTAAGGGTGTCTGCCGACAGGGGTGGTTTGCCGAGTCAGCTAATATATACATATATACATAATTATAATTCAAGAGGATTATAGCAACACTTACAACAATATCGGCTTTAGTTTCGGCTTTCAGGTTGAGGCTGACGATGACTAGAATAAGGAGGACTACATTGACTATGAAGAGGATGACAAAGCGCGAGTAGAGCAGCACCATGAGCCACGCCGCCCACGATGTGTCCAGCTCCACACCAGACGCGCCGCTGGCCACACCGCCGATGAAATCCATTACATCGCTTAAAGTCTGAAAATGATCGTATAATTTGAACTGCACAAATGGCGTAGTGGTTTAAGTGATCGCCTTGCCATTGCCACTGCGTGTAGCAGTGTGGCTGTGAGTGGTGTGGATTCCAATCCCACACGGGATAAAACTTTGTGTGATCCACAAATGGTTGTTCCGAGTCTGGGTATTCTTTGTGTCCGTTGTTTGAATGTTTGTAAATTTCCACGCGACACGAGAATTAAAACGAGCGCGGGATGGTCTTCATAAAAAAAATATTTACGCTAGTTTAGTAGTGGAGTATAACAGATTAACCTTTCAATTGTTGAAATGCCAGATATACTTGAAAATTCACTGTGTCTGGGCGCCGGTCAGCTGCCGCGATTCAATAGGTTAATTACCGAATTACCATTTTTTCGAATTATTGTTAAAATGCTAAGCAACAGCATTCTTATCTGGTCAGAGAATATACACGACAGTATATTTTATTAAATTGAATTGTATGTCGTATTAGTGGGTACTAGAATACATTTTATTTATATTTTCCAATTGTGCTTAAAACTATAATGGCTACTGTAGAGCAGTAGTTATGCTTGTTCCAAATCGATGATTCTGGTAGAGATACACTCCGAGCCAGGACGGTCTTCATACATATTGATTGATTATTTAATTACGGAATAGCTATATGCAAATACGACAGTAAACACTGCCAAGTTATTTACGTAGTTTAATCATGGCCTTAAACTATAAGGAAGAATAATTAAAAATAAAGCTTGTTGCCGTTGATCGCCGCGTACCATAATATATTGCATGACTATGTAATTTGAAATGTTACGAGAAAGACGAAATATAGTCCACGACCTATATTTTCAAATATTCGATTATGATTCACTTTGTAAACGGAAAGAAGGAATTGATCAACATTTGGATGCGCTATTATGCCATTGTTATACTTTATTTTCCTGTGAAGCACTATTTGTTGATACAATACCTAAGCGTCTTTTAAATTACGACGGTAAAACTGGGATCATTCCTGTAGAACTATGTGCGTATCTACTGTTAGGATAAATTGTTCCTCTTTTTACTATTTTATAAACGGGACCTAATAAACAGACAAACTTATAAACAACGCATTGGATTACTGCAATCTGGATTCTAAAAAAAATACTAGTGCCAAATCAATTGAATAAGTCTGGATTATTTTGAAGACTAATGCATTTTTACCCTCGTCTGGAAGGAGTCGTTGGCGTAAGTAACAGTGGCCACCAAGTCTAGCACGCATACTGCCACGGTGATGATAATCCACGGCCAACGCTTACTCTTCGACTGCTCATTATTCGCCCCACCCACTGAAAATACATTAATATTTTAATCAAGTAGAGATCTTAACACTACTGTTGAATTCGTTCAGTAAGCTTGGGCTCTAGCGCAACTGGTAATCGTGAGGAGCCAAGTTAACATATCAAGGAAAGCATTTAGTAGATATTTCTGCCAGTTCCTTTTAGAAGTAACGATCTCACCGCGTCTACGTTCATTCGATGAACTTAATATTGTATCGGTGAATGATGCTTCGGCAAATCGTGAATTGGTCATTAGCTCATTCGATGTTGTGTGATGTGTTTAACGCATACAGTCGGATTATTGACAACAGTCATCAGTAAAAAAGTACTCTGATCGTTGAACCAGCCTCGAGGTGAATTTAGAGTGATACTGATCGCCTCCACGAACAGTTATTTTGTGTGGTTGGTGTTTATTCTCTATAGATGTATTTAAAACGGTAAACTGACATGCTAATTATAGATTTAATGAAGAGGACGAATAATATGAACAATAAATAGTGCCATGGAAGATGAATGGCGACAACGCAATCGCGATTAGGACAACACGGACACTTCTAGACTTTTGTGGTTGTTCGATTGAGCTTACCGGCTTTTTTTGCCACGTATGGAAAGCACATTAAAATCGAATTTAAATGGCTACTAAATTAGTCACTTCATCTTATTCATCTGCGCTGAATCTAAAGTACCAGATAAGTAAGTAGTTGTTGTAAAACGTTGTCTTTGTCTTACTTATGCAATAACTATACTTTTAAAGATGGTAGTATAGTCACTAAAGTACGAACTTACTTGTCATAATCACGCTCGTCATTATCCATAGTATACTGAGTCCGAGCCCAATGCAGTTTATAATGAACGTCCTGAACGCAGTCAATGGTACATCAGATATTAGAACAAATGCTTGGTCGGCGATGTTGTCTATCGCCTCACCGATGTTTACCCGTCCCCCGCAATTGTCAGGGTCTGAAACAAAAACCTAAAATAATAGGTACCTAATCATTTCACTTTGTTGTTGCCTGCCTTATTGCCTATATTTAAAAATGTATACAAATATTATTTAATGGATATTAAATGTGATATCCATGAACATAATTATTGTTCATGGATATTTATCTAAGTTACATAGATGAGCGATTATCTTAAAATAAAGGATATTGTTTTTATAAAGAAGCTATTGTTTAGGTACCTACACACTAATTAAGTTAGCTAGCTCATCAGAGTTTATTTTCGTTCAAGATTATATCAGATTATGGTAATAAAAAATAATCAATTGATTCTAAAATGGGAATGAATTGGCTCCGGATTTCTATTAAAATAGTGTCTAGTATCTGCATGGAACAACACAAGCATATTTTTGTTCCATAATCAAATTCTGTTATAATAAATAGAAACACATTTTGCAATTCAGGCACATCTAACAATACTACGAGTATTCCAAAATTCTTATGAAATCCTTCATATAATATGTAATGAAACGTTAACCAGCTAAAAAAAGTTGTTACTACAGGCTTTATTCACACCTAATATGCTTATAGGATAGATCCTATAATGACCTCTAATTAGAATTAGAGATCATCAGAGGGAAATCCATTGTAATAAAATAATTGGGAAAAAATGAACCCGCCACGCACCCTCGGAATGCCTACCAGCCCTTTTCCATAGGTACAGCTAGACCAATGAAAAAGGGCTGACAATAAACAACGTTTTTCTATTGTAATAATTGGTGTAGACCATACGTAGTTGCGTGATGAGTTCCTCCCTTCCCGAGGTATACTTACTATGAAAATAAAGTATCTTTATGTATAGAAGAAGCGGCAGCCCTCTAAGGAAGTCAATGATGCAGAAGTATTGTGCTATGCCCCACGCCGAGAGGATGAACTGTCCTCCTGCTTGCACCTGAATAAAAGAAAATACAACTTCATCATTCCAATACCGATTTCTTTGGGATTTTTAAGGTATATAAAATTATAGGCATCAAGCATGAAACTGTATTCATAAGGAATCTTGCGTGAGCCGATGGGACTACGTCTCATGGAGACCGAGTTTTTTATGGCAATAAGTTCTAGATGTTTTCTAACGAATTCGGCTGGAACTTGCAATTGTTGAGATGTAAAGAAATAAACATCTTTAAAGGCGACCAGCAGCCTTACCTGACTTTTATCCAGAAAAAAGTTGTGTAGGTTTAGGTTTAAAGATCTTTATTATTAAAAGATTAGAGAAAGAAGAAAGAAAGACTCAAAGAAGATTACAGTCCACTTAATGAGCATAACAGAACATTAAAATTAAAGTAAATACCTAAAATATGAAAAGTAGTGCGATTATAGGTATGTTATATTGAACCAATGACTCAAAAAATATATGGTTTTGTTCCCTAATTATTAATTTTTTTACCTTGCAACCAAAGTTGCAATAATGTTAAGTATATTTGATAGCACAGGAATTATAGTTTCACCTACGTACTAATATCACCCTGTTATAAATCTAGCCTAACCTACATTTAAACGAGCGAAGCCGCGGGTAAAATCTAGTAAAATAATAAACTAGCTTCTATTTATTTTATAATAATATTTTTAAGGGACGTTGGCATTATGTACATATTGAAAATGATCGGCGCTGTTGATTGTATGTCGGACAACCACCAGGTTAACCGACATAGAATTAGGTTATGCATGTTAGGCACGAGTATTACTTCATTATTCATAGAAACTTTGAACATTACTTAATTAAAAACGCACATTTCCAGTATTAATTTGGCTTCAGATATCGCCGATATCATCCGTCATTGACGCGGAATAATGGTGCATTTCTTTCTCGAATTTTTGACGTAGCTCCGTGAGCGAAGGAAAAGCAACGTTACAAAACTTTTGATTGTTGCCACTATAAAGAAATGGTGGAATGTAGCAGTCGGATCGTTTGCATGTAGCCATAGCTTGGATTTCTGAGTAGAGCGAATATGTTAATAACTTAGCTTCATTGAATCCTTGAGATAACTAGAGCCAAGGTAAAAAACAGTTGTGGCTCTATTGATAGATATTACACACATATTTAGTGAAAAGGCACCCACACAATAATACAATGCCCATTTGGAATTGTAAACATAATTTAAAAAGGTGTCGACATCAAGATGTTAGTTAAACAAAAAATATTGAAAGATTTATTTATGAGTTATATAAAGCAGCAATATTAAGTATTGTAGGTATGTATTTCAGCCCTAGCGGGTACTCATGGAACAGACCAAGGGTTACAAGGATAACCAAAACCTACACTCATATTATTTTCTCCTGTAGAAGCTGTTCAGCTCATAATACAGATTTTGAATGAATATCGCGTAGCATAAAAATCATTCAGTATAAGACTGGATACAAAAATATAGATAGATATATATACATATACTTATTTATATTTGTTTAGCTAGTTCCTTCGCAGTCTGGATGCCAAATAAAAATATAAATGTTTGTATAACACAATAAAATGTCTTTTATTGATATCTCTTCCATTTCGTAATACGATCATAGTATTAGTGTCGATATTACGTAGAGAAATTCCGTGTCACATTATGACAAGACCTCGTTGTTGATAAGATAAACGTATCTATAAAATATTTCTAAAGTTATAGGTACAGTGGTATTATTAGTCACTAACACTTGTCTGAAATTCAATTTTTACTACTATTAATATTGTACTAGGTCTCTATGTTATGAATCAATTAATACGAACAATTGATAATTATTTTGATCAGTCATTTAGTTGGCATTTATTCGAGTGTTGCAGTTTCTAATACAAGTAAACATATTCCTATTGATAAGTCTTTTAAAGAATTAAGTTTATACAAATGTTACACAAATATACTGAATTAAATTAAAGAATTGGGTCAAGTGCGTCCCGTGCCACGCGCAATGTAGAGCGCCGTGACGTAACTAATTTGTTTTTCTTGGAGGTTTTAAAACAGAATTCTTTTTCCTGGTATACCTAATGTTAAATGGTAGTGACGATAATTATCGAAGAAAGTTCTTATAAAATCCAAATTTTTAAGTTGTAAAGAGAACTAAGCCACCTGAAGCCTTGGGTGGGTATGTGTATATTCCAGATTTGGTGCTCTACTGAGAATTCTCTGATAGAAACATCTAATAAAACTTTGTTCGAGTAACAAGCTCATGCTTATTCCGGCAGGACCAGCGAGCCAATCATATCTTTACCATGACGAGTAGTTTGCAATTTAAAACAGCAAATACAAAAACTTGTGAATGCTACAATTTGTAATAAAATATTTATATTTATTTAGTTTGCAACATTCGTTGTCCAACGAACGCATACATTTGTATGTTGTACATACTTATCGATGCTCCTTCAATTATGAACCAAAATTTGAATACCAAATGATATTGTAAGTTAACAATTTAAGTCTTGAATAACATTGACACCATTTTCCGTTTCTTCACAATTACAGGACGGAGAGGTAACGTGGTGTGATTTACGAACCGTGTATACTTGTAACGTATTTCAATATTATTGGAACAAGAAGAAGAACGATTTGATTGGACTAGTACTTGTATACTATTGTCTATATCCTTTGTCTAGTTTTCATATGCGGCCAATCGTGAGGTCACAGATTTAATTCTATGTTCAGATAAAATGTTATAGTGTTTTCGGTTACAAGATGTTCAGGAGCCTATCAAGTGGATCTTACGTAGGAGAGGCGAGCCTATAACCTTTCTGGTAGTCGAAAATAAGCTTAGTTATTATTTGGGTCGTAAAACATGATGCATGACACACATGGATATCCGATATCCGTAATGACATCACTGCCTACCTCTTTGAGAATATACGAGGTTATGTATGTTTTTTTATGAATGTCGCTTTGACGATCAGTGACGACTACTTTAAAAATGTGATGAATTACAACTATTGACATAATTATTATGCCAAGACGATAATTAGAGGGTATTCAGACTTCGTAGCAATCAGCTACAAATGCTCTTTGTATTCATTTGAAATATAATAAGGTGGCGCAGGGGTAGTAAATGTGATGGCTGGGCTGCGTGAAGTGCCGGGGGGTCTTCCAGGTCGTGAAAATTGTATTGGTTTTCTCTATCTATAAAACTCAAAAGCCACTTAAAGTTTGGCAGTACGTCTAGTAGACGTCAATAGCATCAAATCTGAGACCTCAAACACAGGAGTTGCACGCACTACCGAGGCAGTCGTCATTAAAATACAAGTATTATGTATACTTCTCACTAGACACGCGACTTGACAATATATTATTTTAATACCAAATCGATTATTATGTCAGCTGATAATAAAGTAAAGATGGCGACTAAATGTACAATCGGAAATCTTCTATCTTGTTCTTATTATTGTTATTAGAAAAAGCAGTAATGGGATTAAAGTCCCTTTAGCTAATTTTAAACATATCAACGGTAGACGATACTAAAACACGAAATCCTTCTCCCTGTTTTATCGGAATCGGACCTGTGATTCACGACCGCACGCAACCAACTAATACCGCAAAACCAACGACACGTAAGCAATTTAACTAAGGGTACGTCTTTTGCCGCCTACGAGACAAATTTCTATATTTTTTACTCTTAATAGTAAACACAAAGGCCGTTTTCCATCCAAACGTAGTCCCCTGTTTCCTCCCTGGATAATGCCAGTGGAGCAATATTTTTTTACAAAAAACGTATGGCCTCTATTGGCATGTTGTAGCTGTTTTCCTTTTTTCATAAATTAATCAAAAAGAGACATGAGCCATCAAAAACCTCAAAAATGGCCAGATTTTCCGCTGTGTTCATACATCCAGAAAACGAATTTGACTAGATTACATAAAAAACGAAAAATATAGGAACACGACCAAAGCCTTTCTTTAATTTTTAATGAAAAAGTAGTTTAATCGGTCGAGTTTTAGAGAAGGAATCAGGGGACTACGAAACTTTGATTTTGTTTACTTTTAATAGGTATTTTCGGTCCAAGCTGCAGTTGTCTCTATCGCGCTCTGCGCGACAGCAATAGATTTTACAAATACCAATTTTTCAATTCACTCGCCCTTAGTGTTTCCTCTTAACATTGAGTTTATACCTAACTACTACGTATTAGAGGAGAAAAAGCAACTAGATTGTTTGGTATACCTGTAAGAGTGCAAGCTGCCTGACAGTCACCTACTTACTGGCTTAGTGATAGGGCACGGTCCAATGTGGTACATTCGACCAAAAAAGTGATCTACCGGTTTTAGTTTTTGGGAGATCTAAATATCGCTAAAGCTGCTTTTTCTAACGAGAAATCGCCCTTATTGTTTTATGACATTCAAATGAACCTCAACTGTAGGGTGGTACCTACTAACCAATTTATGGTGGACTGTACATTATGGTGGTACAAAGAGCGGCAGCGCAGCGTCTACGAGTCATTTAGGTCAACTCATTTATGCAGTCATTGCAATGACACGTCTCAGAGCAACATTTTCATTTTCGATTTTGCATCTGCTCTAAACATTGTTATCCCGAGTCTGGGTGTATGGTTATTTAATACTGACTGCCACGTCAAAAAGCAAACGCGTGCTCTCGGCGCCAAGCTACGATTTCATCCTTTAATTTGTAATGTAGTCGTGTCCGTGGCGTGCTGGACACAATTTACTTTGTCATGTATACATGACTGTGGCGGTCAAAATGTTACGAGTACATTATATTATGGTAATAGTATATATAGCAACAACCATATCTTTGTCACAGCGTCTTGTCCAAAACGTTTATACTCGTATCATTATCAGTGACAGAGAGACTCAACTGATAAAATAACCGATACTCTTTACTATCATCATATGCCATCACTATCGATTCAATTACTGCCATGCGTCCTACTTCCCATTACAACAGCTAAAGATATGGGATCACATTTAAGAAAGACACACAATTCTAATGTAGCTATAGCTATAAATAAATAAAAACTTATAATTTTTTAATTTTATAGATCTCAAATTCTATGGATTAACCTTAAGATAATACGAAAAGGGTATTTTAAACTTAAAGTGATAATGAATAGTAGATATTTATAGTATTGTAATAATATTTAAATATGAAATAAGTATAGACATATGATTTGACAGATATCGCCGTTGTTGAACCTTACTTTAAATAATATGTTAACATTTATAACCGTATGCTTTTAAAAGTAATACAGGCATAGTATGATGGTTAATACAAACATATTGGTGTAATATTTAAGGTTCAGTTTACCATATCACCATTAAATCACATGTTCTATTGTGAGCTTGCTTGTTCATCCTAAAGTCTGGGTAAAATCGCTCACAGCGATAAGGCCGCCGCCTAATGGTACAATGCGTATCTACTAGCTTTCTATGTACCTTTAAGTATGTTTTAGTATGGAATAAGGTATCAATTATTTACCTATATAGGTATTGTTTTCACCACCAACACTAAACACTAGTATAAAGCCGCTTTAATAGAAATATATAACATAATAGAGTCATCATCAATAACATTCGCTGAGCAAATTAAAAATAAAGTAAAAATACATGGCAAAGGAAAAGAGACAATCATTAGTTAGAAAAGTTTTCGCTAGCGCTTTACATGATCAAGAAATTACAAGTAGCGTGTTACAAAATGTTACTATTTGTGTATCATCTACCTCTTTAATATGACTTCCAAAACGTTGCAATGTATTTGAAATAGTCTTACCAGAGTAGTGATGCCGGCTGAAACCATGATCCTGTTCAACGCCATGGTGTGAGAGAATGCGCTGGCTGAAGTCTCTGAAGATTGGAATGTGAGCGTAGCCGATATGAGTAGGCAGCCTCTGACGGCGCGTCATGTATCTCGTGCTCCAGCGCGCTCCAGCATCACACTGATAGCTAGCCCAAGCCAACTCTTTCTCAGAGATAACGCACCTATCGAATATCGTACATCGTGAGATACTAAATATTGCATTAAAGTATACACACGTCATCGTATCTCGATATCACCCATCAAAATCGCTTTGGACTAAACACGGAAACTACAAGTATAGGTAAAATATATCAAATTGTTGCCGTGTTCTTTTTGAATTATAAAATAGTTTACAGCAAATATGGCTTAATATAGAATAATGGATACAATATATAAATAAAATATCGCTACGGATCATTACAATTGCATAAAAGATTCACTTAGGTATGCTTGTCACCACAGAGTAGGCAACTGAATAATGCTCGAATCCACGTTGCGCCGTCGCATCAAAGTTCCAAGTTCTGTGCTCGTAACCATAAGGCATTTTGCTTTATTAGATGTAATAACTATGAGGCGTCGAGTTTTATTATCGGATACAATGCAGCGAGTGTGTGAAGGCATTGCACAATTTAATCAATTCAAGATCTTGTCATTGCTGAAAGACTAAACGCATAGCGATTTTTACAAGGTTCTATACATTACATATTTTTGCACAAGGTTTACACTTATCATATGTTTATATTGGAATAGGGCAGCAACGGTGTGGGCGGCTAAAGGTGTCGAGCGGTGCAGCGCCAGTTTTACCATAGAGGATCCCGTGCAAATGAAGGCACCGTGTGGGCTATCTCGTGGTATTGAAGATAATACATCCATCCTTGAGCATACAGCTCTAGTGGTCATTCTCTGATCGGCTGGCCAAGGCAATCCAGAGTTTACAGAGAGTCCTGCGGGCACTCGTTTAACACGTAATATTTCTTAACTTTTATCTTATTATGTATACGTTTAAAAGCTGATGTACTGTACCTTCTGAGTTTGCGTTAGTCTCATGATGAGATAATTACTGCCGCAGAGAAATTGATTATTAATATTAATTTATTATTCTTCTTTGGCTTTGTTAGGCATAGGCACGAGGTGTGATAATAACAGGAGGAGCAACGCCATGCCTGAATGGCGACCTAGAAGAGGCAAAAGGAATAGTAAATTATTAGAATAGGACAAAGTCCTCGAATGAACGACGTCTCTTTGGATTATTAAAGATTTTTTGATTCGTGTTCCTAAATGACTAGTAATTAGGTTAAGCCCTTTAGCTACGTAAGAATGCTTGGGTGAGCAGAGTACCTACTTCTGCTATTAGTACAATAAATAGGAGTTGAGCCCACAACCACTCGATCGTGAGACTTATTCTTTTAAATTCTCCACAATGTAACGGTGGTAGCTATACCGCCGTTCCATTTTAGCACAGGTGCGTGGACGGTTGCACAAACAAGGAGAGTAATGTCTATGTCCAGCATTCAGCAATGGATAAGTGGATAAAGTCAGGCTGTGGATGATAATGAATCATTTCGATCGTTAGTTAGCATACCAGCAACTTGTTGCTTAATTAAACATGAACGAAATTGGATTGAAACCTATGAAACTTCAGGACGCCCGCGCTGGCAGGCGGCTCAACAGGTTAAAATAAAATGAAAAGAACATTTACAAAATAGAATAGCAATGCGTTACAATGTTAAACAGAGAACAATGAGTATTTACATGTCACGGTGTTGTTAATTACTATAATCAGAATTAGTATCTAATTATTATAAAGGGGCTAATTGCTCGTGGCTATATAAAGAATTTCTGAAGATCTGTGAATGAATAGTTGTTTTGTAACCTAACAGGAAATATGGGGAAACTGGTTAGTAGTCATTTTTACTATTTAATTTCATATATTAGATTCATTAGAAGTGTTGGATACACTAAAGTGATGTACGAAATTGCTTTTCGAATGATATCTATTCGAATGGTTGTGCACAATGCGATTATGTCGAAGCGCACACATTTATGAGGTATTCACTTTAACAATTATGTAAGTTTACACCAACTTCACCACCATCTTACTTTTTAAAGTTAACGTTACATAAAAAGTAGGCAGAAGGCTGATCCTTATACTTTATAAGTTATCTTTTAAAATGCCGGAATATAGCTTGCAGTAGGTATCTACCTTTTCATAGAAAATTACTCAGACAGCTTAACTACGATATTTACTTATAATGCTGTTTGTGAACATAATCTGTGTTTGTGAACATAACCTTTAACTCGTGTCTGCTTTTTACAACCTACCAATCATTTCATTGTATCCGTTGTTTAAATATTTGTAGAGTTCCTGCGATAGAGAAATCATGTCCTTATATAAATATAATATGGTGCTATGTTTGTTTTTTATTTAAGTTTAGTTAAAATCGAATTAGAAATGTGTATGTGTATATCATCAGATGCTGATTTTGTACCTCGCCCCGTGGCTAATGTGTGCTTCATGTCTGGAGATGGTCAACGATACGGAACCGCTGGCGAACTCTTCGGATTCGAACAAAGATATGTGAGTGGTCTTTACCAACTTTTACATGACATTCGATGGATGGTTCTATATCGTCTATATAAATCCCGCTGAAAATTGTAGCCGGACAGCTGTTTTACAACTATCTAGTGGTAACAACTATTGTTTTTCTTCATCTGTGTGCCAGGTTTTATAATTACTCCTTCAACCATTCCAAGGACCCACCTATACAGGCAGATGGAAAATAGTAATCTATAAATTTATCATATAATTATTATGGTCGATAAATTGCAATTCTAAGTAAATGTATAATGGACGATCTTATCGTTAAAAACGTTAGTGTGGTGCGTAATAATGAACGCTAACCCTGATTGCCTCATATATTGGTGGAGGGACTAATAGTGTTACAGAAGTTTTCTAGATCTTCCGATAATAATTGATAACACGTGCATGCAAATTGCACGTGTTACATATAAGTATTATATAATAATAGTATAAATGATTTACAGGTATGTTATACATGCCATGGTGTACCAAGTGGGTATTGTCACAAACAGAACAGATAACGAGACTACTAACTCGAATGCTACTACGTAAGTTATTAGGACAGTATCTTTAACACATTCAGTGCCACTGACATGCCTAGTGTGTCGTCACTAATCCTTATCGCCATGCCGCGAGCACGCCAGGCGTGTACCCGGTTTTCCAAAATATCTCAATGACCTTACTATATTTTCCATCGAAACGCACAGAGCATTATCCTCATGCCGTAAGCTAAAGAGCTTTAAAGTGGCCCGCAAAAATTTAAATTTTGTTATATTATCAAAAAAAAAAAATGTGATGCCGTGGCCACACTATGCTTGTTTATCTACAGGAGTTCGCAACCTACTATATTGACAGATAAATTTATAAAGCTAATCTATACATATAATAAAATGATTATAACTTATTGAATGTCTGTACATAGAAGATATTCAACAAAATTTTGATATGGTGTTATACATCAATAGAAGCCGAATTGTATGCGGTTCTCATAGTGGCCTAGAAACGAAGTTGAAGACTTTTGAGTGGTTTTTTAACTGGTGTAGTGCGTGGAAATCTGACACCCATAGGAGGTAGGTATACAAAAATAATATATAATCTCTCTTAGGACATTCTTGAAACGTATTTGTGAGCTAAGTTTTAGCTTTAAACTCAATAAATATTTTTTGTCAAGCGTAAGTCACCCACGGAATCAATGGAATTGAATATTTATTTATCTTGCTCTTCCTTAAATCAAACATAACATGACATTAGAACCTAACAAAATGTTGAAATTCTCTGATCAAGTTACGATAATTCCTTACTGTGAAATCTATTTCCTGCCATAATTAAAGTTTCACAAACACAAGCACTTTTATAAACATGATATATCTTCTGTAGTGCAAGAAATATTAATCAATCAGCACAATTGAAGCCGAAATATCGCTTTTTGTGATTTTACCTTTAAACAATGCCAGTGAACACGCCTAGCGCGTCCGTGTAATTTCATCTTCAATGCCGAGGGCACGCCTAGCGTGATAGCGGTTAATATAGGTCGGCATCGCTGAGCATTACTAGAAAATAGTGGTGGCATTGTTGCATGTGTTAACTATATAAAAAACATTACCCTCCTTCTGACGCAGTCGGGTAAATATATAACGTTCAGTAGCCGCATGTTGAGATGAGCTGGTCTCTTTTTCTTCCTTTTGGTTATAGAAAGAGAGGAATGGAAGGTTAATGGAAGGCCTTTGTTCCACTGTGTAAAATTACGGGTTTAAGATAGGAATAAAAGAACGATGGCGTCTAGTAAATATAAATGATTACGTGTAGAAGTCTTATTTAGAAGGAGTTGTGCAATAGCAAAGTTAGCGTCAGGGATAATAAGTTATATCTGTAAGCCAATTTGAAGTCCCTCGTACTATCGTAGTTGCTAAGCTAAAACTTGTGTACAGATAGATCACTCTGATGATCTGTACACAACTTTACCTATAAATATAAATTTATAGTTTTGCATATTTTAGAGGACAGCAAGAAACTTTAACGTTTTATCACAACAACGGTTCGCAAGTGGACTTGAGCAAGATCCCAGAACCTTTGATGACAAATGTGAAGGCGCAAAGTCTGGTAGGTGTGGCGCCAGTGTCCGGCTCCCAAGAGTTTACTCCCAACCAGTTACCGTGGAGCACGTTAAATCATTTGACGAACACAGCGTCTCCTCAGCACCCTATAGAAGGTAAGTATTATTGTGTGATATATGTGTAGTATTAACTGTAATGCTCTGCTACTGATGCTGTAGTTTGAATGGTCGTCTAGGCACTGCCAGAGCGCCGAGAGTTGTGGATTCGATCCCCGCATGGGATGAAACAATGTGTAATCTACATGTAGTTGGTTCAGGTTTGGATAGTATTCATATCCATTGTCACAATGTTTATAAATATTTTTGCGACTCTAGAATTGCCCTTAGACTTGAGAGTAGTTTTAACCAAAGAAATAGAAATTAATAATAGAGGAATGTAATACAGTCGTTAGTAGTCGATGGACTATAACTTTAAGGATTTAACAGTAATAACGATTAACCTTAGGTACATTAAAGTTATAATAACTATTTATGCATTATGAATGATCTGACATGTAGCCATTGCCACAGTCATACGTTCAAGCAATGTAAGACGTAGCTGCTGATTGTCTAGTTGTAAGAAGATGGAACCATCACAAACTTTGATTACGGTATACTCAAAGTTATGAACGTTAATATATGTATTAGTGGGTATTGTCCACTCATAATAAAAATACACACGTATTAACGCATTAACATCTACTTACTTTAATTTTCAGGTTCTAAAGATACACAAGTCTCGTTCAAAACAGTCAGAGATGTACATTCAGACTTAAACTTTGAGGATGATGCAGAGGGCTCGCTCAATAGCTTATACAAACGTTTGTTCAAGCGAGAAACCGCGGGCGACAGTACGCCGGTGGCGATAAGCAAGGGTTCTGCTGTAATACCTGTGACAGCTGGTGTTCAATCTATCGCTATACCTCCCTTGCTTACATTGAACAATAATCTATCCGAAATACCCGTACCCATCCCCAACACTTCTATCGTACATTATTCTAAAATTAACACCCTCGTCACTAAACCTTAATGTCAATTTATAATTATTTTTCTTATTTTGTGTGTTTATATATTACCTATGGTATTTAGGGTAAATTGCTAATCAATATTATATAAATTATACATTAGATCGTGTCTTAAAATGTATTAGTGTTAATTATAAATTATTTTCTCTTAGAACGCTGCTTATGCTACTTCGTTGTTTGTTGCTAAGTAAAATCGCAACGTAACTGCCCCTACTCTACCATTTAATCAAAGCACTAAATACATTATGTAAGGTTTATTTAAAATATTAAGTTGCAATTCATGTAACCAGCTGATTAATCGATTAATGTGACTTAACTTATAACTTTAACTTACTTTAATTCATATTTTAATATTTTTACTAATTAAAGACCTACTTTATTCTTCTCGGCTTTCTTATATGTATTTATTTGTTTTATTTTCATGCGTTTTGTTTGACTGGCATTTGTTTTTACCGTCGTCCATATAAATACTTACAATATAAAACACTTAAGTTGCTTATTGACAATTAGAAGCTTTTGCTCTTTAGTATTCGACGCCGCTGTGAAAGGTGTTGGCTGGGGAAAGCACGCACGCGCCAAAGTCACGCATGCGCTGTTGCGAAATAATGATTTGTCGCATCTCTTGAACAGTGGCGGTCGCGCTAACAAAAGAACAATTAATAAATACCACAATGCTAACTGGTCTACTTGCACTTTCGTATTTATAACATATCCTTTACACTCGGCGAATAAAAGTCGGGTGAACTGCCAACAACATGAGCTCGCCGAAGTTAAACGAAAGATGTCCCAGCAATATGAGCAATGGAAAGAAATTGCTCAGCAATGACTCTAAGGAAGACTCTTTAGACAATTCTGTAAGTAAGATTAGGAACAAATTTTTTAAATTTGTGTTTAGTCATTGTAATGAGTTAACGTGGTACTGTAATGTGTGAAGTGTAATGAGAGGTTAGTAACATGACGTGTCAGACCAGTCAATGAAGTTGAGAATGGTTTTGTATGTGATATAATTATATTCTTTTGTGAATTATTAACTTATCTTCATAAAATATGTAAAAGTAATAATAATTTTAAACGTTATCCTTTTTTAATTTTCAGATAAGAGAATCAATTAAGTCAGAAAGACCAGGCGGGAAGAGCGAGGAGGATTGGCGACGACGGACTATAATTGTGGAAAAGAAAAACGGCAGCTACGGCTTCACGTTACAGAGCTACGGAATACATTACAAAAAGGTAATTTTATTTCTCTATAGCTAAATATTATTATGTGATACAATCAAGTATAATTCTGTTAGTATTTATTTCAACCGCATGCATTGCGAATCACATCTAGTTTTGTCTTGTTCATTGTTTTAAATATTGTATTATCTTCATGTTTAGTTATTATTATAGCCGTTCTAATTAATCTAAAATGCACAAATAATTTAATTAGTTATTGTTTATTAAAAAGCGACTGCTAAAAGCAAATAATTTACGCATTGAATTTAAACTGTAATCTGCCTATTTCATATGAGCGAAAGGTTTTAAAATTGCCTGTGCCATTGACTAGTAAATTGGATAACTACTACTAGAGTATTTATCGAAATGAAAGTTCATGTTGGTAATTAACGGTCATTTTACAGGAACAAGAGATCGAGGTGATCACTTACGTGGACCACGTGGAGGGAGAAGGCCCGGCGGCAGCAGCAGGCATGCGTGAAGGTGACGTCATCCTGTCCATCAACGGGACAGACGTGGAGCGCGCCGACCACGCTGCCATCGTCGAAGCTATCAACCACTGCGACTCCAGGATGCGCATGGTCGTCATTTTCGAAGATTGCGTTCGTAAAGTGGAGCTTCATTTAAAGTATATAAACCTACAGCGAGCTTTGCAATCAAAAATGCGAGAGCTCGAACAGCTAACAGTTCGGGAAAGGCAACTTTTCGACTCAAACTGGAAGACTCACAGTCTACCTTCCCAAAAGAAGAAAACGTCCCCATCGGATGTAATTTCAGATAACGAAGAAAACAATATTGGAGAAAATATGAATAATACATATTGTCGGCCTACTCTCTCTAGCGAGAACGTAACTGCAGCGAAACCGCCTCCGCCCAACGTGTTTATGTACCAGTACCTAGACCCACGATACGGTGCGTGCCTCATACAACCTAACTTACGCACAGGTAGTTTTGTTATCACTGTTGGATCACCGAGGAACAGGCGAGACTGTCACCACTATGTGGTCAAGACGCCTAATGAATATCATCGAGCTTCTGAAAATTATAAAACCAGTAGCAGCAAACACAAAGTCCACAGAAGCAGCCATAGCCATGGATGTGCTCCTTGTATGCCAGCATACAATAATCAAGACGCCAATAGCCTTGAGGCCTATGATCTAGCCAGCCCATGTTGCGATCCCCATTGCGTTCCTAACACACGGAAGAAAATGCGAAGGAAGAGAGAATGTTCGAAAGAGCACAAGAGAAAAGAAAAGTGTCAGCAAGTGGATAAATCTACACAAAAGCCTGACAGTGGTCCACACATAAGAACTAAGAAAGTATGCCAATCGGGACACTGCTCTAATCGTTATCGATATTTAGCTACGGAATCGACGCAAACGAGCCAATGCAGTCTTCAATCATATGCGACAAGTAACGCGACCGTGCCGTGCGATAATTCCGCTTCTAGTTACAGTACCTCTTTGAGCAGCGACACACTCTTTTGGGACAACGATCGATCTGAACCTAAATCCTCGCCAAAAATACAATATCAGAGCAGCCATCAACACGTGAAGCCGAAGTCTTGGGATAATTTAACAACTAAAGCGTTTGGCGGTTATGGTTTCGGATATGGATATTTAGATACTACAACGAAACAACCTAATCGGTCTAAAAGTCACGGCAGAAACCATAGCAGCCGTAGCACGCAGAGTCACCACGAGTACCAACATCATTCTCAGGAGAAGCACTCACACCGACAGAGCGCACCGCACCATTACTCTGTCTATGCGAGGAGTCACAGTCACTGTGCTCCTACTAAGTCTACGGAGAGTCTTATCATGGTACCCAAATACCAGTTGGAGAGTAGTGGATCGGAGAGCAGGTTGGCTTGCGACTGCGTCGAATCTATTGAGTACTACCGCAGAGTCAGTACTAACAAGAGTCCAGGGGATACACATTCTACTGCATACTATACTCAGCATTTTATTTATCCCACACACTCGTACAAAAAGAAGGACTCCAACGTGAGCTCAGAGATAACGAGACTTTAAAAAGTGAGAATAAAAGCAATAGTCGTAACCATCACTGCTCAACAATTATAGGTCTAATACAAAATTACATCCTACTTGTCTTTTTACTGTAGATGCTATTTGTAATTTTATTAAGTCGCCATTAACTGCTTTTTACGTACGATTCATAGGTTTTATAATAAATAAAGATCTGAACTAAGTCTTTTATTATCAAAATTACTTTTGTTTAACACATCAGTATGTTAGTTTGTCATAAAATTATGCTTGTCACCCATAAACAGATCAAGAAAAGCCTACACAATCTGTCTAAAATTATTTTAATATTATTTTTTGACAGGAAAATCATAAAATATTATAGTGGTTCCATGGTTATGAAAATGATGTACCTACATAACAATGAACCTGGGTCTGCTTTTTCCAGTTGAATCCAAGTGAACATCTAGTGCAAAACATTCAAAATGTTTAGTTAAAACATTGTTTAGAATAAGTTAATAACTACAATTAAATAGAATACAGTTGTGATAAGTCATTTATTAAGATCTGCTATATCCTTGGTCGTTATTTGGGTTACCTATAAAATAAAATGTTTCCTTATGAGACTTCACTTCCTCAAACTAAAGCTAAATTGTGGCAAATTCGTTTGCTATCGCTGAAATTAGGTGGATGAACTTATATCTAGCGCGGGTTGTGAGTTGGGCAAGGGTCAGATGGCGGACAGTGCGCCTGCTACGCTCGCAGAACGGCAGAGCGTTGGCGCGCACCACCGCATCGGCATGCGTCGAGTCGCGCTACTCACCGCGCCGCCCATCGCGGCTGCCTCTGCGCTCACTATCGCTTTTCTACTATTGTCACTACTCAAAGTGACGACTGCCTTGCATTCGCAACAAGTAAGACAATTATTATTGTGTTTTTTATATTTGGATTCGTAAATCTGAAGCTATATTAGAACGTATTCTTGTGACAGAAGTGTAGCAAAGATCTCTTCAAGCTGTTGAAAAATGTTTTTTTGAAAATTGAAGTGTGATTATTTGTCGTATTTATTTTCAGCCATATGTTGTGTGCAAAGATTTAAAATCTCATGGGTGCTTTGTGTGGCAAGTTGACTCCAAAGATAATGAGGTTGGAGCAAGCAAACCTCAATGGAGCACCAATAAAGCACTTTTTTGCTTCATTGGCGACTTGAACCCTTATACGGCCAATCGAAAGTTTATTACGGTAATTCTTCTTAACTTTATATATTGTTCTAACGTTGTGTGGTTTCAATTGCTATGCGAAAAAGTGATCTACTGCTAAAAATAATATCAAGTACCTATTTAGGAAGCAAAAGCTATGCGACGTTTTAGAGTGTATTTGCGATCCTTTTAAAGGTGAAAGAGCGTTTTCCGCAGATTCTGTTAAGAACGTATAAATATTAAATCAATTTTATTATAATGAAGTCATAAGTGTAGAGTGTCAGCTTTATCTCAGTCTCTGAACACCCAATGCGTGCTTGTGACCTAGTTAAAATTTAAATGATCTGTGGAAGTAGGTAACCATATCTAAGTAAGTTTTGAAGAAGTAGGTATGCTAACATATGTGTCGGTTAGCGACCTTTCTTATACCTACACCTATTGATTAATTCTTCACTATCTAAACTATCTCATCGCTTTGTTTGTTTATAGAGACGGACTATTTTTAGAATCATTATATTTATATAAGCTCGGCTAAACATATGCCTAATTAACATGTTTATACCTAATTATGTCGACTTCTTGACCAACCAATGTTGCTTGTTGCGTTTCCTAATATATTTATTTACTATATTCGCGAATTACTTAGTAGGTACTATAAAAAATGCTTGAGGCGTCTTAAAGTGGAGATGTCGTCTATGTTTCTTTTAATTACCGCGAAAAAACCTGATTGTGATTGAGACTGCATATCGTCATTCTCTATTAGTAATCGAATCGTATATAATTGGGAAGAAGGCGAACACTTGCAAAATTAACAAATATCTAAATCAAATTTCGCTCTATACATAGTCCAAGTAGGTAAGTGTAGGTACTCTTAATAATATCCTATTAGAAGCTGTTTGGGTTTTAGGGCAGCCGGCATTCCTTTCATAATGCGTATTATCAGCTACTAGCGGCATTGTTTATATATTTAGATGATTTCAATAAAACATTTTAATTGTTTAATTAAAATAAGAGTAACGTGAGCAGAGTATAAAATATACGTAATGACTCGAAAATAATAATTAATTAGTTCCATGAATAAAACACAATAAATGAGATTCCTATAATGTTGAAGTCTTTAAGCCGTCATGTAACTTTAACCCGGTGATACGATAGCTCGATCATCGTCTTGTACATTTTTCATTGTACGTAGGTACATCCAAATATTTGTTAGGTAGACATATACTCATAGTATGTTTTTAACAATAAATGTTGCATGTCACCAAGAATACTAAGCAGTTACCATTAATGAAGTGATTTTTGATTTTCTTACTAACATTTGTATTCAAGTTCAGAAAATATAATTTGTATACGGTTTTTAGATTTTCAATTGCCCCCTTGATAAATAACCGATAAATAACATACAGTCTCTAAATACACATAATTGTAAAGTAAAAACTAAAGCATTTCTCCTCAACTTAAATTATGACGAAACAGAAACACACCCATACACACACACATACATACACACACACACACACACACACACACACGCACAAACACACACACACACAAACATACATTCACGCCGTTGATATTGTCAAGCTAATTAGTCCCATAGTCGCACGAAAATTGTAATACCTTTAAACCCTTTCCTGGACGAATGGTTGGGCCCCTATAACACAGGATTTTCCCAGCATCACTATTCACATTAGTATGTATTTTAAGTAATATTTTACTACATTATAATGTCATACAATATATTAAACTCTCTTGGCTAATAAAATTATTATTATTATTATTAGTATATTATAATAATTACATAATATCACTCCTTTTTTTTATAAACTGCTTATCAGAATGTGAATGGTTCGGGCATAGTCCACCATGCTGTGTCGAATAATTAATAATTGTTATTTAGCTTCGAAACATAAGTAGTCACTTTAAATTTATCGCTTGTATATTAGGAGATAACTTATTTTTTGTCAAGGTTGCTTGTGTTTCCTTGGCCTATGTTTCACAATTACACTATCGTAAATGGAACAAAGCTTAGCAAACAATAATGTTCTAGTACGATCATATTTTTAAACAGGTCAACCAATTTAGCAATGGGTCCAAAAGACGAGTATTATGCAAGTCTGTAAAAATTATGCACACGCACAGTCTTGGTTCGACTGTGGAAGACGATCTAGAGGGCCCAAATAGAGTGCGTCGAACAACTGGCTCAGGCTCTCCACGGGGCCGATATAGAGGACAAACCCAATCACAATACTTAGCTATAGATCGAGGCAATAACAAAGATGAAGGAAAGGCCGAAGCACATTCTGCCGCAGACTCCTCCAGGGCTACCGTTAGTGAGTATTCCAAAAAGAAAACATGTAATTCATATTTATGCAAGCATTAAAATATAGGTAGAGGTGAGGTACTCTATTCAAGGTCACTTATTAATACCGCGGGCGCATTTACTGTTTTTCATTTTAAAGATTGTATTGGTTTATCGACAAAAAATAGAAAGGACATCTAAATTTAGATTATTTCCGAGCACTTAGAAATTGATGTTTAAACGTATGATAATATTTAGTTTAAGTTTATCTGCCGAGAGTGATTATATAATTTTAATTAACGTTTCTGTTTTGGCGATCTTTAGATAAAATCTTCAATTATTTAAATTTTACTAACTCTCAATTACGCAACATTAACTCAGCAATACAATATCGACAACGGCTATGGTAAACATTTATATAAGTAAGTATATTAGCAGATACATAAGAAGTATTAAACGATATTATTGCAGGTGGCAACAGCGGCATGGGCCAAGCTCAAAGCCAATCTATGTACGATCCGAGTTGTGACGATTGCTTAGGCCGGTCCGATATAGAAGCAGCAAGTTTACAGCGGGGACCCGGAGGATCGTAAGTATATTCAGCTTTACTAAGAGATTTATTACACTGTCCAATTTATTTTTAATTAAAACCTAGATTGAATATATAAGTATGACTCTTCTATTACAGAACGGTTCAAGGGAGTACCTCTGGGAATGCTGGCTACGGAAATAGCTGGAATAATCAAGGCACACCAGGAGCAAATTACAATGGAGGACATGGTTCTAATAAATCTGGCACACCAGGTTTTGTGACTAGTCCTGGTGAAACTACTGGTATTGTGCAACCGCCATACACAATAAATCAGAATGGAATGCCTGGAGAGAATGGAGGACACTCAGGGACACCAGGATATGGACCTGGAGGACATTATGGACCAGGCGGTACAGGTGGCAACGGCCCAGGAGGGTCAGCCCAATATGGGCCGGGCGGCACAAGTGGACAGGGCCCGGGTGGTCAATATGGACCGGGTAGTACAGGTGGACAAGGACCTGGTGGTCAATATGGACCAGGTGGTAATGGTGGACATGGCCCTGGTGGTCAATATGGACCAAGTGGTACTGGTGGACATGGCTCTGGTGGTCAATATGGACCGGGTGGTACAGGCGGACAAAGCCCTGGTGGTCACTATGGACCGGGTGGTACAGGCGGTCAAAGCCCTAGTGGTCAATATGGACCGGGTGGTACAGGCGGACATAGTCCTGGCGTTCAATATGGACCGGGTGGCACAGGCGGACAAGGCCCGAGTGGTCAATATGGTCCAGGTAGTACAGGTGGACAAGGCCCTGGTGGTCAATATGGACCGGGTGGTACTGGTGGACACAGTCCTGGTGGTCAATATGGACCGGGTGGTACAGGCGGACAAAGCCCTGGTGGTCAATATGGACCTGGTGGTATAAGTGGACAAGGTCCTGGCGGTCAATATGGACTGGGTAGCATAAGCGGGCAAGGTCCTGGCGGTCAATATGGACCGGGTGGCACAGGTGGACAGGGATCTGGTGGTCAATATGGACCGGGTGGCATAGGCGGACAAGGCCCTGGTGATCAATATGGACCGGGTGGCACTGGCGGACTAGGTCCTGATGGTCAATACGTTCCTGGTGGTACAGGTGGACAAGGCTCTGGCGGACAATATGGCCCTGGAAGCTTAGGTAAGCAAGGTCCTAGTGGACAATACATACCAGGAGTCACAGGTGGACAAGGTCCTGGTGGACAAAATGCGCTAGGTGGTATAGGTGGCCAAGGTTCCGGTGGACCCTATAGCCCCGGTACACAATATGGTCCTGGTGGTATAACTGGTCAAGGACCGGGCGGACAATACGGGCCCGTCGGTGCGGGTGGACCAGTACCCGGCGGACAATACAGTCCTGGCGGAACAGTTGGACATGGACCCGGCGGGCAATACAGCCCTGGTGGCACAGGCAGCGGTGGCCCTGGTGCACTATATGGTCCTGGAGGTGTAAGCGGTCAAGGAACCGGTGGGCCATATAGTCCTGGAGGTGTGGGTGGCCAAGGTTCTGGAGGACAGTACGGCCCTGGAACTGTAGGCGGTCAAGGACACGGGCAATATGGACCCGGTGGACAGTTAGTTCCTACTGGTTCTACAGGATCTCAAGGTGGACCTTTTCCTTTACAGCCTATTGGTGGTAAATGGCCTTCAATATCAGGGCCATTCGTAGGTCCTGACGGATTAAACTATATCTGCTGTTTAGCGCCAAACAACGGTGTTCAAAATGGACCTGCTACTGGCAGCACAACGCCTGGTGGTGAAGGACGATTTGGCCCAGGAGTAGGCCCAGGAGTAGGCTCAGGAGCCCCAGGAGGACAATATGGGCTGGGTATACCAGGCGGACAAGGACCAGGGGGACAATACGGCTCTGGTGGGTCAGGTCATCAGGGACCGGGTGGACAATATGTTCCAGGTACAGGTGGCCCAGGAGCCAATGGAAAATTCGGACCCGGAGGCAGTGGAACAACTGGCGGACAATATATACCTGGCACTTCTGGTGCCGGACCCGGTACCGGCGGACAAGGACCCGGTGCACAATATGGTCCTGGAGGTACAGGTCGCTTAGGGCCAAGTGGCCAATATGGGCCAGGTCCATCTGGCGGTACTGAGGCTGGAGGGCAGTATGGACCAGGCACGTCAGGTGGACAAGGAGTCGATAGACAATATGGTCCAGGAAGTACAGGTAGCGCAGGATCAAGTGGACAGTATGGGTCAGTTCCACCTGGCGGTACTGGGCCTGTGGGACAGTATGGACCTGGCACATCAGGTGGACAAGGAGTCGGTGGACAATATGGTCCTGGAAGTACAGGTGGCTCAGGATTAGGTGTACAATATGGGCTAGGTCCAGCTGGTAGTACAGGGCCTGGGGGACAGTATGGACCAGGCGCAGCAGGTGGACAAGGATCCGGTGGACAATATGGTCCTGGAGGTACAGGTGGTCCAGGATCAGGTGGACAATATGGGCCAGGTACATCTGGTGGTACTATGCCTGGGGGACAGTACGGACCAGGCGCATCAGGTGGGCAGGGCGGTGGACAATATGGCCCTGGAGGTACAGGAGGCTCTGGATCCGGTGGTCAGTATGGCCCTGCAGGTACAGGCGGCTCAGATTCTGGGGGACAGTATGGGCCTGGAGGAGGCTCAGGATCTGGAGGACAGTATGGACCTGGAGGAGGCGCCGGATCTGGAGGACAATATGGTCCGGCAACATCATCAGGTGGCCAAGGACCTGGTGGACAGTATGGGGCAGGAGGTACAGGTGGTCCAGTAACGGGTGGACAATTTGTTCCTGGAAGCCTAACTAGTCCAGGATCTGGCGGGCAGTATGGGCCTGGTTCTTCAGGAACCGGTGGGCAATATGGTCCAGGAAGCATAACTGGTCCAGGAGCTGGGAGTCAGTACGGACCTGGCACAGCAGGTGGTCAAGGTGCCGGCGGACAATTTGGACCTGGAGGAGGATCAGGGTCTAGTGGACAATATGGTCCTGGAGTTACAAGTGGTTCTGGATCAGGCGGTCAGTATGGCCCTGCAGGGACAGGCGGCCCAGGTTCTGGCGGACAATACGGGCCTGGAGGTACAAGCGGCCCCGAATTGAGTGGACAATATGGCCCTGGTACATCAGGTGGACAAAGAGTCGGTGGACAATATGGTCCAGGTGGTGAAAAATATGGACCTAGAGGAGGAAGCAGCCCAGGTAATGGTGAACAATATGGACCAGGTGCCGCAGGATCCGGACAGTACGGACCTGGAAATCAATTTGTAAGTATATTTACGTTGTATCTCTATTCATACAATTTAATGGTTTTATTTTTTTTATGGCCAGTCCCACAACTAACAAGTAAAAGTTATCCGAAAGATAAATCGCATGCTGTCTCACTCTTGTTAGGTAAAAGAAGAGAGATGGCGAGTCTTTTATCTTATAGATAAATGCTATTTGGCGGTGGTGAACAAGCCCTTAATGTACCATAGGTCTATGTAAACCAAAAATAAATAGATTTAATAGTTTAAATAATTTTATTAGCTTATAAATTAATAAAATAAAATCAATAGTAGTAGTGTAATATTTTCAAAATTTAGTAATACAGTGATAAATAAACAACGCGATAAAATCCGTATATAGTACTTTAATTTCAATAAACATAGGTCTGTAAGTTAATAATATCAAATGTAAGGGGTAAGGAGAACTTCTTACCAGGTTACTATAAGATTAAAGCCCTGGCTCTGATCTACCATTAAAGAAATAACAAATTTTATATTGAATTTAAGTACTACACTTAATTAGTACTTAATATTAAAAGGAAACCTTTAGGTATATTGAAACCTTTATTTTTTGTTTACAGGGCGGTGACAATGATCTGTGTAAGTATTTTCAAGAATTCTATAAACACTAGGACAGCACTACTGACACTTCCTAGGACAGTAATACTGACTAGTATTTTTGATTGCACAATACGTACATTTCTTTTTATAATTTGCACCGGAATAATGTTTAAATACCTAACCGTAATTAAACATTATGACTCTCTCCCGATGCTCGTCTCGGTCATCGTCATAACTAAATAGTACAGTGCACCGAACTATACTGGAAAGGATTTTCTTGCGAAGTATCACAGTTAAGTTATTTTAATAAAGCTTCATGATAGATCTAATTAAACATACTTTTACCCATATTTCAGTTCCGCCACAAAACGTGGTTGATCCAAATACCGCTGCAGATGGTGATGACTCAGAAGCTGAAGCAAGCATATCTCAAGCAGCAAATGGCACCGTAGCTTCGGCTTCCTCTAAAGGTGGAAATGAAAAAGGACGTGCGCAAACACACGTCACAGGTACATATACAGGTAGCGGTTCTTTCTCAGCTCAAGCGGCAATAACGGGCGAAAATAAAGCTGCGGATAGTGAAGTTAGTGGCGACAAAAAAGGTGCATCAAGTACAGCTCAAGGAAGTGGCCGAAGTAATAAGTCACAAGCTAACGTTAAACTCGGTTCAGAAACAGGTTCAGTATTAACTGGATCACAAAGTGAGGGCATGTTACACTCATCCAACTCACAAGTCCAAGGTAGTGTTAAAGGAGGCATGGCAGACGCGCAAGCACGTGGTCCAGGTAGCACTTCCTCTCAAGCTCAAATTGGATTCACGCCTTACAAGGAAGGAGATAAATCGCATGAGTTACAGAAATCTCCGTTTGTTGGAGGTGGAGTGGCGTCGGCCCAATCTAATGGTCGCACTGGTATGTCTCAATCTCAACTTCATGGAACCTTTAAATATGGAATCACGTACAATGGGGCAGCACAATCTGGTGCTAGTTTAGATAAAGATGCAGTTTTCCCCAATAGATTACCATTCGATAAGGTCGACGTTTATGACGAAAGTAATAAAAATATCAATGTTGATGAAGACACCACTGACAATACGGACAAAATAGAAGACTTATCACCGCCACAAATGGACCTTGCGCCAACAACTGAAGTCGCATTTAAGACAGAGGTTGCGACGGAAATTACCAATCAGGAAACGACAAACAACGCTGATGAATCATACAGTCCTCATAGCCATTCGGATCATCATATACCCAACGAGGCTTCGTTGGTAACTACGCGAGCACCACCTGTTGAAAGCAGGCGTTCATTCCAAACACCATATAGCAGTAATAACGGCGATTACGTGTATGCAACAGATAAAGATGATAATCCACCGGAAGATTATGATGTAGAGGATGGCTACGGCCCTGAAGGGAATGATCCTGCTGAAGGTGAACAAGGATATATTAATACAAGTTATAACGAATTTTCTAGAGATGCTGAACAAACACACCAATCTCTGCAAAGTCCTAAACGTAAAGGTCTAGAAGTAAGACAGACAACTGGCGGTAATACACAACATATATTACTTGGCTCCTTGGCAGACCACGATGCTGAGATAACTCAAAGAAATTCTGAACGACCCGACGAAAGTAGGATTTACCAACCTGGGGAGCGCGTGCCTGGGACTGGCGGCTACACCATACCCATAGGTTTTACAGGCAGCGTGAAGTCTGTTGCATCAAAAGATAAAACGTATGTTGTCGGTTCAAAAGCATCGCCGTCACAGGCGCAGACAGTTTCAATTTCGCCAGGAAGTGGTCATGTAAAATATAAATATCCAGCTCACAGCAGGAATATTAATCCTAAAAATTTAAGGTCTCTGTCTAGTCCTAGGTCGGAAGACGATAACAGATATGTGTCAGTATCCAAGTCAGTAACACGCGCTCTCGATGACGAAAATAATGTTCGCAAACAATACTCTCATACTTATTTCACCAAATCTTCATCTTGCGGTTATTTCACCTTCACTTGTACTATGGTGAGCAGCGCTGAAGGTAAAAAAAGAGTATGCACACCAAAAATACCAAAGAATCCGGACGGAACGCCCATCAGATGTTAATTTAGGTTCATTAATATATATTCCCTTATTTAAATATCTAATATAAATTGTACAGATTTTCCAAGATAAGTCATGTTCTTTGGAAGTAAGTATAGATTAATATAGCTATTAATATTTTTTTATTGCTTCATGGCACTTTTTCGTTATAATATCGAGGTAGTATTGTATTCAGGTAATTAATGCAGTATGAAGATGTTTTAATGGCATAAAATCTATATAAAGTAGTATTTAGTAACAACCATTCAATCAATAAACAAAAATCTAGTTATATCAAATATTGATTATATGGAAAGTATGAAGTACTTACGTTTAATAGGAACTATCTATAACGTATTGATGTTAACAATGCACCATTGTACTTACTAAATCCATATCCTATCCGCAATGAGGGCAATTTATTTGTAATTCTATTAAAGATCACAACAAATACTGCACTTTCAGGCCAGTTGGTTAAAGTTAGTTTGTATTCTATTATCTATGATAAATTTGTAATTGTAATAAGTTTAATAAAAGTCATAATAAATCTGTTTAAGAATGATTGTGATCTTGTGTGATATATTAAACAATATACTCTACATTGTTTTATTTTTCCATGTCTGTTATGTTAGGTTATTGATAAAAAAACACGTTGAATTCTTTATTACAATGATGACGGTTTTATTCTTCAAATATTTTTATCTTATGATTAGATTTATAATTTTAGTATTTTTGACATTTATGGCGTGTTTCACCACTACCAAGTAAAGTCGTATAGATAAATGTCATGGCAAGTCAACGTTTAGCTCTCAAAGAGAGTATGCGCAATATTATTGTGACCGGCGTAGCTTTATTTGATAATGGCAAAACAGGCTCTAAGATAGATAATTTACGATAGTAACAAGTAAATTTTTAAACAGATAACTTGAAAACTACATACGTTTCCTATTAATATTAAATATTATCCATACCATAACCTACCCATACATTCATGTAAATTTGTATGAGGAGATTACAATTACATAGGTAAGTTGTGGATATAAATTAAAGGAATGTAAAATACAGGTATGATAGATCACATATCACAGGGCAAATATATTTAATTAATATTCAGTCCAAATATAAGAAATTATATTTAGTATATTGTATACGGGAATATATAAAAGAGATCTATTTCGGTAAGAAATGTAACAATTTCAAAAATATCAAGTACCTATTAAGAGAAGCAATTAAATGATAACATAACGATGACTGTGAGGTACTTGGCGTACAGGAATATGTAGGTATACCTACTTAACAGCTCTGTGAAGCAAATCATTTCGTTTTATACGAATTAAGTAAATTAAATATAATTATTAAAGCGAAACCAATACTGACATAAAATTAAAATAAATCAGATCTATCATATATAAATGACAAGATTCAGTCGATAAATGGAATGTATTCAGGAAACAAAGACATATTGTATACAGTTTGTATTTAATAAAATCCCGTTCAAGAAACAGGCGACTAATAAAATATAATTTTAGGAGGGCTTTTCTGATAACCAGATACCAGATGTATAACGCTTGGTATGTATTTCCACTGTGCCAAACACAAAGGAAATCACACCTACATAAGTAGGTCAAAATAAGTACCTGGATATGTACATATGCACTAGTAGCTGCCAGAGACAAAACAAGCAAAGTAACACTAATACTAACATGGCAACTAATGTTTGTACACATACTCATATAAAACACTTAACCGTGTATAGTGCAAGCTTATTAAACAATTATATATTGCTTGTGGGTATTACACAAAATTAAGTACAAACGTTTACTTAAATATAATTATAATGATGAACACATTTCTTTTAAATTAATTAAAATAATAATAATAGTGCCGTAATTACTAGTGCTATTCGTGATATGACACACAAATCTTAAATAAGTTTAAAGTTAGAATGTGCAAAACAGACATAGAGAGACAAATTTAAACCTTGCAGATTCTAGCATATTGGTTCACTTAAATTGCTCGCAATCAAAATAATTGTCTATTTATAGTTACATACAGGAACAAAATAAATATATTAAATGCTGCCACTCACAATAGTATATAAATGTGTCAGGTTGTAGGGCTAGTAAGATTCACAGAAAAACGAATAACAACGCGAGCGACATCTGCACAATAATGCATAATACTACGTCATAATTTACATATTATCCGTCACACATATGCACATTCGAATACACGTTAAATATTTGAACACAAATTACTCACACAAAAATATAAATTTAATCACAAATGAGATCAATTTTCAGAATGCAAATAGTAAAATAAATATTAAGTACTTACATTACGTTATGAGATTCACAATAATGGCGAGATTTGAACAGGTAGCCGAATACTGATGCGTAAGGAACTTGGATTTAATGGCCTCGTGTAGTTGAGATCATATAACATATGGGAACGACTTTGAAATCACACGGTTTTGTTAATATATAAATTCAATATAGTAAATTCCATAGTTACATTAATAACACGTCTACAGAACATTTTATCTGGAGTCTGGTACTCCGTTTAATATACACATAAATGCATTATTATGAATTATACTTCAAGATAACTGAATGTCTTATAGTCGAATACATGTCATAATACACATCAAGAATAAACATTAAACGGCCACCAGGAGACCTCTGCTGCTTTCAAAACATTGAGCAGTTAATTGATATGATAATCGTTGGTCGGTTACTTAATAAATAAAAATTCAACAGTCTAATAAATGTGGCATACTTATAGTAAACTGATTGTAACGTAGCCGGAGTGGGTACAACCAATGATCCGCGGCGCTGCTCCCTAACTTTATAAATCATCGTCAGTTACGGTTCTACTAGTTACTGTTCATTTACAACTTAAACAATAATTACTAATTAAAATAAAACGTATTATTATATCCGTCTATGAGTTAAATATAGATCTTTAAAGTAAAGTCAATTCTTTTGCTTTGCATATAGGACTACTAATTATTTGTTATTTAAATAATTTGATAGATTTGCAGTTCACGAGTGCAGCTGGTTTAATTGTTGTACCGTACCCTCTAAGGAACAATATAATCCACTAAGAAGGCCGTGTATTTAAACACAAGGAGATTCAATTCTGAAGTATTGCCTAAGATCAAAAATAAAAAAGATTCAATTCGTGAGAATAAATAAAGCTTAAAACTTTGTAAAACTTGTAAAAACGATAAGTCTGTGACGTAGCTTCTGTCCATAAAAAAAAACGAATATACTATACAATACATATGTGTGCGTTTTTACATGTATTATGTACTTTATGTACTATTGCTGCGTATTGCATTTTCTTCTACTTAACTATTAAGTTATTGACATGGATATGCAGTGGGTCAAAACAATCATTATGTAATATGTAAAATTAAGATCATACACCTATATATAACGAACATTTCCTAGTGCTGAACTAATAACCTTCATTTTATTAGTAAAGATCCTAGGAGTGACCAGTGTTGTGTATAAAAACTTATGTAAAACACTCCCGATTTTGCTTTGTAAATAATATCTGTGTTAGTTTTGTGTACATATAAACACCGACACACTTATACAAAAGGATAATGAAACGTAAATGAATACAGCTTTGAACCTAAAGTCTAAAAAGCTTTTATTAGTGACTAGAGGTCAAGCTGTCTGTGTTATATTGTTTTAGGGTATCTACATGTTGTAATATGCATCATCATCTTATTAATTATATGAACTCGTGAATTGCAAATACAATTATAAAATACATATTCCATTTGAATTAGTATATACGTATAATATTTATCGAATTGAGTTTAAAATTTGGAACACATTTTAACGCCGTAGAGGCGTTGCCCGTATCGGGTAGACAGCGTCAAATGACTGACTCACAAAACAAACTTACAGTTATTACACATTTTAACTTGCTCCACGTAAACGCTTCAGACGCTCTTTCTCCTGATGGTCGACTGGCGGCTCACGCTCGTAAGATATTATCTCCAAAGCTGTAAACACAACAATAATTAAATTAGGTTTTATAATCCTTCTCCTATTTACCATACTGCTGCTTTAGAGGCTACCATCAAATTTTATCAAATGATTGAGTATGTTCAGTAGTAGTTCATGGAGAAAGGGTTGCAGCACCTTACAGTTATGATTTGTGAACGAAATATTATTGTACACTTGGCGATTAAAAAAAGTGGCTATGAGTTTCTTGCCCGTTCTTCTCATGAGCCCTACACCCTTGCTTTGCTGACGTGGCATTAAATGTAAATTCATTCATAAATTTACGTGTAACTTTGACATTCATAAGTGTTACCTTGTAACCTAACTTGAATAAATTTATTTTGATTGATTGATTGATTAATCCAAACTATCTAAACAGTTTCATCGTGAGGACACCTGCGTCTCTGAGAGTTCTCCATAATGTTCTCGAAGCTATGTGAAGTCTGCCAATCCGCACTGGGCCAGCGTGGATATTGCCTAACCCTTCTCACACTGCGAAGAGGCCCGTGCCTAGCAATGGAACAGTTTAATACAGGACTGATATTATTAGTTTCAAAGAAAAAGTATTCTATTTAAAAACATTCTAATCAGTACAACCGTTTATTCGTGGTTGAGTAATATAGTACTAAACAGCGTTACAGTAAGTTTGTGCCGATATTTAAAGTAATAGAAATATATTATACCACATTTATAATTTTATTAAGATTGAGAACTTGTTGTATTCAGGCAGGAGGCCGTAGCTCTGTTATGCAGAGGTCTTGATTTAGATTCTAACATTTCTTAATTGTAGTTTTCTTTAGCGGTAACGAAAAACATCGCGAGGAGGTCTGCATGTTTAATAGGCAGTCTCACAACAAACAAGTAAAATTTATCCCAAGGATAAATCGCATGTTGTTTCACTGTTGCTGAGTTAAAGAAGAGAGATAGCGAGGCTTTTATCTTACATATAAATGTTCTGATAGATAATTAAACTGCACTGGATCCAGTGTGGTGGATTAAGGTTAAATTCTTGTGACTGACTGTTGATATAGAGGGTAATATTATACAGACATAACATTGTCTTCTGTTTAAGCGTATGTTATTCATTGAAATTAAACTTCTATATACGGATTTTATCGCGTTGTTTATTTATCACTATATTACATAATTTTGAAATTATTACGCTACTACTACTATTAAATTTTATTAATTTATAAGCTAATAAAATTATTTAGACTATTAAATCTTTTTATATTTAGGTTTACACTTTCTTTGACGTTTCGGTTGCTTTTCAGCAGCTATGGTCATGGGGAGACCTTAATATATTAGAGGATTTAAATAATTTTATTAGCTTATAAATTAGTAAAATTCAATAGTAGTAGTAGTAGTGTAATAATGTCAAAATTATGTAATACAGTGATTATACAGACATTATAATTAATCGTCAACAGAATAAAGTATATTTAAATATCACACCGTTTGTTTATCTTAATTTTAAGGAGGAGAAATTTTGTATCACAATAGATATATATTATATAGCAGATAGATTTTACCATTTTATGATATTAGATAGATATGTCTAAATATATATATATTTTATGTCGGCCTCGATGGCGTAGTGGTCAGTGTAACCGACTGCCACCCCTGAGGTCGTAGGTTCGCTACCCGCATAAGTAAAACATTTGTGTGTATGAACATGGATGTTTGTCTTGGTCTGGGTGTTTCTATGTATAATATGTATGTATTTACAAAAAAGTATACATATATGTATGTTTATCCATTGTCTAGTACCCATAGTACAAGCTCTGCTTAGTTTGCGCTAGATGGTGTTGTGTGTATGTGATAGAATATTATTATTATTATTATTATATTAGTATAGATAGGAAGATAGGTTACCGATCTCAGTGAGGGTTGGTCTGTCGTTGAGGAACCGCCAGACGGGCAGGTGCGGCGCCTGCTGCGACGAGGCCGGGCTCTCCTCGCTGATCAGCCGCCGGCCGGCCAGCTGCGTGCTCACGTGCCGGCTGAGCAACGCACACTTCTCGAAATTCACACGGTTACCCGCCAACCTAAACAAAATAATAAGTAACACTTTTAATACTCTAAAGAAAGAAACTCATTTATTCAACATATGCACACTTAGTTACAAATCCTTATATTATAAATTTGCAAGTAACTCTGTCTGTCTGTCTTCCCTTCTATAATAACGTTTAAACTTTCGCGTTAAAAGAAGAAAGAAAATATATAAAATTATTCAGCACACGCACACTTGATTACAAATCCTTACTAATATTATTTTAACTCTGTCTGTCTGTAACCTATTTACGGCTAAATCACTAAACTGATTTAGATAAAATTTGATATAAACTCTGTCTGTCTGTTAATATTTATTTACGGCTAAACCACATAACCGATTTAGATGAAATTTGATATAGAGGTAATTCAAAACCTGAATAAGGACATAAGCTAATCTTTATTGGTGTAGATAACACGCGGGCGGAGCCGCACGCCATAACTAGAATTTATTTATATAAAGGCTCGGGCTGACTTTCAAGCAAATTTTCGAAACCCAACTCAAATAAACATTACAGAGTAGCATAGCATGTAATGCTGAAAACGTTACCAACTCAGCATGTGCTAAACGTCAAAAACCCACGTTGCATGATATATGCCTAAATAGCTATGCCCGCGGTTTCACCCGCTTTTATGGTTACTACGCCAACCTAGTTGATCGTAGCGTGATGGTATATAGCCTATAACCTCCCTCGATAAATAGGCTATCCAACACTGAATAATTTTCCAATTCGAACCAGTAGTTTCAGAAATTATTGCGTTCAACCAAACAAACCAACTCTTCAGCTTTATAATATTAGTAAGTATAGATACATATCGGGTATTACTATTAACATGATCATGCACAATGTTTACCTTTTTATACTTGACGTTTCGACCAGGTTACACCACATTTATTCCCGTTACGTACTATATATAGTCTCAGGTATATCGTGATATGACTTTTTTATTGTTTATAAAAAATATTCAGTTCGTTCCTAAAGCAGCAACGCTTTTTAAATACTAACTAATGACAATCTACCTAGTCTATTATAATGAGTGAAATTTGAAGAACTTTTTGTAGTGCTCGTTACGAAAAGGCCATAATAATATGTATAGTAAAAATATGTAGGTATATTACGTATGTGTGTAAAGGCAGGTAAAATAAAGTATACACATGATCTTATGGCCATGCAAAACGTTTTAAGATAAAAGAGTATTAATTATATTTATGGCTGTACCAACTAAAATTCCTTAGCCTTCTTTACACAACAAAATTGTAACTTAAAAAAAAGTTTAAGATGATAACATATTTTGCGATCGTAGACACTATTGGTCGAAAATCGACAGGTAAAATACTATAGTTTATTACTCCATAAGAATTACACTTAATCTAGGTACAAAATATAGGGCTTAAGGTATAGATTTACAAACTGGAGCCTGACTTCTAAACTAGGTATAAACCTGTATCTTAGAAATTAGCGCTACCTTCTGATAGTTTCCCGCCACCTCCAAATAGCATTTATCTATAAGATAAAAGTCTCGCCATCTCACTTCTTTAACCTACCAAGAGTGAGACAGCATGCGATTTATCTTTCGGATAACTTTTACTTGTTAGCTGTGTGACTGGCCATTAGCATCACAAATGGTTATAATCATTAATATTCTCATAGAAGGACAAATTGTGATATAGTGATTTAATAGAAGTGTTAGATTTATAATAAATTGTTGTGTGTAGTGTGTGTACATGTGGCAATACAAAAAAAAAATTGAAATAAATAGTAAAAAGTAGTTACTTGGATGGAGAGCCTTGATTAGCAAAGTGTAGATCTCTGCAGGTGACAGACAGCAACGGCACGGCCGTCTCAGTGGGCGCGGCTGCCAACGCGGCGCGATATCTGTTCACAACAGTAATAATAATAAATGAAATCACACGTTGGACCCATGTCTCCATATAAGCTTCCCAAACGGCCAAATATTTTTCTAATATGGTAGAAAATATATGTGATAAGAGAAACATAATAAATAAAATCATTTGTCAGAATATGAGTACACAAATGATGATAAAATATACGCACCATACATGTATTTTATCATCATTTGTGTTCTGTCCATATTCTGCCATCAACTGGCGTACAAATGTTTTTTGGACAACAGTTAAGTAACTTATCTGATACATTCTTAATTTCTGTTCGCATTATTATTTTAAAGAATAAATTTCGATTTATTTTATATTATTATTTTAACAAATTAGCAACTAATAGTTACATATCAAACTAAAAAACTGACAAACGAGAGTTGTTGTTCTCACCCATACTTGTTTTAAGACAGGCTGTGAATTGACTGATCTCTGAGTTTGAATATTCCTTACTACGGCAAAAGTACAGTCTACCATCAGATGGACCGCTGTCTTATCAGCCACCAAACGTAATTATCAAAAATGCATCAACAAACGGCATAATATTATAAGTATATCCTTATAGATAGTTTTATTTTTAACTTCTCAACTAACGCTAGGAAGCTGGCATCCGACCTTAACCAAACTATTTAAAACGTAAATTGTGTTATGATAGTCTTCTTTTGTTTGAATAGCTTTTTTGTATTTTCGTATTTTGGATAACTGGATTAGATGAGAGGTGAAAAGCTCCTGTAGTCCAAGCATTCCTTTATATGCTGCGTTAGTGACAATATGAAGCCAAATAAAATTTTACTATAGTATACGCAGACATCGCCTTGGTGTTTGCCCCTGGTTAATGACAATCTTGGGGCTTTAATGCCAGAGTCGAGACTCTGGCATCATGAAAGTGGTATAGATTCTAATACGCTATAGGTACTCAGTAGTATCGCGTAATCTGACAATGAGTATCGAAGACAACCAAGAATTTCTTAAAACAAGAAATTTATTGCTCGTAGCAAAGGTCAAACACAGGACGTAACGTTTACAGGCGCAACGAGGCAGTAATCAATAATGAAATTACATTTGAACTGCTCCTTCAATGGTTAAAATCTCAATCCATTGTTAAATTGTGAGTTTCCGTCACACTGACACATTCCAATAATGAGGATAGTGCAGGACATACCTGGCGTGATTCCCGCTAGGCTCCACACAAAGTTCTAACTGTCGCAACTGTTGGCCACATACTGCTGATGTTCGGCTCCACTGAAAGGATATTGTGACTATATAAAATACCTTACATGTATAAGATGACACAGAAAAGGCTTTTTTTTAATTTGCAAAGCAGCTACTAAACTTCTTTTATTTACTGCAATGTGGCTGCAATATACTAGCCGGCAATAACAAACATCCTTACTAATTTTATAAATTCGAAATTAACTCTGTTTGTCTGTAACCTTTTCACGACTAAACCACTCAACCGATTGAGATGAAATTTGGTTCAGAATGTAAGTACCACGCGGGCGGAGCCGCATGCAAAAGCTAGTTTTATATAGTGTTACGTGTTGGGTGCGTAATTTATATAATATTACCGACTAAAACACGTTTTATTTTAACACACATATTTCTTTGTGATGTCGTTTAGCCGACGAAACGTTTAGTCCACACAAAAGTGAATGCTGCCATCCTTCTTCTTCACCAAAACCACTGGTGAACACTATGGACTGGACGAAGGCTGAATCACACCTTCATAGCGTCAACTTCATGTTCCCGTGCCATTGGTACACGTCTTGGTCGCTGGCAGATTGGTACCTCATTGTCTGTTTTTATTTTGTGTTGAACTAGGGCAGTCTTGCCTATGTCAGCATCACTTGTCGAGAAGATGTCGGCAAACCAGTATAGCATCGTCTCAGCCTTGTTTTTTCTTCTCTCGACAGGTTATTCTGGCAGTCCTTTAAAAGAAAAGACACGTCATACCTTGCTCCTTGAACTTTGGCGTTGGTAGGCTGTTGATGGCATCTACGCAACCAAACTGCTCCTTCACAGGTGCCCAAAACCGTACCTAGTTTCATGTTCACCTCCTCCTCACCTCGGAGGGTTATGTGCTGATCGGTAGCTGTCATATGATGTACACGTTCATGGTTCCCGTAGTAATCCCTAGGAAACCGTCTGGCTAGTCGGAAACTGACGTTCGGAAAGTGTCTAATGTCAACTTGCACGGCATTTTATTAATTTCGCCATCGATGATCAGGCTGTTCCCTTCACACTATTGTGAGATCTAGATGAGGATCTCTTCTAACACCAGCCAGCACCCGCACCGTAGTCCTGGCGTCTACTCGTTTCCCTGCTGTTTCCGGCAGGCGCATCAGGTGGTCCTCCTACCGGCGACTGATTTCTGCTGCGTGGATTCCTTCGCTTTGGGCAGCTCAACCTGATATGGCCTCTCTCGCCCTAGCTATAACACCGGGATGAAGTCAACACTTCCCTCATACGGTGAGCTCGATCATCCCGTCACACTGCTTCCACCTCCAGACCGTGGGCTAGGGCGTCCTTTAGGTTTTTGAAATGTCAGAGTCTCACTGCGGTCCTAACCTCCAGGTCTCGGATCCCGTCGGTGAATGATTGAACGAGGTTCCCGTCGATGAGCGCAGGTGAGGACTGGTACGCCTTTCGAACCAGCTTCTCCATCTCTAGGGCCCACTGCTACAAGGTTTCACCAACACGTTGCGATCGGTCTTTCAGCTGGGCGCGAAACACGTGTTCCAAGTGTGCGTCGCTATATCTCGCTTCCAATGCTTCCAACAGCTTCTCTTACGTGACGTCTTGACCAAGCGCCTCTAACACGGTCAAGGCCTGGTCGCAAAGCCCCAAGGTCAGAGCTTGTTCTTGCATCCACCCGTTCGATTTAATGACGGCCTCGAACTGGATCTTACAGGCTGACCATGACGATGAGCCGTCGAAGGTGGGACTTTAAAGCCTCGTGGTGAGGGCGCCACAATCGCAGATGTCACGATTCCATCTCCAGCCTTGAGCCCACGTATGGTTTTCTCCATCTCGGCGATGCGACTTTCGTGGCGTTGAACTTGCTTTTTCACCTCCTTTATCTCCTTGCCAACCGTTGCGCTGAGAACTTTTAACATCATCAGCTGCTCCTACTGGCGATGGATACCCTCTTCCTTATCGCGTTGCAGCTGTTCCTCCTGGCGGCATACTTGCTCCTCCTGGTAGCGCGCTTGCTCCTCTTGGCGGCGTGCCTGCTCCTGCATAAACGCTATCAGAGTCGCGAGGTCGGGAATCATCAGCGAGTGAGCTGCACTAGATGGTTCCGCTGCAGCCGCGTAGTCACGTGGTCCACCTGACAACGTCGAGAAGGCGTCTCCAAAGCGCCTCTGGTCCACACATTGCTGGCTCTGCATCCTGGTACGCTCCCCTTCCACTTCCTCCTTCGGTAGTACTGGCATATTCTTTTCCCACTTCTGATACCAATTTGATACGTGCCGGGTTCGAGGAATAAGAATTTATACAATATTACCAACTAAAACACGTTTTATTCTAACACACAATTAAATTTAAAACACAACACACACTATACTACATTTTCCCACTGTAACTGCTTCAAACTCTGTGGTATTTTCGCTTTCGTTCGCTTCGATGAATACTTGACCGCTTACTATTGTAAACTGTCTTGGTAGTGCGCGTGCGATTATATGCTATTCAATCGTTTATGGAATTTTCTAGATGCGCCATACTTGTATGTTCCTTAAAGTACGACAAAGTTCTAGCGCTCTCTCTACTCTTCCCGTACTTTAAGCTACGTAGTTCAGTAAGACTTCAATTGATTCAATTTCTATATATACGTAATATTTGTGCAATGGTTATGATTGTGTGACTTTAAAATAACTTGAATGGTTGGTTTTTAATATCGTAGTGACAATGGTCCATCGCTTGGCTGTGAGGGGGATAGGTAACATTAAGTTTAATTATAAGCAAAGGTAATATACCTTTGCTTATAATACAAAGGATAAAGGAAACATAAAGGATATTAAATATACTATAAATGAAATATAAATTTACTTACTGTCTTCTTTAGTCTCGTGACTGGCGACATATTGAGGGCACTTATGATTGCCATAAGTGAATTAAAATTACCGAGGTTAAAACACTCTCTGGCAGTCATTACCCACTGTTCGATAACTCGAGCGCGATATTTGCTTTTAACAGCCTGTGTAACAAAAGAGCACTTTTATAATAACATTATAGAATAATTTTATGGCAATCGCGTAAATGTATACTATTTATACTTATATTATTATATAAGTTATAAATTAACAAAATACCTAAATAGATACTGTAGCAAATTAGATTCCAATATAAACTTTCCAATAATTCAATAACTGTGATAGGGCAATGAATTGCCGTAAATCTTAAGAATTCGAAAAAAATGGTTCATATAATATGCAAAGGTATTGAGGTCAGAGATCAAAGGTCATAGTAATTTCGGGGGTATATCGACTACGCTGAGTCGAATGAGGTTAACCACGAGTCTCTAGCTCTTACGGTCAAGTTGAAAGTTGTATAACAGACAGACGGACGGACAAAGCTATTATATAAGAGATTTTACAAACTCTAAAAACGGGCAGCAATACACATGTCAACAATAATCAGCAAAGTTTTAGGAGATACAGTATCCGTTAGCAGAGGCACTGATTCACCTTTTCTCTGAGGTTCTCAGGTCGGCTGCTCAATATACGAAGCCAGAGCTCTAGAAGCGGAAACACTCAAAACCATAATAAAATAATAATATACAATTTAATATAAAATAGTATATATATATTATAATCTTATACAATACCTTAAGTATATCAGTTGCCACTAAATAACTGAGTCTGTTAAACCAATCAGCGTAAGCCTCCAAATTTCTTGTGCTTTTAGTTTCTATGTGGTGTAAGTTGATAGAGCCTTTGCCACAGGAGGAGGTCGGCTGAGGAGGCTGCGATGGGGCGAACGTCTGCACAAACTCTTCAGGCCCAACAAAAGATAGTCGGTGCAGTTCCACAATAGTCAACTGGTTTGCCAATTCGACAGGTGTTAGCCCCAGCGTCAGTATATCGCCCTGAAAATGAAAAGAGTTTATAGAAAAAGAGTGTCTATATACAGAAAAAAAGCAGACATGTTAGTAGCGCACAAATAGTGAAGACTTCTGAATGACCTAATTGGATTGTTCCCGTATTGTCCTCAAAATACAATCACTTTAACAATATCCCTTGCAAAACAATTGTTGCACAATTATTAGAATGATAGCTACTTCTTTCACTGGTCTAATCTTTCACAAGGTCTTTTGTTATACATTGCGTTATATTTTATCAAATTTTCAACACAAGGAGTTATTAATAACAAAACTGTATGCATCAGGTTTTCAACATCCATTACTATGAACATAACATATCTAGTGTATAATATCACTGGTGTATAGGTATAAAACTACCACCAATAAAGTTCAAAACCACGCACAATTAAGGGTTCTGTAGTTAAGAATAATAATAAAGTGAAAATAAGCATTAGTAGTAAAAAGACATCTTTATATTTAGAATCGCATATAGCAAGGTTTCACACATTAATATATAAACAGGTATTTATTATAAATATTATAATACTGCTGCTACTAGAGTTACAACATAGCTTTGTCAACCTTTATCGTATTTTATGTACTTAATTTTAATAACTGTTTGCTGCATAAAATGGTTTTATAAAAAAACCATCTCATCTCAATATTATTATAATATGCTAGAGTAAAAGAATACATAGCACTGAGTTGAAGATATTAGTAGCAATTAAACACATTTTGGTAACCGGTAATGACATAATTTGTAAGTGTATAAGCATATGCATTCCTTGATAGTTCAACAAGATGTAGTGTCATGAAGGATCCAATACACCAATCCACTTTTAGCTATAGCTTAGCTATTAAGTCAACTTCATCTATCTAAGCTAGTTCGCTTAGATTGATGACACAGACTCATTTAAGTCATTAACTGCATCAACATATAAACCAACACCAGGTTAAGTAAATGATAACAAATAACGCTAAGCTTGTATGTGAAGGGTGACAAATCTCTATGTGATTACACAGAGATTTGTCACCCTTATAATACTATAGGTACACAAGCATTGCCATATGACACAATTATTATCACAAATTACACATATTTATGAACAATATAAAAAATTTTGTTATATAATATATGTAATTTGGAGAGATAACCACATTTATAATGCAATTGCATAAGTTTGTGACTGGCAAAATGGAGCACCTGTTTCAATATACAGGTCATTTCAATACGCTAGCAAAATTGGGTTTTCTAATGGGAAATTCGTAATAGTATAGGCAATGGTACAGGACTAACAATGCACCTGGTGGAGGGCAATAGAGTTGTCTTCTGTTACGTCGGATTTAAGACACAGCTGACGAAATTAAGGTATAACACATCAGATTACATTCAATATAATTAAAGTAGTTTAAATAATTTATTACCTGGACAAGTTGATCCACAGCCACCACTTGTGGTGTTTCTACTAATGTCGCTTCATATTGTTCAAGAGCTGTCAATTTGTCCAGCAGTTTCTCTAAAGTAGTTGACATCTCAACCCGAACAGATGCCATGTGGTCGGCTGCACACCTACAGAGTAATGACCACTTAATGCTATGTTGTTTTATTCCTGAGTACATATAAATAATCATGCCATCCATACATATACATAATTAAGGTTGGTGAAATGAAAATAATGCATATATTTATGTTAATGTTTCAAAATGGCTAAGCAATAAGTTTGAGAGATTTCTAACATGGTTAAAAACTTTATTTACCTCTGAGTAATACTTCTAACAAGAGCCATTACTCTGTCATCGCGGAAATCGTAAGGAAACATACTCGTCCACTGGCTTAAGACTCTTACTAGAGAAATCATATCATTCAGTTCCTTGTCTACCAAATCCTTGACTTCAGCTTTGCCCTGATATTGATGTTGTTGATATTGAAAGTAAAAGAGAATATTTAGTATTTTATGGTATATATAATTTTATATAACAATTATACTAAAATAATGTAAGCAAATTACTTCAGTTAGCTGTGAAGTGACAAGCAACTGTAATCTCTGTAATACAAGTGTAGTATGATCAAAGAAACTTACAATTTTCTCATAATTCTTAAAGTATCGTTTACAGAGCCTGTTCAACAGTTCATGTGGCTTTACAAACAACCGTGAACATAATAAGAATGTGAATGTAAAAGATTTGCTTGCTCCAGGCCTAAGCATATCAACCAATGCTTCTAATGTTGCGCTCACAATCTGACCATCCCTATATTCAACATCTGGCTTATCACCTGGACAGTTCACATACGGTAGTGTGGCTATAGTCTTAACTCCAGGCGGAAGTACCGCTGTCAACTAAAATTATACATAATGTATTAAAAATTTTATAATGATAAAAGCACTAGTATATTTTAATATTTAGTTTTGATATACCTGTTGTCCATCTACTTTTTGGGCGGAAACAAAATTGATACCACCATTCATTACAATGTGTTTGCATGTGGTCTCTGACATAAACTTGTTCCCCCTTACCATTGAGTAGTAATCATCATTCTAAAATCATTAAAATGCATATAATACATGTAAAAGTATTATATCCTCAAAAATAGAGTACTTGTCACTTATAAAGGATAAAATGGACAGTGTGTTTAACACTATACTTGTCACGCATTATACAAAACTGACAAAGAATGTTATGCAACTCTAAACATTACAAAAGTGTAACATGAGCACATCATGTTTACTGGAGTTGGCACACAAGACTGATAATGATTAATAACAATTAAGGACAGTATTGAAGCCTCCTAAACATATAACTATTACTTTATAAGTTGTATACGAGCATGATTACAATATTATGCAATCCATAATTTTAATATTATACATTTATGAATTTTAAAAGAGTATATAGGTTTACAAACTACATATAATAAAATTCAGCAATATTCTTTGGACTGTAAGAATTTAATTCTTAAACCTTTGTGTAAATTCTATATAATACTTATTGTGTAGTGACACTGCTGATGCTTTAGTTTTGTAGTCAGGTGCAAGTAATTTCTTTAGCATAATAGATGTATGTAATGTGTAATAATGCACTTATTAGTTTTAGTATAATAGTCAATAATTTTACTAACTAATAGGTTCCAATATGGTTACATACTAATAGTGTTGACTTTAGTGTACACATTTCTACAACTAACTTCATACATTAAATGCAGCAGCATACTGCAATAATTGTCATATATGTATGTTACACATGTAGATGTGTATCTACAACATTATATACCAAAAGAGAATTGCATATTTGATTGTTATAGTGAACTTACATCATAATAAGATAGCCCCGTGCCATGCAGGAGAGCCGTATCAGGAGGTAGTGGAGCAAGATCGGTGGGTGGTGGTGGCACAGGTGCTGGCTCTGTAGGTGCTGGGGGCACTTTTATATTACAGCCGCTACATGAGGCTTCATTCAATTTACTTGCGTAATAATACATAGCCATTCAATTCCTTAATATCGACTTACACTAAAGGCTTCTATTGAAGCTGTCTGGCAGGTTTTATGTAAAGGAACCCATTGGATAATCTGGAATAAATCATACATTAGATATGTTTCTATTATTATTTTAATATTGAATACAATGCATTGTTTTTGAAAATGAAGTTTGTGTGCCATAGCCTTTTAATAATAAAGAAGACTGATATATGTATTCTAAGCAAATAGCAAGTATAGATAAAATAAATACTAAAAACCATGATACTGAGAAAATAATTAAAACCAATTTGTGTACAACACATTTAAAATTTAAATGCATCATATGTTATTAAATTTGTCGTAAAAATTGCATTGATCATGTTTTTGTTATTTGTTCTAGCAACATAATGTTCATATAATTGAAATGTACTGTATAAACTGATGAGAGATTTAAAGATATTTATGTAAATATAATAATGCAATATTATTATTATTTTTAAAATATGCAAGATATATGTTTATCTTCTAATTAAGCAATAATAAATGTACCTAGTCGTTGAGTTTCTTTTACTCGTTTCCAAAACGAAAGAATTGACAGAAGCGAAAGGTGAAAGTTGCTATCTGCATGAATTAAAGGTTTAATACTTACCTTTCTTGAAGCTATTTTCTTGGTTCAAACACACACACGAAAACTATGATCAAATAATACCACATACATAACACAATTTAAATTGTTTTAATTATAAATCTAAAATAAAACGCAAAATAGCGCCAATCACACAATCACAATCAAATCATAGACTAAATGATATTCTAGTTAATGTTGCTTTTCAGGCACCTAGTAGCAAAGGTAAACATCATCAGCCTTTGAATGCTACTCATCAGTTTATATTCAGGTAAGTATATAATTAATAATAATTAAAATCATTACATCACTATTTTGTGGTCAAATGATTAAAATAAATAATAATATTGGTTATCTTTTAATTTTATACTCATTTCCAATGGTTGGAAGCTACAAATTTTGTTACATAAACAACTACTTATCCATAATAACGAAAAGATTATTTGGTTAGAGGAATTCAAGTTGTTCCATAAATCAAACTACAAATACAACACAGGCATATCGCACCTTAAAAACGTTGTTTCTTATTGCAGTCTATATTCTCTATCAACGCTTTTGTACTATTTGATTCGCGGAGCGACTACCGCAGCACGAAAGCGGGCTTTTCAAACATCTGGTACAACTTGTAGGCACAAGTAAAGATGAAATATAATATTTTAAGATTCAAAACAGTTTATTAGGCATGTTCAAGGCACATTTGGTATAGGCGTAATATTTGATATTATGGAATGCTTTGACTATATGTGATGCTTCCAAATGAAATCGTCTCGAGGAAATAAAAAACGCATCATCGCGTCACTGGTAATTGAAATACAGGATGCCTGGCTGTCATTTATCTGGGTTGCGTACAAGGGGCATTTGAAAGTATTACACCTACTTATTACATTAATTAATATATTTTATGAGTGGTAGGGTACACAACAACGGCATTTCGGCTACACCTCTGTCCCAAGTACCGACTGGGGTAATTAGGTAATTTGACATCCGTTGTGGCGTTTTCCCACTGGGAAGGAAAGCTAGTGCTCCTCATGAAAGCATAGAGCTGTCAGCAAAGGGACCAGGGGATCTAATGAATCGCCATTAGCTAGTGTAGGTAAGTGCGACAAGTTGACGCGCCGATTAGGTAGTCCCGGTGTAACGCACACGACATTACACTGGGACTTTCTAACTGCTGGTCTGGTCAGGCTGAAGGGGTATCCCTACCCGGAAAGTAAGTAATATCTAAATATCTACCTTGGTAGGCTAACCACCAGCCTGTGTTACAAGGTAATACGAGAGTCAAAACGATTAAATAACACGGTATTTAACAAAACTATTGCTGCCGCTCTGGGACTGACTGAAATATCAATGTGTAAAATAGGTATCTTCCCCTAAACTGCTATCGCCTGCCAAACTGAATCGATTTTATTTATTATTAAATTTTATACAAAATATGTGACGGGTTCTAGTATTTAGTTTTTGTTTGCTGCACGCCTTAAAACAACATTATGATCAAGAGACATTTGTAGTTTTGAAGAATTCTTAGAATAATTAATTATCTAAGGTAAAAATAAGGTAAAATCTTTTTTGCTATAATGTTATTATGCAGGGAAAAGCAAAGTTATATATTTGTATTTAAATAACGCTCACCGCATTGCCTCCTACCATCGCATTACCGAAGTTCCTAATACTTAAGTAAGTAGGTATAATAATCAAAATCAAATTTAGATTGATTTATTTGTGAAACATAAATAGAAGAGTAATTGCCTAATACTAATACTTAATATTGTCAAAATACAATGGTTGTGCTCAAAATATTACTGTTTCGCCGTGAAATAGATACGTAACAGATAGAAATATTTATCTAATTATATTGAATTATAGATAAGAATGCAATAATTATAAGTAAGGATCGAAGGAAAAGGGTAGATCCGGGGACTGTACCAGGTTTTTAATTACCCGCGTAGGTACTTTTAACCTGATTAATAGATATTATATAATATAAATAATTATTCTGAAATGTAACCCAGACAAGATTTTAGGTTAAAACAATGTAGGTATAGATAGAGGAAGTAATGTTAGTAACTCCATAGTAAGGGGTTGTGGAACGCCGTCGCCTCTCTCTGTGAGGAAGTAATTTCCTTAAAGGAGGCGGCGCGGCGGAGCGCTAGAATGAGCACTTAAACCCTCTTCCTAACCGCAGAGCCGGATGTCGAGGGCTGCGAGACGACCTACAGCCATCCTGAGGTTTGACCTGGGGGTGGTGGGCTTTGTGCGCCTGCTCATCATCCATTCAGCACCAGGTCCGAGTGACGGCGTGCGTGTTCCCACGCGCGCCTCTGTATCGAGTCCGTCTCCTCTCTAAGCGGGGGACAGTAAAGTTTTATTAAGAAGTGACCAAAGGATAGGTCTTATCGTGTAGTGGCCTGCTGTTGCATATGTCGGGCCGAAACCTCGGCGGGATCGCGACCGCATGTGCAAGAGATTCGCGCGGCGCCGCTGATTGCGGTTCTGTCGAGGAACACCGTGGTAGGTTTAGTCGGTATTCCGAGAGGTCTAATATCATCATTTCAACATCTTTCTTTACCCCGGTGAGTCCGACATAACCCTTCCACCCGCCTGCGCGAAGGAGCAGAGGTCAATGCATCAAACCACGTAAAAGAAAAAAATAGTTTCTCATTTAGCGTTTGTATATCCTAATCCTGACTAATATAATTTCTTACGCTGCCACGCCTTTACTACTCCAACGATCATCATGAAATTTTGCATACCTACATACATGTTGAGAGAGGAACAGAAAGTTACATAGGGTACCTTTACCTTTACCTGTTATCCGTCAAAAGTACCTAATATACATTTTAGCAAGCAAAGCCACAGAAAAAATGTAGCATATTGTAATGTTTTTGATTGGATTTATGAAAAATATAAGTCTATTTACAAATCTGATATTACAAGTTATTACTAGAACTTATAAACAAGTTACTAGCTATTTTGAATAGCTGATTATTATTCTTAGGTGTGGACTAAGTATCGAACAACTTTTTTGCGATTCAATTCCATAATTATTTCTCATCATTGCCGAAGTTAAGCAACCTCAAAAGAACAGATGTGCCGTGATTTTGAATGACGGCGATATTTGGTGGTTTCCATAGAAATATGTAAACAACTTTTATTTTCTTTGCATTTTCATGCTTGATTGTTATCGAATGTAATATTGTAAAGTGGCTGTTCTCTATAAACGATATTTTATTGTAATATGTTTAAGATTGGAGAAGGATGGCAAACGGCAATCATGAAAAACATAGGATGTCCATTCTACCAACAGTAGATACTCGGAGCAGAAATATTAAAAATGTGCCGATACCTTACAACAGGTAAATCAATTAATAATAACTACTAAGTACATTACATAATTAACTTGCACTTGTAGCAGAAGTACCTACCTGCAAAGCCTCGTGATTTAGTAGCACGAGGAAATGTACGTACTTTATATGATTTTCAAGTGAATTCAGATAAAGGTTTTAGTAAAAAAATTACAAGTCGTATATTTTCGTCATCGGTGCTATGTGTCTTTGTGTATTTAAAATGCAGAAAGCAGATAGCAGATTTTAGGCCGCAGCATAATCAGTGTAGCGGTGCTATATTGGATTAGGCATCCCCCAATTTACGTCGAAAGCTGGCCTCGCTTGCCACATAAAGGCTTTTACCAGTAAACCACGTCTGTAAACATTTAACAATAAAAAACGCTGTATAAAGTGTGAAAGGTTGTAAAGTGAGCCCATGACTAGATATATCGTTAAAGAATATTGCTGGTAATAAATAAACATAGAAAATCAATTATTATAAATATAAACTATCTTCTTGTAAAATTGTCTATTTGCGCTTGAGGAAAGGGCAAACATGCTAGGAGATCCCGTGCCATCAGAGTAGGTACGGTTGGTACACTCGTTGATCAACGAAGCAGACGTGATATTATAATGATGCGATGAAATGTATATCAATATCAAATAATTAATTATAAGTATTTTCTGTGTAAATGATTTGTAAATCTTTTGAGAAAATAAATGTCTTAAACCTTATATCAATATATCGATGGCGTAGTTCGATTCCCGCACAAGTCAAACATTTGTGTGCATGAACATGGATGTTTGTCTTGGTCTGGGTATTTCTATGTATAATATGTATGTATTTACAAAAAAAAGCTATATATGTATATTTATCCAATGTCTAGTACCCATAGTACAAGCTCTGCTTAGTTTGGGCTAGATGGTGTTGTGAGTATGTGGTAGAATATTATGGTAGAATATTAATTAGGTATGTGTTTGTGCTTATTGAATACATAGTTGGAATATTTTATATTTATTACTAGTAGTGAGTTTACAATATAAATATATAATATGAACGGGATTTAATGTGTTCATGACGGAATTTTAAAATGGTACCTAACCATTTTAGAAAGCTTTTCGCTTCGGCCTGGTTGCACTGGACGTTGTCACAACCAATCTGCTTGTAAAGCTTGTACTCGTATGTACAGCAATGTCAAGCCTGGCGACGATAATTCCCATTCGTCCTAACTAATTAAATTAACCACATTTACGCACGATCTGCTTCCACTTTTATAATGCGTACCGCAGAGGAGTGGATCTCGTAACCTAAGTCTGTGTTTCCCGATGAGTACAATCTGGATGTCTTCAAGTCGCGACTGAATAGGTATCTTCTAGGCAAGCGTGTTCCATCGTCGACTGCATCGTCACTTTACAACAGGTGAGATCGCATTCAAACGCAAGCCTATTAAGAACTAAAAAAATAATATTATAATTGCGAAAATAAGATAGTTTGTTCCGCTTTCGCGACTTAACTTCTTGGCCGATTATTATATTTGCCATGTTCGTTGTCAGGAGTACAGAAAAGGACATAGGGTGCCTTTCATAAAAAAGTAGTATTCCCGAGCGATAGATATCTGTTGACAAAAGCTAGATTTACGCGACCGACGCCGCGCGGGCATAATCTCGTACCACATAAACCATGCAAGGCGAAGGTATATAAGTCATCACTATATGTTGAAAATAAACACTTTATACGGATTTTGTCGCGTTGTTTATTTTACTTTAAACACTTTTATTACGTAATTTTGAAAGCTCTAACACTACTATTATTGACCTTTATTAATTTAATTAAAACTATTTATATTAAAGTGTTTAATTTCAATGTATAACATTCGCGTAAACTTAAGACAACATCATCACTATATAATAATTTCAGATTGCCTGCGGAAGTTCCTTTTCATTGGCCGCACAAGAAATTGCTGGAAAAGATTGAATATGTGAAGAAGGAGCCTGAACCTTTGGTAATAATCGGTTTAATATCAATTTGCGGCAATAACTTAATATTTATTCTAACTATCCCTAATGTGGGTTTGCTTCTTCATTACGCTTTCACGCCCTAACTAATTAACCGATCATCATGAAATTTCGCATACACAGTGTCAGCGGTACAAAAAAGGACATGGGGTTCCTTTCATCTAGAATATAGTACTGTTCCCGAGGGATTGAAATGTATTGATAAAATCTAGATTAATACGAGCGTAGCCGCGGGCAAACTCTTTTATCAGTCTAATGTTTTATTGTTCTTGGCACAATACATATATATATCTACTATGAATACCTACCTATTATTGTGCCCAGCAGCTCAGCATCGCAAAATGTTAATGAAATAATTAAAAGTCGGCACTAATGAGTACTCTAAATTATAATACCGACTAATCGGATGGTTAGCATACACATTAAGTATAAGAATCTTGTTTCAGACTGGATTTACACAAGCCCAAGATAACCGAGCTAAAAGAGAACGAAAACCACTCAAATTAGAGCCTCTTGAGCCTGTTGGTAAGTACTTAACATCATCTTCAATGGCTCTGTCAACACGAATTGTGCGATTGTGAAGACACTTCCGAAATTAGTTTTTTCAGGTATCGATTCGCACACCTTCTTTTACAAACGAGGTCATTTCGCACTCTAATCGACACATAAAATATATTATTTTTATATACTTATGGCCAGTCCCACAATTAACAAGTAAAAGTTATCCGAAAAATATATCGCATGTTATCTCACTCTTGTTAGGTTAAAGAAGAGAGATGGCGAGACTTTTATCTTATAGATAAATGCTATTTGGAGGTGGTGGGACAAGTCCTTAGTGTCGTTTCGCACAACCTGCCAACAGTTACGTGCGAAACTACAACTAAGCCTCTTCAATCGTTGGATATTGTTTAAATCCTGTGTTTGTCCTGTACTGGTTACTTGTTATTATAAGTTCTTTACTCGTTGTACTCCAATAGTCTGGATTTACTAACTTTTAATATAGCTCAACACAACAACTGTACGTAGTCAATTCTATATTCTATTCATTTTTGGTCATAAAAACCAAGCAGAAAAGAGTAAAGACTTCCACGTTGCGACGATGTATAAAAATTTAGAAGCACAGAAGCGGCATTAATTATTAATTTTGAATTAGTTTCATTTATAATTATTATCTACATAATGAATTATCTATCGTTTAAACGATGAGACAAACATTCTGAGAATATCTAGCAATGGGTCGACATCGCGGGCTGTAGCCTGAATTTTAACATACATAGAAGAACTCTATGTCCAGCGTTGGGACAGTTTATGAGCAGGACTAATTATAATTTATAACCGCCTGATGGAAGGCGGCAATTGTAGGTATATACGACTGACATATTATTATATCATTAGATACCTCTTGTGCTTATTTAATTTAAATTATGACGTAAGAGCTAATATATTTTAAGTTAATAAGGCGTCATAAGAGCTGCTATATCAGCCGCGTGTTGTTAATTTGTCAGCGCAAGGAACATGAACATTAGTGATGCCCACTCCCTTGTTCCTTAGTTCCTTACACTGGCAGAGCGCGCTGTGTTCATACAGAAAGAGTAGTCGGTAACGCTCCATTGACACATAACATAAAAATATAGTATACGCATATGTTTATTCTTGTATATAAGTAGATTAAACATCTACTTAGCTTTAAGAACATGTGTTTTGAAATAAATTAATAGTAATTTTGTAGTTCAATAAAATATTATTAATATATTACAATCAAGCTGATCTGTTCAATAAACTGCATTTAGAAATTGTAAATAAAATCCTTTATTCATGTCCAATTCAGTATTATTACTTTAATATGTCACGTGTCTTAGTTAATGATTGAAAATTTTACTAATAATAAGTACGAAGACTAACAATATTAACTTTTCTTCTCCCTAGCCTATATTATTCCCAAGTCATTTGGGATCGGCTTTTCTAGCCTAACCGGATTTGACCGGATATCAGTTTTTAGATGGAGCGGCTGCCACCTGACCTCCGCAATCCGAAGGTTAATGATACCCTAAGGCTAGACTAGTGTTAGGATATTATAGGGCACTGACTTCCCAATAACGACTGCCATAGATGTTCATGGCAGCCGGGACCGACGGCTTAACGTGCTCTCCGAGTCACGGAGCAGGCGATAATTGTCAATCAATAGGTACGCACATAATTTCGAAAAGTCATATTACTTCCGAAAGTCAGAGGTGCGCGATGTGGGTTCCAACCCGAGGTCCTCTGCATTGCAATCTGTTGGTCTCCCCACTGAGCTATTAACTACTAAGTAATTAATTTACATATTCTTAGCATCTAACAATGTTATTTAGTCCAAGCACCAAAGAAGAAAAGACTACGAATCGCACCAAGAAGGAGGAGTTCAGAAAAGCAAGAGTATGTTACAACAGATCCTCTTAAAATAAAACCAGTGGTGGCATCTCAGAAAGAAGTGATCGACTATATAAAAGAGCACGATGAGCGCGGCTTTCTGTATATGATTTATGCTGTCGACCCGCAAAATGTTTACTTCACGCCTTATTATCTCAAGTAAGTACATTAAGCAACCATTAAAATTTATAGAAATAAAACACTAAGGATTTTGGGATTTACACATAGTGGAAGTGCGAGTTCCAGAAAGTTATAGTAATAATAATATGTTTTGTCAATTACACAAGGTTCTCATAATATTTTAATCCTAACTCATATTATAATATGAGTTAGGATTAAAATTTATTTCATTCGCATTTATAAATTCGAATGAGAGTTGTTGTTTGTTTGTTTAGGTAGGTATATGTTTTTTGCGCTTTTATGCGAATTCAACTACTCGATCGATCATCATGAAATTTTGCTTACACATTGTCAGTGGTACAGAAAAGGACATTGGGTTCTTTAATCTTTCATCATAACAAGTACAAGGTACCCGGGAGATAGATAATTGACATAAACTACATTAAAGCGAGCGAATCATGCGCAAAAGCTAATAACGACATAATTTTCTTCTATAGAGTGGTGCCGTACGATGGAATCGACAAAAAAAATTATTTTACTATAAGCCCATGGGGAGTCACCCATTATTCAAATGAAATGGTATTTACAAGACTGCCGAGTTGGGAGCAGGAATATACAATTTTTGTTAAACTGACTGATGTAAGTATATTATAATTATGACAATCTAAACCTGAAGTAAAATCGAATTGTTAATCTGTCTATTATTGGTATATCAGAAAAAATATGGTATAAAAAGGTTACTTTCAATATTGTGTCTAGCCGCCGACAGGGCCGCTGCCGCTCTATAGGTTAACAGGAATAATGTCTGTTTCAGATTAAATTTTTTAGGGTGTACAGATATTGGAAAGCGTTCTATGTTTGGAGAAAATCTATTATATTTCGAAAATACACCAAGATTCGAAAAAGAATTGCCAAAAATCTATTTATTTTGACGCCCGTTTTGGCTAAGGCTTTGCTCAGTATACAAGCAATGTGTTGTGAAATGTACTTGAAAACTTTTGCCGATTTAAGCATTGACATGGACACTGCGTTCTTTTATTTCGTTGAATCTCAGGTAAATTCCATTTGCCACAGTAATAGCAAATATGCCATTAATGTTGTACAATGAAATTATCATTATCAATTAATGAGCTAAGCACTCGTACGCGCCTGAGCAACTTAACAAGAAGTAGGTATTCTTAAATTCAATAATTTTGTTACAATAAATTTATTATTAAGTATATAAATTAAGATAACATGTTGTACACTTAGATATGTGACAACCATAACTTAAAAGTACTATTCTAAAGAAAATATACGAATTCATTGCAAACCAGCTAGTTAGTTAACTTTAGTAATGAATAAAAATGAGTGCCTAGTATTGATTTGTTCAAATATAATTATCAAGGTTATACCTAATTTCTTATGAACACTAGAACACAATATTTGCTTGTGCTGTAAGTTATAAATTATAATATCACAGTTTAATGCCCTTTAATATCTTTCATCTCAAACGGTCATACTTGCATTAAGTACTTATTTTTTAAAAGGCGCTTCTCTCCTCATCTTTGGTGGCCTACTTAAAACCCAAAAGTTTTGAATCGAAACCTAACATTCTGGGGTGAGCACTAGATAATCCTGGGGTGAGCTTGGACCCCTTATATACGCCTATGCCTATTTGTTACTTTTTGTATGGGTATAATTATAGATTTTAGTATTTTAAGATCAACAAAATTGATAAATTCTATAAAGTACAACAATAATGTATAATTTGCAAGATACGATATTTTTTGCAGTACCGGCGAATAGAATACATTAGAGATAAATTAATAGAATATCGAACGGTGGTACTGGACCTAGTCACTCAAGCTTGTCACGCTGCTCTCTACCAGCAAGGATTTGTTTTCGACGACAGAAACATTCCACCCTTTCAAATGATCAGAGGAAAACCAACGGGTGGCATGTCTTACACAGAAAAGGCGAACAAGAGGAAATATTGCGAACGATTAGCTTGGTACTTAGACTTGTATCTTGAGCTGACAGCTTTATCTTAGCGTGGCTGATAATAGAAAATCCATTAAATGAGAGCTAAGATACTTTTAATAACTTCCTTTGTTTACGTCTGTCCTAGAGAAATGCTTTTGATGTTGGAGAGAAATCATTACCATCGCCCTTTGAAATGTTTTATATAATATTAAAGCTTTCGTACTGTCTACCGTTTATCTAAGCGTTAAAAAACAATCCAAGAGAAACTATCTTAACAATTATTGCAGGCAAATAATTAATTATTCAGTTTGCTCTAACTCGTGACTTCAATTGTGTATAAGCGTACTGCCAGTATTTGCACAAAGTAGACTTATTTACGCGATTGTATAAAAAATATACATAATATACCTATATAAGTTGGTATATATGCTTTTTACTCAGTGCGATGTTTTGCTGACTCTCTAAAGACCTACCAAAGCATACAGGCCAGGGGCAAGTGGGTTTGTTTAAAATACACTTGTCGTAGTAATGTATGCTGCTATCGTATGCTGTCGCTTATGTTGATTTAAGTGCGAGCATGATTTATAATTAAGCAATGATAGAATCTAGATAGAAGGAACAGGTTAAACATTTGGGAATAGTAAGGACCGCTTATTTGCTAATTACTCTATCAATTACAAGGAGCTTTGTTCTGTTGACACATGTATAAGGTGCTTCGCCGTATTACCTAAAATTAAATTAAATACGATTTCAATGGGTTTTATATCTTAAACAAATGCATTTGCTTCTTCATGTTACTTTATCGATATATGATTTCAGTTTCGTAAAATTGGTGGACTACATGACAATTTACATGCTATATCGATTGACTAAGCGGTCTAACAGCATGATGGCGGATATGCTTCGTCATCATATCAGTTTTACACCCAGTAAAGAGTTATTGTCAAAACCGGAGGTGGATGAAGTACTTGAAAAATTTCCTCGACAAACTGAAAAATGCAAGGTCTGTGAAATATAGTTTGCCACGATCACTAGACTATTAACGCATAGTTGTAACCTCGCAACTCGAGCAACATTTTGATCTACAGGGAGTCTGGGTGTTTATTGTGTCCATTATATAATATTTGTAAAGTCTCTTCCAAACTTATATGTACCATCCAAATGAGCTAGTCTCTTTTAAAATAGCATATAAATCACATCGCAATCGCATTACATACTTACTAACTACTTGATTCAAAATTCATGAAGATTATCTATGTTAATATTGCAATTATTAATATTATATATGTACATACATACATACATAAATTCACGCCTGTTTCCCAGAGGGGTAGGCAGATACTACGGATTTCCATTTGCTACGATCCTGACACACTTCTCTGGCTTCATTCACTTTCATAACATTCCTCATACACGCTCGCCGGTTTAAGGTGCTCTTAACCTGGATTTTATCCAGAACGTCTCCGATCTGATCAAGAAACGTTCGCCTATGTCTTCCCCTTGCGACTGTTCCATTCACACTAGCCTTATAAACTTTCTTAGTCAGTCTGTTCTCGTCCATTCTTTCTACATGCCCAAACCAACTTAACGTACCCTTTTCTATTCTCGTCACTATATCCACTTTTATGCCGCATATCTCTCTAATTACACTATTCCTTATTCTATCTTTCAGAGTCACACCACATATATTTCACGAAAGAAATTATATATGTACATTATATACAATAGTTATATTTGTCAAAACGCTAACGATTACTAATGTATTTGTGTTTTAGTGGCCGTTGTTCCAACTAAATGTCTACATTGAACCTAGCGGAAGCCTTCTACTGAATCCCAGTGAAGAGATAATTACACATTACATGGAAACTATTACGAGTTACTGGGATGAATACGTGCGCAACTTTCACAATTACCTAAATGATGATTCCTTACAAATATTTGTACAGCCTACAATTATGGGCAAATCTGTAGATTGGTCTGCGGGAGTAGCGCCGAATCTATATTTCTTGATGAATCAGGATAAGCAAATGCTAGATGACATTGCTTATATACCATATGCAATAAAGTACGCATTCGAGTGCGTGTGGTTATTCCTAAAGCGTATGGAAGGGTTTATGGAAAATTATCGGATAGCTTGTGCCATAGATACTGACTTAATTAAAGCCGAAAGGGACACAAATGAATTTAAAAAAATGTGTGAAAGTTTTATGATGCAAATGGAATCTATAGAAGAAGTTGTGAGCTATCAACCCTTGGGTTTACTGTTCCTGTGTGTGATGCCGTTCCAGGAACTTTTTAGACCACAACCTAGGAAATTGTTTGATGTCGTAGCAGCTGTAACACCTGAGTAAGCGTGTTTTTTTAAGTATGGTTGTTATGAACTTTTCCATCCAATAATATGATATTAAAATGCATCTCTTTATTCTCAGCATTGGCCGTGACTGTATTATTGAAATAATTGAAGGTATTGACCTCATAAGCAATGACATAGCAAGGGAGCCCGAAACAGCGTCGGAACTGATCGAGTTTAATTATATGATGGACGGCCTAGAAGCTCGCGTGGCTCATCTCGAAGAGAGACTAGAGTATCTTCGAGAACTTTATGACGTCATGGGAGAGTACAATATAGCGATTCCACCCGATGACCTGACTGATTACTTAGGTTTGTTTTTACTTTTTACCGTAACAGGGAGTTAGCTTGTTATGTAATAAATGTCAACACTGATTAGGTAGATATATATGTAATTTGTATACGTGAAGACATGTCTTAAAACAGATTGGAAAAGTGGAAATCATTTTACCTAAATTTAGATACAGTGTATTGAAATAGATGTATAGATACACTTTAAAACAATCCTCGGCGTATATACAACAATAATCTACTGCCAGTACAATTTATAATATATTGTATATCATGATATTTTCTGTGTTAACACGTAAATACGTATACGTACGTGTACGCGTAAATACGTGTTAATACATTAGTAGGTATAACACATAGTTTTGGATAACTAGCTTTAATCTCACGAACCTGATAAGCTCCAGTGGTAATGAAAAGTTGTGTTTAAAGATCGAATGTATATTTTTACTCTTATCCAGGTCTGAGTGTAGCGTTGGGCACTCTACGAACTGACGTAGACGCTAGGCTTGACACACGAAGTAAGCTCGCCGGCCTGTTTGCCAGCCAGATCGGTAAAGACATCATGAACCTCATGATGGATGTCAACAAACTAAGGGACGAAGTCGGTGTATGTAATTTCAAATTCTGAACATAGTATATTTGTCTAATTAGCGCTTACTGAATCCGGTTTATACACAATGGTAACGAATCACGCTAAAACTAACAAGGTGGGAGAGATTGCGGCAAGGTGCCGGCTAACCGCTTGTTTAGGCGCTCGGTAGTCATTAGCAGATTGTATACATTAGCTTTACTGTGCTTTAGCTGTAAAATTGCGAGGTAATACCAGTCGACCTCTCCGATATCGAAAGGATAACATGGGATATCAAATTCAATCATAGTGGTTTAATATTTAAAAGTCTCATGATACCATAAGTATGCACCTACATCTCACAGTGCAAATCCTATTGCCGGCTCTTACAATTAAATAATGTCGGACAAGTATTGCTAGCACAAAGTAAAATACTATATTCATTAATTAATGTAATTACACGTATTAATGTTATTTACTAGCAACCATGGCTGTACGATGACCAGTCGGATCCGGAGGTAGTGAACTCAATGCTGGAACAGTTGCAAGAAAGACTTCAAGAATTTACTGTAAGAGAAAAGAAGATAAGGGAATGGCAGAAAATATTTAAGGTATTTAGATAAATTATTTTAAATGACTGTCTAAGAGAAAATATTTTGAGACACTTGATTCGACATGACAACTTTATAAAGACCATCTTAGAAGGGAAATTAGAAGGAAGAAGAGGAAGGGATAGACCAAGCAGAACTTACATAGGTTAGGCAGGAAAAAGCGAAAGTCATGTTGAAACAAGAGGTCAAAATAAAGGCAGGGGCCAGAGACATGGAAAGACCAAGCCCTAAAATAAATTTAAAGTTTGCCTCGGCAGAGTGGTAAAGAGACAGCGTTACACTAAAATTAGATCCAAGTAAGGCAAAGTGTTATTAGGTCTTTCTCTCAAGAAATTGTCAGTACACGGCGGTAGTAGGCACAGGATGTACCTATTAAGTGCGACGGAAGACGGTATCTTGTATGTATTTTACTACTGGTAATTGTATAAAGAGGATGTCCTGTGTAGACCGCAAGTCGCAACGTCTCAAATAGATTGTCTTCCTTGGAAAGGGTATAGTTAATAATATTATCTTAGAACTATTTAAAATCAATAACTTTTAGATGCCACCCGTGAGATTGGAACAGCTTGATGAAGCAATAAACGATGTGAAACTACGACAACTCCTTTGGAAATCATCACAAGAATGGAGCGATATGTACAATGGCTGGTAAACATCTTTTCCTATATCTTATTTTTGTTTTATTTTAGATGTGTTTTAACTAATGTGTACTGCCCAAAGGTACGAAGCACCGTTCCACACTTTAGACGTCGACGACATACAAACGACCACAATAAACTTCGGCAAGGTATTCAATCAATTAGACAAAGGCTTACCCGTCAATAAAATTGTGCCGCAATGCAAAGCCACTATTGATATAATCAAAGAAAAAGTAAGTACGAGTTGCTGTGACAAATTGGTTAAAAAAAAAGTTAAACAATACCTCAGGGTACGGTACAGTATTTTACGTAGTTTTCTACTTTTTGTTGATTAAAATAATATTTATGTACAAGTAGGGTAGATTTCTATTTGCGAATACCTGTCAATAGCTATAATCTTATTTGTTCAAATTTTAATCCTTTGTATTTCAATCTGTTGGTATTCCAAAAATACAAAAATAAAATTGAATCCCTATTTTTTTTAAATTCGTATTCGTATTTACATATATTTGGACTACATTGATATGGTCCGAATTGTACATTGAGTATACTTAGCGCCTCAGGAGGAATAACTTTACTATTGCAACAATTGAGCTATCCGTGCAATCGTATATTACAAAAATAAACTTGCAGTTATTTGATCTTGTAATATATTTAACTTTATCAGAGAGGTTCTGTGGTGCAGCGGTAGTAAATGCGAATATTGTGCATAAGGGCTCAATTTCGATTCTTGGGTTGCGTAAAATGTTTTTGGCGCTTTTTGTATATAAAATAAGTAGTGAGTCGGCAATATACGTTACACTGAATAGGCTTGCCTTGTATTTAGTGGGACCTAAACCGTTTGACAAAAAGTGAGTGCAATACAACTCTGTCTATTCCTTCGGAGATAGAGGCGTGACATTATGTAATAATATAATATTCTACCATATATACACAACACCATCTAGCCCAAACTAAGCAGAGCTTGTACTATGGGTACTAACTAGACAATGGATGAACATACATATTATATACTTTCTTTTTTGTAAACACGTAGGTACATATTGTACATACAAACACCCAGACCAAGACAAACATCCATGTCTATGCACACAAATGTTTGACTTGAGCGGGACTCCAACCTGCGACCTCAAGCGTGGCAGTCGGTTACACTAACCACTACGCCATCGAGGTCGCCGTACTTATGTAGGTATATGGGAGTTCATAACTCTATTTTATATAATATCTAATCTTGAACTTGCGTATTCAGGCTGCGGTTAATTTATTTTATTTTCAAAAGAGGTCTGTCATTCTTGAATTCTGCATGTTTAATTCATAATTCCAGTTGCCTGTATTGACTTATCTACGAAGTCCAGCGCTAAAGCCTCGGCATTGGGTTAAAATTGAAGAAATATTACATACTCGATTTGCACCGGATCAACCGATTAATTTACATGTATTCGATGAATTAAATGCCTTCCAACATGCCGACGAGCTTATGGAAGTGGCTGGCCAAGCAAGCTCTGAAGCTGGGCTCGAAGCTTTACTTAAAAAGGTAACACTCAATATTATTTTGTTTATTTTGTTCCTAATGGCCACTTGCGTGGAGTTTGTTTAACTTTTGTGGCGATGGCTGTTGGAGCAGAAAAATTCTGGAGTTGAGGCCACGCACCGGAAGACGTAGCAGGGGTAGGCAACACAAGGTGGACCAACGATCTGATAAGGTCGCGGAAAGCGCTTGGATGCGGGTGGCTTAAGACCGATCTGTGTGGAAAACTTTAGGGGAGATCTTTGTCCAACAGTGGACGTCTTTCGGCTAAGATGATGATGATGACAGTTCATTGATCATTGCATTTATAACTCGCGAAGCGCTGCTGGTTCAATCTACATGGATGTTTTTAATACTCATATACATTACCACTTTTGTGTTATATATTACTAGCAATGGCGTGGACTCCACTAGGCTTGGGGGATCCCTAGCCTCCGTAGGCCTAAATGACACTAACTGTATGAACAATGGCGAAATGAAATATACGCCAGTTTTCGTTTATTATGCCGTGGAAAATTATAGTATCCTATATTATTAGTATTGTTATTAGTATACAGTATTTCGAAAGAGGAGCCATTTGTAATATAATTTAGTTTTGTACTAGATCAGTACTCCAAAAAAGCTTATTTCACCATTATTTATTATATTATATTACAATACATTAAATTATTTTACAAGAAATTTGATTTCAGGTGGAAGAAATTTGGGCGTCTCTCGAGTTTCCAGTCGTTCTTCACAAAGATGCGAAGGATGTGTATATTCTCGGTGGTTTAGAGGAAGTTCTAACTCTGTTCGATGAAAGTAATATACATATCAGCACTATCCTTAGCTCGAGGAACTGTGGGCCAATAAAGAGTAGAGTTGAGGAGTGGTCCAAAAATCTGGATCTCTTTTCCAAAACACTGGTATATGACATAACTATTAATACACTGCCATTTTTTTTACGAATCCCTTTACGAGATTTTAGTTTCACACCTTATAAAACTGTGTTAGTTTACTGTTAATTTATTTTTCCTGGATTACCAAATTTTGTGAAATAATTTCTTATAAGAAAAAGTACAATAATTTGAATTAATTGAAATATTGAATTGCTTTTTCACTTTAAATGAGCATTGACTACGCAGGAGGAATGGTCTAGTTGCCAACAGACGTGGATGTACCTAGAGGTGATTTTCAGCGCGCCAGATATTCAAAGACAATTGCCCAATGAAACTAGACTGTTCTCACTTGTAGATAAGTCCTGGAAGGATATTATGCGGAAAGTAGCAAAGGTAAAGCGGTAATTTGTTGTAAAGTAATTTTCCAATTACGTAACATTAAAATTACTGAAGTATCCTTTTAACTTCTGCTTTTAGGTTCCCTTGGCAATGCCAGCTGCAACTCAACCAAAATTATATGAGGAATTTGTTAAAAATAACGAAATGCTGGATCAGATTATGAAGTGCCTCGAAGCGTACTTGGAAACCAAACGCGTGGCTTTTCCAAGGTTCTTCTTTTTATCGAATGATGAATTGTTGGAAATATTGGCTCAGGTACTGACGATAATCCAAAATTTTATATTAAATTATCTCAACTTTACTGTATTTGTTTACTTTGTATCAGACACGAAACCCTCACGCTGTGCAACCCCATCTACGCAAATGTTTTGATGCCATTGCAAAGTTAGAATTTGGAGTAAAACTACCGGAGTATGAAATGGAAGTGACCGATGAAGGCATTATGGTCGAGAAAGAAATGTCTTTCCTAACGAGAGATGCGCTTCAGGCGAAACTTGCAAAAACTGCCAAACCTGAGGATCTAACTACGGATATAATAGCAATGCTTTCGCCTGAAGGAGAAAGAGTTAATTTGGGAAAGGTACATGTAATAACTGAGAACATCAGAGTAGAGTGTTCACATTTGCAATATGCGTTGATAAAATTATCGGTTTTTACAGGGTTTAAAAGCTCGAGGTAATGTTGAAGACTGGCTGGGAAAAGTCGAGGAAGCAATGTTTGCATCTGTCAAGCGATGTATGAAACAAGCACTTAGAGATTACATTGTACGACCTAGAGTTGAATGGGTCCAACTACATCCCAATCAGGTAAGTAATTATATTTTATTATCCAGTCTTTTCAATTCTGTGATTAATTATGTTAATCGAATTCACACTAATATTACAAAAAATAGTTAATGTGTTTTTAATTATTCGTTCTACGTATTTCTACGCCTTATCACATAGATAAATCCAAAATAAAGTTAATATAATTTAAACTAAGTATTTAATTATTATGTCTATTTAGATAATTCTAGCAGTATCCCAAATAATGTGGGCCAAAGGAGTTCATAAAATCTTTGATATGGGTGTACCTCTAAGGATTGATACCGGCATGCTAGAATATGAACAGAAATGTATAGGTGACCTGAACGAGTTGGCAGCACTTACTCGACAAGATCTCACTAGTTTATTCAGAAAAATCTTGTGCGCGCTTATTACTATTGACGTGCACGCAAGAGATACTGTCACAGCTATGGTTGAGAATCATGTTCAGAAACCGTAAGTACAAATCACTTTACAAACGCTTATTTTATCACAGAGGAGATGGTAAACTTTTTGGTTAATAAACAATGAGAGACTAGCCATAAGACGTCGGCAATTGCAGCAATACATATATGTGGAGAATATTCTTATCGCATACATACATAGATTCACGCCTGTTTCCCAGAGGGGTAGGTTAGGCTATTTAAGCTTCATTCACTATAATATTCTTATTAAAATGTGCAAATATATGGAATATACTAGAACTTATTTAATTAGTAGAAGTAATAACATAAAAATAAATTGATCTGCCCTATTAATTATTATTATCAAAACAAAACAATACATATAAAACTTTCAAAAATAAAATGTACAATATAATCTATTTTATATTTAAAGTCAACTTATCTCAAAGACTTAATGAACAAGGTTCAACTCGTCGCAGTAATTGGAGTCTCAGGATCCTTAACCAAGATTTTTAACAAACACATTTCCCTTCTTTGCGTCATGCAGTCGGGTAGAAAAGAAATAAATCGTAATAGCTCCAATCGGCACCGTATGTGCCGATTGATATAAAAATATGAGATTTAAAGAACGTATTGTTACGTTCTGGGTTCAAGGGATAAGAATGTAAACAATATTACTGACTAAGGCCCGGCGCACATTGGCGGCACGGCACGGCAGGGGATCCTTCGGCATCCCTACATGTAAGCGCACACTGGCGGTAACTATGCCTTAAAGTATGCCGCGACGTCCTTAAGCATACCGAAACGTCCTTAGGTATACCGTGGCGGCATGAACGACGCTAAGCTAATGAAGCTACGCGCGGGGCCGCGGGGTACGGGCAGGCGCTGTCTTGCCACGGTATCCCGTAGACTGCCAAAGCGTGCCGGGGGATGCTGAAGCATTCCGAAGGCTGTCGACACGGCATGCCTAAGCATACCGCGGTATTGTTTTTGTACTTATGACTGTTAAAATTGAAATTTCAACTTTATTTCCATACGATTAGGTTATAGTTTTTATTCGTCGTCTAAAAATAGCTTGCCATGCCATGCCGCCAATGGGCGCCGGGTCTTAAACACGTTTAATTCTAACCCACAATTAAATTTAAAACACAACACACACTATACTACAATTTTCCACTGTAACTGCTTCAAACTCCGTAGTATTTTCGGTTCCGTTCGCTCCGATGTACATACATATACTTGACCGCTTACGATTGTAAACTGCCTTGGCGGTGCGCGTGTGCTCTACTTATATGCGGGTAAAGCGTTTCTGCAGATTTTCTAGAAAAGCCATACCCGGTATGTAACAGTACGAAGATTGTAGAAAATTCAAGTGTTCTCTCTACTATTCGCGTATCGATAAACTACGTAGTTCTGTAAGACGTCAATAGATGGCGCTGTAATAAATTATTAGACGGAACTGCCAAGTCTTACCCACAATGCTAAGAGATGGCACTGGGTATAACACTGCCCCCCTCTTAGACATGTTGTAGTAGCGTGCCAATAGATCCACATGAACGATCTTTGGTGTACCTCGTGGTCGAGCAGCGATAGCTCAGTGGGGAAACCAACAGACTGCAATGCAGGGGGTCTCGGGTTCGAACCCACGTCACGCACCTCTGACTTTCGGAAGTTATATGACTTTTCGAAATTATGTGCGTATTGATTGACAATTATCGCCTGCTCCGTGCCTCGGAGAGCACGTTAAGCCGTCGGTCCCGGCTGACATGAACATCTATGGCAGTCGTTATTGGGGAAGTCGACACAAAAGATCCCACTGGGTCGAAGTGTCGCCGGTCTGTACTGACTGGCCCCTCACACAAGATAAGATAAGATAAGATACCTCGTGGTCTTCTCTGGATCCGATAGGTGACGTCATTTATCTTAGTGACTATGCGATAGGGTCCATCCCATTTTGCCTGCAACTTAGGAGATTTTCCTTTGCTGCGTACCGGATTATGTAACCACACCAACAATCCTTCTTCGAAACCTTTATTGTTCGTCTTCCGATCGTAGCGAGTCTCAGGCATCTGTTGATCGGTCTGTCTGATGTGCTCGTATACATCATTTATCCTGCCGCTAGTGCGTAGTCCCTTCATGGCAAAACAACTCGTGCATTTATGGCACCATTCCTCAACGTCTTTTCGTCTCTCTATCCATCTCCATCCTGGATAACTAAGTTTTCCCACTGTGCCCAATAACTCTTGGTGATAATGCTCATTGCCGCAAGTTAACTCCAGTGAGGTCTCGAAGCACCTGTTTTCTTCTATTCGAGGATGGGTCTTATGTCTTTGTCCTCTTGTTGCGTTCACTGGAGAGTTTCCTTCCAATCTTCGCTAAAATCCGTGCTCAACATCCTCACTAGTCCTTCCTGCTTGGCTTCTTGCCTGGCGCAGTGCTTACACTAGTCGGAACACGGTCTACGCGACAGGGCATCTGCATTACCATGTGACTTGCCACTGCAATGCTGTATTACGAAGTCGAATTCCTGTAGTTGTTCAATCCATTTTGCTACCTGTCGGAAACTGACGACTGTCCGAGAAGCACTAGTGTCCAATGTCAACTTGCACGGCGTTCTGTTAATTTCGCCTTTGATGATCAGGCTGTTCCCATCACACGATTGTGAGATCGAGATCCTTGAGGCTCTCCTATCACCAGTCAGCCCCGTAGTCCTGGCGGCTACTCGTCTGGCAGGCACATCAGGTGTTCCTCCCACCTGCGGCTGGTTTCTGCTGCGTGGTGCTCAAACTGATGTGGCCTCTCTCGTCGCAGCTATAGTACCGGGGTGAAGTCAACACTTCTCTGATACGGTGAGCTCGATCGTCCCGATGCACTGCTTCTACCTCCAGAGAATGGGCTAGAGCGTCCTTCAGGTTTTTGAAATCTCAGAGTCTCACTGCGGTCCTAACCTCCAGGTCTCGGATCCCGTCGGCGAAAGCTTGAACGAGGTTCCCGCCGATGAGCGCAGGTGAGAACTGTTACGCCTTTCGAACTAGCTTCTCCACCTCCAGGGCCCACTACTGTAAGGTTTCACCAACACGTTGCGATGGATCTTTCAGCTGGGCGCGACACATGTATTCCAGGTGTGCGTCGCCATATCTCGCTTCCAATGCCTCGCAACAGCTTCTCGTACGTGACGTCTTGACCAAGCGCCTCTAACACGGTCAAGGCGTGGTCGCGAAGCCCCAAGGTGAGAGCAGTCAGAGCTTGTTCTTGCATCCACCCGTTCGATTTCATGACGGCCTCAAACTGGATCTTATAGGCTGACCATGACGATGAGCCGTCGAACAGAGGGACGTACGAAGATTGTAGAAAATTCAAGTGTTCTCTCTACTATTCGCGTATCGATAAACTACGTTGTTCTGTAAGACGTCAATAGATGGCGCTGTAATAAAATATTAGATGGAACTGCCAAGTCTTCCTCACAATGCCGAGAGATGGCACTGGGTGTAACAGTATTACCCCTAAATCGCTAACTAAAAAAAATAAAAATAAAAAAATTCAACTTTTCATGATTTAACTGTATGTTCTTGTGTCATGGTAGGTAGTAGTGTAAATAAAATAAAGTATAAATTTGTACTGAAACTGAGAAATAAAATAAATTTTTCACCTCTGCCCGTTTACGCACAACCCAAGTGGGAAATTATTTTCCTTCACCCAATTACGTTTATAAATTTGATGAAATTTTTAAATTTCTTGTCATTTTTTTAAATTATATTCTCGCTTTGTGTATCGTATCATAACAACTTACACAGAATATAATAAATTAGTCAATAACGAATCAAATACCCAATTATTACAATATTTTCCGAAGAAACTTCTTAGAATTAAGTCCGCACTACTTGAAAACGCGGCTTTTTGTCAAACCTGATGTTAATATGTCGCTGACGTCGACAATTGACATTTGAATGGGTGAAGTTATCACTAAAATTAATCAGTAATTATCAAAAATTATATTCGGGTAAAAATAGAGTCTTGAGAGTTGTCACTTTAAAATATTCATGTAGTTAGCTAGAATGACGGGGTGGGAAAATAGCTCCCTGTCCCCACGATTAAGGGTTAATTACTATCATTATTGACTAGTTTTACTGATTTTGTCTAAAGGGACAAACAAGCGGGTGACGCTTAAATATTGATTTGATTAGGTACTATGCAACTTAACTGAGAATAGCACAACCAAAACTCTATACTACTGTATCTGTACCGGACGGGCGACCTCGGGGTTGAAGTTACTATAGTGATGGTTACGAAATCAACCGACAAGTCGCTGACGTCCTATACACGGTGTGTGGACTGTACTGTAGCGGTTACTGTACTGGTTACAGTGTTGAGGCTCTGAAAACGCATCATACGGTGCGGAGTTCAGGGCTTCATTCAAATAATACATATCTTGACTGTTCGTTTCTTGAGGTTTCTGGCTGGCTCCGTTTAGTTCTTGAGGCTTGAAAATGAGATTTCTTGAGCACCCAAAGTCGACCGATACTGTGTCGCTTAGGTACCTCAGAACTTTACCGTAAAGAGAGCCAGCCAGAAATCCCCGGTAAACAAGTTTATTTTTCACTATGAAATTATCATGTTTCTGCTTATATCTATGGAACTATACTAGCTAGCGCGATGATATAACCAGCGCCACGTAGGGCGCAAAAAGACCTAGCTTGTAACATCTATTTTATCTATCGGAAGTTAGGTCTGGGTATAGATACTCTATGTTTTATGCTAAAAATCTAACTTGCGGTTACGTTTATATAAAGAAAAAGTTTAATAACTTTATAACTATACTATATAGGAATACAATTCCTTCAGCATCTTGTAGCGCCTTTCCTAGCGGACAAAATAAAATACACAGGTGAAATCTTTTATTAAAACCTTAGGACTTAGGTACCTTAACATTCGTAACTTGAGAGAAAAATGCACATTTTAATGGCAATGTTTACATATTTACACAATATTCTTATAAAACTATATGAAAATATGTTATTATGTTATTCACACTATCTAACTATACTATTTAGGTCTATATGTGACCTAATTCGGCACTTACGGTATACTTATTATTAAATATATGTTATTTATATATTTAATTTACAATAATAATACGATTCTTAAACTAATGTTATCGTTGTCGCGAACATCTCTTCCGCCGTGCAGTAGCGCGCAGACAAGTCGGTTGGCTCGTAGCGTTGCTGCAGACAATCCGGTAAGCGACGTCACTTCGGCAAGGGCACCAGCTTCTTTGCAGGACGTCTCAGGACTCCCGCCGCTGTGCGCACGTCCACCGTACGCACTTGTCCGTCAGCACCGGGGTAGACGGCGATGACTCGTCCCCGCGGCCATGTGTTGCGCGGCAGCTGACCGTCGGCGATGAGTACGGGGTCGCCGATCGCGAAGTTGAGGCCCGTTCCGTGGGGCTCCCGCCGGTGCTGGAGTTCAGGCAGGTACTCAGTCTACAGTACTACAGTACTACAGTCGGCCTCGCTGAACTCGCCAAGGGAAGGGAGACGAGCAGATCCCCCAAACAGGGTGTGGTTCGGGGTGATGGCTTCGTCGTTGTCGACGCTCACGGAGACGTGTGTGAGCGACCGACTGTTGACTGTGTATTCGGCCTTGCACAGCAGCGTCGCCAGGACTTCTTCATGCGGGTGTCGGTTGTGAAGTGTGTACAGAGCGGTTTTCACGCATCTGACGAGACGCTCCTAGGCGCCTCCCATGAAGGGCGCTGAGGGCGTGATGAAGCGCCATGCGATACCACGACGACTAGCCTCTGCTCCTATGGCTTCTCTCATTTCTTTGTCGGCGCCATGCATGTTTGTGCCGTTGTCCGAATATAGTTCTGTGGGGCAGCCACGGCGTGCAGCAAACCTTCTCAGCGCTAAGATTGCGGAGTCGGCGCTGAGACTGGCGGCCACCTCTAGATGTACTGCTCGGGAGGTGAGACACGTGAATAGCGCCACGTATCTCTTCTGATGCTGTCTTCCTACGGTCACGGAGAGCGGCCCGAAATAGTCAAGGCCGGTATAGGTGAAAGGCCTCTGATGGTGAGCCAGACGCGCCCTGGGCACAGGTCCCCAGTGGCCGGCTCTGGAGGTCACGCCTTTCTAATGCGACACTGTAGACACTGTTGTACTATTTCCTTCGTCGTAGGCCGCAGGCGAAGAATCCAATAGTGTTGGCGTATCTCGTTGATCACCAACTCTGTACCGCTGTGATGCAGGTTTCTATAGGTCCAGTCTATATAGAGCTGTCTAATACGGTGTTCGCCATCCAAAATTGGCGGTCTCTTTGTTTTCTCTAGAACATCTTCTGTAGCTTTTATACGACTGCGCAGAGTAATCATACCGTTGTTCATCTCTACGGGCAACGAATATAGGCGGCTGTCTCGGGCGACACCCCTCCCGCACCGCAGCTCCAGGAGGTCGGCGCCGAAGGAGTTCTCTTGTACCGCCTTCACAAGAAGGTCCTCGGCGCCGTGGGTGTGTTCTGCGGTAAGAAGCACGATGTTCCGGGAGCTGACAGCGGGGCGAGGTGCCGCACTCCCCGACGTAGTGGTCTTCGTGCTCGTCTTGCGCCAAACTGGATCCTTCTCTCGGGACTTTGCTGATCTCTTGTATAGAACCGATCTCTTGGTTGCTCTACACAAGCCTATAAACAGTAGAACTCTCGCGGTAGCGCGCAATAGGCGCTCCCATCTTGAAAATCTGTTGGGGTCGGGAATAGCTTCTAATATCTTTATCTGTGCTCTGCGGGACTCTGTTACTGTTGTTGTTCGTTCTTCGCCTGTGTCTTCCGTGACGACAGGCTTTTCACTAAGCCAAAGGGACGAATATTCTGACAGGAATGGTGGTACATTGTACCACGGGTGATGAGAGTTGAAGTCTACAGGGACCTCTCTGGTAGCAGCGTCGGCGACGTTCAGCTTCGTAGGTACCCAGCGCCAGTCATCTATTTTGCTGTATTCTTCTATAGTGGCCAGTCGATGCGCGACGAACGGCTTGTAAGCTCGGGGGCCTTTTCTTATCCATGCCAGTACGGTCTTGCTGTCTGTCCAGTATACTGTGGCCTCCGGGTTCACGCGATGTTCTTCTTTTGCAGCGGCGTTGTGTACTAAGCGCAGCTTCTCTGGCTTCATGGGGTTGTGGACATCGAAGTGAGGTAAATACCAATACTTCCCGGGCTTAATTTCCCTTGGAGCTTCTTCTGCATATCCCTTTTCTTATTAGCGAGTTCATCTGATCTGTATATCTTGCTTTCAGCTCGATATTTCTATCTAATTCCCTCTCTATAAACGCAAGCCTCTTTGTTGCGTTTTCATAACTATCGGGCATAATAAATTCTGTAGTCTTCCAGAGGAGAGACGTTTCTATATGTCCATCTTCTAATTGTTTCGTACTCTTCTCTAGAATTTCTTCGGCCTGCTTTGCCGGATCTGTTTTCGGACGACGTGGATTGATGATCAAGGATCCGAGCGCAAAATATTCTTTCAGCTGTGCCTCTATGTTTTCTTCTGTGCTTGACACTTGATGAACGAAGTGAACGCTGTGTCCTAGCGTTCGCGAGCGTGCGCCGTGCAACACCCATCCATGTTTTGTTAGCGATGCGACCGGTTGGTGACCAGGACCTCTCTTGATATCACTTGCTATGAGAAGATGCCAGTTGTCTTGCCCAATAAGGATCTTCGGGACGCCGATGTTGTATACCAACTTGTCTTTCATGTCTTGCATGAGATCTTCCTCGGTAACCTTCTGCGGCGTCAGGTGCAGACTTGGAACTGTGTGTGCACACAGAGGCACTTGCTTGCCCTCAGTGCTTCTCATCGTGACGTCTATTCTTCTTAACTTCGCCATGTCTATAGAAGTGTCACCGATAGCGCGTATCGTAAAAGAGCCCGGGTTTCCTTCTACTCCGACTGTATTGGCTATATCTTCATCTATGGGGGAGATCGTGGAACCATCGTCTAACAGCGCGAACGTCGAATCCTCTCCCGCCGGTCCAACAATCTGCATAGGAACTATCTTCAGGTAGGCTTGGGGCTAGGCTGTCATACTCGAACTTACGACCACTTCACGTTTCTCAGTGTCAGCTTCTTGTGTTCTGTTTTTCTTCTCGTAATGCAGAAGCCGATTGTGTGTTGCGGTGCATCCCCCTAAGTCACACTTCCTCGACTTGCATGAATGTCCCTGGCGGCGTGAGCGCAGACATCTAAAGCACAGGCCGCGCTTCTTGGCCAGCTCCCATCTTCTATCAGCGTCACCTGCTATAAACTTATGGCAGCCAGACGGGTAGTGTCCCTCGCGTTCGCAGATCTTGCAGTATTGTGTGGTAACGGAATACTTTTCAGTAGCTGTGTGAGTCCTCTGCACGACACGACACGTAGGTTGGCTATCAGTTATATTCTCCACCGGCGCGAAAACACTGCAGTAGCGAGCGTATTTGGTGATAAAGTCGCTGAATCGGCTGAGGTCCGGCTTCGAATCGCATTTTTCTGTATAGATCCGGTACCACTGTTCGCGTAGCGAGTTCGGCAGCTTCTCGGTCAGCACACGCAGGACCTCCGCATCGATGAGGTAGTGTAAGAAAGATCTTCAATGCTTGAAGTGTCACTACACTGCTTCTTATTTTACTTGCGAACGTGCAGATGTCCCTTGGTGTTTCGCTACAGCGTGGCAGCGTCCGCAGCTTGTCTGTCTCCGCTTGGGCGATGGAGTCTGGTCTTCCAAATTGTAGCTCTAATTCCTTCATGATGTCGTCCGGTTTCGCATGTCCAATCAGTTCCGAACTGACAGTTTCAAGTGCTCTTCCCTCGAGGCATTTTCTCAATCTTGCTGTATTTTCCACGTCGTTAAATTATCTTCTTGTGATGTCGTATATCGCACAAAACGACAACTACTCTGTATGCGCCCCACCGAACGTTGGTAGGGTCATGATGACCTTCGATACCGCTGGGTGTGGCGACGATCCAGCGGTGTCCAGCGGCTTTCTATCCACGAGCGCTGCTATGGCGGCGGTGAGTTCAGTGATAAATGGCTTCAGTGAATGTCCTCCCTGTTGATGAACGGCCTTTTTCTTCAAAGGGTCTTCATCCTGTTTGTTGACATCTTCAGCGTCCTGTAAATTCTTGACAATTTTCGTGTCACTATTGCCCTTCGTGAGCGGTGCCGGTGGATCGGTTTCTCTTCCGATGTCGGCTTCTATATTTTCAGTCTGCGGTTCCGAAGCCTCTTCTAACCACAATCGCACGTAGTCATCTGAATCCGCAGCATCTTCAGCCTTCTGTAGCGCCAACTGTAATTTAATCTTCAAAATTTCTTCACGCGCCTTCAACACGTTCCTATTCGACCGGTTTGTCATCACTGACCACGCCGTTCGATGTCCCTCTTGTAATTCCTGTGCCTGTCTTGATGTATCTTCAACACTGCTTGGAGCCGCACGCGAACAAAACTTTCTGCAGGCTGCAACATTCGATTCGAATTTTCTTCCGCACGGCGAGCAGCCACCCGTTCACTAGACGCAACGCGCAACGCAAACCCGATGGCAACCGGAATGCGCGGCACTGTATCGGTACTTGTCGATGGTGACCGTGGCACCATCTGGTGTCGGATGCACAGAGTTTCGGTGCGCGTGGGCGCAGGGCCGCTCGTCGATGGTCCTGCCTCAGCGTCGATTGTCCATGCTTCAGGTGCTCTTCCTTTGGATCTTGTCACCGGCATCTTGATAAGTTTTCAGTAGTAAGTGTTCAGTCACGAGCCTTTAGGTGTAACTCTTCAGGCACAACTCTTTAGACTTCTTATACGTCATAAATCTTCAATTTTCAGGCGCGGGACGTCGACGGGCCACGTTTTCAGGCCTCCTGTGGGATCCGGCTCGAAATGTAACGGACGGGCGAACTCGGGGTTGAGGTTACTATAGTGATGGTTACGAAATCAACCGACAAGTTGCTGACGTCCTATACTACGGTGTGTGGACTGTACTGTAGCGGTTACTGGTTACGGTGTGGAGGCTCTGAAAACGTGTAATACGGTGCGGGGTTCAAGGCTTCATTCAAATAATACACATCTTGACTGTTCGTTTCTTGATGTTTCTGGCTGGCTCCGTTTGGTTCTTGAGGCTTGAAGATGAGGTTTCTTGAGCACCCAAAGTCGACCGATACTGTGTCGCTTAGGTACCTCAGAACTTTACCCTAAAGAGAGCCAGCCAGAAATCCCCGGTAAACAAGTTTATTTTTCACTATGAAATTATTATGTTTCTGCTTATATCTATGGAACTATACTAGCTAGCGCGATGATATAACCAGCGCCGCGTAGGGCGCGAAAAGACCTAGCTAGTAATATCTATTTTATCTATCGGAAGTTAGGTCTAGGTATAGATATTCTATGTTTTATGCTAAAAATCTAACTTGCGGTGACGGTTATATATATACATATATATATTTTTTTTTATTATGCTCGCCAAATGACCACACTCCGCCTGATGGTAAGCAGTCGTGTGGTCTAAGAGCAGTGGCCTCCACATCGTCCTCATAACAGCCGAGGCGATGTTTGCTACTTTGACGGCTTCAAAAGGTGCTTTTTCACGCCCCGCTTAAAGGACCCAGGATTGAAGGAAGGAGGAAACACGTGCCTTGGCAGAGAATTCCATGCCTTGATCGTTCAGCAGAGGTATGAGGACCCAAACTTGTTGGTACGCACTCTAGTCGACTCCACCGTGTAAGGATGGCATCTAAGCCCAGCACGCGTTGTTCTGGATAGGAAAGGGGAGGGCGGGATAAGGTGGAATAACTCTTCAGAGCACTCCCTGTCGTATATTCTGTAGAAACATGCCAAAGAGGCAATATCCCTATATAAAGAAAAAGTTTAATAACTTTATAACTATACTATATAGAAATACAATTCCTTCAGCATCTTGTAGCGCCTTTCCTAGCGGATAAAATAAAATACACAGAAGAAACCTTTTATTAAAATTAATTACCTTAGGACCTAGGTACCCTAACATTCCTAACTTGAGGGAAAAAGGCACATTTTATTGGCAATGTGTACATTTTTACACAATATTCTTATAAAACTATATGAAAATATATTATTATGTTATTCACACTATCTAACTTTACTATTTAGGTCTATATGTGACCTAATTCGGCACTTACGGTATACTTAAATAACATATATTTAATTTAAAATCATAATACGAATCTTAAACTAATGTTATCGTTGTCGCGAACAGTATCTCTATATACTGCATAACAAACAGACCTAATAAATATTTCAATCTTATAAACAATAACATAATAATAATACTGACAAAGAGTTCAATTTATCTAACATATCATAAATTTTATAATAAATTCAAAATTACCAAAATATTCAGCAGTATAATATATTATGTAAATAGTCCACAATTTTTCTGACTAATCTAACTAATCGCAATCTCATCACTCTCACACGTGTAGCGAGGTACAGCCAATTCAATGGTCACCATTGAAAACGCCGAGTATTCAAACTCTTGATAAAAAAGCTCTTGATGCTAAAGATGTTAAACTGTCTTGGCACCCGCAAAGAATTGCGTTAAAGATATAATAAAGCAGTCGGATAAAAATAAATTTGATTTCGAAGGCAAAAATATTTTTTTCTTATATGATAAATGCTTCGTAATGTGTGTACGAAATTACATACTGCATAACTCGAGCTACGGACAATATTTAATGGTTCATCGAACAGTATATACCGTTTTGGTGGATGTTGTGACACATATGACGGGTGAATTAGTGCGATCCTATTCTTTGGTCACTCGCATCAGGTCTTACAATTTTGATTTAGGGCTAATATGGCATTGGCTTTGGCATATGCGTACGCATATAACGTGTATCGAACTTTTTAATATTAATAACCATGAACTTATTTTATTCTTAACACAGATCCTTATGTTATGGTATTTTATTGTTTACTTCGTTGTAGAACTGATTTTGAGTGGCTCAAAATGATTCGTTACTACTGGGAAAGTGATATTGACAATTGTGTAACGAAGATGTCTAGCTCCGTATACATTTACGGTCATGAGTATCTGGGCGCCGCAGGTAACTATCAAACCTTTTATAAGCTAATATTACTAACTCTTGAACAACAATAATCATTTGTATCGCTTATTTTAATAGGTGTCCTTGTAATAACTCCGCTAACAGATCGTTGTTACTTGTGTCTAATGGGAGCTCTTCAGTTAGACTTGGGCGGAGCGCCGGCTGGGCCTGCAGGCACAGGAAAAACAGAAACCACTAAGGACATGGCTAAGGCAGTGGCCATACAGTGCGTCGTATTTAATTGCTCCGAAGGTATTACCTGAAAAATATCAGTGCTAGGTATTAATTAAAAAAAAAAACTCTTTTCCATTTGCTTGACTAAACATTGGACCCCAGATGAATAATTTTTCTTGGGGACACTAAGAATTAATCAGCACAAATCGCATTCTATCTTGTCCAACTTTTATAACGTATAGTATATATTTTTAATTGCAATATAATTCGGGATCATCTTAAACTACAGATAATTATAAATAAGCTGCTTCTCAAATTACTGCACGGTTGGTAAGGTGATTTAAAATTGGTTTGTTTGCCTCGCAACTGCTAATGCGCCGAGTGTTGTAGGTTAGATAGATTCTCACACGGAACAATATTATGCGTAATCTACAAATGGTTATTCCGATTCTGGGTGTTATTTGTATCCGTTGTTTGAGTCCTCTGTGACTCAGGAAATAAAAGTAAAGTTAGATTTGTTTTTTGCAATCACAAATTTTACCTAAATCATCAATTCTTTTACTACTCTTGGAAAAATTACTCATTGCTTAAATAATACAATTAATATTAACTTTATTATTCAGGCCTCGACTATAAGATGATGGGCCGGTTTTTCTCTGGATTGGCAACGTCTGGTGCGTGGTGTTGCTTCGACGAGTTTAATCGTATTGACATTGAGGTGTTGTCTGTAATCGCACAGCAACTGATCACTATTAGGAACGCAAAGGTCGCAAGACTTAGCAGGTATTTCTGAAATACAACTATTAATTAATATAACTTTAGCTTAATGTTCGTGGTGGATACCTAAACTAATGAAAGATAAGCCATAACCAATAATCGCACATATCTATAGTAAAGAAAATGTTTCTAACTGTTATTAAGCCAATGTCTCTCTTCACGTTTTTCACAGGTTCATGTTCGAAGGTCGTGAAATTAAACTAGTAAGGTCTTGCGCTGCATTCATCACTATGAATCCAGGCTACGCTGGTAGGACAGAGCTACCCGATAATCTAAAAGCATTGTTCCGTCCTATGTCTATGATGGTACCAGATTATGGTAAGTCCTGTTTATGATAAGTTTAATTATCACAAACGGCATGTTAAATATAATATACATATTCAGTTTATACGGCTACATATGGCCGTGTATTACAGGAAAGTAAAGTGTTCACAATATATTATGATGTATAGCCGGATCTTTTCGGTTTCTGCTCATTGCCCTGTCGAGGTGATTCTAGGTTAGTTGTATTCTGCCTTAGCTTGAGGGATTGACAAAATACTAGTAATTTGGATTCCAAACTGCCAGAAATCTTTAAAACCGTACCTAATTAATTATATTTATTAAAGCGCTCTTAGAAAACTCTTTGGGATACTGAAAGAAAATGAACGTGCTGAATATCTAAAGTATTTAAAAACACGCAATAATATTAACCTATTCCTACATGGATAGTAGATCTATCTATTAATATATAGCTTAAGACCAACATTTTTCGAAATCTAACCATTGGATTGGTTTTAAGCGCTGATCGCGGAGGTGATCTTATATTCTGAAGGATTTGAGTCGTCGAAAGGCCTCGCTAAGAAGATGGTACAAATGTATAAATTGTCCAGTGAGCAGTTATCCAAACAGGATCATTACGACTTTGGGATGAGAGCGGTAAAGAGTGTACTGGTAAGATCCGATTACGCATATCTTTCATTATTTTATGGTTGGTTCTTGTGGACCTACTGTTAATATATTTATATCTCTCTCTTTATTAAACTTACCTCTTCTTTATATTAGAAGTGAATGTTGAATGAAATGAATATTTGTAAAGTCCACCGCGACATAGGATTTATTTCTAGTGCGGGATGGGTTGTCTTATTTTAACAAATGTAACAATAACATAGCTTTTTATGTACACAAAAGATAAAAATCAAAGATTTTCTAAACATTATTAGGTAATGGCCGGTGCATTGAAACGTGCTAACCCCGATCAGCACGAAGAAATTACGTTGCTTTGTGCACTGAACGACAGTAACCTCCCCAAGTTTTTGGCAGCCGATGCTATTCTGTTTGCTGGCATATTGTCGGATTTGTTTCCCGGCATCAGCCTGCCTGTTCGACACTACGATGTTATGGAAGAAGCTATTAGTAAGTGTTACATTGTTACTTGAATACATAGAAATTATACGAACAGAGTTATTTAAGCCAAATACCCATACTAATAGCCATACTAATGTTATAAAGAAAAAGATATGATTTTGTGTTTGTTTGTTTTTAACAAATACAAAAACGATTCAAGGCTTTTTATTAATTATTTTGCCTTTAAAAGCTATTTAATCATCGAGTAACATAGGCTGTATTCTATTTAAAAACGTACTATTACTAACATAACGTAACCTACTATACTTTTACGCGAGCGAAGCCGCATGTATAAGCTAGTATTATATAAATATCGTGCATAAGTATACAGCCTCAAAGTCTCCAATTTCACTTGCAGATCATGAACATGATAAAAATTAAATGTTAAAAACCACATATCGTAACTAATAAAAATTCTATGTTAAAAACCACATATCGAACAGGCCTTACTCTAATTCCCTACGCAAGCCACTAAATGTTTACATCAAAGTATCAAAATGCTAAAGATTACTCAAACAAAAAACGAACAACCAAGTGTGATACAAATTTTTTGGACACATCACAGACATCATTAGATACATTGTATCAGATAGTTCTGTGGTACCTACTCCAGCTTATTAAGCTAAATGCACCGCATGTACCACTCCTTGTGGTATTCATTATTATACTTTACCTCATAAGAGTTGCTTAATATACTCGTAAATCGATTCATTGTTAAGCATGCACGACACATAAACACTAAATAGATTCTGGTGGCTCGCTCAAAACAACACACGGAAATTAATGCATTTTCACATATCTACGTAAAAGTGCACCAATTTGCAAGCAATCTCGGACTTGATTCAGAATCGATTTTGCATCAAAACCGGCTACGTTCGACCAGATATAAGAAGATTTGAACCGAAATTACCACGGACGCAATACAACCGAAATGACACACAAATTATGTGTGTGTTGGTTATCAATGGTTGTATAGTGTTTGTCTTCCTTCTGTGTCTATAATAGTTTGGTATTTTGCAATAAGTTGTCATGTAAGGGGTTAACGTTAAGTGCTGCAACCCCATTTACTTTGAGATTGTTTCGAATGTAACACAAAATCTACAAAATCAAAGTATAAAAAAGTAGATCAGATCTTTCATTTTAGATTATTGCAATAATAGCAATATATATTGCAAATAAAAATAAGTACTTATTTATTACAAATGTAAAATTTGCTGCTATATCCTCACATACAGAATAATTATATTATATACAGATCGTTGGCCTTTATTATATACAGGGCGTCGGGACGTGACGACTCCACCGCCCATTGGCGGATCATCTCCTCCAGTGCAGCTAGTCAACCGTTAGATGGCGGTCAAACCATCCTTAAATAGGTGGAAATATAAAGATGCTAGGTGGGCAGCAGCGCCTAGTGTCGAAGATTTTCGCCACTGCGATCGTCAATCCACCTGCCAAGCGTGGCGATTATGGCAAATCCCCCCAGATGAGCCACACCTAAAAAAATCCAGGCTTCTAGTCCGCGGCGGCCCCGCTAGTCCTGGCTCAGGTAGCGGCTATGGTAACGGCGGGTCAAGGGGTGCTAAGAATCTCCGGCAGAGATCGTACTACCACTCCCGACGACAATTGGCCCTGGCAACATTTAACACGCGCACACTGCGGACCGACGAGAAGATTGTCGAACTGGAAGAAGAATTGAGCAAGATACGATGGCCTAGATTATAGGCTTATCGGAAGTCCGAAGACAGAGGGATGGCTCGATAATCCTCAAATCCGGTAACTTGCTCTTCTATCAGGAGGGCGGCCAGCAGTCCCAAGGTGGTTTCGGGTTCATCATCCACAAATCCTCGTGAACAACGTGCTAAATATCGCGAGTGTGTCGAGCAGGATACCTTATACTCAGAATATCTAAACGTTATTCGTTGAAAGTCATACAGGTTTACGCCCCGACCTCGGCGCACCCCGATGAAGAGGTGGAAGCTATTAACGAGGACATATCTCGGGCTATACAGTATGACCAGGGATACGGTCGGGGTCAGAAAGGCATAGCACCAAGACCCATTACACCGTTGTCATGAGAGATTTCAACGCTAAACTGGGCAAACGAACGATGAGCAGAAAGGGGTAATTTGGATATAGACATCGTAACTCGCGGGGCTTCATGGAGAAGAAAATACTCTACATGATGAACTCCTTCTTCAAAAAGCGAGAATGCCGTAATTGGACCCAGATTAGTCCCGATGGTATGACCAGAAACGAGATAGACTTCATCATATCGACTAAGAGGCAATGACGTCTCCGTAATCAATTTGGTGAAAGCTAGAAGCTATCACTGGATGGGTAAGGGCACACTTAATATTAATATACGCCTAGAGCGGTCTAGATTGATGAAGTCCACGCTCTGACCAGCACCAGTTTATATCCAAAATCCCGAGAGCTTTCAGCTTTAACTCCGAAACTGTTTTGAATGCCTGGACGAGTGGGTAGATGTGGATGACTACAACAACAGGTTCGTGAATGGCAGTTGCCAGGCTATAGGCTAGACCACATACATACGCTGCGGCAGGTTATTCAAATATCTGAAAAATATAATCGGCCCTTGTGCGTGGCGTACTATTAGAGAGCCTTTGATTCTATTGAAATCTGGGCAGTGCTGCAGTTTCTCCAAAGGTGCCAGATTGACTACCGATATGTCGAATGTTTGTATCAAAATATGTGAAGTGTTTGTATCAAATTATTTGTATGAAAACAACCGTCTCCAAGACCAGAGCTCGTAACCAACAAAACCAATAAAACTACAGCGAGTGGTGAGACAGGGGGATGCTATATCTCCAAAACGGTTCACCGCCGCGTTGGAAGATGTTTTATAGCTTTTGGATTGAAAAGAACTCGGCATCAATCTCAACGGCGAGTACATCACTCACCTTTGATTTGCCGACGATATCGTGGTTATAGCTGAGACCATGGAAGACCTCGGCATAATGCTCGATGGCCTCTGTAGAGTTTGCCGACAAGTAGGTCTTAAAATGAACATGGACAAGACGAAAATCATGTCCAACTTCCATGTTACACCTGTTCCTATTAAGGTTGGGAACTCTACTCTCGAATTTGTCGACAAGTATGTATACCTGGGACAGTAAGGTAGGTCCAACTTAGAGAAAGAGGTCAATCGTCAAATCCAACTTGGCTGGGCAGCGTTCGGGAAGCTACCACATTTCTTCTCATCTAATATACCACAGGGTCTCAAGACGAAAGTCTTTGACCAGTGTGTTGCCAGTGATGACTTACGGCTCAGAGACGTGGTCGCTCACTATGGGCCTTATCAAAAGGCTCAAGGTCACGCAAAAGGCGATGGAGAGAGCTATGCCCGGGGTTTCTCTGCGGGATCGAATCAGAAATGAGGAGATCCGCAGGAAAACTATAGTTGCCGACATAGCTCTCCGGATAGCCAAGATGAAGTGGCAGTGGGCAGCGCACACAGCACGCAGATCCGATGGCGGTTGGGGCAGAAACTTTCTGGATTGGCGGCCACGCACCAGAACACGCAGCAGAGGTAGGCCGACGACCTGGTGAGGGTCGTGGAAAGCTGTTGAATGCGGGTGGCCCAAGACCGGTCTGTGTGGAAAACCTTGAAGAGGGCGTAAGTCCAGCAGTGGACGTCATTCAGCTGAGATGATGATACAGGTATAATTATTCCGTACGGCGCGTTGTGTATGGCACTGAATTTCTCCAGAGCGGCTAATCCGATCTTGATTTTTTTTGTGTGTTTGTATTGGACTAACAAGTCCAATAGTTAATCTAAACCATACAAGGAGCAACCAAAATAAACAAAAATGTAAAAGGTGGCACTGCGGTCGGTTGTTTGGTGCAGGTCGTCTGTCAAGTTCACTAGTATACACATACCATATGAATATTTTTTGTATAAAATATGTACTGAAATGAATATGAAACAATGTTCTATGTATAAACTATGTCAATTGCCTACAGAGAAAGTTCTACTTGAAATGAAGCTTCAAATCGAAGTGTGTCAAATCCATAAAGTAATTCAGCTTCATGAAACGATGATTGTGCGTTGGGGAGTCATGTTGGTCGGGCCCACGGGCGGCGGCAAGACTGTAATATTACATGTAAGTACAGATAATATACCTACAACTCTACGTGTGATTACCAAAAAACCTAAGCAGAGGAATATGCCGTCTATTTAGTATCTTCACCGAACAGTGAGTCGATAATGTTTTATTCTACGATAACAACAAGAAATATTTATATCTGCTTTGTTCTGGTAATTCCAAGTAGTCGGTTCAATATTCTATATATGTACATATAAATCACTTTCAAACAGTTATCGCCTAAGCCAACAGTCAACAGTCATGGTGTTTATAATAAAAAGTTATTAATTGTATAAATAACTATTATACTGTAGATAACTGGCATCTCACGGGATCCCTTTGGTTCGCATTATTTTATTATTCCTTATCTATTTGGCATAATAAATTTGACTAAACTTTAAATGACATAATCAGAGCTTATAGTTTACCAAAAGAATATATACATAGGTATATATTAATCCCAAATTTTAGCAATGCATATATTCTATAGTTCTAATTTAGAGTCGCATAAACTTGTAACTCATAGTACCAATATTTTTGTCTCATGGTTGTAAGATTTAAATATAGGCATTATGTATATCCAATATAACATTAGTACATGTAGGTGAAGGTGCGGCGATGCCTAATTATTTGGGTGTATAATATTACTTGTATGGCGATGAATATTATGCCTTAATTAATATCTTCATTCATTTATAATATTATGCTTTAGAATAAGCAATAAGCCGCAATAGTAATAATAAAAGAATATGCCAAACAATTATGCAGAATTAATATTATACGTGACGATCATTAGGATATTGTATAAAAATCGTCGACAGTAAACATTTTTGTGGCTAAGGTCGGTTAATCGTTTCATTAGCTTCAATATGGTATACATAGGAAAGAGACATACATTGTTTTGGCGTTTCATTTAAATATTATTTGGAACAAGTACGTGACCACCGTATACCGGTGGACGGGCGCTTATCGGGGGTAAAACAATACCTCTCGAGCGCCCAAACATCATAATATCGATAAGCGCCAAGGTTAAATTTAGCGTATGGATGTAAGTTGGCGGTCTTCGTTTGAATGCCGTTTTCGACGTAAATTCATCTAGGAACACTAATTAATATTCATATAGGTATTTAGAATTTACATTAAATTTTCATTATTATGTACCTATATAAAATTAACTAATTTTGTTAACAATTAGAAATATTTTAAATGATCTAAATACACAAATGTGTAAATTTATACATGTAATTATAGAAAAATGCATTTAATAATCAATATGAAGCATTAATAGCATGATAAAAGGTATAATAATATTATTTATTAGTTATTTTATTAATTTAAATAGGTAAAACAATCCTCTTCTCATAAAATTAGTCAAAGAAATTTATTTGAATGCGAAGTCGTAAGAAAAAGTCGTCGAAAGCAAATATATCTTTGCAACAGAGGTGCGATCGAAGCCTTTTTGGTCTTAATTATCCACATCAAATATTTTTTTATGGTTATTTGTTATGCTAAACTTAGGTATTAACGAGTTTCTTTTATAAAAAATCGTGTGTTGATACATATGATTTGTTAGTTAGTGGTCAGATCTTTAAAATCTTACGAAACAAAAATAATACACAAAAATTACCACTGCCAAAGATAGGGCTGTAAAAAATAAATCGTTGGTTAATTCTACAAATGAATTATTTTATCAATAAATATACAATATATAACAAGTGAGAAACGGCAATGAATTGCCTCGAAAAAATGGTTCAAGTAATATGCAAAGATCACGTGATACCACGTGACCTTGAGGTCAGAGGTCATAGTCATTTCGGCGGTATATCGACCATGCTGAGTCAAATGGCACTGACCGCGAGTCGCTAGCTCTTAACGTTCTTGAGTTGAATGTTGTATACTTAACAGACGGACGGACAAAGCTGTTGTATAAGAGTTTTTTCGAACTCTAAAACCAATATATATATAAACACTTATATCTAATGTTTTGCTTGAGTTATTAAAATCAATTCGAAAGATTGACAAAATTTCCAACCAAATCGAGAATTAAGGACTAAAAATATGTAGTCGTCTTTTGTCGAATATTTTATATTTATACGTAAAGATTTTTTTTGTGGTTCGGCTTGTAAAATATGAAACAATGGCAAAGTTGAATTAACTGTTAATAATAATAAAAATAAAAATAAAAAAGGTATAAAACAAAATATAAATTTAAAAATAATCATTTTGTGGCGTGATATTGCGGAAAGCAAGTAAATGGGTACAAAGTAGCGCTGCAACCAGGGCAGTAAACGTGGGTGCGTTTAGGGCATAATAATAATAATATTTTATTGTCACAAAAAAGATACATACAAAGGGTTAATAATAAAATAACACATGGGTTATAAAAGTTTTAACATGTACAATAATTTTGTTGACCACTGGTACCTCTCTATGGCATAGAACGCAAACCCTGCTCTTCTCTTCTCGTCGCTTCGACCTGGAAGAGTCTGATACTCTTTGGGTAGGATCCTAAAATAATACTTAGTGCACTTGTTATATATTGATGCAGATGCAGCTGGTTATTTTTGTGCGTATAACATAAAACCATTCACCAAACGAAACAATAATGCCATCCGCCAAAAAACAAACTTGAGTGCGTGTGGTATGTATGGGCATGAATACGAAACGATGCGCTAATAAACACGTGTACCTTTTGTAGTTTCTACAAACCCTTATTGCTAAATCCTGAAGAACATGGACCCCATGAACATTGAACAACCCTGCATTGCTAAAATCCTGAGGAACGTGTTAAATTTTCAATTACAAATATATTTGCTCTATAAGCGCAAGTACAACTTGTTAAAATATCTAAGAGTAAAATACTTACGAGATATTGATATACTGTCACAATAAACGTTTTGTTATTGTTATACTGCTAGTATACCTACCTATATGTAACTTACTGAAAACAATTTAAATTAAGTACCTAGTTAAACGTAAGGTAAAAATAAAGTAGATACTTACACACAGACCATACCTACATTAATTAACAAAAAAGCTTTACGGCAGATTCAGTTGCAATATACTTAAACCTATAATATATATGTTTTTTATTTAAATTCCAGAATAATATGCTAAAATATTTTAGGCGTCTCCATGACTTCTATGTTCAATTAGTAAATTTATCAGAATTCGGGGCGTCCCGCCACCGTATAACGGTTGAAGTGATTATTTTGTTTTACTGATTTATTTATAGCACTGACTTATTCCTTTATTTATCATAGAATATAGTTCATGATATTTTCTGCCAGTAAAACACAAATATACGTGGAATTTCTTTTTGCTTTTTGATATATGAAATGGTTTTTACAACGGTTTTGTTTGGCACATGGACTAATCTAAATATTGTAAAATAAGTTCGTAGTAGCAAAACTATAATAATATTACCATATTATATTAAGAATAACATTAGCTACTTACCAAACAGTTTCTTCTCGCGATAGTCTAATTACAATTCAATTAATTCACGGCTCAAAGTGGACTAAAAGTTAAAAGCAATATGACATCACCTACCTACTAACAAGTATAGCTCTTTGTTATGAATGCCATGATGCATTATTGTCATAGTAGTGACCATAGTATCGCAGCAGTAGAAGGATGGACGTATAAATAATAACGTTTACATGGTTTTAAATAGTATATTGATTATATTTATCCATATTGATACAGTGATTGACTGTTCAAACAAACAGGTGAATTAATCTGTTTACAATACTAAAGGTATGTTAATAGTAGAAACGAGTAACATTAATAATACAGACTTTATATCTTGTAGGTATTAGGAGGCACATACACAAAATTATGTGAAGAGGGTGTCGAAGGACCAGAGTACCGAATGGTGCGTAAATACATAATGAATCCAAAGAGTCTTACTATTGGCGAATTGTATGGTGAAGTCAATCTACAGACTCTCGAATGGCACGATGGAATATTACCTCTCAGTTTACGTACCGCTGTACAAGTAAGTATATTACTCATTATTCATATATTGTAAGAGACCTGCCAACTTGACAATCGATTTCACTCACAATAATACTTCTTCAAGAGCCCCTAAATGTTGTTTATCTGCCTAATTGGTACACTCGTCTGTTATAAACCTAAAACCGAGAAAGACGGAGTTACAAAAGAAATATATAAGTACTATTAAGGCTCCGTCCAGTAGGATCCCCTGCTTCGATCCCCTGGGGGATTTATGTGGATTTTTGTCCACATTGTAATTTTCGGGCGAATATTTTATGTTCACAGAAAATTATATATATTTTTGGTATTCGTCATTGCCGTTTGCCGCTCCCTTAATCCCAAAACCTACATCGAGAGCGTCATTAAGCAAGCTTCGCGAAAACTCGGAATTCTGAACATGGTGAGGCGGTTCTTCGCGCCTGGGCAGCTTTGCCTATTGTATAAGGCACAAGTGCGCCCTTGCGTTGTGTACTATTCTCATCTTTGGGATGGCTCCGCGCAGTACTTGCTAGACGCTCTTGACAGGTTACAGCGGCGGGCTGTCCGTATCATTGGAGATCCAGAGGTCACGAGTTCACTGGAACCTCTGCAACTCCGTTGGGACATTGCCTCATTGGCATGTTTCTACAGAATACACCACAAGGAGTGCTCTGAAGAGTTATTCCACCTTATCCCGCCCTCCCCTTTCCTATCCAGAACAACGCGTGCTGGGCTCAGATGCCATCCTTACACGGTGGAGTCGACTAGAGTGCGTACCAACAAGTTTGGGTCCTCACACCTCTGCCGAACGATCAAGGCATGGAATTCTCTGCCAAGGCACGTGTTTCCTTCTTCCTTCAATCCTGGGTCCTTTAAACGGGGCGTGAAAAAGCACCTTCTCAGGCCGTCAAAGTAGAGACCTCAACATCGCCTCGGCTGCTATGAGGACGATGTGGAGGCCACTGCTCTTAGACCAAACGACTGCTTACCATCAGGCGGAGTGTGGTCGTTTTGAAGAGTAAAATAAAATAAAAAAAATATTCATTAGATAGATGGTAGGCATGTTACCTTGACATCGTATTAAGGAAAACATGTAGTACGATCACAAATGGTGTAATAAATGTGTTTGTTAATTACGCTTTTGTCTTTAATGGTCCAATCTGGTAGCTGTACCAAACTGGCAATCGAGCATCCGCTGCTTAGACACTAATTATAAATGCATAATATCAAAACGTGGACGGATTCTTCACTCTACGTTTAGCCGTTGTAGTAGTCATTTGTAGTCATAAAATCGTGATTCGTAACTCGACTAACTTATACCTTACCTATAAAAATGATAATAGTAACACAATGGAATAACAAAAATCAATCACAAATATATCTACTTTTTTTTACCAATAATGGTATTTTTGACGAAGTCCACAGCTAACATGACACGGATGCGACAATATTATATAGAAATATAGAGTCTAAAATAAAGACTCTAAAATCTTACTTGTATTAATAATCTATCTCCTACTTTAGAAGACAAAGGTGCGCTGAAATTGCTACATGCTATAATATTGTGTGTAGATATTTAAAGCTATTTGATATTTTTTAAAAGCCTGGTCATTGTCTTGGGTTTGCGTTAGGCAAGTGGAACAAATAACGATGTTAATCTGCGTGACGAGGCACGCGTAGTGCACGCTTTGTGGTACTTAGCATATACTATCAAAAGCCGCTTTTTTCGTATTTCCATCGCTTTGTAGGTTCGTATGCATTTAAGCCACCCGCCGCAAAAACGGTTCCACTCGTAGCCGCCTCGGCACTGCTCCCGTAGAGTAAACCCACTTTATAAAATAACAGAAATATTTCCATGTTATTATTTGTGAAAAGCCCTCAAAACAAAAATAACCTAAAGAACGACCAAACGGATAAAATATTTGTTGATATGTTTCATTTATTTTGGCTTTATTGAAGAGGGTACCATAGACTAAAATCAAGTAGGTACGTAATTGGTATCGTCGATGTTATCAACGTAATGCGATATGTTTTGTATTCGCCATAATAATCCTGTTATTGTTCTCGGACTTTCTTGTAATATAGTTACTTGTTGAAAAGAGTATAAAATTGCCTTCACTAACTGACCAAGCTGCCTGTAAAATTTAAATATCTTTATCTTTTTTGTAACTACTGTATATTATGGGCTCACTGTTTAAAGGAACGATTAGTACAAATGCATAGTTCATGTCTGACTTAGTATATTATGTATAAAACTCGTCTTTTTTATAAACTGTATACGTGGCGCAGCGGTAGTGGATGCGACTGCTATACATGAGGTCACGGTTTCGAATCCCGAGTCAGGCCAACAACGAGTTATTGGGTTTTTCTGTGAAAGAAATCTCAATAGTAGCCCGGAGTTAGGAAGTTGGTGGTGTTAGACACCCCCGTGCCTCGGAAAGCACGTAAAGCCATTGGTCCTGTGCCTGATCTCTCTCCGGTCGTGTCGGATTACCGTCCCATCGGGTCATGAATGTGAGGGAACAGAGAATGCACTTGTGTTTGCGCACACGCTTGTGCACTATAATTTCTCCTGCGCAGATGGCCAGTCTCCGTTATGATTGGCCGCCGTGACCGAAATTCGGTCTGGGGGACATTATAAACCTCGTCTTAAATTTGATTATTGTCAAATAGTGCGAGGAGCCAGACCACCAATGGTTGATCTGCGATGGTCCCGTGGATGCTGTGTGGATCGAGAACATGAACACCGTGCTCGACGACAATAAGATGCTATGTCTCTCCAACTCCGAGAGGATTAAACTAACGCCGTACGTCCATATGCTGTTTGAGGTAACGTATAAGCTACTTATAAGTCAGGTAATATATTTGAGCAAACTGTCGATCACATAAAATAGTTACAAAAGAAGTAAGTGAAATTTTGATTGCTGACTTAAACTTTATATGTTCATGATTATTTGAATAATCTGTCAATTCTTTCTGATAGCTAAATCTCGAAATTAGCTATGGGATGCTATTCGACCAAGATAAATTCTAAATATAAGTTCGACTTATATATAGCATTAACTTTTGTAAATGACCTCAATGCTTCAAGACGATTTAGTAATAAAAACATCGTTTGATACCTGCGTCGGAAGATTTAGCACAGAAAACCTTTGTATCGTTGAAAAGCTTTTATCGGTGCAATGCAATTATTTGTTACTCACTTATTGACAAAACATATGGTTCAGCTATAATTTTGTAAATATCGATGTGGACAACATACATTTTATTGTAATATATAGAAAAGGAATTAAATATAATGACCATCAAAAATACTAATTGCACAGCATAACGAGCACCTATACGCGTCAAATCACTGTATTTTGTCTCGGAAGGGTTAGGTTACGTTAGATTCTTTCTTAAACGCACCCAAAAATAGGACCCCCGCGAAGCGCGGCTCTTTCAGCTTAGTTTGATCTCTTTAAATATATTTTGCTGTGCAATTAGTATTTTAGTTAGCATATTTTGCTGTGCAGTTGATGTTTTTTGCTGTGCAGTTAAATACTATTCTATAGAAAATACTCTTAACACAAAATTGACATTTATGGATGACCTTTTTCCTAGTATCGCTACATAACGTAGTTGTTTAGTAGCGCTACCATGTATTTTCATCCAAGTTAAATGATGTTTACGTTTACTTCCCTACTCTTGGCGCCGTGGCATGATTTCATATAGCCGTTACCTATATATCTATCTAATATGTACTTATAAAACTGTTGCGGATTAGGTATTCACTCAATACTTTCACCATCCTACTTACCTAGTACTATAATATTTATTATATAGTACTGCTTATATAATAAATTATTTTTACGTTATAGTATATTGGTATTTCCTATAAAGTAACTAAATTGTAACTATGCCGCGCTCCTAGTACTTGTACTGGTATAAAAATAAAGACGGAGAAAGCATTTTCGTTAATTTTACTGCACGTATGGCGTAGTAAGTACTTAAAGGTCATAGCTCATTATAGCCACCCGGCACCTGACCAGCACCACCTCGTTGTTCGGTGTCCACTCGTTGACGACAGGTGTTTCACGGTTGGAGGCCGCCTGTCAAACAGTAAACGTCAGGTGGTCCACGGGTGAACACCAAGTGGTTAATGTGTTGACGTCACGTGGTCTACACGTCTCGCGTCTCGCGGACGGCGCGTGGACGGCCGGTGGACCATATCTCCGGAACTCCCATTATGATAGAGTTGTAAAACTTCCGGTACCTTGAGCTTTGGCACGATCATTTGCAGGTGACACTTGTCACCTCGAACATTCTCCCATTTACGGCACAGAACTCCATCCTGGATAACCAAGCTTTCCCACTGTGCCCAGTAACTCTTGGTGATAGAGTTCATTGCCGCAACTTCACTCCAGTGAGATCTCGAAGCACCTGTTTTCTTTCATTCGAGGATAGGTCTTATGTCTTTGTCCTCTTGTTGCGTTCTCTGCAGAGTTTCCTTCCAGTCTTCGCTAAGATCCGTGCTCAACATCCTCACTAGTCCTTCCTGCTTGGCCTCTTGCCTGGCGCAGTGCTTACACTGGTCGGAACACGGTCTACGCGACAGGGCATCTGCATTACCATGTGACTTGCCACTACGAAGTCGAATTCCTGTAGTTATTCAATCCATCTTGATACCTGTCCTTCTGGGTCTTTAAACTGTAGTAGCCAATGCGGCGTGGTCAGTTCGTAGGTGAAATTTCCGCCACAACAAATATTTGCTGAAGTGCTGCAATGTCTTTACGACAGCTAGAAGCTCCCTTCGCGTGACACAGTAGTTCCTTTTAGGTTTGGATAGGGCCTTGCTGAAGTACGCTATTACAACCTCATGCTCTCCTTTTCGTTGAGATAACACGCCACCAAAGCTGGTGTTATTGGCATCGGTATCTACTACAAATTCATGTTCATTGTCGGGATAGCCTAGAATCGGTGAATTACACAGATGTGCCTTCAGCTTCTGAAATGCGACGTCACAGCTCTCATTTCAGCAGAACTTTATCTTATCCTCGGGGAGCTTATGCAGAGGCCGGGCGATGTCAGCAAAGTTCCTTACAAACCGCCGATAGTAGGAGCACAAACCAAGAAATGCCCTGACTTGTGTCTTGTTCTCTGGAACTGGCCAGTTCTTGACAGCAATTATCTTATCCAGATCCGTTTGGATGCCTTTTTCGGAGACGATATGTCTCAAGAAGTTCACTTGCCGCCTAAACAATGCGCATTTCTTTGGACTTAACTTCAGGTTGGCTCCTCAATTCTTCAAGAGCACACGTTCCAGGTTGCGAAGGTGATCCTTAAAGGAGCGTCCTACTATGATAATATCATCCAAGTAGACCAGGCAGGCGTCTCCAAACAATCTAGTAAGTACTCGTTCCATCAATCTCTCAAAAGTGGCAGGGCATTACACAATCCAAAGGGCTTGACATTGAATTGCCACAATCCTTTAGCTGTGTAGAATGCTGTCTTCTACTTATTTCGAGGATGTATCTCGACCTGCCAGTAGCCACTTTTCAGTATAGAAAACCACTTCATCCCCGTTAGCGTATCCAGAGTGTCGTCAATCCTTGGCAACGGGTAACTGTCTTTCTTTGTGATGTCGTTTAGCCGATGATAGTCCACACAAAAGCGCATGCTGCCATCCTTCTTCTTCACCAACATCACTGGTGAACACCATGGACTGGACGAAGGCTCAATCACACCTTCTTTTACCATACCCTCGATTATAGCGTCAACATCACGTTCTCGTGCCACTGGTACACGTCTTGGTCGCTGGCGGATCGGTACCTCATTGCCTGTGTTTATATTGTGTTGAATTAGGGCAGTCTTGCCTATGTCAGCATCACTTGTTGAGAAGATGTCGGCAAACCGGTTTAACATCGTCTCAGCCTTGTTCTTGTATTTGCTCGACAGGTTATACCGGCAGTCCTTCAAGAGAGAAGACACGTCGTACCTTGCCTCTTGAACTTTGGCGTTGGTAGGCTGTTCATGGCATCTACGCATTCAAACTGCTCCTTTACAGGTGCCCAATATCGTGCCCTTCTTGAGTACCAGCTCCTTGTCGCTTGGGTTCAGTTCGTGTACCAATGTAACGTTAGTATCCTTCGTCAGAGTGCGTTCAATCTTCCATGGAGCATCGTTGTCCAACCCTTCTATAATAACACATCGATTTGCCTGATCAGAATTCCTTGGTAGGCAAACCGGTATGATTGTTTCCGACCTCGGACGAAGTACTACTTTCTTTAGGCAGTACACTTTTTCCGATGATGTGCCCTCCATGAATACTTCCGACTGAGCCACATTTCAATACACCGTGACTAACGTCGATCTCACAGTGATGCTTCCACAAGAAGTCTAATCCTAGGATGCTGTCGTCCACTATGTCAGTCACGATGACGTTGTGGCGGTAAATTTTATTATCTAGTTTAATGTCCACCTTCTTCTCACCTCGGTCGGTTATGTGCTGACCGGTAGCTGTTCTAAGATGTACACATTCATGGTTCCCGTAGTAGTCCCCAAGAAACCGTCTTGTTAGTCGGAAACTGACGACTGTTCGAGAAGCTCCAGTGTCCAAAGTCAACTTGCACGGCGTTCCCGTCACACGATTCTCCTCTCACCAGCCAGCACCCGCCCCGTAGTCCTAGCGTCTACTCGTTTCCCTGCTGTTGTTGCCCGGCAGGCACAACAGGTGTCCCTCCTACCGGCGATTGGTTTCTGCTGCGTGGACTTCTTCACTTCGGGCAGCTCAACCTGATGTGGCATCTTTCGCCACTGCTATAGCACCGGGGTGAAGTCGACACTTCCCTGATACGGTGAGCGCGATCGTCCCGTCGCACTGCTGCCACTTCCAAAGCGTGGGCTAAGGCATCCTTCAGGTTTTTGAAGTGTCCGAGTTTCACTGCGGCCCTAACCACCAGGTCTCGGATCCCGTCGGTGAAAGCTTGTACAAGGTTCCCGTCGATGAGCGCAGGTGAGGACTCGTACGCCTTTCGAACCAGCTTCTCCACCTCCAGGGCCCACTGCTGCAAAGTCTCACCAACACGTTGCGATCGGTCTTTCAGCTGGGCGCGAAACACGTGTTCCAGGTGTGCGTCGCCATATCTCGCTTCCAATGCCTCCAACAGCTTCTCGTACGTGACGTCTTGACCAAGCGCCTCTAGCACGGTCAATGCCTGGTCGCGAAGCCCCAAGGTGAGAGCAGTCAGAGCTTGTTCTTGCGTCTACCCGTTCGATGTCATGACGGCCTCGAACTGGATCTTATAGGCTGACCATGATGATGAGCCGTCGAATGGTGGGACTTTAAAGCCTCGTGGTGAGGACGCCACAACCGCAGGTGTCACAATCCCATTTCCAGCCTTGAGCCCACGTATCGTTTTCTCCACCTCAGTGATGCGACTTTCGTGGCGTTGGATTCGCTCTTTCATCTCCTTCATCTTCTTGCCAACCGTTGCGCTGAGGTCTTTTAACGTAATCAGCTGCTCCTCCTGGCGGCGCATACCCTCCTCCTTGTCGCGTTGCAGCTGTTACTCAAGGCGGCGTGCCTGCTCCTCTTGGCAGCGTGCCTGCTCCTGCCGGTGGCACATACCCTCCTCCTTATCGCGTCGCAACTGTTCCTCGAGGCGGCGTGCGTGCTCCTCCTGGCGGCGTGCCTGCTCCTCCTGGCGGCATGACTGCTCCTGCATAAACGCCATCAGGGTCACGAGGTCGGGATTCACCGGTGAGTGAGCTGCACTAGATGGTTCCGCTGCAGCCGCGAAGTCACGTGGTCCAACAGAGGGGGCGTCTCCAAAGCGCCTCTGATCCACATCTTGTTGGCGCTGATTCTTGGTGCGCACCCCTTACACTTCCTCCTTCGGTAGTACTGGCATATTCTTATCCCACTTCTGACACCAATTTGTTACGTGCTGGGTTCGACGGAGAAGAATATAAAACAATATTATCGACTAAAACGTTTTATTCTAGCACAATTAAATTTAAAACACAACAAACACTATACTACACTTTTCCACTGTAACTGCTTCAAACTCCGTAGTATTTTCGCTTCCGTTTGCTTCGATGAATACTTGACCGCTTACGATTGTAAACTGACTCGGCGGTGCGCGTGCGCTCTATTTATACAAGGGTAAAGCGTTTCTGGCATTTTCTCGAAAAGCCATACCCGGTATGTAAAAGTACGATGATTCGAGAATGTGCCAGCGTTCTCTCTAGTCGACTCGTACTGACAGCTACGTAGTTTCGTAAGATGTCAATAGATGGTGCTGTAATAAATTATTAGAAGGGACTGTCGAGTCTTCCCCACAGTGCCTTCAGATGGCACTAGCCGTAACAATAACATACATACATACAAAGATTCACGCCTGTTTCCCAGAGGGGTAGGCAGAGACTACGGATTGCCATTTGCTATGATCCTAACACAGGCTTCATTCGCTGTCATCACATTCTTCATACACGCTCGCCGGTTTAAGGTGCTCTTAACTTGGTCTTTGTCAAAAACGTCTCCAATCGATAAATAAAATAAACATTTTAAAATTGCTATTTCGATCCAGCCGGTCTCAATTCTTTCACTTACCATCAAACAGTCATTCCCTATGAGATAACGACTCGATAAAGTACACTCTAGCTCTTTGTTGTTCTTTCTCTCTCTCACTGTGTATCAGTCAAGATTTTAATAAAGATTAATGGTCAAAATATCTACACCGCGGCAATGTTGTTGTTCTCAAACTCATTATAAATAACGCAAACTTCTTTGATAGTCACCTATCTTAATACTAACCCCTGTTATTTGCTTATTTGATCCCAAAGTAGATCATAGTACATACATGCCCTGCCGGCCAAAAGTTTAAGTCCGCAGTTCCACACTTAAACGACGTAATCATCCATCAATTGTAATAAAAGCCCGTAAGATAAATAAAAAAATGCACATCTGCATATTCTATTGTTAATACCGAATATATTAAGAAGTTATTCTTTTGTTTACTTTCAAGTTATTGGACAGTAAACATCTATTGTTTTCAAACACCGACAAATGCTACGCAAGAGTCAGGTGGTAGAGTCGTGGTAATATTTTTATGATGTGCTCATTACTAATTACTTTGCTTTTTTTTCGCATTGGTCAATAATAAGGATTTGTAGCAACTACATTATTACACGTATTCCGATAGAGCACATCTTAAGATAAGTTAAAATGCACACGCATGCAAATGTATACACGCGCCACACTAGTATATATGCTTTACTTTTACTGAAATTAAACAGACTATAACACCATCTGAGTCTCGTTATACCTATTGCCAAAACGTAGGCAAGGTGGTGACCCCGACGACGCTACGATTCTGGCTCTACAAGTGGACTTCGCAATAAGAAAATAAGCAACATGCACCAACCAACTTGCAAATCAAGCTACGGCCATCAAGAAACATTGAAAGTAGCGGCTGGTACCACCATCTTATCCCGCATTCCGGAGTTTTGGAGGGATCAACCTAAATTATGGTTTACACAACTGGAAGCCATATTAGCACCACAAAAACAAGGCGACGATTATAAATACTTTACGGTTATAGCAAAGCTGTCTAAGGAAGAAATACTACAGGTTAGTGACCTCATTACCTCTCCACCATCCACAGAAAAGTATAAGGCCATCAAGGAGCGCTTAATTAATTGCTGTGAGTCAGAACAGCGCCTGTTTCAAAAAATTATTTACTGAGATGGACCTCGGCGATCAAAAACCATCACAACTTTTACGCAAGATGCAAGTTCTTGGAAAAGGAAAAATGGGTGACGAAACCATCAAGCTGCTATGATTGTGACTTTTGCCACCATCAGTTACTACAGTCCTAGCAGTTACAGAAGACATGGATATCGACAAGATGAGCCAGATCGCTGACAAAATTATAACAAACTCAAAACTTACCGAGGTATCAGCTGTAAACGAAAACATAGACAAAACTGATGAAGGGGCAATGGCATGCGTATTAACACAGTTAGTGAAGAAAGTATTGATTTCTCACGCCAAGCTGCTGTTTCATGGTTAACTGGCTCATGGTTTTGTCGATTATTTCTTTGATATCTAAATAAGCTTCCTGAGCGGTATCAAAACAGTTCTTTTTAAAATATACATGGTCGAATTCAGCTAACTCACACATGTTTCTATGGTTGTCTTGGTAATCCTGCCAATAAGCTTCCAACATATCAGCCTTCCGCTTATAGTTATCGACAGTTTTTCTCTCGGAGCCATCCTTCTTAATGTTAATTAAAAACTTTTTAAGAAATTCATAAAGCTCAGTTTGGTTCATAAACAGAGTTACGGAATTCATATTTGGTATTGGCAATAAAAATGGTTGGTGCGATTAAGAAAATGGTTTGATCTGACCTAATTTGCTCCAACCGACAGCCTCTGCAGCCAAACTTACTCGCTGTACCTTTCTAATAACTCGTGGCACTGTTTCACTTGATTAGCACTGGTTCGTATTTCGAAGAACCATGAAGAAAGTAGTGTTTATCTGTCCGTGGCGCTGTGGTGACCTAAGAGTCCTAAGACACTACTTTCTGTTTAGGGTTTTATTGGTATGGAAAATGTAGTTAAATAAAAAATGTAAGTTGCGAGTAATTATGTAATATAATTAACACGAGATTTCAATAACTATCAACAAAAGTCACGTAAACTAAAATTATGCTAATTGAACAAAATATACTTGACTAATACTATAAATTAGTAAAATAAATGGTAAATGGTATAAATGGTTAATGGTTTTGGTTTGAGCACGCAGTGTCTCAACGAGAATCGATCGCGAACTGGTTAAAAGATTCAATTAAAACGCTAATGAGCATAATTGCTAGCGATGCATTTATGCGCATTAGCTCAGTGTTCGATTTTAACTCGAACAGTTAGCAAAAATACAATTCGAATCAAGTGTAATTCAGCGTGATCACAAAGACCATAGACGCAGCACTCAAAGATATTATAATCGTCAGCATTTCCCATTGAGGTCAAGTTCAAGAGCAAACAGTCGGGAAAGTAAACACTATTGTTTTTATGACTATAAATACGGAAAATATGCAAGAAATTGTATTGAACCATGTGATTGGCAACAAAAATTTTACTCAAGGGACCAGGGAAACTAATCAAAGCTACTTTCATTTACAGTCACGTCATAACCACACAACTGTCCGCCATTTTACTTATAATAGATTACACCAAAAACATTCAAACACAATCTAGCAACGTAACAAAATAATAATGGACTTACCTTTCTTCAGTGTGTGGAAATTGATAAAATGTCAAGTTCTTATTTATACGAGAAGACGACATGCAGTCGCTTACAGCACATGTAGTATGAACCATTATAAATAAGTACAACTCAAGCGAAACACTTAAAACAATCACATTAAAAAGCGTCAACCCCGGCCGACGTGTCCCAAGCGAGTGTATGGCAGATTGGGATCGCTACCGCCCCTTTCTCACCCCGCAAACCCCGCATGATTGCTCTGTCTAGACGTGTCCGTTGTAAGTTAAGGAAGTTCATAGGCTGTGATAACACCATCTGGGTCTCGTTATACCTATTGCCAAAACGTAGGCAAAGATTTTTTAGTTGCCGAAAACACATGTTTCTGACTTATTATCTGAGGTTTCTTGGGTCTGTTCACAAACAATCTCAATTAGTCTAAACTTGTGATTTCTACAGTCAAGACATCTTAAAATGGAAAAAGCACGCAAAATTAGTAGTGAAAAGCGTTCTGCCATCGTTGTTTTACATAATGAAGGCAAATCCGAACGTGCGATTTTTCCACAACTGAAGTTATCGAAGACTTGTGTTCATGGTACAATAACTCGATACAGGGAGACAGGCAGTAATCAAGATCGTCTACGCTTGGGAAGGCCGAGAGCTACCACTTCTAGTGAAGATCATTTTATCGTTGTTACCAGCAAGCAAAATAGACGCCTAACAGCACCAGAAATCCGCGTTGAAGTGAATAAAACCCGTGTTAATCCTTTATCATTGACTACAGTAAAACGGCGTGTTGAATGGTCGCGTTGCCGTTCGAAAACCTCAGTTAAGACCACAAAACAAAATTATGAAGGGATATTTAGAAGAGAAAGAGGCACAAGGCGTTTTAATAAACAAAGCGTGGCCTCCTCAGTGCCCGGATATCAATTCAATTAAACTTTTGTGGGCAGAGCTTCATAGGAACTTCCGTAATCGTGGCCCATCCTCGCAAGAAGACAAGTGGAATGCTTTATGCGAAAGTTGGAGCAATATATCAGAAGACACCATCAACAAATTGATTGCTCGTATGCCGAGACTTGTGAAAAAAGTCATACAATGTGAAGGATGATTTTTTGATGGAAAAATAGTTTAGCCAACTATAGCCCTTTTAGCGTGGATTATTGATATTTCTTCACGGATTTAAAGTATATTGTCTATTAATCACTGTTTTATACGATGCGTAAACAGGTTACCTACTTAAAACACTTAATTTTTAAGTTCTATTTCATTTTCCTACTTTAATTAAGCTGGTCTTAAACTTTTGTCCTGTGGGTACATAATTATTTTTCATGTAATCCCAAACATTTTTAAACAATACACAATACAAAATTAGTTTTGCTGGCGATAAATGCTTATGTTTATATCCTAGAAAAGAAAAGCAGCAGTGTATTACAACCAAACTTCGCTATGGTGTGCCTACAGGTCACACCTGAATGTCTATGACGTAATGAGTTGGAGTGTTCTCTAGCACAGCCGATTATTTATCGTAAAGCATCGACTCGATCAAAGCTACATACACACCTAATTTTTAGTCTATTGCACTCTATCGACATTTCAATGGCATTTCGTAATAATAACTACTAAATCAGAGCGGACATTAGGATGTTTGTATACCTATTAATATTATAATGATTATGCTATGAACAATACAATTGTGAAGTCCATGACAAAGACGCCTTGGTCGGAGTTATTGATTCAACCTTCTAATAACATTCAATTGTTGAACAAAGTCTACCAGTTGCAAGAACTTATTATGATCTTGTATTTCATTGTGCAAATGTATAGATAATGAATGTCAAAATTAAAATGACTATAATTTCCTATATTGGTTTCGTTAAGTGTAGGTATATCTATCGCTGATGCCTATTACGTTATATTTTATAATTATTAATGCATTTTTTTAAATATGTTATTACTATGATAATTGAAAAGCTGGTAATTGTATAATTTCTATTATTATATGACTCTATGGCATAATAATATGATACGTTCGATTTCTTTTATAAGAAAAATAAAACAAAACCATTAAACTGAGTGGTCCGGCCAGATCGATTTATCTTTACTTATACAAAAAGAAATTTCTTTGTTGTAATACTGTCCTTAAATTTAGCATAGTTATGCTCTGCCAGTTCCCAGTATGACTTGAATTACAGGTAGCTGATTTGGCGCAAGCATCACCAGCTACGGTGTCCCGCTGTGGTATGGTCTATATAGACCCCAATGAAATGGGATATTTGCCATACATGAGATCGTGGTTGGAGGAAGGAGTGGAAAAGAATCTTTTCAGTCAAGAGAATTCTGAATTTATATACGATTTATTCCAACTACTTGAACCAGGACTTATTTATACAAGAACTAAATGCAAAGCCGGTATTAATCAGGTGAGAATTATTAAAAATATAATATAATAATAATATACTTTAATATATAATATTCTACCACATACACACAACACCATCTAGCCCAAACTAAGCAGAGCTTGTACTATGGGTACTAAACAATGGATAAACATACGTATATATTCTTTTTGTAAGTACCTACATATTATACATAGAAACATCCAGACCAAGACAAACATCCATGTTCAATCGAACCCGCGACCTCAAGCGTGGCAGTCGGTTACACTAACCATTACGCCATCGAGGCCGACATAAAATAGTTTTAGTTGTGTATTCGTTTATTTTTATTAAAGTAGTCTCTCCTTTCTCGGCGTACAAGCTGAGTCTTCTATGCCAAATTTATCTATTTACGCATGAAAGTATAGGAGCTACTATACTGTAGATTCTACTAAGATTTGGTACATGATTCTTGTCACTTCGAGTATCTCTATCTTCAATGTGCTAAATATTAAAGCTTACAAGACCCTTGACTCGACCACAATCACTTATAGCTGTATAACTTCAGTGAAATAATGAGACGTATGAACACTATAGTAAGGTTAAAATAAAACAGCAGTTGTGTCACCCTATCTTACGGTATAGTGGCAAAATACTCAAACTTTATCTTATGTGTTTATTTTTGTGTTCTCTAAGCACTAATGTCGTACATTACACTATTTATTTACAAACAGGTGGACATAAGTAAAGCATCAGCACTTTGTTACCTACTTGGCGCACTGCTGGCCGAGCCTGGCGAGAGATTTCCGGAGAAGGCTGCTCTTAAATTGTACATCGCGCACTGCTTCATATTCTGCTACATTTGGTGCATCGGTGGGAACATTGTAGAAAACAATAGGAAATCTTTCGAAGAACTCGTCAAACGACAGTTTGAGACTTACGAAGAAGCTGAATAGTAAGTAATGTTATTTGAAAATACGTTACTGTAGTATACGATTAAGCTGACAATATAACAAAAATATAATTACTTTACATTTATAGTTAATTTACATCTATAAATCATCTAGTAAATACTAATGATTCGAGTCAACTAATAAAAGGATGGCTGTTGAAGACAATTCCAGTACACAGCCACCAAAATTCTTAAACATATGTTGTTAATACACACAAATATTGTTCCTTACCTATTTTCTCTGATCATTTCATCACATGCCTCATTAGCTATATTTAACGATATTTTGAATTGCGGGCCCATCATAATGAGATGATACACCGATCTTTAAGACGCTTGTCTGGAAAGGCAATCAATCCGATGGATTAATCTCGGCGCTTCCAATGTGTCTTTAAATAGTTATCCAAATAATTAATGGAAATATCAATACGGTTTGCTAATATAGCGTAGGTATTCATTCATTCTTTGAACACCTTCACCGGGTCTGGAAGGAGTAATGATCCGTGTCTGGCACATTATTAAACCATAAATTAATTGTTTATGATTTAATAATGTCTGCAAATTTTATAGAAACCAGCCATGCTACGATGGCGAGGGTTAATGCAATTTTATGTACCTTTGGCACCGAATTTCTAGAAAAGGTCTCACAAACTAGCGAGTATGCATACTTTTATCAACATATTACTTATTTGTGCACACATTAAACAACAATTTTGACAATTCTATTCTAAGTTGAATCACTATACCTATGTATGTAATTATATATTTACATATGTATATATAATTCGATATCTCGATATAATAATGCATAAAATGTATTTCTTAAATCACCAGATATGACTTTGATACGTTGCGTTTGAAAATTTGGTCCCAAGTCACAATTCACGCACAGTAAATTTTCAGACTATAACAAAATTTAATTAGTAATTAAGGACATTTAGTAGATTGTTTGATTACAGCTACTTTTGTAACTATCCTTACCCGTGTTTCTAATATTTCTTTAATTTTGTTGCACAGTTTTATGCGAGGAGCCGCTTTATGGTTATGTCTCTCTCACAATGTCCTATTTCGCGTCCTCAGAGATCTGTTAATTAGTTCTCATAGCTTTTCTCCTCACCTGAAAGTTTCCCGTTCTGGACGGTTAGTGCTGGCTAGAGGCGAAGCGATTCAGGATGAAGCGAGATCACACTATCGCGTTTCCCGTTTTTACTTCTAATATACTTATTTTCCGTACCACGAAGCAACAGGTGCCCTGGTAACTGGGGACTGCGGTAGCAGCCATTCAATTCACCCAATCGTAGGGTCGGCACTGCTGAGAATAATTCTGTACCTTCAGTAAAAAGTGATACATCTTGAATTATATCAGTTTCAATATTTTTACACTATGTGAAACAGTAAAAGATTACCAAGTTTTTGGTCTAATTAATAACTCTGGGCTCTCATACACTGGTCAAACCAAGAGAAGCATAGGCACCGCATAAAAGAACATATAGCTGTTGTTAAACACCAACGTTCGTTGAAGTCTACTGTGTGTGAATACGTGCAACAAGGCACTAACCACTACCTACGATTTTACAAACCACAGATACTTGCAAAAGAACACCGATTCCTATCAAAGATGCTTCGCGAGGCTATTGAAATTAAAAATACATCTTAATTTCAATAGAGAAGATGGTTGGAATGTACCACCAGCTTGGGATCCAGTAATTCAAATAGAAAGAGAAGAAGAAGCAAAATACAGCTAGACTTCATGATACTTTGAGCTCATTCTGCGTAAATAGAAACACCAAAGATTAAATTATGTTCTGGTACTTTGAAATAACTAGGTACACTTCAGAACATTGGGACAGCTACCATCTTAGTCTCCCCGTGAACATGGCTGCTGTAAAGCAACTGAAACGACTGGACAAAGTGTAAACTTAAATATAAATAGTTTTAATTAAAATAAATAGCTTAAATAGTAGTAAAGTTCAATAATAGTAGTGTTAGAGTTTTCTAAATTATGTAATAAAAGTGTTTTAAAGTAACATGCTTCGGCACGGCCGGCTCGACCGGAGTGATACCACGGCCTCACCAAATTTTGCGCTAGCTAGCGCTAGCGTTGGAGAATCCCTCTCTGGGCGTTTACGCGCAGGGCAGAACGTACCTGAGCGTGAACGCCCAGGTTGCCCCTCCTAATCTGAGGGGAGAGGCAAAACTGCGCTCAATAATGCCCGAGGTAAGAGTAGAAATACCATGGCACCCCCTGCCACGCTGGCCGTGGACTTTTGCAACATCAGGGGATTACATAGTAATCTTAATGCTGTTTACCACTACCTCGAGACAGCAAAGCCAGCCTTGCTCTTCTTGACCGAGACGCAGATATCGTCTCCAGCAGACACATCCTACCTCAACTACCCTGGGTACGGACTAGAACACTCCTTCCGTTCTAGGGCCGGAGTGTGCGTGTATGTCAGAGACGATATTGGCTCTCGTCGCCTCAGCAATCTTGAACCTCTCCATCTTATGGCTCCGTGTAGACAGCGATGACCATCCCCGCGTATATGCGAGCCTCTATAAGTCCCATAGCGGTGTCACCGAAACTGACCGACTCATTGAGCACATCCAAATGACTTCAGACTTTGTGCAGCAGCAGATCCTCACCACGCCGAATGGCTTAGTTCCAGTAAGACCGATCATGCGGGGAGATCTGTTCACGACTTCGCCCTGGAATATGGCCTGACACAACTTGTGTCCACGCCCACGCGAATCCCAGATGTGGATAGACAAAATCTTTCACTGTTGGACCTTCTGCTGACTTCACATTCGGATGGCTACCGCGTATCTGTTGGCACTACAAGTCAGCAGATTGGGATGGGATGCGGTCCTTCTTTGCGTCCTACACTTGGTGACAAGTATGTTTCTCGCCGGATGATCCCAATGCCGTTGCTGACTCTGTTGCTGATGTTGTGCTACAGGGTATGGAGCTTTTTATTCCGTCCTCTGTGGTCCCCATTGGTGGCAAATTTCGGCCTTGGTTTGGTCCATCTTCCAAAAACGCTTCTCGCAGGAAGCAGGAAGCTTACCAAGCCTGGGCTGATTCGGTGACGGCATGTGATGTAAATACCAGCGCGTTAAAAAAGGAGTATAACTTTGCTTCCAGGTCCTTCAAAAGAGACATTGCAAGGGCGAAGTCAGAGCACATTAGTAGAGTTGGCGAGAGGCTTGTAATTTCTGCAAGCCATCCTTTCCACCCCTACACATGGGAAATGGTTCGTTGGCCCACGACGCAAAAGAGAAAGCTAATCTTCTGGGCAAACTTGTTGCGTCCAACTCGACTTTGGATGACGGGGGACAAAAACCGCCTACTATACCGCGGTGTAACGGTTGTATATGATTTCCAGTTCTACCAACGCTCAGTGCACTTAGCACTTCTATCCCTTGATATCCATAAGTCAAGTGGGCCTGATGGAATTCCTCCTATTGTGTTAAAGATGTGCGCTCCTGAGTTGGCGCCGGTCTTAACGCGACTATTTCGGCTTTCTTACTCTTCTGGCGTAGTCCCGATATCATGGAAGTCAGCATTGGTCCACCCGATCCTAAAAAAAAGCGACAGCTAAAATCCGTCCAACTATAGACCGATAGCCATAACCCCCCTTTGCTCAAAGATAATGGAATCCATTATCAACTGTCAGCTCTTACGGTACCTAGAGAGTCATCAGCTGCTTAGTGACCAGCAGTACGGTTTCCGTAAGGGTCGGTCGGCTTCTGATCTTCTAGCATACCTAACACATCGTCGGGCACAGGCGATCGAGACAAAGGGGGAAGCCTTGGCGGTTAGTTTGGATATAGCGAAGGCCTTTGATCGTGTCTGGCACAAAGTGCTTCTTTCAAAGCTTCCTATGGGCTTCCTGAGAGATTATGCGAATGGGTCACTAGCTTTTTAGCAGACAGAAGCATTAAGATCGCAGTCGACGGTGAATGCTCTAACTCCATGCCTGTAAATTCTGATGTCCCGCAAGGCTATATGCTATCGCCTACTCTGTTCCTCCTCCATATCAATGACATGTTGCAAATAAGCAACATTCATTGTTATGCGGACGACAGCACGAGCGATGCTCTCTATGCCGGCCGTGCTAACATCTCTCGGGAAAACGTCATTGAGAGCCGAAACAAACTTGTGTCTGAAATTGAGACCTCTTTAAAGAAAGTCACAGATTGGGGTAGACTTAATTTGGTCTGATTTAACCCCACAAAGACACAAGTCTGCGCGTTTACCGCTAAATAACTTCCGTTGGTCGTATCTCCTCGTTTTGAGCACAACTCCATAACTGCCTCAGCCAATATTGGAATTCTTGGTGTCGACATATTGAGTGAAGTCCAGTTCCGGGGATATTTAGAGGGTAAGGCTAAATTAGCTTCGAAAAAGCTTGGCGTGCTCAACAGTTCGAGAAAGTATTTCACGCCGAGTCACCGCCTACTAATTTACAAGGCGCAGGTTCGGCCTCACATGGAATAATGTTCTTATCTATGGGCAGGGACACCCCATTACCAGCTTCGCCCTCTAGACCGTATTTAACGGAGAGCGACTCGAATCGTCGACTGCCGAGTTGTTTCAAATCGCCTAGACCCCTTGGCGCTGCGTAGAGATGTGGCCTCGCTATGCATCTTCTATCGCTTTTACTATGGGGAGTGCTCCGAAGAATTGTTCCCTGCCGCCTCTTTTCGCCATCGTCCTACGCGACAGAATTTCCATTCCCATCATTTAGATGGTTGGCAGTCCACAAACGCACTCTTTTCCAGAAATTTTCTGCCTCGCACAACTAAACTGTGGAATGAACTCCGGACCAATACGACCTACAAACCTTCAAGAAAAGAGTGTACTCCTTCTTAAAAGGCTGGTAACGCATTTGTAACACCTCTGGTGTTGCGCGTGTCCATGGATGGTGGTAATCGCTTGCCATCAGGCGATCCGTCTGCTCGTTTGCCAGCTATATCAAAAAATAAAAGAAAAACGACGCGGCAAAATCCGTGTTAAGTGTTTAATTTCAATAAATAGGTTATTTAATTAACTTAAAATGTAGTTAACTTTAATAGTAAATGTTAAATAAAGAACGCGATAAAATCCGTATAAAGTAGTTTAGTTTCAATTACCGGTATCATTTATTTGATTTCGTATAATAATAATTTAATTACCGTTTATTCTTCAGACAATAATGAAAACTCGCATTTTTTAAATTATGAAGCGTTTTGAAAAAAGAGCACGAATGTACATACATACATACATAAATTCACGCCTGTTTCCCGGAGGGGTAGGCAGAGACTACGGATTTCCATTTGCTACGATCCTGACACACTTCTCTGACTTCATTCACTTTCATAACATTCCTCATACACGCTCGCCGGTTTAAGGTGCTCTTAATTTGGTCTTTATCCAGAACGTCTTCGATCTGATCAAGAAACGTTCGCCTAGGTCTTCCCCTTGCGACTGTTCTATTCACACTAAACTTTCTTAGTCAGTCTTTTCTCGTCCATTCTTTCTACATGCCCAAACCAACTTAATATACCCTTTTCTATTCTCGTCACTATATCCACTTTTATGCCGCATCTCTCTCTAATCACACTATTCCTTATTCTATCTTTAAGAGTCACACCACATATATTTCTCAGCGGTCTCATTTCTACAGCATTTATTCTGCTCTCATGCTTCTTTTGCCATACCCAACTTTCACTTCCATACATAAGTGTAGGTCCTCTATGAACAGCTAAACGTGCCTTTTCGGATACATATCGACTGTTCATAAAAGCGCGTAGAGCGCCATTCACTTTATTGCCAGCAATCGTTCTTCTTTCAATAGTACCCAAATATACAAACTCTTTCACTTGCTCCACTTGTTCTCCATCAATCATAATATTGCACATCGTCATGCACGCCTCCTTTTCAAATACCATTACTTTCGTCTTGCTTATTTTCATTTTTATTCTTTTACTCTCAAAAGCACCATGCATAATAGTTACCATCACCTGCAACTCTTCCGCCGATAACGCAAGTATTACTTGGTCGTCGGCATAAAGTAGACATTTGACAAGTAACTCATTCATTCTTAATCCCCATTCACAATCTTTTAAATCTTTCAAACAATTGTCCATGTATAGGTTAAACAGCCAGGGTGACGCTACACATCCTTGTCTAACACCTTTTTCGATATTAAACCATTCTGTGTAAGTCCCATTTATCCTAACACAAGCTCTAGAATCGTCATTAAGCGATTTCAGAGCTCGTGTGAGGTTGCTATTCACTCCATACATGGACAAAGCCGACCAAAGTTCGTTCCTCACCACATTATCATAAGCCTTTTCCAGATCCAAGAATGCGCAATAGACCTTTTGACCTTTGTCCAAAACTTTCTCGGCTATGCTCCGTAAGGGAAAAACCTGATCCGAACATCCCATACCCTTTCGAAATCCTGTTTGTGCATCCCATATTTTCTTGTTGGTTACTTTCACAATCCTTTCAATTAGGAATGTAATGTGAATAAATTAAATCGATAAGATTAAAATGATATAAACTTGACGGAAGAATTAATTATTGTTACCGAGGAAGAATATCATAATAAAATAGAAGAAAATAACCATAATAGCGGCAGAGAATCGAGATGAAGAGAAAATGGACAAAATAATAAGCGTGATGAAAGAACACGATCAGTTTACGCAGCTGATGAAAAAAAAGCAAGCATGATGCAGAAATTAGATTAAGTATAATGGAAAGTAAGCATGATAGAGGAAGAGGACCAGAATTAACAGAGGATGGCAGTGAAATTAAGCGCAATAGAAAAAGAGAATCAAGATATACAAAATATTGAACAAAATTTAAGCATAATAAGCAGTACAGCATCTGAAACTGAATTGTCAATAAGACCTGATTTATTACTTTATAGAATATGCTTCTTTATTACGTATATACAAAAAGGAACACTGATTTCATAAGATTCCCATTATGTTTTGAGAAAAGTTTAATTTGGATAGTTTAATTTACTATGGCGGCTCTTTATAAACAATAAAATGTTGTTTTATTTTTCAAATGAAAATCCTCTCACAAATTCCTTCTAGTTAACAAAATTCTCACAATTTTATTGTTTTAAACTTGTATCAATAAACACTTTAGTATTTTCAAAATGTATCAAATTACACAAAAGTTTATATCATTACTCACATTTTATCTTAAATACGATACAAGTGTATAAAGATTCAAATTCAATTTAGCTTATCAATTTCTGGTTGTAATGTAGATTTGAAGTTTTAATATACTAATGAAGTATATTTATTTTACACCTTTTTGATTAATTTAGACCTTAATGTATAAACCTCCATAAATACTAATCATAGATCTTTTAACACCCGACCAATATACGACGTGTAAAATAGTTCATGTAATTTTAAATTAATTGACACATAATACGACGTTAATATTCGTTGTGTTAACTTTTTTTTTTTTTTTTTTTTTACGTGGGGGAATGCAGTGACGCATATCCCTCCGCGGGGGCGGGCGGAGGGATTATGTCGGACTCGCCGGGGTAAAAGAAAGATGTTGAAAAGATAATGTACCTCCCGGAATACCGACTAAACCTACCACGGTGTTCCTCGACAAAACCACTATCGACGGGGCCACGCGAATCGCTTTCGCATGCGGTCGCGACCCCGCCGAGGTTACGGCCCGCCGTGTAAAACGGCAGGCCACTACGCGAAGAGACCTACCCAAAGGACTCACTTCTATAATATACCCTACTGTCCCCCCCCTAGAGGGGAGACGGACTCGAAACAGAGGCGCGCGTGGGAACACGCACGCCGCCTCTTGGACCTGGTGCTGAACGGATGGTGGGCAGGCCCACAAAGCCCACCACCCCCAGGTCAAACCTCAGGGTGGCTGGAGGTCATCTCGCGCCCTCCGGCGCCCGGCTCTGCGGTTGGGGAGAGGGTTTAAACGCTCCCTCTCCCGCTCCGCCGCCTCCTTGATGGAAATTACTTCCTCGCAGAAGGAGGCGACGGCGTTCCACGACCTCTCACTCCGGACCATAGACTGAACTACGGCCGGGAGCGAGAGGGCAACCGATCCGACTGCCGCGATCAACTCACGGCGCTGCGATGCCCAGGCGGGGCAAACCGCCAAAGTGTGCAGCGCCGTGTCCTCAACAACGTCGCGGCAGTCGCCGCAGTGGTGACAACCGGGCGTCTCTTGCCGGCGTATACGACACAGGAACCGGCCAAAACAACCGTGGCCAGTCAGAACCTGTGTCAGCCGGAAGGTGAGGGCGCCATGCCGCCTCTCCAGCCACTCCTCAAACACGGGACTTACCGCCACGATCGTGGCGTGCCCGGAACTGATACAACTTGATTTATTTTTAAATAATAAAAAAGCTATATAAATTAATAAATTTTTCATACGTTGAAACATGTTCAAAGATGATGTTTATCACTGAAATTAATCAGTTTCTATTTTAGTGAAGTAGAAAAGGAGTAAGACTTTTTTTAACTTCAACTTTAATTTTCTCAATATCATGATTTTGTAGTTATATCATTTTTCACTAAACGTACAGAATTATAATCAAAGTCGGAATTACTCACATATATGATGTACTTTTTCGACTGAGCCAAAATGTAACCCTTCCCCCAAATCTATAATCCATAATCCTACTTCCTAATTTACTACTGATACTTTGCATTTGTTAACAGTTTCCCACAAGGCTTCAATTTCTTCGATATGTTTATGGACACAAAGCAGCGGCGATTAAAAGTGTGGGCTGAAATAATCCCAGAGTTTATTTACGATTCCAATAAACCATTTTTCGAGACCCTAGTACCAACCATAGATACGGTACGATACGGATATCTATTTGATAAGCTGTTGGTTAATGGCAAACCGGTCATGTTTACTGGCAATACAGGTAATTTTTTTATCTCAACCTTATCATAGCGGTAAGTAATAGTAGTACAGGTAAGGTAGGTACATATTAATTTCAAGAATAAAATAAGTCATACATTTTAAAATGTAAGTTTAGAAAAATACGTCAAGTCGTATTCTAATCTTAGCAGAATGCATACCATGGAACGTAAACACCGAAGTTTCGGACCGAATGTTCGTACCGTGACACACGTTTATTCAGAAAAAGAAGAAATTCGTCCTGAGTTTGAGCATGAAGCAGTCCAAACAACGGAGTAATAATAAAAGAAATTGAGAAAACCGAAGCAACTGCTTATAATTCTTTTGGTTCGGGCCGAAGTTTCGGATAGATATTTTCATGGTAATCCTAAAGGCTCTGTACTCTGTACTCTGAGAAGGCTAATAAAACGCACAACAACAGCATAACTCAATAACAATGGTGGACTCGGGAATCCTTGCAAACGCTGTAATAAAATACGCAAACTCACGCCAGGGAACAAAGAGGAGAGTTGTATTTCAACATTTTTATTTTCTTTCCAGTCATATTGTTCTGTAAGTATTCCCTGCTCCTTAATCCCGTTATTTTATTATTTTCTTTTTTTAGGTGTGGGTAAAACAGTTATTGCCGTCGGGGTTTTAAACAAGATGGCTACTGGTGGCTACTTTATACCATTTGTAATGAACTTTTCGGCTCAAACCAGTAGTGGTCGAACGCAGGTATATTATTTTAATATCTTTATGTCCCTAGATTAGTCCTTTCGCTAATCAAATCTATTGATTAACAACTACAAGTGACTGATAACTATTATAGTTGAGACTTTAGTGCATGCAAATGATAGAAGTAGATCAATAAGATGCATTTCGTACACTTATCATGTCGGTTTTAAGATTATTTAATAATAATTTCCTACAAAATGACAGCTGTATGATTTCTGTCCAAAGCCCAATGAAAAGTAATCTAAGTCCCGATGAAAAATAATCTTAGTAGTGGAAAGTAGAAATAGCAGGGAGTTAAGTAAGTCGCATGAAAACACCTCAGCCACGTTTATGTGTCGCACGAATAATAATTCTGTAATCATTGGACTAATTAAGGTAAAATAACTCGAAAATATTGCAGAAATAACTATAAATAATAAAGAGAGAAACTATAGTATGTTTCAATTACGAAGTCCCTTTTGACATTTCATAGCACGTAAGTCTGCACATTTCATATAATTGCTAATATAAATAATGATTAATTATGGTAATGAATAATTAGAATCTACACAAAACCTGATATAATTGATTCATAAACACAATCAACTAATAATTTCTATGGAAATTAGCATTAAATAATTCAAACATCAAAATAAAATAACATTTTACTACAATACCATGGTTACGCACTAGGGTATTCTTTTTACTTTTAGACGCGACGGTATAGATCGGATAAAATGGAACTAATTCCAGGTAACAGCAATTGTCCGAGAAATACTTTTGTAAATTTGTATTTGTTTATTAATTATTATTAGGTTGCAATGTTACCTTAAATCCCATTCTACAAATACTTGATATATTTTCTTTATCAAAAAATGGATTGAAGATGCGATATTGGACGTATGCTTTAAATGTTTTATAGTTTTTAAAGTGTAGCCTTGCCAAATTTTATGCCAAACTTATTTCACCCTTATACTAAGTATGGAGTAAGTATGTCATACTAGGAATTAATCAAGGAAAACCCCAGATTTTTTTACAAATAATCACATTATATTTAATTTTCATGTAAATATTCTTTCGATATATCAAATTTAGATTGACTCCTTTTTGTTTTTCTGATTCTATCATTTCTGCGTCGATTCTAAAATCAAACCATTTCTCTTCACTATTGCTGTTCAACGAGCATCTGTCAAATGGGACTTCGAATTTGAAGCGGACTATAACGGCTGCTGTACACGATGCTGCCGCCGTGCCGTAACCGTTCCGCCACCGCGCCTCTATACTGTGTATACGGTCGCGACCACACCGTCACCACGCCGCCACCACTCCGCCACCGCGTCCCCACCGTTTGATTTTAATATACCACTAGACAGTTGTTAGTAATACATTGCTAGTTGCGAAGAGCACACGTCGCAATCGCACAGATATGTCCAACTTAACGAATAAAAAGAAGATAGTGTTGGCTTACTATATGTACAGAAAATGGCAAAATGAACGTCTTAAGTCCAATAGAATTTTCATTAATTATATGACAGATTTCAAACCCATGCTTTTAAGTTTTACGCTTGTCTTTATATATTTATAAACATTTGTCCCATAAAACTGCTCTGTTCTCAACTAAAGTTATGAACGTTTCGTAATCAAAATTATTAATTATAGATTACTAAAAAGTTAATACTAGTGCATACGTTGGCGGCCGGTAATGGAATATGCAAAATCAAACACTGGCGAATGGCGGCGCGGCGGCGGCGCGGGGGCGGTGCGGTCGCGAACGTATACACAGCTGAGAGAAACGGTGTCGGAGCGGTGTCGGCGCGGCGGCTGTATCGTGTATTCGAGCGCTAAGGGATATTGACATAACTCCATTACTATATCTTGATTTGAAGTGACAAAAGAGAATGGGCGAATATGTATGGCAATTGGTCTATCTAGTCAACTCTAACGCCATCTATAGGAGTAAGCAGTTAATAATAAAAGTAGCAGTTTGATCAGCTTACGACATAAAAGCTGATATTGCGCCGAAATCGATAAGAAATTAACGAAAATAAATAACAAAATACAAAACCTATTTATTTACTATAAGTGTATATGTCTAGTATCTCATACACGACGTGGGTCGCAGGCGTTGTCGAGCTATATTGATGCCGGTAACTTAAATACCATCAAATCGAACATAACATTTTCTGCTTTAATGCCAAAATCGCCAAAATCCTGAAGTTTATAGGCCCTTTAAAATTCAAATATCGTTATTATTTAAATGTTCAACACAGTGGGACGTGGCTTTTTATATAGCATATACGCCCAAAGAAATGAGAATAAGAGGTCTCTCATCCAGCTGGGTAAATCTTCAATTTGAGTAGGTTTGATATACGTACAAATGTGACTCTCTAGCGAAGTTAGTTTTTTTAAATGTTGTACTCTGCCAAGTTGTTTTCCACTTTCATCATTTCACAAATAATTATTATAATCTGGTAATATCCATTATTGTTTATTGGTAATAGATAGAAAGTTCAGTAAACACGCCAGAGTCAAAGTAAATATGTATATGTACTGACACAACGACAAGCGACTGTGGGATGCAATAGCGCACGCATCCATAGAGGTGAGGTTGTATAAAACCCCTGTACCACCCTTCGACACGTTCATTGAGGTATTGCTTTATTGTTTTATTCGGCGTGATTATTTTACTTATCTCTTGAACCCCATTACCGCCTACCTCTAACTGGCCATATAACAAAGTTATAGTACACCCAATAACATGCTCAACGACGTATGTATGTCACATTATTGTTAAGTAGGTAGATCGCGCTGACCATTCTTCTTTTCAAATAATCTCCTATAAATATTTTATATTTATACATGGGACACTCCAAAAGATTTGCTGAAATAAAAAAAGTGTTCTATAGATAAATATTATTTTCATTAAATCTTTTCAAAGTACTCTCTTTCAAACTATACAAAGTTTCATGCGTCTGAACCAGTTTTTGAAACACTTTTCCAGTCCGCCGCAGACACCTCGTTTACAGCCTGCTCGAACGCTGACAGCGCATCTTCCGGCGACGAAAATTGTATCCCTTTGAGATGATTTTTTATTTTCGGGAATAAAAATGTCACACTTTGCTAGGTCAGGGCTGTAAGGAGGATGACTCAGGCGTTTGACCGGCGTGCTGTCTAGGAAGTCCCTCGTTTTGAGTGCGGTGTGCGCGGACGCGTTGTTGTGGTGAAGCAGTAGCCTGCGGAGCCCTATGTTTGGTCGCTTGTTGCTCACAACAGAGTAAACTTCTGCCAAGCATTTGGTAGTATACCATTCGGCGTGGATGCTTCTTTAGTTCCATAAAGGTGTTGACACAATGTAGCCAGTCAAATTGAGAAAACTCGCGTTGAAAATCTTTGCCCCGCTTCTAGATCGCTTCACTTTGGTAAGCGTTGATTTGTTTTGAAACATCCAATCCGCCCATAAAACTATCTTCCTAACGCGAAGATGCACGTATAGAATCTCTTTATTGGATCGGGAAGATCCAATTTGCAGTATGTGCTGAATCTCCTGATACGTAACTCGCCCATTAATTTGAATTAAATTTTTCTCTAAGACGTTTTCTTCCGTAACAGCCGTCAAAGGGCGATCACTTCTTTCTTCATTCCCCAAAGTTAGTCGACCGCGCTTGAATTCGTTATACGAACGGTACACGGTTGCCTTGGAAGGGAAGGGCCTTCATCCATTAATATCATTTGAAGTCCAGCGTTCGATTTGTTTCAGGCGACACTTAAAATCATAAAAATTCATAGCGCGAATATGTTCTAGGCGCAGATCCATATTTCAATGAGACACGATAATTTAAATTAGCTCGCAAAATAAGTAGAACGAAATTTTGAAATTGAAACGTAAAGTCTGTCAAACGAGTCATGTCCATAAAAATTTCACTGGTTTCTTCATATGGCAACACTATTATCTGTCAAACGATCTGTCAAAACTTTTGCTTTAACCGCGTATTTTGTGTGTATTTCGTTAAATATTTTAAATTATTATGTCGAAACCTATTAAAAGTAGTGTCAGAAGCATGTTATTTACAATGATGAATAAATATAATCATGTAAAGAGTGAATCTGACGACGTAATAAACGAAAAACGAAACGAATTTTGGATGATATCGTTTCTACATCAGGTAGGTTGGCTGCAACTGTTTGATACTTTAAGTTAAATTATATTTTGTTTAATTGAACTTTTATTGTGACCAAGTAAGTTGAAGTTGAAGATTCATGTCTACGACATCTGAACTCGAAATCTCATGATTGTCGTAGAGTCATCTTATTGGGTCTCATAATTGATATGATTATCAATTATGAGACCCAATAAGATGACTCTATGATCACTTTGACGTTGTTCCCAGTTGTAACTGAAACTGTTATGTACTGTACTCTATCGATATTTTTAATAAAGTATATTTATTTTTCAGCTACCTTGGATGATGAAGTAACAAGAAGTTCTATTAATAATTTAGTTATGCAACTCATAGTCATAGAAAAGAAAAATAAATAAATAAATCTGAAACAGACTACTTGACAAAAATCTTTTCTCTAACAGGTTGGTACCTATAATTTACTTATTGAGCCTGTATTTACAACATGAATACGTTAATAAATTAATTTATGTTTTTGTGTTTCATACTAAATTGAAAAAATTATCTGTCAGATATAACTGTTAAAACATTGCGCTGAATTAAAAAAGAAGGTACTATTAACCAAGGTGAGTAGAACACACCAGGGGGAAAACCTCCGCGACAGCCAACACATGGCTAGGGCCTATCCACAAGCAGAGTAATTGATAATATATCGTTGGGTAAAAGCATATTGTTGTTCATGCTGGATCTGAACAGGGTTTTGTTCCCAATGCATTATTAGTATTCAGTACTAAATCAAAAATGGCAGATTATTATTATTACATGAACAAGAATAATTTTATGATATGGTAACGTGAAAAATTAATACCCAATTTAACTCAGCCCAGTGTTATTGTTATGGATAATGCTAGCGATCATGTAACGCAAATAAATAAGCCACCAACTATTGAATGATTTAAATGCTGATATTCAGAAATGGCTAATTGAAAATGGAGTTCATTATGAACCATACTTATACAAGGCTGAACTTATGTGCCTTGTCAACAAAAATAAAACAACTCCAATGTATGAAGCTCAAGAACTTTTAAAAGAGTATGGCCATGAGATTTTGGATCTTCCACCATATCATTGTGACCTAAACGCAATTGAACTCATATGGAGTTTGGCTAAAAGAAAATAGCCAGCAAAAATATGGGAATGTCAGGTAAAGAAATGGAGAATCTTATTAAAAAATGTTTTAATAGTGTCACAGGCAATGATTGGAAAAAGTACAGATCACACTATAAATGTCGAAAAAAAATACAAAGCAAGAGACAGGATGATTATTTCTGTGCGTAATGGTGATACGGATAGTGATTTCTCTTTTGAAGATGGCGAATTTCTAGATTCTGATTTTGTTTCTGATTAATAAAAACTTAATTTGAAATGTTTTCTTAATTTATCATTACCCAAACATAATTCGCTGGTGTCGGGAAGTAACGACTCTAATGGTGAAACAGTGCAGTCAACCGAAAGATGACGGTCAAACTATCCTTAGGCTCCAAATATTATTCGAAATTCATATAAAATGTTTTCAAAGTTATGTGCGTAATTAATATTAATTATTACTTGCCTCGTATCTCTGAGAGCACGTTAAGCCGTCGGTCGCAGGTGTCATCTATGATAGTCGTTACCCTCAAATATCCTGACATTTATCTAACCTTAGAATGTCGCTAGGCTTCACCTTTAGGTTGCGGAGGTCGGATGGCAATAGCTCAGTGGAAAAGTAGATATTCGGCCGCATCCGGTTAAACTAGAAGTGGATCCCGGGCTCCAAAGCGAAAAGCGGAGGATGCTACTGGGAATAATGTTAGGACGATCATGAAGTTAAGGATGGCTTGACCGCCATCTGCTTGTTGACTGATTGCACTGGTCGCCAATGACCAGTGGGATCCTCACGTCCCGTCGTCAAAACAAAAATTTTCGGTATACAATACACGGAAAGAGTAAGTATTAAATTCCCAAAAAAAAGATATCAGTAGTATCAAGACGGGTTTTTTTACAGTACTATCAGGGATACCATACCACGATTTTTAAATTTGCCTTATTTTTCAAGGGACACGACTCGCTTGACAGACTAGCTATTTTTACTTATAAATAATCATATTTTTAAAATAGATTATAACTGGCCAGTCCCTCATCCATAAAACTTGTTTCGCAATATTTTCTGAGTGGCCAGGTATGTTTTTATTTCAATTTTCATATATATATAACAAAGACCCCGTCGCGTCTGTTCGCGATAAACTCAAAAATTACTGGACGTGTTTTCATGTGGCTTTCACCAATAGACAGTGATTCAGGAAGGTTTACGGGTATAATTTGTTAAGGTATTGTATTACCCGTGTAAAGACGGGAGGGCCGCTAGTATTTATATGTTTTAAGCTTAGGTATAGCACAAGTACCTGTCATACCTACGCATATCATAAAATGTGGTCATATTACACACTATGCATGTAAATACAGTGTATATTAGGGGTCCGAGTATAAAATTGCCGATTTGTACTGAAAAATTGAAACTTGCTTTTTTCTAAGATGTATCATATTTATTTAATCGAAATATTTACCCTTATTATCTACATCTGCCATTTAAACGGAAGTTTATTTATGCCTTTACGATAGAACTCCGGGGATCTAGATTCGACAAACGGTGTGAAAGCATTTTGTACTGTCTCCTGGCAAGAATATTTTTTATGATATATGTAGATAATATGCCAAATCTTGAATAAAATTGTAGTCTGATGACGAATGGTTTCTAACTGCAGCTCCTTTAGATTTACAACGGTTTCTCGTGAAGTGTGAGGTCTTGCTTTATCATGGAGTAATAATGGTGAAGATCGATTCACGAGTCGGGACTGTTTCACTGCCAGTTTCACCTTCATTGTTCGAAGTTCGGCACAGTAAACATATGCTGTTATTGCTTGACCAGACCTGAGAAAGCTATAGTGAATAACATGAAAAAGAGACCACCAAACAGTTACCATTGCCTTTTTATTGGTAAGCTTTGTTTTAGGGCACTGTTGTGGCGTGTGACCTGGGGTCAGCCGTTGCATTTTTCGCTTACGGTTAACGTTAAAGAATCAACTTTTCGTCACATGTCACAATTCGATCCAATATTCCTTCATTTATGTACCGATTCAACAATGCAACACAAGTTTCAACCCACATTTCTTTCTGCAGATCAGTCAAATCATGAGGTACCCATTTTTCATATTTTTTTATCTTATTGATTTGATGCAAATAAGTCAATATTGTAGTTAACGTTAAGTTGTAGGGTAACGTTTAACCATGCCGCTAATTCTTGGGTAGTTTGATTTGGATCGGCTTCCACCATCTCCTTCAATTCAGCGTTATTCACCTATGTGGGCGGTCTCCCACGTGGTTCGTTCTTCAAGTCGAAGTTTCCATTACGAAAGCGTTTAAACCAAAAACGCACGGTACATTCATTAGCAGTCTCCTCTCCAAACGCAGCGTTGATATTGTGAGCCGTTTCTGCCGCGTTAGTACCGCGTCGGAACTCGTATTCAAAGATGACTCGGATTTTGAAGTATTCAGCTTTCACGTCGAAGCTGAATAAAAAACAACTGAAAGTCGGAAATAGAATGTTGCACATTTTTTTAAAGAAGAATCTCACACCTTGAAGATTTTATGCCAATTCAAAGTATCTATTACTATACAACGGCAACTTCATACTTTAACCCCTAATAATATTATGATATATATGTACCTGTATCATATCTAATAATATACTTAGACATAATTTAAAAAAAAGAAATATATTGTTGTGCAATAACGAAAAATTTTTTTAGACCGTGATTGAATCTCGCCTGGACAAAAGACCGCGAAGGGCAATAGGTGCACCCTTAGGCAAAAAAGTGATAATATTTATCGACGACGTGAATATGCCACGCCTGGACATATATGGAGCACAGCCTACCATTGAACTGTTGAGGTACTAATCAATTAAAACTGTTAATTATTTATTTACTAGCTGATTCGCCATAAATCCACGAATTTTGAGCAACAAACTTACAAAAATTGGCAACAGCAGGGATATGTATTGTAAGTCGAGTGACTAACCCACAGAACAGAATAAAGTCTCTGATCTATGGACTAACCAATTAAAACAGTGTCGCTGTACATCCAACGAAAGCGACTTAACTTATTAATGTAATGACAATACAGCGCCTCCTTTCTCTAAAACTTCTCATGAAAGGACCATACCAAAAATTGCTGGCTAAGGTATTTGATTGTAGAGTGGAACTACAGGAGGATTACAGGCTAGTCAAGGTGTTCCAAGTATAAACATGTTCCTACCATCCCTTCCCTCTCCATCATATGCCTTTATTATTTTATTTTTATGCAATTACAAATATCTGTTAAATCAACTTACTTACTAACTTACTACTCAAGAATAAAAGATAGACTCATAGACTTCCATACTAATAAAAATTAAACCAATGCCAGCGATACAGCCAGAGACTGGATATTATATGTAGTAGAGCCTCGCTGATTTCAGCATGAATGGGCCGGCTCGACCGAGGAAGGACTATCCTCTCACAGAACATCGACGTGAAGTAACAGTATTCCTACTGTTGTATTTCGTGCGACGAGTGAGAGTGCCGGAGGCCCAATTACCCTGTTTGTCCCTTCCCGCTCCTTCTCTTTCTCGCTTCCTTTCCTAAAGGGTCGGCAATGCGCAAGTGATGCCTCTAGTGTTGCAGGCGTCTATAGGCTACGGTGACCACTTACCACCAGGTGGGCCGTAAGCTTGGTTGCCATCTTTGCTGTATAACTATATTTTAAGGAAATATCTTGCTTGTTTACATGTAGGTTATCTTAGAAACTACTGAATTAAGTCCAAATGCTTTCATTAATAGCAACTTACTCTATCTCTGTGTAAGATAGGCTATGTTTTAGACCATCTATTCAATTAAGCTCAACTCAATTTTCAACTAGCTGAACTAACTGAAAAAATATTCCAATTAGTAGACTGTTCAAGTTGAAATAATAGGAATATTTTTCCAATTAGTTCAACTAACTATAATTACAATAGGTATTTAAGAAAATTAAAAAAGACATCAAATTATATTTCTCCTGTTATTTTTCTAAGTATAGTTTTTTTTTACTATTAATTGGTTATAATTTCATTTAGTTGAACTTATATGAAAATAATATTTTTCAAATAAACGCGAGCTATTCGACGTTGTGCCAGTTATTGTTATATAATTCATTTGCACCAACAGGCAGTTCTTAGACTTCGGTGGGGTATATGATCGTGACAAGCTATATTGGAAGGAAATATTGGACGTGGTGTTGTCATGCGCTTGCGCGCCCCCTGGCGGAGGACGCAACCGTCTCTCCACCCGCTTCGTGAGACACTTCGCGATGTTCTTTATTGCAGCTCCTAGCTCAGAAGCTATGAAGGTTATATTCAAGGTAATCAATAGAAGGTTGATATTGATTCAATAATTAGACCTAGAATAAGAATTTATATGCTCACCAGTGTACAACGTATCGACTAGAAACAATAAAAGGACTTAACTTGACTTTTTTCTGACTATGTACTTATAGAAGTAGGATTATTCTTACAAGATTTTATATTTAGTGTCTGACTCCCTTATTCACGCACATAACACAAATGGTTTTGTTTTATACTTATTGCCCACAACTTCGTCAGCTTGCTGTTTCGTAGTGTACTACGAACTACTCGACCATAATAATTATACACATATAATTATTATGGTCGAGATTCAACCATTATCATTATTGAACATTTGGGTAAATTATATGTATTTAAATTTCTCAAACATTTAAAAAGCAATTAACTGTTTCTAATCATTTTTCATCGTTAATCCTAAAGCTCGTATAAAGTAGCAAAAAATAAACAATTTGAAACAGGGAAGACAATGGTTCTGCACTATTTTGTCTTTGCCTATTTATATATAGATATTGCTTGATGTACTTTTAAAACTATTATATATTAAAACTATGATTTATTATCTATTATCATAATTTTCATTATATTTACATATTACAGTTTATCACGTCAATTCTCTTTTAGTATTTATATAGATTTTACAGATAAAAAGTAATGGCCATTAGGTTCATTTCTCAGTTACTTGATTTTGTAGAAAAATAAAGTGAAAAGCTGGCCACCATGATGATGCGCTTTCTTCGTTACCTACTTATATTATAAATGCGTAACTAGATTTTCTTTGTTTGTCTTTGTCATCGAAATTATAAATGGAAACTGTCATGTCATAAGTCATAAGTTACATTTCTCATTAAGGTGCAACATGTACTTACTAAAATAGTATTCAGAGGTATAGCAATTGTTTCACGACGAGCTAAAGCAGCATCAACATTTTTCTAAAACAATCCCGTATTCCGAATATATAACCCCGCTTAAATCAAAGATTTATATAGGACATGTAATTTTTGAGATACTTATATGAACTTATAATCAAATCTTTTAACTATCGTAGTCAATATTAACTGGACATATGGAAGACTTCGTGCCCGAAGTATCAGTACTGGGTGACAATATAGTTAACGCCGCAGTGGAAGTATACGTAAAGATATGTGCGGAATTACTCCCGACTCCTGCGAAATCCCACTATGTTTTCAACTTGCGAGACTTGTCCAAATGTATGCAGGGAGTGTTGCAAGCAGATGCCGCTTACATGAAAGCTCCGCAAGGAATGCTCAGGTATAGCTGACTTTTGATTTGTCCTAAATGCTTTTTGACAAGAATACTTAAAGGAGTATAATGTTCAGGTATAGCTGACAGTGCACATCATAATGCTCAAGAGTAACTACATATATAATCGAAAAGTCCGCACCCTATAAATAACATAAAATTATTTAAAACACCCCTTGACAATAGAAAATGGTGTATGGCATTATTTCGGGGTATAAATAATTTTATTACTACGCTCACAATTATTAATGTAAGAATGATCTTACATTAATCATTGTTAATGGAAATACCCCCTATTAGTTACTCAACTGGCAGCCTTCTAAATAACATTTTATTTGAATATTGGTTTTGTTGAGTAAATCGTTATTTATACCCTGAAATAAAGCCATGGTCCATTCATCATCATCATCATCATCGTTATCCTAGTCTTATTCTCAAATGTGTAGAATTCGACCAACTATTCACACACTTTGAATCGTGAAGCCGATCTCCACATGAAGGTTTATATCGATTTTTCACGAAGACGCCGCCATCTGACCTACGTAACTCACAAAAATAACATTAATCTAAAAAATTTATATGTATAAATTATTTATATTATGTAAATTTTAAAGTACTTAAATAAACTAAAAAAAAGTTAGGAGAAATAAGATCTTTGAGAGTACAGACTTCGAAAATTAATTATCTTATAGGTATGCTTATGATAGCCAGGGCCGATTTACGTGCTCTCCGAAGCCAGGACGATGTGACATATTGTGAAAGGTCACAGTGGAAACGTTGATAATGACCGACCGATCTATCTGATCGACGGATAGATGATAATGATTTATAGTAACCGTATTTTCAAGGAATTATTTTAAATACTTTCAGATTATTCTACCACGAATGTCTTCGAGTATTCCACGATCGGCTTATCAACATTCAAGACAAGAGCTATTTCTATCACCTAATGAGCACTGTCTGTCAGAAATACTTCCAGACAAGCATATTAGAGATACCAGACGACCCTATTGTAGAACATCCACCACTTTTATTATGGGGTGACTTTATTAACTCAGCGATCCCAAAAGAGAACAGGAACTATGCTGAAATGCCAGATATGAATAAACTTATGGCTGTGTTAAAGGTAATAAATGCAATGAAAGTAATGATACTTCATATTACTAGATCTATTGCAACGCATTGGGTAAGTTGGGTAAATAGTGGATCATTAGGGATCATGGTAATCATGATTACATAAACTGGCAGTTAATTATGTTTTGGATAATATGAACGATGAATACTTATTAATTAGCGGACCTTCATACAACGCGATAAGCCCAACTTGCCTCAATCAACAGGTTCAACAAGTGCTGTATACCAAGATGAAATTAAAAATAATTAAGATAAATGTAACGTGATTTAGCGAACGCATGTTTAAAAGCATAAAATAAAAGCATACGAATATTCGTTATTCACAAGACAAAACGCTTTCTTGTCAGAACAAAAAAGCGTTTTGTCTTGTGAATAACGAATATTCGTATGCTTTTCTACCTCCCCTTCCTTTCCTTTCATTCTATAAAATTCTTTTGCTAGTGGTCGGCAATGCGAGAGTTATTAACCAATTTTATTGTAAGTACCCATTGACTACAGTAACCGCTTACTATCAGGCGGGCCATACTATGGTTGTTTGCCACCTTTGTTCCTAAATTAGTTTAGCTGTAGCATAGGTGTATTTATCATAAATACTTTTTGGCAGGAATACTTAGAGGAGTACAATTCTACGGCTCGTGCGGAGATGCACCTGGTGTTATTCCTTGATGCTGTGGAGCATGTGGTGCGTCTAGCGCGTGTGTTGCGCGCTGAACGTGGCCATTGCCTCCTTGTAGGACCCGGTGGCTCGGGCCGTAGGAGCGTAGCCACTCTCGCCGGATACGTTAATGAGTGCAAGTAAGAATAATATACAAGGATCATGCAAATTATAAAAAAACAGTAGTCTGAATTGAAAGGTACGGTGCTCTATGTGTGCGTGTTACAAACGGTCTCCGCTAGTCAATAACTCTAAAACGGCATCACAAGCAAGCATTTAGTGTTCTGCGTTTAAGTTGCCTGAAGGCTCGAACCCAGATTTACGATATTTATTCATTAGATGCATGGGACTGGAGATAAAGAGAAATTACGACACACCGGAATTCCACGATGATTTACGCCTTATGTTCATGCGAGCGGGAGAAAAATGTGAAGACACCGTATTCCTGTTCACGGATACACAGATTACTAAAGAGGAGTTCCTTGAAGATATCAATAATATGCTCAATTCCGGTAAGACTGTCTAAACTACTATTTAGATTTCGCAATATGGTCCCGGCCCTCACACACAAACATTTCGCCGACTCCTGTATCAGACATGCAGCCCCAGATTATCACGCTACCTCCACCGTATTTTACAGCCGGGACCACACACTCTGGCTTAAATTCTTTTCCCACACGGCGACGCACGAAGGTAGCACCAGGGGTTCTAAAGACCTAAAGAAACCAAAAAATAGAGCTTTACAAATCATGAAAAGACAAAATTAAAAAGCTTTTTAAATTTTAATAATTCTTATATAACCGTTTGGATATTTATATTATTTAACTAACCTCAAAGTTTGATTCGTCTAACTAAACAATATTTGTCCAGTCTTCTTCTGTGTAATGTTGGTACTTTAAGGCCCATGCATAGCCTTTTTATTATTGTCAGAGAGCAACGGCTTCTTCCAGGTTTTACACTCTTTGAGGCTTCGACAAGACGTTCTGGCAGAAACTGTTTTGTTACTCATCACTAAGAAATCAGCAGCGAGCTCAGATGACCCTTCTTTTCTATTTTTCAAAGACTATCTCGCTAATTTTCGATCTTCACGGTCACTGGTAATACGTTTACAACCAGTTCTGGGCCTATCGCCGTGCGTACTGGTAGCGGCGATTCGCTCAATGGTAAGTTGCACCGCTCGGCGCAAACACTTAAAAATTCTGGTGGATATTCCAACTTGGGATTTCCCTTGTTCATGTAAAAGTTGAAATTTCACACGTTTTGGAAGAGACAGTTCGGGTGTTTTAGGCATTATGTATCGAAATTAATATAACTGAACACAAAATAATACAAGAAGTGCGCTAGATCACGATATGTGTACACAACGACGCGAAATAGTGAACTGAAATAAACATTGGTAATTACTGAACGGATGCTTTGCAACAGATGTTTTATCGGCCCTAACTGGGTACTCTATTGTTTTAAATTCCCATTTTAGATGGCGCCTAATCCATATTTAAACAAAAGGTATTGTTTCTTACTGCAAATATTAGTAGTAATCTTCTTACCTAAGCCGGGTAAGTCAGATTACACACAGGCGAAATCATACAGACCGATCAGCCTAACCTCTTTCCTGCTGAAGACTCTAGAGAAGCTAGCTGATCGGTATCTAAGGGAAGGTGCTCTAAGACTCAAGCCACTACACCGCCTGCAACACGCCTACAGAAAAGGCAGATCAACGGAATCGCGCTGCACTCTGTTGTGGGAACAATAGAAACAGCATTATCTGACAAATTAATGACACTAGGGGCTTTCATCGATATAGAAGGAGCTTTTGATAAGACAAAATTCAACAGCATTAACCAATCACTCATCACATTTGGAGTTGATAGAACCACTAGTGGCTGGATCGATCAACTTCTAAAGATGCGGGCCATACAATTCACGGTGAACTCTACCACGAGAGGCATAGTAGCGAAGGGCTGTCCCCAGGGAGGAATACTCTCGCCGCTGCTATGGAATATCGTGGTAGATGACCTGTTAGAACGCCTTAATAGCAGATGCTACTACACGGTTGGCTACGCGGATGACATAACCATCCTGATCAAAGGCGACTCAGAAAACATAATCTGTAATCGCATGCAATCAGCCCTCAGGATCATGGAACAATGGTGTAACCATCATGAACTGACGGTGAATCCGACTAAAACAGAACTGGTCCTTTTCACACATAAATGGAAAACTCAGTTAACTAACGTGCCAAAATTATTTGGAACTGACCTTACCCTATCGCAAGAAGTCAAGTATCTGGGCGTAGTACTCGACCATAAGCTCAACTGGAGTAAGCACCTTAACACAAAAATAACCAAAGCATGCACAATATTCTGGCAATGCAGAAGACTAATAGGCAGAAAATGGGGCCTCAAACCATCTATAATCTTGTGGCTCTACACGGCCATAATACGCCCAATGATAACATATGGCGCCATAGTTTGGTGGCCCCGCACTCTTCTAAGCACAGTTACACAAAAACTACAAAGCCTACAACGACTCGCCTGCCTGGCGACGACAGGCTGTATGAGAACAACCCCCACGGCATCGCTGGAGGCCATACTAAACCTCAGACCCCTACACCTAATCATACAGCAGGAAGCAGTTACAGCTGCCATACGGCTTGAAAAGGTAGGGCTCTGGAAACAGGACAGTAGGATAACTCATGCACGCCTAAAGGAGTTAGTATACAACGAAATTCCAATGATAGCGGCGACATGTGATATCATACCAAAAACTTTTGTTTTCGACAAAAAATACCACATCCAACTTCATGAAGAATTCAAAGATAGCTCTGGTATACACGAAGTGAGAATATACACGGATGGATCTAAAACAAAATCAGGAACATGAGTCGGAGTTTTCTCCCACGACCTAAACATCAATTACTCAACAACCCTGGGAAACCTCAACACTATCTTCCAGGCAGAATGTGTTGGAATCACCCGGGCTGCAACAGCGGTTACATCAAGGGGTATAAGCGATAAGACGATACGCATTATCTCGGATAGTGCCGCGGTATTACAAGCTCTGAAAAGCAACTGCTTTAACAGTGGACTCATCCTAGAGTGTCACCGTGAGCTGCAAAGAATTGCAACAAAAAATCGGGTAACGTTGCAATGGATACGCGGCCACAGCAACTCTTCTGGCAATGACGCTGCAGACCAACTGGCAAAGAGAGGATCGAGCATTAAAATGGTAGGACCCGAACCAATTGTCCCGATACCCTTCTGCCAACTCAAAACATGGTTATGTGACAGAACCACGAAACTACATGAAAAACAATGGGCAGAAACAAAGGAATGTAGACAGACAAAGGAAGCCCTTCCATCCTTAGACATACATCTGTCACGCAAACTGCTGCGTTCTTCAAGGAAAAACCTACGTCATCTAGTGGGTATAATAACGGGTCACTGTTCACTCAACAAACACCTGTTTAACATCGGCATCACTGACAGCCCTTTATGTAGAGGCTGCATGGAGACCGAGGAGACACCGGCTCACGTGCTGCTGCATTGCAAAAGCGTGAGCAACCAACGGGCGAAACTACTAAACGGTCCGGAGACGATGAAGGAAGTGCTGTGCAACACCGGTCCCCTATTGTCTTTCTGGACAGAGCTGAGGTGGTATGAGTAACCGAACAACTTTTTCGCGTCGGTCACTTACGCACAATGGCCCAATTGCGTGGCTAAGTGCGGATAACATACGTCTAACTAAAACTAAAACTGCAAATATTACGCACGTGCAAAATATATGAGGTGCTCCATACTTTTGGCCAAGGCATACGTATCATATTACTGATGAGATGAATCCGACAAACTGTCAAGGGGGAGAGCACGCACTTTTATCTTGAAAGTTTGTGGCCATCGTGACTTCGTGAGGCAGCCCATTCCATAGTACAACGGACTGCGCGAAGAAGGAAGAATGCAGGAAACCAGATATATGGGAGAGACAAAGTAAGAGGAGGTTATTGGTAGAACGAAGATTTCTATCATGATTGGAACACAGGTATTGGCAAAGGCAGGTTAAAAAAGTGGAGGCATTTGATGAGGTTAGCATAGAAAATAATGATGTAAGGGCACGCAAACTACGGCGTTGACGAATGGGTAAACATTTTAAAGTGGATCTATGAGATGAAATATGGTCATATTTACGAATATTATAAATAAATCAAATGCTGTTATTTAGAAGTCGGTCATATTTAAGTAGATATGCATTCAGGTCATAGTAACACACATCACCATAGTCAATTAAGGAAAAGATCTAAGTTTGCACAAGCATTATTTTTGTCTTAGATGGGAGAAAATTCTTTAGGCGATACAAGGCGCGTAGCGTTCCGTTTACTCTCTGACTGACACTAGTAACCTGAGCTTGCCAATTTAAATTGGAGTCAATGAGCAAGCCCAGATCTTTTATAGTAGGACTAAATGGTATAGGTGTCCCATCATACATAATGTGGTAAAGTACTGGAGTCCAGCCTGCTGTTGACTTCCAACTATGATTGACTGACACTTAGCCGGATTAATAGACAATCCAAATCTGCCAGACCAGCTTCTAATTGTTTCAAGATCAACATTTAGTATAGAAATGGCTTCAGATAGATTATCCGCAGTGTCTTGAGCATATAGCTGCAAGTCATCGGCATAAAGATGATACGAGCACTGGAAGTTAATAAATAGAGAAAATAGTGACGGAGATAGAATGCACCCTTTGAGGAACACCAGAGTTAAGGTTACGCCAAGTCGATGACGTGTCATCAATGTGTACTGACTGCTGGCGCCCCTGAAGATATGTCGAAAACCATTCAAGTACAGGAGAGATATTAAGATGGGATAGGATCGCTAGTAGGATGTCATGACTGACGGTATTGAAGGTGTTCGAGAAGTCAACCAAAGTCAATACAGTGACTTTGGTTTCCTCCATGCTCGCCCTGATATCGCCAGTCACTTTGAGGAGAGTGGAAGTAATGCTGTGCCTGAGCCTGAAGCCAGATTGGAAGGACACAGTAGGTTGTTCAGGTTCACAAACTGTGCAAGTTGTTTGTGTACACCGGCCTCATGCACTTTAGATAAAAAAGGAAGAATTGATATGGGTCTGTAGTAGTTTGAAAGAGAAGGACTTGGTATCTAAGGTAGAGGAATGACAAAGGCATTACGCCACAAGGAGGGAAAAATCACAGTGTCAAGAGAAAAATTGACGATGTGGGATATGGCGGGAAGGAGCTAGTCAAGAATTGGCGTGATCATAGGACGACTAATACCGTCACAAGCAATAGCATTAAACTTGATTGACAGGATTATCTTTTTGATCTCACCCGGTTTTACTGAAGAAAACAAAAAAGGATCAATGTTGATCAATGTTGTTGTAGATTAGCTAAGTAATCAACAGTACGTTGCTCATCTTGATCGAGCAAAATGGAAGAGGTGAAATGTTTATTGATATCATCCAAGTCAATAGTCGAATGCGGATCACCGTGTTGCGTGTTACCAATGCCTAGAGTTCCAAGAAACCACCAGATATCAGCAGAAGATGAGGATGTTAGATTATCGATATATCCGATATACCGATTCCTTGCAACCTTAAAAAGAGCCCAGTTGTCAAAGGAGTGTTTTTTTTAAAGTGCGATGTGCCCGGTCCCTGCTCTGCTTCGCCCTCCGGATACCCCTCGACATCCAAGGGGCGGGTGGACGCTTTACCGTAATTCTACGGACGGGAGCGTGGATATCAAAAGGGTTCACAATGACGTTTTTAAAAATACTAACTTTTTGGTCCACCGTGGAAGCTGACTCCAAAAGATCCCAGTTAAGAGCAGAAGCATCCTTACGTAGCTTGTCCACATCCATACGCCCAACACAACGCCGGTGCAGAATTTAAGGACAGGGTTTGGGTGGTTTAAGGTTATAAGAAAGGAATATAAGATCATGATAGGAAAATCCAGAAGCCAGGTGTTGGCCATGGCGAACTAAGGTAGGAGCAGAGGTGAGAATAAGATCCAGCTAGGTATCAATCCCATCAATATTGTGGTGGGTTGCATGTGAAGACTGGCGGATTCTATTATTTGGAGGAGTTAGAGGAGAGAACGCAAGGAATGATGAAATAGGATGTCAGTGTTAAAATCGATGCGATGCGAATGCGATTTATTTATATTACTTACATCATATCATGTGAGTACTCTGACCCTAAAGATTCCAGAGGCGATTTGAAACTGAAGAAGTTGTCAACAGTGGGTGAAAATATACTACCCTCAGGACGGTTTTAGCTCCTTTGGCACAAACCTCAAGAAAATAAATTCCGTAGATGAAGTATAGTTAGAAGGAGACGAAACAAGGATAAATATCCACGCCACCCCCTCGCCGAGCAATCCTATCATACCTGATAAAAATGTAGCCGGGTAAAGGGTTCGTGATTGAGAGAAGATGAGGTTTGAGCCAACTCTCCGAAATCAGGATGGTATGAACGTTGGTGTTACTAAAATTTTCAAGAAAGTCGCTGTAGTGACTGGGAATACTTTGAGCGTTCAGGTGACAAACGTTCAAACAACATTCAGACTGTTGATTGAACGTTTGCCGCAAAAAGTCGCCCAGCGTATCAATGACCGAACAAAAAACTATCCTCACTCGACAAACTGGCAGCCTCCTCAGCAGAAATAAATGACTATTCATCAGACAACATGAACAATAAAATTTATTTTTAATATTGATTGACATTTAAGTTGCATATACAATAATTGTTTTTAGAATTGTTTATCTAAAGGCAAAAGCAAATTTAGAAAAGGTTCTACGTGCAACCCTCCAGGAAACAATTTTTTAGCTCAAGTCATGATGATTCGAAGTAAATGGCCGTAATGAAAGAAGAACTTGTAATCACATGTACATCTTTGTTTGCATAGCCGTAACAGTAATTTAAGACAGTTGCCAAATTCAAAGAAATATGTTCTGCCAAAATTTAATATTTTGTATGGAACTAAAATATGTCGATAAGATCTTGAATAGTTTACCCAAAGATATAGTAAATAAATATGTAACAAAGCAGTCGTATAAAACCTCGCTAAAAAGATATTTGTTAAATAATATTGATAGATTCCTGTTGTCATTGTGAATTATTAGTAAATATAAATTGCAATTTTAAATTATATAACATATGAACTCGCACTCGCATAAAAACCTTAGTGGTTTAAGCGTCTGAGCCATGGTTATTATAACTGTAAACTTTTAGCCAATAAATAAAAAATATTTACCATCCTATAATATTACATTAAATCTAATGACATTATGTATTGAGTAGGGTAATCTGGCCTTACGGCGATTTCGGTGTGTGCCGAACAGAAACAAATATCACATTATTTTCCTATTTATTTAGATCAAGGCCAGCATAACACCGAGTTTTAAAGTATATTATTATACACTTATAATATTATTACTTGTGTTTTTCGTAGTCTTTAGTGTATAGGTATACCTTTTGTTACAGATACCTATCACTACTGAAAATTTAATTTATCATAGCATAACATTGCTAGGACACCCACGAAAACTTATGCGGCAATGTATTACACTATTATGTATATTATACACAAAACAGTAAAGCAGACAAATTATATTTAAAAAAATACCGGTCCAATCGAATACTTTATAAAATTATAAGAACAGTGGGTACGCTAAATAAAATGCCGCAAATGTAAGTTTGTGATGAAAAATGTGATATAATTACGAAAATCGCAATTTTCCTTTTTATGTAGCTAGGAGACCTTTCAAAGTGAGTACCATGATTGTAGGTCACCGGTAAGCACTTTAGACGTTTTTGTTTGAGTACATAAATGGCGAGCATTTTTTATTATACGTTCACTAAGAAGTTGCATTTATAATACCCTAAAAGAACCTACGTAACTTTATAGACCTCGGTATCTAAGGTAAATTTAACTTGATGCCTCCACCTGGCCTTGTCGAATGGACGACTTCGTTTACCGTGTCTTAATAAACAAATCCTGTAAGGCTTCCGATTTCTACCATTGTGGTACGGAACTTTAAAAAGGAAAGGTTCTTAAAGTCACCCACTATTTATACAAATACGTAATCTAGAATGGACATATCTCAAAAATAAATAACGATACTACATGAATACAAACCTGGCGTGTGCGCTCGTTAGGTGCTTAGTACAATTCCCGAGTCGACCAAAGTGCTACTTGATTAAACTCTTAGAAAACTCTTAGCAGGAGCACGGTAATAAGAAACCTACATGAGAATTCATCATATAACTGGCAATATGGGGCACAGATTTACCTCTGCCTTAGCTTTTGAAATATTAAGGCGTGAGGTAGACATGATACATGATATAGCAGAACTTATTTGTGACGGTGAACTTTGTTTTTGCAGGCGAAGTGCCGAATCTATTCGAAGGCGAAACCTATGAAAATGTTCAAAATGGGTGTCGTAATGACGCTGCTAAAGCCGGGGTCAATCCTTCTGACCGCGACGGAGTCTATTACTTCTTTATAAACCGAGTGCGCAGCAAACTGCACCTTTGTATTTGTATGAGTCCGGTAGGAGAGGCTTTCAGGTATGGATCCGAAAAATTACGTACTAGTTACATTGTAATATTCCTATGATTCTGATATTAATTTTGTATATCCTCGATAACTTCCATTACTTAGTGCTTTCTCAAAGCTTTTAATTATGACAAACAAGTCTACCGTTAAAAGGTTTTCTATGAAAAACATTATAAACCTATTAAGTGGCAACGGCACACCCGCGACCAGAGACAATAGGTTTTCAATTGTGTCTGATACTCCAACAATTGACAAGTTAAACATTAATTAAATAATGTCTTCGAGAGGTCCAATGCTTAATAGATAACACTAAGTGCAGTTTTTATAACAATGAGTGATAAGGCGTCTCGGTTTAGCTAAATCAGTGCCTTATTTAGTTTTCAATAGTACAGAACTGAAATCAATACATTGAAATTAAACTACTATATACGGATTTTATCGCGTTGTTTATTTATCACTGTCTTACAAAATTTTGAAAATATTACACTACTACTACTATTGATTTTATTTTACTAATTTATAAGCTAATAAAATTATTTAAACTATTAAATCTATTTATTTTTGGTTTACACTTTCCCCGACGTTTCGGGTGCTTTTCAGCAGCCATGGTCACGGGGAGACTAAGATGGTAGTTGTCTCAATGTTCCAGTGTAGTTATTTCAAAGTACCCGAATATAATTTAATTATTGGTGTTTCTATTTACGCAGAATGAGCTCAAAGTATCATGAAGTCTAGCTGTGGTTTGTTTCTTCTTGGGTTTGACTATTTGAAGTACTGGATCCCAAGCTGGTGGTACATTCCAACCATCTTCTCTATTGAAATTGGGATGTTTTTTGATTTCAATAGCCTCGCGAAGCATCCTTGGCAGGAATCGGTGTTCTTTAGCGAGAATCTGTGGTTTGTCAAATCTCAGGTAGTGGTTGGTTCCCTGTTGTACATGTTCACACACAGCAGACTTCAACGAGCGTTTGTGTTTTACGTCAGCTATGTGTTCTTTTATGCGGGTGCCTATATGCTTCTCTTGGTTTGACCAATGTATAAGAGTCCGCAGTCACAATCTATTTTATAGACTCCTGCATCTTGTAAAGGTAATTGGCACTTGACGGATGGTAAAAATTGACTTATCTTCGTTGGCGGCTTGAAGTATGTGTTGATTGAAGCTCGCTTCAAGATGTAGCCAATCTTGTCAGTGACACCCCTTACATAAGGCAGTATAGCAGGCTGGCGCTAAAATATTTTGTCATCCGCAAATGATTATTCCGAGTCTGGGTGTTCTATGTGTTTGTAGTTTGAATGTTCGTAAATTCTCCCGCGACACAAGAAGTATTCCTAAAATGGGTGTTGTCATTAAAAAGACACAAAATATTGGGCATTTTACTTACCAACCGATTAAAGGAGTCGAGCATAAAGTATTTCTTCTCTACTTCAAGCATTCCTAAGAGAACGTAACGCCCCGATTCATGAGCGCCTATATTTATACTGTCATATTCATAACTTACAATAGGCATATTAAGTAATTAAAAATAAAAACTTAATACTGTTCTTTATAAAAATGCTAACGTTGCCTAATACTAAAAAAGCACATAATAAAGGTTTACAGAGAGTTAATGAATAAAGATCTTTAACAATATTTATTGGACTCACTGAGTATTTTAACTACCCAACATATTAGGACTATGGTAACATTTTTTATGAATATGACCGTAAAAGAATAACTCAGTATAATTTGTAAGCTGGATACGTATCTCTACTACGCTAATGAGTGGTGGTGTACAAATTTAAATGCTCACCAATACTGTTTATGACAGAGTAGTAAAACAGCAGAGCAGGTGCAGATTTATAAAAACAATACAAAAATACATACTACTAATACATATATATATATACTAAAGATGCGCAGTTTATTGCTACGAAAAAGAAATTTATATATTCGAAAATCGATAGAGTCCGCATCTGAATGCTGATTAATTCGTTGTCACTGATTATAATTCGTATTTATAATCGAATATTATTAACTTACTTTAGCAATGGCACGATTTTTACATCGCTCGTGGTCGATCGATCGTCCTCGACGATGTTTCTTATGGCGTCGGACTACAGTGAGAACTGCTTTTAAAGCTCTTTCACGTAATATTTTTGTATACTTCGCGTCGTCTGGCACGCTTCATGATGATGATCGTGTCGGTACGCGCCGACAATGACCATTTATTTACTAAACTATATCAAAGTTTTAGTGTCTAGTGTATTTTAATATTTTTCAAATAAGGTTCTGTTTCGATTTGCTTGAAGATACGTATGATTCGATTGATATCGGTAATCGTCCATCGTTAATATAAGTACCTACTACATGTTTTCTTTAAGTCCGCGTTTGATAAATAATCTATGTGTCATGCGGGTCTGGTAAGATAAAACAACAATCACACATAACGTCCGGAAACAGAATAGCTATTTATGATCACATATTTTTTTATTTCGTATGTTGATTAAACTCAAAACATTCATCGCTTTGGCATGGATAAGGTGACCACTTACACCGCAGCGCCATGCATGCCGTCATAACCAACCAACGTGACACGAAGCCAAACTACATTGTTGTGATACTGCATTAGACAAACATATCAGTAAACAATAGCATCTAGGAAGATGTATGAACAATCTACTAAATGTTAAATATGAAGCTTCATACCTTGTTATAAGTTCGCTTTTCTAATGAACACTTAACTGCGCTCTTCTATTTGAACTTGTAAAATTGCATTAAATTTCTACAGTTTTATTAACTCAATAGGGCTCGTTCCAAACCTTTTGTAGGTCATTTGTCAATTGAGCCCAATTTATTACGAAAATTGATATCTACATTGTTTTTATAGTCTGCATTAGACAAACATCAACAGACAATAGCATTTTAGACGGATGTACAAACAATCTACTAAATATCGAATATGAAACAAAAATGTTATAAGTTCGCTTTTCTAATGAGCACTTAACTGCGCTCTGCTATCTGAATATGTAAAATTGCATTAAATTTCTACAGCTTTAGTAAATTAATCGGGCTCGATTGAAACCTACTGTAGGTCATTTGTCAATTCAGCCGAATTCATTATTATTTGAAACAAATTTACATGTAATTTTAAACGGTTGGATCGATTGAGCTAGAAGCAGGTCAGGCTGGGCCGCGCCGCAACTGCGCTGATGCAGTCTCACTCTATATCTAGTTAGGTATATTCACGTTATGACGCAAGCTCTCTACGTCAATACATCCGGATATAATTGGAACTCTGAATACCGAAGTGATAACGATTTTTCAACCACCCCATATTTAAATTATTTCGCTATTAATTACGCTTTCGTGAACTAGGAGGCTAAGTATTGCCTGAATTTAAAAGTCTCAATTTAATTATATAAGTACCTCCTTCTTGTTTATGCTCATAGTTATTTTTAACTGCTTATAAACGCTACACATGCCAACCATCACATTTATCTTATATGTCTTGCTTAAAGTACATACATGTTGACATTATTTAAGTTTGCATACCAACTCATAATGTAAATCTCTAAACTTTCATATCACTACACAATTATTTGAATCTGTTTCAATGTTTTTATTTTGTATTACAGACTCAACTCTACAAAACAGACAATCGTAAAATGTCAATCTACAAAAGGAGACTGACCGGGTCTGGCTCAAGTGTTGCCCAGAAATGGGAATACTTTTATTTTGTTCCTTAAAGTAATAGATTCTTAAAAGAATAAACAAATAAATATTCGCGGTATTACCGAGAAGTTACAAATCTTATTTTTAAGATTTTATTACATTATTTCCTTTTTTGACATACAAAACTAATTGTCTGCATTCAGATGGGATATTTATCTGTTATTCTCGCGCACGTGGCGTGAATCGTTGAGTACTGTGCGCTCTGTTTTATATTTCTTAACCACTCGGCATTTCTTCTGTAATTATGCCATGGACCACTTTTTTACAGACCTCAGAATCGCTGCAGCTCTGACAAATGCTTTCTACGTTGATATTATAAATAGCCCTTCCCCAAATTCATTAATACAACCAGGGAGCAGCTGAATGGTGCCAATTAATTAGCAGATTATGTAGTTCAAAGAAGGCTAAGCCGAAGTAGAGCCAGCTTCGATAATGTTTTAGTAGTGGAGGATAATGTTGCTGCATTTCCTGTGTTAACACTGAAGCAGTTGACTCTATTCGCTCTAGGAAACTACCAAATCAAACTGGCGCCAAGCTATTACAGCGAACATATACGCATCACTGTGTCATTAATTATACAAAAATATAACAGCCGGCTTAATGATCTCTCAGATTTTTCAATGCCTTCCAATAATGTCCAACTTGTACAAGCGCACATAAAGAGTAGACACACGTCCTTTAAAATCTACCATAGCTTTATTTTAATTGAAGAGGATAATTATGGACTAGATTGCATCAAATACTATTTTTTAATTGCAATAGCAGCTGTGCCTACGTTATGTGCGTAGTTTGGTATTTAGCGTAGGCTTAGCACCAAGATGTTGTTAGGCGTCCTGCTTTATTTCTCGACAAAATTATTCTCAACGACAATGATGACGATTGATAAATAGCTAGTGCAGGCTTCAGTGGCGCAGCAGTAGTAAATGCGACTGCCGTGCATGAGGTATTGGGTTCCAATCCCGGGTCGGGCCAAAAAGTGTTATTTTCTAATTCCCAATAACAGGCCAGAGTCAGGAAGTTGGCGGTGTTTCAGCCCCATGCTTCGGATGGCACATTAAGCAGTGAGTCCTGCGGCTCACCTCTCGCCGATCGTGTCGGTTTGGCGTTCCATAAGCAGATAATTATGATTTTTGCTCAGTTAAAAATACGTACAAAAATATTTTTATAATTATTCCTCGGATAGATTTTGATGAGCTTTGGGTTACAGACTAGTATTAGTCTAAGGAACATTATGCACTATGTGTCGGTGTTGGGCAACACTTGGACCAACTGCCATAAACAACATGTAACATAATAAACGCACATCCTGGTAGTAGTTTGTTCAAACGGCTACTGAATCAATTCCAACAATTTTTAATATACATAGGTAATTTTTATCCCTAAAATAATTAAAACGAATTAAATTATAGTCACCCATTTATTAAACAGCTGAAATAAACGAAAATGTATCATAATTCAAGGTAATAAGGTTTTAGATGCAATAAAGGCAATAATGTTAGATTTATTGCAATATACCCATAGTATCTGCGCACAATAAGGAGAACTAATTCGTTAAATTAAAGTACATAAAAGTAACATTTTAATGATTGTAATCTATAATCTAATAATCTAATTGGGATGTTTGAGGTTGTGCGTTATATCTGTGACATGGTGTGAAATGGTCAGTCTCCTTTGTACCTCTGAATAAATTTAATAGTTCCATAACAAAAACAATAGATAGTAAATAAAACGTACTACGTACCTCATTTACTTACCCATATCAAATGAGATAAGACTATAATATTTTCTTGATTATATAATTGTACCTATTTATTCTATGCAAGTTATGATATCCGTGCATTACTATGTTTGTATTGTGTTATAGGCGGCGTTGCCGAATGTTTCCGTCGTTGGTAAACTGTTGCACAATCGACTGGTTCACAAAGTGGCCACCTGAAGCGTTGCTCTCGGTGGCACAACAATGCCTCCAGCCTCTCGGACATAAAGAAACAATAGACCTGCTTTCTCAGATATGTGTCACTATGCACCAGGTACTAACATACAACATCAATATTCTAATGATAATACCAATAAAAGACTACATAACATAAGCGCCATCTTCGCGCCATTTCTATATGGTCCTAAATACATTTACGAAAATAACGAACTTAAATCGATAAAGTAATCGATATAAGGTTTAACTTATGAGTATCAAAGCGTGAAACACTGTGTCGCGTAATACAGCAAACCACATAAAAATTTAAGCTTTTATTTTTATATTGCATGTGATGGCAGACGTGCTAGCAGGCCATCTGATAATAAAATACAACAAAAATAACATTAACATTAATAAGTTGCAATACGGATCTTGGGTTTGCGATACCGGTTTCTAGAACTACCGATGCCATACTGTTTCCATCGTGAATATTGATGTCTTAATCTTTTCACCCTTTTGTCTTGCATAAATAGGGTGATCTTCTTAATGCTGGTTCTGAGCGAGTTATGTGTAGACTGCGGGTATTACATTTATGGTATTATTTATGATAAAATGATAATAATTATTGTATGATGAGTTAATGATAAGGACGGAGATGATAAATAAAACATTCCGCGATGAGTGCTGTATAATCACTGATTTATTATAAGTAATATTAATGTAGGTCAATGTAAACGATCGAACGCACAAATGCTTAGTTGTTTAAACTATGTAGTTTTTCACCGTACATTCCGTCTATATCATTCGAAAAACAGTAACCCTTGATTTACTTTACCGACGAGATCGGCATGATTTTGTTTTATTGGCATCTTATCCACGATGCTGAGGTAACACAGCCATTTGCATGAGCTGTGGCTACTATCCATCTAAAGACTCTCGATGGTGGCAGCCAGCTCGTCTGCCAATTAAGTCAAATAAAAACATAATATATTAGGACGTTGATGTGACGACGGACCGGCTGTATCTCGAAATGAGGCGTTACTTCTACACGACGCCCAGCAGCTACTTGGACCTACTCAAGTTGTATTTAATGTTGCTCGACAAGAAACAACAAGAAATCATTAGAGGGAGAGACAGAGTATCTTGTGGATTAGAGGTAAATTTTATTTAAACCATAATTATTCTTTATTCCAATTAAAAATGCAGTTACACAATAGGCATGGATATAATTTATCTTTAGAATATGGATTCTAAAATTAATGCAAAATATAATTTGTCTTCTGTACTAGTCAGAACCCATAAATCGAAGTAAATATCTAGTAGGTAGATATGAAAGTAAGATCGCGCCTATTCCGAATGATTGCTAACTATAAATAGAGCGAGCGCGAATAGAGTTGCCGCGGCTCTGTGCAACCAATTGACAAATTATTAAACTTTATTGATGAATTCATTCCGATATAGCAAAACAGATAGTTATTATTACTATTAGATAATATTGAACCAGCAAAATATTAAAATAAACCAAATTTTAGAAACTATACCAGACATACGAAGTGGTCGGTGTAATGGAACAACAAGTGCGGGAAATGGAACCCATACTAGCGAAAAAGGCCGAAGAGAGCATAGCACTTGTCAAGAAACTGAAAGTGGAACAGGCGGCCGCTGACAAAGTTAAAATAACTGTCATTAAAGATGAGGCCGAAGCTAAGGTAACTTTCTTTATTATCTGTTTTGATAATATTATTTATACAGCATCGTCACCTAACTATCGATCATCGATCTGTGTATTTCCTGTCGATATTGTCTTCTTTACACTCCTCCTGTCTGCCATCTGACCGAATGTAACTTACCATAGATGTTAAAGATAATTTTTCGTTCAGATATCGCCAGTAGAATCGGTGTTTGCCTGGACCAGTTCTATAAAATGAGGAGAATTCATGATTAACATGTTGAAAATTATTGTCATATCTATTAGATTAAAGCAGAAGAAGTAAAAGGAATAGCAGATGAAGCGAAAGCAGACTTGGCCTTGGCCATGCCAGCAATGGAAGCCGCTCAAAACGCACTCAAGTCCCTCAATAAAGCAGATATCAATGAGTTGAAGGCTTTTCAGAAGCCGCCCGTTCTCGTGCGATTTGTGATGGAGCCCGTCTGCATACTACTCGGTGTTAAGTAAGTTATGCTTGAGTCTTCGAAACACTTAAGTACTAAACTTGAACATAATCATCGAGACAACATCACCTTACAAACTTCAAGATTATTCTGTTTATAATAGGTAATAAAAAATGTCGCTGAATGCAGCAATTGATCGTACGCCTAGTGGTAAGTAGTTGCCGCAGCTGTTGTCGGTTGCAATATTAGGGGCATCATCCCGTGCTACGCCTACTCTAGGAAATAAAAATAGAAATGTAAAGAGTAAAATGGGAAACGAGAAAATCATAGTTACTTTCGTGCACCTCCGGCACTTTTATTCACCGGGCGAAACGCATTAACCGAATCACTTCACTTAAGCCCGCAGACAGACAGCGGACGCGGAGCGATACTGGAGGCGGCATTTTTGTAAAACACACGATCCGGAGCAAACGTGTATGTAATGCTTTATACTAAATGGAACAATACAACAAAAACGCCACCGCTGCCTGTGTGTCGCGGGCTTTATGCCGCACCGGTTTCTGTAAGAGCATGCTTCTAAGACGATTTATCGATATTATCATTAAAACTATCTACATTCAAATATATTTTTTATTTAAGCATTTTCCATTCAACGAATTTCGAAGCTATATGGCACTTCTATTCATTAATATTTTTGACATATCGATGTTGTCTATTACTATTTATAAAAAAAAATCAATTATGATTTTACACTGTATAAATTTTATACACACTTTATAAATTGATAGAGTTACTTTCGAATTTATAATATTTGTATGGAAGTATGGGCTAATATGGATGTTTTGAATGCAAGATATGTTGTTTCCATTTCGGCCGCTATGGCAACTGAGTTTCACAACTAGTTACGAAGAAAGATTTTATTCTTTCTTAACAACTAGTTGCGATGGAATAATATTTTTCCTTATATATACCAGTTGTCAATGAATTTCTAATAATGTCTAGTTGCGACCGACGGGTACATTTTTATTAGGTACGCGACAAGTGACCAACAAAAAAATTATTACTTTTGGTGGCTAATTTAATACACGTAAAACATGGTCTCGTTAACATACGTAATATAGACCAGTTTGAATATAATAAAATTTTGGTATATCATAGTTAGACATGTGATATCCGCACTTGTCCCCGAAGAGTGACCGAACAACTTTTCCGGTCGATCACTTACGCACAATTGGGCCATTGTGCGTAAGTGATAGACGCGAAAAGTTGTTCGGTTACTCATAACATCTCAGCTGCGTCCAAAAAGATAATAGGGAACCGGTGTTGCGCAGTACTTCCTTACACCAATGGGCGAAACTTCGTTTCTGGGCTGTTTAGTACAATCCAGAAACGAAGTTTCACCCGTTGGTTGCTCACCGTTTGACAATGTAGAAGCAAGATATAAGAGGTTTAGTGTTGCCGGTGTTGAAAAGGTGTTTGTTGAGTAAGCAGTGGCTGTTATTATATTTGTATATCATAGTCGTATTATTTATGTACTAAAGAAAATTATAGTTACTTGTCTGCTTCAAAGCGTAACTTTTCAAATATAATTTTACGTGCATAGTCACCTTTTTAATTTCGTGTCCCTGTAAGAACTCTTTTGCCTTATTGTGAATTTTAAATTAACTTAAACAACAACTTCTAAAAAATCACGATATCAAGTTTTTTATTAACGTTCTTATAAAACTCAAATATCTTATCGTTAGGTTGTCTTTAATTTTATATTCGAAGCATTTGAAACAGACACCGCAGAACACAAAACATAATTGTAAATGCAATTAATCCTTAGGTAACTTATACTGTTCAATGCTCTTTATGTGATAACTCTTAAACATTGACTATACGTGATGTAAACTTTTATAAAAGTAAATATGTAGTTAAATCGCTTTCATTCCCGTTTCCTGTTACGATAGGTAGAGCGAAAAAAAACCCTGTATCGCGACTGATTGCGCTTGCAAATATTTTGCAATCGGAAGTTTAGGAGCAATTCAATTAATCATGACAGTGAAATTGCACAGTTAGCATGCTATAAACAGTAACAAAAGAATTGTAGTCTAATCTGTTCAATGATTTCTTTATTTAGAACGTGCAACGTTTCTCGTGACTGGCAGGGTCACAATAACAACACAACAATAATACCTATTACAAGCAGAAGGTCATACTATATTGTAAAAATGAATATATGTACAAGATTTTAAAATTATCAACACTACTTTATCGGTATACATTTGAATATGTAACATACTATTGCGTCTATTATGCATATGCATACCTATTTATTGCGAGTTATATCTATATCACCTGAGCACTCTATTTTAAAATTAATATGTAAACGGTCTGGCAGGACTATGCCCCACTACGGTCTTCTCCATGTAGACATGTGACAGCTGCCAGTGTGTTTTCTTGTATTAAATTATTTTGTATATAATGTTTTGTAAATATATTTAGTAGATTTATTTTATTTTATTTATTTCCAAAACTGACAATTAACACTTAAACTTAGGCATAGAATATAATATACATAAACAATATTAAGAGTCTAAGTTTTAATATGGTCGCAAATACCGGTCAGTCACATCGGACTCCTAAACTAGGTGAATAACCTGTATCTTAGGAGCCATGCAACTTTTGGATATCAAGTTAGTACAGCGTCATAGACTCCATGTATTACTCAATGGGTTATGCACTGTTACGGGAAAATATTTAGAAATACAATGTATTAAGTAAGTGAACAGCTTTATGCAAAAACTGCAATGAGATTTTCTGTGTTATCGTATGACAACTTCTGCAAATAGTTTGTAAGTGTATATTTTAGATTGTATCGCGTCATTGGGTAATTTATAAGATTAATACTTTTGTATGAAAAATAATTGTGACGGCATGGCGATGAGGAAGTGAGTGCAAGTCGGCCGACCACATCTCTTTAAAGTTGCGTGGTGCGCAGAGCAAGACCAGGCATCCAAAAATTCACTCAAGTCACTGCACAAATTAAGCACAATTGTTATGTTACAGCCAAAACATTTGATACAAAATTTACATCCAATAAAAATAAATCCATACACCAATATGTAGAATCGAAATTAAGGGAAGGCGATATCAGAGGCGCGTCTAGGCTTTTATTTGGCGCCTTGCTATCCGGACACACTTGCAGGTCTGAAGAGCAAGCTTCCAGCTCCGGTTGATAGTCTCTCCTTTCCTGATGCTCCCGACAGGGAGTTGGAATACTTGATCACTACAGCCAAGGACGTGTTCGCAGCGGTATGCTCTTGAGTGGCTTAGCAGGCAGGCTCGACGCTCTGACACCACAGCATCTTAAGGATCTTGTGTGTCTGAGCGCCGGGGAGGCTGGCGATGCACTCTTGAAAGAACTTACCGCTCTCATGAATTTAATGCTTTTCGGCAATGTAGATGATGCCATCGTTGACATCTTATATGGGGCCAACTTATGCGCTCTTAATAAAAGGGATGGTGGTATTCGTCCCATAGCAGTTGGGTGTACATATCGGCGTATGGCAGCCAAGATATGATGTAAATATTATAACAATGAGCTTTTGGTTCCAAAGGGGGTTGTGAAGCTGCCATACATGCCCTTTCCACGTACTTTGGTCGTGGTGATGGAAAGTTCGTTCTCAAGGTTGACTTGAAAAATGGTTTCCATTCAGTAAACAGTGACACCTTGTTGACACTGGCAAAATAAGAAACACAAAAAAAAATTAAATTTCTTTGCCATTTTACAAGCTCTCTGCAAAATTACTATATAAGGATAATCTTTTAGAATCTGCAGTTGGATGTCAACAAGGTGGCCCGCTTGGACCAGCCATTTTCAGATTAACAATACACCCTATTATTCAGCATATAAATTCAAAATTTAAAGTCTGGTATTTAGACTATGGGATACTCGGAGGCGATGCAGATACAATATTACAGGATTCGGCTTCTTAAAGATAAATTTGAATCTATTGGCTTGGAATTAAATACTGGTAAATGTGAACTTTTTTAAACAATATTGAAAACAAAAGCAAACATTTGGTACTTTCAAAATTTAATTATAATAATATAATATATTACAACTCCATCTAGCCCAAACTAAGCAGAGCTTATACTATGGGTACTAGACAATGGATAAACATAGGTGCATATAAACTTTGTTTTTTTTTTGTAAATACATACATCAAAATTAAGGGTAAAAGTTCTCTTCGCCTCCTTGGGTCACCAGTCTTTTAATTCCTTCATAGATGAGAAGATACAAAATATTTGAGAAATTTCCAAATTTTTACAGTTATTCGATATTGTCTTTTTGTTCCCAAATTTACGCATTCACTAAGATCATCACAGTTTTGGAAAAATTAATACCCTTAGAAAAATTTATAAAATTATTCAAAATACTCTTAAAAACATTTTGATTGTGGATTTGAACGACCTAGCTTGGCTACAGGCTTTTCTGCCTGTTCGTCTTGGGGGCTCGGCATTCGCCAAATTTCCGATGTTAGTTTACCGGCGTTCCTGTCCTCGGTTTACAGTATGGAAGAATTAACCAGAAATATTTTAGCACTCACACTGGTTTATTCAGAAGTATATGGAATATGATTTGTCTCAATTCTGTTTGGCCAACCAACCTATTCTCCCAGCAGCAATGAGACGGGCCGCTTAGCAACTCTGTAAGAGAAAAGCTTTTTTCTACATCTTCCAATATTGCTGAGCGTGTTCGATTGCTGGCTGTGGGAGAATGAGAATCTGGTCTTTGGCTTCAGACGCTTCCATCGTCCAATATAGGTACCATTTTGGACAATACCACTTTACGCCTCGCCACTTGCCTCCGATGTTTTGTGTTTCTCCGCATCGTTGTCACTGTGGATAAGCTGTCGATAGCCTCGGACACCATAGCTAAGCATTTGGTAGTATACCATTCGGCGTTGATGCTTCTTTGGTTTCTCAAAGAAATTGACACCATGTAGCCAGTCAAATTGAAAAAGCTCGTGGTCAAAATCTGCCTTCCCGCTTCTAGATCACTTTACTTTGGAAGGCGTTGATTCGTTTTGAATCAGCCAAACTATCGACTGCCGCTTCGTTTCTGGATCGTATTGATAAATCCAGGACTGAAGAATGAAGTCGTAAACACGACGAGACGAGACTGCTTCAAATATTTTTATCATATCACGGCTCCATTTCACCCGCGTCAGCTTCTGAGCATCGGTGAGGTTGTGCGGCACCCAGCGTGAAACTATACACAGGTAATCTGCAGTATGTGCTGGATCTCCTGATACGTAACTTGCCTATTGTCATGGATTACATTTTCACTGCTAAAACGTTTCTTCCGTAACAGCCATCAAAGGGCGACCACTTCTTTCTTGATCTCCAAAGTTAGTCGACCGCGCTTGAATTCATTATACCAACAAAACACGGTTGCCTTGAAATGGCCTTCATCCGTGAATGCCATTTGAAGTCTATCGTACGAATTGTCCGGTTTCAGACGACAAGCGCGAAAATGCTCCTGGCACAGGTCTATTTTTCAATGAGACACGATAATTTAAATTAGCTCGCTAAAATATGGAGAGAAGTTTTGAAATTGAAACATACCTATATTTACTTATAAATAATCATATTTTGAAAATAGATTATAACTGGCCAGTCTCTCATACATAAAAACATATTTCGCAATTCTTTCTGAGTGGCCTAGTAAAATTAACGTTTATTCCACAATATTGATTCATATTTAACCGAAATTACCTACTTAATTCTTGTTAATTTTGCAATGGTCGCGTCAATTTAAACTTTTGGCTCCTATTGCTCTGCTTTGATAGAGTAAGCATTAGAGCAAAGCGCTACAAAGTGTTCGTTATCCTTACAATAATAATAATAACTCTACTACAGAACTCATTCGAGGATTCATTGTAATACGAGGACTAATAAGGATTACTCCTAAATAGTTCTCGTATTACAATCTCACTACTGTTTCTCGTTGGAATCTACTAATAACCTTGAGCGCTCATTAATTCTAAGTCAAGTAGTTAATATAAAATAAATTACATACTTTATTGCAATAAAAGAACAACGTCTTGACCTGGATATACCTTTGTCGTTTCGTTATTAAATTCCTCTATCAGTCTTAGCATTGTTATGCTCGCTTCGTCAGAGAATAGGTCCATTAACGCTAATATTGTATCTACCTAAGTTGTGTATATTTACAGTAGAAAACAAGTAAAAACAATTTCTCTTTTGCTCACGCTCGTATTCCTGTTAATGCTAGTTTGAAATTTGTTAGGAGAATGAATAAGATCATGTATCACATTCCAAAATGCCATTACATATTACGAGTCATATTTCGCTCCATTAGCTTTTCTTAACAGTTGTTTCCTCATTTTAAGAAAGATACAAGTCAAAAGATTGATGTTGACAAACTTTCTCGAAATTCCTCAATATTTAGTTCAATACTTCAATCTTAGTTCATACTTATATCTGTATATATACGAGTGGGTAAATTAAGATACCTAATTATAATCTGCATCGACAGGCCTGACTGGGATTCGACAAAGAGGGTGTTAGCAGACGTGAACTTCATCGGTAGATTACAAGATTATGACAAGGACCATATATCGGATGCGACTCTCAAGAAACTGAAGGCGTACCTCACTCACAAGGACTTCAATCCTGACACTGTCATCAAAGTCTCTAAGGTATGACTCCAAACGCTCTGGTTTTATCACGTGCCCGAAAATACCTATGTATATGTTGCATATTATACAGCACAACTTAAACCGTCATCGAATCACGTAACGCATATTCATTTAAATCTTAACAACTCTTAAAGAGTTGTAACAGTATGGTTAGAGAAGATCCTTAACGCCACTTAACAGTGTCAAATGGTTTATGGTTTTCCTTATACCATGCGGTACTCACAACAGGTGATGGTTTGCCAGCTATATGTTCATCTATTTGGATTTTCCAGGTGTGTCGCTCCATGGTGTTATGGGTGCAAGCCATCGATATGTACGCAAAAGTGTTCAGAGTTGTCGAACCTAAAATAATTGCGTAAGTCTTTGAAGTAATTAGCTTTTGTATGTATACCATGTATTTTGTACACGCAGTTAAAATTTTTAGGGCATTTATTCTAATATTAGAAATAATATCTACATATACAATCTTTAGTAAGGCGATGACGTTTATGTCATCGGCATAAATTATAACAATTGTTGGTTTATAAACAAATATAAAATAAAATTATAATAAAACATTCTGAAATAAATCTGTCCAGATGGTAAACTGACGGAATATTGAAAACAGACTATGAAATACACTGCATATAGTTCTGTGAGATTGTAATCTCTCGATGTCGCGTAGCTGGATTGGGTGCATATCCGTATCAAGGGCTATTTGCCGGTGGGGGGCTACACAGCGATGACCTTCATACAACCCTAGGGTTTTAATTTAAAACCTACCACCTTAGGGTGGGCACAGAGGGGCCTCTGTAAATACGCCATTGATGGGTGGCACTCGGTCCGGCAATAGTGCAGGCACCCCAGGATTGAAATCTCCTCAAATTATTTAATATCTGCTGCTACATAAAGAACTATTTTCAATTAAAATAGAAATGAGAGTCATATATAACAATATTTCGGCTTTTGAAACAAGTACTACATTAAAACAAGATGTACGGTCGCTAATTATAACAGGGTAACAGGCCACACTAACGAACAAACTACGTAAGTATAAGCCCTATAATTGTAATACCTTAATTTTCATTTATTACTAACTTATAACGCGGTATAGGTATACCGCGTTACCGTAAATTTTGTATGTAGGCTAGGTACCCTATATATATATATTTATTTCACGCACATAAATACTTGTTAGTGTGACCTGTTACCATAACAATTACCGACTGTGTATTATAATTACAATAGATGTACGGTCACCCTCAAAACGTATACGTGAGCAAAATTACAATATAATTTCTAAATCCAATGCGCCAAATGATATTCATCTATTGCGGCCCGACACGCTATTTGCTGTAAACAAGACAATTATAAGTAAATATCTGTTTCTAAAATGTTGTATTCGGGGCTGTTTCAATAGTTTTATAATCCTTACCTTACCCAATAACTAACTATAGCCTTCTGAAACGTTGTATACAGCTATTGTTTAATACCGAGGTAAACAAATCGTGATCGATTAAACTTATGACGATGAGGCCAACATTCATACGTCGAGAACGTTTAAATGCAAATAAAAGTCAGATCACGCTTACAAAATGTCCACATTTCAACCCTATAAAGAATCAATGGGGCACACTTCATAAACACAATGAGTGAACACAAGGAGTGGTCATCCACTATTTTTGAAGTGTTTCGCACACTTCAAAAATAGTATACTTTCGTGGAAGCAAGAATATCATTAATAGCAGAATGATATTATCACAAGATTTTGATTGCATAGTGGCTTCAATAACGCAGAAAACTCAATAACCTACATATTATTGAAGATAATATTGATGGTATTTAATGAATATTTAAGAGTAACTCAAAATAATGCTATATGATAATATTATAGTAACTGTAGTAGCATTGGTGATTCTATTATTCTATTTATAACGTTTTGTTGTTTGATAAGGGCCATACTAACTCATGAAACTGCGACGCTGTTTAGAAACAGATGTTTACTTAATTGCCAAGTTATAGTAAATAGTTTGCTTAACCACAATGCAATAATACAATATTCTGGCGTATATTATTGCAACTTTGTTCACTTATAAATCGTTTTGTTGGTAACTGTACCTACCTGTAAGAACATAAAATTGTTATAACATTTAGTTAGTATCATAACTATTACTAAGCACCTCTTATTGATATATGAATTGTGTATAGTTTTCTTGTGTACCTAGTATACGAAAATTTTGTAATTTATTTTGCCCGTAGTAATCATTTTTTTATTGGTGCTGCTGTATTCATATGAATAATAAATTCCAATTGATACATTTCTTTTACCACAGACACAAAGAAGCGGCTGCTGAACTAAAGAGTGTAATGGCCGTGCTCAGAGCGAAACAAAGAGAGGTGGAAGCAATCGAAGCACAATTAGCAAAAATGAAGGATCAACTGAAAGTGCGTATGCAATTTATAAAGCTATCCATTTCATAATCGATATAAAACCATCGCATTTACGTCCACTAGTTGGACAGCTGACCTGAGTCTAATAGTAAGTGCGTGAGCGAGGACAAGACAAAGGTGCACCCTCTGTAACGCGCTGTCTCGATTTTTCTCTTCTCTTTTGCTTTAACAGATGATAGCCCTTATTCAAATTAGCAAGAAGCCGTTTAGTGTAAGCATCGCTATGTACCTACACAATTTTAAAATTGTAATTGAAATAAATTTGATCTAATTCAGACCCTAGTTTCGAATCGGAAATACATTCAGAAGTTTAACATTGAAAACATCACAATAAATATATTTACGGAAACAGATCGTTTTGGTACGTATTTAAATAAGTAACAAACAACAACAATAATGTATTTTAAGATATAGTATTATCTTATATATAAAATTCTCGTGTCACAATGTTCGTTCCCGTACTCCTCCGAAACGGCTTGACCGATTCTCATGAAATTTTGTGAGCATATTGAGTAGGTCTGAGAATCGGCCAACATCTATTTTTCATACCCCTTAGTGATAAGGGTTGTCAACCCCTAACAATTTTTTATTCTTTTGGTCAAAACATTTGCTTTATGGCAAAACGACGTTTGCCGGGTCAGCTAGTAATTGCATAATATTCAAAGAACTGCTATATTTACAAAAGTCATAATATTGTCTTCTGTTTATGCGAATGTTATTCATTGAAATTAAACTAACATTACACTCAAAAATGATATGAATCCTTTACATGTGCTCTCGAGTTGCCTCTGAGTGGTGCCGAGCTTCAACATGTCAAGCAAGTACTGCAAGACAACAAGCTCCAACAGCCGCGCCGCTGTCACAGATCCCGAGAAAAGCCAGCCACAGTCAAGCGCCAGCCTACTATACTGCCTTATGTAAGGGGTGTCACTGACAAGATTGGCTACATCTTGAAGTGAGCTTCAATCAACACATACTTCAAGCCGCCAACGAAGATAAGTCAATTTTTACCATCCGTCAAGTGCCAATTACCTTTACAAGATGCAGGGGTCTATAAAATAGATAAACCGCATAAAAGAACACATAGCTGATGTAAAACACAGAAGTCTGCTGTGTGTGAACATGTACAACAGGGGACCAACCACTACCTGAGATTTGACAAACCACAGATTCTCGCTAAAGAACACCGATTCCTACCAAGGATGCTTCGCGAGGCTATTGAAATCAAAAAACATCCAAATTTCAATAGAGAAGATGGTTGGAATGTACCACCAGCTTGGGATCCAGTACTTCAAATAGTCAAACTCAAGAAGAAACAAACCACAGCTAGACTTCATGATACTTTGAGCTCATTCTGCGTAAATAGAAACACCAATAACTAAATTATGTTCGGGTACTTTGAAATAACTACACTGGAACATTGAGACAACTACCATCTTAGTCTCCCCGTGACCATGGCTGCTGAAAAGCAACCGAAACGTCGGGGAAAGTGTAAAATTAAATACAAATAGTTTTAATAGTTTTAATAACTTAATTAGCTTAAAATTAGTAAAGTTTAATAGTATAGTATAGTAGTGTAACAGTTTCTAAATTATGTAATAGAGTGTTAAATAAACAACGTGATAAAATCCTTATATAGTAGTTTAATTTCAATTACAAAAGTCAGTTTTAATACACTTATTTAGCTACCGTTTATATTTTCATTAATTGAATTCGATTTTGTAAACATAAAAGACTAGATTTTGTAAACATAAAACACTAGATTTTGTAAACATAAAAGACTAGATTTTGCACGCCACTTCGCTTGTGTAAATGTAGGTTAGATTACGAACAGTACTTTTTTCTGGATGAAAGGTACCCTATGTCCGTTTCTGTTCCCCTCACACGTGTATGCGAATTTTCATGATGATCGGTCAAGGAGTTAAGGCGTAAAACCGTAACAAACAATTTCACATTCTGCATTTATATGATTGGTTAGGATTACCGTGATATTGTGTGTTAAAACGCAGTGTCCCCTTCTAAAACCTTGATAGCTGCAAACTATTTCATACACGTTCATTTACGATTTTACGAAATTTTTAAATATTACAGATCATTAAAAGAATGACGTGGTTTTTTTTGTTTTATAAAAGATAACTTTGAATAGGTAAGTCCTGTGTCTCGGGAGACTTTCTAAACATTGAAGCAAAAGAATATCAAGACACAACTAGTTGTTGATTTGACAACTTTTTGCACCGTGTGGGTATCGAACCCATAACACTCGACGCAGTGACGAGGTGACCAATAGAACCTTTACGCCATCCTTACAGGGAACCTTATAATATATGAACAAAGCGTGATTTAGCGCGTTAAGAAATGTCATTCTGTTAGGTACTTGAAAACATGTCCTAAGTAAGATACATTCAATAGAGTTGCGAGTGATTTGACAAATTGATTTTAGATTTAAATTATTTGAATCGTTAGAACATTATGCGATAATACATTGTTTACGGATTTAAGCTATGTTTATAGTGCTACTATTGCATGTCATTCATGCTTTACTTAACCGCTTATTTAACAAGTAATTTATGTAAAAGTATATTGAAGTTACAGCGTTTTATATGTATGTACACATATGATATATGATAAATAAAAAAATAGTAATAATATCAGCACTGTATAAAGTCCCACTATGGGGCACGGGCCTCTTATCAGTGTATAATAATGTAAATTCAATATACTGCAAAATAAATTTACCAAGTATTCGTAAATGCCAAACTATAAGAAATAAGTACTCAGAAAGTCTCGACTCAAGCGCGATTTTGAATAAATCAGACACCTTTGATCAGAAAATAATATGATCTGAAATAGAATTCGTAAGTTTTAGAAAACATCGCTAACAAGTATCTAATTCTGAGAAGTAATGACATCGTGAGAAAATTTTCATTTTTAATAATTCGAGCCATATTTTGATGTATTTAAGTATTTATACATTGCCCGCTTGTATACACCGCACGTCTGGACTCGACGGTTTAATTCAGCCTTCAGTATTACAAGTTCAAGTTCTAGTTGTATCATCTCATGGCGGTGAAAGACCATAATAAGAGGTTTTATTACTAGTGTAAAAAATAAGCATAATAGATAATTTTATAATAGTTTCTTGTTATTTTATCTTTTTAATTTTGCGGTTGAAGTTCATTTGCAAAGGTATATTTTTATAAGCATTTATGTCAGTTTGTGTAATAATAAAATACGTTTCAAATTATAAATTGCTTGTTCAAAACCCGAGTGATAGGTATTGTTTATATTTCAATCGGCGAGAGATTTCTATGAAATACTTTTCGATATTTCGACATCGATTTGACATTGACCCTTGACCAACGAAAAACTTAAAAACACGCCTTGCAGGACGTGAAACATATAAACATAAGTAAATCATATTAGTTGTAAAATGTAGATTTAAATACAAAGTGGCGAAGTAGACATCTAGTTCTAGACACCTTTACTGTTATTTTAGATATCGGCAAAAGTGGAAATATGTTGGTTCGAGGATAAAATAAAGTTAGTCTACTTGTTTGCTTGTTGCCCTGCTTTAATCAAATATTAGTGAAAAGAACATGTCTGACAGCATATATGTACCTATACCTAAAAACCATTATAAGGTCATATATATAGCAAGTGTCTTACAATATACATTAATACCGTTTATACATTACACTGAAATGTGAGGTAATTGCTTTAAAAGAAAACGGCGTCACTCCCAAAAAACATGAAATCAATGCCACAACCCTTCTCAATGATTACATCTGCGCGTGGCGTGAGGGTTCGCGAATGCAAATTATTATTAATCTCACTCACACAGCAATGTGTTAGTTTTACACGATAAACTTATCTTCAACCATGTGTCCATTCAGTGAGCGGTGCTTATAGGCGGCGACTATCTGCCTCTCTCGCGTTTATAATTTATTCATGATCGAGTGAGATGCAATATTGCAGTACCGTACAGATGATATACAAAACACTACCTCCCCTCTGGAGACAAAAAATCAATATCAGCCACGTTAGTAAACCTATAAATACACGTATTACTGTATCGTAGGGGCTAGCGAATGAAACGCGATATGCAAAATGACACGAAAATAATTTATGAACTAGGAAACAGATAAACATAGATTTATACATTGATTATTATATTAAGTAGTCACATATACCTAGCACATATACACATATTGCACATATTATGTGTAATCACTTAATGAAGCATAATAATATAAAATATATATTATACTAAAAGATTGGTTTTAGTGCCTTTCTATAATAGTTACATAGCAGCAGCTTTCAAAGCTTTCAAATGTTCAACCACTGTTACACAACAGCTATTAGCCTATGCTAGCTATCGCAGCGGCCTCGAGTTCGATCCTAAGCCCACACCTCTGACTTTTCGAAGTTATGTGCGTATTAAATAGTTAAGTATCGTTCGCTTTAACGATGAAGCAAATAATCCTGAGGGAACTTCATGTATGAGAGTTCTCCACAATGTTCTTGAAGATGATGTCTCCAAATCCGCAAAGGGCCAACGTGGTGGACTATGGCCAGTGGAACAATTTAATACAGGGCTGATATTATTACACACATTTCCAAATAATGGTGACAATATGTTGATGATGTGAACGGTCATAGATATCTAAGTGAATCTAAGTAAACTACCTGAAATGCATTTCTTATCAAACGTGATTATAATCAAACGATGCAGGTGTCAATTTTTATTTTGCATACGAGGCCATATAATGATATAAGTATATATTATATTATGTTATGATGATTTTGTTGATGTATTTATAGCATCTGAAATAACAAACCATTAAACAATATAATTTAAATTAACACTTTGTAATGCCCAATAGTTCCTTTAAAGGTACTAGTGTGACATTGATGATCTGTTACAAAATCCTAAAGAATAAATGACCTGGTTTTTCTTAATAGTTTCTTTTACTTAGTTTCAATATTACCTTCCTTCTAACTGGAACTGTAAATCTTGAAAATCTTCGCCGAGTCACGTGATTCCTTCTTCCTTTGATCATGGATCCTTCAAGCGAGGCGTGAAAAAGCACCTCATTAGGCTGCCAAATTTGGGACGCGGCATCACTTTACATAGGGACGTGGTGAGGAGGGCTCTACCCGTGGATTACACCGCTGCTTACCATCAGCCGGAGTGCAGCAATAAAGGAAACCAATTTTTTTTTTAAATTGTACCTTATCAATTTTTGTTTCCTTTCAAAGAGATTTTTGGCCAGCAGCAGTTAATTCTAAATATTGTAAAAACTTTTAAGCTTTTATAAACTGGTTGGTAATAAATATTGATAGGTGTGTTTGGTAATGCTACTCGTACCGATATTATCTATTCATGTTTAAGTAGTGTAACTTACCTAGTACTGGTTACGAATATACACTGTACTTACCTACCTACCTAAAAAAGTAAACATCAAAGCCAGTCCATTATTTAAAAATCCTTATCTACTATAATAACGCTGTGAAATAAAGTTGCTAACCCAAATACTACATAGCACCAGTATAAAAACTTTAAAATGGTAAATATACTAACTATGCCTAAGTATGATAATCTATGCATGTAACAAAATGTAAAATGGTAACTGGTCGATGTCTGTACATAGGAGCTTTTAAAGAAAATACAATGTGAGACAAAAACATTTTTTTATTTTTCTGTCTCTTTGTTTACACGCGCATTGTGCAAAAATTACTGTACAAAATCGAAATAGGTTTTTATATTTGTATTGGTACAGGTCTAACTTAATATCTGTATATGTGCAGATCAGCTACTTCTTTCATGCTACGTAAGAAAATAATAGATAGGCACCTATGTACTACGAAATTAACATCCTAACTAATATTATGAACTCGTATGTGAGTGTGTTTGTTTGTATTACGCCTTAATTAGACTCAACCAATCATCATAAAATTTTGTATACACTTTGTCAGGGGTCCAGAAAAAGACTTTTCATCTTAAACATAGTACTGTTAAGTACTAACCTAACTTATTATTTATACGAGTGAGGTCGCGGGCAAACGCTATTTCCAATTAAAAAGCTATTAATTATTATTTTAAACATTAGGTAGTGGAGGAAGAACGCGCCAAGCTGCAAGATGACGTAGATTTAGCCGCGGCTCGCATATCGCGCGCCGGTCGGCTCACTCAGGCCCTCGCCGACGAACAGACGAGATGGGAAGAGAGTGTCAAGGTACCATTTGCCTTTCAATACTATTTTCACATACTTTTCAAAATATTACGCCAATGTTTTCTGTCATGTACGAAAGTAGTACTAAATTTGTTATCATGAGAATGTTTAGCTTCACTTGGGCGAAGTTCCTGCCAACCGTTCAACATACCTACCTACTTTTGTTGATTAACCGTGTGTAGAGGCGATATAATAATGATGTGAGTTGAAAGAAATGATGGTCACATTGATATATACTTTCTTTACTGGTACCAGAAACTCATAATAGATATACAAAAATAAACTACATAATTACGCGACCTAGCTGAGCGGGTGTGGGGAGACGACTGCTAGGACTGCTAGTGCTGCGCTGCGCACACTCAATAGCGCGCCTTGTATATAAATTTGTAGCGCCAGCAGAAGCTACAATATTGCTCCCCTTTTAAAAAAAGAAAACATTATTATTTAACTAAATATCTAACAAACCAAAAGAACAAAATATGTTATAACATACTTAATAGAACAACAAAACTGGCGCTCATTTCATATCATAACGTAAATAATCGCATCCTGTTACTAGGCGCTTGTTCTAATAACAATAAAAGCTATACAGAAATAGAACACTGATTCAATACGTGGAATTATTACGATTAACAGTGTGACGATATGAAATAAGTATACATAGACACAAAATAAACATTTAAAAAAACACAATATATGTATGACACAAAAATGACATGTCCGTCAAACTTCTCTTGCTCTTCGTAAGCCGCTTGTCGAGAGCTGGCCGTACAAAGAAGCAAATATGTCGTCAATTCTACCAGCGACGCATTATTTGAGCCATGTTTGAGATATATAACCGGATGCGCTATCTAACACTGATGCGGTATCCAACCTCGCCTTCAAATGTGATCAGCCGCTTCGACGCGTGCACTGTTCCATAGACTGCCACCGCTGGTCCCATACGAATTGTCATCCTGGTGCGGAATGCTGCCTCGCTCCCAAGGACAACTTGCCTTACGCTTGCCTCGATGTACGCACTGCCCTGCAGAGTGCCGCTACCGCCGTGTACCGCTCCGGCATCCCTCTGCTGGCCATGTTGCCGTGGTCGCTCTGGTCAACAGATCGTCGCGTCCTGTATTTGAACTTTAGTTGTACGTGTCTTGACTCCGGCATTCAGCGCAGCTAGGTCCTAAACCCTCTTGGTAGGAGCGAAAAGGGCGAGTCGTCTCCCATGTGTTTATATGCGTGTTTGGGTTACCTCCAGCTCTGTACATCCGCTGACCATGTGCACGAGCGTCGATGCCACATTTCTGAAGATTGTGTTATCGATGTCGGGGGTCACCAATATTGAGTCACGGGGTAATCGGGTAGCAGACTGTCGCGTCTTTATTATAACCTTGTAAGCAACTAAATTGTGGAAAGACAATATAATACTATTTACTTGATAACGGACATTTTATTTTACTCTCATATTCACCCGATCTGTGACTCAATACGTATATTCATATTATTTTATTATATTAGTTTTCCAATAGTAAGAGCTAAATCCGTGTCAAACATAAGTTAAATGACATGCGGGTACTTGACAAAAGGGTGCTACGATGCAACGGACATGCATACAAGTCTCACAATGGAGACAAATTTAATGCTGCTGTGACGTGTTGAACTACAAAGCCTCGAATGTTGCTCTACCAATGTAGTTTGCTAGTTGTATGGAGAATATTTTACATCTCTACATATTTCAAAGATTTCCAGAATATACTTTTTTAACAGATTTTGATTGTATTTAACTATTACATGTGCTGGTTACTCCTACAGACAGCTTCTGATCAACTCATCTGTACTACGGGGGATATCATAATTGCGTCTGGTTGCATCGCATATTTCGGTGCCTTCCCAGCGCTTTACCGACACGAACTCCGAGACAAGTGGGTCGTAAAATGTAAAGAGTTGAAAATACCGGCATCGGCAGATTTTACGTATGCTTTTCTGATATTATTAACTTGACCATAAGCAATTAAATTTCTGAAAGATATTTTAATAGGTATTTAAATCGGTAATTAATGCATATCTGACTTAAGGTAACTACATAAACTAAAATATAAAGCACATTAATACATCGAGTATATTTTACATTACATTGAGTACATTTTTAGATTTTATTAGTCCTATTATTATAGTTTTACTAGTAAACATACCAATCTATGTTTTCTAGTAAACTATAATAATAGTACTAATAAAAACTAAAAATACACTGTAGTTTTTTTTAAGTCTAAAGATAAGCTATTTCAGGAGTAAGTTTTAGTGTTGCTATTTATACAGGGCTGAATAAAAATAAGGTGGGTGGACCATGGAAAGCCATGCTTCTTCGAAGGCCAATTATTAAAAAGTCGCTTTCTACTCACACTAACACCCATCGAACTAATGTGTTAGTGTGAGTAGAAGGCATTTGTCATTACATGGCAATAACCACGACTTTTAATATTTGGCCTTTGAAGGAGCATGGCCTCCCATAGTCCACCCACCTTATCTTATGTGGGGGCCAGTCAGTGCAGACCGGCGACACTTCGACCCGTTGAATCTTTCGTGTCGGCCCCAAGATCTATCCTTTAGCTATCTCCTTATGAATGTACTGCAACAGCCGTAGCGTACACTTCAGTGGGAGAAGTCTACGGGGTTTGGATATGACAATCCCGTCAGACCCATCATCAATCCAGCCAACGCGTCACATTCACACAGTAAGTGTGATATGGACTCGTCCTGTTACCATAGGCTCTGCAGATCAAATTGTTGCTAATCTCAATCTGCACAGGAAGTCGTTGGTGCCAAAATGGCCAGTGAACGCTCCTGTGAGCAGGCGTATTTGGCCCTTGTTGTACCCGCAGAACTTCCGGATGAGGCCCGTGGCTCTGTTTGCAATGAATTTCTTGGAGTGTTCCAGATCCCTAAGGGCCATCCACTCTAGTCTGTGTTTATCATTGCCATGTGCATTCAAAGCTGCCTTGACGGTGCTCTCAGAGAGTCCTACGAATGGCTCGGGGCCCACAAACAGTTTCTCCGAGCCCTTTCTGGCTAATTCATCAGCCTCTTCATTGCCTTGCACCCTTGCATGCCCCGGAACCCACACTAGTCTGACAGTGTTCTTCCTGCCAAGTTTATTAAGGGCCTTAACACAGTTCAGGACCAGTTCGGAGTCCACCCTACAGGAATCCAGAGCCTTGAAAGCAGCTTGACTGTCACTAAGAATATAAACAGTCCTGTCAGTGACATTATTGTTAATATTCTCCTGAGCACAGGCAATTATAGTATAGGTTTCCGCTTGGAAGACCGTTGCATATTTGTCCATGCTTTGGCTCACCTTGCAGTCGTTGGCATAAATACCATAATAAGCATAAAAGCAGCGCCTGATCTTGTTTCCATTTTGAAACCATCAGTGTACCAGATAACCCTTTTTAAGGGATTGAAGACCTTATCTTCATTAGTCCCTCGTGGGGACCTTTCTTATAAAATTATTTTTTAATATGTGTATTGATTGCATTTTGTCGCATCCCATGCTCATAATCATTTTGAGATCCTTTGAAATCTCCAATCTTGTGTGTCGAGTTTCTGGCATGTTGACGCTCCACAGGTCATGAGCACAGTCTATGTAGTGCCTTTATCGCCTCTAACTCCACAACAATGTGTAGCGGCGTTAGATCCAGCAGGACATGTAACGCTGCCGTTGGCGTAGTCGGGAACGCCCCTGTTATAGCCATGCAGGCCAATCGCTGCACCTTCGACAGCCCCCAGGTCTTTCCATAAGTAGAACGAATCATGTCGAAAACCCGCTGGACTTTCTCTATGACTTTGTCTGCATGAGGTTTCCATGTTAGTTTGTTATCTAGATATTTCACCTCCGTGGACCATTGTAGCTGCGTACATGGAGAGAGTTCCTAACCCTGTCAGATCCCTCTTCCTAGTAAATGGCATGACAGTAGTTTACCTGGGTTGATCGATAAATGATCCACCCATGGTTTACCCGTAGCTTCTTACCGTCATACTTAATAACTTTTATTCTACTACTTTTTACAAATCTCAATACTTTTACAAAAAACGTATTTTAACTAGTTTAAAATTGCTAGCACCTTCCTCCTCCCAGCAGTGTGTTGTTTGTTTACATAGCTGCTTTCTTCTGCAACCGTGTGTAGTAGAGACGCGATCAGAGCAACCAATTTCAATATTGTATTGCATTTTGTACATGTATAAAATATAAACAAATAATTAATTATGAAGAAAATTGTTCAGCAAGGTATAAGCAAGTCAGTTATCAGTATTTTTTAAGGAACCTTGTATATTTACACTAACTATCACAGTCATGTTAGCCTGATATTGATTAATGTCACTGGGCGTTCAATTAAGTAGTCTTAAATATATTTGTACATACTGCTTTACTAACCCATCAGCTACCTTTTTTGTCTTCTACGTCAAATTATTACCCGAATGAATATAATCCACATTATTTTCCTGCAAATATTTACTAAAGTTAACCGATTGAACATCATGGACAATCAGTATAAATTCAACGCACGTGAGTTTCTTTAAATCTATTAAGATTCACAAACAACATATATCAGCTTCTGGAGGTCGAACCTAATTATTATCTTACTACTCAGGAATGAACAAAATTTAAAGTACGTAGATCACCGCCGTTTGTATCATATCGAGAAACTACAATATCGCATTCAACTTTCTATTCGCTTTTTTTCTGTTTTCAGTTTGATAGAAGTCATGTCAGACTCTTTCACTATTCGTACATGGAATTCTCAAGGTTTGCCTCGTGATTCTGTATCGACGGAAAATGGCATTCTGGTGACCCGAGCCGGCCGGTGGCCGCTTATGATCGATCCACAAGAACAGGTCATTACAGTGTGACTGATGAGTGATGACGAATGTGCAGACGCAACGTTGCTACGTTGCTTATAGTTGTTATATGTTCCTAGCACTCATTTAATTGTATATGCGCTATGCAGGGTTTATGGCTTTACCACGTGTAATTAAAAACTATAGAATAGGTACTCCAGTCATGTTTAATATTAATATTATTACCATTTATTTATTTATTTACTGTTTACTAAATTATAATAATTATAGTAAGCAGTGAATAAACAATCATATGATTTGATATCACAAAAGTATTACTTACACAGTGTTAAATGTAAATACTAATAAGCTTTTACACAATTCTTATCTGCATCAAACAACTTTTGTTCAACCAATTATTACGAAACTCTATACTTTTCCAAAAATCTTAAGTTTAAATTTATAAGCGCCCCACTGCCCGCACGATGTCAAAACACAGCGGTTTTGTTTGCTATATAATATAAATATAATATGTACATAGTGTTATTTAGCGACTGAGCCTAGGGATAGCCTCTTTTAACAATTTTCTTTAACGTATTCCGTTGTGGTATTCGTATTAAACAATGAACATGATTTAGAGATTATAAGTATCTACTTAGTTTTTAAATTTAAATCACATAAATATATAAACTTTTCTACTTTTCTTCTAATGATAGATTGATAATATTCGCTCCAATATTTGCATGAAATAGCTTGTATTGTAAATAATTATAATTTCAGAAATTAATATTGAATTCTTGCCTGTGGTTTATTATTAACAGAAATTTTATAAATGGTCGCTGCGAAGTCAATAGGGTAGGTAGTAGTAATAGATACTCTATAACTCATGCGCTTGCAACGACATAAGGTCAGTACCTAATACTCGAGTAACACTTTATAACAAATTACCGTCATGAAGCCGATCGTAACTTGTTTGCCACACTTGAAATATAAAACAGAAAATACGGTGTAGTTATGAATGTTATGATGAAAGTAAGTCTTGATGACCTCAAACATTCGTAACAAAATTGTTCAATAATGAAAGATTTCTGTGAAATTATCATGCGACTGGCGACTGAGTTTAATCAAAAAATCACAGACCGATTTGTTTGAACGTCATGTTCATAATATCTATGTCAAACGCGCACACTTTGGCATGAGATCCAACTAGGTTTCAATGGAATTTTTTGGGGCGTATTATGGACGTATGTAAAGCGGAGCCGGGTGGGCCGCAGCCACCCCCGGGCTGTATAGTGCTCACCCCATAAATTGTAGGATTGTGTGTAAACCATCGTTGTTAAGGGGCCCAGGCCGACAGTAAACAATAATCCTAGATATGAAAATGCAATGAGGAGAGTGGTCAGATCTCTATACGTCACAACATAATAATGAAAATCACAGAAATCCCATTTTAAATCCTTACTAATATTATAAATGTGAATGTGAGTATGTTCGTTTGTATATTTGTTTGTTTGTTACGCTTTTACGGATAAACTACTCGACGGATCATCATGAAATTTCGCATACAATTTAGTGGGTTTTTTAAAACTATCAGTGCAATGCGATAGAAGCAACGAAGAAGCTTCATTCATATTTAATCGGAACATTATTTTTGTTCTGATATCGTTTTGGCAGGTTTTGAAACTATACTCCTCATTTATGCGAGCGAAGCCGCTGCAAAAACCTAGTATTAAAATATATGAAAAATATAAACCTACTGCTTTCACGGGCCGATTAATAATATTACACCATTAGCTGCAGCGGCCTTTTGATATTCCAGTAATTGATAGCTATTCATTTAACTTCCATAGCTTTTCTTCATATCGCGTCATGGCTTTTTCGTTTTAAATATTCAAAAGACACAATCTTATTAATGAACTGATGAACTGATGAACGAGAACAAGTACCTAGGCTATATAATAAGTATAATAAATACATAGTTATTTATACTTCATGCTAAGATTGATGTGATTAAGCACATTTGTTGTTGCGAGCGTCGAGGATTTCTTCGAAGATACTCAGCCTCTGGGTAACATAGGATCGGTTCGCACGTGGCAGGAGGTGGTGACTTGCGAGTCACCCACTAATATTGTTAATTAATCAATCAATTTACTTTGCTTTACTGTGATTCATCGATATACAATGGAACTTATATTGGTGCCAAACCAACAACACATAGAAAGTCATTGCCTCACTCGTTTTAAAATCCTGAAGACCTATCATCTAGTTTTAAAATAGAAATCCCACTTAAGAATCAAATAAACAAAATAAATAAATACAACTATTACATGATGATTGATGAAATTTTTATTTAGATATATATATCATATATATTACGTATATATTTAGATCCGTTATCGTCTTACTTGTTGGTAACATGGTACATACTTGTTGTACACGAGACTCATAAGCCAAGTATTATAAAATGCCAATAACTTTTTCTATTTCCTGATAATAATAAAGTATATTTAATATAAATGCCTTTAAAATATAATATAGTCTCTGAATCATGTTCCCTAAAATGTGAAAACAATTGTACTAAATAAAATTATATTGGTAGTCAGATAAGAGAATTTATTAATATTATAATACCTCAAATTTTCCCGTAGGCTAACAGATGGATAAAAAACATGGAAAGAGATAGTGGTTTGGTGATTACAAAGCTAACGGATCATGCATATCTTCGACTGTTGGAGAATTGCATTCGACTTGGGTGGCCTTTGCTTATTGAGGACCTCGGCGAAACACTTGAAGCTACATTGGCGCCAGTTCTACTAAAGCAAACTTTCTTACAGGTAAGGTGGGGAAGGCAAAAGAGTATTAAGTACACCAACACTGCGAACCTATTGAGGCCTACCGGGCACATTTTCGGACGCCGTCTTAATGCTATGATTTCATCACAAAAAAATTGAACAAAATTATAGACAATGCCATTCCTTAAAATAGGTCATCAATCAGCAAGCATTCCTAAATTGGACAGAACACACTGTAGTGTGATGTTTCTCTGATTCACATCAAAATAGTTTCATATTGACAAAAAATTGTGAAATTCCGTTTTGAAAAACTCACTGTTTGAGTATATTTATAAATTATCATCCGCATGGCAGACGCTATGCCCAGCGCTGCTATAATTAACCGAAACCAGTGTTACTAATTTATTACTATTAGGTAATAAAATGTGAAGTAAATAATATTATTCGAAGTTTATAGTTGACTGATATATCGCGCAGGCTGGCAGACTGCTCATTCACTTGGGAGACAGCGACATAGAGTATGACACCAACTTCCGACTGTACTTGACGACGAAGATCGCCAACCCGCACTACCTTCCGGAGATATGTATCCAAGTGACATTGGTCAACTTTACCGTCACGCTCTCCGGCCTCGAAGATCAGTTACTAGCGTTAGTACTCTTGATATTTAGTATTTTGTTATGAGGTGTTAAGACAATAGTGAGCTTCTTCAAAAAGTTTTACAAATGTTGACAACCCGCAAATATTGCACTGCTGGTAGTCGTATATCTATAGGTATAAGTAATATTATCATGACGCAAATTACATTTACAGTTTACTGTCTAAAACAGAACATTGTCAATATGCAAATCAGTTTTTTTACAATGTGTTGATCGATGATCTCGCAAAATTTTAGACATGTACGTATTATAAGGTACAGCGGTGAGTGATGTGATGAGCCCTAATAGTGCGCTCTTTGAATTAAACTCTTCCGTTGCTAGTATGTATGTGTGATTAAAACCCTCATGAGTCAAGACGAACGCAGACAATGGACACAGCATTGACGATACAGAAGCATCTCGATGGTTAAACGTGTAATAGCCCTAAATTATATTGTTGTTAATAAAGGTAAATAACTAACAATTAATTATTTACCTTTATTATTCTGTAATATATACAACGTGTCACAAATATTACGAACAGCTTCAAACACCCCAATTAGATTATTAACTCGTAACAATAATACTACTTTATTATTACGAGATAATAATCATTATAAAAATATTACTTTTATGTACTTAAATATTTTAATTAAAGAATTAGTTATTCCGTTTTGGGTATGAAACCCATTTTGGGCATGTATCCCATTTTTTTAAATCTGAGCTTCATAAAATTGCTCGATACACCACAAGAAATTACAGTTTTAAATTAATAACATATCTCAAGATTATTTAACTAACATTTTATGCGTAAGTTCTTACGACATACTCTCCTTATTGTGCGCGGATAGTATGGATATATTACAATAAAACTAACATTTATTGCCGTGAATTATGGTAAATTTTTTGTTTATTTCGACTGTTCAAAAAAAATAATGACTATAATTTACGTTGTTTTAATTATTCTAGGACAAAAAAAATACCTATATTAAAATGTCAGAAATGGATTCAGTAGCCGATTCTGAACAAAGTACTTTCAGGAAGTGCGTTTAATATGTTACACGTAGATATAATATTCCAAAGGAAAAGAGTTACTAATGTCGATCATACAAAAATGGCAATGACAATATATTTTTCTTGACAAAATCTTATAGGTTTGATATTGTTTATACTAAAATATAATTTTGATATAAACCTATTATCTTATTAAATATAGCGCACAAGCAATTAAAAATACCTAACATTCTTCTACAAAAGATATATGAACGTCTTGCATACAGCTCATGGAAATTTTATCTATATACTAGGCAAAATTGGCGAATATCATTTTGGCTAGAGCAAAACATTTTTCAAAACAAAGATATAATTTCAGGACGGCAATTTGTTGCGGGAAGACCGACAAACAATAAATACAAGCATTCAAATTATCGGTAACTGAACAGGTTAAACATTCTTAATATAAACAAACATTACACATATAACCTAAAGGTTTACTTAAAAGTTTAACATGTAACCTTCAGGTTAAACTTTGAAGTACGAGTCAAGAGAATGCAATCCGGGAAGAAAGTTTTGTATGTGTTTCTCCAGGATATGGTGTATCTGAGGGCAGAATTAAATTTTTTTTACTTCTTCGCTAACTTTCTCATATTTAAAGTTATAATAAATATATTTTTATATAAAGTGAAAAGGATTTCACTCCTGACATAGGCCACGTATTCTTTACAATATATTCGAATATCTCATTGACATAACTGTCGTAATAATGCATATCATTGTTACTGCACGCTATTGTCATTTATTATTTTATTTTTTCGTTTATGCTTGATTAAATTTGTCATCAAATTTAATATAAATTTTGAATATCCCTATTTCTTTATAAGTTTCTGTATAGATTATATCTACCTATTAAATTATATTTATATATTTTCCTTTCGTTATTAGAGATGTGGTGAGATTGGAACGTCCAGATTTAGAAATACAACGTACCGATCTCATATTACGAATTAACGCTGACAAAGGAACGCTACTTGAAATTGAAGACAAAATTCTACGATTGCTGTACGCTTCCACCGGTAATATCTTGGATGATGAGGAACTAATTGAAACGCTTAATGATAGTAAGGTAAGCAAAATATTAGGCACATATCATCAAGCTATAAAACGACAGCGTGATAAATAATTTGTATTACCAAGAAATTGACGAATTTATGTGCAACTTAATTGAAAATCGAAACATGGTCGCAAATTTGTTTTTGCTCATTACATTTTTAATAATAATGGCAAGTTAAATGGCAGTAATGATGGCCATTCTTGTCCTAAGGAATATAATATGTTGTCAAATCTGAATAATTACCTATTTAACTAGGGATTTTGGTAGTTGCCAACTATTAACGGATTTGCAATCGTAAAACACAGTCGCATTTATCACATCTCATCTCTTCACAATAAGTATATTTTTATATAGTTTCAAATTATCTAATTTATGAAGTGTTGTCAGTTTTCAATGCGCTGTGCACAATTGCTTTCCGAGATTGCCCAATATAAACAAGAGCAAAATATATTTGCGGCATGTCAAATATTTCAAGTTAACTAACTACACGTGAGTCGTCTTCATCACAAGAACAATTTTAGGCAAGGAGGCATTATAATAATAGATATTGCTTCTCGTCTTAGAATACTTTAACTATAAAAATGTTTCCTATTTTAAAATATTTACAATCAAATGGTAATATCTTCGTTGGCATTGCCGGAATCCGGTTTCCTTGATTTCCCCGTCACTGAAACCTCAACCTAATGCTAATTGATCTTGCTAGGAAACGTCAGAAATAATTAATGCTCGACTTGAAGAAACTGAGGCCACAGAGATTAATATATCAGCAGCTCGAGAAAAGTACCGTACAGTCGCGACCAGAGGTGCCGTACTGTACTTCACGGTGGCTCAGTTAGCAGACATCGATCCTATGTACCAGTTCTCCTTGAAGTATTTTAATCAGGCAAGAATTATTTAATATCATAACTACATAATATTTTAGAATATACATATTTAATTTAATTACATAGTTCAAGTACAGATTTCAGAAAAATATATATCGTATAGCAAGTATAAACGAGAAACTTTGTAAAAATATTATAATATAATTACAATTTTCTAATTATTTTGCTTTAGTTATAATTTTGTTGTTAAACTATAATTTTTTAAAGAAAATTAAATGTACTTTAATTTAATATTTTATTTAATTTAACAAATAAATTAAATATGCATGAATATAAAACATTGTCATGAAAACTATACGATTTGAAAACTCGCCGCATTCGAATTTCAATTTATTAATTGTCACTTTTTGATTGAAGAACAAATAATATTAATATAGAGTACATATTTATTTTAAGATTAACTTGTTCTTTAATTTACATATTTATAATACGAGTCGTACGTTCGGCCCAGGGATGTTGCGAATATTCGCATTCGCATCCGCAATTGCGGAGCTGCCGCATTGATTTGGCCATGTGCATCCGCATCCGCAATAATCAACGCGGATGTTAATGCAGTCCCAGATATAGCGTAGGTTACAATAAGAAAGAAATCAGTTGTTCAGTAGTACGTGTTTAATTTATAAACCGTTGCCAAACAGGCTTGATCCTACTTTTTCTTAAATAAGATGAACAATTTTCATCAATGTCCGCATCCACAATTGCGGAGCTTCCGCATCGATTCGGACATTCGCATCCGTATTAATCCGTATCCGCATCCGCAAATGTCAACAAAATCTGCATCCGCAACACCCCTGGTTCGGTCTTAGTTGTATTCTGACCGTTATAAAATCAAGATACGCTTGAGTATTTTTGAGGGGCTCGTACAGTTGATGGCCCCGCTATACAAAACGACTCGCGAAATTAACCAACGTTGCAGTATGGAGTCTTTTGAAGGGTAACCGTTTACAAACTTAAACCCTAATAGATGGTCATGATTTTCATAAACTTCGCTACACAATATAGGATACCAAAATGGTCTGACAATTGGATAAAATTATTTTCGTCATTTCTTTTATTTGCCTATGGCCGTTGCTCCATAGAGACCCACAAGATGTATTTATTTATATGTACCTACATATATAACTAGCTTTTGCCCGCGATTTCGCTCGCGTAAATGCAGATTATGTTAGTAACAGACTTATTTTAACTTTTTCTAACTAACTACTCGGTGATAATAGGTATACCTTTCTAATGGTGAAATATTTATAATTTATAAAATCGGTTGAGTAGATTCTGAGTTACATCGTTACACACAAACGAGAAATCGAATCTTTCATCGTTACAATATTAGTATATATGATGAATTATCAAATCATTCGGTTTACTATCGTTTACTTTAGTATATTTTGAACTGAAAATAGTCTTATCGACTGTGTGTCATAGTCGGTGACATACGACATGATACGAAAAGTAACTTGACATAAACTGCTATTTACAAGCTAAGCTTTCCCCTTTTATGTCTATATCTCTTGTAAAAGCATTGATATATTATTGTAAGTATATTAAAAATGTTATATTTTTACAAGCACAGTGCGAAGTCAACAACGGCCTTATTGAAAATTGTGTCCTTTTATTGTTCGGCTCGGCTATAATGTAAAATACTGTATTGTTTAACTAGGCTTTCGAGCTCACAAAATATGCCAAGAATGCGACATAAAAAATTATCGCACTATTTATTAATAACATTATAATCTTTAGGATTGGTTTGTTTCGTACTTTGTTTTCATCACTGGCAAATTCCTAAGGCAGTCGCTACGTAGAGATTCACATGACGTATTTATCTGCAGTACCTATGCTTCAATAGTTCATCACTATGTACCTAATGTGCCATAGGAATTTGCAATACAATGGAATAATACAAAATGACTTAGTCAAATTGTTAAACCATGTTGAGAATACTGGCTTTCAACATCGTCTACTAAAGGGTTTGATTTTCAATTTTATTATAAGATCAATATGTATGTAGCTGCAAAGTTTCTTGACAGGCTTAAAAAAACAGAGGTAAATGATACATTTGCCATCTTACCATTTTTAAACATACACATTTTCAAATACAGGTGTTTAATCAAGTAATTGAAAAGGCAGAGAAGTGCGACGTATTGGAAACTCGCTTAGAGATTTTGCGTAATGACATCACACTAGCTGTGTACAGCAACGTATCGAGAGGATTATTTGAAAGGCACAAGCTTGTATTCAGCTTCCTTTTGAATATAGGCATTTACTTAAACGCGGGCATTGTAAGATTTGACCAGTGGAATTTCGTGTTACGAGGCGCTGCCGGCACTACAGTGGTCAGTATAACCGTCTGCATTTAAAAAGAACACGTTTTGATCAAAGACCTTTATATGTGCAACCCCAGCCGTTAAAGATGAGACGTTTTGTTGATATACATAGTTGTATTTATAGATTAACATGATTTTGACTTATATTCATTGTGAAGCTCTCATTTTGCTTAGCATTTTCTTCTTAAATGGTAAAGTAATCATTTAATAATTGCCCGGCTTTTTAAACTAAACTGAACAAAATGTATGATAATTTTAATCATGTTTATCTGTGCAATGTGTATTTATTGAATAAAACTTGTTCATATAGCTTTTTATTTAATACGTGCAGTAGATAATGTTTACTTAAAACATTTGAATTGTAGGTAGTGTTTCTCTCGTTAATTTGTTGCATCATCGGTAAATAATCGCATGCTTAAGATGCGCAGTGTTGCTAGTTATCATACTAATATTATAAATATCCCGGATTAAAGACGATCTTAGGTATCTTATGCTGGTGCTAGGAATATACAATATAATACGTTAGGTATTATATAATTATATATAAAGCAGATAATCCAATAAATATGTTTTAAAATATAGGTACCGCCCCCAAAACCACATGTTGAAGCGATGACTGAGCTAATGTGGCTCAATCTTAGTCATTTAGAAGAGGAAGACCCAAGCTTCAAAGGTATTCTGGCAGACTGTTTGAAACAAATGACCATTACTCTTGGAACTTTCAGTGTGGTAAGTCATTTCTATATGTTCTAGCTATTATACATGAATATAATGTACTTATTACTGGAAAATTTTAAGGAGAGCAGGTAGGTATGCAAACAGACTGACTCTCGAAAACAAAACATGTTTTAATAACTTGTAAGCAATTATTTTCATATTACGTAATTACATTACTAAGATGTAATGTCTTTTCAGCTATAATTTATAAGTACAGGTGTAAAATCAAATATAATGGCCTCATCGAAATAGAACCAATAGTAACCAATTAGAACCTGATAAAACATTGCATTTACTAAGTGTGATTAATTCTTAAAACGAATTATAAGTAGAATACACAATACATAAGTCTTCGTACGGATATTATTAGTAAAACATCCAATACTTCAGTACCTAATCAAATCTAGTTAAGTACTAACTAACAATGTTGTTTTATATACATTTCAGAATATTCATATAGACAAACAAGACATGTCACCGTTGGAAATACAATGGAACGAAAGATTGGGACCTTTTGAAAAAGTTATGTTATTAAAATGTCTAAAGGAAGAAAAAATCGTGTTCATAATAGCGCAGTACGTGAGCGATACTTTGGGTCCAAAGTTCGTAGAAAGTCCTACGATACAACTGAATACGCTGTATGTATATTATAAACATAATTATTTGTATACATTTAAGTACAATTTATACGCCATGTAGAATTATATTTAGCCAACTATACAAGTCTTAGATCTTTCATAACAGCGGGCGAGTCTACAGCTGTCCACCGCGGACATTTCTAGACTCCGTGAAGCTAAAAATTCTAATACTAAAACCTCGTATTCATTATAAAATATTTAAGTGAATAAGGTCACTAAAGTGTAGCAATGAGTTACAAATATAATAAAAATATAAATGATAAAAACTGGCTCAATATGCTACCTTACGGTACAACAAATTTATTGATACGACAACAAGGTAGCGTAATGAATGGCCCATTTAAATGCCCTATTTAAACTTTTCTCTTGTTAATACTGGTAATATACAAAATGATATAGTAACGATTTTAAAACCGCATCGTTATTTGATTGTCGAGGTCGCTGATGCATGCACTTCATACAATTATCATGATGACACAAATAACCTATTTTCGAATTTTGACATTTCATCCTCGTGTCACTCAGCGCTTGTAGTAATATTAGAACGTAAAAAAAACTAACTTGTTGTTCAATTAGATTTGTAAATATTTTATTCTATTGTAAAAATGTAGCACTGTCTTGTTGCACACTATAATCATAATAACTCTGTAACAAAATCTAAAAACAGCCTTCAAAATCACTGAAAAATCAAGAAGACTTAGATGTCTTTAAACTAACAACCTAAATAAACCTAGTAAGTGAAACTAGGATTAGGTAAGTTAGTTTAGCTGTTTAAATACATATATATACCACAGTTCCTCATCAATCATCATATATCACTTTAGTTTTAGTCGTTGAGGAATTTCAGTACGTAATTTATTAATTAATTTCCAAACTTATCATCTCAGCTTGACCAAATATAATTATATAGGATCACACTGCTTACAGTGTGGTCTTATATAATTAAATGGCGAATAAAAATTAAAAATACCTTTTATATAATAAAATATAAAATACACTTACTTGCCTTAGTAAGTAGGTATATTTTTAAATTAAAGAAGATTACGTGTTAGTACACATAAAAACTGTTTTTATATGCACCGTATAATTGAGAATATCCTCTTTTTTAAAGTCGTTGAAATCCAAGTAGAATCGCTACACAACATGTTTTGAAATCATCGATATCTTGATAGAGTAACTACAATATAAATGGAGATCCTATAAATTTAATTTACTTAATTATCTGGTCACTCTGTATCAGTAAGCCTGGGTCAAGCGCACACATAAAAGCGCATACATTAAAGTAGGGCAAGCTACCCTAGCTTGCCCTACTTTAATGCTTGATTCAGTATATGTTATAGTTTATTGGATATGTTCAATTTAGCACGAGCAAGCCCATAGTGTGTCTAGTAAGTGCATCCACATCGTTCTAGTGACGACTGCGCCGAGCGAAATGTGCCAAAACAGGCGGTCAGTTAAGTTGATAAAATCAACACTTTTTGTTTAATACAAATATAAAATACACATTTACCATAACAACGAATGTGTTTACAATTACTCAAAAATAATTAATATTTTCGCCTACAAAATTAAGTAAATTTGCACGAAAAATGCAAAAACGTAAGTTCGTTTTACGTGATTTTAGATTATAACAGTAGAAATCTGTCCTATTTTACAGCTTAAACTAAACTTTAATAGTTACCTATATTACAATTTGTCCGTCTCAAATATTTTAGTTATTGGTTGAGAATAAAGATACATATTTACCAAAAAAGCACTTGAAATCCTCCATACCTACAATTTTACTATGGCAGCCGCGCGCCGATTTGAATATCGAGCTGTCATTCAGTCCAACCGCGTCTTACGCTCGACGCAGTCTTAAATAGAAGAAATGTAATAATACTTCACTTAATTTATGGTTCTGGAATGTATACATCGGGCTCGTCTAATGCTGAGTCCCTATGAACTCCAGTGTGTGACTGAATATCGCCTTATATATAAACTAGATTTTGCTTGCGGCTTCGGCTTGCGTAAATGTAGGTTAGGTAAACAAAAGGTACCCTATGTCCTTTTCTGTACCGCTGACAACGTGTATCTGAAATTGCATGATGATCGGTCGAGAAGATAAGGCGTGAAAGCGAAACAAATAAGCAAACAAACATTTATAATATTAGTCATTACATTCGCATATATATTATATGTCCATCTATCGCCAATATCCTTATATTAGCGACAGATATTTGTGTAAGTTCTCAAACTACTTTGATCATGTAAAATGATATCTAGTAGAAGATACCGGATGCTCTCTATGTCAGTCAAGTATTAAGGCATTATCCATTTAAAATATTAAATGCACAAAGTCACGTATGTACCTATGATCCAGAAGGGGTAGGCAGTTGAGTATTGCACCCACATTACGCCAGCTTTTAGATTCCAGGTAAGTTTCTACGTTTTCAGACATCGTGCTGCTAGCTCACATGAGCTTTCAGAAAAATTTTACTTTAAAAACTTTTTCGAAACTTTTTCGGAAAAATTTCAATGCCATTATTTGTGTTCAGAAGCTCCTAGTGAATATTATAATGATGTCGAACTCAATTTTTAAATCATATATGAAATTTCAGCCTAGGCCTCGTTGCAGATTTATATCTCCTATACCTACCTATACTTACTTAGTTGTTACAGTATATGCATTATGTTTTCATAGCTGCTGTTTTCATAGCATATGCTAAATAGATTTTGATGTAATTTGTTATACACATAACATGAGCACTGTGTTTACAATGTTCACACATCAAAAAAAGACCGCGTTCACTTGAAAAGCCGAGATATTTTTCTCGTGTCAAAAAATAATTAATGAATGCATTATTTATTGCTTTAACATTTAAAACACACAATTTTAATATGAAAATCTCTATATTCTTTTTATTTGCTTTCAGATTATAGTTTTGCAGACACTGTGAAATTTGTAATTTAAAGAAATGCGGAGATATGATTTAAGTAAATAAAATTTAATACAAAATGACTCCTCTCCTGGCTTGAACGCATGAGGAAATCCTCCTGGGCATGCTGTAGATGAAGTTATCCAATAGTTCTTTTGGTAATCTGTCCCATTCATGAATGGCGCCTCCCTTGATCTCTGACAGAGCTCTTGGAGGTGGCTGACGACTCCAAACAGCTCCTTTGAGAGCGTCCTATGCGTGCTCGAATGGGTTTTAGTCTGGAGACCCGACAGGCCTGTCTAATCGCGTGATTTCGTACTCCTGGAGAGCAGTGGTCACTCGTTGAGCTCGATGTGCCGGCGCATTATCGTCGACCAACACGAATAGGTTAAACCAACCATAATTCATCCTGAATGGTCTGATGATGCCATCAATAACAGCTATGTTGTACAAGTTAGCTGTCATAGAGCCTTGGTACGGGATCAAAGGCGTTCGAGCTCCAATCATCACGCCCCAAAAAGATACTGATTTGCCGCCTCGATGAACGGTTCCAGTGGTAGATTTTTGCCTTTCGGAATTCCCCGACGGTTATCAGGGTGCGTACTAATTCTTGTTTCGTCAACAAAAAACAATTACGGTAGACATCTTCGTCTTCATCGTTTTGACGCCGTCTGGCCCACTGCAATCTGCGTCGCTGTCGTTCCCGTGTACTTATACAAAGATGCTCGCCAAGATCTCCTTGATCGTAATCTAAAGTGGTGTAAGCAATTACGAATGGTCTGAGTGGCCAGTGTCTGAGAGTCCAGTCCAGTAGCAACGCGCAGCTCTAATCTCAGTTCAGTAGCGTTAATTATTGGATCACGGACGACAAGAAGTCTGATGTAGCGCTTCTGAACATCACTAAGGACAGCGGGCCGGCCACTGCGAGATCAATCAGCCAGGTTGCCCATGCTCCAGTAGGTACTTCTGCAGGGTAGTAACAATATAGGTTTGAGAAACGGAGACGCAATAACACTATTCTTGCTCGCAAGACTTTAGACAGTCCACCTGGCATTTATCGAATGAACAATTTTAGAGAAATTGATTAAAACAGCTTTCAGGCAGAAACAAGAATGAGAGTTATTTATCATTGACCTCGTTTTTATATAAAATACCTAAACAAAATAAGATTTTATATTTTCTACATTTAAATGATAAATTCTTAAATAAGAACACACGTAATAATTTATTATTAAATATATTAAGCAATTAAAAAATGTCTCAACTTTTCCAAGTGAACGCGGCCTTTTTCTGATGTGTGTTTGTAAATGTGATGCAACGCCGCAACGCATTAATCTAGGGCGACGCAACAAAATCACTTATTTAATATACTACGATGCCGACGTCATGTTAAAGCCTCGTATCCACTAGGCAACACTTAACGCACGACATGTTGCACAACATTGTTGCTCACGGCAACGCGTAACTTTGTTTAGCAACGTTGTCTGTCCAGGCATGACCAGTCCCAGAGGAACTAGTGTTGATTACAGCACAGTTTAACTATACCACACTACGGACATTTCTGCGCGTCACGTCTCCACTTGACAACAGTTGATGCTCAACTACATGTTGCACCCAAACAAACAACAAACCGCGCGTCATGCTGTGCACCAGCTGGCTACGTTGCGCGTTGTTGTGCAACGTTGCCAACCTTGTTGAGCGATTGTTGCCTAGTGGATACAAGGCTTAACTATCAAACAGAGTTCACCATTAGACGAATATGTTGAGAATTGAACATCGTGAAGTAATTTGGTACCGACTTAAACAATTACTGCATTTGTGATCGTTTAATTTATCCTATCTCAGTCTCATCAAGAAGGCCAACGATGTTAATGTTTATTGCTGTCGATGTTTTTTATCAATCAGTCACCCCGTTGCAGTCACTGCAGCTGGACATACGTCTACTTTACGCCACAATATAATCGCTCAATATGTAATATCAAGTATTTCCAACCAGCACATTACGTTCTTAACACTGATTTTTGATTGGAGCAGAATTAAATTAAAACATTATAAGTGACTATTGTATTTTATCAGTGGAATCTTTTAATTGGCCATCACCTTATTAGTATATTAATTATATTTTTAGCTTTAAGTTTTCCTAAAATGTTAAAATAAAATATAACTAGCGATCCGCCCCGGCTTTGCATGAGTATATTTTGTTATATGAAATTTTGTATTCGATAAAAGCTCTCAGGCGCCTTGACTTTAGCCGACATTTTCAACAATTATCGTAATATTTCAACTAATTTACACAAAAGCTTATCAAATTATAAGGGTATATAATTTAGTAGTTTTTGAGTTTATAGCTAAGACATTAGACAGTCAGACAGACGCAGCGAGGGAATTTGTTTTATAATAAATAGTGATCATATTTACCTTACACGTATTACGTGTACCATTACCTTAAAGGTAATGGTACAAATTAAGTAGTATTAGATGGCCGGTTCAATACAATGCACTAAAGCGGAAGCACACACTGTGTGTGTGCCTGTGTACCGCCTCTCACGAGCCTGTACGTGAGTGCGTCCGTATTGTCACGTCGGTCGTATTAAACGGATCACCTGATAACTTTAATTTATGGTAGGTAGTGATATTTAACAAAATTATGCGTGTGGGTCAATAGAGCTACATTAGCTCGCAGAAAATGGGTTACAAACAATAACAGGAACGACATTCTGATTGCAACTTGTCGGTTTGCAATACAGGTGATTCCTATGCGTCTCAAACTGCTTAAACTGTCGATGCGGCAGGCCCTATTATAAGCGCAGTGTTGGTATTGTGTTTAGCTTCCTCCTTACCCGATATTAAAGCCAGTCTTTTATTAATTCTAATTAACCACAGGAACTGGGCGGGTTGGTTCCGATTCGCCAATATCAGTCGCCAAACGTTTATGTTCAGATTGAAGGGCAGAAAAGCCATTCCTGTTCGTTGGTAATCTGTCAGTGGCATTGTTGCCGCAAAGGAACGAAGCCATGTCCATTAACCGCGATTACTGTTTACCATCAATGGTGAGCCAGCGCAGGCCAAAATACTAGCTAACCTATCCTATCGCACTTTGTAATTATAATGTATTTTATTTGTAAATCAGTTTAGTTAAAATCGAATGTCTAATCAAGCGTATCCTAACACATCGCTGAAAACTACACATCCTAAAATAATGCATGCACTGTGGAAATTCGTGGGCGCGGGCGCTTTGGGCACTCGAATTTCGCACAACGCGCACTGAGAAACAATTTTAAATAATCTCACTATCGTAACCGCAGACACATAGTAGTAGTAGTAATTAAGTGAACAGATTTTTGATTAATTGCTTTGGTCAACTGTTTGTCACTGCACTATTATTTCAATTTAACAATTAGTCATTTCCTACTCTATTTCTGCTGCTAATCTTCCGACCCTGTCTTATGATGACATAGTATTGTAAACGAAATAACATGCTTAAAGCAATGTGAAATTACAACGGATAGGAAAATCGAATATTCGAAAATTATTTCATCCGATTGTTCACTCGATAGCGTCGACTTGATATACCTACTAATTTTTTATATCTTCGTTCTAATGTTTAAATACGCCTGCTGCGTACGAAAACAAAGACATATATAGCTGTTTATAGCCAAGAAGTAGTCAAATACTCAATCAATATCGTCGATTTATGCATACGAATAAATATTAATATTCGATTTTATATTGATAATCTCATATCGCATCTCGAAATTATGTAGGTAAGCAATCATGTTTATAACTCTATATTCTTACGACATAAACAAAACTCAGAACTTTAGTAAATCATATTACGCGGGCATCGTCAATAAAAAGCAATTATAGATATAGATATATATGCTTTATTTAAAATCATTACATATACATCCACACACCTATGATGCACAAAGTTATAATATTCGATACCACTGCTAACTGTTTTCAACAACAGTGGTAAGTATCACAAACATTTAAATTACTAAACTTAATGGCAATTAACACATTTTTCAAAATGTTGGACGAAGAATATCGTTTTTATAACAAGCAAATCTACTTGATTTAATACTATCCATTTACAATGTTCAGTTACGTGAAAGATAGTTTGACGATAAGATGCCTACTACAACAACAATCGTAATTTATAGAATATTTGATTAAAACATGTAGTTTACTAAAATAGGTATGACACTGAGTATAACTATGTACGTATCTTTTCAATCAATAATACACAATCAACTGACACCCCCTAGCAAGCAAAAATAAACCTTCGTTTGAGCAGAAAGTTGTGCAACAACTAAAGCATCATCCTAATAGATCGGCCATGAGGCCACGGAAAAGTACGATGCCAATCTGTATTTTGAACATAGCTGGAACAAACCCGAAAAATAATTGTGTTTAGACAGCCGAATACCACGATGTATAAGAAAATTTTGATAATTCTAGGTACTGATCAGTCTGGTGTGCACGCGTCAACTATACGCACGCACCGAAGCCTACATCTTTTAAGCTCGATTGTGGTCCTCTCTCGTATATTAGTAAAAATATAGCTTGCCAACACAGCCCAATGGTTCCTTTCCACCCTTAGTAAATAGTCACATTTCGTATTCTAATAACACCTATTCAAAATATATCATATTTTTATTTATACTAATACATAGATCTAAAATACGAATCTTAACCTAGACATAAAAAAAATTGTGATTAAATACATGTGTAACTTAGTTATATGATTGTCTATATTAATGATGTGAAGTGTATTGAATATTAGGTATTTATTTGACACTGAGACTAGACAGTACATCGAAGTTACCACAAACAACATCTTTAACACTTAATACATGTACGAGTATGTATCTAAGCTATGTGTATTCATATGTAATCCACACTTAGATAAACCATTGAATTTATTTGATAAAATATAATTATCAATAACTTTGAAATTGAGTGTCGAAAATTACATTGTAACTAAACATGTATGTATGTGTCTGGAATGTGCAAAATAAATATAAAGATACTGCTGTGATGTATGTTAATGTTATGTCACTTAGTTGTATAACCCTTTTATAAAGGTGTTATACTAATTGTCGCAAATCAATTGCTTTCCTTTTTATGTACCAATTTCATGAAAGCTTGGTACTGGAAGCATTTGCGACAATTATGCACCATATGCAATTAATGCTTGGTGCTGGAAGCAAAGGGTTAGACAACAACACTGGGATCCCACGCATACTTAATTTTGTGCGATCCCAAGTCATTCAAAATGCGCATCTCCTCATTAGAGATCTTAAAGTTGAGTGCAATATTCTGCCTAATATGTTCAGGTTTTGTTGATTTAGGAATGACAGCAATATCTTGCTGCAAAGCCCAACCCAATAGCACTTGAGCATTAGACACTTCCAGCTTGTTAGCAATCTTACTAACTGCAGGATGTTTAAGTAATGCATCATTATTAGCTGAAGTGCCACCTAGTGAACAGTATGCTTGTAACACTATATCATTTTCATTGCAAAAGTCGAGAAGTTCCTGTTGATGGTAAAATGGATGCCACTCAACCTGTGAAACAAATAATAGGAAATTGACCAAAAAATTTAACATAATATGTAAATTACATTTTGATACCTCAGTGCCAAAACAATTCAGTAAGATTCAGGAGAAAATTTATTAAATTAAAATTTGATTTATAAGAGGCCACTCTGTATTTGCTTTTAAACATACTCCTTACTGGTAATTGAATACATCTTATTTCAATATCACTGAATTACTGGTTTGCTGTACAAACTTTAGGCAGAAGTATCAATATGCACAAGTTACATTTATGAAAAAGAAATTTAAAACATAAATACCTGATTAACTGCAGGTATCACCCCGTGGTTATTCTTCATCAGTTGCTGCAGGTGTTTTACAGTAAAATTTGATACACCAATAGCATTGACAAGTCCATTGTCATATAGTTCAACGAGACTGGCCCAAGTTGAACTCCGCAATTCTGTGTTCCGTTTATCATCACAAGCTAATTTTGCAGTGCCAGGGAAATGTATTAAATACAAATCTGCATAATCCAGGCCCAAGTTATCAAGAGAGTGCTGATATGCTTTTTTAACCACATCAATACCCCCATGATCAGAGGGAGCTGCAACATAAAAAACACTCTTAACACACCCATGAGAAGATATCAACAATGTTAAAAGAATATTTATTATACAGGATAAAAAATGTCAATACATCTTTTACGTTTGTCCATAAATATTCTATATCAATATATGATCTTACAGAGCTTAGTGGTGATAAATATATCCTCCCTTTCCAAACCATATTTAGGCAGTAATTGCTTAAAAGCATTTTTCAAATGCACCTCGTTGTGGTACACAGCTGCTGTATCTGTACAACAAAAAATGTACAATTGCAACATCTAACAAGTATAATTATATCCAAAAGCAACCCTTAGTTACAGTTTATTTACAAAACTAATTAAAGTTGTTTTACTAAAAACCTACCAAACATGCGATACCCTGCTGCAAGCGCCACATCTACAACTTGCATAATAACATCACCACTTCTAATCCTGTAGGTCCCAACTGGAAAGAAATTAGATTATTATCTTAAACAATAACAACATTCACACATTATTACTATTATATTACTTCATTTCAGTCAGGTATTGGTTAGCCTCTGAACTCTCTTTTTAATAGACCATGATAAATAACGCGTAATTTCTAAGGGGGAAAATAGATGTGTGAGTGACTACCCTGAAGTAACTAAACAGGCATTTTTAAATAGTAGACAATTGCTTTTAGAGAAAAATAATTCGCGTTTGCTACATAGATACTAGATGCATCATTTTGATTTTGCAATACAGAACACACTAGCAACACACAAATTAATAGCCCAGAACTGTGTGGAGAGTTTTAAATACAGGAGCATGTAATTACGTGGCATCTCACTCAACAGTTCGCTAGCAAATAAAACAATATTATTGATAAACATATAAGAAATCGTGCAAAACACAGGGCTTGTCAAATTACGCACAGTTCTTAAAATTAAACAAAACAAAAAGACTTACATCCCACAGCAGGCATAGAATTTCCGTTGTTCAAAGTAAACTTTGTTGTTGTCACAGAATCTAAATCCAAGGCGGTAGCCATGATTTATTCACATCACCTGAAATTTGATTGTTTATAACTTTCAATTCACTTCACTGCAAGAGCTACTGAACCTGCCGGCTCGGCGGGCTGGGATACAATGATAAATATTAGCGATGGGCGTTAAATCAACGAACTAGTTGAATCAACCGTAGACCTGCTGTCAACGTATCAACGTTAACTGTTTATGAATCAACTAGTTGAATTCGTCAACGACATTAATGAATTTAACTCGATACTTACGTTAAAAATAACATCATACATTGCAAGCGACGGTCGAATTTGAACTGTAAGTTAGGTAGGCAAGAGTTATTTTTGAAATACATATTTTTGTAAAGAAAACGATGGCGAATTTAGTCACTCCTAAGCCTGAAGAAAAAGTATGAAGGGAAGTTCATCTTAGTACAAGCATCAATCAAACGTTTTTCATTAATACATTTAATCAAATTGTTTATAAATAAACAATAAAATATCAGGTCAAATAAAAAACGTTCAATTAATTAACGGTTTACGTTACAAGTTGACATTAGTAGCACGTTAACTCGTTGACAAAGGACATCATTCATTTCGTACCCAAAAACAAAAGAGCCGGCCAGAAAAAAAAATGTTAGATACTTATAGAAAATAGCATTCTTAACATTTTTTTATACTACAGCGAAGCTGTATGTTTAACCCTCCGATTACTACATTAGTTTGAAGATACCAATTCATTATTGTTTTATACGAAATTAAAATTCTGTAAACAAAAAGTATATTGTATTTTTATACGAAATAACGTCCTAAACATGTTTACGTATTACAGGAAAGCTTAATGTTTAACCCTTCGACTGCTACCTGGGTAGAAAAATGCAAACATCAATATGAGTTGGAATTACAAAAACGTAAAAAGCATGCATGCAAAAAGAAAGCTTTGTAAGTTTTCTATTTTAAGTTTAGTTATTCATCGTTTAAGTAGATATAGATATAATAAGGTGACAAATAAAACAAAAATAAACATAAAATGTCTTTATTATTAAATAGGTTGCTTTACATTTCAATAGACCTTATTATAATGCTTTCTAAGCCAGCTGCAGGTGGTCTTATACGAGCCTCGTGTCTAGCAAAACTCAAGTACCAAACCAAACACATTGTATTTGAACAACAACCAACGGTTCGTTTTCCTATATTGCAAGTGCAATAATAATGCGCTATGGCTGCCCTACCACTTGAACCTCTATGCCAACCAATATACACATAATATACCCTAGCCCTTACATGTCGAGACTGGATTCGCCCCCTTATCAATACAATATTTTCACCTAGTTCTCTAATATGTTCACTTAGCTCGCGTATTTCTATAATAAATTCTTCATTTTGGTTTAAATGTTCGCCATAGTAGCTTTTTGCTTGTTTTAACTGGTATACACCTAAGCTAAATAATATTAAGTCTTCTTCAGTGAGCCTTGGGAAATCTTGGAGCTCAGGTACATCAGCTGGCAATAGACGAAATTGTACTCGCCTTCTATTATAATTATGTCTTATGACTATATCCGCAAGTGAGTTTGGCAGCGACAATCTTTCATTAATGATAGATAAAAAGGTTTGTGCGTGAATGTTGTCTTCTATTACAGCGTGATAGACATTTAATAGGGCAGCCGCTATTTTAAAATAATCGAACATATAATATAAAGAACGATTTACAATGATATTCCGCAGAAGCCGAAAATCCCTTTTAAAACGGCCGTTTACAACCTCGACGACCCATCGGCAAATAGTTACTAGACGAGATTTATTAGCCTGGTCTGTCGTCAATTGTGCTTCATTTGGATGTTTTGATTCTGGTATGTATTCTGAGTAATCATGCTGTTGCATTGGTACAACCGCGTCTCTAAAACCACGGTCTAAAATAAAAACATCACCACTTCTGTAAAACCAATGAAAAACATCGTCACCGTTGTTTGCTTCACTATCTATTATATTGTTCATTATTTGAGCGTCAGATGTAGAAGCATCATGAGGACCTCACACTTCAATTATATATCCATCACAGCATACCAATAGGAATGGCTTTATAAAATTTCTATACTTACGATTACTGTAAGATATTCTTTGGAAAAAGTAATTAGTACTCTTTTGAATATAAATGTATATGCCGTCACAAATTGTTATTGCTTTCCTTTCTTCAACGGCGCTGTTTGGATTACCGAAGAGATATCCTGGCACAGTTAGATTTCTTTGAGCTACGTCTTCTCTGCTTAGATCGTCAAAGCCCAAGTGCCTCGGGACAAAATCTTGCATTAGTGCAGTCCGACCAGTGTTGAGTAAGCGGGCGAAAGAAGACTCGCTTATTTTAAATATTGATGCCAACCTAGCGTTAGAATCTCCTGTCCGTAATTTTACCAGTACAGCTGGCAATATTACATTTTTGTTACTCCTATTATTAAGGCTTGGAAGATTAGTTTGTAAATCAGTAAACTGGTCATGTGTAAGGCCAACCCAGGACGAAACTCGTTCGGACTTATCAATTGGTATTGTTCAAAGTTTAAAACATCTGTAGTGACATGCGCTTGTAATAGAGACAAAGCTCTTACAATCTGATCAGCTTTAAATACGGTAATATTGTTTTGCTGTACGGCCAATGTGTGCCATAAGTCTTGCTGTAAATTTTTATTACAGACACGACTATTTTCACGTATAAGTAAATTATATCGACACAACATCCGCAAAACAATGTCATCTGGGATACGATGTCTTGTATCGTTATCGCAATGTTGGAAAACACAACTGCGCCTAGTGCCCGGTGTTCGCACATACCCAGGCAAATTAATCTGAGCTGGTTCTTCACCTGCTACCGGTTCCATCTGAGGAACATCAGCATCATCATCTTCTTGGCGTGTTTCCCGTACATTTCTATGGTATGTTCTTTCTGCCCTTTGCCAACAAGGACGACAAATAAAATCTGTTGGCTGGAGCTGTAAAATAAAACAGATTTGTTTCTTACTCGTGTCGTTCCACTTGCTCCTACCGAGCATTATATTATACTATGCTTTATTTTAGATTTTGACATGGTCAGATGTTGACTTCCCTAGAACATTATAAACGTATTTTCTATGACGAATTGTAATTATTGTTATAATAAAAACACTGCGGGAACTGGAAACCTTATCAATTAAGACAGTGTACGTATTATTACATCCAATGAGCTAGTAAAATGTAAGACAAAAACACAATTTCAATTCAACGCGCTATTATTAAATAAGACGAGATAGAAGTAGTACCCATAACTTCAAAGATTACATACCTGTAGCTCCAATATTTCTTGAATAATAATCTGGGCTATATCAATGTGTATTTCTTCTCGAGAAGCCCAAGTGTATCGCCTTCTGTTTACAACAGACTCACGACACCGAATACACAGAAAGTCAGCCATTTGAAATATTGTTGAATAAACACAACACAATCACGCATACGTTTGTAATAAGCCGTCCGATGTAACAGGAGTTAACTATTTAACTAAATATTTAAAACAGTGCAAAGCGATTAGTGTTCGTCGCGCAGGGAGAGGGGAGTGCGGGACGCGAGCGGGCAGGGAGCCGGGCGATGGGTGCTTGTGCGCATACACATAACAATAGCAGGTAGCTAGGTTGTTTATGATTACTAACTAAAGTAAATAAATGTGTGTCTATTAAACAAACGTTGTACGTAAAAATAATGATTTTATATTTTTAATCACATGTAGCAGTTGTAGGGTTAAACTTAGAGGTTCACTGTAATAGAAAAAAATGCTTAGAGACATATTTTCTACAAAACCGCTGTATTTTTTTTTCTGGCCGGCACTTTTATTTTTGTGTACAAAATGTTCGAAGCTTGAATAATGTCCTTTAACTAGTTGATCGACTAGTTGACGAACGTAATTCAACGTTAACGTTACGTTAACGAAATAACCGTCAACGACCCATCGCTAATAAATATACACCACCGGCCGAACGGCCAACCGGCACAGGCACCCGGCAACCCACACCTTTCGCTTCTCGCACACTAACTCACACTGCAAACAACTTTCATGTGTGATACAGCAACACAAATCTATTTTCCTTGTCTAGCTTGAACTATTTGAGCTAATGTAACAGAGCCAGAGCATGGGTATACGAAACGTCATTTTTATACTTGCCTCTCGCCTTCACACAGCTAATGTTGCCAACTGTTTTAATTTTGTAGCCATACTTTATAAAATGGACGTTGTTTCTCAAAAAGGATCCAACCCACAATATGGTCAAAAATAACTTAGGTAAAGTATGGTCAAAAATAACTTAGGTAAAGTAGTCGTTATGGCCCATATTTTCAATTAGCAAAAACACCCCAAGTAATATACGAATATTTGACGTTTTACGTGATGCTGGTTGCCATCCCACAACAAGATAGATCCCTTCCTCAGTCTTGAATGAATTCCGAAAAACGATCCAATCTTCTTGGATCATATTGCAAAATGATCAGTCTAAGAAACTGGTTCAAAACAAATATCTCAAAAAGAATTTAAATCACGTGGATCGTTTTATTTTAACGATATTTACTGGAAAGCAATGCAAGTTAAATCACAAAAAATATTCAGAACACTTGGATTCTTTTTGTTAAATTATGTGTCTTGCATTAGTTAAATTACAAAAACTATTCAGAATGGTTGGATCTTTTTCGCTAAACACTTTTATGTATTCTATAAGTGCTTTATGGAGTGACTGCTGTAGGGACAAAACCGTAACATTATAATCGTACTTATGCTAAAAGCAAAATCCTCTTACTGCATAACATGACATATATAGCATCAAGTGTTTTTTAAACATCATTTAAATTGTAAGCATATTTTGTCTTCTGGTAATACTAAAATACATTCATACATAGATTCACGCCTGTTTCCCAGAGGGTAGGCTGAGACAAAGACGACTAAAATAAAATAAAAGATAATAAATAAGTTTTGACGTTTGTGAAGTAAATTAATACCCTGCCCAGAGCTATTACAAAAAAAGTACTATCAGCAGTCATATATATAAACTATAAATACGTTGCCCGCTCTCTGTAGTGCCAACATTAATGCAAGGTAATTACCATAAGTCTATTTAGTCACGTACCAACCAGTGCCGCGGGTGTACGTGTTATTAAAATAACATAAGTGAATAACTTTCTCAACAAAAAGATGCCTTCCTGTTTTTAGGAAATTTAAAAATTATAGTCATCTGTGAAAGAAAGAATGTATCATTTCATGCGTAAGTATCAAGAGTTTTTTTTTTGCCTTCTAATGGCGGCTGACGCCTGAGGCATGGGGTACCAATTAGAACAAAAAGTAAATAGTTCCAAAAATAGATCATAGATGGCACTATGAGTTCCATTGTTAATATTAAGATCAATCAAAATGCTTTATTGGAAGAAAATTGACCATAAAATGTTATTATAAATAAACATTGTACATATTTAATTAACGAGCATCAAGGTAAACGCATTTATTTTATGATTTAAAGATATCGATATATCAGTATTTTTTACATCACACATAGGTAATCTACCTATCATTTTATTTTACCTATAAGGCTAGATGAGACGCTAGATGGCTCTTTTATATGGTTATACGTCGGCTCTTTTATAAGTAAACATTGTGTTTTTATTTCATACCCTTCTTTTGGTTTACTTCAATATTTGTTTATTACCTACTGATACTAATTAATAAGAAATTACTTATAATATGAAAAATATGTATGCTTAACAAATGTCAATGTATTAAACAAAACGTTTTGTTGTACTTATATTTATTGTACTACATGGCATTATATTCAAACACCTGGTCGGTTCTCGTAACTTCTATTGTCAAATTTAATTTGCTTGTGCGGCAGTAGATAAAGCGCTGTCGTCGGACTCGTCGGCGTTATAATAATCATTATCTCTGTGCTACCTACTTATTCTGAATTTAATTACAAACTTACGATAGACATGCCGATCAAAATGGAGTTTTAGTAAATCATAGCAGCATTTTACTAAAAATAGCTAGGTAAATATTAAGTAACCTATCATAATAATTATTCTATAAAATTAAAGACTGTTATTTGTTTATACCGCTTTGTTAGTTTGGTTTTTACGCAATTTCCAGTATTATGATCACTAGACGCAACTTGACTAAATCTGTTTCAAAGGGCCTGAAAGATAGTTAGGCACAGTTGTGATTAGGGTTGCCACCTTTATTTTGAACAAATAGAGTATGTTTACTATCTTAGGTAAAAAAAGTACATGGATCTGAAAATAAAGTATTACTTATTTAACTTGCTTTTTGGTTACCATATTTTTGTTGATGCTAGTTAAATCTAACAAATATTCAAATTAAAATAATATTTTTAAAAATTGGTTGTTGTTTGCTTCTTCCCGTTGTCGACGTCACGTGACGATATTATGACATCACATTTCGTTTCGAATATTATCATTTACAATTTTACTCACATCACTCACTTATCACATCACACTCATCATTTTTTAATTAGTTACTATTAATGTGTTCATATCTGGTTTGGTTGACATTGTAATAAATATTCAGATGTAATAGTATCTAATATTACCTACATGAGATAAATATTTCTTGGACGTCGTCGTCACTTCGACATTTAGACACGAATATTTAAATAAATCATACCAAAGCATGAATAGTGTTTTAGGATTAGTAACATCGCATTTATCATGGTATATTAATGTGATCTTTACTTACATAAGTACCACAATATTCATTAAGTAGGTAGGTACTTATCTATTGTTTTGTTACTTGACTTTAAACTATTATTACATATTAATTATTGATTTCCCTACAAAATCAATGATTAATATGGTTATAAAAGTAAAAGAATACAATGTCAATAATTATTATGACATAGTTAAAAGATTACGAGCCATGACTAATAACCGTAAAGCATACCTACTAACTCAGTTGTTTTTTAATCTATTAATAGATACATTGTATTTTATAGGAGGTATATCAATAATTATATTATTAGCTTTAACTTCTGTTAAAGTATTAGGCAAGTCCAGATAATTAATATTTCATAACAAAACTTCAGTTGACAATCAAGCTTCGACTCTATTGAGAATCGACGCGGCACACTGTGGGCTGAAAATCGACCTCCATAGACATAGAAATGAAAGTTGCTAGATGTTCGTTTTGTTGACGGATATGGCTTCTATTAGCTATTATACACATAACAATGTCATCTGAGCTAACTCCGCACAAAAATGAATTTATTATAAGGTTTTTTCGAAAAAAATGTATGGAGCTAGCATGAAAAATCTGAATATCTCTGAACTTGCAAGGAAAACCGTAATATCCTCAGAGATGGTTATAGGACTAATTATTTGTGATTTTTTGACATACTTCATATAACGGTACCTGCTGCAGATTTTTTTTTAAAAATCATCTTATTTTTAATTAATTTTTTTTAACATTAAACGATTTGTGTTGGTGTATAAGTAAAGAAACAACACGTTATATGCATATAATACTAAATCTTCGCCAGTTATTTGTTAAAATATCAAGAAAATTATTTTTGCCTAACATAGTATATATGTTTTAAAACAGTTAATTGGATACCATTACTGAACTTTGCATACAGGTAAACTACTGAATAATAAATTAGCCTTCTAATGAGTTCTGAATAAGAGATTAAGTGATTTGCAATGTCGCACAGTGGTAACTACGGATTACACTAATTAAAATCTTACAGGCAAGTACATAAGTAACTTAAATAGTTAATTAGATATGTTACGAGTTCTAAGAAATATTTTCGACAACTGTCTAATGAGGTCGTTAACTAATGTTGGACTGAAATATAAAATGGTTAACATTTTGCATCATAATTTAGTTTATTCTAAGCTTTGTTACCCCTAACATATCACTGTGAAATTTTATAATGGAAAGTTTAAATACCAATTTAGACCTATTCGTTCTTCTAAAATGTAAGAGTACTTCATTTGATCATGAGGTATTGTTTAGTGAAGTTATATCCCGCCTAGACGTTTGTCTTTCCGTTGAAGATCAAGTGACTCTAAAAGAATTTTGTCGTAGATTTGTACGAGCTGCATCACAAAGGTGGCAAAAATCTCACTGAATTCTTGATACTTTTAGAAAACAATACGAAATTTGGCTGCAAGCAACTATCGATTGGCCAAGTTGTATAAATTTAGTCGCTCAAGAACCAACTGTTGCTGAGGGATCAAGATCAATCTCTCCAGAACCCTCAACATCATACTCTGTTGGTACAATGACAAAGAGGTCACGAAAACCATTCGAAGATCTGGAAAGCAAACAGAAGAAGAGAAGATCTGATGAGCATAAAACTGACAATCCCAGTGAATTGGCATATACAGCAGCAGCGCGTTTTAAGGAAGAAGGTTGTGAGGATATCGCATCTGTAATCGAATATATTTTGAAACATCCTGAAGCAGCCTCTAAAATTAAGGAAACGCTTAAGCAACCGGTGAAAACTATCTTATTTACACCAGAAAAAGCACTTGGATTACTCCTTTCATTAAAATTATCAAAGTGGCAATACATCACTTTACGAGAGTCAGCTATTCGGGAAGGTAGAAAGGATATTTATCCATCCTACTATAAAGTGCAACAAACCAAGCTGGCATGCTATCCTCCGAAGCAATCAGTGTTAGTGACCGATTCATCGGCAAGAATAACCCTTCAAGCTTTACTCGACATTACGGTCAAAAGAATCCTCCAAAGTTTTCCTAACGATGATGTGCAAAATAAGGATTTAAAATTGATATCTAAATGGGGTTTCGATGGTGCGTCAAACCAAAGCCGATACAAGCAGAAAATGGATAGCGATCAAGTATTTTCATGACTTCCTTGGTGCCACTAAAACTGACTGATGGAGACAATACTTTGTGGATGAACCCAAAACCATGCTCAGCAATGTATTGTCGTCCAGTTCAATTTACTTTTGTGAAGGAAAGCGAAGCAGTAGTCATCGAACACAAACGACGAATGGCTCTCATTCCTACAGAGTGCAATAATAGAAACAGGGTGAATCATCACCTAATGATGACAATGATCGATGGTAAAGTCTGCACGTATTTGTCTCAAGCCAGATCAAGTTCATCATGCTATTTGTGTCTGGCAAAACCGACAGAAATGAACCGTTTGAGTGTAGTAACAGCAAAGACCGTATCTTCTGATATATACGAGTTTGGATTGTCATCTCTACACGCCCGTATAAATTGTATGAAATGTTTACTACATATTTCGTATAGACTAGATTTTAAAGAGTGGGCTGCGAGAGGTAACGAGCACAAAGAAATGCTAAGTAAGAGAAAAAAGATTATTCAAGACAAATTTAAAGACGAATTAAATCTATTGATTGACATTGTTAAACAAGGTTCCGGAACTACTAATGACGGCAACACTGCAAGAAAGTTTTTCAAATTTCCCCATAAAACTGCAGCCATTACTGGGTTGGACGAAGAACTAATAAGAAGATTTGCTGTGATTTTACAGGCAATAACTTCCGGGGAAAAAGTAGATATAATTAAATTTAAAGATTATGCCTTCAAAACAGCAGAGAGGTACGTGGAATTATATGACTGGTACTATATGTCATCAACCGTCCACAAATTACTTATACACGGGGCAGACATAATCGAGAAGAATGATGTTGTACCCATAGGAAGTCTCTCGGAAGAAGCATCCGAGTCTCGCAATAAAGATTTTAGGAGGTTTCGGGAACATCATTCGCAGAAAAAGAGCAGGCAAGATTCGAATCATGATATCCTTAATATGTTAGTTGTTTTTCGGATCCTTTTATAAATGTACAAAGGCCCAAGTTAGATGCCAAGAAAAAGGAGGATTTATTTCCTGAAATCCTCAATTTAATTCAGTTTCAAGAAACTGACTTTGAGTTTCTAGGCAATCTAGATTCTGATTCAGAAATCGACGAGAGTGATAAGGAAAACTAGAAACTTTTTGTGCTTTTAATTATAATTCTATTCAATGTAATTTTTTCATGATCTTTCGTTATTTAGCTTTGATACGTAACTATGTTTTGCAATTGATTTATTTTTAAATATTTTATATTACTATTCTTGTACCTATTAATATCTTTGCATACTTTTGTACCTATGTTTTGTTTTATATAAATTTTATCAACTATTAAAAAATACCTTTTTAATTTATTTTCTTTTTATTTAATGCCTATTATTAGCGTTAATAAAATAACTAACTTATCGATTCATCTTTACTTTGACATTAGTAGAATTTAATGATTTAAAAAGATACCTTCATTTAGACATAATAATAAAATAATTAGACAGTTGTCGAAAATATTTCTTAGAACTCGTAACATGTCTAATTAACTAATTAGTTTACTTATGTACTTACCTGTAAGAATTTAATTAGTGTACTCCGTAGTTACCATTGTGCGATATTGCAAATCACTTAATCTCTTATTCAGAACTCATTAGAAGGCTAATTTAATATTCAGTGGTTTACCTGTATGCAAAGTTTAGTAATGGTATCCAATTACCTGTTTTAAAACATATATACTATGTAAGGCAAAAATAATTTTCTTGATATTTTAACAAATAACTGGCGAAGATTTAGTATTATATGCATATAACGTGTTGTTTCTTTACTTTTACAATAAAACAAATCGTTTAATGTTAAAAAAAATTAATTAAAAAGTAGATAATTTTTAAAAAAAATTCTGCAGCAGGTACCGTTATATGAAGTATGTCAAAAAATCACAAATAATTAGTCCTATAACCATCTCTGAGGATATTACGGTTTTCCTTGCAAGTTCAGAGATATTCAGATTATTCATGCTAGCTCCATACATTTTTTTCGAAAAAACCTTATAATAAATTCATTTCTGTGCGGAGTTAGCTCAGACGACATTGTTATGTGTATAATAGCTAATAGAAGCCATATCTGTCAACAAAACGAACATCTAGCAACTTTCATTTCTATGTCTATGGAGGTCGATTTTCAGCCCACAGTGCGGCAGGCAGGCGCGCTACTCGACTCCGCGGCTACCGGCAGCGCTCATACACGATACTACATACGAAAATTCACGAAGCTGACCGGAATAAACCGAAGGCCGCCGCCGGGCGATACTCGCGCGTGCGTGTGATTTGACTTCAAGTATGGCGTAGTTGTTTAATCGCTTAAACTGAGTACTTATCGACGTGCGGAGTGTTATGGGTTCGATTCTCACACAGAAAATAAATTATGTGCAACAGATTTTTTGTGTTGAGTCTGTTACACGGCAAAAGAGTAACCGTTCATACGATTATTATTCATATGGTTATTATATTTATTTTTCGATAGTGAAATTCAAAATAATCTATGTGATGTATTTTATAAATAGTCATAAATCAGTAAATTTCAACAGAGACTAAATACTAGGCATTGCACTGTTGTTTTCAAAAATCTGAGCGCTATATTTTATGTTATTTTATATTTACAATTATAGTGCAATATAGATAACTAACTGCCAAAGTAGAATTCTATACGCCAATGAGTTATTTTCAAAGTACCCGAACATCAATCACAATCGCATACATAATGAAATATATTGTTTTATTAATACTTTTTAAAACGCATTCATTAAAATTATATGAAAAAAATATATACAAGGTCTAATTCTGACAGCAACACGATATATTCACGAAAATCCGACCGAGTAAATGAGAATCACCAAAGTGTGATCGTACGCATTTCGGCATACAACACTATAGGTAGATAACTTTTATTTTCAAGGTTGCGCACATTTTGCATCGGCTCGTTTAAATATGTTCTCTCCGTGGTAAACAGTCAAGTACCTATTTCATTGTCACAACGCCATCTCTTATGAGCTGTTATCAAATTGGATTTGGAACTTGTGTACTTGTTATGGGTAGATGGCAGCAGTGGCGCTAGTTTTGTGCTGCCATCTAGTGTAAAAAGATAGGTACCAAAATAGCAAGTAGAATAGCCAGAGTTGGCGTGTCCAAGATTTTTGTATGGGATTGAGTATCTGTACTAGTATAGTATTATATTATCTGTGCCTGAGGTAAGTCACGTGTTCGCACTCGGCCAATGAGAATGCACCACAGAATGACAACGTAATTAAAGAAATATATTTATCGCTGTCTAACAACAGGAATTCCGTAGACATTTAATTTTCTTTTCTTTTCTTCATGCGTCTAAGTAGCTGTCTATTGTCTATGTATATTTACGCTGTTTTCGAGTGCCGTGATGTTTATGCATGACGCGTCTATTTATATTACGTCATTGACTATCAGTTTGTCTCCTGACTTTTGCAAAGAGGTGAGTACACTCAATTGTTCGTGTATTTTGGCCTGGTTTTCCATCACAAATGGCTACAACTCTTATTTTAGATATTTTATTTACCTGTGAAGAAGGCAATAGGCAATAAAAAAACTACATTCATGTGAATGGTTGCAAATATTTGTTATTGAAATTAGTACGCAGATATGGGATAGTATGCAGATGCATCGAAATTTGTTTGATAGATATGGGATAGTATGCACAATATCAACAAAAACAGTATCTCCATATTTGTCATAGTATGTAATTGTGTTAGTTTTTAAAAACTGGTCTTGTATAACATCGTCATCATTCTCCTAACCTTATTCGAATCATTTGGAGTCAGCGGGGTGTGTTTTCTTCCTAACATCTTTATCATACATCATCATCTTTATATTTTTTTACAATTCTACCGTCATTTGTTATGCGTATGCATTCCTTTTCTATTGATGCCCTCAACATGTATACTAGTAACTTGTCTTGCAACATTACTTGCATCTTTTTTATCACATGTCTGTACTATTTAACGATCTTACAGCTGTTGCTTTGCAGCCTACATAATGTTTTCAGAAATAGATAGAAGAAATAAATAAGTATTTGAAATACTTATTTTCTTTTTATTTATTTTTATTTAATATCTGATTCACCTTATTTATTTGCCTGTTTACCTTGCACCTTATGCTTACTTTTCCAACAACAGCTTGTGAAAAGCAATGTCGAGACGAAAGCAAGTGCATGTAGTAAATATTCCACATGAGAGTGAAGACGAAGAATTATCTGATGAAGATGAGGAATTTAGAGATGATCCGGGCAAAGATCCGGTATACTTGTCTGATATTGATGAAGATAGTGATAATTCTCATAGCGAAGTAGAAGATAATATCGCTCAACCTTCTTCTAGTCGAGAGAATAGGGTGGAAAATGTAAATAGATATTTTAATATGTTTGGGAAGCAGGTCAGCGACAATATATAGATATAACAGAGAAAACAGCCTCACAGATGAGATATAAGCTTTGAATACGCCATCACAAATGTTTGATTATTTTTCACATCTAGTATGGTTTCATATATTACCAATGAATCGAATCCTTATGTTAACGAAAAAAGAAAAGAGGCCAATATTACAGAAACGGAAATGCGACAATTCTTATATATGCATATGTCTGTCGTTCATTATCCAACCACTTGGCATTACTAGAGGACTGGAATGGGCTTCGAGCCTATTGATAAGACCAATTCGAGCCTAATGACAATGACCTGCAACAGATTTGAAGAGCTCAAGAGGTTTACCCGGAAACAGTCTATATGACAAATTACAAAAAATAAGACTTTTTCTGACCCAAATCAGAGATCGCCTACTAAAGGACCAGTACCTTGCAGTATATGAACAAATTATATCAACCAAAACCCAACAAAGTGGCTTAAAGCTATACAATCCTAAGAAGCCTCATAAATGGGGATACAAAGTTCATGTCCTAAGTGGTGTTTCGGGATTCTCATACAATAGTATATCAACATTAATATATCAACAAGAATATATCAATGAGCAAATACAGCTCAAACTCAAACTTTAATCTTTAATAACTCAAAAGTAATATTTTGTGGGTTGGATCCTTTTTGTGTAACTACGTCCAAATATGTCTTTAATGATTAGGCTATATTACAGCTAACAAATAACTTAATTATATTTAAGGTTTCCTAAAACGGAAACATCATGAGACCAAGAATAAGAATAAAAAAAATATTTTTGTTTTCTCGCTAATAATAATAAATAAAATTTCAACGCCTAAATCTGCTAAACTTGTTACGGAAAGAATCTTCTAATTCTGATCAGTTTCAAAGGAATGTTCTATTTATTTATAAATTTAAACTGTTTTAATAATAAATAATGAAAGAATATGAATTAATAAATAATAAAAATATTAAGAGCAGATTCAATCTTGATAAAAGTATATCTTTTGAACGAAAACCACTATTTTGTTACGGTTTTACAGATGAGCTACTGCAGTTTGGAAATCAGTTTAAAAAATAAGCCAACAAGGTGGACAGAAACTGGTAACACTGCCACACGGCTTCGCAAGTTCACACACACAGAACTTTATTACTGCACACTAATACAAATTCAAAAATACAAGTACACCTTGTAAAAATATCAGGGTTACAGACGCACACAAGAAACATGGGGGCGGGAGGGAATTTCATGGGCTAGCTCCTTACACTCGTTGATATTACTGCGTGTACAATTAATTGGAGATGAACGACGAAACCGAAATTGAAATGACTCGTGAAATTTAAATTATATTGTGCAAAGAATATAACTAAATTCTAATACAATTTACAAAATATATCAAGACAAGTTATATAATTATTTATCAGTTTCGTGTGATATTTACATAAGGTAAAAATAACAAAGACCTACAATGGTTTTCCTCTCTAAGCTCTGAGTAACTTTTTAATAGATTTTGATGTACTTCTCCCTAGCTTTTATTATTCCCAAGTCACTTGGGGTCGGCTTTTCTAGTCTAACCGGATTTGACTGGATATAAGTTTTTACACGGAGCGGCTGCTACCTGACCTCCGCAACCCGAAGGTTAACGATACCCTAAGGCTAGACCAGTATCAGGATATTATAGGGCACTGACGTCCCAATAACGACTGCCATAGATGTTCATGGCAGCCGGGACCGACGGCTTAACGTGCTCTCCGAAGCACGGAGCAGGCGATAATTGTCAATCAATACGCACATAATTTCGAAAAGTCATATAACTTTCGAAAGTCGGAGGTGCGCGACGTGGGTTGGAAACCGAGACCCACTGCATGTACTGATTGCGAAACAAATAAAAGGATTCCATCACATCAGGATTATTTGATATTGAATATTTAAGATTTTACCTAAAATTGACTAAGAGCGCCTACATTTAAAAACCTATAAAATTTTTATTGCATTCTGAAGGGACAATAAGTCAATTCTATTCAGTAATTTGTTAATGAATGACCTAATAAGTATAGGTAATATACGGGTAAAACGGGTCATCTTAGCTTCATTTCGTAATGAACCCATTATTACATGATGACTAGCTGAAATGACCTTATTGATGTGAATATTATTAATAGAGGCTAAAATAAAATTAAAGAATAAGTTTTTGTATAAATACTGACATCGATTTAGAAATTTAATATTGTAATGCGCAACGAGATCTTTAAAATGTCATCGCGCAGTTATTTAAATTCTCTAAAGGGAAAGATTTCTAATATTTACAATCAGTTTTTCCATCGTTATCAGACGCTAAGTTAAAAGAAAGAATTTTCGTCAGTCATGAACTCATGAGATAGGAAAGTAGATGTCGAGTTACAAGCGTGGAAATCTTTTAAGGAAGTGGTGAAAACTTTTTGGGGAACAATAAAAACTGGTTGATTGTCGCTGATTGGTGTAAATTATTATTATGCGCATTGGTACTAGCGTTGCTTGCATGACCAATAAATGGGATATAGGGTGGCTTAAAGATTGTGAATACATTCTCAGTTGAATCAGTCTACGTGTTTCAATATAACCCTAACGGTTACCTGCTACGGGCCTGGCTTATGCCTGCCGGCTGGTCTACAACACTACCGGTTACCAGCCAAGGACCTGGCTTATGCCCGCCGGCTGGTAATGCGTTAAACTTTATTAAATATATATTTTTGCAGTGTAAAGACGTGCTTTTTTTTTTATTTTCTATATGTGCCTTTTCTGGAAAATCTGGAATTGATGGAGAAAAACCGAGTTCGTATTCATAATCAGCGTATCAAAATACCCCAGAATCAGCTGTCAAATTCTAGAGAGGAAGTCTGAATCATGATAGGTACTTAATTTGCAGGCCTGAGTAATTAGATACGTATGCCATAATTATTATACTTAACAAGATTTTACGTACGATTTCGCTCGTGTTCATATAGTTTCAATAAATGTATATTCCTTGCAAACAGTACTTTTTAGAGTTCGAAAAAACTGTTATACAACAGCTTTGTCCGTCTGTCTGTTATACAACTTTCAACACAAAAGCCGTAAGAGCTAGAAACTCGCGGCCATTCGACTCAACATAGTCGATATACCCCGAAATTATTATGACCTTTGATCTCTGACCACTGGTCACCTCTGGTCACGTGGTATATGACCTTTGCATATTACTTGAACCATTTTTTCGAACTCTTCGGCAATTCATTGCCGATTTTCACTTGTTTTATGTCAGGTAAACTTTCATTTTCTGTACTCCCAAGAAAGTATATGCTAAATATTATGATGATCGTTCGAGTAATTAAGGCATAAAAGCGTAACAAATAAACTCTCATTCGCATTTATAATATTAGTTAGGATATACATATATGTATAATCCTAATCCTTCCTAACTATATATATATATATATATATATATATATATATATATATATATATATATATATATATATATATACATCGTGAATTAAGAAAAAATATGGTCAGGGTTATTCTATATCACCAGTACAATGCGTGGTTAAAAGGAATTACACGATTTCAAAATCACCCTGTATATATATATATATATTATATTTTTATAAATGCGAAAGTGAGTTTGTTTGTTTGTTACGCTTTTACGCCTTAACTACTGGACCGATCATCATCAAATTTCGCACACACGTTGTCAGGGGTACAGAAAAGGACATAGGGTACCTATCATCAAGAAAATAAGTACTGTTCTCGAGGGATACAAAAAATTACTTATAGACATACGTTCGTTATAACAACTCGGCGTACTGATATGAATGAATTACAACGTGATGCCTGGAGTACAGAAAAAGGGATGCCGGTAGAAATCAGATATCCCAAATAAAATCCGTTCCCAAGTTAGGTTAGGTTAGGCACATCTATCTCAAAATAATAACATTCAGCTAATGAAGCTATGTCGGTTCACTTATTTAAGGTAATTGACAAAATTGTCGTAAGAAGTTTGGTATTATATAGTGTTGATATCAAATGAAAATATATTTCTTATACTAAAGTACCTTTAACGTTTAGTATTATAATAACTCGATAGATGGCGCTGAAACGCGATATCGATTTGCGATGTTCAATGTAGTAAATAAAATTAATTTACTACAAAATTCGACAGATGGCGCTAAACACGTTACGTAGTATCATTTTGTATTGTCTATGGCTATATTAAACTGATATTGCATCGTGAATTTTCGAGAAAGGAAGTTAGGGGAACGTGTTAATGGGAAATAGCAATACATGTTTTCGATTCATTTGTTTATAAATATTGCTTTGTAATCGTTTATTAATTTGTTACTAATATTCTAATAATATTGTTGGTTATGGAAGGCGTCGTAATCAAGTGACGTCACGAATCACCCAATTGAGCGGGTTATAAAAGCGTGTTCAGAGCGCAACGAGTCACTTTGACATCGAGTGGCGGACGGAACGGACGTGCGGAGTGATAGATTGGGTGATATCAATTATTATGTTTAACTTTATTCGTTCATGTATTTCTTTAATTAACGATTACAATAACTATCCTACAAAATTTAACGATTATTTGTTACAGTGAAAGTACGTTTGTTATTTTTTTTAGGCTATTTCACTTCTGATTACTAACATCAGAAGTGGAATAAAGATTCCTTTGCTCACAAGGAATAGAACTAGGTTCTGGTGTTTGCAAATGAAATTCTCTTTTAAGGTTAGGTCTACCTACATGACGCTGTCACATAATTGGCACGATTGAGGCAGAAGAACGCGTTTTACGTCCAAGATCGCCAGCGTTCCGCGATCTGTAAAGCCATTCAAGTATGCGGAGTCTTTTTTTTGGTTATCGTCCGTCAATCGTTTGAGAATATTGTCTTACAGTTGAAAGTGTTGAAGGACCGTTCACAGATTATAGTGACACCATATGCTATGAGTACTGAAGTATCTACTGAGCTGGTAAGAGCGATACAATCTTAAGATCTGTAAATAATCATCTTAATTATTTTTATTCAAGGGAGTTTTATGTAATCCTATTGTTCGAAGAGAAGATAGAGGACGGCTGAACGGTTACACGTGAATGGAGCAGACCAAAATTAATGTGTCAATGACAACCGACAGCCGCCACGTGCACATCGGAAGGATGATGTGGTGATGAATCTGTGTGGTATGCAAACTTTGTGCCCATGCCAACGGTCATTATGAGGTATGCGAAATTTGTGCCTATGCCAACAGTAGTTGTGAGGTACGCAAACTTTAAGCCTATGCCTGCAATTATTGAATTTGTGTGGTATGCGAACTTAGTGCCTATACCAGCAAACTTTGAGCCTATGCCTACAATGTTTGAATCGATGTGGTTTGCAAGGCTCACGTCTATGCCAACAATGTTCAAGTGAAAATGAAGACCAACTGTACACTGGGACTACCAGCCGTTGATTAGGCAGGTCCATCTACCAGATCTAACGAGGATATCAGAGCGTCAGGAGAATTCGTGTTGGTTTTGGAAGGCGTCGTAAACAAGTGCCGTCACGAATCATCCAACGAGTAACTTTGACATCGAGCGACGGACGGAACGGACGTGCTGTGTGATCGTTGTTGGGTGATATCAATTATCATGTTTAACTTTATTTGTTAATGTCTTTCTTTAATTAACGGTTATGACATCATCCTGCAAAATTGAATGATTATTTAACAATGAAAGTACGTTTGTTATTTCTTTTTTAGGTTGTTAAGTCTTTTTTAAGTTCCATATCTTACTTCTAATTTTATTTTAAGTTCATTTTATTTTGTTTGGGTTGAAAGAGAAAGATGGAATAAGAATGATAATAATGTACCTCCCGGTAATACCGACTATTACCACGGTGTTCTTCAACAAAACCGCAGCCGGAGTACGGAGTCGCGCGAATCACTTCCACATGCGGTCAAGACCCCGCCGAGGTTATGAAATGGCAGGCCACTACACGTCAAGACCTTTGTTTATAAGCCTTACTGGACTCCCTACCCTTCCTAGAGGAGAGACGGACACGACACAGAGGCGTGCGTGGGAACCTGCACGCCGCCTCTCGGACCTGGTGCTGATTGGGTGGCGGGCAAGCCCACGAAGCCCCCCCCCCCTCTCCCTCCAGGTCAAACCTCAGGGTAGCTGGAGGTCATCTCATGCCCTCCGGCGCCCGGCTCTGCGGTTGGGGAGAGGGTTTAAGCGCTCCTCCTCCCACTCCGCCGCCTGCTTGATGGAAATTACTTCCTCACAGAAGGAGGCGACGGCGTTTCACGACCTCTCACTCCGGACCATAGACTGAACTACGGCCGGGAGCGAGAAGACAACCAATCCGACTGCCGCGATCAACTCAAAGCGCTGCGATGCCCAGGCGAGGCAATCCGCAAAGTGTGTAGCGCCGTGTCCTCAACAACGTCGCGGCAGTCTTCGCAGTGGTGACAACCGGGCGTCTCTTGCTGGCCTATGCGACACAGGAACTGGCCAAAACAATCGTGGCCAGTGTCAGCCGGAAGGTGAGGATGTCATGCCGCCTCTCCAGCCCACTCCTCAAAAACGGGACTTAGCTCCACGATTGTGGCGTGCCTGAACATAACCTTATTTAACTTAATCTACTATTACGCGAGCGAAGCCGTGGGCAAAAGCTAGTAGTGCCATATTCGTATGAAATATTGAGTAAGCTACGAACTTCTAAAATGCGATGAGGTGATTTAGAACTTTCTCTTTCGGATCTTTAAGGAAAAAGCGGATGTAAATTTAGTATTTGGCATTTAGCGAGACCTCTGGTAACTGTAGATATCCAAAAACATATTGTTAGTGCAATGAGATGTGCGTGTAATACGCATCTGCAATTATATTAATTTCTGACTTTGTGTACATTGAATTCGGAATAAATTATACATATTTTGTAACTATTCGAAATTATTCGGTGTCATAGGAAAATAAGTAATCGAGGAAGGTGGGAAAATATTCTTCCTATGCATTTCTTTTTTATTCAGGTGTGATGTTAATTTACTAATTCGGACCACAGCGATACACAACATACGCTTCGTCTTATGTGTAGCGATGTAAGGGGTTGTCCCAGTCCTGTTTGTTCCTATCTTTAGTATCTAAGTATGGAGATTTACACACCACGGCATAGACGGTAAAACGCCGCCACCACTTCTAACTCGCTTCTTCCTTGTTCTTAGGTAGGTCACATCTACGATAAAATAAATAATTTTATTGTGAAATATAAGTGATTTTACAAAACTTATAAGTCTATATCGCAATGAAACACTATTTTAGACAGCGCAATGATTGAACAGAAGTTTGAGCGAGCTTAAATTTTATTGCCTAATATTTGCCATTGCACTGTGTAGGCATAGATACCTATTGTGCAATATTTTCTAGTTCACTGTTTTGAGCAGTTGCAGTCACGCATTAATATGGCTAAGTACCAAAAATACGGCGCAAGATAGGGAAAGGGATTTTATTGTGTTTTCAAGTGTATTGGGATTTACCAGCTGTGTGTAAAATATAGCTTATGTCAACAAATAAACTACTGCATAGAACTTGTAGAATTATATCCGACCGGTAGAATTTCACTACACGGGTATGGAACGCGTAGCTTCGTAAGCACAGTGAGAGAAAAATGAATTTAGCCATTATTTATTTTAGCAATGGAATGGTAATTAATTTAAGATGAGAATTAAATGAAAACAAGAAAGGCCACAACGAATTATTTATTACTGATGATAGAAAGCTTTACTGCACTAACGACCAGTTTCACCACTATCAAGTTAAAATAAATCGCATGTCTCACTCTTGTTGGTTTAAAGAAGAGAGATGGCGAGACTTTTATCTTATAGAAGTAATTCAAAATCGCTCGCATGGTATATTGACGCTAATAACTTGTAAATTATTCCTATAATATTATCGAACGTCTAGGTGCAGGATATGTGGCAATAAAGTTGTAGGATATTAGTATTGCGCAATTATATTGAAGAGATTTAGGTGAGAAAGATAAACAAAACTTAAGTTCCATCAGTAATGGCAATAATGATAAATGATAATTTTAGGTATGCGGACACGGCGTCTACGATTCCGCTCGTGTTTGTTTTGAGCACGGGATCGGATCCATTCGGTGCTTTCCAAAGGTTTGCTACGACAATGGATATGGTTGATCGTGTGCATTCCATTTCACTGGGCCAGGGTCAAGGTCCAGTCGCTGAAAAATTGATCATCAACGCAAAGACAAGGGGTGACTGGATATTTCTACAAGTATGTAAGAAATAAAATAATACATAATATTTTGTAATTTTTCGTCTGTGACAGATAAATATGTTACATTAATTATTTTATTTCGCAGAACTGTCATTTAGCGGCTTCTTGGATGCCGAGCTTAGAAGTTATTGTAGAGGCCTTTACAACTGATGATTATAATGGAGTGCTACACCAAGATTTTCGTCTATTCCTTAGTTCGATGCCGACACCTAAATTTCCTGTCTCTGTCCTGCAAAATTCGGTAAAAGTTACGAATGAACCACCAAAAGGTTTAAAAGCCAATGTAAAAAGAGCTCTGATAGAAATGACTGAGGACTTTTTCGAGGGGCACGGTATTGATTGTTTATACTAAACCTATGTAGGATTAACTGGAGTCCTATAAGGACATAAACATAGAATTTGTGTCTTTACAGTGTTGGGTCAGGACTGGCGAACAATGTTATTCGGTATCTGCATGTTCCACGCCATTATTCAAGAACGAAAGAAATTTGGTCCACTCGGATGGAACATTACGTACGAATTTAACAACAGTGATCGCGAGTGCGCCATGCTCAATTTGCAAATGTTTTGTGAAGACGGCCGGATACCCTGGGCTGCATTGGAATATATTACTAGTGAGTAACAACATGCATTGCGTATGTGGTGGCAAGATGGTCACGTAAACTACTACTACGTTATTGTATTGGATCCACGACGGTGAATAGTCTCTTACACTGTCTTCGAACGTCAGTTTGTTACGATCATTGTAATATTTACTTTGTACGAAAAGAAATGTAATTAAGAGTTTGGGTAATGTAACTTATGTAACTATTTCAATAAAATAATAAAAAAATATATGAAATATTATTCAGCTTACATAAACATTTTAGTAGGTACTATAACTACTTAATAGGTACAGTCAGCGACATAAACAAAGTATCAATATTTTATGAATGAAATTTTACGTATGATATAATAATAAGTAACTAATTGTGATAAAAATAACTATCCTATAACTGTGACTGTAAGATATTGTAAGATGACGATTTACAATTACTGTGTATGATAAAGTAAGTTAAAATCTCACAAATGTTTATCGACTTATGTCGCTGACTGTACCAAGTAGATATAATTATATATTTTGTAATTTTATAGGTCTAATTACATACGGGGGCCGTGTAACTGATATGTGGGACCTGCGTTGCTTGGGTACGATACTGAAACTATTTTTCTCGCCACCCACTCTTGAAGTAGGATACGTATATTCGGTGTCAGGTGTCTACTATTGTCCAAGATCTGAGAAACTAGAGGACTTTCGCGATTACGTCGAATCTCTGCCGGGTATTGAGGACCCTGAAGTTTTTGGTATGCACGGAAACGCTAATATAGCATTCGAGGTATGTTTATTTCACAGTTCTCAATTCACCATATTAATGCTTGGTTACTGAAGGTTAGTTAAAATACTTAATTTTTATCTCTAGCACAAAGAAACAAGAACTTTAATCAATACAATAGTAAGCGTACAGCCACGGCAAGCAGATAGCGGAGATAGCGACTCCCCGGATCAGATAGTGTGGCGGATATGTGATCAGACGCGGGCGAAAATCGCAAAGTTCATAGACAAGACTCTCATTAACCCTGAACTCGTGATACCCGACGATATGGGACAGTTGCACTCGCTCACTACCGTGCTAATACATGAGATTGACAGATTTAATACTCTTCTGCATATAATTCATTCTTCTCTGAACGATCTCCAAAAAGCTATCAAAGTAAATACTTACTTAAATATTTTTTTTAATTTAATAGAACTTGTACTACAGATGTTTGCATTCATGTATTTTATTTCAGGGTATTGTGGTAATGTCCGAAGCTTTTGAAGAAGTTTTTAATTCTTTTATTAATAATAAGGTGCCTAATATGTGGCATAAAAAAGGCTACAATTCTTTGAAATCGCTTGGCAGCTGGATCCGTGATCTTACGTTAAGAGTTGACTTCATTGATGTAAGTAGCAATTTACCGAATGTGACTCACGTCGAAAACTGATAAGGCAACCTGAAAATAACATAAATCATTCAAGATTAGTAATATAAATAAATGATAAATTAGCAATATAAACAAATGAGAGATAGCATAAATGATTTAAAAAAATATTCGTTGATTTGAGTACTACATGGTTTACCTTGTTATTATTTAGGTCACTTAAATGATGTGAAGCTGCTCTGGTGCAGAGGTGCTCTCGTGGGTGCTCTAACTCTGATCTTATCTAATTATTACTAGGTACAGACTCCAAATTCATAATATTGTTACACCCAGTGCCATCTTTCGGCATTGTGGGGCAAGACTCGGCAGTTCCGTCTAATAACTTATTACAGCGCCACCTAGTGACATCTTACGGAACTACGTAGTTCACCGGTACGAGAAGAATAGAGATCGCTGGCACATTCTCAAATCTTCGTACTGTTTACATACCGGGTATGACGTTTCTAGAAACTCTGGGAATGCTTTAACCGCTTATAAAAGGGCAGGCGGAACCCAGCACGTAACAATATCAACAAAACAAGTACACTTGAGAGCAATAAAATCGCACACCCCTTGTAATTTGGTTTATTACCGATTGTTTTCTAAAATCGAAAGATATTGAGTAAAAATCATTAGACAAAATTAAAGCATACAAGCTTAGCTTTACAAAAACATAAAATTAAAATCATTGACCTTCACGTAACTTACAAAAACCGACCGTACACCGAATTCCCCAAATTCACACGTTTGCGTTGTCACTACTTGCACCCTTAGCCGCAGGTATAAAAAGGTCAGTTTATTGGAATTTTTATTCAGTTGCATACCGAAGGTCAACGTGATAACATCTCTACTGGAAGCATACGGATTTACTGGAAAAATATGGATACCACGCCCGCAGAAGCCGCTCAAGTTATTGCCTTGCTCGAAGCAGGCCATAACCAAAGTGAAGTTGCTCGACGGCTAAATTTGAGCCGCTACTCTGTTCGTCGTGTATACCAGAGGTTCCAAGAGACCGGTGGCTACATTCGGCGACCAGGATCTGGCCGGCGACGCACAACATCAGAGCGTGATGACCGCTTTCTTGTGACAAGGTCTTTGAGAAATCGGCAACTGAACGCGGTTCAACTGGGACAACAGCTTCGAGAAGTTCGCAATGTCAGTATAAGTCGGTGGACAGTTCGAAGAAGACTAGGTGAAGCAGGAATGACTTCACATCGCCCAGCAAATGGTCCCAAATTGACCACAGCTCACCGACAAGCCCGGCTACAATTTGCTAGGGAACATTTAAATTGGACGTATGACCAATGGCGGGCTGTTATGTTCTCTGATGAGTGCAGAATGACTTTACATGGTCATGATGGACGCTCTAGGGTCTACAGAAGGTCATCAGAGCGATTTTCACAATGCTGCATAAGCGAACGTGTGGCTTTTGGAGGTGGATCGTGTATGTTTTGGGGTGGCATAATGTTGGACACTAAAACTGACATTGTATTCATCACTACGGCGAATACCGGCCCGAGATCGAGAAGTTTGACGGCTGCACGATACGTCGAAGAAGTGCTCGAAGAACATGTGAGGCCGCTTGCGTGGCTTATGGGAGAAGATTTTCTCTTAATGCACGACAACGCCAGACCGCATGTCGCTAGAACAGTTTGCGACTACATGGAAGATGTTGGAATCACCGCGATGGAGTGGCCAGCTCGTAGTCCTGATCTCAATCCGATTGAGCATGTCTGGGATGAGCTAAAAAGAAGAGTTCGAGCAAGAAGCCCTGCTCCTACGCGCCTCCAAGAGCTTCAACTTGCCATTGAAGAGGAGTGGAACGCCATACCACAAGATTTTATGGTGAAATTAATACGGTCCATGAAAAACCGATTAAGAGCTGTAATCAAGGCTAGGGGAGGGAATACACCTTATTAAAAAACAATTTGATCAAGCATTTTGAGTTTTATTTTTATTCTTTGTTAAGCTAAATTGGGTAATTTTATCCGTATGTTGGGTTTTGTGCCCTAAAACTCCCTATGGGTACTTTTTTTACACTGTATTTGATATCATTAGAAAGGTACTGAAGTAAACATTCAAATAGTGTAAGTTTTATTTTAATATGTATTCACATTTATGAAAAAAACTGCTTTAACAACAAAAAGTCAACGTGTGCGATTTTATTGCTCTCAAGTGTATAATAAATAACAGTTTTCTTTTTGTTTTAAATTTACTCACGGTTTAACCATAATACTGAATATAATCACCTGTCATGAGAGTCCTCACATATTGAACTATCAGTTTAATCTTTCTTCAATGACTTCAACTACAAGTAATATAGTATTTGTTGTTTTTAGAAATGGCTTCTTGAAGGACTGCAGCCGAGCAGTTGGGTGTCTGGTCTATTCTTCCCTCAAGGACTGTTGACAGGCTCACTGCAATCCTACGCACGTCGCTATCGAGTGCCAATAGACGCATTAATGTTCGACTTCTTACCTAAAAAAATCTTCTTATCACAGGAAACTGTTTATCACTACAACAAAAAAAAGACAAAGGTATGTGGTGTATTCTACAGAGTGAAAGTTTGTAACATGTCAATATAAACACACAACAAATCAGTTGATACACACATCTAGACTGAAAGTAACTATGGCAACGCTGATTACACTGGCCGAATATCAGTAGGTAAATTACACAGAAGGTCTTCTTCCATCTATTTGGATCTCCTCCGTTCATAAAGAATCCTGTTGGCAGCCACTATATAAATCTTATTTTCATCCCAATTTACTAGAGGTGTTGATTAATTTTTTTATTTACATCTGGCCGGTTTCCGAGGTACTTTTATCAACAGTTTATCTATTCGTTAACGCTATTGGTTCGATAAGCTATGGAATTGCGTTTCCGAACAACGCACAGTAAGATACTCTGCTTAAACTTAGTTTAACTTAACTGGCCCATGTGTGCCGTTTATCGGATCCGTAACTTTATTTGACGTTTAGTGCTTTGAATAACTACATGAAGTTGTAGGTTTTAAAGTTGTTAATTTAACTAAATAACTCTTGATAGCTAAATAAGCAACTATTCAAATGGAAAAGAAGGGAATATCGGTGTCATGGATACGAGTAGCTCATCAGAGTCTGATTTCGAAGTACTAAAATTAATTTCTAGTATATCAGTCCATAGAAATTTAAGAACGAAGAGAAATCCTTTCGCGATGTTTACGGATGAAGAATTAAAAGTGAGATATTGCTTCGATAAGAACACTGTGATACACCTTAGCGACTTATCAGGCCTACCCTAACCCCTGTAACGCATCGGAAATATACGTTGTCTGTTGAAACAAATTTTAATTGCATTTAGATATTATGCCACAGGAACATCTGGTTGTCATTGGTGATGACATTAATGTCCATAAAACCACTGTGTCTAGAGTGGTCAATAAAGTTAGCAAAGAAATAGCAAAGCTACCTAGAAGGTATATAAATATGCCTAATAATGAAGACTTGAGAGAAGTGAAGGCTAATTTTTTTAATATTGCTGGATTTCCAAATGTTATATAAATAATTATATTATATATAATATATATTCTTTCATATTCTTTCTCGCTGTTTTCTTCAAATTATCGTATAACGCTTGTAACTGCTTTTCAGTCCTAGAACCACTTTCAGAGACAGCATTATATTTATGCGTCAGCGCCGTCCAAGCTTGTTTCTTGGATTCTACAGTAGTCCCGTCTGTCTTTTTATTGTCGATTATAGACACAAATTCTTTGGCTACTTCGACAAGAAGCATCTTCTCTCTTACAGTAAAATTACGACTGCGTTAACTGATTTCCATAATCAATAGAGTACCTACCAATTACACTAAACTATCAATTACTTTATATAAAATCAACCTCCAAGCAAACTTCTCAACACAAAATAATAAACACGCGCGGAAGTCTGCGAAGCGAAAACATTACTTTTGTTTGAATAACAACACAATATGTTTGACATTTTCTTTTTAAAAAGTTGACAATGACTTCGTTCATTCAGCCATAACTAGGTGTCGAATTATCATAATTTATAATTAAAACACTGTTTACTGCTTACTTGCTTAGTAAAAAAATCATTATAATAAATATAATTCATATTAAATATTAATTAAATGGATAATATAAACTTTAAGTTTGACTGATTATAGAGATCCATCTAGCGGCAAATTAAGTAACTGCTTATCGGTTCGATAGTTAAGGCAGAAACATACTTACGTGTCGTGGCGTGTCATGTTGCTTACTGTCGTGTCGGTGAGTGTGCACACTAATGTGTCGTGTCGTGGCGTGCTCTGGCGTTATTTCTGAATAGTACTTATCGAACCTTCGCAGCGTTTAAACGTACATAATGTTTTCTTCTGTTTCGGATAGCGATTTTGATGAAGAACTTGAATTTTTGTTAGCAATTAATCTTTTAGAGGGCAAAAAAAAGAGAAGAGAATGTACTGGGTTGACCCTATAAACAGAGGGAGATAGAATAAAAATAAAGGTGCATTTCATCGTCTTGTTAAAGAATTAGAGTGATGAATAGAAATTTCATCAGTTCATCACTTTAGAATGAACAAAGCACAATATGAGGAAGTCCATTCGCTGATTGAAGGAGACACTTTGTGTCACATAAAACTTTTCGATGACGTACAAGTTCGATAAGCTCGTCAGTCATTTTTCAGAAATATGCTGCAAATATAATAAGATAAAAGTGTCCGCTAGATGTTAGCGCCACGAGTCACGCGCGGTATAGAAACACATGTGTCGTGTCGCGTCATAACCCCCACCACCGCTCTGGCGCAATCGGTGGCGAGCAGTCGACGCCACGACAGAACGCGTCGCGACACGACACGACATGCAAATATGCCCCTAACCATATTAAATGTATGAAACCGATATGCTTCTGGCGCGTCACGACGCGCCACGACACGTAAGTATGTTTCCGCCTTTATTCAGCCGTGTGTCTCGTGTTCAGAAACGCAGTGACAGTTATCCGAAGTTTATCTAACTCATAACTTTATTGAACCAATAACTAACCAGAGCTTAACTGACAACTTCAGAAACCGGGCATAAGGGACTTAGATTTTATTCCGCCGCCGCCGTAGGTACACTGGAATTCATAATCTTAATAATTTCAAGGATTCGAGCCAAGAGCTTAAATCCTTTAGCGAATTTATTTAAATTAGTGGTCGCCTATTCGACTTATTTCAAATATAATAACAATATACAGGCTGTCCGGTAATTAACGGATAACCTTGAAATGTCTTATAGTATGTTATGTACGCCATTATTGTCACATGCATCAGGCCATAAATTAAATAGTATAAGTTATTTTCAATGATAAATGTTTGTGATGTGGCAGTACTTTTTTTTTTAAAATAAATAAAGTGATGGCCGTTCAGAAAAAAATATGAAGTAAATCTATCCTAACTACTGCCTGAGATATGATTTTCTTTTTAATTACCATATGTAACACTATGACCATAAATTAATGAATTCCATCGGTTTTTGTTGTTTTATTATTAAATACTAATTATGCTAATAGACAGACAGTCAAAAGTATGACTAGCTATTGCACTTATGTTTGTTTTTTGTCATATTTTTCTTATCGGCCATCAGTTCTACTATAAGATATTTCAAGGTTATCCATTAATTACCGGACATCGTGAAAAGAAAAACATCGTACTTTACCGTAATAGAACTTTGATTATTCCAAATGTAACGTGCCCTAAACTATACGTGCAATATACTTAAAAAAGGTTACAAAGTTATCTCTTCGCGTATTAACCTATATAATTATGTATATATAAAAATCTCGTTTCACGTTGTTTGTGGTCGTACTCCTTCGAAGCGTCTCGACCGATGTTTATGAATGTTTTTATTTATATTTGGTAGGTATGAGAATAGGTCGTAAAGTAGGTATATTTCATACCGCTAGGTAATTAGGGTGTCCCTATCCAGAAAAGTGGTCAGATAGTAATAATAAAGATACAAACATAGTTTTGTGACCACACTGGCTACCGAAATTATTTATTATTATTTTGATTCGAAGGTTAATCGTGAATATACCTATATATGTACTTACCTATTAAAACTCGATTATCTATACTAATATTATAAAGCTGAAGAATTTGTTTGTTTGTTTGCTTGAACGCGCTAATCTCTGGAACTACTGGTTGGAATTGAAAATGATTTCAGTGTTGGATAGCCCATTTATCGGGGAAGGCTATAGGCTATATAAAATTACGCTACGATCAATTGGAGCAGAGCAGTAATGAAAAATGTTGCAAGAACGGGGTAAATTCTCTTATCTTATATGAAGCAGACGAAGTTGCGCGGGTCAGCTAGTAATAGATAAATTGACGTGATTTTTTTACATAACACTGCATTTTTGTATAAGCTTGTTTATATAATTATATTGTTTATCCCGAGGTTGCCACTGGAACGGCCTTCTAATAAAAGAGTAAGCCACAGCGAAGTGTGGCGTTGTAGATTCAGCTAATAGTAGTTTTCCTAAAATAAAAAATAAAGTAAATTGTATGCACACATTGAAAATAAGATTTTGTTTGTAAGCATAATTATCATTTTAGGAGAGTTTCTTTGTCAATCACGTGTTTTGGTCTACCTAGTTTTGGTCCACCGTCAAATTTCTACCAACATATATTGAAGAACTTTACGCAAAATGTGTAAATAAAATATATATTGTAAATCTCGTTTAGTTACTACATCCATAAGCTTAATAAAATGTTCAGGATGATATTGTATGAATAGGCATAATTCTCTAATGTACATGCATGGTAGAGGCAAAATATTGTATTATTTAAACAAGGGCTTACTTACAGCTATCAGTAAAAAGGCTCCAAAGATTGCACGCACACATTTCTTTTGAACCCTAAATGCTTTTTTGATATCTACCGAGTTACCCCACAGTAAGAGACCATATGAGAGTACGGATGAGACATAACCATGGTAATAATAATAATAATAAAAAAAGAAACAAACACAACACGATTTATGGTCGCAATCCAAGATCAAATCATAAAAACAAAGAACTATCAAAAATATACAGGGTGATTTTGAAATCGTGTAATTCCTTTTAACCACGCATTCTAATGGTGATATAGAATAACCCTGACCATATTATTTTTTTATTAGAATTATTTTTTTGTGAAAATTAATGTATCGTTTTTTTTCGTGAAATGGTTTCAGTTAGTCATAATATGTTAACCACCCGAGGCAATTTTATATTTTTACTAATTTAAAAAAAATAAAGTGTCAATTATTAATGTCGTAAGTAATAACGGGCGGTAATTGCCGCGACATACATTCCCCCTCTCGACGCTCACAAAAAATATTTCTTGAATGCTGTGACACGAATTTACGCTTATTAACCTATTTTATAGACGTAAAATTTAAGGTAGCGAAACACGTCTCGTATACCTTCTATCAATTTTTTAGACTAATTCGCCTCTTTGTTATCTTAGTACATGTTAAAAACACATTAAAACATAATAAAATGGTAATAAAACAAAGAAATATCACACAAAATACTATTATTTAAACATAAAGTAACTTGTAGATGAAAAATAAATAACAAAATGATAGGTGAGTAAAAGTTGGGGTTTGAACTACGACCACAAAAATACAAGCCACTGCTTTAATCACTTGGCTATGACACTCACAATGCTGAAGTTTAAATAACTCTTCTAATAAGAATTATAATGATGTGGCAACTTGATTACTTTAAGAATTATTTTTTTAATGCTGTGACACGAATTTACTCGTTTTAAAATTTAAGTTAACAAAATACGATTCGTACATTTCTATCTCATTTTTAGACTTATCCACCTCTTTGTTATCTTAGTACATGTTAAAATACATTAAAACATAATATTTTAGTAATAAAACAAAGACATATTACGCAAAAAACTATTATTTAAACATAAAGTAACTTGTAGATGAAAATTAAGTTACAAAATGAGTAAAAGGTGGATTTGAACCTACGACCACTTCAAGAATTATTGCAACGTGTTTTAATTCGTAGAATAATTTCAATTGACTTGTATAATATTATTATTATTATATTATTATTATATGAGATATGTTTATTGCGTCTTTCTGATATAGCCGTAAGTACCCGACTTACGCCTATATCTGTTGAGCGCGATTTTTTGTAATCCTAATACATATCATTGTCCCACCGGCGGCGAATCGCCCTTAAAACCTCATGCACAGCCGTCCCATTTATTATCTCTGTGCCACCGAAGCTCGTATTAACTATTGAGTAGGTAATTTACGTTGTTACGTAGTATTGTTTGATGAATTCTTTGGATTGGATTCTTACGCCGCCGCGCTGCCGCGCCGCCGCGCTGGATCAACAAGTAGGTACGCAAAGTTGCAGTTATTTACGTATCGTGAAGTTCTGTTCGTGATTTTTTATTTGTTTCATTTACACGGGAACGATTAAATTCAACTCCCAGCGAGTGCTATTTTGTTTAATTTTAACAAACTTTTAACAACCGCATCGTGTTAGGCAATTCCTGCCATTACCACAGATAATATAATACCTACTATACTAGTACCATTACGAAGTAATATTACTTACTTATTTACCTTTTACTTCGCAACCAACACACCAACCAGTAACCAACACACCATTACTAAGGTAACCTAAAACGATATTCGTAATTTACATGTAACATTTGCGACAATTGCGACACCGCTGTATGTGCGGGCAATTGACGAATAAATTATTAAACACTGAGAACTGCACCAGAACTTCATTCCTAATTAAAAGATAATAAAGTTAGAAATCAGAATGTCATCCGTTAAGCGGCTTTATAAAATATCTAATAATCGTTTCATAAAGTCGACTGCAAATAGTGTCTAATGTTAATTGAACTCAAAGTAGACGAAATAAGAGCTATACTTGTTTGTACTTGTTGAGGTAGTGTCGTTTTTTAGCTAACCGACAAACGATGCCGCTATTTTAATTTTCCTAAGAAATAAAACATTATAATTTAAAATAAAATCAGTACCTACATATTTTTATTGTTATTAAGCGCACGTGTCTTTTTCAAGATGTCGTCACTTTCAAATAGAGAATTAGGTGAAATTGTGATGCATTACGCAAGATCGCAGGATTTAAATGAGACCAGGCTATGGTTCCGACATCACAACCCGAGCTCACCTGTACCATCACCAAGGCGGATACTTGTGCTTGTACAGAATTTATTTGGTTATGGACAGTTAAGTGTTCCCAGCCATGCACAAGCACGAGGCATTTTACCGTCTTATGACGAACATTTAAGGCGCCAAATCATAGCATATTTTGCTCGAGAGCCACAATCCAGCACCCGGCAAGCGGCAAGCTGCGTGGCAGCTGCTGAACGCGTCTGGGCAGCATCCCTATCATTTCCAATATGTGCAAGACATGACCGTAGCGGACCTTTCAGCCAGGGTGTCATTTAGTACCTGGTTTTTAGAGATGGAAAGAAACATTTTGTGGACGGATGAGACCACATTTACTAGAATAGGTCTATTATAAGAACATCATAGCCGAGCGGTTAAAACTGTAGATAGTATTTTTGTGGTCGTAGTTCAAAACCCAACGTTTACTCACCTATCTTTTAGTAACTTAATTTTTATCTGCAAGTTACTTTATGTTTAAATAATAGTTATTTGTGTGATATTATGTCTTTGTTTTATTATTATAACATTTATAACATATTTTTATGTATTTTTAACATGTATTTCGATAACAAAGAATACGTAAAGTGTTTCGTTAACTTAAATATTACCGTTGCTCGTTAGGTAGGTATTTAGTTTCGGTACGAATGAGCATCATGAGGCATGAGCCAAGTATCGAGCCCTGGACCTTATGATCGCGATCGGCCAAAACGTAACATATCATTTTCCTTGTTTTGAATTATCATACCTATTATTTGATACGTAAAGTAACTTGCCGACACAATAATGCATGGGGAAATCACTCTTAACATGTAAGTAATAAAGTTTAAAACTATTCAACTACGGCCGCGTCGGCGATTATAAAGGATGACACAAAGGCGACCGCCTGTATTGAAAAGGAAACCTTGCGCCACTAGCACAAGTATTAAAATGGCTTGTTTATGTTATGTGTTTCACCAAGCCGTACAAAAAATTACACAAGTATTAAAATATCAGTTTCATTATTTTTATACTGTCGTGTGCACGCGTCGCGATTATATCGATGCTGATGGTTTGTTTGTTATTAATGTTTATTAAGCTGGAATTGGATATTTCTATCTAGTTATCGACATTAACATGGAATAATAATTATTTTGCTAAACGAGTGAGGTTGTACTTAAAGCTACGTTATTTTATTGATGCGTGAAGTGATTGTGTATCTACTTACGTGTTTGGTTCATACCTACTGAACTGATATTGTTCACATGATTGGATTGATTTTAAGTTCTTTGTGTAGTTTTAGTTAATCTGTGTGATTTCCAATCGCAATTCTGATCTAGAACTATACCAAGGAATTTATGGGTCTCTACTTGTTCAATTATATTGTTACCGTGTTTAATATCTAACATCAACGGTTTTCTTTCTTGTGTATGATATTGCATCATTTTTGTTATCCATATTAATTTGTAGATTATTAAAGTGCAACCAATCTAATAAATTTGTTATTGCTTCATTTATCTCTTGTTCATACGTGTCGACGTTTTTACATTTTACTACGAGAATTGTGTCATCAGCAAACAATATTGTTTGGTGGCAAGTTATGTTGGGAAAATCATTTATATACATGAGAAAAAGGAATGGTCCCAACACACTGCCCTGCGGCACACCGAAATTATTTTTCAGACATTTGCTTCTATATAATGATTTTCTTCCCTTATGAATTTTAGAGATTTCAACACATTGATCCCTGTCCATTAGGTAATCTCTCAACCGTTATATAGTGTGTCTAGGCATCGGTGTGCCACCGCGACTCAATATGTTAATCGTTAATACATATAGAATTAATTACCTATATGCTACGAACAAGCAAAATACAAAAGAAAATTTAATTTAAATCAATCTTTTCAGGACAATGTTTCATGTTTTGGAGATATACAGTTACCTGAAGATGGCATTAATATACATGGTTTGTATATTGACGCCGGCCGCTGGAATATACAAAAAGACATTTTAGTAGATGCATTCCCTGGTACGTATAAATTATTTCTACAAACTTTGCGAATACCTTGAAATATTGTAGCACTAGAATATGGTAGGTACCTACATACCTACCAACATGCATTAAAATCATGTTTTATTGTGTAACGAGGTCTAATCTATCTATCTTCTATATGTTAAGGTCTGTTTCAAATACGAAGTCCCTTTTGACACTACATAGCACGTAACTCTGCACATTTCATACTTTATTTTACTTATTGTACTAAAGACTATTTAAAAATAATTAGAATCTATGCAAAACATGATGCCATTGTTTCACAAACATAATCAACTAATATTTTCTATTAATATTAGTCTTCAATAATTTCACATCAAACAAACATCAAAATAAAATAACATTTTGCTACAATAACATGGTTACGCACTAGGGTATTCTTTTTTACTTTCAGTCATAGTGACGCGACAATATGAATGGGATAAAATCGAACTAACTCGAGGTTAAAACAATTGTCCGAGAAATACTTTGTAAAGGAGATGTTTCACTTTTGTATAGGACGCCGGCTATAACTTGTACATCCTCAGGAAACCTGGGGAATTTCCCCCTAAACACGTTTAGTTAAGCAATTCTTTAATAATTTCTAGTATTTTCGTTGCGCTGAATAAAATATAAAATGTTTGACGTTTGTCGTGCGGACTATCTATGACAAGTTGGTAGATGACATTTATATATTAACTAGAATGCTAGAATTGTCAGAAGTAAAAGAACTCTTGCTGGAATAATATTCACCAAAGAATTGATAATTCTTGTAAAAATTAAAGGAAAACGTATGAATCCGGAAAGTGTATTAAGAAACACCAATTCAGCATTGGAATATTTATTATCAGTCAATATAACATTGACAGTTAATGTCAAACATAAACAAAATGTTTCGTTCCGGAGTGCATCGTGAAAAATCAGTATTATATTAAAAGAATATATTTTTTAATGTTGATTATTTGTTGAAAAGATGTTTAGGTAGTTGAAATGAATAAATGATACTCTAAAACATATTTATTGTTGACATATATATTTATATATTATTTACATCATTATAATTATAGTACTTTCGTACAGTTTTAGATATGAGTTATGAACGCATACAAAATTATTTGACCGAGAACCACCGCCATAGTGAATATAATGGCAATAATATAAAAACTATTATTTCTAAGCGCAAACGTAATTTGACTTAAATTCAGGAAATAATGTACAGGATGTCCGGTAATTAATGGATAACCTGGAATTGTCTTATAATAGACTGATGGCCGTTCAGAAAAAAATATGAGAAAATATCTATCCTAACTACTACCTGAGATATGTGTTTGTTTTTTAATTACCATGTATATCTTTCTTGTATACTACGACCATAAATGAATGAAATCCATCGGTTTTTTGTTGTTTTATTATTAAACATAAATTATGCTAATAGGTAGACAGTCAAAAGTATGCTATGCTAATATAGCTTGCACTTTTTAATATATATATATATATATATATATATATAAATATTCATTTTTCTGAACGGCCTTCAGTTCTACTATAAGACATTTCAAGGTTATCCATTAATTACCGGACAACCTGTATATCGCCGATTCCTGGTATTTCTTGTTACTTTTGGCTGATAGTACATTTCATAGCCGAAAATGAAACATCTCCTTAGCATTTGGTATTAATTATTATTACATTGCATCGTACCTTAAATCCCATTCTGCAAACCCTTAATATATTTTCTTTAATATTGTCTTACGCTTACGGGAATGTTGTACATTACAAGCTCTGCTTAGTTTGGGCTAGATGGTGTTGTGTGTATGTGGTAGAATATTATTATTATATTATATTATTTAAATTGAAACTACTTAATACGGATTTTGTCGCGTTGTATATTTTAGAACACTTTTATTACATAATTTTGAAATATAACACTACTGTTGTTGAACTCTAATTACTACAATTTAAGCTATTTGAATTAATTAAAACTATTTATATTTAGGTTTATACTTTTTTGTCTTGATTGCTTTACACCAGCCATGGTCACGTGGAGACTAAGATGGTAGTTGTCTCAATGCTCTGAAGTATAGTTATTTCAAAGTACCCGAACATAATTTAATCATTTGTATTCCTATTAAGCAGAATAAGCTCAAAGTATCAAGAAACCTAGCTGTGTTTTACTTCTTCTTGGATTTGACTATTTTAATTAATGGATCCTAAGCTGGTGGTAGATTCCAACCATCTTCTCTATAAAAATTAGGATGCTTTTTGATAATATTGTCTCCTGTTTACGCGAATGTTATTCATTGAAATTAAACTACTAAATACGGATTTTATCGCGTTGTTTATTTAACACTGTATTACATAATTTTGAAACTTACTTAGAACTACTATTTAGCTTATAAATTAGTAAAATTCAAGTAGTAGTAGTAGTGTAATAGTTTCAAAATTATGTAACACAGTGTTAAATAAATAACGCGATAAAATCCGTATATAGGAGTTTAATTTCAATGCTTTTTGATTTCAATAGCCTCGCGAAGCATCCTTGGTAGGAATCGGTGTTCTTTAGCGAGTACCTATGGTTTGTTAAATGGTAGGTGGTTGGTCCCCTATTGCACGTGTTCACATACAGCAGACTTCAACAAGCGTTGGTGTTTAACATCATCTATATGTTCTTTTATGCGGGTGCCTATGCTTCTCTTGGTTTGACCAATGTATGAGAGTCCACAGTCACAATCTATTTTATAGACCCCTGCATCTTGTAAGAGTAATTGGCACTTGACGGATGGACGAAGATAAGTCGAGAGATAAGTAATTTTTACAACATTTTTTTCTGTAGTGTTATAGTTAAAATTGTCTAATAAAAGTGTTCTAAAATAAACGACGTGACAAAATCTGTATAAAGTAGGTTTAATTTCAATAGGTATATTTTCTTTATCAGAAATGGATTTGAAGATGCGATAATATGTGGTAATATTGCATGGTTTAAATATCCCAAAGTTTTTAAAGAGTAATCGTCTTGAAAATCAAAATCTGATAAATCACGTTTATTTCACCCTTATACTAAGTATGGAGTAAGTATGTGATACTTAGGCATTAATCAAGGATGAGCCCAGATTTTCTTTTACAATTATATATAACGTAAAACACGTTATATATAACTGTGACTTTTCTATTCTTCAAACTTAGAAGGACTCCTTTTTTGTTTTTCTGTTTTTATAATTTTTGTATCGATTCTACCCACGATAAGATACAGTTTGTTTGGAAAGTTAATCTATAATCGATTTCGTGATGTGTCGATTGATCCGGCCGCGGCCTCTTCATTATCGCTGTTCAACGATCATCTGCCACCGGGGGACTTCGTATTTGAAACGCACTATAATAACAATTTGTTTAAAGAAGTAAATGAGACAACAGAATATCAGCGTCATAGCATAAGTAAAATAAATAATTATGTATTATTCTACTTGCCTAGTTACGTTAAGCTAGGGATCGTAAGAATTACTAAATCTTATTAAATTCAGTAAGTAGATAAAATCACAATTTTAAAAACAAATACATGGCTGCATTAATAACTTTGTAGTAATATTGCTGTTTATATTAAAAAATAAATGCTGCGTCATAAGTTTACGCTTGTCTTTACCCGGATTCGATATCTTGATTGGGCAATGCTGTTGAGTCTTTCATTTATGAGTTCCCAATATCAACACGGGATCTGACAAAGTATCCGAAAGACGTCAATAAGCTACATGTTTACCGACATGCCGATGTACACGTATACCTTGCGCTTTAGTTAGAGATATACTGACGCTATTCGATGTACAGTCACCTGTCTATAACAGGTGACTGTACATCGAATAGCAAATACATGGATACCTTAAGGTCCAAAATACTGTAAACACACGAATTAGAACGAATATGAATGAACTAGATGACGTTGTTTTATAAATATTGCAACGTGTTCTCATTTTAGCAAATAGATAAAAATTATAGTCTTAACCAAAGAGACACTCGTACACAGGGACACAAACAAAATAGCGAGTCATCGAAAATATCTATAAAATAAACTACCCACTAACAATTTATAAATTAACTAGCTTTAGCGCGTGGAATAGTTACATTGGGCAGCATTTTTAATTTTAAGAAACTTATTTTGCACTTCATACCCCTATAAATGACATGGTTTACTGCAAATAGCTTATTTTAATACATTTTTAGCCTATGTCCTTTTCCAAGGTCCAGTTTATCTATGTACCAAATTTTATCAAAATAGGTTGTGGTTTAGGCGCTATAATAACGAATTCAAATACAATGTTTCATCCCTTATTTCAACCCCATCATACCCTTTTTTACAACAAAAGGTAAAAAATGTCCTTTCCCAAGATCTTGCCTATCTTTGTATAAACTTCATCAAAATCGGCTGTGGTTAAGGCGCGATATTCTATGCAAAATTTCATACCTTATTTCAATTCCTTCATGTCCTTTTTTACAACAAAAGGTAATCTATGTCGTTTCCCAAGGTCTAGTCTATCTCTGTACCAAATTTCACCAAAATCGGTTAAGTATTTTAGGCGCGAAAGCGTAACAGGCAGACACAGACAGTTACTTTCGCATTAATAATATTAGTAGGGATTTGTTACTCTTTGCTTCTTGTTTTACCCTGAAATGTGTTCTTTTTTAAATAAACTATTGTAAGTAGAGATTAAAATTAATTTAAGTAAATTTATCAACATTGAGTTATTAAGAAATCTACTTTTTTTATTTTATACTAGTACACCGACATCTATTATGATATAAATTAACTATTTAACAGTTCTTGTATCGATTTCCGTTAGATGGCGTCAATTACCGGCTTATAACATTTTAGTTTTGAAGTAGATATGCTTTTCTTGCAGCTAACTGTACATACATACATAATATAAATAATAACAAAATGACGCAGGGTCGTATAAGAAAATGTATTATTTGTTCTGTACCTACATTATTTTGCCAGGTCAAATGAATCCGCCGCTGCCTGTTATATGGTTCAAGCCTGTACTTCATCTGCCGAAGCCTGATCCCCGCTATGAGGCACCTCTGTACAAAACTTCGGAGAGAGCGGGCGTATTGTCAACTACTGGACACAGCACCAACTTTGTATTGCCTGTACTTCTACGTACAGACCATCCTAGTAGTTTCTGGATTATACGTGGTACAGCTTTACTCACACAAATCACTGACTGAACAGTCAGTGAGCAACAGATATGTTTAATCTTGTAGCAATTGAAATGTGACGCCAATCAAACGCCTAAATTGTATTGGCCAGCTAGTCTCAAGGTGCGAATCCAATGACGCCTATAATCTGTATTCGCAGATCGTAGCTGCAGTCTGGCAGCAATTCTACTATAAATCCAAGAGAAATCAATTCTGAGGGCTGGGTACCGTCTCCTGCGATCCTTTCATACCTTGACCTGCAGGCCACGGTTCCCATTATTTCATCGAACCAGGGCGCGTTGACACATAATTTAGTGCAATCTGAAGAACTTATTTCTGCTCCCAACGTATTACAAAGTTGATTAACATCTCTTCTTTATTATTAAAGAAGAGTTGTTAATCAACTTTGTAACTAACATCTACTTAACTATCTATGTTTCAGCCCTTGCAGGTTATCGAAATAACCTGGTCAAGAGTTCTTACATTAAGTTTCTAAATGTCTGTTTATTACCATGTCAGCTACCTTCTGCGGTTACAATCAGCAAAACCAATTGAACTCGCACCATAATAAAACACAAAAATTGGCGATAATACTCAATAGTGTTTAAACATAGTTGTTTAAAGTTGATTGTTAATTAATTCTATTTTAATTATTTTAGTATTTCATTTATGAATATAATATATACTGTATAACTAATAATTTTAATCGACACATAAATGCAATGTAGTGAGTGATTATTGGAAATAGTTATAGTTGAATAGACATGCGATTATGTGCGAGTTGACTCGCATCGTTGTCGCGTGTCTGCAAGAAGAAGATGATAAGATTAATTTCGTATCCATGTTTAATAATTGCATCGGCGGAAATTTGGTAAATGTTTAAATTACAAAACATTATAAAAGCTAATTATGAAGTTAGTAAGTAAATTAAAATTACGTTAGATGAGTCGACATCTTTTTATTAATATTTGCGCCGAGATATAAAATTTAATTGATTAGGTACGTTTATAAATAACTTAACATGATATTTTAGATAATATTAATTATACCAGGATTTTTAAAATTGCATTTAAACAATTGAGGTGTACAGAGGCGATAACCTCTACACATTTTAACTATTTCTTTGTATGTCCAGTAGTTACATTCGTTTAGACGAGTATTAAACGTAGACAACTACGAGTATTAAACGTAGACAACTACGAGTATTAAACGTAGACAACTACGAGTATTAAACGTAGACAACTACCTAACATAGTGTTGTTATTTTTAATGTTCTTTGTTTATTTACTTATGTTATATACCCTCGAGTTTTTTTATAATACAAACCCGCACTAGGAATAATTCCTATGTCGCGAAATAAATAATACTTTATTTTTAAATCTTGTACTTTATTTTTTTTACCTTATATAGTAAATGTACTCTATTCGGTCAAAATAAAGGTGGCATCCCTATACTCCATTTGGTTAGGTACTTATAAAGGTAAACAATCTTGATGTGACTTTTTACACAAACACATATTAAACTAATAAACTACTGCTTAAACGGTTAAATTAATTTTTAATAGTAATCGTTAATGTTATATTTACATTGATCTTTAGCAGCATTTTATTTTTAAACTGAGTTTTTGGATAAAAAGCCACATCAAAATTGTTTACCTTTAGTTAAGTACCTAACCAAATGGAGTATAGGTCGAACCCACAACACAGCACGGCGGCAGTGGTGAGGTGACCAATAAACACCACAAGGTCATGTTCTTCAGAGTAATGGACGTTAGATATGTATTATTTGATGATTCAACTCGACGCGTTCGGTTGACCGCATGTCTTTCCAATTGCCACGTACCGATTTTTTTCATGAAATGGTTTCAGATAGTCATATGTTAACCTCACGACACAATCTAAATATTTTACTAATTTAAAAATAATAACATAACAATAACTGATGTCGTAAATAATAAGGGGCAATAAAAAGAACCACCCGTTATTATTTACGACATTAATTATTGATATGTTATTTTATTTTAATTAGTAAAAAATTAAAATTGCCTTGGTTGGTTGACTATCTGTCACCATTCCACGAAAAAAATTGTACATTAATTTACAAAAATAAATAATTCTAATAAAAAAAAATATGGTCATGTTATTCTATACCACCAGTAGAATGCGTGGTTAAAAGGAATTATACGATTTCAAAATCACCTGTATATTACATTTATACTAATATCATAAGGCTGAAGAGTTTGTTTGTTCGTTTGGTTGGTTGAACGCGCTAATCTCAGGCACTACAGGTTCGAATTGAAAAATATTTCAGTGTTGGATAACTTATTTATCGAGGCAGGCTATATGGTATATAACATCATGTAACGACCTACAGGGCCGGCACAGTAACCATAAACGCGAGTGAAACCGCGGGCACATCTAGTTTTTTATAAAAGCGCTTCTAGCACATTCTATTATGAGTCGATAACATCAGACATTTTGAACTCACTTGATAATTATTTTTGGTGAGAGACAGTTTTCGCTAAATATGTTCTTACAAATACGTTAGCCCAAGGATATATTGTTCCGGGAGGCTGTTCTTAAAGCGGCTGTGGAAGCTAATAATTGCGACGAGGAGACTCTTCTGAAGATGGATAGCGATCTTAGATACTCGTACTTACTGACAGGGTCACTAGAAGATAAAGTAAATGAGTACCTATTAAAACTGTGATCATTTTCAAAGCATTTGTTATCATTTGTAGGTATTATTCAGACTAAGCTTAAAAATTATTTAATTAGGTAAATAGATTGAAACTTTGGTAAACATATTAAATATATTATCTTAATACGTCTCTGGAGCCATTCACGTTTACTGCAGTGTATTTAGGAGCCATTTCAAATTGTAAAAGGAAGCTCCTTCGCTTATTTAGTTTATTTTGTTGGCCAAATTCTGAAATTTGTAGTAAAACATATCAATGTGAAAGTGAAGGAGAATAAAGCGAGATTACACAAAGGCCCCTACTTGTTTGCTTCTGATATATGTATACTTTCTTTCATTACTAACGAAGTGCCATGGGCGCCTCTGGGATTTAGCGATTGGAGCAGCCGCTCAGTTCCGGCCGGCCATGATTATATATACTTACTTACATACTTCAAATTAACGATGTTAATTATTAGACGGCACGAGATCGCTTACCTCGTCGGTTTCAGAACCACCGTCGTTTGGCCGACATCCATATTGACCAGATATTGGATTTACCGCAACTCTACAAGGTTGGGAACCAACTTATTGAACACTCTTTTGATAGCGATCAATGCGCTGAAGCTCGTTGAACATTGGTCATACATATTAGTCCACATTATTTTAAAAATTGCCTTCAGAGCTTAGGGCTCGGTTTAAACACAAGTATGGTGGAGAAAGTGCCACCTATTTGACCTTCTTTGCTGACCTTGAGAAGTTTCTTGAGGATGAGTGTAGGATGTCTGACAATTCTGGGGTTGTACAGTCAGTTCGACATCAACCACCCCGTCACGAGACCAGGGCCGTACTAACTCGAGGTAGGTACTCATGAGAGACGTTTCTCCACTCGTTTTGCAGCTGTCCAGGGTGATAGTGATTGTAGTGATTGTTTATATTGTAAGGTCACGGGGCATAACATTGTTTCTTGTAAGGCTTTTGGTAATTTGCATGTGGCATCCCGTCGCAGGATTGCCAACTTAAGGAGATTATGTTTCTCTTGTTTGGGAAATCATTTTCAACGAGATTGTCCTAACCCTCGCCCATGTACAAATTGTGGTGGGAGACATCTCGCAATGTTATGTGCCAATACAAATGGCGTTAGACGCGAGTCACCCACGGGCGGCTATGTTGCACGTGGACACCGGGACGACACCCGCGCTTTGAAGTCACGTTCTCCGCCCAGCGTTGGCTCTGGAGGGAGAGCTAATAGACGCTTAGCGCCTCCCCCACGTGGCGCGGATTATGCGGCTGCTGAACGCCGGCAATCCCCGAGGCATCGCCGTACGCCTTCGCCACCTTTGGCAGAACGTCACCAACTTGAGTCACGCCCGCCGCAGTTCGGGCGGGTATCAAACTATGACCCACCACCGATGGCGCGCTGACCGGTACACAGGGCCTACGAGGAATTTGAGCCTTACCCTCGACTTTAAAGGCCAGCCCCTGGTTGCGGTGATTGGTCACCACCCAGGTGGCAATAAGAAATCGACATCTGCCCCAACAATGCATACTTCTATTGTGGTCCGTGCTTGTTGAACACAGGTGTCGCGTTCCCTCCTGTTGATTCTCTAAGCCCTTTTTTCGTTTTACGGCTGTTGCTATGGAGAATGTTTGGCCAGTCATCCACAGGCACAGCTGTCAGCTGCTGTGGTAAATTTGTTGTCGGGTTTGAACCTGGCAGACCACAAGTTTGGCGTACATGAACCAGTAGATTTGCTACTTGACGTCTTGGGTACGATAACTTTTGAGTAAAGGTCGGGTCTTGCAGCCAGGAGGCCTGATGGCCATACCACCCATATTTAGTTTTGCTTGACAGAACCTGTACCAAGGGTTCTCCCTCCACTGAACATGATAATGCTTTGGTAACAGGCTCCGGTCTCTGAAGTGGTTCAGAGGTTTGGAAAGCGGAAGCGCTACCTTTTCATGTAGATTCGGAACATGAGGCGTGCTTATTGTTTTACCAGAATAACACTGGTCGCCCCCCTTCCGGCCGAATCATAACAAGATTACCGTTCTATTCTGTACGCCCGCTTCTTGATACTTCGCGGCCCACTGCAGAGAAACGCCTTTTAGCTATAGAACGTGGTATGAATAGGGATCCGCTTTGAAATCATCAGTACATTCATGCTAGAACATGAAGAGTTAGGACACATGTCGGTGTCTAATTTGGATTAGCGTTCAGTGGAGCATTTATACCTCCCGCATCATGCGGTACTCAAGGCACCTACTGGGAAGCTGCGCACTGTATTTGATGTACATATAGCTTCTTAACCGTTAGTACACCGGCCATTAAGTATAACTCTTCAGTTGGAAATCTAAACGGTTTATATATGACTGACGGACTGTATCACTGACGGACTTATAAACTATAAGTTCAGGATTACTTTCGAATTAACATTTTGATAAGTATAAGCAAACTTTTTAGATTAAACTAAATGAAAATGACGAGATAAGTCCATTAATCATTAAAAAAATAATAGAACTACAGTAAAAGATAAAATTATAGCCGGGAAAATAAAATTTATGCATACCTAGTCTGAAATTCGTGTTATTAAAGGAAAGATTAAAATAAATTAGTTTTATATTTTTCTTCATTTGCTTTTTAAATGATTGTTACTAATAGTATTCATCATTAATCTTTTAAACTCGTCAAAAGTTTCGTAATCATAAATATGGATACTTCGTCCGAACAAGCCGCTCAAATTGTGGCATTGGTGCGGAAAGCCTTGGATCAACAAACGATTGCTAGAAAGGGGCACGCCAAGACGCCATAGTAATTTGGGCCCACAGTGGACACCTATAAAGGTTAATGATAATAATAGTAAGCAATGCCAATAATTAATTAGCATAAGAAGTGATTTACAAAAACTTGGCATTTTAAAGTTATCAAATCTTCTTATACCTCATCAATACAATTTATATTAAACATGTGCTACATTATTTTACACAGTATTTTAATTTATTGATGAGTACAATCTATTAAATAAATAAAACAGAATACATTTCAGTTTTATATCTTCTAGGTAAAAGTCGTCGATATGAACCGCAATAAATAAACACTAACCGTCACAATGGAGTTGCAAAACAAGCAATTATATTGACATTTACGTTTTCTGGCATCATACAAGTTAAAGATGGTGCTGTCATAATAAACACAAAACCTTGATACATCGATAATAGACATTATTTTAAGTTAATCAAAGCAAACTTGCTAATCTAATAATAATTATTATTATTAGTTTTTGTATTATTTTTGTATAAAAATTAAATGAACGATTAAAGTAATAATTATATAATATAGCAATATTAAATTACTATTTCGATTAATTGCCTGTCAACATATTTTGTAGATGTACTTGTGCACCTCTTGGCCTAATACTGGCATGCCTCTTTAAATTTAAACCAGTCTAGAGTCGTTTCTAGAGTATACCGAAGATTTGTAGAGACAGGTTCTTACAAAAGGAGACCCGGTACCGGCAGAACTCGAGCAACCACCCGTCATGAGGACCGACTTATTGTTTCAACTTCCCTACGAAATCGTTTCCTCACGTCAGTAAACATCAAAACAAAGCTGAATGAAGTACGTGGAGTAAACGTGAGTGCACGAACAATAAGAAGGAGGTTTAAGGAAGCGGCGATCACCCCTTTTAGACCAGCAAATGGTCCAAAGCTGTCTGCAGTTCACAGACACGCTCGTTTAAGTTCTGCGTGTGAACATCTTAATTGGACGGAAGAGCAATGAGCCTCCATATTATTCACCGATGAGTGTCGGACATGTTTAAATGGTGCAAACGATCGCAGAAGAGTCTATCGTCGACGTAGGGAAAGATATGCTCAAAGTTGCATTGACGAGCGTGTTCCTTTTGGAGACAGTTCGTGTATGGTGTGGGGTGGCATTTCGATGATCGGGCGAAAGGAACTTGTGTTTATCGACATGATTCGTCAAGACGGTAGAAGAGGTGGTTTGACGGCACAACGCTATATAACAGAGGTTTTAGAAGCTAACGTGGTAACTAACATGGGATAAATAGGCTAAAGTTTTACTCTAGTGCAAGATAATGCCCGACCCCACGCCGCTGCACAAGTTCGACAATATTGCGAAGAGGTTGGGATACATACCATGAATTGGCCAGCACGCAGCCCGGATCTTAATCCCATTGAACATGTTTGGGACAGTTAAAAAAAAGCTGTATATCCGAGAAATCCTGTGCCCATAACAGTGGCAGCACTAAGAACAGCGATTTCACAAGAATGGAACAATATTCCGCAAGACCGTTTAATAACCCTAATCAGATCTATGCGGAACCGATTAGAATCTGTAATAAGGGCACGTAGAGGCAATACAGCTTTTTAAAAGCAAAAAGACCTGTGCTTTAACTTTTTTTTTTATTGTAAATACCAATTTTTTTATAAACCAACCAATTTTTGTTACATTTATCGATTTTGTTAAAAAATATTGAATGGTCCTTTCCAGTATACAAACATACACTTACGGATATGATACTACGCAGTTATGAAGTTAACGAACCAAACTATAGGTTTCAATTTAAATTTGTATAAAAAGTTTGAATATTTGGTTAAAATGTTTATTTCAAAGGCGTCTTGAACATTGATGCAGTTTATGAGCCCGTCAGTGAAACATAACCTATATCAACGATCTTTGAGCTCTTTCTAGGTCTAGAAATGTAGTTTTTATTGCTCCACCCCAGACTGGTAAACAGTATGTTAGGACAGATTGTGCTAGTGAGCTATAAATTTGCTGAAGAAGGCTTTTCGATGTAATGTGGCGTAAGGTTTTAAAAGTCCAAATCATTTTCCTTGTCCTTGACATTGATAATTCAGTATAGTTATGCCAGGACAGACGCTGGTCAACCATTACTCCTAAGTATTTAATAAATTTTACTTGTTCGATCTCCACGCACAATTAAATGGAGTCTCCATTTGATTGTGCGTGGAGGAAATACTTAGGAGAAATACTTAGTAGATGTTGGCAATAGTGAATTCTAATTTTAAAATTTTGTGTTGGTTGTGAACTCTAATACTTAAAAAAGTAATAAATGTTGTTTTTTTTGTTTGTATATTGGTTAAAAGATTATGGTTTTTGGTATTCGACAGCGCGATTTCTGCTGTTTTCTGGATATTTTTTTCTATTATGTGTCTCTAAATACTACTGCGGTATCGTCTGCGTAAGAATAAATCTGAGCTATTTTCATATCACACAGAGTATTTATATAAACTAGAAATAAGGTCGGGCCAAGGACACTTCCCTGACCCGTATAATACAATTTCTTCCGAACTAACATAATTGCCAATCTTAAGTTTTTATCTCCAATTATTTAAATAGCTTTTAAACAATTCAAGTGTTGTTCCTCGTATGCCGTATGTTTCTAACCTGTCTAGAAGAGTTGGGACAGAGGCCGTGTCGAAAGCTTTTTTAAGATCGAGGAAAACAGCAAGGCACTTGTCTCCTTTGTCAACTAAATGGTTACAGGAAACAATCGCCAACACTGGATCGTCAGTCGATCTACCCTGTCTAAATCCAAACTGAGTAGGTGATAATAGGTTAAATTTATTAAGATAGTTTATAAGACGTGAGTTAATTATTCTTTATATATAGATACAGAAGGTAAGACCAAAATGGGTCTATAGTTCGACGGATCTGTCTTGTCCCTACTACTTTTGTAGACTGGTGTTATTAGTACTAGTTTTAAAGCATCAGGGTAGACAGCATCCCATCCTTAGTCCAGCCAACGCGTCACATTCACACAGTACGTGTGATATGGACTCGTCCTGTTCACCTCAGGCTCTGCAGATCAAATTGTTGCCAATCTCAATCTGCACAGGAAGTCATTGGTAACAAAATGGCCAGTGAACGCAGGAGCGTTCACCGTCCTCCACCTGTGGTGCCGTCGCAGCAGGAGCCTCCTCCTCCACGCTGGCATCTGGGATCTTAAACGAGCTTTTGTCCATTCCAGCATGGAGACAAAAGCCGCCTGCTTATCTGATCTTTATCGAATTTACGTTTCTGCTTTTTTATTATATAGTTACAATAATTCCGATATGGTTTATCCTATCCTAATCCTAACTAATATTATAAATGCGAAAGTGAGTTTGTTTGTTTGTTTGTTACGCTTTCACGCCTTAGCTACTGGACCGATCATCATTAAATTTCGCACACACGTTGTCAGGGGTATAGAAAAGGACATAGGGTACCTATCATCCAGAAAATAAGTACTGTTCCCGAGGGATACAAAAAGTAACTTATAGACATTCGTTCGCTATAACAACTCGGCGTACTGATATGAATGAATTACAACGTGATGCCTGGAGTACAGAGAAAGGGATTTTCTATATCCCGGTAGAAATCAGATATCCCAAATAAAATTCGTTCCCAAGTTAGGTTAGGCACATCTATCTAATAATAACATTCAGCTAATTAAGCTATTTCGGTTCACTTATTTAAGGTAGGTAATTGACAAAATTGTCGTAAGAAGTTTGGTATTATATAGTGTTGATATCAAATGAAAATATATTTCTTATACTAAAGTACCTTTAACGTTTAGTATTATAATAACTCGATAGATGGCGCTGAAACGCGATATCGATTTGCGATGTTCAATGTAGTAAATAAAATTAATTTACTCCAAAATTCGACAGATGGCGCTAAACACGTTACATAGTATCATTTTGTATTGTCTATGGCTATATTAAACTGATATTGTATCGTGAATTTTCGAGAAAGGAAGTTAGGGGAACGTGTTAATGGGAAATAGCAATACATGTTTTCGATTCATTTGTTTATAAATATTGATTTGTAATCGTTTATTAATTTGTTACTAATATTCTAATAATATTGTTGGTTATGGAAGGCGTCGTAATCAAGTGACGTCACGAATCACCCAATTGAGCGGGTTATAAAAGCGTGTTCAGAGCGCAACGAGTCACTTTGACATCGAGTGGCGGACGGAACGGACGTGCGGAGTGATAGTTGTTGGGTGATATCAATTATTATGTTTAACTTTATTTGTTCATGTATTTCTTTAATTATTAACGATTACAATAACTATCCTGCAAAATTGAATGATTATTTGTTACAATGAAAGTATGTTTGTTATTTTTTTTAGGCTATTTCACTTCTGATTACTAACATCAGAAGTGGATTAAAGATTCCTTTGCTCACAAGGAATAGAACTAGGTTCAGGTGTTTGCAAATAAAATTCTCTTTTAAGGTTATATCTACATGACGCTGTCACATCATTGATTGTGGCACAAACGATTGTAGTAGAAGAACGCGTTTTACGTCCATGATCGCGAGCGTTCCGTGATCTGTAAAGCCATTCAAGTATGCGGAGTCATTTTTTTGGCTACTGTCCGTCAATCTTCTGAGAATATTGTCTCACAGTTGAAAGTGTTGGAGTACCGTTCACAGGTAATAGTGACACCAGATGCTATGAGTACTAAAGTATCTACTGAGCTGGTAAGAGCGATATAATCTTAAGGTCTGTAAATAATCATCTTAATTATTTTTATTCAAGCGAGTTTTATGTAATCCTGTGGTTCGAAGAGAAGATAGAGGACGACCGAACGGTTACACGTGAATGGAGCAGACCAAAATTAATGTGTCAATGACAACCGACAGCCGCCACGTGCACATCGGCAGGATGATCTGGTGTTGATTCTGTGTGGTATGCAAACTTTGTGCCTATGCCAACGGTCATTATGAGGTATGTGAACTTTATGCATATGCCAATAGTCGTTGTGAGGTACTCAACCTATGAGCCTATGCCTACAATTATTGAATTTGTGTGGTATGCGAACTTAGTGCCTATACCAGCAAACTTTGAGCCTATGCCTACAATGTTTGAATCGATGTGGCTCACGCCTATGCCTACAATGTTCAAGTGAAAATGAAAACCAACTGTACACTGGGACTACCAGCCGTTGATTAGGCAGGTCCATCTTCCAGATCTAACGAGGATATCAGAGCGTCAGGAGAATTCGTGTTGGTTTTGGAAGACGTCGTAAACAAGTGCCGTCACGAATCATCCAACGAGTAATTTTGACATCGAGCGGTGGACGGAACGGACATGCTGTGTGATCGTTGTTCGGTGATATCAATTATTATGTTTAACTTTATTAATGTCGTTCTTTAAGGTTGTTCATTTTGCTTTGAGCGACAGTTTATCATTTATTATTTTTAAATTCCTTATCTTACTTCTAATTTTATTTTAAGTTCATTTTATTTTGTTTGGGTTGAAAGAGAAAGATGGAATAAGAATGATAATAATGTACCTCCCAGTAATACCGACTATTACCACGGTGTTCTTCAACAAAACCGCAGCCGGAGTACGGAGTCGCGCGAATCACTTCCACATGCGGTCACGACCCCGCCGAGGTTATGAAATGGCAGGCCACTACACGTCAAGACCTTTGTTTATAAGCCTTACTGGACTCCCTCCCCTTCCTAGAGGAGAGACGGACACGACACAGAGGCGCGCGTGGGAACCTGCACGCCGCCTCTCGGACCTGATGCTGATTGGGTGGCGGGCAGGCCCACGAAGCCCCCCGCCCCCAGTTCAAACCTCAGGGTAGCTGGAGGTCATCTCATGCCCTCCGGCGCCCGGCTCTGCGGTTGGGGAGAGGGTTTAAGCGCTCATCCTCCCGCTCCGCCGCCTCCTTGATGGAAATTACTTCCTCACAGAAGGAGGCGACGGCGTTTCACGACCTCTCACTCCGGACCATAGACTGAACTACGGCCGGGAGCGAGAAGACAACCAATCCGACTGCCGCGATCAACTCAAAGCGCTGCGATGCCCAGGCGAGGCAATCCGCAAAGTGTGTAGAGCCGTGTCCTCAACAACGTCGCGGCAGTCGCCGCAGTGGTGACAACCGGGCGGCGTCTCTTGCTGGCCTATGCGACACAGGAACTGGCCAAAACCATCGTGGCCAGTCATTACCTGTGTCACCCGGTAGGTGAGGATGCTATGCCGCCTCTCCAGCCTCAAAAACGTCCCGTTTAGCGTTTAGCGCCACAATTGTGGCGTGCCTGAACATAACCTTATTTAACTTAATCTACTTTTACGCGAGCGAAGCCGCGGGCAAAAGCTAGTAATAATATAATAATAATAATATCAGCCCTGCATTATACTGTCCCACTGCTGGGCACGGGCCTCTTCTCACTGTGAGAAGGGTTAAGCCATAGTCCACCACGCTAGCCTAGTGTGGGTTGGCAAACTTCACATATCATCGAAAACATTATGGAGAACTCTCAGACATACAGGTTTCCTCACGATGTTTTCCTTCACCGTTAAAGCAAGCGATAATTAACTATTTAATACGCATATAACTTCGAAAAGTCAGAGATGCGCGCCTTGGGTTCGAACTCGAGACCTCTGCGTGGCAGTCCAACGGTTTCCCACTAGGCTATCGCTGCTTAGGCAGTATAGTTGACATTAAATGTCAACGTAAAGAGATACCCGCTCTTTGTCTTTGTGTGTACATTTCAAATATACTCGTGTGCGTGTGCGTGTGCGTGTGCGTGTGCGTGTGCGTGTGCGTGCGCGTGTGCGTGTGTGTTGCGGTGTGCAAGTGTATTGTGTATGTATGTTTTCCCAGTTTATTATTAACATAATAAGTTTTCTGTTTCTTTATAGTCAAGCTCCAGCAGCCATTCCTTCACTAATGATTTACATCTATCCTTTGTTAGCGAATAGCTTGACAAAATTCTATTTAATTTGTTATAGAGATTACTGCTATCATAGCAATAGAAACGGCGCAAGAAACTCGTATGCAACAGTTGCTTTTCGCAAACCCTATCTTTTCTACGAACATTTTTATTATTTCCGTAGTTTATTTGCGAATGTTTTTTGACGACAGTATTTAGGATGAATAGCTGTCGGACCGTTAGCACTTTTGTTAGCTTGTCAAGATCAGTCGTAGGATAAAAGAAAGGTTTTGTTAGTTTTGTGTTAAAGTTACTAACTTTTAAAATCGCTCTTTGAGCTCGTTCAATTTTGAGGAAATGCGTTTTAGTAGCACCTCCCCATGAGGTAATGCAGTAAGCAAATTGTGATTGTGCTAAGGCGAGATATACGGATTTGATCAATATCAGAAGTTAGATATTTTGTAGCCTTCTTTAGTACTTCATGTTTTGACGATAACACCTGGACAGTTTTTTTTAGTTCTTGGTTCTCTATAGAAAGGTTATTTATTTCTTCATGAGCTGCATTTAGTTGTTGAGTAAGTTGGTTAATATGTTCTTTTAACTCTTGAATCTCTGCATTATTTTACTCAGTTGATATGTTAGGAAGACTACTACTAGTGGTGCCATCTAGTTTGGAGCTATTTTCATCACCGCTAAGAATCTCTATCATAGAACGAGTACGTGTCTTTCTGAACGTTATGTTATCAAAGAAATTCATATTTAAAATTTCTGAATAAACCTCAAAAATCGTTACCAATAACTGAGATTCGATCTTGAACCTTAACGATGTTAACGCAGAGGTAGTATCCACTACGCCAGCAACACAATTATATAAAGTGAAAATAGGGCTTCTTTATTTAATAGCCACAATGCGAATGAAGTGTTTTGATTGGCCAGAGCTTTGTCGATGCACAAGTTTAAATAAAATGAACGAGCACTTTTTTTCATTTTTGTATTCACTGATTTTAGTTGTATTTTCACAGTTTAAACATTAATATGTTTGCACTAATGTTGTAAGATTGTTATTTCAATGTAATTTAAACTATTAAAGTTACTTTTGTTTAGTAACTCACTGTTTTGATGCTAGTTAGGATTTCCGCTTTTTATTTTTAGGTAAACCACTTTGTATATACTTTCACAAACGATATACGGTGCACGTTATATAGTTTTTAACATATATTAAACATAAAAAGTGACGATAATCACTATTTAGTATTTTTATCCAAAACTGTCTGGGTACAGATCTTTTTTTGCGTTTCAAATATAATGATGTTTTTGAGGACTGCGTCCAACTGTGGTGCGTGTTTTGTAAACATATATAATACATATATATAGCTTAGATGATCGAAGCAAACATCAAGATCGAGCCAGAGAAGAATTGATTATTAACAGCAACATGATGTTAAATACCGAATTTGGTATTTGATCTGTTGAACTCAACTGGGTAAAAATACTAGGTGTTCTAAATAAAACAACTGTATTCTGAACTGAATTGTCCTGCTGGTCAAATTAATTAAAAAATAACTTGGGCTTATATAGTGTGCTCGGTAACGAAACCATAGCGCGATGCAGCGGAATGGAACAACGCTATCTATCGACGTTGACCTCAAACATTTTATGCATACAATCATGGTTTGATATTTGACATATCGCCCGCCAAGGACATTATTGACAGAATGTCCTTCGCAGTATTTGACATTACAATTTGTTCTTGCATAAGTCACTTAACTATTAATCGCAACTACACAGAATTGCCTCACAACAGTAGAGTACATAATAACTTTTGTAAAATATCACCTTAAATTGTAACTAATAAATTTATCCATAAACAGACTTAATTTGCTCTATATTTAACAAAGTGTATAAAATAAGATAATATAATTGTAACAGTTGTATAAGTTGATCTAAAATTAAAAGTTGCTTACATGATATGATTTTGAAATAACAATGAATAGATTAAAAACACATAAAAGGTATACAATGCATGCAATGCAATTGCCAAAGATTATACAAAAATGACCTCAGATGATTATTCGGCAACTGGCAATACACATAATTTGAAAATTGGGCGTTTAATTACCGAACATTTTGTGCGTACTGTGACTACCCGAGTAATATCGTCATCACCAGGATGTTTTTCAATTATGCGACCCAATAACCAACGACATGGGGGCAAATCGTCTTCCTTTATTAGTACTATGTCACCTATCTTAGGCTCTGGGACATGGGAAGACCACGTGTACCGATTCATAAGGTTAGATAGGTACTCATGAGACCAACGATTCCAAAACGATTGCAACATTCTTTGTATCAATTGCCAACGCGATAAATAACTGACATTTGCACTCTCATGTTTATTGTCCGGAACACTAACTATAGGCTCTCCTATCAAGAAATGTCCGGGAGTTAATGGAAGAGGTTCACCCGGATCCATTAAGAAGATAACACTCATTGGCTTGGAGTTTAAACATGCTTCAATTTGACTCAATAGTGTACTTAATTCTTCATAAGTTAGTGTCGCATCGCCAATCACTCGCTTAAGGTGAAATTTTGTGGATTTCACTCCTGCTTCCCAAAGTCCGCCAAAGTTGGAACTGTGAGGAGGAATGAAATGCCATTCAGTGCCCTGTATTTCTAAGGTTTCTGTAATTTCTCTTTGTATGCTTGACAACTGCTTTAGTTGTCTAGACGCACCTACGAATGTGGTGCCATTGTCACTCCACATATTGGCACAGTGACCTCGTTTAGATACAAAGCGACGAAATGCCGCCAAAAACGCTTGTGTACTCATATCGCTTACCACCTCTAAGTGGAGAGCGCGAGTGGCCATGCAAACAAACAAACAAATGTAGCCTTTATAAGAACGATGGCCACGTCCTTTCGTAGTCCTAATATTAATGGGTCCGGCATAATTAACGCCACTATTTAAAAATGGTCTGGCTGGAGTACAGCGTACAGACGGAAGAGAACCCATGAGCTGATTTCTGGTGAGGGCCTTTTGTTTGGCACAAGTAACGCACTTATTAATATGCTGTTTTATCAGATGCCTAGCTCCTAAAATCCAATAGGCTGACCTAAGATAGTTAGTCATCATCTGAAGACCACCATGCAACGTTTGAATCTGAGAATCCGCTACAATGAGATGTGTAAGATGACTAGAATGTGGGAGAACTATAGGGTGTTTAATGTCCTGACTCATTTGTGACTTCTCAAGTCTACCTCGAGCTCTAATTATTCCTTTGTCGTCAAGGTAAACACAGAGTGATTTTAATTTACTGCTTTTTAATTGTATATAGCCTTTGTCCTTTAGCTGTTTGTATTCTATTGTAAATATTTCTTTCTGCATTTTTATTATACAACTATCCAATGCTTGTTCTATTTCTTCCCTTATAAGTAACTCTTATCTTTTCCTTTTTTCAGAAACCGTCGACAATATGCAATTACTCTCAACAGTTTTTGAAGATTAGAAAATCTTTCAAAAATACCCTGCTCTGGAGTTGTTGCTATATGTGTCTTAACGGATTGTTCTAAATCTGTACTCATATGAATGGACTTATTATAAATTATGTTTTTTTCTTAAAGGTGCAGTCAAACAGCCGGCGTGCGCGGGGCGTGCGCGTGTCCCGTCGTGTTGTAATGTACTGAACTATATGAAAGCGTTCACACAGCCAGCGCTAGAGCGAGCGCGGGGCGGGCGCGGGACCGGCGCAGCGCGGCGCGGTGCGGGCGCGCGTTCGGCGCGCGTATTACGCATGCGTGGTATAAACCTTTCAACACACTGTATCGCTATAAGCTAATTGAAAATAGTATGAAATGAAAATAACATACCGTGTCAATTGAAAATAATAACATTTTATTTGACATTTTTCATTAGTTACTACTATGAGATTTATACACAAATAAAGAAATATTACCTCCATAAAATATATATTAATATGAAATGTGTACTTTTATTTTGTATGAAACATAGCATGTAACATTAATTGGTGGGCATGTGTGAGGGTCGTATTATACTGTCGGTATATAGCAGTATCATGAATTAAAAAGAAGTATTATTTTTAATGCTTCCTGTTTTTTCCCCATGATCATCATTCACAACTGTGTAAATATCAGTAAATTTACTTATTTTGTACTTTGGAATTATTGGACTACAATGTATTTATGGAACAAAGTAACAGGGATGCAAAAGTTAGGTATGTGAGTGTCCAGATAACCCACTTGAACCAATATGGCGTACAGCCATACATTTATATATATGTATTAGATATTTACACTCATAGAATAAGAGTGTCGTGCGGTTGCCTTGTTGTTGTCGAACGGCAAACCTGATATCTTGTTAAATGAAAAATCCTTGATGATTTTGAATATGACTTTCTTGATTCACGGGTTTATCTTGATAATGACTTATTAAAAAGAGAATAATTGAAACAAATAAATGTATATGTATTGTAATGCGCTGACGCGGGCGCAGTATGTTGCTGACGCGGTAACTTATGAGGTTAATAAACCGAACATATTCCCGGCCCAGACAAAATGAGATGATGAGCATAATTTAACAAACATATATATTTAAGTTAAAATTTGATCAATAAACTCTATTTTATCTATATTTCTATTTCGGCCTTCATTACATAATATTATCATTAAAGATATTATTTCAGTAATCGTGGTCGCTGTGGGTTGGTAGCTTTATATTTATTGAACGCACACGCGTGACGTCACCAAAACGCGTCGAGCCGGCGGCAGGCACGCCGCCGGCCCGCCGCGTTTTGGTGACTTCACTCCCGCCCCGCTCACGCCATGCTCGGCGTGGTTTAACGCATGCGCAGTACGACCAAGAATACTATAATATAAAGCCGCTGTCACAGTCATCGAAGTGTATACACGTCGCGCTGACCTACTCAAAATCCAGGCAAGACTTTTAGTCCACAAACACATAATTATCACAGCGCGAGAGACTAAGTGAGCGTGAGAAAGGACAACTATTTTAATTATTGATGTCGAGCGATTCAGACGTGGACACGGCTCTGCTTATGTTTGCAATAGCTAATTTTAAAAAGCGCAAATGGATATGGATTCAGGATTGAATCAATCACGTCGTATGTAAGGAAAATATCATACGCTGTGTCAAGAGATATAAACACATGAGGACACATTTTATGCCTATTTTAGGATATTTCAACATTGTTTTGAGCATATACATGGCTTAATAGAAGCGAAAATAAATAACCTTGACACAAATTGGAGACGCTATTGGTTCAAGAGAAAGGCTGGCAATTTGTCTGAGCTAAGACATTTTAATAATAATATTTACAATAAAAAAATAAGTTAATTCTAAATATAACAGCTTAATTAACGCAAAAGGCTTGACACATCTTTGTAAGAACCTAATACAATATAGTATAGCCTCGATGATGTAGTGGTTAGTGTAACCGACTGCCTGAGGTCGCGGGTTCGATTCCCGCACAAGTCAAACATTTGTGTGTATGAACATGGATGTTTGACTTGGTCTGGTTGTTTCTATGTATAATATGTATGTATTTACAAAAAAATATAGTATATATGTAAATATGTTTATCCATTGTCTAGTACCCATAGTACAAGCTCTGCTTAGTTTGGGCTAGATGGTGTTGTGTGTATGTGTAGAATTTTATATTATATTATAGTAGAATAATAAAATAATTACAAAATAGTACTCCAACTCGACATAGGCTTTAAACAAACAATATGCATTGAACTGTATTCGCCTCCACATAAAGCATCCTCAAGACTGTTTAGCAATAAATAAGAAAATAGTTCTTTATATATTTTTCTGACACTGTGATATTGTATGTCAACTGTTTGCACCATTGAATTCCAGACGCGTAACCGAAACGCTCCATCTATAGAGCGACATATTTAAATATATAGGAATATATTATATTATATTTGACATATATTTATATTCATTTTTTTTGACATCAATGTGACGTATTCTGAATGTCAATTTCTATAAAGAAATATATGCTTATTTATGTAAATATGTATTCTATGGTTAGTATACTACAGAGTAGTTGTTATGGCTTTAAAATATTAGTAGGCATATCCAATTAACATTGGAAATAAATTTTATGGCATATAATAGATCTCGTAAAACATAAATAATATAAGAAGCTAAACTTATAATAACAAAGTATTCATAATCACCGAATAATAATATTTAATTAAAGAATGAAATTAATACTAAAATAGAGTTTATTAATACTTCACTCAATTCTATTAGAACACGGCAATCTCTTTACTCTACACAAAACTCAACTTCTCTTCAAACTCACTATTATTTGGCTAGCTACTATGATGGCTAGCAAGCATATGGCGCGCCTTATGGTAACTGGTCATGGAAACTTACGATCACTTGCAATAGCCTTGTGCAATAGTGATAACACATTGCTCGTGCCTATTATATGGAAAATAAATCTTATCTTTCTTTCAATTGCTCTAGAAATATCTATGTGCCGATAGTCTAGTAGAAAGTCGTCGCTGGTTGTCGTAACGGCCATCAAGACGCGTACAAATTTCTATGCCTGTGACCGCGGTTTTATATATAATGTCGTTCGTATCACGCATGCGTCAGCAAAGCGAAGCTTGACACCCGCCGCCGGCGGCAGCGCGTGCCCGCCCCGCTGCCGCCGGCTGTGTGAACGCTCTCATACAATTCGGTACATTACAACACAGGCGGGACAAGCGCACGCCCCGCTCACGCCGGCTGTTTGACCGCGCCTTTAAGTAAAGGAGGTCCATCAAACCGTAGTCTATTTTCTAATAATGAACTAGGCAATAGACCTCTGGAGGCACAATCTGCTGGATTGTCCTTCGTTGAGACATGGTACCATTGAGAAACGTTCATATTTGTTAATATTTCGGCAGTTCGGTTTGCCACAAATGTGTTCCAACGACTTGGATGGCTGCTTAGCCATGCTAGTACGACGGTTGAATCGGTCCATGCTGTGATCTTATCACGGCTAATATTCAAGACATGTGCGGTTTCTGTCAGAAGTTTGGATAACAATACTGCACCACACAATTCCAAACGCGGAATACTAATTTGTTTAATTGGGGCTACTCGTGTTTTGGCTACCAACAACGAAAGATTTACTCCACCGTTAGCATCTATAATGCGCAAGTACACCAAAGCAGCGTAAGCAACTTTAGAGGCGTCACAAAATTCGTGTAGTTCCAGATCACTACCTGAATTAGTGCCAAGCCACCGTGGGATTCGAACTGAGGTAAGTAGATTCAACTCTTGACGGTAAGTACCCCATTCTTTAATTAAATCTATGTCTAAATTGTCATCCCAACCTACACCTGCCAGCCATAACCGTTGAATGAAGATCTTAACCAAAATAACACTGGGAGCTAACCACCCTAACGGATCGAACAACCTGGCTATATCTGATAGCATGGATCTCTTCGTTATAGGTGTAGCTGTGCATGGCGGCAGATTGACAGAGTATTGAAAATTGTCTTCATTACGGCTCCAGGTAAGTCCTAAAATTTTGATAACATTATTCATTTTAATTTGCACTTCTTTTTCTAATGTTTGAACTATATTTTTTGTCCTATTGTCCTTCAATTCTGTGTCCTTAATGTTTCTATATTTTTCGTTTGTCCTATTATCAGTAGTTTGCCCTTGTGATTCTTCCATTGTATTTATTTGTTCTAATAGTTTATTATTATTCGTATTCCACTTTTGTAAAGTAAAACCGCCTTTTTTAAATAAACTTGTCAGTTCTTTATAGATTTCTAAGCCATTGTGAATGCTGCTACATCCTGTCATCAAATCGTCCATATAAAAGCAATTTAATGCCATATCGGAAGCCAAAGGATACTTATCCCCTTCATCATAGGAAATCTGATATAGAGTGCGAACAGCTTGATAAGGGGCAGATGCAGTTCCGAAAGTAACGGTAACTAGTTCGTAGTCCTTGATTTCATCTTGAGGGCTGTCCCACCATAGAATCCTCTGATACATAGCATCTTCTGGAGCTATCCTTATCTGCCTGTACATTTTAATTATGTCTGCTACTAGTGCAATAGGGTGGACTAGCCGTCTCATAACCGTATGTCTCAAATCGGCTTGCAATGTCGGTCCAACCATAAGAGTATCATTAAGAGACACACCATTACTGTTTTTCTCCGATGCGTTAAAAACAACACGGACCTTTGTAGTCGATCTGTCCTGCCTTATTACGGCGTGGTGAGATAGATACACCGCTGTGTTTTTCTTTCTATCACTGTCCGGTACTATTCTGTGTATTTATTTTTTAACTTTGGATCTCTCTCTAACCTCCTTTCTAACGATTTTAATCTTCTTTCAGCTATAGCACGAGAGTTACCTGATGTACAAGGAGGGGTGTATCTCGGAACGGCAATTTGACTTCGTACCTCCCATCTTCTCTTCTTTTCGTATTCATCTTATAAAATTCTTCACATTTAATTTCTTCAGTCGTTAACATATTTTTTGTACATAGATTGTCCTCAATTTCCCAAAATTTCTTTAAATTATCTTCTTCTATATGTGCGTGCATTACATTTATATTTACTCTATAAATGTTCTTTTCATTACTCGTATCGTTATCTGGACTGAGGGCACCTGACAAAACCCATCCTAATGATGTATTCTGCGCAATAAGAGTTCCAGAAGGGCTTTTCACTATTCCTTCCTTAAGGATTGTAGGTGCTGACGCTACATTTTATACTTAGCGATTGCGAGTGGCCCCGCCGCCTGCGCTGCGGCAGTCACGGGTTAGGTACGGCACGGGTGAACACGCGTTCCTTTAGTGTAACATTAAATACATGTAATCTAAATAACAACTTCTGATTTTTGGTGTAACAATATAGTGAACTTCGTAACTTGAACTGTGTTTACTTTCTATGTCCCGTGACTCACTAAAGTGGAGTACACCCTACTACACATACACTTCTACAGTGGTGACCCCGACCGTAGCCGTACCTATTTCATATATTTTTTTTTTCTCTCTTTTCGTTCAAGTTCACGTACGTAGTGCAGTATCATGGCGTTAAAAGAACAATACAGTGACTTAGCCGCAATCACTATATCTACCCGAATACCTCAGTTTTGGACTGACATGCCCCGCATGTGGTTTTCACAATTTGAAGCGATCATCGGACCCCAGCACCAAAGTGAGAATACCAAATATGACCTTGTACTATCAAAATTGGGCAAAGAAGAATTAAGCCAAGTTACAGACATTATTGATGAGCCCCCGGAGCAGCAGCGGTATGCTGTACTGAAAAAGCGATTGCTAAAAGTTTTTCAAGAAAGCGCGCAAGCCCAGTTTCACAAGCTGGTAAAAGAGATGGATTTAGGACAACAGCGTCCTTAGCAACTGTTATCAAAAATGCGAGAACTGGCTAAGAACTCAGGAACGGAAGGAGAAACGTTAAGAAATCTGTGGTTGGCCCGGTTACCTGGATGGGTTCGTGCTATATTAGCCAGCAGCGGCGCAGAAACTAAACTCGAAGAGCTTGCTAGCTTAGCGGATAAAATCATGGAAAATTTGAAAAATGGCGAGATTGCAGTGGTTGATACGCCGTTGACTTCGGTAGCGACATCGGTAGACGCAGTCAATTTAGAACTTGTAAAACAATTACGAGAGATGTCTATGGAGTTAAAGAACCTAAGAGGAGAAGTGAGTAGTATTAGAAACCGGCAGATGCATCGCAGGTTCAACGGGAGAGATCGTAGCAGGTCACGCTCTCGGTTCGCCAACCAAAGGCGATCGGGACCAGCATCACATCGGCATCGGGCGGATTGGTTGTGCCGTTTCCATTACAAGTTCCGCGAGCAGGCCAGGAAATGCGAGTCACCATGCAATTGGAAACCGAAAACGGAAAACTAATGGCAGTACAGTCTAACGCGGTGGAAGGCTGTACTACAAGGGATCTTTGTGCAAATCATCGCTTATGTGTTACGGACTCGAAAACAGGTATGAACTTTCTAATAGATACCGGAGCTAACGTGTCAGTAGTGCCAGTAAGCAAAGTGGGTTTCAAGAAGTGTTCCGCGAGTGCGTGTGACTACAAACTTTTTGCTGCAAATGATACGCAGATTAACACATACGGTTGTGTAACTTTAGAGTTAAATTTAGGATTACGCCGTAGTTATAAGTGGGATTTTATTATTTGCGATGTAAGCAAGCCAATAATTGGTGCAGACTTTCTGAAAACACACCGGTTAATGGTTGATTTACACAATAAAAAATTAATAGATAATGTTACTGAGTTATATACGATAGGGTCCATCATAAATTACAGACACGCATCTATTAAAAGCATTCAGAGCGACCACCCATTTCGCGACTTATTAGAACAATATGTAGATATAACTAAGCCAATCTCTTTCAAGGAAATGGTACCAGTACATTCAGTGAAACATTACATTGAAACGACAGGACCACCTATTCACGCGCGAGCCAGACCGCTGCCACCGGATAAGTATAAGCTAGTCAAAGAAGAATTTCGTCTCATGCAGGAACTAGGTATATGCCAACCCTTTAGGAGTCAATGGGCTAGCCCGCTTCATGTTGTCCCGAAAAAGGACGGCAAAATACGACCGTGTGGTGATTATCGCCGCCTCAATGCCGTGACAAAGCCTGACCGTTACCCGGTACCACGATTACACGATTTCACGTATGTATTACCAAACAAAGTTATATATAGTCGTTTAGATATAAATCGTGCTTATCATTTTATAGAAATTGCAAAGGAGGACGTCGAAAAGACAGCAATCATCACCCCATTTGGCCTTTTTGAATTTCCGAGAATGACTTTTGGGCTGAGGAATGCTGCCCAAACCTTTCAAAGGTTCATGGACAACACAGTCCTACAAGGCATAGAAAACATCGGTGACGAAAGTACTGGTAAGTCTTCTCTTTTCTGTTATATAGATGACGTCATCATAGCGAGCGAGAATCCAAAAATAAATAGAGAGTACGTGAGATTGATTTTTGAACGTTTTAACAAGTTAGGAATAACAATAAATTTAAGTAAATGTGTATTCAATAGTAACAAAATAGAATTTTTAGGATATATGGTCACGCCGGAAGGTATCAGTCCAACTCATGATAAGATAAAGGTAATTTCTGACTTCCCGAAGCCAGAAACAGTCGAACAACTTCGACGTTTCGTCGGTATGGTAAATTTTTACAGAGCACATTTACCCAAGGCAGCCGAGTATCACGCTCATTTAAATAAGTTTTTCCATAATTCTAAGAAAAAAGATAGTACAAAGATCGAATGGGATAATGAAGCAGAAAAAGCGTTTCAAAAGTGTAAGGAATGCCTACAAAGCGCCGTCACACTATCGCATCCAGTTTCCGCAGCTCCATTATCACTAATGACAGACGCATCCAACACTTGCGTAGGCGCAGTTTTACAGCAGGAAGTCAATGGAGTTTGGCAACCACTTGGTTATTTTTCCAAAGCCTTATCTAATACTCAAAAGAAGTATAGCACATATGATCGCGAATTGCTAGCTATATACATGGCTATAACACATTTTAGAAATATGATCGAGGGACGCCCAATAACGGTATTCACCGATCATAAGCCTTTAACGTTCGCATTATCTAAGGTGGGATCAGACAAAGAAACACCTAGAAGAATTAGGCAACTAATGTACATAAGTGAGTATACAAACGACATACGATACGTTAGCGGTTCTAGGAACCCTGTAGCAGATTGTTTATCGCGCATAGAGACTATTGTTTGCCCAACGTCCATAGATTACGAAGAATTAGCCACAGCACAGGAAACAGACGATCAAATATCGCAACTGGTTTCTAGTAACAAAGGGGATAATGTTCATTTAAATTTATTATGCATACCAAACGTGAACAAAAGTATTTATTGTAATGTATCAAAAGGTAACATCAGACCTTATGTACCTAAACAGTTTAGATTAGCTATTTTTCAATCAATACACAATATTAGCCACCCCGGTATAAGGACTACTCTTAAAATGGTAGCCAAACGATTTTTTTGGCCAGGAATGAATAAAGACGTTAGGAAGTTAGCTAAAAGTTGTATGCAGTGTCAGAAAACAAAAGTAAGTCGACACACTATTTCAGATTTAGGCAGTTTTACACAGAGCGAACGATTCAATCACATACATGTGGACATAGTCGGTCCGTTACCTACAACGCCTAAAGGTAATAAGTATTTGATTACTATCATAGATAGGTTTACATCTTGGCCAGAGGCCATACCAACAAGAGATATTTCTGCTGATACTGTCGCGAGAGCCATATATGAACATTGGATTTGCCGTTTTGGTGCGCCGATCAAACTAACGAGTGATCAAGGTAAGCAGTTTGAGAGCGAGCTATTTAATAATATGTTAAAGTTACTTGGAATCCAAAGAATCAGAACTACTCCATACCACCCGCAGAGCAACGGGAAAGTCGAAAGATGGCACCGATCTTTAAAGGTAGCGTTGACATGCAGGTTAAAGGATAACACGTCATGGGAGGACGAGTTAAGTACAGTTTTATTAGGTTTACGTAGTGCAACTCGGTGTGACACAGGCTTTAGCGCATCAGAGCTAGTTACCGGTCAGCCGTTACGATTACCTGGCGATTTTTATACGGAGGTAAGTCCAAAGTCCGTTGATTATTATACTTACGTAGAAAATTTACGTCGCATTATACAAAGTATGCAGCCTAAGTCACGACCTAATAGCGATTCTCGAAAAATATTCATTCATAAAAACCTTTTGTCATGTAGTCATGTTTTCGTTCGGAACTCTATGTTAAAGAGATCTTTAACGCCTAACTATGACGGTCCTTATCGTGTAATAAATAGATTTAATAAGGTATATAAAATACAAATGGGAAATAGACAGGTAGACATTTCGATAGATAGATTAAAACCTGCGTACATGTTGTCACAGGATAATAAGGATAGTAATATTGATAACCATTGTAACAGTAAGACTATTGGTGATCAGAACTTAAATAGCGATTTAATCAATAGCGATAAGTCACTCGCTTATACCACACGCTCAGGCAGAAGTGTTAAGCCAACAGTGCGTTTTTGTACATTATAATAAAACAAAATTATTTACACTTATACAAACTTTATTATTTTTATATACATTTTTTTATCTAGGTTAACTGATTTAGCATTTTATTGTAATAAAAACGAATAGTCTGGTACATCTCGAGATCATTACGTATAATTTCTTACCGATAATGTACGTTATTTTCGTTTATTATCAAATACATACAATGGGAGGTTCACAAACCAAAAATTCGGAAGTAATCATAGCTCAAACGGGAGCAGGTAATTCGGCCAGTACAACCGCTAGCATGGAAAGCAAAATGGATAGAATACATTGGTTCGGCGTAGTAATAATCGCATTATTTACATGTGTTGCATTTTGGATAATAATCAAGAAATGTATCAGCCTGTTCAAGAACAGTATAACCAAATGTGTAATTTCGGCATTAGAAAAAGGAAACGTCAGTAATCAAGGTACCGTATCCTCAGAGGCTACAGGACAACCAGTAACTCGTAATGTGTATTAAACATTTTATCTTTGTGAATATAATAAATATTAATATGTTATGTATGTTTTACATTTGTGTTAAAGCAAGCAATTCTAAAACATTTATATTGTATCGGTTCAGTGTGTACCCAGCCTTATTCTGCATAGCGATATCGCAACATGTAATTGTAAACCTAACAAGTGTCAGCGGTTTCATTCAGCTACTAAACATTGTTACTTTTGTAAACATTATAATGTTAAAGTAGTAATGGGGCGACCATAAAAAGCTGTATGTAAGGACATTCTCCAAATTTATTTTTATTTGTAATTTACTTTCCATTTGTATTTCTTTTTCTAAAAAGGGGGGAATATTGTAGGTGCTGACGCTACATTTTATACTTAGCGATTGCGAGTGGCCCCGCCGCCTGCGCTGCGGCAGTCACGGGTTAGGTACGGCACGGGTGAACACGCGTTCCTTTAGTGTAACATTAAATACATGTAATCTAAATAACAACTTCTGATTTTTGGTGTAACAATATAGTGAACTTCGTAACTTGAACTGTGTTTACTTTCTATGTCCCGTGACTCACTAAAGTGGAGTACACCCTACTACACATACACTTCTACAAGGATATAACTATACTCGTCTGCACCTAACAATAAATCTATTTTATTGGGTAGATTGTACTTTGGATCTGCTAGATGTAATCGTTTACTATAAATCCAATTGAAACGTTCTACACTTATGTTGCGTTCTGGTAAGTACGAAGTTATTTTATGTAAAACATAGGCTTTAATAACTAATTTAAAATCAGGATCAACTCGTGATTTAATGATTAACTGCACCATGTGCTTGGCAAGTGCCGACTTGTTCTCACCTAAGCATGATACTAGTCCATGTACAGGTATCTTTTTTAAACAGAGCAGTTGTACCGTAGACTTTGTTATGAAGCATGCCTGAGAGCCTTGGTCAATAAGGGCTCGAACTATTTGACATTCTCCATTCCTAGACTCGGCCTTTACTAGCGCCGTTGCTAATAAAACCTGTCCCGGTTTGGGAATATTGCCGGTCGATAAACACGACACTATCTGAACATCACTGGCAGCTGTACCAGTGGGATTGATAGTAGAGTTTGCTACAGTATTCTCAGGCTCTTCGCTAGGGTGCAGCAAGGAGTGATGGCGCTTATGACACATTCTACAAGTTGTATGCTTTTTACAGTCATACACCGTGTGATTGCTACCAAGACAATTTAAGCATATCTTATTTTTAGCTACAAAGTCACGTCTATGCTGAATGGCTTGTTTTGCAAATTGTTTGCAAAAACATAATTTATGAGGCTCCGAGCAATACTCTCAGCGTACTGTGTAAGATGTATTTGTAGTCAGTAATGCTTTCGTACGTGAAGTTTGGTAAGCTTTAGTACCTTGATGCGGAATCCCTTTAGATGGTATGCACTCTAAGGCGCGGAACCGATTTTCAATAAAGGTCTTAAATTGATCCAAAGTAGGCAAATCGTTACTGGAGTCGTTGTTATTATTAAACTCCCACTGCTTTCTACTCTCCGAATCTAACTTAAACGTTACAATATGTACTCGTATTACTATAATATCCCAGGTAGATACGTCGATATTTAAATTAGTTAGGGCGTTCAAACAATCGTTAGTTGTGTCTAACATACACTTTAAAGCAGCTGCCGATTCCACTTGCATGTGTTTTTGAGCAAATAAACGATTTAAAATGCAAGTAGCCAAGTATTTTTTATTATTATAACGCTTGACTAATAGATCCCAACATTGTTTATAATTGGCATCAGTGATAGGTGTATGTCTAATAAGCTGCTCGGCTTCGCCAGTCAAGTGAGTTTTCAAATAATGCAATCTTTGTACGTTATCACAGATAATATAATACTAGTACAGATACTCAATCCCATACAAAAATCTTGGACACGCCTAACTCTGGCTATTCTACTTGCTATTTTGGTACCTATCTTTTTACACTAGATGGCAGCACAAAACTAGCGCCACTGCTGCCATCTACCCATAACAAGTACACGAGTTCCGAATCCTATTTGATAACAGCTCATAAGAGATGGCGTTGTGACAGTAAAATAGGTACTTACTTGACTGTTTACCACGGATAGAACATATTATTTAAACGAGCCGATGTAAAACGTGCGCAACCTTGAAAATAAAAGTTATCTACCTATAGTGTTATGTGCCGAAATGCGTACGATCACACTTTGGTCACAGTATATATATATACAGTATTGTAACTCGGCCGTATCCTTGAAATAAATGCCTACAGCCGTGCGGTACGTAAACATGCGATAGGGCTGCCCACCTACAGCATTTTAATTAAATCTGCCTACTTTGAGTTTCTATCTATTTTTGTGATTGTAAATATTTTTTATTTTATTTAAACAAATAAAATACTTTGTGAATGGAATAGGAAGTGTTCAATAAAAATGCATGTTGTTTTTTGTAGGTAGATTTAATAAAAAATAACATATTTATGTTAGATTTAAGACTTAATAACAAATCGGTCTTACAAACAAATCGGCATTTTCAGTCTGTGTACTATTTTCATTTCCTACCAACGGAGCAGTTTGGGTTTGTTTATCTTCTTTTAGAGAGACTCCTGGATCAGTACTAGCTAAGCTTGGCAGCATCAACAATGGTAGGGCATTCTTATTTCAAAAGTTTTCTATTTGATGAATGTAATACATCCTCCAAATTAAAATGTTTTTCACAAACTTGGTAGGAACTAAAGTTAGGTTTGTTTTCCAAATCATCTCGCCGGATCAGTTGCAACCATAGAAGACGTCTGAAAAAAAAATACATGTGGCACTCTCGGAGACTGCCTCGGTAAAAAAAATGTTATGCAATACATAACATTTTTTTTTAAATGAAAAAAATCTGCCTTATTTCAGGTATTTTTCGTTAGGTTTTGAGAATTTCTTGATTCGGTTACCGCGCCGCGCCGCGCTCAGATCCCGCGATAAAAGCTATGCAATAGCTTAAAAATCCTTCTATAGAATAAAAAAAATGTGCTTTTTCCTTACGCGTTACAAAACTCCAATCCTTAGAAACTCCAACACCTACCTACTCAACTAGAATGCAAGAAACAGCTGACGAGTAAGTAACTTTTTATCTCAGCTTATTAACGTCTCTATAAATTAGGTACCTACAACTCGCAACAACCCAAAACAAAAATTCTTTGGTCACCAATTAATTAATTATTAAAAAGCTGAACAGCTGACTACGAATGTTTTAAAATCACAACCCTTAAACATCTAAATATTATATATGAGTCTAGCTGTTGTTGTTAATACCGAGAAAATAAAACCAGTTTTTAGTGGTATATGTTGTTATAGTAGCAGCAGAAACACTTTGTGAAAATTTCGAAAACTATCTAATGTCACACAGACGGTAAACATTTTTTTCTAGTATTATTCATACACACAGATAATAAACAAATATTATTAATAATAAAATACCACGTCTTTACTTTGAATTATGCAAACTAACAAAACACACATGCACCGAAGTTTTAACACAAGCGTAAGTAGGTAGGTACCTACCGTATCATGATTCATTCAGAACCGCATATAACTACCTATTTCACTCGTCTCAATAACTTTCCGTTACTCTATTCGCTTTATTTATTAATCCAAACACCTTTTTCTTCGTGAGATAAAAGGAAATACTTATCCATTAAAAAGACACACATTATGTACCTACCTACTAGTAAGTAAAATTATTTTATAGTCTTACCTTTCAGAGTTAAGTTAGGTAATTTAAAAAACTTATGTCTGGATGCGTTATTGACGAATTCATACAACCAAAAACAGCACAATATTTCCTACTCGTCATATTAACTGATTTTTAGAGAAAAATCGCGCGGTTATTGTTAAAAAAACAACACACCGCGTCCGTTCGACACTGCGGTACAGCCGTGCCTGTCTGCGCCCCGAGCGCACCCCGAGATCGAGGCGCGTAGGTATAGCTCGCGTTTCGTCCGTTTGTATGAAGTTGGAGTACTGTATTATAATAATTACCGTGCTTTGGTGATTCTCATTTAGTCGGTCGGATTTTCGTGAATTTTTTTCATATAATTTTAATGAATGCGTTTTAAAAAGTATTAATTAAACAATATATTTCATTATGTATGCGATTGCGATTGATGTTCGGGTACTTTGAAAATAACTCATTGGCATATAGAATTCTACTTTGGTAGTTAGTGATCTATATTTCACTATAATTGTAAATATAAAATAACATAAACTATTGCGCTCAGATTTTTGAAAACAACTGTGCAATGCCTAGTATTTAGTCTCTGTTGAAATTTACTGAGTGATGACTATTTATAAAATACATCACATAGATTATTTTGAATTTAACTAACGAAAAATAAATATAATAACCGGCACTTTTTTTTAAAAGACTCATACGGTTACTATTTTGCCGTATAACAGACTTAACACAAAACAATCTGTTGAACATAATTTATTTTCTGTGTAAGAATCGAACCCATAACACTCCGCAATATATACTCCGTCGATAAGTACCCGGTTTAAGCGATTAAACCACTACGCCATATGTACTTGAAATCAAATCACACGCACGCGCGAGTATCGCCAGGCGGCGGCGTTCGGTTCATTCCGGTCAGCTTCGTGAATTTTCGTGTATACCTAATATTGTGTATGAGCGCTGCCGGTAGCCGCGGCGTAGAGTAGCGCGCCTGCCTGCCGCGTCGATTCTCAATAGAGTCGAAGTTTGATTGTCAACTGAAGTTTTGTTATGAAATATTAATTATCTGGACCTGCTTAATACTTTAACAGAAGTTAAAGCTAATAATATAATTATTGATATACCTCCTATAAAATACAATGTACCTACCTATTAATAGAAAAAAAAACAACTGAGTTAGTAGGTATGCTTTACGTAGTCATGGCTCGTAATCTTTTAACTATGTCATAATAATTATTGACATTGTATTCTTTTACTTTTATGTCCATATTAATTATTGATTTTGTAGGGAAATCAATAATTAATATGTAATAATAGTTAAAAGTCAAGTAACAAAACAATAGATAAGTACCTACCTACTTAATTAATGAATATTGTGGTACTTATGTATGTAAAGATCACATTAATATACCATGATAAATGCGATGTTACTAATCCTAAAACACTATTCATGCTTTGGTATGATTTATTTAAATATTCGTGTCTAAATAATAATTATAAGGATATATGGTGACGACGACGTCCAAGAAATATTTATCTCATGTAATATTACTATTACATCCGAATATTTATTACAATGTCAACCAAACCAGATATGAACACATTAATAGTAACTAGTTAAAAAATAATGAGTGTGATGTGATGAGTGAGTGATGTGAGTAAAATAGTAGGTAAATGATAATATTCGAAACAAAATGTTATGTCATAATATCGTCACGTGACGTCGACAACAGGAAGAAGCAAAGCTCAACCAATTTTTAAAAATATTGCTCATAATTTATATTTTTCGAAGCAAAACAAATAGTAAACATCGTTTCATACTTGGCCTTGTAGCGGGGGTGGGCGGGTCTTACCCTGCTGTTTGTAATTCAATTCAAAATAAGTAGGTAGCACAGAGATAATGATTATTGTAATGCCGACTAGTCCGACGACTGCGCTATATCTACTGCCGCACAAGCAAATGAAATTTGACAATAGAAGTTACGAGAACCGACCAGGTGTTTAAATACCTATAATGCCATGTAGTACAACAAAACGCTTTGTTTAATACATTGACATTTTTTAAGCATACATATTTTTCATATTATAAGTAATTTCTTAATATCAAATTCTCTTAGTATCAGTAGGTAATAAACAAATATTGAAGTAAACCAAAAGAAGGGTATGAAATAAAAACACAATGTTTTTGTAGACTTGTATAAACTTAAAAAAGAGCCATCTAGCGTCTCATCTAGCCCTTTAGGTAAAATAAAATGATAGGTAGATTACCTATGTGTGATGTAAAAGATACTGATATATCAATATCTTTAAATCATAAAATAAATGAGTTTACCTTGATGCTCGTTAATTAAATATGTACAATGCTTATTTATAATATCATTTTATGGTCAATTTTCTTCCAATAAAGCGTTTTGATTGATCTTAATATTAACATTGGAACTCATAGTGCCATCTATGATCTATTTTTGGTACTGTTTACTTTTTGTTCTAATTGGTACCCTCTGACGTTATCTAGACTAGTATTGTTATGAACAAGAGATACAAATAGGTCATGAAATGTCGTCCATTCATGATATTTGCCCGAAAACATGGGTATTGAAATTGTCGGCAATTTAACAAAACTACTACTAGAATAGCCTACTTGTTTTGTGGGTTCTCGGCTAACCTGAAGTTTAGCTAGCACGGATTTTAACAAACATTTATATGTTATATATGTATGTGTCCTCAGTGGAATCATATACATCTGCAATCTTTTTATCAAAATCTTCTAATTTAAATCGCTCATTTGATTTAACATCTGCATCTTTAAAAGCAGCCCAATCATTTTCTAAAAGCTCTAATCTGGTGTCTATATATTCTATCGTCAACCTATCCTTTGGACATTTCTTAAAATTAATTAAGCCCTTGTTAATTACCTTTTGTAAATCTTTTAAAACATTTATCAAGCCTTCCATTTTATTTTATAAACAACTGAACTTTTAAAATACAGATAATGTAAATAAAATTATTGTATATAAATAATATGATTAAAAAGCTTTTTTAAAATAAGTTATTTTTCTAAGCACATAATATGTGTAAGTTTACACATATTATGTAAATCTAAACTAATTTGTACTTCTAAGAATGGAAGTTATAACTACACATTAAGTATCTAATCAATATTAGTAAAAAAATTTAAGTGCTCTTAACCTGGCCTTTATCCAGAACGTCTCCGATCTGATCAAGAAACGTTCGCCTAGGTCTTCCCTTTGCGACTGTTCCATTCACACTAGCCTTATAAACTTTCTTAGTCAGTCTGTTCTCGTCCATTCTTTCTACATGCCCAAACCTAAGTTGGTTTATTTTTACATACCCTTTTCTATTCTCGTCACTATATCCACTTTTATGCCGCATCTCTCTCTAATCACACTATTCCTTATTCTATCTTTCAGAGTCACACCACATATATTTCTCAGCGTTCTCATTTCAACAGCATTTATTCTGCTCTCATGCTTCTTTTGCCATACCCAACTTTCACTACCATGCATAAGTGTAGGTACTAATAGTCCTCTATGAACAGCCAAACGTGCCTTTTCGGATACATTTCAACTGTTCATAAAAGCGCGTAGAGCGCCATTCACTTTATTGCCAGCAATCGTTCTTCTTTCAATATCTCCCTCATGTGTACCATCCCTTGTAAACAAAGTACCTAGATATACAAACTCTTTCACTTGCTCCACTTGTTCTCCATCAATCATAATATTGCACATCGTCATGCACTCCTCCCTTTCAAATACCATTACTTTCGTCTTGCTTACATTCATTTTCATTCCTTTACTCTCACAAGCATCATGCATAATAGTTGAACTAAAGTGATGATATTCTGTTGTCCTCTCTGCCGCTAATTATTCCGTGCGCACGCGCAACCAACACTAGGGAATTCGCCTTGTACTTTTTATTACAGCGATCCACTGCGTACATAGGCTCCGAAGTCCGATGCTCAAAAAGGGACTGATTCGGAAGTCCAATCCGGCTCGAAGGACCAAAATGTTATATACCGAGAATTTGGTATTTGATCTGTTGAACTCAACTGAGTAAAAATGCTAGATGGTCTAAATAAAACAACTGTATTCTGAACTGAATTGTCCTGCTGGTCGAATTTATTAAAAATAACTTGGGCTTATATAGTGTGCTCGGTAACGAAACCATAGCGCGATGCAGCGGAATGGAACAACGCTATCTATCGACGTTGACCTCAAACATTTTATGCATGCAATCATGGTTTGATATTTGACACATGATCTCCAATCCGATAACTTGCGAAGTGTGCTCACAAGTGTTCACAGAGCCGGTCATCTTTGTGAAGCACGTACGCAGGCACACACGCTCCGACCATCTGTACTGCAAAAAGATATCATACATAGAAGCAGCAGACACAATGACTTTGCTTCGCAGGTACCGACGCTCCGACCATCTGTTCTGCAAAAAAAAATCATACATAGAAGTAGCAGACACAATGACTTTGCTTCGCAGGGACCCACGCTCCGACCATCTGTACTGCAAAAAGATATCATACATAGAAGCAGCAGAAACAATGACTGCTTCACTTCGATTTGTTTTATAAGCACTTCCTGAACCCGCCCAAATGGGTGCGACACATACAGATCAAACACAAAGAGCCAGAAAAATAAATGCGCGCACTGCAAACATACGTTCCCAACGCATTCAGAGCCGATCGAGCACATAGAAGCTACGCATAAAAACAAACGCCCATTCTTTTGCGGCCTGTGTAACAAAAACTTCAGCTTAAAGCAAAACTTGATGAGACATATTCGCAGAATGCATGCAGCGGTCTTCTACGGACTTCTTCAGAGAGAAGCCAAGGAGATGTAGCCACGCCGGGACCTTCGGGGGTCAAACGTGGCCCCTGAGGTCCGAGGACTTGGAAATCCTGGGCGCGGCCGTCGGACAGCACCAATGAATGCGACGAATAACGGAGGCCAAAGTGAAGAGCAACCAACGCCGACAAATGTGCAGCAGCAGGATCAGAGCAACTTGCTGTTTTTGAGAGAACGTGTTACCTTATTCGGCAACAAGAATTGAAACCAGTGAATTGTAGACACATTACCTTATGTAGGTACATTGTATTCCTCTCTCCTGTGATAAGCAACGTCATGCTCATTACGTTCGTTCACTTACTCCTTCCCACTCTGCTACATAGTTATGGTCTCTTTGTTTAATATTGTTACGGCTAGTGCCATCTGACGGCACTCGGCAGTCCCTTCTAATAATTTATTAGAGCAACATCTATTGACATCTTACGGAACTACGTATTTGTACGGTACAAGTCAAGTGGAGAGAGCGCGGGCACATTCTTGAATCATCGCGCTGCTCCGTGCCGTGTGTGACGTTCCCTGGAAAACTCCATAAGTGCTTTACGCGCGTATAAATAGAGCGCACGCGCACCGCCGAGTCAGTTTACAATCGTAAGCGGTCAAGTGTTCATCGAAGCGAACGGAAGCGAAACTACTACGAAGTTTGAAGCAGTTACAGTGGAAAAGTGTAGTATAGTGTTTGTTGTTTTAAATTTAATTGTGCTAGGTTAAATCGTGTTTTAGTCGGTAATATTGTTTTATATTCTTATCCGTCGAACCCAGCACGTAACAATGTCCACAACAGTTATTTTTTCAATCTTTACAAAAATTATAATGTAAGAACTAATTCAATATTATTGATTTAATATATGTTAGATTAATGTGATCTATTATTTATTACCTGTATGTGTTAGCAGTGACATGACAGTTGTTTCTCTACCTTTGTATTTTCACGTTATTTAATTGTCTAACCTAGGTGTAAAGTAGGTACTATTCCCTTTATTATATTGATAAGCATAATATTATATAATCACAATAGCAGATTAGTAAGCTAAAGCTGTTACAGTACCATTTTGATGTCTATATACCAATTTATAAATAGTAAACATTATGTACCATATCTCAAATATTAAAAATTAATCATAGTTCTGAAGGTCTTATGCACACTGGTGATTTAGTAGTTTAGTCTTATTGCCTGTGTATTTTCGTATCTAATGAAATCAGTGTTAATATCACATTGAATAACTGTTATGGGAAATCAGGGATTCAGATGGATATAACTACTACATCGTTGTTATTTGAATTATTGGATATTTGAAGGCACTTGCATTCAAAGAGGACAGACAACACTAGGTTTTATTAATTGATATAAGTATATTAACTATATTTCAATGCAGTTTTATAAAGAACCTATTTCTTCAATGTACAATTAACTAGATGTCTAAGATACCGTTATATATAGTTAATGTATAAGTTGATCTCTTGACTTTGTTTTGCTTAATTATAAATGAATGACGACATGTAGATTTAAGAATGATTAATGTTCCATCTATTTGTATGTGGGATTAAATATAACGACCATAAAAACACTAATTGCACAGCATAATGAGCACCTAGACGCCTCTAATTACTGCATTCCCTCTCGGAAGGGTTAGGTTATGTTAGGTTCCTTCTTAAACCCACCCAAAAATAAGAGCCGGCTCCGTCGACTTAGTTTGATCTCTTTAAATATATTTTGCTGTGTACCAAATTAGTATTTTTGGTAAGCATATTTTGCTGTGCAATTAGTATTTATTTACTGTGCAGTTAAATACTACCCTTTGTATATTACTCAAACTGTAAGGCTGTAAATTCATGTCCCATTCAATTTATTTTTGGAACACAATGTCAGTGTGTTGGATAATTTCTTGTAATTTTTCTGTATTGACTAGTCATGTGAAGCTTGGACATATAGAAAGTAATTTGTATTACTGTGCAAATAAAATTATTGTTATCTTTTTTTTTACAGTGGTAAATAGAAAAATATATTTTAGAAAGATATTGGCTTATAGATCATTTTTTGCTTTAATAAAGTAAACTACTGTGATTATTATAAATACTTTTACTTTTCCTTTTAATATACATTAATGTTCTATAATTAAATGTCTGTATATCGACTTAATGATTCATTTGAATAATTAAATAACTTATAATACTAATATTCTAATTTGTTTCATTTGGTCACATAACTATAAGGACATTTAGTTTGGTAAAGTCAAGTAATACACATGATTATCAGAAACTGATTTATTTAATCCGGTTAAATTGTGAAAATAATAATCGTCACATTATTAAAGTATGTGGAAAGAAAAGTAGAATGGGCAAGTCCTGCGTGGAGGCGACACGATCAGTCGCGTAATATATTAACTTCAAATATATCTATCCTAAAGTTAACGGCGGGCGATACGACAGGTCCCCAGTTAACACTAAATTACAATAAAAAAGAGCTTGTCCTAGGACGACACTACTAGCTTCATGTTCCATCCAATACATTAGAGACCTGTATGTTGAGGCCCCAAATTATATAAATTAAGTGATTTATAAACAGCGTGCACCTAATTACAGCTCCACACAGGCCTATGTACATATCAATATTAAAAATTTATTTAATCATCTATTATTACATGTGAAAGTGAATGAATATCACAGTATTTCCGTTAATTTCTTTTATATTACATAGATTGGTGTCATTTTAGCAGTTCAATTAAAATATATTAGCCCTATATTATTAGAAAAATAAAAAGACCTAGACCGGAGTTTGTTTTACCTAACTAATGATTCACTATGTTACTCATGTAAGTGAACAAATTGGTTTCTCATCACTGTGTTGCATGTTAATACAAAGCCTGCATTGCATCACCTCCAACATTATCTAAGCTTCAAACGTTTTTAAAATATGTAAAAATAAATATGATGGCTTGAAGTTCAGTTTATTCAATTACTAGGTATACTTGGTTCTTTACATATTTTACACTTATTGGTCAACAATGAACATCGGCAGCGACAAACTCCGCCCAGCTGTAGACATGTTCTGTTCACGATGAGACTTGATACATCATTATTATATTCGCTAATTGGCTACTAACTGCATGTTTTATGTAACAGCTTGCATATCAACTATAGAAATCATTTGCTACTAAAGACATATTCAATAATTTAATTTTTACAGTAAACACATTACAAAACTCTGTTGTACCCTTACATTGACAAATAATTATTATAATCTAAGATTGAGTCAACAGATAATAAAAGTATACAGTTTATTTTAAGAACTTTAAGAAACTTGTTTAGAATATATTATATCATAAGTTGTTGGAGAGCACTGGTCAACAGCGAAAATCATTACATGATGAATACAGTGATAAGTGATAACAATGCTTATTATTGTAGTTAGGTAAATAGCTCTTATTCAAAACATACAGCAACATTAAATATATTTAGCGTATAAATTATTTCTATCGAATATCGACACGAATATTTATTGCTTTTTATAATAATATAACTATATAACAATTGTATTATTAATTAAGGTAAACTTCATTAATAGTGAATTATATATAACTAGATAATATTTTGTGTGGTTGGAGGAATGATGTATGAGTAGGTATGTATGTGACTGCACCAATCTTGCAGTGGGATCGGAACGCGTACAGGCGTACTAAATTTCAATAGGCATAATCTAACGTGTTTGTGGTTTGTGATTTACTTAAATGCTCAGATTGAAGCAAACCAGCATATCCACCATCTACAGGTGAACAACACTCAGCAGTAAACTCGTCATTACTCTCAAATAACATTTGCTTCTAAACAAGAGCTACTTGTCGTAGAGTGAGGCAGTTTCTGTATTTATAACTTTTTGGAATAATATTTTGTATGTTGACCAGTGCGATTTTGTATAATTACTATTCATTTGTGTTTAAATGTATTAAATTGAAGAAATATAATCAAAAGAGGATGTCAGCAAGAGACGCGCGCTGCGCCGTTTGACCAGTCATACCTACTTAACCTACCTACATAAACAATAGTTTCGTCAAAACATACTTCCATTTGTATTACAATTACATAATTATATTGATTCCACTTTAATAGAAATGAAATGGAAGCCGAAGATTTGAACCTCGATTGAAATATCCAACTACATGAAATTCAAATTGACCAAACCTGGCGAAATCTCACGACATTGCTTAAATTTTAACATCAAATCACACAACACAAGAGTTATCATTCGATCTAAATTACATAGAAAATGAACGGAATGAACAATGTTTAGCATTGACATGTGAAAGTTCCCTCGGAGGGGCGGGAAATGCAGCGCGCGGCGGCGACATGGGGGACTGGGGTACCGTGGGGGCGACGGGGGCGCGCGCCTGCCCCCACCACGACTCCTAGTCCTCCGACATGAACGAGTTCTGCGACTTGAGCTCCTCTAGCCGTGAGATCTGCTGGCGCAGGTACATTATTCTGCGAACAAACCATAACACCATTTAATGTTACTCTGCCACTATACTTAGCTTTTAAGGGACTACAAATCACGTCTTAGTCTGGTTACTGCCCAATACGCAATAAAAATTATTTATCTTAATGTTGCTTTAGTGGACAATGTGCTCTCTTGTAATCTACCACCTATTCTTATTTATTAATTACTATTCACTATCAGTAGCTATTAACTGTAGGAGTGTAGGGTCTCTTTTCAAGAGACCTATCCTCATAGTAACTTTCGCAAGGGATGAGACTAATAAACTTTCAGATAATACACAAAACCTTTTGGTAAAAGTTAGACAACCATGTAGATGTGGGTTTCCACACTGGTGTCTAAATGGGTGACGAGTTATATAAAACAAGGCCCTCTTCAAAAAAAGCTAATTAAAACTACGTGGATAAAATCCAAGTTTTGATATATTTTTGCCCCAGAATTGATGTGCAATTTGTCTTTGCAAATCGGTTGATGACTTCAGATTATAAATAAATGTAAATAATCATATTTAAACAAACAGTATAAATATAACAAGCAATAATGTTACTTTTGTTCTTGTAGCGTGGCCCGTATTTCCGTGTGCCGGACGAGCGAACGAGAACACTTCAGCTCGGCGGATACCCTTGTGCACTGTAGACACCCCAGTTGATATGCTTCTTCCGTGAACTTGTTAGCCTGTCAAGGAAACGTGCCAAAAGTAAATAACAACTACTAACATTTTATAATACAATTCTTATTACAACAACTTTTTATAAAATACTAGATTTTCTCTGCGTCTTCGTACGAATAAAATTTCAATCTAAACGTGACATTTGTTAATGATTAGCTGAACTAATTTATTCGAAAACCATAACGAAACCATAAAAACATATTTTTATATACTTAGGTATCGACTTGGGCAAAGGTTGACCATTTTAGAAAAATTTTCGCTTACACATGTTGACTTTAAGTGACTCTGCCTTTAATTTTATTAACCAGTTGAGTTTGTATCGCCTTAGAAATTAGAATCAATAAACAAATGTAAAGTGTAAAAAAACTCAAACAAAAAAAGGGGCGTGTCACGGGTGGCCTACCAAGTGTTGGCCTGCTATGCGATTTTAACCTTAGGAGTGGTCAACCGTCGCTCAAGTCGATAGTACATACACACGTCAAAAAAAGTCCGCGTTTACTCGGAAATGTTGAAATATTTTTCTCGTGTCAAAATATAATTAATTGCTGTAACATTTAAAACACACAATTTGAATATGAAAATCCCTATAAGTAATTCTAATAGATTTTCTTTAAAAAAATAGGTTTTCAATCTCTGTGAAATGTGTAATTTTTAGATTTGATTAAAGTAAATAATTTTATTCATTTCGATATGCTTTTAATTACAAATTTAACCCAAAAAGACTCATTCCCTGGCTTGAACGCATGCGGGAATCCTCCTGGACATGCTGTAGATCAAGTTGTCTAATAGTTCTTGTGGTAACCTGTCCCATTCTTGAATGGGGACTTCCTTGATCTCTGACTGAGTTCTTGGAGGTGGCTGACGACTCCAAACAGCTCGCTTGAGAGCGTCCCATGCGTGCTCGATTGGGTTTATTAAATCCGGAGAGCCGGCAGGCTTTGTACTCCTGGAGTGCAGCGCTCACTCGTTGAGCTGGACATGCCGGCGCATTATCGTCGACCAACACGAATTGCTTACCATAATTTATCCTGAATGGTCTGATGATGCCATCAATAACAATTATTGTCTTGCACAAATTAGCTGTCATAGAGCCTTGGTACGGGATCAAAGGCGTTCGAGCTCCAATCATTATTACGCCCCAAAAAGATACTGATTTGCCGCCTCGATGAACGGTTCCAGTGGTAGTTCTTTGCCTCTCGGGATTCCCAGGCCGTCTCCAAACTCGGAACTCGGAACGACAGTTATCAGGGTGCGTACTAATCCTTGTTTTATCAACGAAAAACAATTACGCTAGACATCTTCTTCTTCGTCTTCATCGTTTTGACGCCGTCTGGCCCACTGCAATCTGCATCGCTGTCGTTCCCGTGTATACAAAGACGCTCGCCAAGATCTCCTGGATCGTAATCTAAAGTGGTGTAAGCAATTACGAATGGTCTGAGTGGTCAGTGTCTGAGAGTCCAGTCCAGTAGCAACGCGCAGCTCTAATCTCAGTTCAGCAGCGTTAATTATTGGATCACGGACGACAAGAAGTCTGATGTAGCGCTTCTGAACATCACTACACTCTATGCGCTATAGCATGGTGCGGGTGACAGTTTCAGTAACGTTTCGTTTCACTCTTGAAAGTTGCTACGATTTACAAATTATGACTTAGTATTTCAGTTGTACCACATTAGTAATATACAGGGTGTAAGTGACGGTTCACCGAAAACTGAAATGCTAGCTTCGGACCATCATTCTGAGTTGGAAAACGTAGGAATTTTCCACCGGAAAATTCACGAATTTTCTATCAAAATTTTACATTTTTCTAACTGATAATGATTACATAACGAGTAAACGATCCATTATACTAGATAATATCAATAAAAACTACATAATACCGAAAAACAGCTATGTAATCTAAACATACAAAATAAACACAGTTGAACTAATCAGCTGATCTCGCGCGGACAAGGCAATGACCAACGCAACAAACTTTTTTTACGCACCGGCAATAGTGTGCTGTGTAAAATCCCGCCCGCACCATACTACCACTAAACTAGGGCAGATCTATGATCAACGATCGATATCGAAAAAAAGTGTATTAAACAAAGCGGGATTGGTTAATAAATAAAACAGTTGTTTTCCTTTCAGAAGTAAAGTTTACATGAACGAGCACTATTTATTATTAAATTAGTCACGTTTATTGTGACGTAAAAGACCATCTAATTGTTTTATTTGCTTTTTGTATACATTCAAATAATGTAATGTAATCTAGTAAATCTTTACTTAACTATTAAAATACAAAGGTGTAACAAAAATTTGTTAGTAGAATTAGCCATAAACAGTTTATTACTATGTATAAGTATAAAATTAATCGATAGTCGATAACTCTCATAGATAGATGTATCTCATACCTATCTACTATGACTACAACTGAAATTTATTAAAAGAAATTTATTTTTCTTCAGTTCGCTCACACTACTGTCAGGAATCGGAAGTACTTGACGTAATCTCTCGTATTCGCGAGTGTTTAATATTTTCGTTGCATTTTGTTAACGTTTTTGTTTTGTTTATAACTTTTTTGTGTAAATACTTACAAAGTTGTGTTTGTACCTAATAAATAATGAGTTAACCGTTTAGTGCACGCAAATATGGACAAATACTCATGGTATACGGGGAGGCACGAGGCAATGCGTCGTTAGCGCTTCGCATTTACATCCAGCGGTATCCTGACACACGTCACCCTATGGACAGCTGTGTGATTACTCGTGCGTATCAACAAGTACTGGATAATTTACCCAAAGTACCGCATCAGGAGGGTTCTGGAAGGCCAATTAGAGTTTCCACTGAGCGGAGAATTCTCGATGCCAGTCACCGTAATCCACGCCTTGGTACGCGAACCACCGCTAAACTTCTGCGACGTAACCACGAAACTCGCGTATGGCACTGGACTGTGCATAAAATTTTACGCAGAGATCGACAACGACCGTACCGTAGTCATAAAGTGCAAGCTCTCGTGCCTAACGACCAAGTTCGGCGTGTTGCATACTGCAGGTGGTTGACGAATCAGCAGCGGTAACATCCAAGTTTTGTATCCTACATAATTTGGACTGACGAATCTACATTTACTCGGAATGGCATGTAGAATCGACGTAACTCGCACGTTTGGGCGCGAAGTAGTCCTCGTGCATTCCAATAAACGGGTCACCAAACGCGTTGGTCGGTAAACGTATGGGCGGGGGTCTATAACAACAAAATTTTAGGGCCTCACTTTTTACCGGAGCGCATGAATGAACCCCGTTACTTGGATTTTCTACAGCAAGACCTGACAACTGTACTGGATGAGTTAACTTCCGACTTTGTCGCAGAGTGGAGTAAAATTTTTTGTAAGTACAGTAATAAAATTGTACAATCCGATTTTTAGTACTAAAATAGGTGATCCGGGCTCCGTAAGATAATGTGAGCGCGCGTAGCATTGGTGCGCGTCGCGCGAGAAGCGCGATACGATAGCGCGGGCGGACACATTGCATTGGTAGCAATACATTGCGTAGTGTAAATTACAATGTACTAGCATAAAACTTTAATCGTACGTTTTATTTTTGAATTGACATTTCCATTCAGTTGTGTACTTATGGACAAACGATTGTGCAACGTTTTCGGTACACCGTCCCTTACACCCTGTATTAAATCATTAATTACTGTAGTAAATTAAATTAAACCCAACCAGAATGTTCTAGTCTACAAATAAAATCGAATGAAAATAAAAATTAAGCAAAGTGTTATGTGTATAACGTAACGCCATAGACGTATTTAGTGATGGGATGTAATGGTACGATGGATAGTCGTGTTTTTTATAATAAAAAACGTATATTGGGCGTAGTTCAATTATTATTGTAAAAAGTATATAATTATATTAATGAAACAACAGAACATATATAAAAAAATAGATTTAAACTAAACTCATATCAGAGTCAGGAACATCCGAATTGTCACTAAATTCATCATCTGTATCTGTGACGGATATTATTAACGATGACTCCATTATATTGTCAATATGGATGTCACGATCCCAATCAGACATAATGTCCCTTTTTGTTTTATTCACAACCTTCGACCAGTCTTCAGGTTGAACATTGTTGATGGCCTCTTGCAATAGGGCCAACATCTTATTTGCCGTAAATCAATCATAAACACGATTTTGATTATTTTATATAAGTACAAAGATATTATTATGAAGCCATAAAATATATATATTGACAAGTTTATATACGTAGTTACACTGCACAACTGAATAAGACACTAATTTTCAAAACACTATTAATGAGAACTAGATTTATGCTGCGAGTATCGATAGTGCTAAAAATCAATTGCATAACGTCACATCCCTAGTGGTACTGACAAACGTCATACAGGCAACTGTCACCCGCACCATGCTACAGCGCAAAGAGTGTAAGGACAGCCGGGCGGCCACTGCGAGGTCAATCAGCCAGGTTGCCCATGCTCCAGTAGGTACTTCTGCAGGGTAGTAACGATGCAGGTTTGAGAAACAGAGACGCAATAACACTATTCTTGCTCGCAAGACTTCAATTTTTTTAATTTACTGTATGACCGTTTTCCTTCAAGATACAGCCTATTGTACATCACACTTTGCGGCCTTTATTGAGTGATGTAGCCCTTTGATGAGTAGTGTATCATAGACTTTTAATCTTAGTCTAGGGTGTAACATTTTGAAAATAAAACCCAATTAATTAATAGTTTTATTAATTTAACTGATTAGTAACTGATTAGTACCTTATAGTTAGCATGTTTTAGTAATAAATATATGTAAGTGTTGTGTTAACTCGTAATTGGCATATACATGAGAATATTATGTAACATATTATACTGAAACTCTTTATGTAACCTGTATGTATGTGCTGTGAGTAAACCTTAATAATAAATAATAATAATAATATCATTTAAGATTCGCCATATTTGGCAAATAAAAGTCTTATTTACGACGTTGCCATTCGGAACAGTTCACTCATAAGTTAGAAAGGATTGTTATTTAGATTTGTTGCTCATGTTAAGATTTGACTTTTTAACCACCATGTTAAAAACCACAATGTATACGTCGTTATTCTAATTAAAATATTTCTTTCTTGTCAATAAAGGGGCACTTAGAACTATACTTAACAATCATACATTAGATCATTAATTTCATCAATCTGTTGAAGAATTTAGACTATCAATTATAATTATGATGGTGTTGATGTTTTGGTTCTCATCTGTTTATTATGGTGTATTTTACGAGGGTGGCTACACAAGTGATACAGTGGTGCAATTGAGATTAGTTAAGTATACATCTTTAAGCCAAGTAAGTCGCGACACCTCCTTAAACGCCAAGCCGACGGTCGAAAGAAACGCGGCGATGGCCACGCCGCGCGCCGTGCCATTAAATGCAATAGAAACTTTATACTTCTTTCCTCTACAGTAATCCTCGCGCCACCAGTTCAATGAAGGTGAAAGGAAAAATGATGTGTCGTAATCACTGGACGATGCGTTGAGAATTGCGACGATACGCTGACGTTATACCGTAGAAATATCCGGCGATAGACGGCGGTCTCTTCGCGATATACTCGCCTGTAATACATTTGCTAAACGAATATTAAAGAAGGTAAAGTTACCTGTTTTTCTAGAATATCAGCAGGCCAACCAGTTACGTGTGACGTGAGGTCCGTCCGTACGTAGTTCACGAGTGAAGGCGTCAGCATAGGAGGTGCGTGATGTAGAGTACCGCCTACCACAGATGAATAACTTCCCAGACACTCCACTGTCGGAAAATATACAACCATCAGGACAACCACTCATTTTTATATTCTGTTGTCTGTTACATTTAAAATAAACCACAAGTACTTTATAGCACAAGAGCACATTCTAAGCAAACTCAGTTTAAAGGTTAAATTATAAATCGCTTTTATGTCCAGTAAGAATGTGCAACAAGTAAGCAAAATTCAAAATAATATTTAATTGCGAATGTGGTCAATTGTAAAAACATTTATATTATTTGAATGGATATGTGAGTTTGTTTTACTTTTTCTAGGTAACGCTGTATCTAGATGTAACGGCGGTGCGTGGGGATCCGTATTCTCAGAGTGCGTGGGCGTGGGCGGGCCGGCGTCGCGCTGCGGCGTACCGGACCTGCTGCTGGTGTCGCACACCGGCGACGCCGCGCCGTTATTCGCCGGTATCGTCACCGGCGGCGGCGCTGCCACGATACGCGGCAAGGCCGCTGCGAGCAATGAACCACTCTGTAATCGAACATAAATAACTTTAAAAATATCTTCGATTCATTTTGTTCGGTCTCAATGTGACCATCTTAAATAAGGTGTGTCAGCTCAGAAGCCCAAAAAATCTGTTCATACAATTACAATTTCTTCAGTAGGTACAATTAATTATGAAGATATGAATTTGATAGCTTAATTAAATATCCAGACACTCACCGGTTGATTGGAGTTGTCGAGCACGACAACAGGCGGAACTGCGTTATTATTTGAATTATTTCGAACCGTCGAATTCGCTTCTCTGGCTCCGTAGGAATTCTCAGACAATGGCGTACTCCTGTCAGGCGAGATGTCCATATCTTGTAACGTCTGGCCATCTATCGGTCAAAGGAGATATACATATATTATATTATTATAAATATACTTATATTGACTAGACATGGTGTGGTAACGCATCAAATTACGATATACCTCACCTTTACCGTCATGTGGAGGCGCCGAGTGTTTTGGTCTCGTTCTTTCATGTACTTCTTCGTCTCTACCGCTGCTATTCCAGTACCTTTCTGATGCACTATTAGTTCTTTTACTAGATTTTTCGGATTCTCTTCTCCCTGATCTTGAACTTGACCGCTTATCTCGACCTAAACAAAATTAAAATGTTACTATATAACCAAATTTTGATTATTCGTATGTTATGAACGTTGACATGCTTGCTGTACCTAGAATATATATCAAGAAATCGTATCATCGTGTAGATGTTACAAAACAAAAATACAAACAGTAAATACATTCATTAATGCAAATATCTGAGTTTCGTATACAACTTGTTCCAAAAATGTTGCCATTATAATGTTAAATATTTATTTTAAAGAGCCCATAAATAGTATTAATTCGACTATGTTAAAGGATTTTCACACATAAATCATAAAACATCTACCTAGGTATGTTAAGAAATTTCTCCTAAATGTTATAGACATGCGAAATGGCATCGCTATCCATTATATGATTCCATTGGGATATATTAAAAAAAGAAAGAGGTCCGCTCGTACTGGCTTTTACGAGCAAGGGCATCAATAAATGCATCCGCATTTATTGGATGTAACAACCGCGAGTGAGCTAGACCATAACATAAATGTAACTATTCTAGATTACACTAGTATTATAAATGCGAAAGTAAGTGTATTTGTTACATATTGGTGGCTAAACAGTTGAACCAATATTAATGAAGTTTATTATAGCGATAGCTTGGCAGCTAGGAATGGGTACTTATTTTATTTTTAAAGAAAGTTTTCTATATTTTACGCAGCGCGTCTGACTAACAATAATTGTGAGGTTTAAACTGCACTTCTACTAAAAGCATAACGAGTGTTTGGGATGCCTTATAAGTAAACAGCACAGGTTTATTGCAAAATTACTGCGGCTTACTTCAAATCGGTTCGGGCTATAGTCCAGTTCTAGTAATTTTAAGTATCTACTTACATTTTGTTCACACGAATTTCAAGCCTCACATATGGGACTATGTAACTAGTACATTACTGTATATACGTGCTAGATAAAAATTAATATAATATGTATATAGTTTATGTTGCCTTCGGAGTTCAGATAACAATCAATTCATAGAATCAGTACTCCATATTGCGTTATCTCTTCTCGTCTCTATATCTATAAACAATAACTATCTAGTGAAAATGTTGGTATACGATTTTTCACTGGTATTGATTCAATATTCGTATTCCCAATAATTGTACTGTTACAAAAAGACAATAAAAGGAACCATTTGCTTTCTTCTGCTCTCAAGTATATCTAGCATATTTATAATAACATTTTAATAAGGACATAATTAATAAATCTACATATTATACAGATGTCTAGCTTATTTAAGAAATATAATTTTTAATATAATATAATTTTTTAGAACTATATGCCGATGTGCATATAATAAAACCTAGAAGTAAAATCGATATGAACATTAAAAACATGTTATGAAAAATAAGAAATTCTTTTATTATTCAAAATGATGATATATACAATATACAGGGTGTCCGGTAATTAATGGATAACCTGGAAATATGTTATAGTGGAACTGATGGCCGTTCAGAAAAACATGAAAAAAATCTATCCTAACTACTATCTGAGATATGGGTTTTTTTTTTAATTACCATGTATAGCTTTCTTGTATACTACGACCATAAATGAATGAAATCCATCGGTTTTTTGTTGTTTTATTATTAAACACTAATTATGCTAAAAGATAGACAGTCAAAAGTATGCTATGCTAATATAGCTTGCACTTTTTAATATATGTGTAAATATTTTTCTTTGAATTTTCATTTTTTCTGAACGGCCTTCAGTTCTTCTATAAGACATTTCAAGGTTATCCATTAATTACTGGACACCCTGTATAGTAAGAGCCCATTTTTCAATGCGTCATTGTTTATTTATTTAGAATATAAAATGTATGTATTGCCTCTATAGAAAATCCAAAACATCAAATTTGTTTTTTAGTTAGGGTTCATGTGGTTATTAGAAAATCTACTCTTAGCGCTGACTTTTCCAATCAGCAGATAATCATTATCTATTTACTATATTCAAATTCAATATTATGATAGCGTAAAAAGCACCCATATGTTTTCTTATTTATGTTGAATTTTATCCTAAGTAACAGTAATATGATCTAATTATTTTAAAACTTCATTAGTCTATCAAATAGCTTCCTAAAACATACACAACTGACGTCAAATTTCGTCTTAATGTAACACATTGGCTGATTTTTACCATATCGCATCTTCTTCTTTCTTATTGTAATACAATTTATTTTAAATAAACGTTTAGTCAAAATAGACATTTAACAATATCAAAATAAAACCGCAGTAAGCTGAAAATTGGTGTGGTAGACGTTAAAACTAATTAACTATCTACAGTCAAGGATAGGTGATCTTTCACTGTACACTGCTGATCAAACATTTGAATAAAATTGCTTTTGCCTCGAGTTATTAATACTGATTACCATCAACAACTATGACCATCATCACGAGAAAGTATGTAATTTAACAGCTAATAAGTACATCAGTAAATCGATAGATTCTAAAACTGTATCTAATTTATTGCTCGATGGTGCTAGGTAATTCATATACTTACAGCTGGTCTTAATAAAAAGATTACAATCTAAAAAAATGTATATGTTATTTTGTGATGCACGTCTTTAGTCAAAAAACATCTTAAGTATTGAAATTAAACAACTTTATTAACTAGTAAAAGTGTTCAACAACAGTAGTTTCGTGGTTAAATCGTCTTTACTTGTACTTTTAGACTTCCTGTATTAAATATATAAGTATAATAGCAAGCACTGCTGGTGCTGGCACAATTTATAAGTAAACCATTGGAATAGTGATGAGATCGTGATTTTAAGCTTTTAAAATTATGTAATAAAATATGTACAAAAGAAGTATATTATTTATACCCTAATATTCGCGTAAACGAAAGACAATGGTGCCAATTCTGTTATCACAAAATTCTCTTATCTTAGCTAAAAATCTCTAAAATTTATTTTAGTCCTGTCAATTTTAGCGATTTCAGAATACGAAATGTCGTTTGACAGGACTAAACTAAATTTTAGAGATTTTTAGCTAAGATAAGAGAATTTTGTGACAACAGAATTGGCACCAATATATCTTAAGTATTTTACTTCAAAGTATATAACAGGCTAAACCATAGATTTAAAAACCGTTAGTGTGTTTTCATTTAGGCCGCTTCTTAACAAGTCGCATAACTAAAACTAAACTGACTAGTTATTGCTTTGTCTACTAGCCAGGAGAGCCTGGATATCTGTTTGCCTTACTGAATAATGATTGCTCAAAATATAATTTGAGATAGGAAGTGAAGCACTTAATAAAATGACTACTGTTTCGGCAATACGCAAATGTAGCGCCTGGTTTCACATATACATGCATCTGTTCTTGAGGCTACAGTAACCGTTTACCATCTGGCGTAGGTACGACATGATTGTTTGGCACCTTAACGATATAAGAACGTAGGCAGCCTAATGGCTTTGTATTCATCCAGGCCACAAAATGATATTAAGTTATTGAGGAAATAATAATAATTATGGCAATAATTTCATTTATAGTTTAAAATAGTAAAAATAAAAGGCAATAATTTATTGTCATGCAATACGTAGACATTAAATTCCCTTAAAATAACCTTACAGAATGTATGATAAAATGATCACTCTGTATTCTTCATTAAATAGACCTGGATAAAAATGTTTACAATATGTTGTAGGAGCTTAATTATTACTGTTTTGCTTGATTAATGCGTGTTATTTATGTCGAATATTCACGCCTAGATTAGTAAAATAAAATTTATAACTGTCCTGTTGACATGGTTTGAGAATGAAGCATGATATATTTACATACAAATAGATTACCAAAGATCTTGACGTACGGCGTAGAGTTACCGACCATTACTTTGGGAACTTTGTGTGTTGAATCAGAAATTGTATACGTGATTAATCATGTAGTTCATTTATAATTTACATTACATATTTAAATGTCAATAACTGACGATATAATTAAATTTAATATTAAAGAACTTTAAAGAATCTATATTTACGTTTATCAGTCCTTTTGAAAATCAGCCTTTAAGCGAACAAAGCCAAAACATTTATTGTAAATATGTTTTTACACTTTGTGTCTTATTAATTGAGACAAATCATTTAGTTACTCGTGAACAAGACAGCATTGCTCAACACATGTATTTTAATGGTGATTACTTTATTAGAACATAAATAAAAACGAATGACAAACAAATTATTACCTACTATACCGTATTCGACTATATTGATCGCATCGCATATCGATTCACAATTACTGGTTCCACATAACATCATTATGTAAATAAGTTATAATACCGGTAACGTTAATTTTAATGCCTTTTATATCAAAGGATTTTCTTTAATTTGTAATTATAATAATCTTAGTCATAATAACGCCGTAATAAACAGACATTTTACAATTGCTTGTATTAACCAAAAAGGGCATGCAGAGATATAACGAAAACATAGGTAATTTATGGCTTTACCATATACATGTATGGTTAGAATTACTACTAATAATACATGTGTTGCAAAATCACTATTATCTATCGTTCATAAATATTTGTGCCGTACGAGGATCAGACCGTCAAAATACTTTTTGCCATTGCCTACTAAAAACTATCATATTACTCTAAATAAAAAATATTTTGAATAAGTTTCATACAGATCTATAAAGCAAAAATAATAGGGATCATGGCACTAACTGATCATGATACACTTTCAAAAGGAGAGATAATAAACTTTATAAATGTTAAGAAAGAAAATAAAAAAAAGTTGGCAGATAGTACAAATTGCAAAAAATGCATAAAGTATGGAGATTTATTATCCATTCTTCGTGGTCTGGGCAAGACTGCATAAAGCGTGACCATTATGTATTTTAATTTAAATAAATAAAATGACTGGTATATCCTGTTATTATGTTTGAAAATTGCATTTGTTATTACAAACATCTTTATTTCTCTCACCACAATATCATGTTACATAATTGTTTATAACTATTACATAGCATTCGTTTATTGTGGGAGACTGGTGCCTAAACTAGGCGTTAACCTGTATTTCAGGCCACCAGGCCTCTACCCCGGTTTTATTTAATTTGCTTATATAAACAATTCAGCGTAGATGAGCCAGGTATGATGTTTAGTCTATTACAAGTGGTGTCTTTGATTAGTAAGGTTTGTGTGTTTGTGCGTGCGTGTGTGTGTGTGTGTGTGTTTGCCAGTTTTATTCCAGAATTTTTATGAGGTTTTCGGTGTTTATATAATTTAATGAGATAAGCCATTCAGTCACCGCTTTTTTAAAAGCAAATTTTCTTAGCGGAAACATATTTATGGCTTTATTTATTTTATTATATATGTACCCTCCCATAAAGCAAAAGAAACGATTGAAAAACTGAGTGTGGTAATGAGACTGGGTGCGATCTACGGGTTTGCGCTGTCTTTTTCCTTGGAGCGATGGTGGACTATATGTCAACAACGAGTGTTGTCTGAGTATTGTGTGTAAAATATACAGTTGGCGTACTGTTAAAAGTTTGCTCTCCTTATACAGATCTTTCGTTGGGTAACGGAATGGCAGGAAAGATGAGACAGATGAAAGAGGATCGCCCGTTGTGCTCGCTCTAACTGTAGTAAGGTGGTTTTGTGTGCACCGCCCCAAGTAGTGACACAGTCAGTGAGCAAGGATTGGCAAAGAGTATAGTAGACCATTCTCCTTAGGCTTTCATCCGCCACGTGTCTTAAGTTTTAAATATGCATATAAGTTGGATGGAAGCTCAAGGAAGAGTCAAGAATAATGCCGAGGTATTTGGTTTTATTAGTTCTCTCTAGGAGCGGGCATGAACAGGCTGTATTGTATGGGTTATGGCAGGAGTGGACGGTGATGAAATTTAAAGCTGCTGATGAAGGGGGAGTTTGTAGAGAGAATGGTATATATTTTGTCTTTGCCGCGTTTAGCGACAGAATATTGGTACGCAGCCATTCTGACACTGTTTAGTCTCCTCTGGGCGGTCTCATTTACACTTTACCATGTCCTGGGGTGAAACGGTGTAACGCTCTGTGCCCGACCTCTAGGGTAGTCTGCGAACAATTTAAGTTGAGTACCCCTTATTCCTACGCGTTCCATCTTCTCTTCTAGGATGAGGATAGAGACCGTGTCGAAAGCTTTTTTTATATCGAGAAAGATACCTAAAACTTTCTGGCTGTCGTCCAGTTTTTTGACAATATGGTCGGTTAGGTCATGGACAGCATCACCTGTTGACTTGCCAGCTCGGAAACTATACTATGATACAGACAAGACGCCATTTTTTTTTCAAGATCGAGTAATTAGTCGATTATTCAATATGCACTCAAGTACTTTAGACATAGATGGCAATACTGCAATGGGTCTATAGTTTGTGATTTGGTCTCTATCTCTACCCTTAAAGATAGGGTGTATTATGGATTTTTTGAAAGTGTTGCGGAATACACCAGTTTACAGCGATAAATTACATATGTGTGTCAGTGTTGGAACTATAATGTTTGTTTTGTTTTAGAATACTTGCAGAGCCACCCAACAGCACAATTACTGCGCAGAGACAGAACCAGTCTCATCACCTCTTTCTCGTCTGTTGGCAGTAATACCATTGAGTTGCAGAAGGTCTTTGTGGTATCACAAATTAGGCGTATATTAGGTTGGGTACTTCCTGTTAGTATTCTGTCAGTATTATTTTAAAGAAGGTTACTTATTTAATATAATATTTACTTACAAATTAATAAATAGCGACATTATTAAACATTATTAATAAAATAAACAGTAATGGTTGGACCGGGTAATTGATAGCCTGATAAATATATTATCTAACTACACGATTTTATACTCCTCCTATATAAGGACGGCACTGTATCACGCCCACATTTTGTCAGCTATGCTTAGGTATATAGGTTATATATAGCAAGGTATATATATATAGCAAACCTAAATGCGCCTTCCTTCACGATTCTATAAAAGACTAGGCTACTTTTAAAGAATCACCATGTCGTTCTAAAATTTACGCTATTCGCTATTAAATTTCATCGAAATCAGTACAGCGGTTTTCCTTTGAAAACGTAGAAAATACAATGATTTTCTCTTTATATATTTAGTGTGTGCAAAAGGCAATGGTAGCTACATAACAAGATAATCCTCTAGCAAGCAGACACACCAGTGCTACGCCTATTGTCTGTTTAATAAAAATTGCACTTATGTTTGCATTGTACGTTTGCGAGCAATCTGCATTCTTCTTTGTGATCAAACGGAACTCGTGACGGACGTAAGTAATTGAATTTACCGCGTAATGGCAACAGTGCAGATGGGTACGCTTAGTGATCTGCGCTCCAACCGCCGACTTCATTCTTCTTGTAATATATTCATAGAAATATCAAAACCAAGCTTCAAATTTGAGGGAGAATACTTTAGGCATGCGCATGCTTTAGATCCTCAATTTAAAGATTTGAATTTGAATGTTAGGGCTACTAGGACACCATACAAAAAAATTAAATCATTTTAATTTATACAAAATTTCACAGGAAGGAAGCGCATCATTTTTTATATTAATATGGATTATACAGGTGATTTTGAAATCGTGTAATTCCTTTTAACCACGCATTCTACTGGTGATATAGAATAACCCTGACCATATTTTTTCTTAATTAGAATAATGGTTTCGGCAAAATTAGAGTACAGATTTTTTCATGAAATGATTTCAAATAGTCATATTTTAACCACCTGACACAATCTTAAGATTTTGCTAATTTAAAAATAATAACATAACAATAACTGATGTCGTAAATAATAGGGGGCAATAAAAAGGACCGCCCGTTATTATTTACGACATTAATTATTAATATGTTTTTTTATTTTAATTAGTAAAAAATTAAAATTGCCTCGGTTGGTTAACATATGACTATCTGACACCATTTCACGAAAAAACGGAACATAAATTTTTCAAAAAAAATAATTATAATTAAATAAAAATATGGTCAGGGTTATTCTATATCACCAGTAGAATGCGTGGTTAAAAGGAATTACACGATTTCAAAATCATCCTGTATAATAACAAAAAGAGGATCATTTAGACACACAGCATAATCAAGGATATGCTCTTTGGAGATAAGTTTAGTATAAATATTATTATTGACAAGCTATGAAATTTCTGTTCAAGTTAAAAACAGAGGTTCCCATGTTAAAACGAAGCACGCCTACATTCCTAAAAAAATCCTTATTAGCTTTATTATACACACTATTTTTTATAATTCGGGTGTATGTTTATTTTATATATTCTTGTAAAGCTGATTCATCGTATTAAAACGAAAAATGGAATATATCGGTTTTTTTATTTGAGCAATTTCCCCATTTAAAAATACAAACAAGCCTTTCTATTCAAGAGCCAATGACCACAATGCTAACAAAAGTGATAAACAGTTCTGCCGACAACAGGACATCTTATGGAGTCTTGAGATAGCTACCGAAACATAAGTGGTTGCTTAGCAGTAAATTTTGTAATGTTTCTGCCTCTACAGTGTAGACTACGGACAAATCTATAGCTAGGTGGCGAAGTGTATTTTATTGGGCAATAGGTTACGGTATGTATTAAGGTAATATATTCCTTAGTCTCTTGCCACCCCAACGGCACACATACTTAATGGATATGATTTCTTTATTATTTTTTACAAAAATACCTTCCTCATTAAACATCTCGCACTGTGTAGACTGTGACTTTACAAACATACAATTATTAACAGACGCAAGTACACCCAGACCAAGAATATAATTTTCTGGAGCACGCAAATAATTGCCCGTGTGGGATTCGAATACAAAACACTTGGTGCAGCAGCAGCGGTGAGGCGACTTCTTGCTCACTACGCCGTCCGAACAGTCTGGTATGTATTATAGTAATCGATAGATATGTCGATCGATAGATAGTGTCTATAGAGTACCTAATTCCAGCATGCATGTTTTTCTTATTCATTTAGATAATTTATTAAGACAACTATGTGATAATTCAAACAAAAAATGTATTATATGTGGCGACTTTAATATAGATATTAATAACAAAAATCGTCAAACACTAGAATTCGTGTATTTACTGCAAAGTCACAATCTTAAGTTAGAAATTAATAAACCCACTAGACTCTGTAGCAATACTTGCATTGATAACTTTGCACATAACATATACAATTGTAAGAGTGAAATACATGACTTCGGATTATCCGATCATACAGCACAAATACTGAAATGCCCTGTAAAAAAGACTTGTATGATTAAGCGATGGCATATAAAGAGACGTGACTACTCTAGAGAAAATTTGGAAAAATTTAAGAAATGTTTACAAAATCTAATATTCTCCAACATTTATGAAACCGATGACCCTAATGAAGCCTTTAATTATTTTTCAGATCTCTTTTTGTGTTTTTACGATTTATGCTTTCCTTTAATAAAGATAACAAAATACATAAAAAAAAGAACAAAATGGATATCAAAGGGGATCAAAATCTGTAGTAAAAGAAAAAGAATGTTGCTATGGGAATATAGGAAACATAAAACAATTAATCACAAGCACGCCTATAAAACATATTCAGCGAGATTAAAAAAAATTATATCTTGCACGCAAAAGTCTCAAAATAACTATTTTATAAAAACTGCACCAAATAAATCAAAGGCGAGTTGGTCCGTCATAAATTCAACAAAATCATTTTTTCCTAAAGAACCTATAATTGAACTTTTGAGAAATAACGTTAGCATTACAAATCCTACCGCAATAGCAAATTATTTTAATGATTACTTTATTGATCAAACGCAGGAACAAATGACAAATGAATCATTTAATTCCAAAGAAGCTATATCATACCAAAGTCAATTCTTTCAATCTTGTAGCAGCTCTATGTTTCTTAATCCAACAGTGCCTACTGACATAGAAAAAGAAATAAACTCACTTAATAATACTCATAGTGTGGGTTATGATGGTGTAGCTACCAAGGTGGTTAAGTATGTCTCAAAGTCAATATCAAAGCATTTAAGTCATATCATTAACTTAAGTATAAGTAATGGTATCTTTCCAGAGAGGCTTAAAACTAGTGTAGTAATACCACTCTATAAAAAAGATGATAAACATGATGTAAAAAACTATAGGCCCATAGCACTAATACCTATATTTGCTAAAGTTTTCGAAAAGATTCTTTATAATGGTTTGAGTAGCTATCTTGAAAAACGCAAAATCTTGATAGACGAACAAAAAGGTTTCCGTAAAGGGAAAACTATAAACCTCGCTATACACGACTTAGTACAACATGTTATTACTAATATGGACAAAAGAACTCCGGTTTGTGCTATATTCATGGATATGAGCAAAGCTTTTGACCGTGTCCAGTATCATATACTACTACAGAAACTAAGTATGTATGGTGTGAGAGGTAAAGTTCTAGATCTTTTCTCATCCTACTTACGCAACAGAAAACAAGTTACGGAAGTCACTAGAATATGCTCTAAAACACTTCATGAGAAAAAATATGTGTCTGACATCAGAACTATTAATTGTGGCGTGCCACAAGGGAGTGTGCTAGGCCCTTTATTGTTTTTAGTGTACATTAACGATCTTCCTAAGCATATCAAATACCCAATGGTCCTTTTTGCCGATGACAGCACAGTTGTCATAAAATGTGAGAATCGGGATGAATACGAAAACGAAATCAAACAAACATTACATAGTATAATACAATGGCTCACAAGTAATAAACTTAGAATAAATATAGAAAAACTAAAATTATGCACTTTAATCAAAGAAAACAAATAGAAAATATTAATATTACCTACCACAATACAGTTATTTTACCTGCAACTGTAACCAAATTTCTAGGCATACATATCGATTCCAATCTATCATGGAAAACACACGCTGAAAATGTATGTGGAAGACTTAGTACATCAGCATATGCCCTTTATAAACTTTCGAAAATAGTAAATAGAGAGGTAGTGCTTACTGCTTACCATGGTCTTGTGGCATCTATACTTAGATACGGCATAATTTTTTGGGGCAACTCTGTCCTTAAAGACCTCGTTTTCAAAGCCCAAAAAAGATGCATAAGAGCAATCTGCAATATTGACAGTATGACTAGCTGCCAACCTTGTTTTAAACAATTAAATCTGCTAACATTTCCATCGCTATATATTTACGAAGTAAACATTTTTGTAAAATGTAACTCTAATTTTTACAACCTAGCATTTAAAAGTTATTATAGACAGTTGCGAGACAAAAATAAATTAGCGGTAGAAGTACCGTATGGCGCCACTGCCCTCATGAATAAGAGTTTTTTTGTTATGTCATCGCTTATTTATAATAAATTGCCAGATCACGTTAAAGCATTACCTGTATCACAGTTCAAGTTAAAACTGTTTAAATTCTTGATCAACAAGTGTTACTATGACAACCGTAATTACTTGCTTGACAATGTTAATATAACTTAATAATTTTATAATTAATGAGTATTTTTTATTTAATCAAGCCTTTTTTATTTTTATTAATAGATTTCATTCAATACAATTTAATTTAATCCAATATTGACATACTAATTATTTGTAATATACCTATGACGAATATTCTATTACTATTAGTACAGTTCTATTGACACTTTGAAGTAAATACTAAATTAAACTTGACATCTGTTTGTTATTGCATATTTAAAGCTGTTTGTGTATTATTTAAATTTTTTTTTTTTTTGTTTGCGTGTAATAAATTTTTATTTTTATTTTTACGTGATAATGTAACTATCTTGTCATTTTTCAAAAATTGAAGCATTTGCACACCAAATGGTAATAATATGGTGAAACCCTAAAAATACTGTAAGACCTGTAACCTGACCTGTATTATGCAAATAAATGAATTATTATTATTATGTTTCTCTTATCACAGGTACTTTCTAACATATTATATTAGAAAATACCTGGCCCTTTGGGAGGCTTACACGGAGACATGGGTCCAACGTGAAGAGGCCCTTCGAGAGTTTTAATAAAAGGTGAGATGGAACACCTACAGCGGCACTAGCCGCAGCAGGCGTAGGACTATTGCTACGTATAGATTCTAATATATGGGCTATAGGTATGGGTGTTTGGTGGACCGGTATATTGCTAACTATGGATGAAAAGCGGCGTCTGCCCTGAATACTCTAATAGCATCAATGCAATGGGCAGACGGTGACTCGCCAACTCACTAGATGGGCCCCCTGATAAGCCACTATAGGCATACAAGCCAGCAGCAGAGGGCAACACCGGTGCGAGTGGCTAGGGGTGTCGAGCGGTGCGGCGCCGGTTTCACCATCACGGGTCTCGTGACAACGGAGACCCGGAGCGGGTTTCCCCGTAGTTATGCCCTTGAAAATGACACTTCCACCCCCAAGCATATAGCTCTAGCGGCCCCCCTCTGACCGGCCGACCAAGGCAAGCCAGAGTTGAGAGTCCTACGGACGCTCTTGAAGTTCCACCCCAGCCAACCAGTAACGGCAAGCCGGGGACGAAGCCCTAACCAACTCTCTGAGGCATTCAGGACCGCAGTGTCGCCACTCACGTTCAGCCCGCCACAAGCTGCCCTGCGGTTTGTGTGCTTTAATTTAACCTGGTGATACATTTTTTGTTTATATCACAAGGCGAAGGTGATAGTTTTAAAGCTAGTGTACTGTGCCCTCCGATATCGCGTTAGTCTCATGATGAGATAACGACTGTCCCAGAGGGGTTTATTATTATTATTATTATTATTATTATTATAGAATTTATTATTTCTGAATGCCTATCGCGGGATGTAGCGTGAAAGCTTTGGACCGTTTTTGTGACTAACAATGAAATTAATTATCTATATCAACTTTTTATTTGATAGCTGACGTGAATAGGGTGGTTTAAAAAGGTAGATACAATTTTAGTTTGAAATTATCAGCAACAACTGTCTCTAGCAATATACCCGGTAATCGGTTTGCCCGCTATCACATAATGTGATATAATACATGTCTGGCTGCCCCTTCATACAAGCGTGAGTCAACGAATGATGTATATAATATTTAGTTCACAGCGCTTTTCAAATCATATTTCGAGGCAACTATTCGCATTCGTCGCACATACGTTAATTCAACCCCACCTAACGCGTAACGGAAGGATTCACTTGATGATTGTTGAGTGGAGTTAGACGTGAGGGCAAGAAGCTCGGTAAAGTACCCTCCTCTCACAGGAACTTGGCCTAAGAGCATCAACACTGTTAGTTACAGTAAAGAGTTTCGAAGGCTTACAGAGCTAACTCTTCAATTTATTTCTTCGGATCGCATATTTGATTCCTTCTTCGTATGGTCGGCAAGATCTTTACCATAAGGCGACAGGAAAATACTTTGACACTGTTGTTAAAAATAGGGTTTCGAACGCAGGTTCAAGATACTAATGGTCATGTATTCCCATGCATATGAATAATAATAACTGGGAAGAAGGTCTACAGTCTATATTATAATAAAGCTGTATGTCAAAACAGCCTACACATTGAAAAGATAGTCATGAAAATTTGTTACAAAATCTAGATCGATTTTAGAATTTGAGCTGTGGTAAGTCTAAAAAAAATATAATTGTCAATGACAACATTACATTTATTCTATTAAATAATCAAAACTGATCATCAATACAGATCTCTAATGCCATATTACATACTCCTCAAATATAGCTTAGGGTAGACATAAAATCAGCAACGCCCTGTTACCAAAAACGCAGCTACTGTGTTTGACCACCAGTGATAGCAACAAAACAATAAGCCTTGAACGCAGACCCAGACAGCAGTAGTCAACTGCCATTGTTTACATAACTTGCCCAAAAATAGAACTTAAGATCTGTTACCACGACAAGTAACTTGACATCATAGTTATAAATAGTATTGTTTTGTAGTCACGAACTACAAAAAGGTCTCCATGTTCTGTAAAGCATGCCGAATATGCTGATATGTATGTCAGTATATTCGGCACCGGCTTCATGCACCATGATGTACCGATTGGTTGACATTTCGAATTGTGAACAACACACCTGTTTGTCAATCGGTAACCGTCAGTCACATCATCATAATTATTTATTTTCATTAAATCACAAATGTCAATTGTAAAACTATTCATAATTGAGCAACTTCCAGCTTACTTGTGATTATTGAGATTGACTGGATAAACGCTAAAGTAAACATGAGCTTCTGCAGCAAATGATTACTTTTGCCTTTATCCAGTAAATACGAAATCAATTCAATGACAATATTATTTGTAAATGTGATAGAGTAGGTAGGCACATTAACAAAACAAGAATATATTTTCTTTACTAAGTAGAATAAAATTTATTATAACTTAATAGTGTTCTATTTAATTTTAAGTGTATTATATATATATATTTATATTGTTGTATAATATTGACAGGATTTTCAATTATAAGAAATTTACTTTTTTAATAGTTGGTAAAAGTATATTATGTCACGCAGATATTAGTATATTTGAATTACGACAGGACACAGAGGAAAACTGCTTTTTCAAGTAAATGGTTAAACATGAGTTGTTAAAGAAAAATATACTGTCAACGTATTATCTCAAAACGGTACCTATCATAAATGATTAAAAATCAGTAATTTCGTTAACATATGCAATTAAATAATACTCATAACTTATACTGAATATCAAGTGAGTACAAACGGGCAGGAATCGTTGTTTGTGAGTTCTCAATTTAAACAAAAATACATGTACATAAACTACCTAACATAGTATTTTTAACATTGAACTACTTTTTAGTTAAGGAAACTAATACTATTTTGTCACAGAACTTGTAATAATATCAACAAAATATTTAACAATTCAATTAGTGTTTCTTACTAAGGCGCGAGTTAAGACTAGTGGTTTATTTTTGATCTGTTTACACTGTAATAACATCATGTATATTTGCACTGATAATTGAGGCATCAATCTCCGTTATCAGATGGACTGCGAGTATCAATAATTAAAACTCTTTTGCACAGCCCTTGTTTAGCAACACAATGTTTTACAATCAGGTAACGATAAAAATAATTATGAGGAAACCAAGACAACAAGTGGAGATCATGATTATCCATAAGCTCACTATAAACAAGCGTTCGGAATTCGGGCCCAAGCCAGAAGAATTTTCATTTCATTTGCTGTTAGCTGTTTCTATTTAAAGTCAATATCGCGGACGGTGGCAGCCGACACACAATAAATGTGTTATCAATTCTTACGATACAGAATATACCGCAAAAGTAATATGTAAGATTGCACTATACCGTACACTTTTACATCTTACAAATATTTAACCAATATAAACCTTGTGATGAAACAATATTATTAATTAAATTGTTTTAAAATATACACTCATTTTACATGTGGTAGTTACCTTTTGAGCCATATGTGGCGTAACAATAATTTACTAAATACAACAAAAAACGAAATACCGCCGTATAAAATCATAATTCTACAATCAAGTCGTCATTTAGTAATTTAATGTAACACAGCCAAAGTTTAATTGAAAACTTGATAAAAGTATCAAAACAAGGCTAGTAGTCGGTTATAATATTATAAAATCGTATTTCTTATACTTGTGCAGTAAGTAATAGCATTTCAAAGCAGTGTAATTTTACTTTATTTAGAGGTTACGCACTATGTGGATTTGTGCCAATATATACTCAATGGCAACATTTGGAACTTTGTATTATACTTAAACCTAAAACTACAAATACAAAGACCTTTATAAATAAGAACTATGAATACTAACTATAGTAGTTACCTGTACCATGATTTGATATTTGCCAGTTACTATAATACCTATATAGCGTCATGAAATAAACGTAAGGAAAAGGAAAATATTTAATAATAAACCAACTTATACTTGATATCTACTACTGAATCAAATTTTTCCTTACTGGGTGACTGTTCTGCGTAAATATCAATCTTGCCAACACGAGGAATATACGATATTATAACAACACGGTTACAACAATAGTGCGTAACGTATACTAAAGGAAATAAAAGCTTAACATTACTTCAATTCTCAACTAGCTCAATTCTGCAGGATTAAAGGAGCAGAGCTGTTTCATACGTCATAGTTCAGTTAACAAGCAATGCATTAGACCGCATGTTGCTGGCTGCTTATAAACTCCAATTGTACGTGCAATTGAAAATCAACGATCGATTTGCCCGCAACGACTGAGAATGTGATTGTAGGTACGATTGTCTATTGTAGCAGTGTTATTTTGTACTTGTAATTAGTAAAAAAATATTAGTGGCGGCTACTTCAGAGTTAGTATGTTATCACTAAGAGATAACTCGTAAAGCCTAAGTAAGTTTGAAGCTGACTGTGAGATTATAGTCATTGTTTGGCGCTATCAATTTAATTTAAATTATAGATAAAATATTTTAATGTTATTGTTTAGACGTAGGCTTTGGGGCAACTACTTTTCATACCCTAGTTGCATTGCCTAATTTATTATTGTTAATGGTTACCCATTTAGTACTGTGTGACCTCGCACTGGACCGATCAATATTTTATTGCTTCTAGACCGCTATTTTATTATGGGTGAAGTTTATGAAAGACAATTAGATTACGAACGGACATAGTTAGATATTACTAAATACTTTGCACAATTAACTACACATCAGTTTGTTTATGAAGTATATTTTACGACACAAAACATGCAAGCGCCAATATACCACTCTGATATGTTTTCTTGTTAGATTGCTGTTCTAATCTAACATGAACAGTTAGAAAATATATAGTTGCTAACTACAGCACTAAGGGGTGCAGGCACCTGTTGATTATGTAGTACAGGGTTATATCTACGACAGATACCAGCTTAAATATAGGGTGTCTCAATAAGAGTGCACTATTTCGTTTATAAATAAAAACATATCTTTTTAGTAAGTTGTGGTATTTAAATTGGATTATAAAGTAGACGTGTTCCGATTATGTATGGAATAAAATATCCGGCAAATGCCTCCTACGTCTCTGATGACAGGCCATTACTCCTCTCATGAAATTTTTGATAACTAAACTGTGGCTGTCTCTCACTGATAACGCGTTGGATCTCGGCCTTGAGCTCAGGAATTGTTTCTGGTTTATTCGCAAAAACTCGAGATTTCACAAAACCCCAAAGAAATAAATCGCACGGCATTAAATCGCATGATCTTGGTGGCCAGTTGACATCTGAATTTCACTTTGCTCTACTGCCCATTGAACAAATTGCCAGCGCTTTGCATGGTCTGCTGGTTTAAGCTCCTAGGTAAGTTGAATTTTGTACGGGTGAAGGTTCGTGAAATTTGATATTGTTGAGCACGATGCCGAATTGATGTTTTGGGTTTTCAAGATATCTATCGGTACGTCAACGCAGAGGAGAGTAACTATCCACAACCGAGCGAGATTAATAAATTTTTTGACCACTCTTCGAATTATGGACACATTAAGTGCACTTTCTCGACCAAAAATTCCGCGAAGTTTGCGAGCGCTCTCAGCCTAACTTTCTTCATAACTGTAATGAGTTTTTACAATGATAACACGTTATTCTTTTGTGTAACGCTCTATTTTCATTAATTGGTACAATCATACATAGGTAACAGCTGTCAAATTTCAGAGTTACCACATACAGGAAAAAAATTAAACACAAAATTTAAATAGTGCTCTCTTATTGGGACACCTTTATAAAGACTAAAAGAAAAAATAAATTGTTTATTAAAAACAAATTATGTATCATGTTTGGCTGAACATATCAGAAATCAGATTTCAAGAGTTATGACCTTAGGACTAAACAAGTTTGAAGCAGAGCGCTCCAGATTCGATAGTAATGTTTGTACTTTTAAGAAATCGTCCTTGTGTTCATTGATGCGTCGTAATATCAGCAAGGTGACAGATACATGACCCTATCCTTTTTCGGATAGTTTGCAAATAAACGTTTATAGGTTCCAGCACACCATTAGAGGTCCAGTATACGTGTTTACCAACATAGTAATATAACTTATTTTTATACCACCAAACAACCGCACAACCTGCCTGATGGTAAACGATTACCATAGCTTATGAACTTGTACAACAGGGCGTGTAACATCAGTGGTATTATTAGCACGTTGACTTCTTAGAGATGAAAATAACTCGATCAAAATTAGTAGTAGTATTAATCGGATAATGCATTTGTTCGCCCTCAACTGGTTGATGATTAGTGTTATTATAGTGTCATATGATTTTTTTAAACTTAACAAAGCGGGTACCAATAAGTCCTGTTTCCATAACTTTCAACTGAATTTCAATTGGTCGAATTTCAAACACAGGCGATTCTAGTTTAAATAATACATACAAACATAGACCCACATCGGTTTCTCGAAAGAGTAGGTCAGGTTGGTTGCCTTTTATAAATAAAATCTCAATTGTATAAAACGTCGCTATACTCGTCAGTCTGTCTGTTTGTCCGATTATTTCTACTAAACTACGCAACGGATGTTGGTCATTTCACTATCTTCTGAAGTTTTTTTGGAGGCTTTATTTATTAGTTAATTTATAAATAGGACAGCTATGCTATGTGGTAGTCCCAAAATATATATTTTGGGCGCCTTCATGAATTACACAGGCTATCCTTCATGCGATATATCATAATCAAGTACAGAATTGTAGATCATCAAAAGGCTTTGAAATTTGGAACTTTATTGCAAACGAAATAAAGTACATATAAAAATGACTATATTATATGCACATTATAAAATATATGTTGGTTAATACTAAATAAAGGTACGACAAATTTCGATGTTTACATATAAATTTATCAAAGGATTAGAAATAATTTAACAGCAATGTGGTGTATCAATAATTAAATTAAGTGGCACTGATTAAGATCAGTTAGCTTGTCATTGTAAATCAGTGTTATATGCAACTACAAAAATATTATTAATTAATTTTATCACTAGAAAGGTAATTGACCCAGTTGTGTTCATGCGATGCGATTGAAACTCGAGGTTAACCAACATTGCTCATGCCCAAATAGCTGAATAAGTATTTAGAAACGCTCATCCCTTCGTGCTTCAATGAACAAGCCATCGATCCCTGGGTGTCTTGTAATTCTAAGAAAGTCGATAGGGAGTAAACCTCAAATAAATCTGACATAGTTATTCTTGTCTAACCTTAGAATACAAATTTTCGTGAAGTTAGTGGGGTCAGATGGCAATGATTTTGTGCAAGTTGTAATATATATGCTAGCCGCCTATGTAGACACTAAATGCTCGAAAATAATGCAAGGATGATTGGTAATTGTTCGTTATATTGATCTAATAATATGCAACAAACTGTTTCATAGTGTACCAATGTACACAAATTACTGTAGATTCAAAATAGTATGACTAGATAACCTCTAAAATTATCGTTTTGCTTACTAGTGTAATGTGTGTGAACATTTACAATGTATAATAGGCATATGATTATACATCTGAGGCTATCATTGGTGTCATCTGACTAAAGGCTTGGTATTCCTACTAGGTGCAATGTAGCAATAACTGCAAAATACGAGATATATTTTATTGCAGGAAGAAACTACAACACCCAATTGCAGGACACAGTACTTGTATTATGTATTAAGAAATCTGTCTTTTGTATCACAATGGAGTCAAGATAAATCAACTTGATATCAACATTACTTGTGTGTTAATTTCACAATAGCAAGAGAGGAGTCTAGTTTTGTGAGTTATTATCGTTCAAGTCAATTACAATGCTGTATATTTATTTATGTATATGTATGTTAAAATCATGTAGAGTTTACTACTGAGGGACACACAAGCCAAAACATAAACATTGCTTGACCAATCAAATTAGCAGATCTGAACTACCTAATCCTTAATGAAAAAAATATATACCTGCACAGCAAAACCAAAATCGAATTAAATAGTACAACAGATATATTTTTAATTTCCAGTAAATTTACTATTCTTCTTCTTAGAAGAATAGTAAATTCTGCAAAGATCTCTAAAACTCTGCAAAGATCTCTAAAACTCTGCAAAGATCTTTCTTTGCAGAGTGCATTAAAAAAAATTTGACATTGGTACATATATGCTATACTTAGATTTGAATAAGAATTGAATTAACAAAGAGAGAGCAGTGGTACTGATTGTATCTTGTGTATTATAAATAATCGAACATGGGTTATATAAATATTCTGTGTAAGGCCACTACAATTCAGAATTTCAATATTAATATCCAATTTAGCTAAGGTTTTGCTGATACTTTCTAATGAAAGTAAAGTATATTATAGTTTCATGTAAAACTATCCACCACCTATTCCTTTTATTCCAGGGAGAAACATGCAAGAATTCAAATGTAGGACTGAAAGTGCCTTTGCTGATTGAGTATTCTAAGAATTATTTATAGTTATGTGTGTTATGTATGTCCATCTAACATTGGCATATTACTATACCAACTACCTTTGCATGGTTAAATAAAGTTTGTTTGGTAAACAAATATTTATAGTAATCATATCCAATAAAGTTCATCAAAATAGATATTGACCAAATCTTATGGTCTAACATAAATAAGACAGATCACATCAATGACATTTAATAAAATGCAAATATATTAGTATATAAATATAAGTAAAGGATTCACTCACTGCTTCTAGATGAATATGTTGAATCTTTGGATGACGTTCTTCTTGAGTCCCATTCTCTAGGCTTTTCCCACTGTGACACTTCACTGATACAGTTATAATAATACTTCTTCCCAGATGAACTAATATGTTCTGACCATTCACGGCCAGAAACGCTCGCTGAAGGCGCACTTCTCTTGTCATATTTACTACTCCTACTAACACTAATGTTCATGCCACTAGTCCTACTTTTTTTATCAGGTTCATTCCGCTCATGATTACTCCTTTCTCTTTCACTATCTTTGCTACGTTCCTTCGGTGATCGGACACTATCTGAAATTGTATATAATTAAAATTAATATTAATATTTTCTTAACTGACAATAAAAGCATGTAAATATGTTACTATATACTATCATTCGCTTTTTGCCACAATCTTGCTTTCCATTGCCTTCATTGAATCAATCGCAGTAGCTTGTAATACTAAGCTAATAATAGTAAAATTTGCTATTATTTCACACTAGTTTGAGTATCTACTTTGTGTTTATTGTATTAAATCAAACACTGCATTATGTAAAAAAATTTAACATGTTTAACCTTGAATGATAACAATTACCAACTGAATCCAACCAATACACAATTCTACATTAAGAGATACCTACATTAATGAAGGTAACATTTAAGAGAATAATGATAATTAAATATTTCTCACCATTTAGATTAAATATTTACAACTCATATTCAATGGTGGCATTTCATACTTTCATACAACTATATAATTTGGGTTTATTTAAAGAAAACTTATATTATACTTATAATACACGCAAACTTGAAATATTATACAATAATACCAAGTAGTTATAAAGATATAAATATTTGTTTATTTGTTGTATGCATGCAGCAAATAAACTTAAATTAATTTTGTCATAATTAATATTTATTAAAAATTGCTAGCAAGATATTATTTGTTATTCTTAGTAGAACTAACATAGTGTTAATATATCTAAAGTTACTGCAGAGCTGTTTAAGTTATAATACTTTTAAATAAATCTAGGAGATATGTGCTAAGAAAATTAAGAATTATTCAAATAAAAGCTATTTCAGAATTATAGAAAACAACAGCCATTTAGATCATATTTCATGTTTTATCTCTCTTTACTATCTAACTTTTAGATATTAGGTCTCCCAACAACACATGCCATGAGCCAAATGCCTCAACAAACCCCTTTTAAGAAATACATATGCAAAACATGATTATTTATCTTTTCAAAGAAGCAGTTATAATTTGTGCTTTATCTATTATTAATTTAATTACTATATAATTTATTTTTAAATACATAATGGATGTTTGTCATAAAACAATCCAATACACTATACATTTTGCAAATTTACTCTAATGATAATACAAATATAAACTAAAGACATACCTGTATACTTATTTCTAGAGGATTTGTAGTCTCTATCTCTCTCCTTTTCAGAACCCTTCTGTATGTAGGCATTTCTGGATGATGGATATCCTCTGTCATCGGCCACATGATTGTAGTGGTGGTGCCCATGGCTTGATTGACTTGAATGTGTGCCATGGCCATGTGACACATTGCCATTGGGGGATCGGAGAGGAGTGTATCGGTTTTCAGAAGAGACATAATCATTTGCTGCTCTTCTTTCACTCTTTGAGTTGTATTTCTGTTCACAGAAAAATAATGTAAGTCTGCTAAATAAAAAAACATGGTAAAATCATTAATGTGTGTAGTTAACTAATAGCTGATGCACAGCTACACATCCTATTTCTCAATCAATGTTTATATTTATGAGTTTGTCAATGTTTTCAAACTGTAAACAATGTCACCAAGTCTTAAATAGAGAATTAAGTGAACAAAGATTTTTGAGTTTATTATAGTGCAGGTATATTCGAATAAGAATAGAATATATTTTCAATATAATATTATAATTGCAGCCTCTGTACGAGTAGAAATGTCTTTAAAATAGAGATATTATATATAACACTTGAAATACTGAAAAAATTAATGGAGTAATAGCAAGTACTTGTTGCAAGTGCACATAATTAAATTAGTTGATTAGAATTAAATAATCTAGTAAAATATTCAGTGCAATGATATTGATACAAAATGAATATCAGAGTTTACACTAAAGCCTACATGATCAAAACAGGAAAAGAACCGTCGGGAACAGTTATTACGTAGAGGAGTACCTACATATGCAAGGTTTTAGGCATAATCAATGAAAACGTTTGAAGAATACTTTACCTCGGATGAAAGTTGATGATTTGCTCTTACCTGATACGGATGGGACTGATGCTTCTCAAAGTACCTGAAAATAGATTAAAATATGTATTAAATTCATCTAAATTACAGCAAAACTCAAATCGGCGACCGCCATCTAAAGACTAAAGCCGAAGCATTCAAAACCATATCATACCCATCACTTATTCGCTGAGGTTTCCTTGCATGCATTACCATCAATGCAAATGTACGATTTATTACGGCCTCAGTAATAAAATTCAAAATGAAAGCACTGTCATTAAAAACAGTTTTACAGAAGGCCGTGATATATCTTGATGGACGCCATGTCACATTCAAGACACTCAAGCAAGAAAGAGCCAATAGTGAGTCGAGTGAGACAAAAGATATATCGATGATCGACGCTTTGATGACTATAGAATTCTCGAGTCTGTGGTTATAGTCCAGAAGAAAAATAATATCAGAAAAAGCACACTCCAGCGTTTTAAAATGTAAATATTGGTTAAATTTAATAACATTTATTCTTAATATATGCAAAGTAATGAAGTGTACAAACTGCTACCATGTCAACTTTTTTTGGATCTGGCAGTGGCCCTTGCATTGCACATAATATAAACTTTTTATAGTAGGATTGTGCGCAGAGGAAGTTTCTAGCGCGTTGGATAGCACGGGGCGTAGGTGCATCATCATGTTACTTATTCTGGTTTCCGTAAAGGAAAAAGAGCATTAATAAAATAATAAATAATATTAGTCTCAATTTTGTTAATAATTAAGGGAAAGAGCGAGATAGCCCCAACACAAGTATTATCAATTACTTACTGGGGATGTCTTATTTATAATAATTAATGTAACTGTTTTGAGACAAATAAAGATGCTTCGTTTTAATTTGCATTTTCCATAAAAAAGCACTCTTCACCTCAATTAATTTGGTTCACATGTAACTGTTCATATTATTCGTTCATTGTCGTAAACAATTTTATTTAATAAAAATTTGGTCTTTCATGGGTGGTAAAATTTTAATGACGGAAATAACTGAGAATTAAATAGATAAAAAGCGCTGATACAGGGCTTGATATGAAAGCTATATTTGTATCAATTTCATTAGTATTTCTTCAGCGGTGTAACCACGAGTGTGGCCGTAAGAATACAACAAGAAGACAGACAATTTTTTGGATGACTATTATATTTGTGTGGATGTATTAATCATACTGATAAGGCAACATGGAATTTAATAATATATTCCAAAATTCAAGTACGTTGAATATGTTAAAAAAGTACCTACAATCGATTGTCTATATTTTATTTAAAATCATCCTAGAAGAGCTGTGTGACCTGTTAATAAATAGCTGAACAGTCATGCAATCAGATAAACAGGCAGTTGTTTATCTGATTACATGTATATTTATAAATTACATATATATTATTGGTCGGAGGCTAAACTAACCGGTAACAACTGACAAAGCGCTGCGTTGCTCATATACTTGTGCAATGTTACCTATGTCAGCACTTTAACCTTTCTTTACGAATAATTAAATGTTTTGCTATTTAACAGACAAAAATGGTGGATTGTTAATTTTAAATATCCTTACCTATGTTTTTTACATATAGTAATGGTATATGTTGTAATAATGTTTAATAGCCAGTTTTCAACCTAATCGTCTTTTTAGATACTCCTAGATTGCTCAGTGTAGTTGATTTGTGACGAGAGTAATAATATTAGTTTCTTTAGATAGCTTTCTTAATATTCCTCCAGATACGAAAAAGCGAACCCTTTTGACACGTCCCTGTTCCTATAAATTTATTTCCGATGTTTTAAAAAGTTTTGCGGAATCCCATTCTTTATCGAACAGGCCACGAGCCTAGTACAGACTCCAGCTCTGGCACAGAACAATTGTTACGTTTTTATCATTATACAATAATAAATAAAATAAAAAGTTTATTTCATTAGCTTGTTAGGTTTATAATGTTGCATTGAGGAATCTTCATATAAGCAAAAGTTTGCTTGTGATTGAGGATCCCGCTCTTCTATAGACATTTTCTTTTAATCATTACGTGAGAGTAATAAACATTTTGACATTAGACAAAATTAATAATAATATTGCATGCTACAAAACGCTAAAAATAATATTTATAAAAGTAGGTATACAAAGCAAAACAACTGTCATGTGAGCGCGTGCTCATAGTGCGTGCGCGATTGGATGGGTGCGTGTTTGTGTGTGTACGTGTTTAAGTGAAGTGTGTAAGTATAAATATCTGTAGGTGTGCGTGTGTGTATGTGATATACAAAATGCTAGTATTTTAGCGTACAGGTTATTTCATATTATTTAGACTAATAATAGTGATACACCCCGTGTCATCTCTCAGCATTGTGGGAAGACTCGGCACTTCCGTCTAATAATTTATTACAGCACCATCTACTGAAGTCTTACGGAACTACGTAGTTCGCCGGTACGAGTAGAGTAGAGAGAACGCTGACACATTCTCGAATCCTCGTACTATTTCAGTTAGGTCACATGGGAGTTAAGAGAACTCTGATTAAGATCTAGGAAAGATTTTATTGGATCCATTGTCGAGAAGACGTTGAGGAATGGTGCCGCAAATGCACGAGTTGTGCTGCCATGAAGGGACCACACACTCGCAGCAAGGGTGCATTAAAGGTTTACAATGTTGGAGCCCCGTGGGAACGTATAGCATTAAATGTTGCTGGACCGTTTCCTGAAAACCAAAGTGGGAACAAGTACTTCTTGGTGGTCATGGATTACTTCACAAAGTGGCCGTAAGTGTTTGCAATTCCCAATCGAGAGGCATCTACGGTGGCCAACAAGCTAGTCCACGAAGTCTTTTGTCGTTTAGGGCTGCCCTTAGAGATCCACATGAATGACCAAGGTCGGAATTTCGAGTCTGAAGTATTTAAGGAGACTTGTCGTGTGATGGGTACCCACAAAACGAGGACGACTGCTTATCATCCGCAATCAGACGGCATGGTTGAACGATTTAACCAGTCTCTGGAAGGATATCAGGCAACAGTTGTAGAAAGCAAACAAAGGGATTGGGACAAATACATTCAACCGTTTCCCCTGTCATACCGTAGTAGTGCCGTTCACGAAAGCACATCAGTAACACCTGCTTTCGCTAACTTCGGAAGAGAACTACGATTACCTGCAGACTTGATCACCGGCATCCCACCTGAATCTCCACGCAGCATAACAGATTATACGAATGATTTGCGCAATAGAATGAATGATATATACGAGTACATCAGACAGACTGGTCAGCAGACTAAATAAACTAAAGTTAAAGTCCGTATTAATTTCCTAGTTCTTTTCATTATTAATTCAGTATGTGCGTGCCATGATAGGCGTTGGTCAACCATTATACCAAGGTATTTAACATGTTGAACATTTTCAGTTTCTGAATATTGGCAGGTGGTGTTAGGTAGATCTGAACAACTGTGTATCTTCAGTTTGAGTGAGGGTTGGGAGGAATCGTATTTCGTAAAACATTATGAAATGTGTTTTAGATGTGGTAAGGCTCAGAAGATTATGAGTCAACCATGCTGCTATTGTAGAAAGCTCATGCTCAGCAGATTTTGGGACGCTGCACCAAGATTTGCCTCTAAAAATTATAGCAGTATCATCTGCATACGAATAAATGTGGGCTCCTGGAATATTTATATTACAGAGACTATTTATATATAGCAGAAAGAGTGTCGGTCCTATAACGCTTCCTTGTCCTACGCCGTATGTCGCTGTGTGTTCAGAGCTAACAGCTTCTCCTATCTAGACTATTTGTTTCCGGTCACTTAAATACGTTTTAATCAAATTAAGGGGTGGTCTTCTTATGCTGTGGCTCTCTAATCTATTCAAGAGAATGGGAATGGCAACTGTGTCGGACGCTTTTTTAAGGTCGAGGAAAACAGCAATACACTTGTCTCCATTGTCCACTATACTTGTAACAGTGGAGGTAAGCGCTAGCACTGCGTTCTCTGTCGACCTACCTTCGGTTTAATAATATCTTTATTTCTTATTTAAAACCCAAAAAGTGTCACTTACATAAGAAGCATATTTATGAAGGTTAACAAATAACATGTCCGTTACCACTTTTAACTACACAGTTTCACTAATTGTTTACGCAAATAAAACACATTTACACATTGCAATAAAACCATTACAGCAGAATGAATACAAGAGGAAAAGTTAATTTTGAAGACGACATTTATTATAAAGTTATAAGCAAAATAATCCGCGATATGCTTAACAATAAAAAATACAGATACAATTATTCACATTAATTTTGTTAGTCGGTAGACGGTGAAAATCGTGTGGTCCAAGTTATGCGCTATACGCTTTCCACCTCTTTTGCGCGGTAACTATTTGTTTCTGCTTCTTGACGTACAAGAAGCAATCATCACTAGCTACGTAATTCAACAATTTTCTTTTAAAGATTGTGAGTGTGCTTGCATTTTATTTCAGTTGGGATGCTATTATATAACTGTGCTCCCGCAAATGTTATGATGTTTTTCCCGTAATTGGTTCTTGCACCGGGGAGTATAATATGATTAGCGCGACGTGATGAGTATTTATGCGTTTTACTTTTAACTTTTATAGTAAATGTGATGTGCGTATGTATCATTTTGTGTATTATTTTATATAGAATGCATGTGTTAAGTGTGTATGTAAAGTTGTTTGATATTTAAAATCTTGGTATCCTTGTATAGTGTTTTTGAAGGTGTTAAAAAATCATAGTTGTATAAAATTGTCGGCCTCATTGGCGTAGTGGTTAGTGTAACCGACTGCCACGCCTGAGGTAGCGGGTTCGATTCCCGCACAAGTCAAACATTTGTGTGCATGAACATGGATGTTTGTCTTGGTCTGGGTGTTTCTATATACAGGGTGATTTTGAAATCGTGTAATTCCTTTTAACCACGCATTCTACTGGTGATATAGAATAACCCTGACCATATTTTTATTTAATTAGAATTATTTTTTTTGAAAAATTTATGTTCCGTTTTTTTCGTGAAATGGTGTCAGATAGTCATATGTTAACCAACCGAGGCAATTTTAATTTTTTACTAATTAAAATAAAAAAACATATTAATAATTAATGTCGTAAATAATAACGGGCGGTCCTTTTTATTGCCCCCTATTATTTACGACATCAGTTATTGTTATGTTATTATTTTTAAATTAACAACATCTTAATATTGTGTCAGGTGGTTAAAATATGACTATTTGAAATCATTTCATGAAAAAAATCTGTACTCTAATTTTGCCGAAACCATTATTCTAATTAAGAAAAAATATGGTCAGGGTTATTCTATATCACCAGTAGAATGCGTGGTTAAAAGGAATTACACGATTTCAAAATCACCCTGTATAACATGTAAGTATTTACAAAAAAAAAGTATAGTAGTTATGTATGTTTATCCATTGTCATACCCATAGTACAAGCTCTGCTTAGTTTGGGCTAGATGGTGTTGTGTGTATGTGGTAGAATATGTGGTAGGCTAATATCTTGTATGCGGTTCCTGTTACTCTAATACTACTAAATTTTTTTAATAGCAGTGGGTGACTGACTGTATCAAACGCGTTTCGCAAATCGATGAACACACCAAGTGCTACTTGTTTCTGATCAATCTTTGTTTTTATTTTAGTTGTTAAATCTAAGGTTGCACTTAATGTGTTCGACTTTGAGCGAAACCCATATTGTCGGTCATATAAAAAAGCGTTCTCTGAGAGGTAGTTATCTAATCGTTTATAAATATTTTTTTCTAAAATTTTGAGAGTAGTGGCAAAAATGAAGTAGGGTGGTAATTGCCAGGGTTAGATTTAATACCAGATTTGAATACTGGAGATACTTTAGCTACTTTGAGGCTCTTGGGGAATACACCCTCGTATAGTAAATTATTTAAACAGTTTGTTAAATTATGGATTATTAGATGTTTTATACATTTAAGAGCTTTAGTACTTATGTTATCAATTCCTGTACTAGTGTTTGGGTCTAGACTATCAATAATGTGTGATACCTCTCTAATGTCACAAGGGGTAAATTGTGACAGTTCAGAGTTGTTTGTAATGTTTAGTTTAGGTTGTGTGAATTGGATGTCATTGTGATATTTTGATAAAATTTTACTGGCTAATTCTATGCCTACATTCGCGAAATAATTGTTAAACATGTTACAAATTTCAATGGGGTCTCTAATGATTAGACCGCTGTCTGTTTTAAGATTTAGGGGAGCACAGTTTATTTCGGTAGTGTTTTTGGAGAGTGTATTGATCAGCTTCCACATATTTTTTGGCTTTTTTGAGCATTTTACAAACTCACTATACAAGTATCTTTTCTTTGCGTCCTTAATGATTTCTACAGTTTTGGTTCTTTTGGTTTTAATCTCTATTTCAAGTATTTTATTTTCAGGATCTTGCTTCAAGCTACTCCAAAGTTTGTTTCTTTCATTTATCTTATTTATGATATCGTTATAAACCCATTCTTTCTGGGGCAAATTAATAACTTTATGCTTTATTGTTTTACTTTTTAAAATATTTTGCTTTATAGAATCTTTCAAATCTTTCCTTGTCTATATCCATATTGGTTTGGTGATAACAGGTTATATTTGTTCAAGTAAGTTATAAGTCGTGAATTAATTATTATTTCAATAATTTTAGAAATGGATGACAAGACTGAAATGGGTCGGTAGTTAGACGGATCCGCTTTATCGCCATTCTTATATACAGGTGATATTAATGACAGTTTCAATGCTGTAGGGAAGGTCGCATGCTCAAAGCATCGGTTGGCCAGATGTGTAATGATTGGAATGACGAATTTATGCGCTGCTTTTAGGAAACTGATAGGTATATTGTCCCACCCTACTGCGCTATCAGATTTTAGACTTATCAAAGTATTATATACCATGTGCTGGGTAGTATTTAAGAGTACAAATGAACATAACGGTTGTCAGGCGAGTCAGCAATAGTGCTATTATTCGCGGTGATTTTACCTATTATCTCGTTTGCTAAACTTTTCCCAATGTTACAGAAATAATTATTTATTGCGTCAATGGACTCCTTAGGCGAAGGTTTGAGCTCTAATAATAGTTCTGTATTATATACTTTACGATACTTTGCTCGGTTTGTGTTGGGCTATCTTGTTTATAGAATGCAGGCAACATATGAGTTTATGAGGAAACTAGAATCGAACGGAGCAACATACGTCTAGCCGCGTCGAAAACAACTCACGAACTGAGCGACGCGCGAATTTTATACGCCACATTATTTATACGCCGCCACGCTGCACGCAAACACGCTCAAGGGTTTCCAAGAATTCCTTCGTAGATTTTAGAAATATGCTTACTTGTCGCTGATTGGTGCAAATGAATATTGTGCGCATTAGTGCGAGCGCGGCTTGTAAGAACAGTAAATTGAATATAAGAAAGCTTAAAAATTGTAAATATATTCTCAGTTGTATCAGTCTACGTGTTTCACTATAACCCTAACAGTTACCAGCTACGGACCTGGTTTATGCCTGCCGGCTATCATATGTTAAATTGGTGACCTCTCGTCGTTCTAGCGCTGTTGTAATATAGGATCACTGAACCAACACCCAACCTCGGTTGTTTTTCGGCCAAACCGAGAACGTACGAATACACCTTATCGTCATGGCACGAGAAAAAGCTGAAGAATTCACCGACAAGCAAGTAACGACTGCTTTCCACGGTGATGTCACTACGATCTCACTGCCTGCACGTCTACCAGCATTCTTGCGTCAAACCCACAACTGTGGTTCACACAGCTTGAAGCCGCCGCGCACCGTCGCCTTTCTGTTACACTCTGTATAACATTATTAAATTTACTCCTCTGTATTTTGTGAAACTTTGTTATAAAAACAACTATATGTACCTTGAGAGAAATAAATAAATACAAATTAAAAAATAAAATAACTAAAATATTTTTTGTCAAAAATGATACGGATGGTATAAAATGTTTAGTATCCATAAGTTATAAACATACAAACAAATATAGTTTGTTTTTAGTTTAGATTATTCGTTGCGTTTGTCAGACAACCGTATAAATATCTGGGTTGGACAGTGAGCATTCTGCCTGGAAAGTCTATATCTAGTCCATAATATTTTTTAAATCCTATATTATTCCTATATGGATAGCCAGCGCCGGCTAATAGGAACTGGAACATATAAAAAACACTTAGTCTAAGGCATAGTCATAAATATTTTATAGACGAGATTAAGGCGGTCGGTACAACACTTTTTCAAATTATTGTTATTCAATTCGTTACATTTATACGATTTATAATCAATATTAGATCATTTTTAATAATATACTACATATCAACTAGCTATTCTTAAACAAAAAAGATGTATACGTAGAATACATTTTTAAATATTTCACATGCTATACTATAAAAATAAATTAATCTATACGCATTATTTGTGCATGTAATAAAATAAATACTATTATTACTTATTTTCGATTTCTATTGAATTCTCACATATTCGACGTACTCTACATAGCTGGACCCCAATAATTATCTCATTCAAGCAAATCCTGTGCACAGAGTAAAAAAAGAACAAACTTCCGTTAAAATTGCGAACGTTTTACTTCTATTTACTTAGTTAACATGATAAAAAAGCAATATATAAATGTATAGATATTAAAAAAATGGAAGGTAAATAAATATATTCATTAAATTGTCTGATTATTATAACTTCATGTTCAAATCGTTAATTTATAAGTGATTCACTTGTACAACTTGTAAACTGTTATGGCGTTTGTGTCTCGATATACACAACGCATATTCGTATCTCTTACCTACTGATTCATTTAAAATATTGTTTTGAGAACTAAACGTTATAAAAATATGCTAATAACATGAAAATAATGTTTTAGTATAAATAAAGAGACAAACAGTGAAAGCGTATCGTTTATAGGTTATGTTTCCATCTTTTATTGGTATTTTAGGTGGGTTCAGTGAGACGGGCGATCAGTTGCATGTTTTTCTCGAAGACGGTATCCCTAAAAGTGATGTCTGAATGAATTTCTCACGGTTTCTAGATATTCAGTCATGGTGGGAAGTGCCCAGCATCGCGTACTTTTGTTCTTTATTCAGAACTGCATTCAACCTTCTGGATTTTGACATTGAAGTAAGTAGCTACAGATTCTTTTCAATAAATGTTTTTTACTCGTTTATAGGATTAATATTAATGATAACACCTTTATTTTAGGAACTAGAGGAAGCCCTATTAACCGATGGCACGGAAGAATCGGCTAGTTCTCTCCTGACTGAGTTAATAGTGCGGCTTCTAAATGGTTGTTTGGGCAACAATGACATCTCGGCCTTTAATTATCAGGTAAATTGATTGCAAATATATGTGTTTTAAGTCATTTAACTTGTCAATAACAATCAATATTGTTATTATTCATCAGATGTACTTGAGGCGGTTGTTTAGAAGAAAATGTCAAGAAACAGGCCGATATAATCCTTTCAACACTGATATAGACTTTCAGTTTCTGCCCCTTCGCACCAAGGTCGAGATTTTGTATGCCCTTTGTGATTTTCGTCTCGATGCTGATGATGTTTTTGATTTATTTAAAAACCTTGAAGCTGAAAGTTTAAGAGTCGAGCCTCTTGGGTAAGTGTTCAGACATAAATAGTATTTGTACTATGATTTAAGTAAAATGTATTTTAATACTATTGTTTAAATTTCAGCTGGGATGATAATTACTCTGCTTATTGGTATTTCTATGGCACAAGATTATATCGGGAAGACCTAATAAAGAAGCCCAAAGGCAAAAACAAAAAGAAGAAAAGCAAAGAAAATAAGAAACGTGGGTGGTTTTATGGTGATGATTGGCTCGATGATGATGAGACTGATCGGGTTTGGCAAGTGGTTTGCTTTACTGAAGAAGACTGGACCCACCTGACAGAGAAGTTTAGTAAGGCTCACAGCAAAGTTGAAAAAGAGCTATATCGATCACTTTCACAAAATTTCTTGCCTGAAATACCTAGGCTTTTTCAAGAGAAGGAACGGTTGCAGCGTAAAAGGTATGTAATCAATTTACATTGCTTTTCTTTAATAATTTATATATTTTGGACAGCTTACTGTAAAGCATTCACAGATTTCATCCAAGAAAGGCCCTCGAAGAGATAGCAATATACAGGGTGTCCGGTAATTATGATGATAACCTGGAAATGTCTTATAGTGAAACTGATGGGCGTTCTGTACTGTACTGATAGATCAACTAAATCTAGTTAATTTCTGTAGTTTAAATTCCAATATCAATATTAAATGTCTTTCATAAATGTTACATTTAACCCGTCGAGCGTCTGATTAAAAAAGTGAAAGGAAGGTCTTGGCGGTTATGAACACTTGGTGTTCACACAACAAATGAGAGATTAATAAGCTAAGCCAATTAAATTATTGAGTTTCATGTTTTGATGACTATGCAGTTTTTGGCTAGGATTTAATTTGAATGATATTGCAAATATGAACATGCATACATAGAACAATACACATAGTCAACTAATTTATAAAAAAATATGAAATCAATTTATGATTGCGTTAAATGGGTTAGGGTAACTACAAATAGTGTGCTTTTGTAAGTACAAGAAGTGAAGTAAGGACAAAGATTGTTTGTGATTATCAAGATACATACACACAACGATATAAAGTAAATATTTGTGTCTAATTTACAACTTGCATAGGGTCCACTTAAATCATACTAATGTTATGATTACAAAAGCAAACTATGCCAATAAAAATAGAGAAATACATAAAAGAAACACAATATTTTGTAACAAACACAGCTGGTTAATATATATGTATGCAAATTTTGGCATATTCCTTTTGTTTTTACAACTTACATATATACAATAGGAAACAAGAGGCAGGATTTGGGAAAGTTTTTAAAAAGCTAGCAACATCAAATGAAAATAAATGTTCATTAATGTGAGTTAGGAGTCAATAATTCATGATAATATTGTATTGGTTTAATCTGGTTTAAGGCTGCTTATTTCAAGAGTGCAATGCGAAAGGCACTTTAAATATATTCACATAAGTTCCATGCACAATGCGATTATATTGGTTTGTACCATCCTGTATTTATGTACTATCCTTGTAATAATATAGTTTCAAATGAGTACTCTTTAAATCTCTATTAATACTACTAATTACCACTTATATAATGATGGCAAGATGATAAGTCTGGGTATTGGATAAAACATAAGGTGTTAGATGCTGAAAGCTCTGCTGGAGAATATTCAAGTTTTATTTACTGATAAAAATTTCACAAAAGCCTTTATTATATATAAATTAAACCTATTTAAATTGAAATCACAGGACAATTTAATTTAATATCAATCAAATTATTCTAAAAATTGTCTAAGAAACCACAGAATTTTATTTCACGTAATGCTTATCTGGCTATACTACCATAAGACATGGTTCTTATAGCATTGTTATGGAGTATATAAGAAAGGTGCAACAATCCATACATATTAATTTATCAATTTTTCAAATCATAGATGATTTGAAATAATTGATAAATTTAAAAATAAATATGAATAATAAACATTATGGCTGGATAGTCTGAATGTTGGGGAAGTGCTTAATAAATGTTTTATCAGATTGTGGTATAGCTTGCAAGAAACTTCACTTGTTTTAGTAACAATATTGATTCATGCTAAAAATAATAAGATAAGATCTTTGATTGCTAATATCAAAAATTTGTTTGCTTTGCGTGCAATGCAGCTAAATTGAATTGAATATTGAATTAAAACACTGCTGGGCATAATTTATCTTGACTAGTTTAAAAAAAACCTTCTGCAAATAATAAAATAGGAATAGGTACAAATATACATATAATAACATTGTCTCAGATTTGTTATTCATAATAATCAATCAATAAGTAAGGAGACAATTTAATGTTTGCTAGTGAAGTGTATTGAATGGCAGTCAATAAATCCCATGGAGTCAAACTGAATGCATTGCGAATTTACAAAAACATATTGATAATTTATAGCTATAGCAAAATTCATTAAATGTTATTATGTCTGTGCTTTGCGATTACATATGGCATTGTGAGTATATATATTTATCTTTTAGTGATTTTTATATTAAAATATAATGTTTTGTTATTTATATTTTAAGGTTATTAGAGTTAGCACCCAGGCGTACATCCAGTCGGGTATTGCAGAAGATTAAACAGAAGGAAGAGGAAACTAAACAGAGTACGCATGACGGCAAAGAAGAGGAGGAAAGGAAGGAATCGCCGGATCTTGCACGGGAGAATCGAGCCAAGCGGAGGAATTTGTTAAGGTAAATTTTTATAATATTTTAATTATTTCCTTCAATGTAAAAATAATTTCACACTGAATCTAAATCAAAGATAGGGTAAATATCGAACTGTGGATGAACCGAAACCGAGATGGTTGAGATTCTGGAGTTAGTATTAATGGGTTATATTTATTCTGAAAGTATTTAATTTCTTTATTTATAAATGTACAACTAACTGCTTTTAAAATAAAATAAAGAGTATTATCATCGTTTTACATGCTAGTTGATAAGTAGCAAACCATTACATGAAGTATGGATTATAAATAAAATGTACTTGTGCTATGAGACCTCGCTGCTCACATTGCAGTATTGAATTTAACCAAATGTCTAAACTTACTAAAATGGTAAATATGTAGTGTAAATGTATAAGGTATTACTACTACAACTATATTACACATGTACACATCTTATTAACATATGTGTGAGTGTGTAGGTAAGTGAGTGGAATCTATATATTAATACGTGAAGCAAAAACTTTGTACCCCTTCTTACCAAATTGGAGCATAGGAGTATGAAATTTGGCACATTTAAAGTTTATATGGAGAAGGAGGAGTGAATCCTTATATTTATTTAAAATATGGATTAAAATACATTAAATTAATGAAAAAACACTACACGCACACAGCCATGCGTTTGAAACATGCAGTAGAATCGCGTGCGTAGTATTTCAGCATTGTTCAGCTGATTTAGTACTATTCTTCGTAACTATGGTCACATATATTAATATGTAATGACATATATCAGCAATATCTTACAGGCAAACTTTGGATGGATTGGAATGATATATATACTATTTATATTACATTATATTTACGTATTTATATGTAATAAAGAAAAAAAAACAAAGTAGCTAGCTTAGGAATATCGTATATTAAAGAGTATAGTTAAGTAAAAATCATTTGTGTAAAAAATATATAGAAATATTAACCTGTATAGATCGAAATCTAAATTAAATGTGATTATAAGGGTATAGATTTAGACAATAAAACCTTAACAACAATGACTACTAGGCAAAAATTGACGCACAACACGTGACGCTCAACAAGAGCATCAACGTTGCACAACAACGCGCAACATGACGCGCGGCTTGTTGTTTGTTTCCGTGCAAGTGCAGTTGAGCATCACGAAGTTGACGTTGACGAAGACACTTGGCGACATGTTGTCGACGACTGATACGAGCGAAATCATGTATAAACAGACAACGTTGCTAAACAAAAGTTTGAGCGTTATAAGTCGTCTCTGGACACGCTATCGTATCACGGGCAGCGTGGCCGAGCGACGTGAAGGACGATCTCGCATCACCACTCGCAGATAGGACCGGTACATCCAAAATACTGCTCGTCGGAATCGTAACAATGACCGCCATGATGTTAGCTACGAGGCTCCACAGCGCTTCAGGCTTGCTGATAAGCGAACCATCCGAAATCGTTTACGTGAAGTGGGTCTGCGTTCCCGAAGGCCGCTGAGGGTTCCACCTGTAGCACCCTGCAATCATAGGTCCCGTTTGCAATGGGCTCGCGCACACAGAAATTGGGAGGAAGAAGACTGGCGTTGTGTTTGCTTTTCCGATGAATCTCGTTTCGGTGTGAGACCAGATAAAAGATGTACTCGGATTTGGAGAACTTCTGGGCGTCAAGAACGTTTGAAATTTTGTCAGGAAGTTCATTCATATAGAGGTGGAAGAATAATTCTTTGGGCCGGTATTTGGATCGGTGGAAGAACCGATCTCACTTGGATCAAGGGCAAGCTCAATGCTCAGATTTATGCGGAGAGGATTGTTTCAAGCGTGATCATCCCTTTGTGAAACTCGTTGGATGATTAATTTCGACCAATGCATGACAATGCACGTCCACACAGGGTTAGAGTCGTAACACGTGCTCTTGCCGATGCTCGTATCAACGTCCTGCCGTGACCTACTCAATCTCCATATCTCAACCCAATTGAACACGCATGCGATATACTCCAAAGAAGAGCGTTACCAAGTATGGATGCCATACATACCCCACAACAACTTTTTGACTTGTTAGAAAGAACGTGGGCGGCCATTCCTCAAAGTGATTTTTATGAACTGATTTTAAGCATGCCAAATCGCTGAGATTGTTATTCGTGGAAACACAGACTATTAATTTTCTAATCTTAAAATAAAAATTATAACAGATCCTCATTTTTGCCTATTTTCCCCATTTACTTGAAGACTAACTTAGGTTAATTTATCACAATACGGAAAAATTTCATTTTTTTTAATTTTTACATGATATAGGTATAATTTAATAACTTAAACATAGGAATTATTAATTAGATAGTTTTTTATACTTATAAATGTACTTGATCCCTAGACACTTTTGATGTGTGTAGTATTGCCCAACATGTAAACAAATATATTAATATTGACTGAATCAGAAAAAAGTTATTATCAAATTCTATTCTTTGTGTTGGATGCATTGTTGTAACATGGAATACACCATCTATCTCTTTAAGTAAATCCATACATAAATACCATGACAGTCTTTACTCAATTAAGACACCAAAGTGTTTTGTAATGCTTTGTTTTGATTGTTTTAAAGAAGACAACTCTCGTACTAGGAGTAATTCCTGCATCACGGATGACTTTATGAATATTCGATCTATTTTCGATTTCGATTCGATTTAAATGATAGATAGAAAGCACGCCTAGCATCGAACAATCATTTCTTGTCCTCTAAGGGATTCAAACTAACAATATTGGCGAGGTAGCAGTGGTGAGTTGACCACTTAAACCCTGCGCCATGCCATTCGCCTACACTATTACTAACTTTTACAACAAAGGGATAGTTGCGGGCAATCGACTGAAAATTGTTGCAATTATGAATACAGACTTCACTAGACTACATTTCACATGCAAATTGACGGTAGTAAATGGTGGTCTTTATATCATTGATACGAGTTATAGGCGTTTTAATAATGCAGCATTGACGTACTTATAGTTAGTTTACTTATGGTTGCAAGAAGTTTTGCCTATTGACGTCATGATGAATATGGACAACAGAATCATTGTCACAGTGTTATGTAACCTAAAATAAATAAAAAAATAAAAAAAATTGAAAATCTGTCGGTATCTTTATCGATCTGAAAAAGCGTTTGATACCATAAGTCATGATCTATTAATAAACAAATTAAATGCCATTGGTATAGCAGGCTCAGCACTAAACATTTTTAAATGATACTTGACGAATCGCTACCAAGTCGTTAAGATAAATGACGTTTAAAGTAACTCAAAAAACGTACATGTCCGCAGGGATCAATTTTAGGTCCATTATTATTCCTCATTTACGTTAATAACATTAAAGAAATCGGCCTAAAAGGTGATATTACCCTATATGCAGACGATACCGCATTATTATACTTTGGAAACTCAATAAACACTATTATGACGGATGCCCAAAACTATTTGAGATTGTTGAATGAGTGGTTCCTCTACAATCTCTTAACGATAAATGTAGCCAAAACAAATTATATAATATTCTCAGCAAAAAACAAAAAGATTCCTTCTTATTCAGTACCTACAATAAATAACACGAAAATTAATAAAGTAGCTCAAGAAAAATATCTCGGCCTAATTTTAGATAAACACTTAACATGAAAACCACATATCAAAAAAATTCAGACTAAACTAAGTTCACTCACTGGATCCTTGCGTGGCACCACTGGCTGCTTTCCCAAGCTAATTAAGTACAACATATATAACACATTGATTAAGCCTTACCTGGACTATTTAATTCAAATTTGGGGTTCAGCTGCTAAAACTAATTTACAACCTTTACAAATTGCACAAAACAAATTAATTAAATCATTATTTAACTACGACTACAGTACATCAACAATAAAAATATACCAAGATACAAAAATAAAGATCATATCACAAACATATTATACATATTTGTGTATTAATACGTAAAATATTACATAAAAACATACATACGCAAATAATTTTTACCAAAAAACATACTTTTCAAAAAATTAAACTACGCCATGCAAACAATATTCAATTATACAATCCGAGAACTAACTACGGAAAAGGATGTTTAATGTACGAAGGAGCTAGAATATACAATAAGCTACCCAATAGTATTAAAGACGCAAAAACATTATACTCATTTAAAAAACGTCTACATCACTATACGAGATACACCTTACCTACACATTGATAACACTCATCGTGCATAATATGCCTACGTTACATGACACTTCTTGTCGCGCTTATTCCGTGTTAGTTTACGCCGCGACTGTGCAGCTAATTGAACTGAACAATATTTAATAAGTACCCACATTGTGCGCCGATAAGTTATTAATATTTTCTATGTTTAATTAAGTTATAGTGAACTTTCCATGTAAGTGAATTGTTAATTCTTATGGAAATAAAGAATCTCAAACCTCAATATACTAAGGCTAGGTTTGCGGTATTGACTCTCGCACAGCGGTTTTCGATATAATTCGTAATTTATTATATTCAGGACGACGCGAAATTATTTAATATATTCACCGTCTATCTCGATGTTTAATCGAATTTGATTTACAAAATGAAATTTGAATTTTGAATTTTTTTCGAAGATTTGCTGTAGTATCAGGCTATTGCTATTATTAGTTACAATTACCAGGTAGCTCAAATCATTTTATGTATCTCATATCAATTCAAAATATCTTATACTAGATTCTGCCCGCTGCTTCGCTCGCGTAAATGTAGGTTAGGTTAGATTAGTAAATAACTTTTTCTGATTGAAAGGTACCCTATGTCCTTTTTTGTATCCCTGACAACGTGAATGTGAAATTTCAGGATGATCGGCGGTCACTCGACCGATGACACTGAAATTTAAGCTATGGCGTGAAAGAACAAACTCACATTCGCATTTATAATATTATTTAGAATAGTTAGAATTAAGACAAATAAAATCACGATCCAATTTTAGTTGCTTATCATTTTCAAAGTAACAATTCTGCAAAGGTAATCAAGTTTATTTCTGACGATAGCGTTAAAAATAGGACGAATCGAGAGTATTGAATCAAATTAAGATTTGCTAGATGCAAATCCAAACAAAATTCGGCAAATCTTGTTGAACAACAAAATGGTCATAGTGAAAAGACTTCATATTTTGACTTCAAGCATAGATAAGACATTATAACTTCAACCTTTTTTCGATCGGTTATTTTATTAAATAGAGCCCGAATAAATCCGAGCGGTTTCGTTTCGTGATCAACAAAACCACTCGGGTTTATTCGGGTTCTATTTAACTTTTAGGGCTTAACGCATTGCACATGTCATAAAATGTCGTCAGTAATCATTCGTTCGGCACCATTCGGCAACCGACAGTACACGAGCAACACTTTTGTTGAATATTCATCTTCGTATTCTGCCAGTCCTACATACATAGTATAGACGGTATATTGAGATTTCCTCGCGTATATCTCGTTTATCATTACTATATAAGTATACACTTATAACACTGCTTCCTTAGGTTTAAAAATCTTTATTATCACTAAGACAATCCGTTACTTATGTGATAAGTGACTGATAACATAACTAATAAAAAAAAGAATAACATTTTAATATCCGTCGTCGCATTCACTTAAATATAACATCACTGTGTATAAACTACATACTTAAAAAAATTCCCAAGAAATTTTGAATGTAGGTTAAGTTACACTGCGTAAAACTATAGACATAGATAATGTTAGATTTGATCCATTTCATATATAGATTTAATACAGATTATTTTAAATCCATGCTTTCTAAGTAATAACGCAACTAATTATTGCTGTTGATGCATTCTTTAGAAATTATAATAATGACAATTTATAACTAAAGAATATACATTATAAATAAGTAACCGCAACATATTATTATTTGGTCTCTGTAGTATCATGTTCCTTTAATACCATATCTTGAATTATAATTAAATGAAAACTATAAAATATGATCTTTTCGACCATATTTATCTACTTTTTCATTTCCATAGTGAATATGATTAATAGGGCTATAGAAGATTTCTGAATTTGATAATTTTATACAAATTACAAAAACAGTAATTCAAGGTAAAAATAAAATTAGACATTTATAATTTTTTTAAAGAATATTGAGTCTTAAATGGCATGCGATTAGAAATCCCCTGGAATATATTTTAAATCTCTACTTGAGCAATTATTTCCTAGGTAGAGATTAAAAGCTTTCAATACGGTTTTTAATTCTCGGAGATCCTGCGGCGAGCTAGCAGTTAGTTGAATATTCCTCTTAAGCATATTCCAGACATACTCAGTGGCAGAAATTGCCGCATTTGACCTCCTAAATGTTATCTTTGCAACGAGCTGTATGTGGTCGGGTATTGTCTTGTAGTAAAAGGGATTTCTCGCATCCAAAGAACACCCGATATGTTAAAACATGTTCATGCAGGCTCTCTTAAGTGCATCGAACTTCTTCGTGTCAATAGATCTTCTTTGTGTGATCTATACCTATATTATTTTGAATCTATCCTATCGAACCTCACCAACTCTATAATACGTGTATCTGAAATCATCCTGCCCAAACCATGGAAGACCCGCTATGTAAATAAACGGTTTGCCGACTTTTTGCTGAAAGAAGCAGCTTACCATGCTTTTTTTGCACACACTCACTGTTATTTAAAGCTCTAAAGGTTATTTTGCATTCGTTAGTTTACAGAAATTTACTCCATTGCTCATGTGTTGAACTTGACATTTTTTGGCAAATATTGTCTTCTGTTTTCGCGAATGTTATTCATTGAAATTAAACTACTATATACGGATTTGATAGTTTTAATAATTTAATTAGCTTAAAATTAGTAAACTTTAATAGTATAGTATAGTAGTGTAACAGTTTCTAAATTATGTAATAGAGTGTTAAATAAACAACGCGATAAAATCCGTATATAGTAGTTTAATTTCAATTTTTTGGCAAATCAATGTCGAGCTACGCGATGTTACCCGAAGTGCTCTGAACCTCGAGCTGGTCTTTTAGCATGCACGTCTAGTTACTCCATTATTCTTCTTACTGTACACCCATTTACGCCGACTCATTTAGCAGTTCAATGATGCTGCCGTATCAACACCGCAGTTACAAACCGATTTCTCAAAATTGCGAAACTAATAAATCAATAATGGCTTACCGAAGCATATCTAATTCCGCCGCTTCCTGGTCTTTTCATGGAGAATCTTTCAGTTGTACGAGGTACATTTAAAGTTTTAGTGGCCTTCCGTTGAGCTTACTCAACTTCTAAGAACTTCTTGACTTCTAAGAAATACAGTTTTAGCAGTCTGTGCAGGATTTATCGACATTGTTTTCTACCTCCAAAAACTACAATAAGCTATACATTAATTTAAAACAATAAGAAATTATGCTTTGTGCGCAAACATTTTAAAATCAAATTTCAACATATACTGACAAACTCATAAACTGCATCAAAGTTAAGGATTATGCAAACTTTTTAGATTAAACTAAATGAAAATGTCGGGTCGGGCATTAACAAAAAAATAAAAAAAATTTAAAGATAGAACAGCAGTAAAAGATTAAATTATAGCCGGGAAAATAAAATTTATGCATAGTCTCAAATTCGTGTGTTACTAGAGTAAAGTTTGAAATTAATCCGTTTTGTATAATTTTTCTTTTGCGATTTAAATTATTGTTACCAATAGTATTGATTATTAGTCTTTTAAACTCAACAAAAGTTTCGCAGCCATAAATATGGATACTTCGTCCGAACAAGCCGCTCAAATTGTGGCATTGGTGCGGAAAGGCTTGGATCAACAAACGATTGCTAGAAATTTAAATAAGTCTACGGTTTCTAGAGTATACCGAAGGTTTGTAGAGACATGTTCTTACAAAAGGAGACCCAGTACCGGCAGAACTCGAGCAACCACTTGTCGTGACGACCGATTTATTGTTTCAACTTCCCTACGAAATGGTTTCCTCACGTCAGTAAACATCAAAACAGAGCTGAATGAAGTGCGTGGAGTAAACGTGAATGCACGAACAATAAGAAGGAGCCTTAAGGTAGCGGCAATCACCCCTTTTAGACCAGCAAATGGTCCAAAGCTGTCTGCAGCTCACAGACAAGCTCGTTTAAGAGTTGCGCGTGAACATCTTAATTGGACTGAAAAGCAATGGGCCTCCATATTGTTCACCGATGAGTGTAGGACATGTTTAAATGGTGCAGACGGTCGCAGAAGAGTCTATCGTCTACGTAGAGAGAGATATGCTCAAAGTTCCTTTTGGAGGCGGTTCGTGTATGGTGTGGGGTGGCATTTCGATGATCTGGCGAACGGAACTTGTGTCCATCGACATGGTTCGTCAAAACGGTAGAAGAGGTGGTTTGACGGCACAACGCTATATAACAGCGGTTTTAGAAGCTCACGTGGTTGGTACTTTATATGGGATTATTAGGCGAAAATTTTACTCTAATGTAAGATAATGCCCGATCCCACACCGCTGCACAAGTTCGACAATATTGCGAAGATGTTGGGATACGTACCATGAATTGGCCAGCACGCAGCCCGGATTTTAATCCCATTGTGCATGTTTGGGTCAGTTTAAAAAAAGCTGTATATCTGAGAAATCCTGTGCCCACAACAGTGGCAGCACTAAGAACAGCAATTTCACAAGAATGGAACAATATTCCGCAAGACCGTTAAATAACTTTAATCAGATCTATGCGGAACCGATTAGAATCTGTAATAAGGGCACGTGGAGGCAATACACCTTATTAAAAAAAAAACTGTGCGTCAAATATTTTTTGATTGTTAAAATCAATTTTTCAATATACCAACCAAATCCAATATTTGTTACATTTATCGATTATGTTAAAAAAATTGAATGGTCCTTTCCAGTATACAAACATATGAAGTTAACAAACCAAACTATAGGTTTCAATTAAAATTTGTATAAAATTTTTGAATGTTTGGTTAAAATGTTTATTTCAAAGGCGTCTTAAACATTGATGCAGTTTATGAGTCCGTCAGTGTATATTCCAAGCTAACCAAGAAAGTAACGCAGTTAATGTGTCACAAAAGTTAAACATTTGAACTGCTTTTTGTTCCTTTTTTGGTTGAGTTAAGAATAATACTAAATTATAATATATAATTTATCTATTTAAGCAAAATTCCATGGCGCTAAGTATAGTAATAAAATAATTGCCTCGCAAGCTATTAGAAAGTGTTCGTTTTGGTATCCCAAAACTTCGATATTTATCTACTAAAATTAAAATTGTAACCATAAGGCCTAGTCGTAAGGCAAAAGCTAAGGTGTGTGCGCAGTGGGCAAATAATGTCGCCGTCATAGCCGAACCCTATTTTGTCCCTCCCAGGGCTAACTGGGTAGGGGACCTCGATAGCTTGGTGGCGTCAATTTCGCCGGCCGCCGCGGACACCCCGTCCTTCGAGAACATCGTCCGAGGACGGGGCTGCGTCGAAGCACTCGTAGGAGAAGCGGTTGTGGCGGGCGGTTACTTCTCACCCAACCGACCTCTCGCCGACTTCGAGGAGAATCTCCTCGAACTGAACGTTGTCGTCGCTCGAAGCCACCCTCGGCCCGTGCTCTGCATCGGGGACCTCAATGCCAAATCCTCGGCTTGGGGTTCCGCGACCACGGACGCGAGGGGTGAATTGCTCGAGGAGTGGGCCGTAGAAACCGGCCTGCTAGTCCTCAATCGTGGGTCAGCGCAAACGTGCGTGCGTCAGCGAGGCGGTTTTGTCATCGATGTTGCCTTTGCTAGCCGCACTAGCACGCCGTATCCAAGGCTGGCGTTGTCGAACCATCGCTATATACGGTTCGACGTCTCCGCCCAGACCTCCGACTCCCGAGCCCCAAGGGCCCCGATTGGGGGCGGTCCGCGTTGGGCTTTAAAGAAGCTAAATCGGGTGGACCTCCTGGAAGCCTCCATCGTTCAGGCCTGGGTGCCAGCACCAGTCAGGTCTGACAATATCGACATGGAGGCCGAGTGGTTCCGGGGGGCCATAACGCAAGTTTGTGATGGGGCGATGCCTAGAGTTCCTTTAAATGTAAACAGCGAGGCGTCGGGTGTTCTGGTCGGGCCATATCGCCGACCTGCGCCATTCTTTCGTGGCAGCCAGACATCCGACTGCGTAGGAGGCGTCGCCGCCCTCCCAATTTTCACGTCAGGGAGGCGGAATTGTATGAGGCCTACAGAGCGGCCAAAAAGTGTCTCAAAATAGCCATCAAGCGGGCCAAAGATCAGGCCCGCCAAGAACTGCTGGGGACTCTGGACCGTAATCCCTGGGGGCGTCCAAACCTTATGGTAAGGGGCAAGCTTCGCCCCTGGGCGCCCCCCTTGTCCCATGGACGTCCTCGTCCCTCGTCGCCCGTGTCCCAAGCACACTCCTCCGCAGATGGTTCCGCCTTCCATGGCGTCCAACGCGGACTTTGACGACAATGTGGTTCCCGAAGTGACCCAGGTAGAGTTGCGAGCGGCGGTGTCGAGACTTCGCTCGAAAAACACCGCTTCAGGGCCCGATGGCATCCCAGGTCTTGCATTGGCCCTGGTCCTCGAGGAGCTCGCGTCCCTACTCAGGGGGCTCCTCAGTGAGTGTCTAGTGCAGGGTCAGTTCCCGCGTCAGTGGAAGTTGAGGAAACTGGTCCTGATTAGGAAAGAAGGGCGCCCGGCGGTCAGTCCGTCCGCCTACCGGCCCATTGTGTTGCTGGACGAGGTGGCTAAACTGTTTGAGTTTATTATCGTGGAGCGCCTCGTCCAGCATCTTTCTTCTGTGGGTCCGGACTTAGCGGACAACCAGTATGGTTTCCGCCACGGGCGCTCTACAATTGACGCTGTCCTGCGTGTGAGGAGCTATTGCTAAATTATTACTAATCTCTCAGAATATTATAACTTCGTTCGCCTTTTGGACAAAACGTTAATATTAACTTTTTGATTGAAAATTTAAATTAAATGTTAAGTTATTAAACTAGCTTATCGTCGTACTGCACCTGGAAGTATTTTCCGTTAGCTGCTATGTGTGGTGTGCGACATGTGCAATGTGACCTAGTTATATTGTATAAGCTTTAATTAGAACAGGCAACTAATAGAATAGAGAGCTTAATATGCTCTTTAGCTTTACACATTATGTGGTTCAGTTAATACATAGGACAATATCTACAAGGGGTTTTCTTAAAAGTACTCTAGCAGATAAAACAGTCACGTAAAATTTATTTAATTTCATTTTTAATTTTCCATATCCGGGCGATGTTCAAAAGCTTTCGATACCATGTAATGAGATTCGTCGATCCGCTCAAATTAGCCATCTGCCACACACTCCAGCTCTTTTTGACAAATCTTTCACCATTGAACTGAAAAAGAGTAAATATTCTAAATTTGTGCGAATACCGTTTATTGAACTCAATTATAACTCGCTACTTTTAGCTATCGCGATACCGGATGTTTAGATTGGAGTACGTATTTTCTCAATTCATCATGTCTGTTTCCGGTAAACTTGAAAACTGCTGAACGGAATTTCTTGTTGATTTGACCAATAGGCAAAGTGATTCATGAGGCAGGGTCAGCTGTATAATTCGTTAAGGTTTTGTGTAAATTGCTTGAAATATGACGATGTTTGTTAAAGATGTCGGGGAAAATACCTGTGCTAAAGGCTTGTTCCACATCCTCCAAATAGTAGTTCACAAAGACTTCATAATCCAAATTTAAATATTGATTACGATACTATAAAAATTTGTCAAGTTAATACCACAAAATTTTTGGGGCTCCTAATAGATAATAAACTTAATTGGAAAGCTCACATACAGGCCCTATGCAAAAAAATTAGTAGCTCAGCATATGCTCTATTTAAACTTGCTCCCACTCTAAGTTATGACGCTTTGCTCACGGCCTACCATGGTACAACCTTGTCCGACCTAAGATATGGCATACTATTTTGGGAAAACTCAACTGACATAGATCTAGTATTTAAGACACAAAAAGCTGTATAAGAGCAATTTTTAAACTACAATCATGGGAAAGCTGTGTACCATACTTTAAAAAGTATAAACTACTAACCCTTCCATCTCCCTATATTTTTGAAATAGCTGTTTTTGTAAAATCTAACAATGAACTTTTTGATACTTTGGCGGATACGGTTACCCGTAATAGAACGCAAATCACCCAAAATAGGCTTCGTCTACGCAAGTCAAAGACAGCTCTGTTATACAAAAGCGTATACTGTATGGCACCAGCAATTTATAATAGATTACCAAATGAATTTAAAACTTAGACATTAATTTATTTAAAAAACAAGTACATAACTTTTACTTGATAGTTGTGAAACTGACCATAATAGAAACATAATAATATCAGCCCTGTATATAAACTGTTCCACTAATAGACACCGGCTTCTTCTCGTTAGGCCATAGTCTACAACGCTGGTCCACTGCGAGTTGGTAGACTTCTCATATATCATCGAGATCATTATGGTGAACTCTCAGACGAGCACGTTTCTTCACTGTAAAAGCGAGCGATACTTAGCTATTTAATACGCACGTTACTACGGAAAGTCAGAGATGCAATACTCAAACAAAATTACATAAATATTGGTTTAGCCATTTATTATTGCCAATAAATAAACATTTAAAGTTACTTTCGTATTTATAATATTGAGTACGGATATTAGAATCGATTAGTACCTGTAATATGTTTTATGCATCACCCATGACATACTCAGTGATTGGAAAATCAGAAAAACTGGTAAATCGCCTCAGATATCTAGTATTATGCATGTAAATAAAATCAAATTGTATGTTTTTATCAAGTCTGTATCGAGATTAAATCCATACTAGTGAGGGAGGAAGCATTCATCGAAAACCCTGTCTAATCTCTTTGATATACAAAACAATGTATGATGTGATTGTTCCTCTTGTTTAGATCTACGGAAAACGCTGAGATGAATATGTCTTTCTTATAACGTGAACTTATTATACACATTCTAATTTCTACAAAAATGGTCACATATAATGTGGTAATTGAAAAGTTTTAGACAGAGTCAGTATTAATCCTTATCAAATAAAACATCTTAGTTACCTTGAGCATTTCATGCATATTATGTTAGCCCTTTACACTGTATAATTTAAATGAATATCTTGGGAGATATCGCGAACACGCGATAAAATAAATCCAAGCGGTCTCACACTAACGAGACTCGCTCGATGCAACCATCCCTGCGCCGCCAAATATTGTGGGCATATATTCCATTTTAAATCTAATCTATATGTTCAACCCAGCATCTGATAGCTACTACCCGTGCGAAGCCGGTGCGAGTCGCTAGTAAATGATAAAATACGCATTTGCTAATTGCTTAATGTTTATTATGGTATCTATTAATATTGTTACGGCTAGTGCCCTCTGTCGGCACTGTGGGGAAGACTCGGCAGTCCCTTCTAATAATTTATTACAGCACCACCTATTGACATCTTACGGAACAACGTAGTTGTCGGTACGAGTACAGTAGAGTGAACGCTGGCACATTCTCGAATTATCGTACTGTTACATACCGGGGTATGGCTTTTCTAGAAAACTCCAGAAACGCTTCACCCTCGTATAAATAGAGCGCACGCGTACCACCGAGTCAGTTTACAATCGTAACCGGTCAGGTATTCATCGAAGCGAACGGAAGCCATAATACTACGGAGTTTGAAGCAGCTACGGTGGAAAAGTGTGTTTATGTTCTGAATTTAATTGTGTGCTAGAATAAAACGTTTTAGTCGGTAATATTGTTTTATATTCTTATCCGTCGAACGCAGCACGTAACAATATTAAATACTATATTTTAGACCAAGTTAACCTCTTTTTATTTCATTCAGATAATAAAAATCTAGTGTAAAAATTAGTTTTTACGACCGAAACCGAAACCAAATTTCGGCTTTGGTCTCAGGTTCGACCGAAATTTCCATATAAGGGCATGTTTTCGTGAAAAACAAATAGTCAATCATAATCAGTTTTATTTTAAATTACATATTAATTATTAGGTCTTTAATAATTGAAGTTATCTGATGATTGATGACATAACATATTATCGCTATATAATATATTCTAAACTTTAGTCATTTTGTATATGAACTACAATAAAATTTAAAATAAAATGTTTAACCACTAAACATGCTTAATGCAAATAATATATTCAAAGTATGAAAATAAAAAGAGTATTTTTTGGCGGCCTCGATGGCGTAGTGGTTAGTGTAACCGACTGCCACGTCTGAGGTCGCGGGTTCAATTCCCGCATAAGTCAAACATTTGTGTGCATGAACATGGGTGTTTGTCTTGGTCTGGGTGTTTCTATGTATAGTATGTATGTATTTACAAAAAAAAGTATATATGTATGTTTATCCATTGTCTAGTACGTATACGAGCCCCAATGCAAAAATGTTCGTCTACTAAGAAAATTGAATGTAACCATGTATTGTAAGTGTAATATAGATAAGTAATGTCGGTTTAATGAGTCTAACAAATAAAAATGAGATTAGTAAATTAAATTAAGTTTATTTACTGTGAAGTACTCAAATAAAATATTTTGTCGTTACAAAAAAAATATGAAAGCTTCCATCAATTATAACTCATAACAGTTCGGCTACCGCAGGTGAACACGCAAAACAGTTCGTCTACCACTTGGTTGTATCTCCTTTACTATCAATAACGGATTTAATCCTAAGTGGCATTGTTGCTACTAACTGTTCACATTCTTCTGGAGTTGTTGAATCCCAAACAATCTTAATTTTCTCCTTTAAATCATTTTTTGACCTTGATGGATTTTTTCGCAACATCTTCATTTTCCACCACATTGTCTCAATAGGAGACAAATCTGGACTGTTTGACGGCCACTCCATTGTAGGTATTTGTTTAGAGGTGAACCAAGCCTTTGTTGTCCTTGCAGTATGACAGGAAGCACCATCTTGTTGAAAAACATAGGCATTTTGATGTTTCAAAATCGGAATGGACGGCAATAAACTCGTTTCTAAAATGTTTTGGTATTTTACTGCATTAACAGTCTCGTCTACAAATTGCAGGCGACCCACACCTTGTGCTGACATGCAGCCCCATATCATTACAGACGCAGGGAACTTCACTTTTCTCTTGATACAGTCTTGGTGAAATGCTTCATCTTTATTTCGGATAACTTTTTTTCGTACATCACCGACAGTCACCTCGAATTTGGACTCGTCACTCCATATTATTTGACGCCACTGGTCAGCAGTCCAGTTTAAGTGATCACGAGCGAATTTAAACCTTTTCTTTTTCTGAAGTAATGTGAGTAAGGGTTTCTCTTTAGCCGTGTAAAAGCCGTAACCCATTCTCTTCAGGACTCTTTTACAAGTATCGACCGAGACATCTTTTTTAATCATATCACGCCATTGTACGGTAAGCTCTCCTGCGCGAGCACGACGGTTTTTCTTTATAATTTTCTTTAAAACACGGTTTTCAGCTTCACTCGTAATACGAGGGCGACCTGATCTCTTCAAACATGAAACTGTGCCGTTATTTTTGCTATGCTGGATTATTGACTGGACAGTTGATCTTGGCAATAATAAGTCTTTGGCGATTTGGTATGCAGATTTCCCATTATCACTGCTTGAAATAATAATTTTTCGAACTTCTACCGCGATAGGTTTTCCACGACCCATATTGCTCAAAATTATTAGCGAAAATAATGAAAAAATACTTGGAACACGCCTTTTTATAGCCTTTGACATCTTAAAAACAATTGAATTCTATTTTTAAGATAATTTATTTTTAAATTTTGGTGTAACAATTAAAAAATTATATTAACATTAGGCATAGACGAACTATTTTGCATCAATTAAGCACTAGACGAATTATTTTGCGTGACCATTTAAACAGTAATTTAACTAAGATACATAATTTTAAAAAAGGATTATTTTTTTTCAATAGTACCAAAATAACGTTATTTATATGGAGTATTTTATTAAATAAATTGTTTACTGCTAGTGTCTTTCTAGGAACGAAGAAAGTTAAAAAGAAAAATGTGTTCTTCATAATGTGTGACTAGACGAACATTTTTGCATTGGGGCTTGTAGTACAAGCTCTGCTTAGTTTGGGCTAGATGGTGTTGTGTGTATGTGATAGAATATTATAGAATAATATATTCTGTCGAACAAAAAATACTGCGGTAGTTAAATGTTTAGTTGAGCTACAATAATTACTAGTTATAATGACCCGATAATCATCAGTATTCATAGTTAAACAAACAATCTAATATTATAAGTAGGCAACAATAATTTATCAACATTTTCGCCTCGCAAATTGCTTCTTCTATCTTAATAAATTTGACCAGCAGCACTAAATAGTTGTTAACTGGCAACATTCGTCGGTGGAGCTGACAAGAAATTCAGTGCAACCTTCCTCAAAGACAGAAATGGACTAGAAGCCTAGTAAGAATAAATATCTGCGATTCTTTGTTACCTTGGTTCTGATAAGTAATAGATATAGTATATAGGTATCAATTAGCATTAACAACAAAGTTATACTGACCAAAAACCTATATTGTTAGTTCATAACGTACGAAAACCTACGCATTAAAGAATTATAATTTTGTTATTCATTAGCTATCATGAACTAATTCACATCAATAGCGGCAAAATACTTCCCAGTTTCGAATAATCTTATAATCACTTGTAAATTCACGACAAACAAAACAAACTACCGCAAAGTTCGTGGCGCAAACACAAACAAGTTACGACATGACTATGACGCGGCAAAATGACACTTCGTCGCTCGCAGCTCAGTGCACCGAAAATTTCCGATCGCAGTGCGAAATCGTCCGAATTCAGTTTCGGTTTCGGCCACAGTTTTGGCTGGATAGCAGCCGGAACCGAAACTAAGCCGATACTCGTTTTTTGCCGAAACTAGGCCGAAATCGATAGTTCGATCGGACACTATAAAAATCAATTAGGTTTTGGCTGGGACAGTTATAAAACTAATCATTCTTGCTATTTTCATTGAGATGTTCCACTATTGAGAATAATTGAGTTTGACTAATTCCATGGAAATAAATGACGCTGGCGCTAGTCAGAATAACCATGAAGATTTTCTACTAGTTCCATGGACCTTGTTAGATACTTAAGTGAGACAAATCTAGTTGGTTATTCTATAATAATAATAATCTTTTTGTTTAATAATAATAATTTAATTTGTTTCACCTTTCACAAAGGTTCACAAAAATATACATGATACACAGTCGACACAATACAAAGATTTATAGAATTATGAGCCTTTGTGAAAGACTGGAGTCCATACTAGGGAAACCCTCTGCTACTCTATAAAAAGGGTTTCACTAGTTCTATGGAACATAATACGGCATTCCTTTCCGGTGTTTGTACGGCATTCTGTTAATTTTGAACTAAGAAGTGAAAATAGGTATTTGATCCGCTACGGATAACATATTAGGTAGGAATAAACTTATAAAACTGGCACTTATAGGGGTTAACCTCTCCTTTAATTTGCTATTTTCTCCAATTTTGTGTATGTTTGTATTATAATTTTGAAGTTCATAACTTTATTTTATATGAACATAAAAATTATTAGCTTTAGGGTTCTTGTTAATTTAACGCATAATAGAAAAATTAATATTTTACACTCGTTTAATCCCAATATAAGACCTATTAGACAAAAAATCAAAAACATATATACAAGGTGGCTATGACCGATGGGCATTAAAATGGACAGAGTATTCCATATGGGCTCAGTGTTAGTTCAAAACGGTTAAAAACTCGATAAAGATAAAAATAAAAAATAACTTTTTCCAAACAAATTAAAACAATTTAATACGCAAACACCATTTATAAACATTTACACTAACCTGCGGTCACTTGCATAACAAAACGGCAACGTCGCATTCTGTTGTCTTTCATTTTACCGATGGCGGGCGGCGGCGGAGCCACAGATGTTTCAAGTGTGTACGTAGCTAATACAGTTTTACGGACACAACACAATTTTTAGTCAAAGAGAACACAATATTTAGTACCTACATAATTATTACTAACTACACAAATCAAAAAAATCTTTAAATTTTCAATATTTCCACCATTCTCATTTACACACAACTGATATCGACGTAAGATATTATTTTGTAGTCTTACAATGAAGTTATTGTCCGCTACCAAGCTTTTTAATTTATTGAATGCTACAATTATTCTATTTCTAAGTTTGTCTATTGTATTTACATCCGTGGCGTACACTTCACCTTTCACGTACCCCACAAAAAGAAGTCCATAGGCGTTAGGTCCGGAGATCGGGGGGGGGCATCGTACGGGGCCGAATCTGCCCAAACATTTCTGTGAGTCGCGCCCTGGAAGACACCACTGAATGTGGAGGCGCGCCATCTAGCTGGTACCACAACCGCCGATATTCGGCTACGGACAGTTCATCTACGTACTCACTAACGGGACCATTTAATATGTCCAAAAACTTTGTCGCGTTAAGGGTGCCGTCAATAAAAATAGGGTCGATGACATGATTTTTATGCATGCCCGCCCACACGTTCAGTGAAAAGCGGTATTGATGTTCGGACGCTCGAAACATGTGTGGGTTTTCTTCACTCCAATATCTACGATTCTGTCTGTTCTAAATGCCGTTGCGCGTAAATGTACTCTCATCGGTCCACACAATATTGGATAAGAAGTTATCGTCGATACTAACGTAATTTAACAGCCACTGACAATAACTATTCCTAACCGACAAGCCTCGGCTCAATAAGGCTTGGACTTTTCTAAATTTGTAAGGTTTGCGACTATTACGTTTTAAAACCGTATGCACGGTGCCACGACTTACTCTGAATTGTTGCGCGGCTCTATGAAGGCTTGTAGGGTTACGGGCGAAATGCTCCAAGATTTGTTCTTGCAGCTCGTGCAGCGGGCATCCGCTGTGCAGCTACTCCCTCTTGATGCGGCACTATGGGTTTATTGTCCCGTGTCCTTTGTACTGCCTTTACTATAGTGCGGGCATTGCTGGGACATGTACGGCTGTCTCCATACCTTCCTCTGTATGTTCGCAGCGCTAGGGCGGCATTTCCGTGACATTCACCGTATATCAATATCATGTCAGTGTATTCGGACGACGTGTACGTGACGGGAGGCATTTTATTGCAATCAGCGTGTCTAATCAAGTAATCACAATAAAAACAAAAACAAACAGTGTGTCACAAAGTTAAAAAAGCCAAACACAAACACTATTTAATCCAAAAGATCCGAGCGGCTCGGGCGCTGCGCTGTCGCACACTAAAAAAGTTCTTTTAATTTTTGGAGATTTTAACTCGTTAGGATCCGGCAATTCCCGGACCCAAACAATAGGTACGATGGTCTTTCCAAATGTGGACGCCAGCCGTCGGGCTAATGACCGAGGCCCAATCGCTTTCAAGTGTGCATAGTGATCTATTTTCTTTTCTTTTACTCTTATTGAATAAGAGCGGGACGTTTATTATGATTTGTTCACTCTCTTCATAAAAGTGCAAGAGCGGCAACATTTTACGTATACGTATGCTTAGACTCTCGGTCAGCTGTTAGGGCAGATACAACCCGTTGCCATTTAGCAAAAACTAAAAGTCTATCCTGTGGCTAAACTACTGCTACTATTGAACTGAAATTTGGTGTAGAGATTGTATGTGGTACATACTATATGTAGTTAGAAATAAAGCCTCACTGTTTAATCCACCCTGTATTTATGTCAGTCACAAAGTAACAGTTATGAATGTCAAAGTTACTGCTCGTACAAATATAAAGTCGGATAGACAAAACATCAAAAAGCATTAACGTGGCTTCTAAAATATAGAAACTTCACGTTAATTTCCTTAAATATCTCTTATGTACAGATATCGACTTGTCACAATATATTTATATGAATACATAATATATATACGAGAGGAAAATTCAAAAATGATTATTTTTAAATTAACGCTGTTTTCTTAGTTATATACACTTACTTTTGGAACTGCCAAGCGCAGGCTATCCACTTGATACTGGTAGAGCTATATGCACTAGAAAAACAAAATGACAATTCTGAACATCGCCATCGGTTTATAGAGATACTTTATGTACTAGAGAGCGACATAGACTATTTTTATTACGTCATAATGCATTTTGTGAGATTCGCCACGGAAAAGAAAATAGTGGGAGTGTTATTAGTTTTCATGGAAAAGAAAAAATTTAGAAGTATAAAAATAAAATATTGTTTTCTTTTTGTTATTTTATGAAAAAGATATTGAATAAAATGTATCATTAGTTGATTGTCTACATTGTTAGCTTTCAAATGAGACGTCTTTCGTATTTCTAGGACGACTACATCAATATCAATGATAAAAACAGTATAGGCGCCCGAGCTTCGAGGTAAAAAAACAAAATGGCTACCATTTTATCATGGAGGGGGCAAGGAAAAATTGAGATAGTGATTTGTCGATAAAATAACATATTTCACCACCCTTAAGTATCCGACACTGGTAAACAGACATATAGTATATAGGCTTAATATACGTAATATGCAACTGATTCATTAGTATACTAGCTGTGAGCCACGGTTTCAAACCCTTTGAATGCTTGAAGCTATGGTCACAGATAATATAATACTATACTAGTGCAGATCAGGGATGATGCAGATGCCGAATTTTTGACATCCGCGGATGCAGATGCGGATATTGATAAAATTGTTCATCTTATTTAATAAAAAGTATTTAATATCACCGCCTTCGCAGGTTCAAGCTCGTTTTGCAAAGGTTCATAAATTAAACGCGAACTACTGAACAACTGATTTCTTTCTTATCGTAACCCACGCTACATCTGGATCCGCATTAACATCCGCATTTATTATTGCGGATGCGAATATTCGCAACATCTCTGGTATAGATACTCAATCCCATACAAAAATCTTGGACACGCCAAACTCAGCCAGATATTTTACTTGCTATTTTGGTACCTGTTAATTTACACAAGATGGCAGTAAAAAACAAGTGCTACTGCTGCTATCTAACCGCCGCAAGTATACATACCGAATCCTATTTGATACCAGCTCATAAGAGAGGGCGTTGTGACAGTAAAACAGGTACTTGACTGTTTACCACGGATAGAACATTAATATACCTAGATAATATATTTATTGGCACGAGCCGAAGCAAAATGTACGCAGCCTTGAAAATAAATTTATCTACCTATAATTTTGTGTGCCCCGGTATGCGTACGATCAAACTTTAGTGATTCTCATTCATCGGTCGGATTTTCGTAAATATATGTTGCTGTAAAAATTTGATCTTGTATATTATATTTTATTACTTATATAATTTTAATGAATGCGTTATAAGTATAACATATAAAGTATTATTAAAGAAATATATTTCAATATGTATGTGATAGATATTGATGTTCGGGTACCTTGAAAAATTAAACATTCTACTTGGGCAGAAGGTGCCCACCCTAGAATTGTGTTATGTTTGATGTTCAACACATCAATTCTGGGGTTGTCTGTAGGCCAGCGCTGTTTAGAGCTAGTCATTGGCGTACATCTAGAATCATTTATAAGTATCCCTTGAAAATAATTCTCGATGTACGCCAATGACTGAAAAGCAACCGAAATATCAGCGGCGAAATTGTAAAAATGCATTTAATGTTTTAGTTTCGTTTTACCTATGGACATTTAATTTTTAACATATTATGTATTTTAATGTTAAAATTACTTTCCGCAGCTAAAACGCATTGTTGCTTGAATATAAGAACCGGGCTTTACTGGCATAGAGGTAGTACTAGCTGACGAATTATCAAATTGTCACTTTTAATCAATTTGTGTCTTTTAAAAATTATATTCTTAGGTTTTAGACTATATTGTAAAAATAATGTGGTGTGAAGCTTGACCAGCTTCACACCACATCATTTTAACAATATAGGTCTAGCTGTAAAAATGTAATGGTCTTCGAATCGGCTTATTGCTTATATTTAGTTATCTATGCCTTTATGGCAAAATGTACAAATGTATAACCTAAATTTTGCAAATAAATTATTCTATACTATTCTATTCTATGCATTCAGATTTTTGAAATCAACTATACAATGCCAAATATTTAGTCTTTGAAATTTAACTTTAAAAATTCAAAATATAACTATAAGTCAGCATTTATTTTTCAGCAAAATACATTGGGTTGCCCTTATGCCGTGGAGCAGACTCTACGCAGAAACCTGTTGATCATAAAATATTTTTTCTTGTGTGAGAATCGAATCTGTTGATCAGAAAATAAATATTTTCTGTGTTACAATCGAACCGATAACACTCGGCACGTCGATATGCACCCGGTGTAAGGGATTAAACCACTACGCCATATTTGAAATCAAATCATACGCATGTCCGAATAATGCCCGGCAGCGTTCTGCTTGTTCCGGTCAGCTTCGTGAATATTCGCGTGTGAGCGCCGGTGGCCGCGACGCGGCACGGCGCCAAGAGCAACCTGCCTGCCGCGTCGATTCGAAAATTTTGGGATTCGATGCATAACTGTAGTTTTATTATGAAATATTAATTATCTGGACCTACATAGTACTTTAACAAAAGTATAATTATTGATACACTCCCTATAAAACATAATGTATTAATAGTTTAAAATCAACTGAGTCGGTATGATGTACGGTTATTTGTCACGCCCGTAATTTTTAATCATGTCGTAATTATTGACAATTGTGTTCTTTAGCTATTATATTTATAAAAATGATTTATTGCCCTACGAATTTGAAGTCACGTAACAATAAATGAATATTGTAGTACCTGCTTAATACTTAATGAACATTGTAGTACCTGCTTAATACTTAATGAATATTGTAGTACTTAATTAATTAAGTAAATAAAAATCACATTATTATTACATGATAGATGCGATTCATGTTTTGGTATGATTTTATTTAAATACTCCTGTCTAAATCATAAGGATATGCCGGCGACGCCCATCATAATTTTGATCTCTTAAAATTATTATTACATTCGAATATTTATTACAATTATCATCCAAGCCAGAGATGAACGCATTTAATAGTAGATACCAAAATGTGATAATGTCGACATGAAATTTGATGTCATGACATCGTCACGTGACTTCGACAACAGGTAGAACCAAAACACGACAAGCAATATTTTAAATTATTGCTCAAATCTTCTATTTCTAGAACTAAGGCGGCGCGGCGGCAGTGTTACCCTGCTCACCTCCGCGCCCGCACCCGGCGCGTGCGATCCTGTGCCTAGCAAAACTTAACAAAAATGTGTTTTGTAGACTTGATATAGGTTTACTAGATGGCACTCCATCTAGTGCCCTATATTGAAAATAATATGGTAGATCGATTCGATCTTCCATTACGACCTTTGTGTGATGTAAAAAATACTGATTTAATGATAACATCAAATTATAAAATAAAGGAGTTTACATTGACGTCCGCTAGTTAAATAATATGTTCAATGTTTATTTATAATAACATATTTTGATCAATTTCTTTCCTCTAATGCATTTTAATTGTCCTGAATATTAACATCGGTACTCATAGTGCCATCTATGATCTATTTTTGGAACTGTTTACTTTTTGTTCTAATTGGTACCTGATATTACCATAGCATGTATGGTAACATCTCACTCTTTGTGGATCATAGCATAACGTTCCACGGCCTTCCTAAATATATTGGCGATGTAATGCAGAATTTGTACCATGTTGAAAACAGACAAGTTCTTTCGCTTTAAGACATTAGTGTAGATTAAATAATATGTACACTAATATTTTAAAGCTGATATATGTAGATGAAGTCTATATAAACATATTTTAAAGCGGGTTAGGTCGCAAGCAAAATCTTGTAATTTCTCTTTTATTCCAGGTCAAAATCGGAGTCATCAGATTCGTCGGATAGCTCTTCAAGTGCTAAAGAAGAGGAGAAGGAAGAAATGCCTCAGAAGGTGCCAAAACAATCAAAGAGCCAAGAAAAGAGGTCAAAAAACTCGTCCGCTACTCAAAAAGGCGAGCCACCCCCAGAGCCACTCATAAAAACCGGACGAAAAACTAACAACTCGCTGGCGTCGGCTACGGGCCAGATCGTCATTCCTGACAATGATGAACCCGTTAGTAGCACTCGAAAGAAACTGAAGACATCTCAAATGTAATTCAATATTCATTCTTTATACCATTTTTTTTCACACATACTTAAGAGCTTTCAGCTAATGGTAATAATATGATGGTAAAAGTCCATAATTAGGGCTCTCATAGTTTTCAATAAATTGATTTATTTACTCTATGCTTATAGCTTGGGTTTAAATTTGAATTGTTAATTTTATTATTAAATCGTACATTATCTAAAAGTTAATTTTGATATTTAATCATTTTCTAGCAAAAGAAATTTGCTAGAAAATGGTGATACTAATGTTAATGGTTTTATAGATTTAGCCAGACCGATGAAGACATCCAGACGGACATGTACAAGGTCCTGAAGCAACTGACAGCTCATGATGATGCTTGGCCATTTATGGATCCCGTGGAAGAGGAATACGCGCCAAATTATTATGCTGTTATTAGGCGACCAATGGATTTACGCAAAATGGAAGAACGCCTTGATACAGGATACTACACAGATTTTTCAATGTTCAAAGCTGATTTTAAACTGATTGTCAACAACTGTCGCTTATATAACGGCCAAGATAACGGTATGTTAAAAAATAGTATTAAATTATGAGCGTTCAATTTATTAACGAGCGAAACTAAATTTGAGGTTATTCTATTTTATCCATTTTCATCTTGATTAATGACAATTTTGATACAACTTTCATGTTTTCGTTGATATTTTGCCAAGAATACCCCTTTATTGGTTGATTATTGAGTAACTTTTCCATATTGCCTACAGATTAAGCAATTGTCTTTCCACATATACTATACGTGAGCTTTATTTCGGTCTAATTTATTCTTTCTATTGATACTTACATATATTGACATGCTTACATTTTACTTCTATTTTTTTGTATTGAAGCTCATGTTTTGCCGACTTATACCGAGGCACAAATATATAGTGTGTCCGGTTATGGACTAGCGATATTCTAAATATTTACTTATATAACAACTATTTTTATACACAAATAAACTTAACACTTGGGCCCAATCCACTTCGTCGCTATGTGGCAGCCATTTTGTTTTTCCGTCGAAATATTCACTATGTGGGTACAAAAAAAATTATATCTCCCAAAGTTTTAGTCTTATTGAGATAAAAATAGGCTTATTCGAAGAGCAACAATACTGACTACCGTCTACATTACGATACAATGTGTTCACATGTCCATAATTTTGAAAACAATATGAAACTCAATAAAAAGTTCAGAAAATTATACATATCAACAAATTATTGTAAATTACTTTAATAACACCCTGCATAATCCTTTTCATTTTTGTACTAGATTGACAGATTTTGAGCTAAGCTACAACATTTAATTTACAACTGTGTGTCTATTACTTTAAAAGTTATTGTTGTTAGCCTATGCGCAAGCACAAAAGGTCTTTGTTGGAACTCTAAACAAGAAACATTTAAAAACTCTTAACATTCATATTAGATTTTATTTAATGGTTTTACAATATTAAATTACAATAGTTACAGCAGTTACTCAAAGTGGCCACCTTCAGCTTGTAGGCACGATACAGCTCTCTGAACCACTTGGGTTGATGAGTTATGAGAGGTGTTTTTGAAGTAATTTACCATAATTTGTTGATTTACATATTTTTCTGATCATTTATTGAGTTTAATATTGTTTTCAAAAATTATGGCCATGTGAGCACATTGTTTTGTAATGTAGACGGTAGACAGTATTGTTGCCCTTCGAATAAGCCTAATTTTATCTCAATAAGACCAAAACTTTGGGAGATATTAATGTTTTTGTACCCACATAGGGAATATTTGGACGAAAAATATAAATGGCTGTCACATAGCGGACAAGTGGATTGAGCCCAAGTGTTAAGTGTATTTGTGTATAAAAATACATAGTACAACAATGTATTTTTATAAGTATTTAGAATATTGCTAGTCCATGACCGGACACACTGTACATATAATATATTGCTGAATCATTACCAAATTAGATTTTTTAAATGCTGCTTTTTTAATTAATTTGCCACGTAAGATCTATTATATAATATTATTAAACAACAGCTGGACTTTATAACTAGCTTTCCATAATTTAATTATTTGTCATGTTTCAGAGTATACCGTGATGGTAGATAATTTACAAACAGCATTTGATCGATTGACTGAAAAATATATACATCGCCTTTCATCATCCGATGAAGAAATCGCTGTTGAGTATCAATTACCAACTCCGTCAAGGAAACATAAACTGAAAACCAGCGAATCTCCAAGTCATCATAAGAGAAAAAAGCGAAAATCTCATTCAGATGCAGGTAATATATACTTAATGTGTGCAAACGAACCTCGTTAACCAGATATAAGATAGGTAAATTAAATGATTAAGTCTCTAGTCATTGAGACTTGAAATCTAGTGTTTCCATATATGATTTATTTGACATTGGACACTAAAATCTTGTTACTGAATAATATTGTTATGAAGGCATAAAAAATGAAGTATAAACTACGCCATGATTGCGTACACGACGCAAATAGCTGATGCAGAATCTGCTATATGCGTAGTATATATATAAGTAATTTGAGCTGTTAAAGTCCGGTCGCGGTGCAGAAAGAAATTCGTACGTTAACCTGTTATTACCTGTCTCTGTCACTCCCACGTAAATATAATGTGTCTCGCTCGCACAGATGCAATGACTGCCGTCCTCAGGGATTGTAAACATTTTGTTCTTGTTTGTGGTTTTTGATTGGCCTAGAGTCACAACAAAAAACCCACGGCTTGCTTGACATAATTAATATTTTTTAAATAACGAACGAACGCCATTCCATCTTGGGATGTGTTAGTGATCGCTCAGTTTTCGGACACAGTTATCGCAGTTACCTCAGTTATCTTAGTTTGTTGTTTGAAAACAACAATAACGTTCTTATGATAATAGATAGCGCCACGTGTCTTTCGAATCATTATTGAATTATATTATTACAAGCAGAGTTGAGCAACACGAATTGATTGTCAAATTCTAAATTAACGCAAGCGAAACCGCGGGCAAAAGCTAGTTTCATATAAACCGCACTTAATACAAAAATGTTTGTGACCACTGTCAGTAGGCAAATAGGTCATTGTATGAAATTCTTCCTGCTCCGCGACCGGACTTTACAAACGGATGACCAATAATTTTTTTTTTGTGTGCGTCGGTTTAATGGGATAGTTTATATTTTTTGCTTATGATCTATCATTTTATTTTATTCGCTGCCAAAAGCTTTAAATATGGTTGAATGTTCTAATTCTGGTGCTTGTTACTTTTAGGTGAACCAAAATCAAGTTCATCAGATTTAATACCAGAACAAGAAGAGAAGCAGGAAGAAGAGGAGGAAGAAATCCCTCCAAAACCAGAGCCAGAACCAGAACCTGAACCTGAACCAGAACCAGAACCAGAACCTGAACCAGAACCTGAACCAAAAAAAAGTAAAGAATCTCATAAAAACAAACAAAGTAAGGGGAAAAAGAAACGTAAAGGCCACCACCGTCATGGTAAACATTCCAGGAATCACAAAAAGGATTCTCATAAATCAGAACACTCCGAGTCCTCAAAATCAAAACACAGCAAAAAACAAAAGCATAGCAAGAACAAAGACAAGGAAGGAAAGAAGTCGAAACAAAAGAAAAAGAAAACTAAGCACCATGAACCTGAACCTCCCGAAATTATCAAACGGAGTGATTCACAAGAATCTTTGGAGAGCTCCAATAGAAGCAGGAGTGCGAGCCCATTGCCCTCGATTCACACACCGACTCCTTCGCCTACTGAGCTTGATCAGTCAGAACCACCAGACCAACTGAATGATCCTGACTTTGTAAAGGATAAATATGACAAAATTAAAGAAAGAAGACGACATGCCGCCAAGGATGCTTGGGAATCACTTTTTGATTACAAACAGAAAACTGTCGACAAGCAGAAGCAAAATCTTAATATACCTGAAAAAGATAAAAATCAGAAATTGAGAGAAACTATTGAAAAACTAAAAGCCAAAAACGAAAAGTATAAAGACAGTACACTATTCAATACTTTGTTTGCAGCAAATCATAGTAATGCAGATAAGATGTCTGAGTCCAGTAATACAAATGACTTAACCATTAGAGAGGATTCCGATGATGAACCATTAGACAGTCCAGCTGCTACTAAATCGGCTCCTAAGAAGGGTAATAAGAAAACTTCTGCTAAGAATGAATCTGCTTCTGAGGCTCTTGAGCAAGCGGTCAAAGACATTAGTAAATGGCTTGATGATGCTCCTAAAGGATCTACCATGAGTTCTCCTTGTGATAGCCCAGCTCAAACCATTTCCACTGAAGAGCATGATAATAGTCGCCTTGACGATGAGTTTTCTCAGGGCGAAAAGCCTCATATCAGAAAAGAACTTTCTCGCAAACGCCCATCTTCACGTGAGCCGAAGTTAGTTAAAAGAAGAGAGATCCAGAGAACAATAGACCGTCTTCAACCGGGCAAAAGTAAGGGTAATCTACTCACGAATATGACTAACAAAAACACAGAGAAAACAGAAGATATTACTCCTCTCGGACCACAAAACAAGGTGCGTGACTCTCAAAAAGCAGAAGAATCTAGTCCCAAACTCAGTCTCGGTTCTGTGTTGCCAACAGTTGAGTTCACTTTGGGTAATGACCACAATTTTGCTAACAATGATGAAACTAAAAAAGAAGTTAATAAAGACTCTTGTAAGTCAGCAGAAGTAGAAAAGAAGGAAGAAAACGTTGTAGTTGTAACATCTGTAAAGAAAACTGAAGAAGTGGCAGTTCAGGCGAGTAAAAAGGACGCTGAAGTAGAAACTGAACTACAAATACCTACAAAACCAAATCAGGAGAAAGCTACTCCTAACCTGAGTGCCTGGTTCAAAGCATTTGGAGCTCCAAAGACTACTACTACAAGTACTATTTCTACAACTACAGTTAAAAAGAAAGTTGAGGAACCTGAACCAGAGGAAAAAGTACCAGAAAATGTTATAAGTGATGTCAAACCGAGCAGTCCCAAAAATCCTGTCAAATATGACTCGCCGACGGGACCTGACACTCCAAACCCTGATGGAGGAGACAGCCCATTGCCGAATGTCGGCACGACACCGAGACAAAGACGAACTAGCACTGGCAGCTCAGTCTCCGAGAGGTCATCCTTCAGTCAAGACCTTGATTCACCAAGACATCAAATGTCACACACATCGCCACTATTACGATCGCCAGCATCACCGCGAACAGAAGATTTTCAAAAGATTACATATCCTATAATAAATGGTACAGTGAGAGCTGGCTTCTATCAAGACACGACATCAATCAAAAGCAGCCCTGAAAAAAGTTGTAGTCCAAGAGAGGCTCCACAATCCCCATATTCTCCTTATTCTCAACATGTATACGCATCAAATAGTATCACAGGCTCTGCTACACCCAATTATTTCATCGACCATAGTAAGAGTCCACAGCCCACATATAGCCAAAACCCGACTGCATACTATGATTCTGCTAAAGCTGGCACAGTAAATAAGTCAACACGTAATCATGAGGATTATAGCTCTATCGCTCCAGATTCATATCAGCAAAACCAATACACCGGTCCATATTCACCCGCATATTCGCCATATACACAAACCGCACCTTCAAATTATTCTCAGGTACAACATTCACCTCAAACATCTACATCAAGTAACACAGGTACATCAAATACGACACCATTAACAACAGATCCTAAAACGCAATTGTTCCCAGTTAAAAAGCGAACATATAATGAACCAGATCACACATCAATGCCTGCTTTAAAAGCTGCAGAAAATAAAGAACTTACAGGGTCTGTGTCAACTAAGAATGAATATCCCAAGTTGACGACATCGTTGCATTCAATATCATCGATACAGTCGACTTCGGTAGATGATATAGCACTAGCTTTGAGTGAGAAATCGGAAATGGCTAAATTAAACAGCTTACGTGATAAAGGTGCTGTGGAGTATACTACAGAAAATAGAGATACTATAAAGTATGAATGCAATGATTCCATACAGGAAACGAAGAAAAACATTAATATTGATAATAAGCCAACTGACATGGTAAATATGGGATATTTGAATCCAGAAAATGACAGACGAAGTAGTAACGACATTCATGCTCATGAAGTTGATTATCTATCGCGAGAAATTCCGAAATCAAATGCAAACTCTCACCATAAAGCATACGATGTTGACGCGATTGCCATTAATTTGGGATTAAATAGCCAAGCTCTTCAAAAGACCATTGCAAAAACAATAAATTCGTCTAATATTCCTCCAGCTCACAGCCAGGATAGATCACATGCTGAAATGAATCTGAATCAAAATTTAGTTCATGCACATCATAGCCAATATGATACGATTGCTGGAAGTCAAGGTATAAGCACCTTTTCAATAAGTGACATTGATTTGGCCAATAAGAAACTCTATGCTTGTAATGCTGCTTCTTCAAGTGCTGCACTTGATTATGGTAATTGGAAAATGGCAAATCAGATACGTAAACAAGATTTAATGCCATCTGATTATTCAACAGCTTACAATGCGAATACTGCTGATAAATTGAAAAATGAGATTAATGCTGCAAATAGCAATGCAGTAGCTTATACCAAGAGCCTACAGCATCAACAGTATAATTCATATAATGTTACCAGACCAAGTCTGCAACGAGCTCAGGACCTGCAGCAAAATCTGCCGGGTGAACTACGGATACCAAATCCCAGAGGACTTCTTAAAAGTGATCACATGACTACTTCGGCCTCGATGAACGACACTGATGTTATTTCTAAAAACATAGACACGCATGCCAAATTACAGAAAACTGAAAAACTCGTACAAAATCACCCATTAGTAACATCAAATCCTTATAAAACTCCATACAGTAATCCTGCATCGATTCCACTCGAAAGTTTACGCAATTTGCCTAACATTCCTCAAATGTTAGAACGATACACAAATGACGAAAGGTACCTATCCTCATTTGCGAGTTCTGGTTCGTCTTTGTATCACGATAAATCTTTTCAAATGGCCCAAATGTTTAACAAGAGCCTTTCTTCAGATGTACACCCAGTTAGTACTTCTGTCAGTATATATTCTCAGCCAGCAGTATCAATGAGTAAGGACAACGGTATTTACAAAACATCTAGTATTCCGTCATCACAAATTGATACCAAAACAAAGAATAAAAGAAAGAGGACATCAGATACCAAACAAACTGCACAGATTGCCGGTAGTCAAGCCTATCATCAAAGTACATGCGGTGCAGATGTATTGTCATCTGTCAAATCAAGCATGATGCCAGGAAATGCTTTTAATTTTGGAACATCAACAAATATGGCTTTAACTAGTGGATTGTATGGTGATAATGGCAGCTTTTCCATAGAAGATTTTCGTAACAATCCACAACATCAACTCATGGCAGCAAATTATATGGTTGCTGCAGTTGCTCATCAGCAGCGCACCAGTGTTGAATCAAATGCAGATAAGTTGGTGAAGCCCGCCCATCAGAATTCGGCCCATACCGCAAGTTCTTTTCCTTTTATTGGACATTCGCAAGTTCGAGCCGGCTACCCTTTTGTTGGAACAGACCCAACGTCACCATTATATCAACAGTATTTGCAGCGCCACCAGGAGGAGCTGTTGCGTCAGACCGGTGCGCAGATTATGAGCTTGTATCCCGCTGGCTACCCGGCGGGTCTCGGCGTTCGGCAGCCATATGACATCAATCGACCCTCTTGGCTGTAGACAAGTTCACGGTAGAATAGCTTCAAGTGAAATCCTTGATAAATAATCATATATGTGGTGACAATTGTTATAGTAAAATGTAATTTATATTGTTTGTAGTGTTAAAGTAGCATTTTTGTGCAGATATTTTATAATTATTTCTTATTTACCTTATATCATAGTCGCAATGTTAATTTTATATCATGACAAGTTTATCTTTGATAAGACTATTATAATACAATATACTTATCATTTCTATGATAGTATTCACGCAGCCTGTGATCACTGGATAAGAGACTGCTTCTTACAGTATAAACATACACATAGTTTTAGTTAAGAGGCAGTCTGACCTCTATTATCTGTTAAATCATTGACAAGTTGTAAGTCATGTAGTTGCATAGGCATCATTGTGTCAAGGTATATATAGGATCCTTGGGCGTAATCGGTGCGCTTAATTAGTACACTTTATTGTCCATTCCTTACTCTATTATGCTCAATTACTCCAAGTAGTGTGGTGATTTGAGAAATGCAAGTGAATGGTTCAATATTTCTATAACATTATATGAATCATAATTACGTATCAATTAATTATTAAGAAGCAGTCTTATTACACTATCACTAGGTATTTTATACTCATATAAATATTTTAAAGTTAGCATTATTTAATGAACTTCTTTAATAACAATGCTAATAAGCTTCTTTAGCTTTAATTTACTGAACATTATTACCATTTTATAAGGTCACATCAAGTAATATTTGTTATTATATAAATTTAAATTATGTTATACTACTTAATTTAGATTGTTGTGTAAATATTTCACTATTTTATTTACGATCAACGTTTTAGCGTTATAAGTATTTTTGTTAAGAACTAATTCAGTTAATATTCATCTTTGTGAACATAGTATTAAGAAATTCATATAAGAATTATTGAAAACAATTCTTCTTGTGTAAAAATAAAAATAAAGATTTTGAAAATAATTGACGTGTTGATCAAGACTACTAAGGTATTCTTTATTTTGTCTCATTAATTTTGAGTTAAGGTAAGTAAAACTATGAGGGAAAGCAAATAATCCTACTAATGTAGTCAAAACAACTATCTAACACAATGTAGTTGAAACTAAGTATCGATTCTATTATCTAAGCTGGTAGGTAGGCTAGGGCACCATAACCTATTAATAACTCTTTAACCTTTTGACCGCCAGTCATGTATACATGACAAAGCTAAATATCTCCAGCAGCCACGGTCACAACTATATGACAAATTAAAGGACGAAATTGTAGCTTGGCGCCGAGTGCACGCTTTTGATTTTTTGATGTGGTGGTCAAAGGTCAAAGGACAGTATTGGTTGTCAGTGTAACTCGTCCAAAATAGATTGAGAGAGAAAAATCTAGAATATTGTAAGAGCTTCCTTCTTGCTAATGATACACAGCTCATTATATACCACCGTTTATCACTAGTCTAATTTTTGGCAGATGCTTTATTAGCTAGGCAACTGAAGTTTGTTTATAGGATCTGAAGATATAACAAAACCAGGAAACAAAATTGTTTTAATAGTAGGTTTACCTTTTAATTAATTAGAAGTAAAGAAGTTTAGGAAACAATATTGGTAGATGCTTCAGAACATTTAGAAACTGCATTGACAAAAATATGTCTATAGTACCTACTATAAAAAATCAAACCAGACCAAGGCCAGATTCATGCAATTTTCGAAAAGATGAATAATTCTCATGGACATGCATACTTAGTAGACCTGAGTGCTTATTGGGAAATAAGCACTCAAACCTACTAATTATGCATTATTAACTTTTGGTGTGCACTATGTACTTTGTTCATAATCATTATTTAGGAGCTCAATGGTTGGCTCCTTATTCTTTATTCAATTATTTGAGATGAAATAATCCACGCTTTTAACAGCTACTAAAACTATAAGGGTAACTGGTTAATCATTGTAATGTACTCAATGGACACAATTGCACAATAGTAATGTTGCTAAAGCATTTTATTTATGAATAAGGTCTAATAATAAATATTGCATGTGGATTTCATAGTCATTATAAGTACACAGTAAAAGAATAATATAATAGAAAAGTCTTTATTAACCTCTAAACATTATAAAGCTTACAATAAGTCGAAATTATTACAAGGAAGTATTTAGTAAAGTAATTTGCAGTGAGTTCCAAAGATGTATAATTAAATCAAATACTCAATATCCATTAAATAAAATATATATTAAATTGAAATTAGTTGGATTTTGGTTCACTTTGTTCCTTTCTTTGTTGTACCATTTCCCTGATGTTATCTTCACTCTCTTTTAAATTCTTCTCTAAATACTGTTTATTGTTAGCCAACTCTGAAGTGCGTGCTGTTAATTGCGTTTCTCGATTTCTGAGGTTGCTTTTCACCTCCTCTAAATTTGTGAGAAGGAACATTCTACCCACGGATTCATAAGTTTTCGTACCAGGTGGGAATGTACTGATCTCTCGCTGGGTAACATCTACATGTTGCAATACCCGCTTCAGCATGTCTATTTGAGAGTCAATTATCTGAATTTTTTCACTAGTCTCAACCATTTTTAACTGCAATTCCATGAACGCTTTTCTCAATTCCATATCAACTGGTTTGGCCATGTTTGGAAAAATTGTGACTCTTCGTTTTCAGAGTAGCTAATGGCGAAGTGAGGTTATCTTACTTCAAGTTCCAAAATCGAAATGTCAAAAATGTCAACATTGACAAGATGACATTCTATAGAAGTACATTCAAGAATTAATCTTTTTGGTATACCTATTTAATATAAATAAGGTCGTGTGAAGGTAAGTGGGAGCCTTCTGCGCTCACCCACAGTCCGCGTAAAGTTGTTAAGGCCATCTGAAACCAACAACTAAAGCATACAAATAAAAAAATAAAAAGTTAGATTTCCAGAGCAAGGAGTAGAGCACAACGAGCACTGTTCGTTTAATATGTGTATGTGTTTGAAAGCACGTATAGTGATCGTTGACCGTTGATAAGCGTGGATTGTGTAAAACTTGGTAAACATGTGAATTACTAACTACCTTCTCTAGTAGGAATCTTTAGTCGAAGAGGATTGTGCCATTCATAATTAAAAACTCTATACGCTTTCTTAGTCCAGAAGGCTGTGTTTTATTTCGCAGTTATAATAGGCATTGTCAACTTAACAACGCTGCAAGTCTTCTGATCACTAAACCATTCGATGTGCCAACATTCTAAGGCAGTCCGTAGACAGTTAATACAGATTGCGATCTGCGATCAAAATCGATGATCGTGATCCAGATTGATTGTGTGTGAAGTTGATTACGGATTGATACATCAGATCATAAAATATGTACATAGATATTTTGAAAAATGATCGCGATTAGGGTTGAACGTGTATACGCTGGATTGCAGATATTTATAAAGATGGAAAAATGTTGTCTTATCCATCAAATAGACACATTATTAAATTATATTCAATAAATAATATTATATGTACTTACATTCTATTTGGCTATAAATCTATAGGATATATCTCAATCCTTCTTCATTATTTCTTGAGTACGTATCAGCACAAATAAAATACATTGAACTTCGTTTGAAAACTTGGTAGTTTTCAAACGAAGTTCATATGTATTATCACATCACTTAAAATTAATTAAATTAATCAAATTAATGCGCAGTCAACTCTAAATAAGGGCTTAATTTTAAGAAACAAATTGTTGTGTGCTATTGCGTGCTATGATTAGCGCGATAACAAGAACAATAAGTAAGAAAATATATTGCAGCATGTATAATATATAATGACGGTGATGAAAAATCCCATTCCGTTTTTAAACAGTAGGTACCAATCACTTAGTCTCCTAGTGACCTAATTTCCTTCCGATTTCCACTTCCTATCAAGATGCGTGAACATTCCGATCGATTTAGCCTGATTTGGCCATTGGATTTTGCCTATTCGTAGTGAGGAAAGCATTACTACACTAAAATTATTTATGCGAGATTACAATAGCAAATTACAATTATACGTGTTGATCACTCATCAACACTTAAAAGTGATTGAACTGTGATAAATAGTACATAGGTACACGTACATACAACTTGAACGTATTTATAATTATTTATATATTTCATGAGTAGTCTTAATTTGAGGTAAATACAGTAAGAAACTAGTAACAGTTACACAAAAAAAATAAAAATTCTGTCATCGAGAATCGGCTTTTTTTGGCATTGCAACTCATAGTGGCTCTGTTCAACAATTTGCAAAATGTTTTATTTTTCCTTCGTTTAATTATACTGTGAGTGCAAATATAGATCATTAACTGCGCTTAATTACCGGAAATATCAGCAAATGCCATGGTAAGTAACAGCAATTAATCTGTAATCAATATTTACTTGCAATTTGTGCGACGGAAACAATAATGATTAAAGGTCAAACCTATAGCGTAAGGGGCGCTAATTTAATTTGATTTATTAAAAGTTGTTGTGTTGTTCCTAGTTTTCAATAATTACGTTCAAGTCTAAACTGTAACGGTTGTTTAGAGTGATATGTGTACTTTAATGTAATATATACTGTGCATCTATTCTAAAATGCATTATTCTTGCAGCGACTGCATCAATGTATTGTTGTGTTTATCTATTTTATCTCATCCGTTTTTTTTTTATCACAGTAGGTACATGCTGTAGTAAGGCCAACATGCCGCGGGATATTTTGAGTGATAGTTTAGCTGTCTTAAGGATAGTTGAGGTACATTTTTCTATATTGTTTTATTTCAATTTCTCTTTTCTACAATCATACTATACTATCATATCTATATATTGGACAATATCATAACATATGTTATTTCATTCACATTTCTACTTATTATGCTTTTATGCTATATGTTTGTTTCAGAAATTATTAATGTTAGGTGATTATGATGTCGTCACATCATACATTCTGTGAATTCTTAGCAAATGTAATTATTTATATTCATGTCTTATTGTGCATCATTCTAAATAAGTTCATGAATTCATTTGAAATAATTTTTATTTAAATTCATCTTAAAGCCTGTCATCTGTTGCCAATTATTTTGGGACAGAGTAAATAAACTACACCATCTAGGGAAATGCCACTCTCTTACTGGAACCCGGATAAGAGTTGTAATACTGGTCTAACATGTCCTGTGTGTAGTCATTTTAATGTACACAAACATAATTTAATGCATTTTGTCTGATCATATTTTCATCCCGTGCAAAATTTTCTTTTTTATAAATACCTAATCTTGGCAGTGCTTAGTGACACCTCTGGTATTGCCTGTGATCATGAGCTATAGTGACTACTGACAGTCAATCACAGCTGTCCACTCTGTTGGAGACATGTAGAATTATATTCCACGCTATCACTCCATCACTTATGGGATGAGTGGAATTTGATTTTTCTTATCTCTACTAAACCAGTTTTAATAATAGGTACAGTATAGGAAGATAGCCTGTAGCAATAGACCCTCTGACAAGCAGATGAAAAATAATATTGAATTTGAATATGTCCTCCAAACCTAAAATTAAATTTAAAAAAAGTTTCGTTTATGCTGAAGTTTGTTAAAGAAGGTATGTTTGTAATATTAAAAAGCAAACCTTTTTAAAAAGGATGGTCATACCTGACATTTCTATTATTGTGCAAGTTATGTATGCATTTGATGTTACTTCTAAATTAATTTCATTAATGTCCAAACTATGGCAGTCAGAAATGCTGTTGCTTAATTTATTTTCATTGTCTATAAATTGGTAAATCTATACTAATATTATAAAGCTGAAGAGTTTGTTTGGTTGAACGCGCTAATCTCAGGAACTAGTCATTTATGGAGGAAGGCTATAGGCTATATAACATAACGCTACGACCCACAGCGGCAGCGCAGTAATCATAAACGTGGGTGAAACCGTGGACACATCTAGTAATAAGTAAAATACAAATATAGTTAATTTTTCAGAATCACTTAACTAAAATAAAATCTATACTATAATACTATACATGGTATTTATATAAACGATAAGTGGTTACTGTAGTCTTTGAATGCTTGTAACACCAGGGTGGTTCTTCTGCTGCATTCACACCTTTTTATGAACTTCTTGATTTGTCCATTGGCATATAGACACAGGTATCCAGACAGATGCTTTAATTAGTCCGGTTAATTTAGACTTGCAAGGGTAAATTTATAAATTTTTAGCTTTATGCGAATTTTTGTAGCTTTACTACTATTTTTAGGTCTATATTGACCAGACTATAATCATTATGTCTTAGTATGGTAAGGCTGACGGTAAAGGCATATTGTACAATATGTATCTATTATCACATATGAAACCCAAAGCCTTTGTTTGACTAATCATTTTACTGTATATAATATGTTATATGTACAAAGCATGTTTTATGCATCATATATTCATATATTTGATATAAAAGTGAAATGTCTACAGCTTATGTGCCTTTGTCTTGCAAAATAGATTGATAAGATACTGGAGTTAATCAGATAGTTAAATATTACAATTATCATCTTTCAAAGTATGTAGAAATAGTCATTAGTGTTAATTACAAATTAACACTAATGACTATTTCTAAATGTGTAAATACAACTAACTTTGACAGTGATTATTTGTGTTTACATAATTCATTGTTTGTATGGGTGGGTTAGATTTAAAATAATTACTTAGTTTTCTAGTAAAATATAACTAATAATTATTTAATGATTTTGTTCAAACCCATTGTTTACTTCAAGTCTGTTATATATTTATTACAAATCATATAATATATAGGCAGTATCAATTATTTTGCAAAACAAATTTTAATATTAAACACAATCCACATATTGTTAAGTCTCTAAAATTACATCATATTTCATTAATATTTGCAGCACTATGGCAATCAGAGCTATGTTCAAGGTTCTGTTTTTATTTATTTGTATTTTAAATAGACATTATTTTTCAGCATGAAGATGAAGAAAACTGGCCACTTGAAAATAAACCACCATGTAAACAGAGCAATAAAAAAGCATCTAACATTCCTTTAAACAGTCAAAAGACATTTACTAAAGATGACTGTGCATGTTATTATAATTACGGGTATGATTACATATACTATTAATATTTTTTTGTCCATGATGAGGAGGCTTTTACATAATGTTTAGTGGTCACATTTCCATGTAAAGGAATACTCATTAATTAGATGTCATTATAAATTATAGGTTCTTATCATTTTAAGATACTCCTTTATATTATAAGAACATGTGTTTCTTTAATTAATAACTAAATTGTGTCTTTACTGTTATCTATCTAAACTAAATTTTATGTCACTGTGACTGATCAAAATAGTGAAATAAGTTGGTGATAGTGCTAAGATATAAGTATGCACATCACAACAGTATCTCAGTTACAAAGTGTATCTATTATATCTTGAAATGTTAGATAGCAATATGTATGAGACACTATAGTAAATTGTTCTTAAATTATCACCTAAAGAGAAACAAGTATATATATAAATGCAATGTGACCATTATGCCTAATATGTTCATAAATAGTTTTCCTTATCACATTGGACCCATGGTTCCATGTAAGCCTCCCAATGGGCCAGGTATTAAACTATTATATACGGATTTTATGACGTTTATTTAACACTGTATTACATAATTTTAAAACTGTTACACTACTACTACTATTGAATTCAATTTCATATTCAATTTCAGCATTGCTGCTGAAGTTGAATATTAATATTATGTTCCATGGCTGCTGAAAAGCAACCGAAACATTGGGGAAAGTGTAAACCTAAATATAAATAGTATTAATAATTTTATTAGCTTATAAGTTAGTAAAATTCAATAGTAGTAGTAGTGTAACAGTTTCAAAATTATGTAATACAGTGTTAAATAAACGACGCGATAAAATCCATATATAGTAGTTTAATTTCAGTTAACATTCGCGTAAACAGAAGACAATATTATGAGCCAGGTATTTTTCTAAAGTAATATGTTAGGAAAACACCTGCAATAAGAAATATAGCCAAAGTCAAAGTCTGTCTATGTCTACTTGATACTTGCCTAATTTGAAACTGATTTTCTAAAAAATGGCTGGATCAAATTTTTAGGAGCCTATATGCCTAGCCAGTCATAATTTAAATATCTACTTTTTGCACATAAACAAAGATGCAATTGTAAGCTACAATTAGTTGACAATATTGTAATAAATTGATAGCGAATGTAGGGTTATAATGTCAAAGCAAGCAATTTGCATTGTTCAACTGTTTTGCTCACTGTAAGTCAATTGCTTGTCATATGTTTATTTAAATAGACATATTAATAGATTTGCTCCTGAACAGTCTTTATATTCAAGGGCATTACTACTTAGCCTGTCTAGGCTATATAAATTATCTAGAAAGATTCTATCAATAGTAATACATGTATAAATATGTTTTGCATAAAATATTTAATATAATAATATGTTGATCAAATTCATAATGGGTAGTATTTAACTGCACAGCAAATAAAATACTAATTGCACAGCAAAATATGCTTACCAAAAATACAAATTGCACAGTCAAATATATTTAAAGAGATCAAACTAAGTTGACGGAGTCTCCTATTTTGGGTTGGTTTAAGAAGGAACCTAACACCACCTAACTCTTCCGAGATGGAATGCAGTGATTTGAGGCATATATATGCTCGTTATGCTGTGCAATTAGTATTTTTGATGGTCATTATATTTGATCCCATTCATAATATATTAATTTCTACAGGCATGGCGATAATGGCCATGCTAGGCAGCATGACCCAGTATACCAATACAAAACAAGTAGTTTGCCACCTGCATCTTCCATCAATCAGTCATGGGACGAAATAGTCTGCTCGGCACTTCGCATCACACCTGAGGATATAGCAAACCAACTTACTTTACTGGATCTACCTTGTTTTAAATCTATTAAGCCTGAGGAATTAACTACTTGTGGATGGAATAAATTGAATAAATTAACAGTTGCACCCAATGTAGTGGCATTCACCAAAAGATTCAATAGGGTGAGTATAGTGGAAGTACCTATGTACTCTAATGTTTAATCACATCTACACTTGTTTTTCAAATCTATATATACATATTATACAAAATTGGCATTGGTTATTTGTACAAAAATGTTTTGTAGCATTTTTAGTTAAATAGTTTTAGTGTCCATTTACCTGACACTTGTAATTGACATTAACTATATTCTATTTGCTATGGCTATACCTGTAGTTTTTATTTATCTGGTAACACTGACTATGGTGATGTTTTGGATATTTATCAGTATACCATTTTGTAACCAACCCAATCACCAATATATTTCAATATTTTGGAATTTGGTGTTATAGTAATAAAACTGTAAAGTTTTACAACTATTTATGGCCATGAGTATTCTAGGGAACTTATCTCATGACATATTGAAATCTGTACAAAATAAAAGGGTATTCCAAATATAATGTTTATTATAGACGCCACTGATATCAGAAAATTCAGTAATTTCATTAATGAAAAGGAGAAAATAAAATATTAATTTATACTCTATCTCCTAACTTGTTATTATCATATCTATTAGGTTTATTAAGAATCTTTGCTATCAGCAGTACATCATGCCAATAATCTAAATGATTTTGAGTAGCGGTAGCTCTATGGATACAGCTTTAATCATTGGTTTGAATGCTATCTTGTTGGTTCAGCCTTGGTTCGAAAAACACTACCAACACGAACCCACCACTAATACAAGCATTCTTACTAAGCTAAAGCCAACTTAAAAGTAATATTAAATGTATATCTATATATATAAATAAATAAAGATAAAAACATAAGTACATTTATATTTATATAGCTATATAAATATAAATGTACTTATGTTTTTATCTTTATTTATTTGGGTTTTATCCAACAAGGATATTACAACCTAAATATATACATTTATTGTGTAGTTGCATAAATATTTACTTCTATATTTAAATACTTTTATTGTTACCAGGTTAGTTTCTGGACTGTCCAAGAAATATTAAATGGTAAATCACCGAAAGCTCGGGCAGAAATATTGGCGCATTTCATCAAAGTAGGAAAAAAATTACATGATCTCAACAATTTGCACTCTCTATTTGCTGTTATTTCTGCTTTGCACAGTGCTAGTATATACAGGTATGGGAATTTAATAAATATATATTATAGCTACTTGTTATAATGTTTTAATGTCAAAACATTGTTCATTCACAGGCTGACAAAAACGTGGGCATGCTTATCGAAAAAGGATAAACAACAGTTTGATAAACTCGCGGAACTGTTTGGTGAGAAGGACAATTGGACAGCGCTGAGGGAATATTTGAAATCTATTCCTTTGCCATGTATACCTTATCTTGGTAAGTGTTCTTGTTATCTACTATTAATACTATTAGGTCCATAATGTTATTGACTTTATTAATTTTGTTCATGGATGGATGTCATGGTCATAGAATGTAGCAATAATATTGTGATTATTTGTATGAATAGTCGTATATAATAATCGTATGATGTAATATATAGAGGCAAACCCCTATTGCGTGGCACCTTAAAGTAACTGGCCAATGAATGCGTGAAAAGCTTCAGAAATAATCATATTATTAAGTTAAAATGCTTAAGCAATGGTTTGGAATAAATTCAGTTTATGTCATCCTGCCTATCTAGCGATTTCTCACATTTTTTATTATGTGGGGGCCGAAACATCGCTTGAAGCGAAAGCGTTGCGTTGCGTCATACAATTGTATCTGACGATCGAAGCTCTTTGTTGCTGCGCTAAGCATAAGCGTCTGGAGGGATTGTTCCGTGGATCTTGAGTTGATGTTTAGAGGCTATACATTAAAAACTATAGAAATAGCTTAAACCAAAAGGTGCTTATATATCATAACTAGCTTTTGCGCGCGGCTCCGCCCGCGTCGTACCTACATCAATAAAAAGTAGTCTATTTCTATCCTTTCCCAGGTTTTAAATTACCTCTGTACCAAATTTAGTCCATAACGGTTGGGTGATTTAGCCGTGAATAGGTAACATACAGACTTTCGAAATACAGAAACACTTTCGCAAAACAGAGTTACTTTAGAATTTATAATATTAGTAAGGATAATGTACTTTATACAGTACTGCTAAAACTCACTAATACTGTCTCGGTGACGCAGCGTTAGTGAAAGCGACTGCTGTGCATTAGGCAGGCTTAATGCCTGGATCAGGTAAAGTACTAAGGCATTCTTATTTAAACATATCTATAGCAGCACGGTGTCGGGAACGGTGACGTCATCTAAACCTTAAATGACGAAATGTGAATGTAATACACCGAAAGGATATTCGATCATACAAAGATGGATTGTATCTCTCTTTCACGGAGACTGCATTATAGTCATGATAAGCAATCTGGCCGAACTTGATATCGTTACAACCATATCGCATAGTTTGGGCGTCTAAGGAGCGTTTGGAACGAGGATGGCCTCCTTATCAGATTTCAGTGTTGTAGTACCTAGTGTGTATTAGATATCGTATTTTCTGTACACATATTCTGCAAACACGTTTATTTGATTAAAATTCTTTAAACATATTTCTCTAAATTTCACTCAATGTTCTTAACTAGCTAGTTCCTTCGTTAGTACTTGTTATATTTAAATGTCTTCAAAAGTGGTCATAACAAAACTAAAGCTTATTGTAGTGACAGGAATGGCAGTTTGCCAACGCGTGACATCCCCTCTTATTGTTATGTCAACAACTGCCAATAGAACTAGTTATCTATAGATAAAGGTATGGCAAAATGTTTTTTTTCCGACTAGTTGTCAGTAGCAATTATATTTTAGTATGTAATATGTCTATATATAACCCAGGGGGTAACTGTTGGACTGCCACGCAGACGTCTGGAGTTCGATCCCAAGGCGCGCATCTCTGACTTTTCGAAGTTATGTGCGTATTAAATAGATAATTATCGCTTGCTTTAATGGTGCAGGAAAACATCGTGAGAAAACCTGCATGTCTAAAAGTTCTCAAAGATATGTGAAGTCTGCCAATCCGCACTGGGCCAACGTGGTGGACTATGACCTAACCCTTCTCACGCTAGGATGAGGCCCGGGCCCAGCAGTGGGACAGTTTAATACAGGGCTGATATTATTATATATGTAATATGTATCTTTTAAATATTATAACGTGCTTCAAAACCAATTAAAATACTATGTTTATATATATAAAATTCAGCTGCCGTATGGTTTTGTTCACAAAACCTAGAAAGAAGTCAATAGATTAACTTATTTTTCATACAACTTTGTTTTTCTATAATATTGTTACGTGCTGGGTTCGAGGGATAAGAATGTAACCAATATTACCGACTAAAACACGCTATATTCTAACACACACTTAAATAAAAAAAAACAACATCCTATACTACACTTTTTCACTATAACTAGCTCTAAACTCTGTAGTATTTTCGCTTCCGTTCGCTCCGATGTATACTTGACCGCTTGCGATTGTAAACTGACTAAACGAGCGCTGGCTTGGCTTTTTATACGCGGTTAAAGCGTTACTGGAGATTTCTAGAAACGCCACATCCTGTATGTAACAGTACGAAGATAAGAGAAAGTTCCAGCGCTGTCTCTAATCTTCGCGTACCGACAAGCTACGTAGTTCCGTAAGACGTCAATAGATGGCGCTGTAATAAATTATTAGAAGGAACTGCCGAGACTTCCTACAGTGCCGATAGATGGCACTGGCTGTAACAATATTAATGCTCTCATATACTGCTTATTTCGAAGTTCCCTCGGGGTCCCTAATAATTTATATCAAACAACCATGAAACGTAGCTGGGTTTGGTCAGTAACACTGTAATTATTAAACTCTAGTCGTTGGTAAACTGTAGATAAGAAAATGCTTATTCAGTGGAAGCTTATCTGAATCGCATTTTTTTCTAATTATCTAAGTAATAGTTGGTTAACAGTCGTCACTGACACAGTGATACTAGATACCTACTATATAATCGATGGCAGTAAAAAATTGAGCGAAAAGTAAATTTTAAAATAAATTACAATCTCAAAATCCGATTGATTTGATGCTTACCTATTTCATACTGATAGACATACGAAATATTCAAACTTGTTTTGAATACAGAGAACTCTCAATATTCGAACCTGATTCGTATTAAACCAAATCTACAATGCAAGCATAACCGTTACAGTATTTTCAATTTAGAAACAATTGCTATCTTGTGTGATGATATTACTTATATATTTGGCAATCTTGTTAATTTACCATTGTAACGAAACACTCGTAATTAAGTATCAAAATGACTAAAGATTGTGTCATGTCCATTATACATGAAAGAGTTATAAGAATACATTTCTATACTAATATTATAAAGCTAAAGAGTGTTTGGTTGAACGCGCTAATCTCAGGAACTGGTTTGAATTGAAAGATCCTTTTAGTGTTGGATACCCCAATTATCGCCGAAGGCTATAGGCTATATATCATCACGCTATGACTAATAGGAGTGGAGCATTGATGCTCCACTCCTATTAGTCATAGCGGAAATGTTGCAAAAATGGGTAAAATTCTCTTATGTGAAGCAGACAAAGTTGCGCTGGTCAGCTAGTGTATGCATAAACTCACTCGTGTATGTGACACAGAAATGTGTGTCAGGAAAAACCGATTATGTTTTGAGGTTGTACCTAAAAGGCTATGCTATCGTCTACCATTGCACATTTTTGGATTTCTTGCTGCTACTTAGATATTTGAATAGTCAATAGCATTTTCCAACTGGAGTATCGAACCTAGAGTTCGCGATTGCAGGAAAGCTTAAGCAAAGAGACTGGCGGGGCAATAATAAACTTCCATCGTTATAGCGTACTGGCAATTCCGTCTTCAAGGAGACATCTATTGTATTGGACCCATGTGTCATAGTTAGGTATATAAGCTGCATAGAACTATAGTTTTTATATTAATTGGCACTAATCACATTTTAGTTTAGTTGTAAAAACGCAATAAACATGCTTTGCTCTTTAGCAATTATTATGACATCCGTGTGGATAATGCGCTTTCAGTTATTTACGTTAATATAATTTAGTTTGGCTGTTCCATTCGAATCTAAAGAAAGTACAATAGATATCTAAACGAAATAATATTACTAATAAAGAAAGATAGTTTTGGTTAAACAGTCTTCACTTCTGTTAAGGGTGGTAAATTTTTGAGTTGTCGAACCTATATTATAATAAATGTTATTTTTCTTTGTTCAACAGGTATCTTTTTGACAGATCTAGTTTACATAGATATCGCACACTCGGTAGATTCGCCTCACCGTGTTGCAAAAATGGCAGTCGTACTGAAAGCTCTCGAGAAATATCAAACGTCAGAATATGATATAGCGCCGCTGCCACACGTAGCCAACTTCTTAAACAGTGTGCGGTACATTGAGGAGCTGCAGAAATTCCTAGAGGATGATCAGTATAAGTAAGTATATATTATTTCATAGTGGATGCTATCGCTTTGCTTTAAAAATGTTGAAAGTAGGAATAGCTAAGGACAGATCCTCCGTTACCAATATTGAAATGCTTTCAAATCAGTTTAAAGCCAGTCATTTACTTTCGCATTTATAATATTAAAATGATTCATTATATAGAAAACTATTTTAAGAGACGATTGTTGTACTAGGGGTAATAATTGGTGTAAAAAATAATAACCATCGTTATCACGTTTTTACACCAGTATTAGTTAAAGAATAGGCAATTTGAGGTTAATTAATTAATAATTAGAAAGTTTTAATTCATAAACTAATGTTGGAAATTATTTTAATGTTAAGCTACTTATGTAGCTGACTGTACAAATATTGCTCAAATTTAGTACAGTGTGTTCTATATCACACAAATTTATGTGCCGTTTAAGCAGTTTCATAATATAAGACGCTTTGACAGTGGAGTGTCGATCACCTAATCCATTACGCCTTTCTTGAAGCCTTTTTGTCTATAATCTGAGGTTCGCAATGTTAAACGATGTCTCTCAATCCTAAAACATTAAGAATAAGTGCATAGTTTATTTTTCCACATTTCAACAGGATATCAAACACACTCTCACTCGCGAAACTTGCAGAGAAATAACACGAAATAGATATATAACTAATATAATAACTAGGGTACAACATAATGCTTTTTGCTTTGAATGGTGAACAGCTATACATTTCTCTCTCTCTCTCTCTCTCTCTTCCTAGCTTAAGTCCCACGTGGTGGTGGAGTCAGCTTTCCTGATTTTCTGCCTCCACAACTTCATTCTATCTTTGACCTCGGTTTTAGTCACTTGGCATTTACTCATATCTTTTTGCATTACATACTTCCATCTTGTCTTGGGTTCTGCCTCTGGATCTTTGGCCTGTGAGTGAAAGATGTAGTCCTAAATTACCGACGTAGTCAGGTGGTTTCTTTTTTACGTGTCCATACCATCGCAGCCTACTCTACTGCATTTTATCAGCGATGTTGCGTACCTTCAGGTTTCCTCGCACGTATTCGTTTAAATCTCTATATTGCTCAACTCATTATCGTTATGCGATGAAATAGACGTGTAATTACGATTTTCTATTTGGCAATCCATTCGCGATTCGATTGGTCTGTGTACATTCGTGTAAATAAAATCGAATAGTGGATTGTTGATGTACGGCGGCGATTGGTATAAGACTGATGAACCTTAATAACTCGATGTTTGTATATCACAGTAGTATTCAACGTATTGTGATCGTGTCGCGAAGATAGATATATTTATAAATGATAATAATAATATCGGCCCTGTGTTAAACTGTCTTACTGCTGGGCGCGGGCCTCTCCTCATTGTGAGAAGCGTAAAGTAAGCTTACTAGGCCCAGTGCGTGTTGGCAGACTTCATATGTCTTCGAGAACGTTATGGAGAACTCTAAATCATGCAGGTTTCCTCATAATGTTTTTCTTCACCGTTAAAGCAAGTGGTAATTAACTATTTTAATACGTACATAACTTCGAACAGCCAGGGCATCAGAGCAGACATCGAACTCGACATCTCTGCGTGGCAGTCTAAAGGTCTCCTACTAGGTGGTGGTTTATTTTAGTATAATAAAATGTATTTATAAAATCTTCACGAGTAAATAATTTTGTGAGAAAGTTGTTATATCGGTAACCAAATTTTTACTTGCAGATTATCGTTAAAGTTAGAGCCGCCATCACCCGTTGGCAGTTGCTCAGGTTCCAAGGAGTCCGTTAAGGAAATAATATCACAAGGCGCATCTAATACAGCATCCATTTCACCATCGCACAAGCTGGGGTCCGGCTCGCTCCGTCTACAAGGAACGTGTCACCAGGGTAAATTCATACCAACACATCGAAAATGCCGCTCACTTGGATCCAAGTAAGTAAACTACTTATTTATAATACTGAGTTTTTGTCGTCTAATATTTCATATTACCTACCAATTAACACTCATGCTACCAAGTAGAGTCCTGTTTTTAACTTGGCAATACTGAAAAATTAATAACTTAATATTTAATAGTTGAGTAAAATAGTAAAGATTTTACAAACAATAATAAAGTTTTTGTTGATTTTTCAGTATCTTCTTTCGTTTCTAATAATTATTTTCTACACTTTCAATTCATTCTTTCTGATTTACCTACATGTTTCTAAAATCTCTTGGATCAATCTCATTGGCACAATAATATGCAACAATATCAAAAGCAGACCACCGATAACTGAATCCCTGAGACATAATCATGTTTTTATATAAAACTTTAATTATGTACAGTGTATTTTTCCTCTTGCAATTGGTACATAGGTTTCGTAGTGCGAGCTTGCCAAGAAATTTTCACAAGGTCAATTTTGGTATGGGGTGAGTCTTTTCCTAGTTAATGGACACGAAGGCTTGCGTTGTAATGTTATGTAGACAACGATTGTATATGATAATTATGTATATTTTATTATTACAATGAGTGTAGAAATAACAGTAATTTAAGAGCATGTTTTCTGTTCGTATTTTCTTGTGTTGGTCTAACTCAAAGTCCGAAAGCAGTTATAACCGAACGAAATACACTGAATAATGTTGGACGTCATCGATATAATGTAATTACAGCAGGATTAATTGACGCACATCGATACTTGGAATCACCGAATGTGTGAATGTTACAAACGCGGCAGCAGGGGACACTTACTGTAGTCGCACATACAGCCTTGGCCAAAAGTATGGAGCACCCCTATAAAAACTGCATTTTGTAAAAAGTTTTGTATAGAATGAATTGAAACAACTTGTGTACATTTTAAATGATCTTTACTTTGATATAAAATCAATATTTCGTCGGCCACCCTTAGCCGCTAACACAGTAGCTATTCATCTTGGCATAGAGCCTACAAGATTTTTACATTGTTCTTCAGTTATAGTATTCCATCATTGGCGGAGGCGTATTTTTAGTTCTTCTTTTGTTGTTATTGTGTGGCGCCGGACCTTACGCTTTAGGATTCCCCATAAATGTTCTATAGGATTAAGGTCCGGCGACTGTGCAGGCCATTTCAGGAGCTCAATGGAATTTTCACGAAACTATGACATTGTGCGGGCTGATTTATGGCATGGTGCGTTATCTTCTGGAATTTAACTCCATCCATATTAATCTCACCAAAAAGTGTAAAAACGAAGGCGATAAAGCTGATTCCAATCACATTCATGTATTTTGTAGAGTCCCTTCGGCCCTCATACACAAACATTTCGCTGACTCCTGTATCAGACATGCAGACCCAGGTCATCCCGGTACCTGCGCCGTGTTCTACAGTCGGGACCACACACTGGCATAAATTCTTCTCCCCCACGGCGACGCACGAAGGTAGCACCAGGGGTTCCAAAGACCAAACAAAAACAAGATAAATAGAGATTAACTAATCATGAAAAGACAACAGTATAGCTTTTTAAATTTCAACAATACTTATTTATTCATTTGGACATTCATATTATCTAACTTACTTCAAAGTTTGATTCGTCTGACCACACAATATTTGACCAGTCTTTTTTAGTGTAATGTTGGTACTTTAAGGCCCATGCATAGCAAGCCTTTTTATTATTGTCTGAGATCAATGGCTTCTTCCTGGTTTTACACCGTTTGAGACCAGCTTCCTGAAGTATTAGACGAGTCGTTTTGGCAGAAATTGTGTTGTTACTCGCCACTGAGAACTCAGCAGCGAACTCAGAAGACATTTTGTCCTGTTTTTCAAAGACTCTCACAAATTTTCGATCTTACGGTCACTGGTAATACCTTTTCGCCCAGTTCTGGGCATATCGCTGTGCGTACCGGTAGCGGCGAATCGCTCAATGGTAAATTGCACCGCTTGGCGCGACCACTTAACAGTTCTGGATATCTCAACTTGGGATTACCCTTGTTCCTGAAAAGGTTGTATTTTCACACGTATTTCAAGAGATAGTTCGGATGTTTTAGGTATTGTGTATCGAAATTAATATAACTGAACACAAAATAATACAAGAAGTGAATAGATGACGGTATTTGTACACAACGACGCAAAATAGTAAACTGAATTAAAGATTGGAAATTACTAAACGGATAAGATGCTTTGTATCGGATGTTTTATTAGCCCTGACTGGGTACACTACTGTTTTAAATATCTTTTTAGATGCCACCTAATCTATATTTAAATAAAATGTATTGTTTCCTACTGCAAATAGTACGCACGTGAAAAATACATGGGGTGCTCAATACTTTTGGCCAAGGCTGTATTTGTTTAGTTTGACTCTCATAGATTTAGTCTAACGTGGAGCCGTGCTAAACATACATAAATTATTTGGCGAGCAATTCCATTTATTAAATTGTTCAAAATAATTTATTATAATTCAAATGTGAATATAAATTGCATTTCATTTCTTATTTGATGTTTATAAGACTAGAGCGGTGTTCTATTTTAAAATTATATTTATTACGAGAATAGCATCCCTGGTTGTGCTATTATTTACGGCTGCAGTTTCTCTGTATCGATATATGTAATACTAAAAGAGAACTCTATTGATAACATACATTTTGCCGCGCAGTTATTCAATTGAGGCCCATTTCTTGCCATATTGAGACGGTAACTCATGCATTGTCAACTCAGACCGACCCATTACAATGTATGTAAAGCATAACGTGCAAAGTCCTTACACTGTATAGTCGTCTGCACAGTTTTGTGTCAATTAATCCTGAAGTAAAGCCCACAGTCTTATATATAAGTACGGGTCATTCAGTGTATCATTCCTGCTTTAACCATTTCGGTGTTTGAGTGCAACATATTCACAAGGAGGCATCTTGGACACTTCGCTAATTCCGTTTGAAATGAATGAACTTAACGATTGATCGGTCTGTATGGCAACAAACATTATAATACCGGTAGAAGTTAGATGAATACTTACTGATTATATCCTTAATCTTATAAAAGGCCATTATTAAAATAGCATATTTTTATTCATTAAAGTTACAGTCTGATATATTTCTTTTGATTCAGTAAACGAACCATTCGCTTTGTTTTACGAACGTCACGCAAATGTTTTTTTTAAAGAAATTAGTTTATTTTGTGTACTAACTCTACAATGATTTAAAAGGAGTTTATAGAGATTATAACGTTTGGAGGGAATATTTTACATAATTCGCTTTAATATAATATATGTAATGTGTATACATGTGAGAGTGATTATAGTCAGGGGATAATTTACTTATGATTGAACGGGTGAAGCAGGTATTGTTTTCATATATTTTAAGCAAACTAATTTACTTAGCAAAACTACTTTGGTTAGCAAAAAACTAGGTTCGTGATTGCTCGGAGGTTACAGTTGAGGATTGGTTAGATTTTCGGCTTTTGGTGCTGTTTACTGCGTGATTATTTAATAACCATTACAAGATTTGCACAGCTAGTCGCCAAGAGCGAAGTAAACAAAGTAAAATAACAGTAATTAAAAAAAATTGACGTGTCGTAATTATCTGTTCTCTGTTATTTTTAAAGTTAGTAGTAGGTAATTTTCTAACACTACTATTATTATTATATTAATTTATCTATGTAAATATAAATGTTACCTAACCTAACGTATAGATTGTGGCTAGGTAAGTGTTTAAAGTATTTGTCATTATTTTAAACGTTGTTTCAGTTGAATTCATGTAAAATATAAATTATGGTAATATTATTTATTTAAATTTTAACATACAACCAATAAACTATTCAAAATTCTATACAATAGTCATAATAACACACTAAGGCACTAATTTCGTAATAAATATTAGAGAACAGCATGTTTTCTCAGAAAAGTGGGGACGAAAGTAACAGGTCTATCAGCCACGACATTGATCAAACACACAATTGTCGCAAACCTACTGCATCCAAACAGTACCTATCTGTCACAAAATGTATAAAAATAAATGTTTCATCCATCTATAATTTTTAGGCACAATGGTTTGCGGATCTTTTCTAAGATTTTCTGGCGAAGTTTATTTCTATCAAATTGCGTATAAAATTTGTATCGCTAATTTGTATTTTAAGTTTTACTGCCATCCTTAATCACAAATAATAATAATACATACATACATACATAATATACATAGCGACGTTAAATATTTAGTTTTCTCTTCTCTAATACTGGTAATAATGTATACAAATATAGTCTTAAAACTTGACTAGTAACTTCGAAAAATTAGTACAAATCTCATAAAATTAGTAACATTTTCGGGCAAATCATATCATCAATACCGTTTGAATACGCCTGAAATCATCTAGATGGATTTCTAAAGATGAAGTCCTTGCTAGGCGAAGCGAACGCGCCCGAAACATGTAACGGATTATAGTTGCGTAGCGTATTCGCGTAATTTGGCTCGTGCACAGTGGCGTGCGGTTCATAAAGACAAAAAGACACTGCCTACCCTAACTCCTTCTACTCCTCTCTAACTCAGATAGATATTTATTATATTTTATTTTGAAGTCCAATATTTATATTTATCGACGAATATTTAATTTCCATAAACAACATTTCTCAAAACCTATATCATAATATCAGCGCCAACTGTCGAGTACCAGTTGCACTAGCGCTGACTGCAATGCGCCTAATTAGACGGAATAGACATGAACTAATATTGCATAATTCTTTGCATGTGTGCATCGAGACGGACACAAAAATATCTATGTGCGTTCCTATAAATATTTGTGACACAATGTTAAAACTTACGCACACAAACGCAAAAAAGACAGTGTCTTTACTCTTAATTAGGTATATGACGTGTTCAGTGGCCTTCGTACATGACAAAAGTTCACGAGAATTGCCGAAGTACGACGAATGTGCAACCGATTTGTGATTTTTATGTGAGTTCTAGGAAGTCGCCATTGTTAATATTTGTTCTGTTTGTCTTGTGTTGTCGTAGGTCATTTAACATTTTAACGTTTTTATAGAGTGAAAAATGGAAATTCATCACTGTGAATGTTGTTCAAATGATGTGTGTATACAGGAAATAAAAAGTGACGCGTTTTTAAAACTATCTTTCAGTGATAATTAAAGAATTTGAATTGTTTTTGGATACATTCAGGTCTAAGCTTGAAATCATTTTTGAACGCGTAAAAAGTAAAATTTATTTTAAGCGGATTTTCATTGAAATTGTAGACAATATATCTAACGAATGTCGCGACCGTTATAAAAACCTAAAAATTTTTAAAGTATTTTGAATTACTATTGTGCGAAAATTTCAATAATTATAATGTCAATTTTCCGGTTGAATTAGTAATAGAGATGGGTGTTAAAAGTTATAACAAATAAATAAACATGTTAAAATAAAATTATCATTAGCATTGTTAAAATAAATGACACCGAAATTTTTAACATGTAGTATTTTTTTTACGTCAGCTTTCATTACTATACAATCACCATACGATATTTACGTCAATGCCATCTATCTTACTTTCGAGAAACTAATTCAAATTATTGATTCAAGGTGACGTAAAATTGTGCTCGTGCATTATCACTAAAAACATCAAGCAATTAGGGTTTCGAACTTTTCTTGATTAATCAGTCCACACATGACGCTAAGAACAGAACATTCTGTTCGCGCGTGGTCCGCATAGCGTAGATCGCCTTTAGAAGATATTTCAACGTCCTAATTTGAATGTATATAACCTCTTCATGTGGAATACAATTTTGAAAAGTAGAAATCGAACGCAAGCCTTTTGAACATTTCTTTTAATTACGTAATCTATACGAATTAATTATATAAAAATAACTGAAACGGCGTACATTATACGGCGTAACGAGCAATTTTATAGTTATTTTGCGTAGATTTATGAAAGCTGTGATATTTGTAAACCTAATTAGTAAATAATCATGATTAAGGTTTCGATCTTAAAGATTTCCACTGCAAACAACGCATGAAGATGAGCATATTAAGCTTGTACACGATGCGAGTCACATGTGCATGTTAAGACACTTGCACGGGTTGTGTGCATCGTAAAAATAACCGACGACGTATAGATCAAAAATCATACAGCAAGCTAAGCGGAATCGAAACAATCAAGTTATCTGTATGACTTACTCGCACGTGTAGTCTACGCGAGTAGCTACTACATGTAGCCTGAGCCATATACTTGCGTTGAGTAAAAATACTTGAATGACTTACTTATTTACAACTTGTTATTTTCTGCAATAGAAAAAATTAAAGAGATACATAGTTGAGACATTAAGGCTCATTTTTGCCCTTTTTGGCATAAAGCTGTTAATAAGTTGTATTTCTACTGCACTTGAATCTTATGATGCAGAACACATGGTGTGCGATATGACCTATTAATTAACCAGTTCTAAATTGATAAGAAAATACTATCCCTGATGAATAAACTAGTGTTTTTATCACGTAATAAAGCCTTTAATAATACTAGAGAAAATAAATCTAGAACGGATTTAATTCGGCATCGTTTTCCGCTTAACTAAAGGAAATTTATCTCGAGCAGCCTTATCCTGAATAATAAATCCATTTTATTTTTACTGTTAAATAATATATGTAATATAATAAATACATCGATTTGGAATGTTTTAAGATTAGCTGTTTTAAACATGAATATTTAAAAATTACGAGAATCACGTTTCAAAATGGCGGTGGATACTGAACAAAGAAACAAAAACACGATTCTATGCTTAGTAGAATCTATTAAGCTTAGAATCGTACAACTGATGTCATGTCCAATGTAACAACATTATACATTACAATAGATTTTCTATTGTCAATCAAGGATAGCGAAAGGGTTAGAACTGCAACTATTGCTTAATAGAAACAGATAAAAGGTATTTGCTGTATATAGCTCGTATTGGTAGGTAATTTTATGTCGTGACATATGTATTTTGACGGAAGTTTAGGGATTTAAACATGTGGTAAAACTTGAAACGGCTAACTTTTACTTTAAACTTTTTTATCGGCAGAGGAGCTGATTTGAGCCTTGAGTAACGCGATATACGTATAGTGAAGGAATTATCGATTGCGCTTAAAAGTTATGTTACAATGGTGCCAATTCTGTTGTCACAAAATTCTCTTATCTTAGCTAAAAATCTCTAAAATTTATTTTAGTCCTGTCACTTTTAGCGATTTCAGAATACGAAATGTCGTTTGACACCAATTTCGATCTTGACTTGTAGAAAGTCATAAAAGCGTCAATTTTATGTGAAATATTATTATTATATGTATTTAAATAGAAAATAATAGTTTTACAGCTGTTACTATATGAAGCTTGGTGTTTTATTATACCTCATGCTTTTGTTTCAAAATCATAGCAAAGCATGACAGGAATTACATCATAATTTTACGAATACCTACATTAATTATTTTCATTATTCGGAATTCGGATAGCATGGGGTACCAATTAGGACAAAAAGTAAACAGTTCCAAAAATAGATCATAGATGGCACTATGAGTTCCAATGTTAATATTAAGATCAATCAAAATGCTTTATTGGAAGAAAATTGACCATAAAATGTTATTAAAAATAAACATTGTACATATTTAATTAACGAGCATCAAGGTAAACGCATTTATTTTATGATTTAAAGTTATCGATATATCAGTATTTTTTACATCACACATAGGTAATCTACCTATCATTTTATTTTACCTATAGGGCTAGATGAGACGCTAGATGGCTCTTTTATATGTTTATACAAGTCTACAAAAACATTGTGTTTACTGTTTTTATTTCATAACCTTCTTTTGGTTTACTTCAATATTTGTTTATTACCTACTGATACTAATTAATAAGAAATTACTTTTATTATGTAAAATATGTATGCTTAACAAATGTCAATGTATTAAACGAAACGTTTTGTTGTACTACATGGCATTATATTCAAACACCTGGTCGGTTCTCGTAACTTCTATTGTCAAATTTCATTTGCTTGTGCGGCAGTAGATATAGCACAGTCGTTGGACTCGTCGGCGTTATAATAATCATTATCTCTGTGCTACCTACTTATTCTGAATTGAATTACAAACTTACGATAGACATGCCGCGGCCGATAGAAATGGAGTTTTAGTAAATCATAGCAACATTTTACTAAAAATAGTTAGGTAAATATTAAATAACCTATCATAATAATTATTCTATAAAATTAAAGATTGTTATTTGTTTATACCGCTTTTTAGTTTGGTTTTTACGCAATTTCTAGTATTATTTGATCACTAGACGCAACTTGACTAAATCTGTTTCAAAGGGCCAGAAAGCTAGTTAGGCACAGTTGTGATTAGGGTTGCCACCTTTATTTTGAACAAATAGAGTATGTTTACTATCTTATGTAAAATAAGTACATGATCTGAAAATAAGGTATTACTTATTTAACCTGCCTTTTGGTTACCATATTTTTGTTGATGCTAGTTAAATCTAACAAATATTTATTATTAAGGAAAGTCGGCCTCGATGGCGTACCTAGTGGTTAGTGTAACCGACTGCCACGCCTGAGGTCACAGGTTCGATTCCCGCACAAGACAAATATTTGTGTGCATGAACATGGATGTTTGTCTTGGTCTGGGTGTTTCTATGTATAATATATATGTATTTACAAAAAAAAGTATATATGTATGTTTATCCATTGTCTAGTATCCATAGTACAAGCTCTGCTTAGTTTGGGCTAGATAGTGTTGTGAGTATGTAGTAGAATATTATTATATTAATGTGATCTTTACTTACATAAGTACCACAATATTCATTAAGTAGGTAGGTACTTATCTATTGTTTTGTTACTTGACTTTAAACTATTATTACATATTAATTATTGATTTCCCTACAACATCAATAATTAATATGGATATAAAAGTAAAACAATACAATGTCAATAATTATTATGACATAGTTAAAAGATTACGAGCCATGACTAATAAGCGTAAAGCATACCTACTAACTCAGTTGTTTTTTAATCTATTAATAGGTACATTGTATTTTATAGGAGGTATATCAATAATTATATTATTAGCTTTAACTTCTGTTAAAGTATTAAGAAGGTCCAGATAATTAATATTTCATAACAAAACTTCAGTTGACAATCAAGCTTCGATTATTCTCTATTAAGAATCGACCCGGCAGCGCTCATACACGATATTATACACGAAAAATCACGAAGCTGACCGGAATAAACCGAACACCGCCGCCGGGCGATACTCGCGCGTGCGTGTGATTTGATTTCAAGTATGGCGTAATGGTTTAATCGCTTAAACCGGGTACTTATCGACGTGCGGAGTGTTATGGGTTCGATTCTCACACAAAAAATAAATTATGTTCAACAGATTTTTTGTGTTGAGTCTGTTATATGGCAAAAGAGTAACCGTATGAGTCTTTTAAAATATTTATTTTTCGATAGTTAAATTCAAAATATCTATGTGATGTATTTTATAAATAGTCATAACTCAGTCAATTTCAACAAAGACTAAATACTAGGCATTGCACAGTTGTATTTAAAAATCTGAGCGCAATATTTTATGTTATTTTATATTTACAATTATAGTGAAATATAGATAACTAACTGCCAAAGTAGAATTCTATACGCCAATGAGTTATTTTCAAAGTACCCGAACATCAATCACAATCGCATATATAATGAAATATATTGTTTTATTAATACTTTTTAAAACGCATTCATTAAAATTATATGAAAAATATATATACTAGGTCAAATTTTGACAGCAACACGATATATTCATGAAAATCCGACCAAGTAAATGAGAATCACCAAAGTGTGATCGTACGCATTTCGGCACACAACACTATAGGTAGATAACTTTTATTTTCAAGGTTGCGCACATTTTGTATCGGCTCGTTTAAATATGTTCTATTCGTGGTAAACAGTCAAGTACCTATTTTACTGTCACAACGCCATCTCTTATGAGCTGTTATCAAATAGGATTCGGAACTTGCGTACTTGTTATGGGTAGATGGCAGCAGTGGCGCTAGTTTTGTGCTGCCATCTAGTGTAAAAAGATAGGTACCAAAATAGCAAGTAGAATAGCCAGAGTTAGGCGTGTCCAAGATTTTTGTATGGGATTGAGTATCTGTACTAGTATAGTATTATATTATCTGTGTCGGATAGTATATTTAGTATTTTAATAACAATGCCACTCATGAATATATTTGATGGCAAACTCAATAAATGATTAAGTAACATATAATTCGCTTAAATTGTGCTTACGTTACTGTTGAACGTTCCCTAATTAGCTAACATTCGTATTGGTCTTGTGTCGAAATAAACACACAAATTTAATATTCATAACTTCTAAGAAATAGTACAATAAATATACTAGATTTTGCTCACGGCTTTACTATACTTAATATATTAATTAAATAAAATATTTAAAATAAAACATTGCTGGAGTACGTTTCGGAAACATTTATGGCAGTGATTACCTATTATGTGTTTCCATGCAGTTAATAAATATGTTCGGAATTTTATACATATTCAAATAACAGTAGTAAGTACACGAATTTCGTTTCTTCATAAAGTAAAATATTATTTTAAGAACCCTCTAAGTAAGCTTTATAAATAAATATTTTAGTCACATCAGTGCCATGATCCGATAGAGGTTATAAAATTAATAGGTCGTCGAAGCGAAGCGTCTAAATAACATGCTAACTGTTGTATGACCTACTAATTACTGGTCCTGAAAATAGGTCGTCTTAAATTATTATATATAAATGTAAACAAGATAACACCCAACAAGTGCCAAAGCACTTGTTGGGTGTTATCTTGTTTACATTTATATCGTATTTATATATAATGTCTACGTCACATGTTATCGAAACTATGCCAGGACAATCGAAAGCGATTTGCATTAGAAATTAAGCATGAGGATGTGATACGACTTGTTGTTTAGAATAAATATGTAATCGATTGAATGTTTACTACTTGTTTGTGTTCTTCTTGCATATAATCTGTCACTTAAACAGGGATTTTTTCCCACTGGATGGAAGATTTCTAAGGTAACACCTGTACCTAAAGAAGCACCGTGGACGGATATTGCTAATTTTAGACCGATTGCAGTGCTGTCAGTCTTCGGAAAGCTTTTCGAGTCCATTATAAATAAATGCATATTTAAGCAGATAAGCGAAGCGGGCTTTTGTACAGTTGTCAACACGTATTTTGCCCTGCACGATCAACGTTAAGTTATCATATTAACTTTATTGACTACATTAGTACGCGGTTGAAGAGAGGGTGCCAAGTGGACGCTGCATATTGTGATTTCCGAAAGGCTTTGGACCTTGTCGATAATGATGTACTTCTAATGAAGTTCTTATCACTTGGGTTTAGTTCGAAGTTTCTCGGATGATTATCATGGCTGATTATCTAAAGGATCGTAAGCAATTTGTAAATGTGGAAAACTATAGATCATATGAATATTACACGAGATCAGGAGTTAGCCAAGGCAGTACGTTAGGACCTCTCCTAATTCTAATTATGATAAATGACTTGCCCAGTGTTCTTTCCACGACGGAGTATCTGCTGTTCGCAGATGATTCAAAGTTGTTTACAACAGTGACTGAAATACGTGATTGTACAGCACTACAGCTCGACAATAATGCAGTAGTTGAATGGAGTGGGGAAAACAAATTGTCATTTAACATCTCAAAATGTAAAATAATAACATTCACTCGGTCTCGTTACCCGATTAATATGTCTTACGAATTATCAGGTGCTCCTCTTGAACGAGTTACGACAATACGTGATCTTGGCCTAACTAATGACAACAAATTTAATTTTCACGAGCATATTAAACGAATCTGCAAAGACGCTAGCAAATCTTTAGGGTTTATTATGAGAACTGCCTCAAATTTTAGCAATATTCATGTCATAAAATTACTCTATAATGCATATGTACGTAGCAAGTTGGCATATAACGCGATTATATGGGCTCCTCAAGAAAATTGTACACATTATTAGTCGAAAAAATGCAACGTAAATTTGCTAGATACCTCTATAAACGTACATATGGATATTATCCTTTTCTATATCCATCTATATTTGTTTCTGGAATGGTTGGCCTTGATACTCTAGATTTCAGACGGAGATATATGCTCATAATGCATTATTATTTGATGTTAATTGGCAAAGTGGACAATCCATCGGTATGGCAGACTATTTGTTTCTATGTGCCTGACAATTACCTGCGTGGCTGTGGTAGACGAAAACGCCAACATCTCGCGTATCCGCTATCCTGGCATATTACAAAAATTAATAATACTGTAAAAGCCAAAATGATTTTTGAAAATATCCAGATGCAGAAATATTCTTTGATAAGCCTTATGTAATTAGTAGCCACGTAATGACATATTTAAATAATGCCTAATTGTATAAGTTCTAATTAATTCTAAAATGAAATTTAGGTTTTGGCATTTAACTGTATTACAATTTTTCTTGCTCATTGTATTCTACTATTATTTTGTATTTTATTAATTTGTATTTTAATAAAATAATACTGTAAAACCCAATTTGACATAACATATAAGCGCCTTGGTGTTACACTGTAAGCTTGTGTTGTTTAAATAAATAAATAAATTTGGTGGTAGAACAGTGGCCCTTCTGTTGCCTGCAGCAATTGCAGATCAAAAAGAAAAGGGGCATAGGTGAGAGTATTCGAATAGGTAAAGTGGTGGACTATTTGTGGATTACATATTATGTAGCTTGTTGTGCCGTATTTCGGTTCCGGTGCTAACCTACAACACTCGACGTAACCGCTCTAATCCACGGCACTTGACAGTGGTGACCACTTTAACCACTACGCCATCCGTGCTGTCAAAGAAAGACGAGCACTGTAGAGGCAATCCCAATTAAAACAGGCGTTTGCCACCAGCGATAGCAAAAGGAAGACTTTAGGACCGTGTAATAGGAAAATATCGACGGGATTTTTATTTTGTCTCGCGCCTTGCTAAGTAGGTTGACAGCATTTGTTTCTTTCTAACTGCGTTTGTTCATATATTACATTAATAATCATCTTTGGTATCGGTAGGTTAAGGTTCATGGTATAGGTAAGGAAGTTTCATAGTTTGTAATAATATACTATATATATACTAATGTACATAAAATTTGTATACTATCTTTTTAGGTAGTTATTTAAAACCTCATGCAGGTCATGCCATACAGGTTATATTCATTTCGGGCTAAAAACTATTAGATAGCTAGTTCAGAATATTTAATCGTGATTTTCATAGTTTAAATTACCATAAGTACTATTCAGCTTGATTATTATAAAAGATATCTTAGTGAATACTACAAAAATATGCGCGCCACATAGTTTCACTTTAAGCCCCTTGTATAAGAAAAATTAATTAAAATCGTCTTAGTGTAAATGTTGTTGCATTGTTTTATAAGTACGAGCGGAATAATATAATACTACTGCGCCTTAAACTATCACAATAAAGTTTGAAGCGCTTTCTACTCGGTACAACGGAAGTTGTGAGACGCCTCCGGCAGCTTCAGCTCCAGTATTGTTCATATATTTCTATAATATTGCTTTTATTGCAAAATTAGGTCACTAGTATAAATGTCGAAAAAGATAATGGAAAATACAAAGTGCGTTATAATCAACCCTTCTAAATAGTTAATACTCAATTAGATTGAGAGAGTGAGATTACTATGTCGAGTCTATTATTTTGTATGTCGCAAATTTCTCGACGTGTGACAAATTGCCTTTATTCTAATCTTATCTGCAAAGATTAAAATGCGTAAAATATGAAATGACTGTAATTGATAGAAACGTATGTAACGAGCAATGATTACAGTTAAAATAGAACATTGTTTCATATTAGATAAGTTTTTAAGTAATCAGCGAAGTATCGATTGGGCACAGATAAACTTAGACGTGCGGTCGACATTGGAGCGGTGCAAATTAATGAATTTAACTATACATATAAATTACTACTATACTAATTTATTTGTTTTAATTATTAATTATTATACTAAATTACTATAATTAGAAGTAAGTACTAAGGTATGGAATAACGGAATCCTCAATGTACTAGGCCGACTCGCACTTGACTAGTATTTTAGTTTAATTTGGTGAATCGAATGGTTTCGCCAGATTTAATCAGTAGTTACGAACATAATTATATGAGTTTGTTAAAATTATTTTGATCGTCATTAATTCACTATTAACAAATTAAAGAATATTGTCCTCTTTTGACTATATTTAGATGTGTTTCTTTATTGTTTATTAGGGACTACAATTTAGGCTCGGAATACCTACTCGAGTGTATATAAGTTTCACCACAGAAAAGATTAAACTATGTAGAAGTTAAGTTATATATAAAGAATAATAGTTTGTTTATTTGGAGATTTAACTATCTACGTATTTATGTATTTTGTTCGAATTATGATTAAACGTGCGTAAGATCTGTAGTTAATCTGCTGTTTTATTTAGGGTTAGTAAGTCTTAAAAATATTGTTAAACACTATTTTATGAACAGTATCTATGAACCGCAGAATTATTTCAGTGGTGTTCACTAGAGGAAGATGTTGACTTTATGTAGTGCGGTTGAGTACCCTCTTCTTGAATCTATGTATTACAATGTAAATACTACAATTTGCAAGTCGACTAGATTATTATCTACTAGTAAAAACCGGCAAAAATATGACGGGCAGAAATTAATACATACATATTTACTAAACGAGTTTTTATTTGTTACTTGATTGTAAAGATGATTATGTCTGTTGGATGCCGGCAGAAATCTTCTATTATTCTAATTATTTTTGGCTTGCATGTCATAGCTTATTTGTTGTTTGACATTTCTCACTAGCTTTGTATAATTCACAATTGTGTTTACACTGTCACGATTTTCACACATATTCCACTATTAGACTTAGACAATGGGGTTCAGTCGCGTAAAATAAAGGTTTGGGCAATTGCTCTCAATTTGTTTACATAATTATACTAGTTATTTATGCTACTGACGGAAGTAAGTTTTGTAGTGATGGGCAATTGCCGAAACCTGAACTTTACGACAGTATGCTTGATCATCAGTCAATCATTAAACCCGCTATCTCCGACAGTGTAATCGGTTGAAAATCGAGAAATAAATAATAGTTAATAGTTACAAGATTTACACGAGATTTCATTATATGTGTATATTATATCTTTGGTTATTGTAATCCAGTTTAACATAAACAATATCAAAGACATAGGTAATCCTTCTTCTATGATTCTCGCTTGAATTTTCAGCCTATCTTTGCTTCATTTATCTTCTAGTGTTTTAATGTTATTTAATTGTTTTTCTTGTATCCTACGTAATTATATTTTCGTTATAGATTATGAAATACTATATAAAATAATAGCAGATAGATGCATATTTATACATTTTATGTAAAGTTGTAGATACAGATGGAGAGTATAATTTTACTTAAAATTTATTGTAGCAATGTCCATAATTTCATACGAATACAGTTGCACATCGCCATACCTACCTCACCAAGGAAGCAGCACATGCACTAATGTGAAGTTTGTCAATACAATGCAATTTTGCACATCGCTAAAGTAATCAGGCAATTTTCTCATACTTTTAAATTAGACTTATTTTGTTTATATTCAATTGTAGAGTTTCGAGTCGAAGGCAGCCATTCTCTTTAACAACTTATGTTACTATATGTTTATTCAAGGCCAATGCGTTGCAAAATTTAACTGGACTCCTCTGCATATTCTGTAAGGCCTGGAATATCATCCCACTTAACCTAGGTAAAAATAAGGCAAACTATAATATTCATCTCCTTGTATTGGTATGGAAGTTATGTGGAATCTTAATCAACATTGTGAAAGATGATAAAGTTTCTCTTCTCATTCGATATAGAATGCAGTTAGTTATTCCAACACTTTGCTGTAACTTGCAACGAGGCCGCCAATGTATATTTAAGTAATTTCATACTCCATATAACAGAATTCAGTAGAAAATCTGAACGTTAAGACTGAGAGCAGTAAATCAACGTTCCAATATAACAATTTGTATGTAATAAAACAAACATATAATTATGTTTTGGTTTTGCGGCTTTGCCCGTTCGCCTATTTTTATATTATTATACATATACTAGCTGACCCGCGCAACTTCGTCTGCTTCACATAAGAAAATGTTCCCCGTTTTTGTAACGTTTTCCATTTATGCTCCGATCCTATTGGTCGTAGCGTGATGTTATATAGCCTATAGCCTTCCACGATAAATGGGCTATCCAGCACTAAAAGAATTTTCAATTCGAACTAGTAGCTCATGAGATAAGCGCGTTTAACCAACCAAACAAAAAACTCTTCAGCTTTATAACATTAGTATAATATACTCATGCCTGTTTTTAAGTTTCTATAGTATGAAATAGTTATGTATACGTATATATTATATTATTTGCCATGCAAAGTTTGGCGAGCGTTAAGTATGCCCGTTAACGAACATGCTTGGGTCTAAATCACCTGCATTACAAATAGTTAATAAGTAACAGGCACTTTAAATATTGGCAAAATAACTTACCTTTATTATCATTATTATTTCCTTTAATGTATAATATAAATGTTCTTGATAAGAAAGTAATTATAATTCTTGCTATATTGCTTAAATAATTTAATTATTAATATTCCTGAGCAATTAGAGCTGAACTATTTATGTACAATATTGATACCAATTTACCTAAATGTCGCTTGAGAATTAGATGCATTCTTTTTTATATATCTAATAGGTATAGATTTTAGTTGGTTAGTATAGATGTGAATACAGTTTATAATTTTCAGCATATTCGGAAAGGGTCATACTGACGACAAAATGGAAGATAAGACACCAGCGGCATCAGTTAATCTGCTCGATGACACGTTATTGGAATCGCCAAGTTCCGTTTCCGGCAGCAAAATGTCACGGTCGCTGCCGCACAGGTATGACACAAATAGAGTAATATTGGATATCCATAATCGAAGCAAGTAGGAGCTTCAGGCAGAATTTAATTTCCTATAGTAAAATGTACCCCAGTTATCAAATATAGTTAAGTTATCGAAATCTATGGCATGCCATAAAATACGCCTTGTAAATTATTTACGAAAATATTTGGTTTTAGTGACTTGGCCAAAGCTGAAAGTATTCAATGCGATTTCCAAGGATTTGTAAGAAGGAAAACAATATTAAAGGAAGGAAGAAAAATATCTTTATCGTCATGGCAGAGGTATTGGTTGCAGATTTCGGGCAACATACTCGTATTTTACGCTTCAAAATCGTTTAAAGGGTAAGTTTAATTTTGGAAAGAGTAAGTTACGTTCAACGTTAATAGTTGGTGGGATATGAAGGTACTTATAAGGTCATAGAAAGTGTTTTCCTTCTCAAACTTTTCGACGAACTTTTTCCCGAAATATTGATTGTAGTAAATCTTTTAAAATACTTTCAGTGATTTTTTGACAATTGTGTAGTTTTTGAGATGTGGGCTATTTTGGATTGTATACTATGTTGAGTTTAGTGACCGCAAATATAACAAGCAAATGTATATTTTTTGCCGATAAAATCAATCCTTTGGTTTAGAAACTATTATAACTACGGTACTTTTCACTGTGCCTGGTGAAACAAGCATAATTGGCAGTTTTTAAATACTGCTGTCATATGTGTAAAAAGGTTGTGAAGTTGCTAGTCCATTCAATTTTATATTTCGACTGACGGCTTTACTTTTGAACCGTACTGTATCGACCATATCATCCTCATAGCAGTATTTAGAAATAATCGAACCGGGTAATTCTTTAATGTACTGTATAAAGTATCGTTTGATTTAAATTAATTGTGTGTGTAATAGGACAAGTCGCAGCGACTTTCGTGAAGAGAGGTGCAAGATTCTGTCTCTCGACGGGTGGACTGCGAAGATTGTTGATGGAGACAGCGCAGACGCTTTCCAACTGATAAACCGCCACACCGGTACACTCTACAAATTCAAGTGAGTTATCATTTATCAATATATTTACTGTAGTTATAAATAGTATTTTTTATTTTCTATGGTACGTTGTCATGTATCCTATCAGCGATAAGGATATTACCTCATAATATACATTAGTACTACGTAGTATTATTGCCACGGACGAGCGATATACGACTGATACGAACATATCGAAGTAACATATATATTTAAAATATTATAGCACAGCAAAGATTTTTAGCTAATTGTGTATCGTTTTAGAAGAAATTGTTAATATCAAGGGATGGCATGTATGTAAGACTAAGATGTATTAAATATCTTTCATACTTTTCACCAATATTTTTTTTCATGATTGAAATAGAAAGCAGCGATCTAAAAGAAATGAAATAAAAAAATAATTCGATAATAATAATTCGATCTGATGTTCGCTGGATATACAGCATAGTAATAATAATGTGTGGTTTTTAAGATCGTATAATATTGGTAATAAAGAGCAAAAAGCATAGAGAGCTAGAAAACTAAATTAGTTTTGGACGTTCAACCAATTTTGTTTCCAACTTTTACGTTTTCTTTTCTGATACACAATAATTATTCTAAACACAGTTTATAATGTTTGCAAATCAATATCAGTAATTTGTCAGGCTCATTTTTCATAAGACAATAAAATATATAAACCGTACTGTTACATGTATCGACTTACCTACTTAATATAACAATATTATCACAAGTAATTAAAATTAATTGAAATTAACATATTGTCGTTACATTAACATAAACCATTTAAGTAAAGTAGGTTCGGGTTCGAATTTGTAAGCAGAATTCTAAATTATTTGGCATTCAAAGTGCGTAAAAAATGTGCTACAAGATTCCATTACATTTCACGCGTGCAAGTTAATAAAATCGTGTTAAAGCATATCTATTTTCTAACCTAATCCCTATTTATTGTTTTGGATTTAAAGCTTTACAAATTCATAAGATTCAGAGACGTGCGGCAGATTAAAATGTTGCAGTAACTATTTACGTACCTAACACTTATTAATTTATTATTAAAAAGTGTTAATCATTGATTACCAGTATCTTATAAGCATATCTAATGATACCAAATCATAAAAATAAATAAACTGTTACAATGGCCCGTTTTTAGCAACATTGGCAACCCTTGACCAAATATTTCATTCGTATATGAACCATCAAATAAAATACTACGTTAATTGCAAATAGTTACTACGAGTAAAACACCCTGTCGTTCCGTTGCACATTCTGTATTTGCTTTTGTACGTGTTGAAACCTGTTATCTAAGGTGTGGTCGGTGGGTTTGCCGCCATCTAAATATAGACCCAAGCAGCGAATGAGATCTTTGCCGGGGCAATTTTGAAGCGTTGACTCGTAATATATGAAATTTTAAATAAAGAAACAAGTGAACGATTGCGTGGCCATAATTTCCAAGGTGGATAATTCGTAAAATATTGATCTAAAGTTTATAATGCCTTCTTCGACAATTTCAATTGTCTTCAATTGACAAAAAGAATTAGTTCTCTAACCCAAGTAGTTGCTGAGATCTCCATGGCCGCGCAATCCTCCACGTTACGTTCGCGCGGCCAACTTTAAACCATTATAACATCTTTATTTCTACTTTGACAAATTTTAGTTTGTTCCCTTCGATTTTGACAAATTCCGACAATTTTTTTGGCGTATATTTTTCCTGTTTGCGTGACTTGGCGGAGCAATCGTAACGCAGACTAATATTTGCGAAAGAACGAAAAAATATTAAAATATTTCTCATTCACGCCGTGCTTCTGAAGGTAGGGTTTGCATAACAATATGTAATTGCATTGTTCATATTCGTTAACGATCTCCATGGCACTACTGGAACCTTGCCATTGTTTCTTATAGCATTGTCATTGCACATCTGGCCAGGCAACAAAGCTATGCACTCTGTACTCGCGGCTGTTTTATGTTTCTTTCGTGCCTACGATGACAACACTTCCAGTGATGGAACTGTAAACCCTTGAACGTAGACGATTTTAAAGAATTGCACTTTAAAATCCTTAAGCCGGTTTGCTCACATTGCTATCGATGGTGACAGCGATGTGGTGTTATCCATATTCTATAAACCGTATAAAACGGTTTTTATGTGTTTTAATACTAAAAAACAATATTATTTTACTTTATTGTAGGCGATGAAGTATTTAATTTCGTATAACTTTATTAAAATCTAAACACCTTGGTCCTAAGTTTGCGCTTTTGTATGCAGCTAAACGTGACGTCACTGTTTCGATTCCAGAGATGGCCTAAGTGCTATTAAGGAATTATGTTAGAAAGCATTCAGAAGTAGCACTGAGTCTATAAAATATATCCCCGGCAGACGGCAATAAGTCCGCTTATTATGTACCTAAACCTAAACATATAGCTATGAATGTGGAAGAAATACACCTTTGCCTACGCATTCCCGAAACTAGATCCGAATAATATAGAATTTGCCGTTATCATATTCTTAAAATTTTGCAGTATAGTAACAGTGAGTGTATTATAATTCTGTCTGTGAACCAATTGCTGACTAACTTATTCTATAATGGTCAGTGTTGCCCCTCAAAATGAGTGAAGAGAGTGTCTAATTCGGGAGTGACTTATACCTGTCTTACAGTTTAATTTGCTAGCAGCTTTATACGTTGCTAATTTTAATAAATATTGAGTTTCTTATGTCGTCACCATGTAACCGGTGTGTCGGGCGCGCGCGGCGGGCGACTCCGCGGGGTGCCGTCGATGGTTTGACGTGGCCTGTGTTTACCCTGCAAGCGTTTAGAGTGCACGTGACGTGATGTCTTCAAATAAGTTACAAATACACGACCACTGCCTGTAGGAATACTATATGTACTATACAAAGGTAATTGACAAGTTACTGAGTCAATACTACATGTACAATAATTGACAAGACAACTAAGATGCAAGATCTGTTTAAAACTAAAATTTGTTGTCAATAGCGAATTCAGACATTGCTGAGTCATAACTCTACAGATATACATATGTATACGGATACGCTTTGTGACTTAAAATTATAGATAATGTGTAGTTGTTACTGACATGCTCGGTTTGTATAGTTAGTTAGTTCCCAAAGTGGTCCAGGTGGACCCCAGGGGTCCATGGGAGACTCGACGGGGGTCTACGTTGGCGTGACAAAAAAATAGGGGTTCACAATTCGTAAGCGGGGGTCCACGAAAATTTATTTGCTTTCGGTAGTGAAGAACTAAAATGTTGGCTTGACTTCACCTATCAATGTAGGCAGATAATATTTGAGGAATACCACTCGCTGAAGAACCGAGAATCTTCGCTCGACAATCTTTCATCTAAAAAAGAAAAAGGCAGCCCGTAGAGATTCGATCAAATTTTTTTTTGTCTGAATTTACCGATATTATTTGGCGGATTAAATTTCTAGCTGCAGGGTATATTATATCTTCAAACTCCCATTGCTTTCCTCTCGAGGTTATTGTATTTATTTCATCAGCTTAATAGTTATATGTATACATCATTATTGGACAGACGAGAGACATATTAAATAAGGATCTTGAGTAATCAGTTCTCGTTCCAAATATGTAAGATGAGTAGATTTCATTTTTAACTTAATTATCCAATAAGATACATACATTAATTGATTTAAGTACGAAAAGAAAACTTACCTTATTTGCCTTCACGCTCGAGTCTCGTGCCGTATTATAAACTGTACTTTGGACAACTTATTCCAATATTGACATTAGTGTGAGCTTTTGTATATATTTTTATCTAACATACATAAGAATAACATTTATCTTGTCCAAAAATCCTTCTAATAATACTGATTATTAGAAGGATTTTTGGACAAAATCTGTCGGCAACTATAACAACACATTTACGTGTAACAAGTACGTATATTTATATAGAAGTCTTGTGTTAAAACATAAAAATGCAATAATGTAAGCATAGGGTACATGTAATACATGATTTGTGCATAATTATAATCTCATCTACAATAGGGGTAGTTTCCTAATGAAATAACGATGCCACATGAACGCGGTCGCTGCTGAGAGGGAATACCATGTGATTACATAAGACAGGTGTTCGTTTCTAAGCGTAACTCTGGTCTGGTTGGGGATAGGCCAGCCTTCTGGCGGGTCCGGTACACCTCGAGCGTCTAACCAAACGGGAGCACAACCAATATATGCGCTCATCTGGTCAAGATCCCTGAAAGATAAATAATTTAATTATGAGGGCATTACATTGCTTAACCTCAAAGTTACATAGATACCTTATAAATAGACAGCATAACTGTATGCTGTCTATTTATAAGGTATCTATGTAGGTGCCGACTCCGCACAGACGAAGAAATTCTGCCTACATCTAAAAGATGGCGCTACATACAACAAGCGCTCAAATGACATCATACTATTCTGAATCGCACAAGTGCAGTTTACACAGCGACTAAGTATATATACAAGGTCCCGACATCAACCGTCGGGCCGCGGCCCGCCCGGCGCCAGGCACGATCAACCAGCCTGGTCGGAGGATCTTCCTTTGTGTTGGTGGGACATCACGTGTTCCTCCACAAGTCTCTGAAATTTTGTTATGAGTATGATATGATAGAAACGTTATTATTACCTATGTCTTTCTGACTACAGACAACGATTATACCGACATTGTGCTGAATATCTCAACTTTATCTGATATTTTCTAGTAATAAATCGGTACGTTTATGTAATATCTTGGTCAACGCTCACAACCTGGGGCTCGGACATTGCTTTGTACATTGTATCTGGTTTCAGACTTATTTATGAGTTAGAGAAGTTAAATTAATTAGTCTATATGAAGAACATTTAATTACAACAATTCCAACATCAGAGGTATTTTGTGTCTTTCGAGTTGATAACCTTACACGGATTTCTTGGAATCCTTTACCGTTGCGTTATTCTGTATAACTTTTAAGCTCAAACTCAAATGTTAGGTCCACAATAACTATAGTATCCTTATAATAATTATTATAGTTACAGTAGAAAGCCAATAATTTTCACTACACAGTCAGAGGCGAATTAGATATTACAGATGGTAGAATAAATTTAGCACAAAGAAAAATATGTTACTAGTAGTATCGTAAAATATTATCCTGGCAAAGAGCATCGATACTTTACTCCTTTGATAATATATTATTGGTTATTTATTAGGTTTGATGTTTTTGTTTACCATAAATCAGCTTACTTTTTTGAACCACAGAAAATAAAAGCTCATGCTTTGTAGACACGACTGGATTTGCTCAGATAAAATAATTTATTAACCAAGTATCATAAAGGTATGCGGCAATAATAATAAGCTTATTTCTTCCATTGGCGTACCGACGCCGACGTCTAGACACAATGTTTTAATCATCATTATGTCTAGATTTGATTAAGCTAACAAACAGGTTGGAATATTAAAAACTTTATTGTACGGGTGCAAAAAGCTGATAAATAGTTTGATGTAATCATGAGTTCATCGGCCAAGTTAATTGGAAAATATATTATGTTATTAATAAATAAATTATTAGTACTTCTTATTTCTTTTTTAATAGGACAACTCTCGCAATATGTATTATTCCTGTGTCGCGGGGGCTGTTACAAACATTAAAATAACTCACACCAAGAATATCCAGTTACGGAACAACCATTTGTGGATCACACAAATTATTGTCACGTGTGGGATTCGAACCCACAACACTCGGCGCAGTGGCAGCGACGAGGCGACCACTTAAACTACTACACCATCCGTGCAGTTAAAAGTTGCGTTTGGGAGCATTTGATAATAAATAACATAAGTAGTACAAAAGGCCATACGAAAATATCAAAGCAGTACAAAGAATAAAGTATAATGATTGTATAAAATAAATAACCTTGAATTGGTAAATCTAAACAATTTTGATGTCCGAATTCACGTTATGATCAGCAATAACTGAGGCATGCTTTGTGTAGTCAAATAAACCATTGATCCATTATCGTTGATTGCACAATTTCGAATGTCGTCAAAGCTTTATTTGATCTCTTTTCTGCGGTTGTTGCATCTCCATTCAGAGAGTATTAGCGTTATTTTCCTACTGTTAAAAGGTTAAAAATTGTAATCATGTTTAGCTTTTTGTTACAATTGACGTTATTCATTGAAAATATTATTATTATGATTACAGTTGGCGCTCAGATAGAATATATCATAAATAATAATACTGTTGAATTAAATACCTGTTATAGGATCGCTGCATCACATTAGGCACCTAGTGACTCTGTATGTGTGACAATTCTATGAAGCCTCCATATTAAATTGTTCCGACTTAAAACTATTATACATATACATATAATTAAAATATTGTTATTTAAAGTAGAGGAGTATATTATTACTTAAGTTTAGTGTATAAATAGTGTAGCCGTGGGTGGTAATAGGGGGTGCGTCGCATTAATTGTTCTATTTTGTTTTAGGAGTGTATCGGATGCAACGGCGAGGATGTGGGTGAAGGTGATAGAAGAAGTCACAAATAAGATAGTGAAGCCGTTGCCGGCGAATCTCATGTCATTCGAATGATCCGTGCATTGCAGTTCTCGTATAAAGTTATACAGTTCATAAAGACACGCGTGTTTTGTGACCAGATATAGGAACAAGTGAATTTCGGTGACGTCGTATTATTGTACTGTGTAAGTAAATATATTATGTCTTTTTCTGAACAAATGTTTTAATTAGCTGGTTCTAGTAATACGTAATATTTGTATCAGCAATTATTGTACTCATCTCGATGTGATCTGCATACAAAAACTATGTTTATACTTTTGTTATCGTTGTCTGCTTATAATATGATTGATATTTTAGAGTTCCATAGCTTCCTTTTTTATAAAATTCGTATCTTATTAGAGCTGGAAGTTATAAATGTTATAACACAACCATTCCCTAAAATTTGTGCAGATTATTTAAAGGAATTCATTTGGTTATTGGCTATGGGACTCTTAAAGATAATGACGATAATATTATCTGCACCTATTATATATAATAGACACTAATGTTTACAAACTTTTGGTATATCTTTATGCATTCACACAGCCATATTATTTTAATAAAATGGTTTTGAACAAATTCATACTATTAAAAATGTTGATGAATATCGAAACGACACGTGAATAGATAATATTTCTCATTCGCGTAGATTAGCCAGGCATCGTTGTAATTTTATATAATAAGCGGTGTCTGAAACGACAAGCTTCAATAATTCCTTTCAAAATCTACGTATAGAATAGTTGATTTTGTAATTAAAGTTCGTACATAGATAATAATATCTAAATTAAATACTAGATAGTGCAGTACTAATATAATCCGCATTCGTTTTAATATACATATCATACGATACAATAAGTTACGCATGTGTTTGTTTGATTTTATTATTAATTCATATGGTACAAAATAACGCAGTTTTATATCTAGGTAGCTTTCGCGCTTTGCGCTCTTTTTCATTCACGCTACTCATTTTATTCATTAAATTATAATAAGTTATGAATCTATTATAGGTCAAATATAGCGTTGTCTCAAATTTAAAATACTCCAAAACTGACAAGAATGGACATAAAATAATTATTATACATTAATAATCTTAAAAAAAATTAGTGTCAAATTATATTATGAGGCTTCTCACTTGCCACATTGGTCCCTATAGGATGTCTTGCCATCGCATTCACTTGAAACAGAGCTGAGTGAGTTCATTTTGCCTATTGTTAAGTTAGATGCAATGTTCGATTTTGGGAGAGTTCCTGTTGCTGATTCAGCCAATTGGTGTTATATCTGCTGTGCTGTAAAAACTAACAAATGAGGCTAATTGTATTACAACAGATAACTTAAATTCGTTGACGCCCTTATAATGAGCGCGATTTTCAAACATAACACGTTTTGATCTCTAGACTTAAAAAGGATATATATACATAATAAACTATAGGACCGTCTGCGGTGGTTAAACATTTTGACGTAGTACCAGTACCCGAAGCACGTTACATAGACGGAAGTAAAAAAGTACAGACAAGTCAGGTTCTAGCTTTGATTGCAATATAAACCTGCATCAGTACCATATAAAAGGTCGGTTGCACTACTGGCAGACGACTTAAGATGACACACAAAAGGAGGCTGTCGCTCGTTTATAATGTGCGAGTCATGGCACAGATGTTAACCAGCAGATGACACTCGCGCAACACAAGCTGGTAACGAAACGCACCCAATTATCGACATTTTAATGTGCTCATCTGTTCGTGTTGCTCAAATATGTAATAACACAAATCTTTTGCCTAGTCATAGGTACCTACAATCGATCAGAATATAACATCTATTATATAAAACTTGTTATGTTAAAATTTGTATAGAGTTACTAATGTCGTCGAATCAAGTAAACACGGTGCTTGTATTAGCAATTTAGCGATGTTATTACAAAAATTAACAATTAATAAAGAAGAGCTTTCTTCACCTGATTCGTGCATTCACAATAATATGTTTTTTAGCTTGGTGCTATAAATTATAGTGATTAGTTGTACAACGTTAGCCACGTAGACCACGTAGACATAGTGGTTGGAAGTACAGTTAAGTATGTAATTATTATTAGTAACTAATATCAACAATATCTAATGTTATCACCGTTCATATTTTGTTGCGTCGATACTATAATTGCTTTGAATGTATCTATTATGTAACAAACTAGTAATTACAGAATAGCATACGTTACAAAATAACGTAAACAAGCTTATTTTATACCAAGTTTATAATGTAAGCATACATTATATTATGTCATTGTTTTATATCATACAAATAATATTCGTAATATGTGACTAGTTTTTAGGTACATACGGAATGTGCCATTTTTATAAAATATAATAGAGTATTTACCGCATGCTTTCAATCACTTTAGGTTATCGGACTCTTTAACATGAAATTTAGCTTTTATCTTGGCGGTCGTTATTAGTGTTCATTATAATAAAACGATTACGTTCAGCATGTCATATAGCTGCCCATACATAATATACAAAATAGGAATCTTACAAGAGCTGTTGGTTATTGCTACTGACGGCTGCGTAATCAAATGTGTGATGTTTTACGACACGTCACATTTCTTATGCCAGTTACGGTACCGGCACTAATAGTATTTGCAAACCTACATAGGAACGAACGCCACCGATACTCCGCTACCTACATTCTCGTCTTATCTAAACATTTAGTGCTTTATACTTATTTTCTTATCTGTTATTTAGAACTCTTGTAACATTGTCTTGTAGAATTTGAGATTCTAGTTATTACACTATAAAAGTTATTTGTCAAAGATCTTTTATAAATAAATATACATCAATTGTAGAATATCCGGTGAAACGGTTAAATATTATAGGATAATTACTTTATATTTATAGACATCTTTTACACTATACGTGTTCCTTGTAAAAGATAATTTATAAAACCTCTTCGACAAGGAACTATAGTGTAATAACCACCTTCAGGCCTACCAATACCTAGTCATCAAACAGTAGTACCTAAAATATCCTCATTGAATATAGCTATATAAAGTACCCATTAGTATGATTAGTTCAATCTATCTAACAAAATTAAGCTGGTGTCTCTTCAAGATGTGATTTATAAAGCAATACTTGTCGTTATCGAGCTTTAAAGCTTTATCAATGAGACTTATAAGAAAATATTATCCATTTGCGAATATAGGCCAAAACGATGACTCGGGTGTTTAAAATAAAAAAGCTGATTTAATGAGAGCAGCCGTGTTAGATTTGATAAGCCTATATCTTAAGTTTTCAATTTAGGTGAATGGCACACGATTAAATATTTATAAAATATTGTTATTTATATTTGAGCAAAAAGAAAAAAATGAGAAGTAATCAGACGGCTTCTAGTTCGCCAATTCCCAGAAGAGTTTGTTTTTTGAGTTCAGACTAACTGAAAATAACAAACTATAATTAACTAGCGCCATAATCCTTCTAATGTTTAGTTTCCTTTTGTTTAAATACATTATTAATTTGTCTACTCATAATGCAATATACTCAGATGTAATTATCAAAGAATCTCATACCATTTACGTGTTCCTGTCTACTTAAATGAATATTGTTAATATATCAATAAATAGTATGCCTACTCGTTTTGGTGCCTAGTATGTTATAATGTTAGACCTAGTATGTTGATAGTCGTCAATCATACCGCATGTTATACAGTTTTAAGAATATTGCAGCTTTATTGACTTTAAGAGACAAATAATCAGCGAAAGCTTACGTATATCGCATGTTAATAGGAAAAGAAATACCACGTACATAAATATATAATATATATAAGTCCGTTTAAAGTCAAAGTGTAGCTACAAATAGAACATTTTGTTTGAAAAGTTACGTGTCCTTAAGTTTTTATGAATAATATTTTATAACCACAAGTTGTAGTTGTTTTTGAACTTTGAACGATAGCTCTTACAGGTGCTGTAATATGTAGGTACGTTATAGCGAAGGTAGCCATTCTTCACGTTTGCGATGTAAGTAAGTAATGTGTCACGCTATGTCCAGCCGGGCGACCGTTCCGCCGACTATATGCTGATATTTAACCATGGCCTTGTTCTTGAACTGTCCGATAGTATAGAATTAATCTTATTTATTGATTATTGCAAATATTTCCACAACTGTAAAGATGATTATCGAATGTTTGCTTTAACTCGTTAGAATTGTACCTTTACATTTTATATAGTTATTGCATTGTCGCAATTGAGCACCGAATTGTAATGTTTATTGAGCATAATGCCAACCGATATTTCGTCTCAATACAGTAAAATGTTTCTTAGTATTACCAAAGCTATGTAAAGTTATCTTTGTATTATAGTTTAAGTATAGGGAGGCTTATGATATTTGACTGAATCTGCAAATATAATATAATTAATTATCGTCCCATAATATCACAAAACGCCTATCTCTCAAAGGTTGACAGAGGGTAAAATATTCTAAAATATTAAAATATGTTAAATCTGTGCTGTAAAGAGTAGAGTTCTTGAGAATTAAAGAGTTTGAATATGCATACTATTTCTTAAAGTTGTATTTAAAATTGCCACATACTAAATTATGTATAACTTCATAACATATACCTTGCACTACGTTACGTGTTTATGATTGAAATGTATTTTCATCAATCTTTTTATAATTAATGCTGTTTAACTCGTTGAACGAATATCATTATATTTAAGCTTTGTACGACATTACTCTTAAGTGTATTTTATAGCACGCGTGTGCTCTTGTGTTCAATAAAAATTCCTATGAAACTAAAAGTCTGTGTATTATTTAATGACGCCTGTATTCCCTACCAGAGCTTGCATTACCAGAGACGAGAGAATATTTATGTGAAGTGACCGTAGGTCGAAATAAAGCCACAGGTATGCGCTGAATAACCAGTGAATGCAATATTGAAGTGACACGTAGCCGTATATCGACAGTTTCTCATAACTCATAACGTATACATGTAGATATGTTTTATTCCAATGTACAGCTAATCAGATAGGCTGGACTATTCGGTCCCTACAGCGGTTGCAAGCCAACAAAGTCTACAAAGTACCGTCTTTCTAAGTAACCCGATGACGTCACCTCTGCAAGTTAGTATTTAAGACTGCGCCGAGCGAAATGTGCCAAAACAGGCGGTCACAGTTAAGTTGATAAAATCAACACTTTTTGTTTAATACAAATAAAAAATATACATTTACCATAACAATGAATGTGTTTACAATTACTACGTGCAAAAATCTTAAAATAATTATTATTTTCGCCTACAAAATTACGCAAATTTGCACGATAAATGCAAAAACCTAAGCTCGTGTTTCGTGATTTTTAGATTATGACAGTAGAAATCTATCCTATTTTACAGCTTAAACTAAAGATAAATAGTTATATTACAATTTGTCCGTCCCAAATATTTCAGTTATTGGTTGACAATAACGATACATATTTATCAAAAAGGTACTTCAAATCCTCCATACAATTTTACTATGGCGGCCGCGCGCCGATTTGAATATCGAGCTCTGTCTTTCAATCCAACCGCGTCTTACGCTCGGCGCAGTCTTAAGGTACAACATTTATGGCACATTGTATATCGACGACGGAAAACAATAAGGGCGTAACCCGGGCAAACCCAACTTTACACCAGAGCCAAAAAACAGAAAAAAATAAGGAAATTCGATCATATCTTTGTAACGGTAAATCGTATGAACATAATTTTTACACCATAACTGTAAAATAAAAACCTGTATTAAGTGAACTACAAACCAATAACTTCCTATTACTAGAAATCAGGTTATTCAAGTTACAGCCATTATATACGAAAATTACAGACCTCCGAAATGTAGTATTTTGACATGATGTTTGTACTGAATCAGAAAATTATAAGAAATTCGCTGACCTCAAAAAGGTCGCAACTAGTGTTCGTTTTAATTTGCTGTTAGGAACGGGGTGTAAACACATTTATAATGCATACAATGCTTAGAAAATTGGTCGTAATTTAAACCTCTAAAAACCCAATGATCTTAGTGAAATGTCGTAAGCTTGTCTGAACGTAAACTTATTGAACTTTTAAAAAGTTACATGTGGTAAATGGTATTTTAAATGGGCACAATTTGTTGAAAATGGACTTCAATAGGTAGTACATGCATTAAACAGGTACCTTTTTTTACCTATAGACATTGAAATAAAAAAAAAACATAGCAAAAATAACATTCAATGTCAACTTAATAACTAATTACTCTTTACCTCTTTTCTAGGAGTTACAACAGTGTCTAGGGATGTAATTATGATTTTAACAAACAGGAAAGTACTTTTTGGGACACGCACAACTCAAGTAGTTACCTGTTTAAATGAGAATCATAATTATTGTGATCACTATACAATGTTGATGTCAATAATAACTTGACATCTATAATTATAATTTGCATGTCAACTAAAATAATAACAAATACACTTACACGACAGGTAATCAATCATCCATAATAGTAACTTGAGATAATTATACTTTTCACTAGAGAATTATTTAACATTATTAAAAGATATGATATGTCAAGGGTATCAATAAGAAATATTTGGCCTTCCTTCGCCCTCATTGATAAAATATGTGTACCGAGGTGAATTTGCGATTCAATGTTTCTGGCTTATTAACAGTACTGGATTTGGTACAATTCTTTTCAGTTATCTGAGCTCTCCAATCTCTTCGCCTTTGAGTACTTTCGAGTTTCCAGAAGTGACTAAATAGTCTAAGACGACGTTCCTCCCTTATCTCACCACAACGATTACTACATTTAGTGTTAGCACAAGGATTTGGTTTCAATGCTCTTTCTGCGACTATGATCTCCTTGCTATTTGTATGACACTTTCCCAAGATTTTATTTCTTTTATTTTCTTTTCTTGTTTGAGTTTCTGGTATCTTTTTTTCTGCAGTTATTTCACTTTTAAATTGTTTCCTATTTAATATTGTCTTCTGTTTACGCGAATGTTATTCATTGAAATGAAACTACTATATACGGATTTTACCCGTGACCATAGCTGCTGAAAAGCAACCGAAACGTCGGGGAAAGTGTAAACCAAAAATAAATAGATTTAATAGTTTAAATAATTTTATTAGCTTATAAATTAGTAAAATAAAATCAATAGTAGTAGTAGTGTAATATTTTCAAAATTTTGTAATACAGTGATAAATAAACAACGCGATAAAATCCGTATATAGTAGTTTAATTTCAATTGTTTTCTATTCTTTTTTTTCTTAGTTTGTCATCTGATTCGTCTGATGCAGAAGTATTACAGCCATCGGACTCTTCTGAAGGAAAAGCTTCATTTAGTAATAGAGTGTCGCAGTCTTCTTTATCTAAAACGAAGTCTATATAAGATTCATCGAAAGATGGTTTTGTACCATGGTCTCGCTTAACCTTGGGGGACATCGCAAGATTGTTCGTCGCTTGTTCCAGGTCGAGGAGATGGAGATCGGGTTACGCTGGCAGCTCGGTAAGTACCAGGTTCGTTGCTTGTTCCAGGTCGAGGAGATGAAGATCGGGGTACGCTGGCAGCTCAGTAAGTACCAGGTTCGTCGCTTGTTCCAGGTCGAGGAGATGACGATCGGGGTACGCTGGCAGCTCGATAAGTACAAGGTTCGTCGCTTGTTCCAGGTCGAGGAGATGACGATCGGGGTACGCTGGCAGCTTGGTAAGTAACTAGTTAGTCACGTGTTTCAGGTCAAGATGGAGTTCGGGGTACGCGGGTATTTTCCAATAAGTGGTCAACAGACACACTAATTAAGAGAGATAAATTATTGTCATTAACATTTTGACATCTAAGAAAATCAGTTAGCTCATTGAAGTTGATGCTACTTAATATTCATGTTCAATTTCACATGCACCAAAATCTTCTATTTGGCTAGGCGCGTAAGTCAACTTTTGAAGTGTCACCTTTTATAGAACATTCTTTGTTTCCATTATATAGGAATTTGGACTGCGAAATGTCGGTGTTAACGAATTAACATTACTTTTTCTCAGGTGAGTAGTCAATGGCAAGCATGCTAGCTAATCAATATCCTTAATGGGAATATTGGTACTTCGAATCGCATTTACTACTATCGTATTTTCTTTCTGTATTCTTAGTTTTCTTAAACAGTTTTCCATCTATGTAAATTTCTTCGCTCAAAACATTAATCTTTTTATTATTTTCCTCGTATTTTTTTATGGGTTTTAGATCATCTATCCATTTTCTTCGGTTGGCCATCTAAAAACAAAGATAAATTGCACCTAAGTAAGATGTCCCAAATTGTATGGAGTATTATTGTAGCTTTGGATATGACGTCATTTTGTAACGGTCGGCGACGGCCAACTTGAAGTGAACGTGAAGTACTACCAAAAGATAGGCTAATAATAAAAATAATAATATTCTACTACATACACACAACACCATCTAGCCCAAACTAAGCAGAGCTAATACATCTTGAACACTTAGTTACGATTCAATTTCTTTAAAATGGTTTCGTTTAATGGTTAAAACAAAAAAGGGTACCTATTTTTGTAGTTTTATAAATGTAATTAGCTACCACAACAACAAATAATCATCTATAATATTGTCTTCTGTTTACGCGAATGTTATTCATTGAAATGAAACTACTATATACGGATTTTATCGCGTTGTTTATTTATTACACTGTATTACATAATTTTTAAACTATTACACTACTACTACTATTGAATTTTATTAATTTATAAGCTAATAAAATTATTTACAAACATTCTCTTTCGAGTTTGGCTCAAGTATATGTATATAAGTATCATGGAACTCATCACTAATTTATACATACCTTGGTTTAAAGAAATTGTACACTCCAAAGTTCTCGCAACACGATTTCTCTAAGGCGAAACATGCACAACCTTTCAACACGGCGTCCGCGCAGCGACTGAGGTAAATTGCCTGGGGCGTATGTTAGAAAAACCGGAATGTTCCAGAAATGATGAGACCTATGACTGGTATTAACTACATAAAGTACAAAATATTGATGCTGATAATATGGTTTTATCATGGATTGGGTTAATTTCAATCTCCCATTTAATTGTAGTATCTTAGAAGTTATTCTTTGTCCTTAGAAAAATATGAACCGTTAAAATGTCGTAAGCAAGGAAGTATAAAAAATGCATCCCGCCAAAAGGTAGTAACATCTGTGGGGTATATAAACAGGAACAGCGTAACTAATTTTTTATTAAAAAACACAAACTTCTTCAAGTCGTATCTTCAAACAGTATAAATACGCCGTTTTGTGGTGAGTTACACCAAAAAAACAAACCAAACTTGTCAAAATACCGTCTTACTTTTAAATTTTGATGTCTTCGTAGAGCAACCAGACGCAGACTAATCGACGCAGACAAAAAAGCTGATTATTACCTTATACGAAGTCTAGTTACGACCTTCTAATGGGATACACCCTTACTGTTTTCCATCGTCGATATATAGATATAATTGTATTGTGTAATTTTGTTTAAAAACACTTTAGCAATGACAAATGGCAACGATGGTCCATGTGTAGGCACGAGGTCACATCTCTACTTTCTTACTATAATATTATATGCGAATGTGATTTTCTTTCTTTGTTACGCTTTCATGCTTGGATCACTCGGTCGATCATCGTGAAATTTCACATTCACGCTGTCACGAGCACAGAAAAGGACAAAACCTTATCTGAAAAAGTACTGTTTTCAAGGTATAGAAATTTACTAATATCTACACTAATGCGAACGAAGTCGCGGGCATATCTAGAACCAAATGAGATGATGTGACCATGAAATGTAAATTTCGCCACAGCTTGCATCGTTGGAATGGCAGCTTTTTATAAAGAATTTCTCGCTGAACCCAGAGTCCCAGAAGTCGACGTCAAGCCAGAACTGGGTGATAGACAAAGTCATAGTAGTTATCAGAAAAAAATAAAAAGAAATCTATCTCATATATTTTCAAAATAATAGGCATTTAATAAAAAAACAAGAAAATCAACAGCCTGTGATGGTCTTTTAACTCTCGTTACTACAAATCTGCATTTATTTTAAATTTTATTTTTATTTTTGTAATCTTTGATATTGCTTCCGTAAATTTTTACCTAAAAATTAAAGCCAACTGCTCCAGCTTAGAAAAAATGCCACGTAATGCCCAACTAAGTATTTAAAATTAATACATCGCCCAATTTAAACTGGCTGTGCTGAAAAAAAACGTACCACGCTAGTTTGGTAAGTAGCTTTAAAAGTTGGCACGTTTCATAAGGATTCCAAAATGGTATGACACTTGCTTGACAGTTGGCTATTTAGACTATAATATATTTTTTTTGAGAAGAAACCTGATTTTCAGTATTGTTTTTATCGTAAATTAAAATCATTCTACTGTACCCCGGTTTTCTTCAAAGCTGTTACTTCAAGATTTCAGTTCGGGTGAGACGGAGAGAGTCATTTTACGCAGTGTGAGAGAGATGGATAGTAACGCCATCTTTACTAATGTGTTAGAATGAATGACTTAAAGAGACGGAGATATTCATTTCCGAAATGTGAGCAAAACAGGTAGTGACGCCACTTTTATTAACGCGTGAGATGGATGGACACGCAATTTGACTAGTGCGAGCGAGACAATCTCAGAACTGCTATTGTCCATCTTCATTGACGCACACAATACAGGTCAGTCATCAGCCAGTACGTTACGCTCCTTCGTTTACTGCGCATCTTTCCGTACTCGTTGATTTCGTACACACTTTTGCTTTGTTTATTGGACTTGATCGCTTGTGATTTAGATTTGGACTGTTTAGTTTTGACGACCTTGGCTTTCCCCTGGACTATGGTTGATCGTGTGTGTGACCTCAATGAGGAATATCCAGGAAGATGGATAGGGCGATCTGAAACTATCTCGTGGCCAGCTCGTTCACCTGATTTAAATCCACTGGCTTTTTTTAACTGGGGCGCGGTGAAAGAAGATGTTTACTCTAAGCCAATCGAAAACGTAACTGAACTACGGCAAAGAATAACAGAAGCAGTTGAATTTGTAAATAACGGCAAGTTCGCCCGTCTGATAACGCGATCTTTTTTAAGAAGATGTCAAGCTTGTGTTGCGGCTGAAGGAAGGCAGTTTGAACATTTGTTGTAGTAAATGTTTGTGTAAAATGTTTCATTTAAAACGTCTCTAGAAAAAAAAAACCTTAACTTAGCAAAAAACTAATAAGTCATTGAGTTTTTTCAGGTAAACCAAGGGTCGTAGGACCCTTGGACTACCTGGAAATACAGTTTCTGTCTTGCTTACACTTTTCCATCTCACTCTAATTCGAATCTTGAAGTAACGGTCTTGAGCAAAGCTATGAGTCATTTTAATCTACTTAATAAAATTAAATTGAAACATAGGATTCACTACAAAAAAAAATTGTCTAAGTCTAAATGGCCAATTGTCTAGCAAGTGTCATACCATTTTGGAATCCTTATGAAATGCGCCAACTTTTAAAGCTACTTGCCAAACTAGCGGAGTACTTTATTTTTTCAGTACAGCCAGTTTAAATTGGGCAAAGTATTAATTTTGAATACTTAGTTGGGCAATACGTGACATTTTCTACCAAGCTTGAGCAGTTGGCTTTAATTTTTAGGAAACAATTTACGGAAGCATAATCAAGGAGTACATAATAAAAGTAAAATTAAAATAAATGGAGAGTTGTAGCAACGAGAATTAAAAGACCATCACAGGGTGCTGATTTTCTTGTTTTTTTTTAAATGCCTATAGTTTTGAAAATACATGAGATAGATCTTTTTTATATTTTCCTGATAACTACTATGACTTTGTCTAACACCCTGTTCCGGCTTGACGTCAACTTCTGGGACATCCTGTATATATGGGTGAGACATAGTACGCCGGCGAGGGTGTGGATCGGGTTTGATTCCGAGATCCGAGAAATGGATTTTCTTTTGATAAACTCAATAGCACGCTCTCTGACAATGTGCACAGTTGACGATACCCTATTATGTGGGACCTAAAAGATGGCTGGCGAAATGTGGGTTGTATAATACGTGGAGTTCAAAAATAGCTGGCGAAATATAGGCGTCATTCATTTCTACCAACGACTTAGTAAGAATAATGCACTGCGAGTACTTGCTATAAGAATGTCCGCCTGACCGATCTTCTAAGAGATTAGAAGCTATAGCAGGATCTTTACTACATACGTTATAAGTATAACTGGATGAATACTTTGAAGGAAAACAGTTATTCTTCTATAAGATCTTAGGTAATGGTAGCTATAAGTAGGTACATTTCGAATTATGGCCGAATTCGGGACGAGTATAATTTAGTAGACATTTTTATTTCTGACGTTTTTTTACTCAATCGGTGGAGACTTCGGTTTTGTCGTTCCGATCCTAAGGATGATGCTGTCGCAAAGCGATTTGGAACAGTTTAGAAGATGCAACGTAGCTGAGTCTGCTCCTTACCGAAGTGTCGACCGCTTAAATCATTACGCCAGTGCAGTCAAAACAGTAAGTACTTGGAGGATAGGTAATCGGCAGAGGACTAATTCTTACGAAGCAGACATTATCGTCTAACATAAACATACTCGTATGTTTCTATTAGATAAAGATCATAGATCGTGTTTAGGTTTTACATTTGAGAATCAAACAATCTAATGATGAACCATTTTAAAGCAAAACATAGAATAAAATACAGCCTTAGGTATTTTCGTTGACTAAAAATAAGCTTTCGACACTGTCCGACAAGTCATAAACACCTCTTGGAAAAGCTAAAATGTATCGGTATTACTGGCAAGGCACTACAAATATTTGTGTCATATTGTTACAGCCAGTGACATCTCTCGGCACTGTGGGGACGCGCCCGGCCTTCTACGCACATCTGGAACACATGTTTCGCGCCCAGCTGAAAGATCGATCGCAACGTGTTGGCGAAACCTTGCAGCAGTGAGTCCTGGAGGTGGAAAAGCTGGTTCGAAAGGCGTACCAGTTCTCACCTGAGCTCATCGACGGGAAACTCGTTCAAGCATTCACTGACGGGATCCGAGACTAGAGATAGAGCCGCAGTGAGACCCAGACTTTTCAAAAACCTAAAGGACGCCCTAGCCTTTGTTCTGGAGGTGGAAGCAGTGCGACGAAACGATCGAGCTCACCGTATCAGAGAACTGTTGACTTTGTGGGGTCGTTGCCCACACAAAACCTTCTCACTCAGCCGGGTGTCGAACCCGGAACCTAAGCTCAAGCACTACGTATAGCAGCAGGCGAAACGAAGCAGTGTTATGAAAGATAGATGAAGAAAATAATAGATGAAGAACGATAGGCGAAGAATGAATTATTATATTTAAACAAAACGATATGATTTATTAAATGACAACAGCAATATTATTTAAAGTGATACAAATATCAATAGCAAGCGCGGAGCGAACTTTCTCGAACAGAGCTGCGAACCGAGTGTCTTGTCGCGCGGTCCTCTGTATCCATGCGCGGGCGCGCCGAAGGCCGAACGGTGCCGGCACGTGTAACTCGGCTAGCTAATTACATTGGCCCTCGCACCCGTCGTCAGTGTTGTCGAGGGATGGCCCAATGTTTATAAGCGGAGCGGTTTACTCCGACTTCTAAGGTCCAGAGAAGTAATTGTGGCGGATAGTCGCCACAGTACTCCCACCGAGAGACCGTGACTACGGTCGGTAGAAGTCTGGTAGTCGTACTCTCCTGCCGCTGGAAGTCCGTTTGTTGGCGTCTTTTGCTGGTTGGACGGAAACTTGGGCTTCTTTCGCTATGTACGCCGGTTTAAGCCTGTCGATGGACACATTGACGGTCTTAGTGTTAACGTCTAATGTATAGTACTTCGGCTGTCGGCTGACAACCTTGTAAGGGCCGGCGTAGGGTGGTTCGAGGGCACCCCTGAGGCGATCTTGTCGAACGAAGACGTGCGAAGAAGTTTCAAGATTGCGTGGCACGTAGAATGACGAAGTGGAGTGCCAGGCAGTCGGACGAGGAGAGAGCTTCGCCATGTACGCGTGAAGACGTGTCGCGTACTGTGTGACGTCAGCAGTCTTGTAGTCCTCGCTTGGGCACAGGAACTGACCGGGTAGGCGAAGGGGTTCGCCGTACACCAGTTCGGCGGGAGACGCATGCAGGTCCTCCTTCCAGGCATTGCGCATGCCCAGGAGTACCAGCGGGAGTGCTTCAGTCCACTGAGAAGCGGGAGCGTGGCACATGATCGCCGCCTTGAGCTGGCGGTGCAGACGCTCGACGATGCCGTTGGCCGCTGGATGGTATACTGTCGTGCGGAAGTGGCGCGCACCGACCAAAGCAGTGAGAGCTTTGAATAGGTGGCGCTCGAACTGGCGGCCACGATCGGTGGTCACCCTCTCGGGACAGCCAAATCTGGCAATCCAGCCAGACACGAGGGCAGCGGCGCAGGTCTCGGCAGTGATGTCCCGAAGTGGATAGGCCTCAGGCCATCGTGTGAACCTGTCGATCACTGTGAGGCAGTACCTGTAATCATAAGACAAAGGTAATGGCCCTACGATATCGAGGTGTATATGAAAGAACCTCGAGGAAGGTGGCAGGAAAGAGGATAAGGGAGAGAAGGTATGACGGGAAACTTTACTCGTTTGCCATTTTAAACATTGCCTAGCCCACTCTCTACAGTCCTTGCGAATCCCTGGCCAAACAAATCTTTGTGTCACCAGTCGCACTGTAGCAGAACTTCCAGGATGGTGTAAATTGTGCAGCATTTCAAAGACTTGCCTGCGGAATTCGGGCGTAATGTACGGACGAGGTGTAGATAGCGAAGTGTCGCAGTATACTGGTGTATTGCTCGAGTCGGTACATATCTTCCGTAATCTCAAAGCTGTCCCGTGTTTGAGTAGCTCCTGTAGTTCCGGATCACCTTCCTGGGACCGTACAAGAGACTGGTAATCAATCTCGCTGGTTACCTCTTCGACTCGTGACGAAGCATCGGCAACAACGTTGTCTCGTCCTGATATAAATCTAACGTCTGTCGTAAATTGAGCAATAAAATCGAGGTACCTGTATTGCCTTGGCGAGCACTTATCTCTGTTGAGTGAGAACGCAAACGTAAGAGGCTTGTGATCCGTAAACACCGTAAAAGTTCTAGCCTCAACCATATGTCGGAAGTACTTTATCGCCTCGTACACAGCCAGCAGCTCTCGATCGTACGGGCTATACTTTCTTTGGGCCGTACTCAGCTTACGCGAGAAGAATGCCAAGGGTTGCCAGTCTTTGTCTTTCCGTTGTTGTAGCACAGCTCCAATGGCCAGGTCTGAAGCATCCGTGACTATAGCAAGCTCAGCGATAGGGTCAGGATGTGATAGCAGCGTAGGCTGTGACAGGGAAGTCTTACACTCTTTGAAGGCCTTCATCATCTCTGGAGTAAGTGTAATGGACTACGAGCCTTTGATATGTGGACCAGCGAGAATATTAGTGAGCGGTTCTTGTATCAGCGCGGCGTTCGGTATGAAGCGACGGTAGAAATTGAGCATACCGAGGAAACGCTGAAGTTCCTTGACTGTTTTCGGTGCTGTGAAGTTTTGGATAGCTTCAACCTTTGTCTCCAAAGGCTTAGTACCAGCTGCTGACACCTGATAGCCAAGAAAAGTTACCCCTGACTGTCCAAATTGGCATTTAGAAGTGTTTATCAGGATCCCATATTGCTTCAGTCGCTGAAAAAGCTGCCGTAGATGGTCTTCGTGGATCTCAGGCGATTCAGATGATACCAATATGTCATCTATGTAACTATAACAGAAATCAAGGTCTAGGAGGACTTCATCGACGAAACGTTGAAAAGTCTGTGCTGCATTGCGTAGGCCGAACGTCATATACGGAAATTCGTACAAACCGAATGGTGTGGTAATGGCAGTCTTCTGTATATCAGCTGGGTTTACCATTACCTGATTATACGCCTTAACCAAATCGATGGTGGAGAATATGGTGCACTCTGAGAGTTGATGTGAGAAGTCGTGTATGTGACGGATAGGGTATCGATCTGGAATTGTCCTGGCGTTGAGTGCACGATAGTCGCCCCATGGTCTTCATCCGTCGTCCTTCTTCTTCACTAGGTGCAGCGCGGAAGACCAAGGACTCTCCGAGCGTCTTGCTGCACCACAAGCGAGCATGTCTTCAAACTCCTTCGCTGCTTGTAACCTACTAGGATCGAGACGTCGAGGCCTGCAGGAAACGGGCGGCCCGGGCGTCGTCCTTATAAAGTGCAGAGTGTTATGCCTAGGAGGAGAGCGTACGCCTGCAGGTCTAGTTATTTCTGGAAACTCACGCAGAATAGAATGGAACTCAGTCTTACCGGTGACGGCCTTGAAGGAAGCGATGTCATCTGGGGTCCTGGAGCAAATAGCTGCTACTGACAGGGTCGTAGTGCCATCCACCAAGCGATGATTTTTCAGGTCTACTAGTAGATTATAGTGAATCAGGAAATCCACGCCAATGATTGGCTTAGACACGTCTGCTACTGTAAAATTCCACGTAAAATCTCGTCTAAGACCTAAGTTAAGGTGTAAGAGCACAGGACCATACGTGTGAATAATGGTGCTATTCGCAGCGACGAGATCAAACTTTGACTTGATGCAGGGCGTCTTGATCGATGATCGCGGAAAAACACACAGGTCGGATCCAGTGTCCACAAGGAACTGCATTTTTGAAGCGCGATCGGTTACAAATAGACGGCCTGTTTGTGAGGGGCAGTCGTGAGCCGCTACTTCCGACCGCCCTTGGAGTTTTCCGACTGGAAGCTGCACGGCTGCCTGCACTTGTTAGCCTTAATGCCATAATTGAAATGGTAGAAACAGTGCGGATGATCTGCTGGCGGCTGTCTCGGTCTAGAACGGCTGCGTGAGCGATTATGCTTTCTTAGCGGTCTTGAACGTGACCGTTCAGAGCGTTCGAGTTTATTTGTTAATAAAGCCACTTGCCTGGTCAGTTCGGCGATCTGTTAAGCCATGTCGTTGTAGGATGATTGGTCAGCAGAGGTGCTTGCTACTTGCGGCGAAGACGGTGCGATCTCTTAACCTTGTCAGCCAATCCAACCAGTTTGTCCTTGTCGAGGTCCATCTGGGAAGCGATCACTGTCTGGATGTTTTGAGGTAACCTGCTAGACCATAATGTTAATAAAAAATCAGAGGGGACCGAAGGGCCGGCCAAAACCGATAAATATCGAAGAAACTGCGACGGCTTTCTATCGCCTAGCTCCTCGTGCATCAGGAGTTGTTTAACTCGTTTCTCCTGCGAAGCTGAGAGACGTTTCATCAGTTCCATTTTTAATTTTGCGTATTTGTCAGTTGCGGGTGGGTTGGTAATTACGTCCTTCACCTCTATGGCGTATTGATGGTCTAGCTGTGCCACCAAGTAGAAAAACTTTGTTTCATCCGTAGTTATACGGGACAAGGCGAACTGAGACTCAACCTGCGCGAACCATAACGCAGGTTCCTCTGGCCAGAATGGGGGTACGCGCACACTGACACGCAAAACTTCATCCTTGCCTTCCAGCAGGTCTCTGTTTTCTACACTCATATTGCACTGTATGTATATATAAATAAAATCGCTCACCGCTATTACTTAATCTGCAGCCGATCCAACTCCAAACAGATTTCCTTCACTGGATTCTTCAAGCCGACGTCGGGGTCACCAGAATGTGGGGTCGTTGCTCACACAAAACCTTTTCACTCAGCCGGGTGTCGAACCCGGAACCTAAGCTCAAGCACTACGTATAGCAGCAGGCGAAACGAAGCAGTGTTATGAAAGATAGATGAAGAAAATAATAGATGAAGAACGATAGGCGAAGAATGAATTATTATATTTAAACAAAACGATATGATTTATTAAATGACAACAGCAATATTATTTAAAGTGATACAAATATCAATAGCAAGCGCGAAGCGAACTTTCTCGAACAGAGCTGCGAACCGAGTGTCTTGTCGCGCGGTCCTCTGTATCCATGCGCGGGCGCGCCGAAGGCCGAACGGTGCCGGCACGTGTAACTCGGCTAGCCAATCACATTGGCCCTCGCACCCGTCGTCAGTGTTGTCGAGGGATGGCCCAATGTTAATAAGTGGAGCGGTTTACTACGACTTCTAAGGCAGGGGTCCAGAGAAGTAATTGTGGCGGATAGCCGTCACCCCGGTGCTATAGCTGAGGCGGGAGAGGCCACTTTAGGTTGAGCTGCCCGAAAGAAAGGAATCCACGCAGTAGAAATCAGACGCTAGGGCTACGGGACGGATGCTGGCTGGTGATAGGAGAGCCCCATGGATCTTGATCTCACAATCGTGTTACGGGAACAGCCTGATCATCGAAGGCGAAATTAACAAAAGGCCGTGCAAGTTGACATTGGATACTGGAGCATTTCTTGGGAACTATGGTAACCATTAATGAGTACATCTTAGAACAGCTACCGGTCAGCACATAACCGTCCGAAGTGAGGAGGAGGTGCACATGAAACTAGGTAATAAAATTTACTGCCACAACGTCATCGTGGCTGACGTAGTGGACGACTGTATCCTGAGTTTAGACTTCAAGCATCACTGTGAGATCGACTTTAGTCAAGAAGTATTGAAATGTGGCTCAGAAGAAGTATTCATGGAGGGCGCATCATCGGGAAAAGTATACTGCCTGAAGAAAGTAGTACTTCGTCCGAGGTCGGCAACAGCCTACCAAGCAATTCTGATCAGAAAAATCGATGTGTAATTATAGAAGGGTTGGACAACGATGCTCCATGGAAGATCACACGCACTCTGGTGAGGGATACCAACGCTACATCGGTACGTGTACTGAACCCAAGCGACAAAGAGCTGGTACTCAAGAAAGGCACGATATTGGGCACCTGTGAAGGAGCAGTTTGGATGCGTAAATGCCATGAACAGCCTACCAACGCCAAAGTTTAAGGGGCAAGGTACGACGTGTCTTCTCTCTTGAAGGACTGCCGGTATAACCTGTCGAGAGAAGAAAAGAACAAGGCTGCGACGATGTTAAACTAGTTTGCCGACATCTTCTCGATAAGTGATGCTGACATAGGCAAGACTGCCTTAGTTCAACACAAAATAAACACAGGCAATGAAATACCGATCCACAAGCAACCAAGATGTGTACCAGTGGCACGGGAACATGAAGTTGACGCTATGATCGAGGGTATGGTGAAAGAAGGTATGATTGAGCTTTCGTCTAGTCCATAGTTTTCACCAGTAGTTTTGGTGAAAAAGAAGGATGGCAGCATGCGCTTTTGTGTAAACTATCGTCGGCTAAACGACATCACAAAGAAAAACAGTTTAACCCGTTGCCAAGAATTGACGACACTCTGGATACGCTAACGGGGATGAAGTGGTTTTGTACTCTAGACTAGAAAAGTGGCTACTGGCAGGTCAAGATACATCCCCGAGATAAGGAGAAGACAGCGCTCTCCACAGGTTAAGGATTGTGGCAATTCAACGTCTTGCCCTTTAGATTGTGTAATGCTCCTGCCACTTTCGAGAGATTGATGGAACGGGTACTTACTGGATTGATTGGAGACGCCTGTGTGGTCTACTTGGACGATATTATCATAGTAAGACGCACCTTTGAGGATCACCGTCGTAACTTGGAACGCGTGCTCTCGAAGATTCGAGGACAACCTGTAGTTAAGTCCAAAGCAATGCGCGTTGTTCAGGTGGCAAGTGAACTTCTTAGAACATGTAGTTTTCAAAGAAGGCATCCAAACGAACCCGGATTAGATCATTGTTGTCAAGGACTTGCCAGTTCCGGACAACAAGACACAAGTCAGGGCATTTCTTGGTTTGTGCTCCTTCTATCGACGGTTTGTAGGGAACGTTGCTGACATCGCTCGATCTCTGCATTAGCTCACCAAGGATAAGATTAAATTCTGCTGGAATGAGAGCTGTGACGACGTATTTCAGAAGCTGAAGGAATATCTGTGGTATGTGATTCTAGGCATTTGTAATAGATACAGATGCCAGTAACCCCGGCATTGGTAGCGTGTTATCTCAACGTAAAGGAGAGCATGAGGTTGTAATAGTGTATTCCAGCAAGGCCCTATCATATACAGGTGCTTCGAGACCTCACTGGAGTGAAGTTGCGGCAATGAGCTCTATCACCAAGAGTTATTGGGCACAGCGGAAAAGCTTGATTATCCATGATGGAGTTCTGTGCCTTCAATAGGAAAATGCTCGTGGTGTCACTTGCAAATGGTCGTGCCAAAGCTCAAGGTACTGGATGTTTTACAACTCTATCATAATGAGAGTTCAGGAGGTCACATAGGAGTTAAGAGAACTCTGATTAAGATCCGTGAACGATTCAATTGGATCCATTGTCGAGAAGATGTTGAGGAATTATGCCGTAAACGCATGCGTTGTGCTGCCGTGAAGGGACCACACACTCGCAGCAGGTGTGTATTAAGGGTGTACAATATTGGAGCCCCGTGGGAACGTATAGCATTAGATGTTGCTGGACCGTTTCCTGAAAGCCCAAGTGGAAACAAGTACTTCTTGGTAGGCATGGATTACTTTATAAAGTGGCCTGAAGTGTTTGCAATTTCCTATCAAGAGACATTACGGTGGCCGAGAAGCTTGTCCAAGAAGTATTTTGTCATTTCTGGGTACCCTTAGAGATCCACAGTGACCATGGTCGGGACTTCGAGTCTAAAGTATTTAAGGAGATTTGTCGTGTGATAAGTGCCCACAAAACGAGGACGACCGCTTAGCATACGCAATCAGACGGCATGATTGAACGATTCAACCAGTCTCTGGAAAGATATCTGACGAAAGTTGTAGTAAGCAAACAAAGGGATTGGGACAAACATATTCAACCGTTTCACCTGTCATACCGTTGTGCCCTTCACGAAAGCACATCAGTAACACCTGCTTTTGCTAATTTTGGAAGAAAACTACGATTACCTGCGGACCAGATCACCGGCATCCCACCTGAATATCCACGCAGCATAACAGATTATGCGAATGATCTGCGCAACAGGATGGATCATGTATACGAGCACATCAGACAGACAGGTCAACAGATGTCTGAGAGGATGAAGACCTGCTACGATCAGAAGGCGAACAATAAAGGTTTCGAAAAAGGATCGCTAGTGTGGTTACATATTCGGTACGCAGCAAAAGAAAATCTCCCAAGATGCAGGCAAAATAGGTTGGATCCTATCGCATAGTCATTACGATGAATGACGTCACCTACAGGATCCAGAAAGAACCACGAGGTACACCGAAGATTGTTTATGTGGATCGATTGGAAACGCTACTACGGATCCAACAATCCAACAATGTTTGGGACGAACATGTTTAAAAGGGGGCAGTGTTACAGACAGTGCCATCTCTCGTCACTGTGGGGAGCGCCCGGCCTTCTCATAATAATTTATTACAGCGTCATCTATTTACGTCTTATTGAACTACGTAGCTTGACAGTACGTGAAGTGTTCTAGCACTTTCTCGTATTGTTTTGAGGAACATTCTGGAAATGGTGCTTTTAGAAAATGCCAGATACACTTTTAACACATATAAAAGGCAAAGCAGCACACCGCCAAGGGAGTTCACAATTGTAAGCGGTCAAGTTCATCGGAGCGAACGGAAGCGAAAATACCACTGAGTTTGAAGCAGTTAGAGTGGATAAGAGTGTAAGTAGTGTGTCGTGGTTTAAATATAGCTAGAATAAAACGTGTTTTAATCGATAATATTGTTAAAATTCTTATCCCTTGAACCCAGCATGTAACAATATATTTTTTATAAATCATAAGTAGTTATAATAGACAACGATAACCATAGCACATTACTACCCATCACTTATGGTATTCCTCAGAGCTCAATATTGGGTCCATTGCTCTTTGTCATTTACATAAACAACATATATGACTTAGGTCTACACGAACACAATACTTTATATGCGATACCTGTTTATTTTATTTTTGTGCCCAAATACATGTTTTTTTTTATTATGTTTTAATTATTTTGGTGCCCTAATCTCACAAGCCCAAGAAGACCTTCACACCTTGTATAGCTGGTTTCAGTTCATTTTAATAACCACCTTTCAGACCCCGCGCGCGCTTAATGTAAATAATAAACAAAAGCCGGTAATTAGACACCCATCGCGCGGGTGCCACTTGAGCGACACTTGAGACGCTTTATCGTTGTTTATGTTTCCGAGCTCTAAGTTGTGATAACATCGCTTGTGTTCCTTAAAAATACATTGTAAGCTACGACAAGTATAATGAATCATCGCATTGACGTGTATACTTTAGTTTATACGCCTGGATAAACTAAACAGAACTGTACAAATTGTTCGTTATTGAAAATATTTGTTTCTAAAGAAATGTAAATGTAATAAAAAGAGTTTTTACTTTTTCTATTTCCTAGATAAATACTCTTTAAAGTAAAAATAAGTATTTATATATAGCTGTGAGAAAAAATTAAGATATTGACATTTGAAAGTGACACTGACATGCGTGACGAGTACATTTAGAGCGCGGCAGAAGTAAATATTGTTTTCTTTTTTAAAAAATTTTTGTCGTAGCCTTGTGCGTTGTATTCAGATATTTTTATAGAAACACTAATAAATAACACTATTGTAGTGATTGAAACCTGAAATACGATATAATACTGTACTACAAAACAACAAATATCAAAAAAGGCGGGAAATCTAATAAATGATAATAGATTACTTTGGGCTTCAGTTTGATAAACATAAATAACATTAGTCAGTATTGTTTTTATTGTGTCTAAAATTAGAAATATGCTCTTTATAGTTTAAAAATGTTTTATATATGTTTGTGAGAAAAATTAAGATATTGACATTTGAAAGTGGCACTGACATGCGTGACAAGTACATTTAGAGCGCGGCAGAAGTAAATATTGTTTTCTTTTTTACAAAATATTCGTCGTAACCTTGTGCTTTGTATTCAGATATTTTTATAGAAAAACTCATAAATAACACTATTATAGTGATTGAAACCTGAAATACGATATAATACTGTACTAAAAAACAACAAATATCAAAAAGGGCGGGAATACTGATAAATGATAATAGGTTACTTTGGGCTTCAGTTTGTTATACAAAAATAAAGTAAGTCAGTATTGTTTTTATTGGCTTTAAAAATAAAAAGAATAAACTTTTCAATAATGTATTACACTTATATACTTGCCCTACAAAAAACTACAGAAAACAGCGGAACAAATAAAATCGACGAACGAACGTTTGGCGCGAAGTCACGTGACACAACAAAATCAATATTATCTAAATACTATTCAGTTGGTAAGTGGTTCATTCGAAATGCTCAGTTTATTCCGAATACATTGATATACAACACAAGACTTTAAATACAGACCCTTTAATACAAAAACAGAAAACATTAGAGCGCGCGACCGTCTTTTTTTTGCTGACCTCGTATAGCGTCAGCGGGGTTTGACGGGTGCAAACTTGCCGACCCCCTATGGTCTGGGGTGTCCAGGGTTTGAGAGGATTAATTACCCTCTCCGCTCCCGTTTTCCGTGGAGAGGTATGCGCCAAAGCATTCCAACACGATAAAATCTGTCATATAGAAATCTCAGTAATTCTATGTCCAGGATTCTGCCTTTCATCTGTACAGCTGGTAGTCCAACCGAATGTGTGGTTAGAAAATGTAGATACCAAGTATACAACACGTTTAACGATGTGTGAAAATCTGGTATTACAGATCCGTAACTTGAAATTTCTAGAAGACTCTCAGAAAACCCTAATAACTGTGAGCCCCTATTTTTGTTAGCGGTGATACAAAGTTATTTTATTAGATTTTAGAGTCACACACAAAGTACCTACCTGGTACCATCACATAGGTATTATATTAGTAATGGTAAGCTTTGGCAAACTAATCAAACAAGCTCTTCAACTTTATTATAATAATAGTACTAGCTGTCCTTCGTGGTTTCACTTGCGTTTATAATTACTGCGTTGCTCCTTTGAGTCGTACCGCGATGTTATATAGCCTGTAACTTGTCTCAAGAAATAGTCTAGCAAAAACAAAAATAATTTCCTTATCCAACTTGTCAGCGCGCTAATCTTGGAGTTCGAGAGATTAGCGCCTTTAAATAAACTTGTGAGACATCAACGTTTATTTTTGCTAGACTTACCTACTAAACTTTATGCCGGTTGCATAAAACATTAAGGTTCGTCCAGATCGGGCGAATGCGCCGCTCGTAAGCTGCGTACGTGCTGTGCTGCACGCGTGCAGTTACTGCAATTGTTCGGTGTGCCTCTTTGGCGCTGATCACACCAGGCATGCACAGTGAGCGCGCGCGACGCATACTGTATATGTATGTAATTTGTTGCGGTAGGAAGTATGAGCATGGCGCACGCGCGTGGCTTTTGCGCCATTCATGCAGGGCGCGTAGTAGGTGCGCGAGTGGCGCGCGGGCGGCGCACAGTGGGCTGAAATTCGTGTTTCATAGACATTCAAATCCTTTTTTGAAAGCGACGCTTTTTTTTGCTTGGATACCATCGGGAATACCTTCTATATACCTGTTATGATAAACTTTTGGGTTTATAATCGAAAACAGCGCACGTACAATTTTTTTCGAAAAAAATTGTATGGATTCGATACAATAAATGATGATATCTCCGTTATCGCACAATTGCGCCTAATATCCTCTTAGGTTATTAATATATGAATTATTTTTGATTTTTTGACATACTCCATTACAAGGTCAAACTAGCGCTTTTTTTTTAAATCTTTGAAAATATTTCACTTCTTGTTTTGTTTATTTTTTCGTTTTAACTAATATCAAGTTTAACTTGGATGTATATAGACTAGATATTTACGCAAATTTGCTGTGTGCAATATTAGAAAGTGAAACTCATTAAAAACCATACAAAATTAGCTTGATTTCTTTAAGCTCATATTTCTAACATAGAAACATTTACACATAATGACTTAAATACAAATCGTGATCTGACATTGGCACTGAGTCCTGCAGACACCTTCACCCAAAATTAGCAGATGTCTGCAGGAATCAGCACCACTATCTACTACTACTACTTTAATATCTATTGGATAATTAGGCTACAAAATTAGTAGTAATTAAATATTTTTAAACATCACAAGACACATTCTGTGGTTAGTTTAGTAGCACTAGAAATACACTTAAAACTAAATTTTAGTAGTTGTGCAATACATATAATCATACAAATAACATCTCATTAAAATTAAAATATTGTAAAAAAATTACAATAAATATATATATGACAAAATTAAATAAAACAATTTATATATTATTTAAAAATATTGCCTATTCTGAATCACTATCTTCAGAATCGAACTCGGAGTCAGAATTTATTTGATCAATATCCATAAAGTCAAATTCTGGTGTTTGAAGATTCAGCAAATTCAATGTTTCATCAAACAAAGGTTTCTTTTTCTTGGTATCCAACGTTGGTCTTACTGCTGAAATAAGCGGATCGGACGAAAGTAGAAGAAAATTAAAGATATCTTCATTGGAACTCACTCTGCTCTTCTTCCGTGAGTGATGTTCTCTAAATCTTCTGAAGTCCTTGTTTCTCGCTTCTGAAGCTTCTTCAGATAAACACCCAATCGAAACAATTGCGTTAGCAGCAATAATTTCGGCTCCGTGGAGCTGTATCGTGTGCACTGTTGATGACATGTAGTACCAACTGTACAATTCCACATATTTCTCAGCAGTAATGGACGCATATTCTTTAAATTTTGAAACATTGATGGGTTCACCTGAAGTTATGGCATGCAACAATATATCTAGCAAATCTTCGGATTTTAGCATCAATCATGGTGAGCATAAGCTTATGACTCAACATATTGCTATCACATTGAGATGGTTGAAGAGCCGATATCTCAGCTTTCACTCTTTCATTTTCATCCTTCACCACTGTTTCACTTTCTTTAATAAAGGTGAACTGTACTGGACGACAATACGCTGCTGAGCAAGGTTTCGGGTTCTCCCAAACTGTAATGTCTTCACATGTCATCTTCAGTGGCGATAACGAAGTCATGAAGATGCAAGAGTCATCTTGTGCAGAATCCATCTTGTTTGTATTTGCTTTGGCTGGAAGCTCCGTCGAAACCGTATTTACATATTAAGATCAGTTCTTTATTTTGTATAACTTCTGGCAAAGATTTTATTATTCTCATTGCTGTCAGATCTAGTAAAGCTTGGAGTGAAATTTTTGCTGAAGAATCTGTCACCGTAATTGAATTTTTCGGCTCAGGTGGAAAGCACACGTTCTTTTCTTTTTGCACGCAGTAATACGAAGGGTACAATTGCTTAAGGCCTTCTCGAATTGCTGATTCTCGAAGAGTTATGTATTGCCACTTTGATAATTTCAGAGATATCAGTAAACCGAGTGCTTTTTGGCGTGAAAAAATTTCTTTACTACTTGGTTTTTTAATTAAATCTTGAAACTTTTCAATTGATTCTGGGTGCTTCACCATATATTCGATCACTGCAGCAATGTTATTTTGGCCTTCGTCTTTCAACTTAGGAATAGTAGCAAATACGAGCTCACTGGAATCTTTGTCTGTCAGGTCTCCACTCCGCCTCTTTTTCTGTTTCATTCCCAAGTCTTCAAAAGGCTTACGGATTGATATTTTTCGTTTTGTCATAGTTCCCGTTGATGATGTAGATGGCTCCAAATGCGAAATGGTAGCGCTTGAAGATGATTCCAAAACAGTTACATGAGAACGTTGTGATGGCTCCGAAAGTGGCACTATAAGGTTTCCCTCCTGCTGAGTAATTGACTTTATATTTTCTTTTAAGCAACTCGGCCAAACAACATCAGCCTCGAGCCAACTTTCGTAGTCAGTTCGGAACTTCTCATATTTCCGTTGTGTTGATTCATACCGTTTATGCGCAGTCCTAGTGAATCTTCGGCAAAATTCTTTTAAAGTTACACAATCTTCTTTAGACACACTGTTGTTTAAACGAGATAGCACGGTTTGAAACAAAAAATTATAGTCACTGAGTTTAGGAGCGCTTTTCAAACTTAACTTAACTTAACGAACATATCCAAGTTTGTTACGATACTTGCCATGGTGTTTGTACTTTCAATGATTGAAGAATACTAAATGATTTTCTTTTAGTATGCTCCTATTTATTGCGATCGACTTTAATCTATTTTCCCGAACAACTAATTTGCTAAATAACCTCTTAATTATTTATTAACGAGTATTTAATTATTCAATAGATGTAGATATTCAAAAAGTCAGTAGATAGTTAACATGTCATTAACAAACAATAATTTCCTTAATTTTATTGGGGATTTTGAGAATCATTAGATAATTACTATTTCTGGTAATGAGTTTTCAAGCGAATTTGACTTTCTAATATGGCACATAGTTGATTTGCGTTAATGTCCAATCTATATACATCCAAGTTAAGCTTGATATTAATTAAAACAAAAAAATAAACAAACAAAAAATGAAATATTTTGAAAGATTTAAAAAAAAAAGCGCACCTCTGGCCTTGTCATGGAGTATGTCAAAAAATCAAAAATAATTCATATATTAATAAACTAAGAGGATATTAGGCGCAATTGTGCGATAACGGAGATATCATCATTTATTTTGCCGACTCCATACAATTTTTACGAAAAAATTCTTAGAGCGTTGTTTTCGATTATAAAGTTTATCATAACAGGTATATAGAAGGTATTCCCGATCGTATCCAAGCAAAAAAAAGCGTTGCTTTCAAAAAAGGATTTGAATGTCTATGAAACACGAATTTCAGCCCACTGGCGGCGCAGGAACGGCGCGCGAACCTGAAATGCACGCAGCTCGCGAGCGGCGCATTCACCAGATCTTGGCCCACCCTTAGGTATCCCTTTTGCGTAATCTTGTATAAGTTCAGACAAAGTAACCAGAAATAGTGTCACTGCGATATATTTCGCAAACTTAAATCAGACCAGCTGGCTCAAAGATCTATTGACGAAACAGTGCTCATACAGCCGATATTATACTTCAAAAGTATTTTTAATACAAACCGTCCAAATTTCTCTAAAGTCCACGCCGAAACTTCTCCAAGACGCTTAAAATACAGATGATTCTTTATTCTATGTTTCACTCGTATAAGTCTCACTGTATCATCTACGAAACCGTTCAATCTTATTGAAACATATTTAGGATTCACCGTGTGGCTACACCCAGTCAAAGCCTTGCCAGCATACAAAATACGTGGCCTGCTAGTTTAATTTTAATTTGACCGCTCAGGGGTTTACATTGGTAATTTGTGTTTTAGAACGTAGTATTGAGCTAATAATGCAGTATGTGAACTTGATTTTTAAAATACTTTTTATTTTTAAATATCTGTTCTAGGTTTAATTCCTGCATTGAGGAAGAATTTACAAACATTTGAATAAGAGGCAGAAAAATACAGAATGTTTAACACATTTTTAACCCAGTGTGGGATTCTAACCCACAACGCACGGCAGTGGTGAGGCTACAACTTAAACCACTATGGTGCTGTACGGTCCGCACACCCTGGGTAATAAGTTATAGGTGTATAGATCAGTAAAACTCGGTAATAAATTTAACTGACTATATTGATAGATAAAAAGATGATATAAATGGTAATGATATGCGTTTACTGATTATCGAACGCGGAATGATATGTGAGACGCGGTACATCCTTTGATAGGCGAACGTGAACGCGAACTAATTTTAATAACATATGTTTAATTAAAGTAATGAATGAAGTAAGTTGCTGACACGGCAAAAAGAGTAATAAATTCAACACGTAGCGTACGTGTAACGTGGCTCGTACAGGTGTCCTTTGCTTGCACATAGAATCGAAGTTTGAACTTTTGTCTTTTAGTGAATGTCTTAGTTTGTGATTCATAGGTAAGAATGGAAAGAATATGTAAGTATGCGTTCTTTACTCGTGACACCACCAAATGACAGTGGTTGCGCGTCTTGGATAAAGAAAGAAATCCTTTCAAATATACATATTTGAAGGATTTCTTTCTTCGCGATCTCTACCAGCCTTTTTCGATACGTCGAGCAGCTTGTCTAACTTGTTTCGTCTGGAAAGAAACTATTTGACTGTGTTATTATATACTTACTCATTGATAATATCTACAGTCTTCAATTCTCAACCGCGAACGCGAACTAATTTTAATTACATATGTTTAATTAAAGTAATGAATGAAGTAAGTTGCTGACACGGCACAAAGAGTAATAAGTTCAATGTACGCTACGTGTAACGTGGCTCGTACATACTCCCGGGCCAGAAAATGAGGATGATGGTGTGGCTAATATGATAATAAGTGACTGACGTGAGTAACAAGGTGATTGAGCAATATTTTTGCTTAAAATTAATGATGATAGTTGATATATGATAAAGACAGTCATTAAATTGTTCCAGTGTCACTATGAAGTGCGGTCGAACTGGTTATGAATAAATACAGGCGAGGTACACTTATTGATTACATTTGCATCACGCGATTTAGTCTCAGACTCACTACGAACACAACACTGATTCACTGCACTATCGCTAACACATCTAACCGAAGAAGTTTCGTAACTGGTTGGTTTTAGTTCGATATCAGGCCCTCCTGGGCGGCACGACGCCACCGGTGTTGCTAGCGCCGCGACGCGTGCGGGAGGGCTGCGGCTCGCATCCGCAAGCGCCGGCCACGCCAGCACAGCACCGTGAACGTGACAGCACCCGCGAATAGCACCACGTAGACGACGACATAGTGATGAACGTCATGATATGAAATGCGATCTGTCAGCACTCCGTCTGAAGTACTAGCTTTCAGCTGTTTAATCTGTTTGTCGATTTCCTCAAAATACTTCTGATGGTCTGAATATATAGATTGATTTTCAACAGTAGATGGCATCGATATGTTCATGAGATGATTGATAGGAGGAATCTGAATTTTGATTAAGTCAGCCTCTCTCTCTATGGCATTAGATGGCGTTTGGTGAGCATAAATTATAAAATTGTCACTATAATGCATTCTTCGCTTATTGTTATTATACCAGACTTATGTAATAACTCTGAGGTAATTTGATTCTCGCACATGATACGTACAGAGCAATGACCACAACAGAAATACAGGTAGGTGTTTCTTGTATTCAATTGTTTCCAGGAATCTATACAAGCTAATGTCATGGTTTGACACTGTTTAGACACCTTTGACACATAGGTTATCGTCTGATTTCATTTTATGAATAGGCTGTTTCAAGGGACATAAATGAGTGTCCTTTTCGATTTCAACGCAATTTCGTACATCTTTCTTAGATAACCCGATATAGGAGTCTTGTCGTATATTGATAGCTACGTACTCTGCTACAGGTACAAGACAGATCATAGAGCTTTTGGTTTCTTTTGAAATGGGGATAAGTCGGTATAACTCAAAGTTATCTCTGCAGACTAGAGGAATCCAAATCTCGTAAATAATGTACTTCTCGGTAGCTCTTGCTTTCACGCTGAGAAGATGGTACATTTGTGATATGTTTTGTAAGTTGTCCAAAGGTAAAGTCATGTCTCTTGATAATAAACTTACGATTACATTCATCTCGTCCCGAAGTTGCTCTGGGGTAAGAAGATGAAAGTTGAATTTACCAGCATAAATATCGGTTAAAGAGTCAATAATAGTATCTTTGATATTCTGCAAGTTTAATAAAATACCTTGTGCGATAACTGATGATAGAGTGAAATCACATATGCTTGATGTGGCTTGTAGATTTTCATTTTGCCTATTTAACGACATCTCTAGGTTGTTCAAATACTGATTGAAAAGTTTACTTTGTTTGTTGATAGATGTTTCAACCCTCTCTATCAGATTAAATTCGCCCTCGACGTTTGATTGAAGTTTGATTTTTCCACAGTAAAGCGAGATGTTTCTGATTTGTTTTAATAGTCTCTATGTCTCGTTCGTACTGTTCTGCGAATTCTTGATCGAGTACGCCGAACAGCTTGTTGGCGACGAACCCGACACCGTTAATAAGGCCTCGCGTGACTCGCTCGTGCCGAGTGAATTGCTTACCGAGCAAAATATTATTGTAATGCTCGAGTTCATTAAGCCCGTGATGTAATTGAAGAAGGATGACATCACATTGTACAATTTTTGTCTTACTTTGATTGTTACAAATGTTATCTAGATGATTTATATACTTGCCAAGTAATTCAGCGCTTTGCCAATAGGGAAACATGTCGTAGTAGATAACTAATTTCCATTGGTCTCGTTCTAGGCGTAAGTTTGTGATCCGATCGAAGTAAAAACCTTGACTATTATTGAAACTTGATATTTGATAAGCGCCATACGTGGGTGTTATTATTATATATATCAGCATGAAAACACATTTATAAAATTGTATAGGCAGAGTTTCCTTGGGGGTTTGATATTAATTGAGGCGGCAACATTTTCGTGTTTCTGTTGAAACGTGCTGGCTCGGTCATCTGTATCATTTTCACGGACTGGCAATTTGGATATTTTGGTGATTGGTCTTTTGATGATACCGTTTTTTGTTCTTAAGCTAACAACGCGCACGAAGTCGTCTTTGCCTGGATGCAATGTTATAATTCTACAAAGTGCCCATTTCCCTGGAGGTAGGTTTGCGTCATGAATTATGACGACATCGTCGATATTTTCCTTTGGAAGGCGCCACTTGTTGCGGGCAGATAGTTGGCTTAGATACTCTGATTGCCATTTCTTCCATATATCTCCAAAGATCTTTTGTGTAAGCTGCCATCGTGTTCGATGGTCTCTCTCCGTTTCTACGATAGTGTTAGTTGGACCACTAGCTTGGAAATGAGCGGGGGTAGATATTCTAGATCTTCGGGGTCCTCAGTAAGTGAACATAGAGGTCTTGTGTTCAAACACGCTTCTAACTGGGCAAGGAGGGTGGAGTATTCTTCAAAAGTCAATTTCTGTTCGCCGATGACTCTTCTCAGACGATATTTGAGGCTCTTCACCGCAGCCTCCCAGAGTCCTCCTGCACTTGGCCATCCAGGGGCATTAAAATGCCATTGAATTTTCATGTCAGTGATTGATGTATAAAACGTATCGTCTAATGCTACCCGAAGATCTATGAATTCTCTGTTGAGAATCTTGTTCGCGCCAACGAAGTTGGTCCCATTATCACTATAAATGTGACAGGGCGTTCCCCGCCGGGAAACCATTCTACGTAAAGTGGCTAGGAACGCAGATGAACTAAGGTCGGACACCAGTTCGAGATGCACGGCTTTAGTCACCATGCATACGAACACTGCTATATAGCCTTTAGAAGACTTTATGCCGCGGCCCTTGCTATTTGACATCAACAAATCCAGTGTAATCGACACCAGTATGATAAAATGGTCTCGTAGGAATTGTTCGAGCAGCAGGTAAGTCACCCATGATTTGCTGATGCTTAATAGGATCGTGGCGCCTGCACGTGACGCATTTACGAAGATGTTTCTTCACGATCTTATTTGCTCCTACAAGCCAATACTTTTGCCTCAAAAATGCTGATGTTAGGCGGGCTCCTCCGTGATAAGTTGCTTTATGCGCTTGATCTATTAATAATTGTGCGAAGCGACTGGAGCCTGATATGATGATAGGATGTTTCATTGAAAAAGGCAGAGTTGAGTTTCTCAAGCGCCCATGAACTCTAAGGATTTCGTTTTCGTCTAAATAGGGAGTGAGTTTGATATTTTGTTTTTTAGTGACACGTGACCGCTCTCTTTTAAATCTTTTATTTCCTGAGCAAAATCAATTTGTTGGACTTGCTTGATGATAAGATTTTCAGATCGGCTCAACTCAAATAAAGATAAGTAGGAATTTGATTTGTTTTGTTTTCTTACGAATCTAAACATCCATGATATTATTCGAATGGTTTTGCTAATAGTGCTATACTTCGCTAGTAATTGATATATGACATTATTGTTTATATCTGGCTCAGTGGCAACGTTTACTTGGCGAACTTTTTTCATTTCTATATCCGTGGTAAAATTTGGCCGGTTACTTTGTCTATCAAAGTTTTGTAACCAGGACGGCCCTGCCACCACAGATTATGATTAATCATCTGAGAAGCTGTTAATCCACGACTGGCGCAATCTGCCGGATTCTCTTCCGATTTAACATAACGCCAACATGTTGATGGCATAATTTGTGTGATATCACGTACTCTGTTTGAGACGAATATCTTCCACCTTGTTGAATCTCCGTTAAGTCAGCCGAGGACGACCATGGAGTCGGACTACCCGTAGATTTTAGTTTCATACGTACTCAAGCACTGTTGCACTTTGAGCATCACATTTGATAGAAGATGAGTTGCACATAATTCCAAACGTGGGATACTGATATTTTTAGATATCGGTACAAGCCTCGCTTTTCCAATCAAAAGCGTAATAATAGTTTTATTGTTTCGTTTCACCTTACAATAGATTATGCAACTATAAGCCTTGGTCGACGAATCGCAAAATCCGCATAATTCTATGACGTCACGTTCGCCTGTTGATATCCACCGAGGCACTAGCAGTTTGTTTATGTTTTTGATATCATTTCTAATAACGATCCATTCGGACAACATGTCGTCCGGTAGAGAGTCATCCCAACTGATTGCGGACAACCACACCTTTTGAAATAGGATCTTTAGCTTGGTTGATAATGGCGTAAGCCAACCGAGAGGGTCAAATAGTTTTGAAATATTTGATAAAAGTGACCGCTGTGTTTCCCGCTCGGTAGATAGATCTATATTTGAACTAAATGTAAACAGGACTTTTCGGTGATCCTAGATAAGCCCTAATATTTTTGATGACTCTGAGTTCTGAAAGTTGAAATCTTGATTTGTGTCTGATAGATCAGGCATATTAGATCTCCATTTTCTTAGATTAAACCCACTTGATTTTAGTAGTTTGTTAAGATCGAAGCGCATTTGTTCCGCAGCTTTAATTTGATGAGTGCCATGTACCAAATCGTCCATGTAGAAAAAGTTTTCAAGGACTTCAGTTGCTGAGCTATTCTGATAATTTGCTTTTTCATCTAATGCCAACTGCCGTAGAGTCATCATAGCTAAGAAAGGGGCAGCTTTAGTACCATACGTCACGGTTGTTAGCTCCCAGTCTTTGATAGGGTAATGCTCAGAGTCTCGCCAAATGATTTTTTGGAATCGTTGGTCGTTGGACGAAACATTTTTTCTATATCAGCCGTGAAAGCATATTGATATTGCCTTCATTTTATGATAAGAGACTGCAGATCTTGTTGGAGGTTAGGCCCACATTTCATGACGTCGTTTAGGCTAAATCTGGAAGTAATTTTAGCGGAGCCGATTAAGACGACTCTGAATTTAGTTTATTTATTTATTTATGGAGGTCCAACAGCTTATCCTAATTTGACAAAATATTTGCATAAGTATTCGACAGCCAATTACAGGTCCTCACGTTTAACATTTCATTAAAAATTACACATCGTTTCCAAAGAATAGCAATTACACGTATACATATATAATGACATACAACTAAAGTACAACACAGCTCAGCTAGCAATATAACAGTTTAAACAAAGAACTGTTCACTCATTCGTCGTCTCGCCACTGGAACTAGTGCAGAATAAATCCAAATTCAGATCTTTAGCAGTGGAGTTAAAGCTACTGCTCGCTTGATTAAGGAAAGAGTTTTGCCGATAGTTAGAAGAAAATCTAGGTACATGCAAGGGTTTTGCAGATCTTAATAACTTGGGTGGCGCATGGAGATTGAGTTTGTTTAATAAGTCTGAACAATTTATGTTTTTTGAGGCAATTTTAAGTATATAACAGACGTCGGCAATATTTCTTCTATCAGAAAGGGTCAGCAAGGAATTTGTAGACGATAACACATGTATTTAATAAATTTTATTTGAATTCTCTTAATTCTCATAATGTACGTATCGTAACCCGGATTCCATATCTGTGATGCGTATTCCAATGCTTCTGACGAAAGTGCAATAGAGAATTTTTCAGGTTTTAGCATTCTTAAAATAAACAGATGATCGCATAATAAAACCCATAGCCCTATAAGCCTTTGTTACCATGCCATCAATGTGCTTATCATAGAGCAATTTTGAATCATGAATAACACCCAGGTCACGAACAGATTCATTTCTAGGGATATGATGTCCTTTTATTATGTATTGAAATGCTAAGTTATCTTTCTTTCGACTGTACTTTACAACGGAGCATTTAGCGGGGTTAAGGTCGAGTTTATTAACGTGACAGTAATGATCAAGGCGCGTGAGGTCCGATTGCAGTAACTGTGCGTCTGATTGTGAAGTTATTGCTGCACAGATTTTCATGTCATCCGCGAAACACAACAGTTTAGAGCTATTAAAACAGGTTTCAATGTCGTTTATAAATATGTTGAATAGCAAAGGTGCAATTAAAGATCCCTGAGGAATACCACTGGGAATGGGGACCCAACTAGAGATATAATTATTTATAACTACGTCCTGAGTTCTGTTGTTAATGTATGATGAAAACCACCTAAGCAAGTCACCTCTTATCGCTATGCACTGAAGTTTCTTTAACAGGATATTATGATTAATCCGATCGAATGCTTTGCTATAATCGGTATATAATACATCCACTTGTTTACCAGCATCCATATTTACCGTGAAATAATCGTTAAATAGAATTAGATTTGAGACCGTCGAACGATCTCTGAGAAAGCCATGTTGCGTTTGGCTGAAACAGTTTTTTATTGCAGAATACACTTGATTATAAACAATTCTCTCAAATACCTTTGAAATAACACATAGTTTAGAGATCGGCCTATAATTCGTGACTTCAGTTCTAGGTCCTTTTTTATGGACTGGAGTGATATATGCCGACTTCCATATGTGCACGTCACAAGAGACTTCTTAAATAGGAGAGATATAGGGATGGCGATAGACTTAGCGCATCCTATAAGTAGACGGGGATGTATTTTATCAGGTCCGGCAGACTTATATGAATCCAGCTTAGATAAAAGCTTAGTGACCTCTGCAATATCTATTTCCACACTCGAAATATCGGATGTGCCGGGTGAAACGGTCTCAAAAGTGCTTAAAGTATCTGTGGCTGTATCAGGTGTCACAAACGTGAAAAGAAAGTAAGAGGAGAACGCGTTGCATAAATCATTTCCATTAGATACTACAGTATTTTGATATTTTAAAATGCAGGGTATTCTATTATCCTTGTTACGTGATTTTATAAATGACCAAAATTGTTTAGGGTTTTTTCCGATAGATTCCTCTGAAGCCATTATAAAAGAATCAAAACAATGTTTCTCTAAAATTTTAGCTCTATCTCTAAGAAGTTTAAAAGTCTCCCAGTCAGATCTGTTTTTATAAATTTTAAACTTAGATAAATATTTATACTTTCCCTTAATTAATTTTTTTAAAGATAGTGGATACCACTTAGGATATTTCTCGTTGTGAACAACCTTAGACGGTACATATTTTTTAATTAGGGTATTAATACTAAGGTAAAAGTATTCGATAGCTTCCTCCATAGATCTGGTTGAGAAATCTCTATTCCAATCCGTTGCTGTAATCGAGTAGTTAATGGAGTCAAAATCACCTTTATCATAAAAATATTTAGTATGTGCTAACGGCTTTAAACCCGGTATATCGAAAGTGGTAGCACTAATTGCAAGCGCTCCGTGATGTGGATCGATTGGTACTAGAAGAGCGTCGCATTGGGATACTAAATTATTTACATTAGACAACAGCAAATCGAGAATCTTACAATATTTATTTTGTATATTATTGTTTTGCAATAAATTATGAGTTTGAAGTTCATCAATAAATAATTGCTCGCCCTGACTACATATATTTGACGCAGATAAGGAACCATCACTACCAGGTATCCATAATATATTACTCATTTTAAAGTCGCCTAATATTATGTATTTATCAGACGGGTTGCGTAGAAAGGCATCGCTAACTTTTAATAAAAAGTTATTTGGTTGCTGTGAGAAAGTATTACCAAGATTTTGTTTGCACAAGTAAATAACGCATAGGTGTAATTTTAAACTTGGTGTTTTTAATGTCACCCACAAATCCTCTGCCGATGAGTGCAATTGAGGCTGTGGTAGAACGGAAATATCGTTGCGCACTGCTATGAGGACACCTCCACCTATAGTCTGTCCTGTGGTATTATAATCCCGATTACGCCGCCAAATCGAGTATCGGCTGTTAAAGAGCTCATTGTTAGATATGTTCTCGACGAGCCATGTCTCCGTTAGAACGACAACATCATAGGAATTGAGAGATAGATTACGGAAGAATTCAAAAGTTTTAGAACGTAACCCTCAGACGTTTTGATAGTAGATGTACAGTTTTGAGCTCTTATCCATTCATTAATCGTTAACATAAAATTAAAATAATTTGCAAAGTATGGAAAAGTATTACACAATAATAAATAACAGTATTCAAAGTCAATACAAAACAAAACTCATTGATCATAACATCTATAAATGCTTGTGAGAAAAATTAAAAAAGCTTGGCTTGTTGTTGATTCATCTCGCTCTAACCCGTGGTGCGTGAGATAGAAAGAAGGTTCGTTAATTCTTGCGAACGGAACAGGACGGACGGTGACCCATGGCTTGATATTCTTTGATAAATTATTTATAACTTTCTGCCATCGGCTGATTTTTCAAGAACTTTCTTTCTAATGATTTAAATTGTGCAACTGCCGACTTTAGGAGTAGTCGTAACTCATAGCGCCCATCCTCTCGACGAATAGTGGTATTCTTGTAGTACTGAATGCACTCTTGATCTTCTACTGATAATTGAGATTCCTCTCAATCCAATCCAATCAATTCCTCAATTGCCCAAAATCTTTGGATCTCGTCTAGATTATTCAAGATGACATTACATTGCAAAGCTTTTGCGCATCCATTTAAAATCCACCCTAACCGCGTGTTCTGGGCAATAGGTGAATGATTTTGTCAATCTCTGTAAATTCCTTCCATCAGAATCAAAGAATAAATATCGGCTCCAAACAGAATGTCCACTGGGCGACTTACGTTAAATTCAGGATCAGCTAAAGAGATATTATCTAAGTACGACCAATCCGCTTTAGCGAAAGAATAGGTTGGTAGATTTTTAACAAGATTTTGCATGATAATAACGTCGGTATGAAACTCGTAGTTACGGTTCATTGATACGCATTTGATATTGATAGCCCCTTTGCAGTTAGTTTGCTTAGCGCCCACTCCGGTGATCACACCTTGGCATCTTTGACGCGGTAACCCAAGCCGTTGAGCTGCATTTTCAGTGATAAGAGAGGTGTGTGATCCTTGATCTATGAGTGCTCATAAATTAAGGTAGGAACCATCGCAAGATTCAACACTGATCATCGCGGTAGATAAAAGAATTTCTGGGATTTCAGATTGTATAGACACGTGTGAGCTTCGGGTTGTCGACTTTTGACCCTGTTTAGGGGTGCCGATGTTAGCATTATTCGATGTTGATGCCCCGGGCTCGTTGTCAAATTGCGTAAATGCATCGTGTAATAAAGTATTGTGAGGCAAATTACACTCACGGCACCGTTTATCTGGAAAACATTCTTTGCCGTTATGACAATAAAGACAATTTTCGCATAATGTAAATTCTAATTGCGCAAACAAGCAATGTAACGCGAGACCCATGCCATGTTGTAATCAATGACGTAGACAGCATCTCCAAGTTCTGGGAAGTGGAAGATATACAAGATTCCTCCACATCACTTTCATCTGCAGACTTATATTGTGAGGAGTATTATCAGTCTACAACGAGGAGATTGGACTCTGGCCAGTATGAAGTAGCATTACCCATGAAGGCCAACTTCGAACAAGAGATGGGTGTATCTAGACCAAAGGCGGTCGCTCAATTCATTCAACAAGAAAAGAAGATGATCAAAGACCCATCACTGGCCGAAGGTTACCGCAAATTCATGCGGGAGTATGAAGAATTAGGTCATATGCATAAAGTTAATCAACAGGATAATACAGCATGCTATTTACCGCATCACGGCGTGCTGAAGTTAGATTCCACGACGACAGCTCTCCGTGTTGTATTTAATGCTTCGTCTAAGATGTCATCTGGACGCAGTTTAAATGACTTAATGTATAGCGGACCTAATCTTCAACAAGATCTCCAAAATCTCATGTTAAGATGGCGACAATATAAGTACGTCGTCACTGCGGATATTGAAAAAATGTTTCGAGCGATACTTTTAAGACCTAGAGATCAGCATCTTCAATCTATATTATGGAGAAGTCATCCACACGAAGCACTCCACGAATATCAGCTAACTACCGTTACCTACGGTACAAGAGCAGCCCCGTTCTTAGCGATGAGAACATTGAAACAAATCGCGATCGATCACACAGATCAGTATCCTTCAGCAGCTTCTGCCCTGGAGTCATGCTTCTACATGGATGATTATCTAGGGGGAGCTAATAGCATCGAGAATGCCAGACAATTACAACAGGAATTAATAGAAGTATTAAAAGGCGCCGGCATGAACTTAAGAAAATGGTCAAGCAATGAACCCCAACTAATCGAAAACCTACAGCCAGAACAAATAAATGCTCCATTTGAGTTCAAGGATACCGAGTCTCGAAAAACATTAGGTTTACGATAGATTGCTACGAGTGATATGTTTACGTTCGACACAAGAATCGAACCTCAACACAGCGACAAGCCATACACAAAACGTCAATTATTGTCAGATATTTCAAAAATATTTGATCCGCTCGGCTGGTTATCACCGCTCACTATCAGGGCAAAGATATTGTTCCAAACCACTTGGACGACACCCCTAACCTGGGATGAAAACTTGCCCCTAAACATATCATCAGAATGGCAGAAGTTGCGAGATGACCTGAGAAAGATTAATATTTTTTCGATACCTCGCTATATAGGTCAAACAGAACAAAATATACAAATTCATGGCTTTTGCGACGCTTCGGAAAAGGCTTACGCGTGTGCAATTTATATAGTAACAACCGACCATAAGGGCACATACACATCGAAGCTCGTCATTGCAAAAACAAAAGTTGCGCCAGTGAACAAATCAATAACATTACCGAGATTGGAGTTACTAGGCGCACTATTACTATCAGAATTAATGAAGAAATTTCTTCAGACGCTTTATTCGGAGAAAATAGAAATCTTCGCCTGGACTGATTCGATGGTTGTACTAGGCTGGCTACATGGGGACTTTTCAAAGTGGAAGCAGTTTGTGGCAAATCGTGTGCAGAAAATTACTACAGTCATTCCAGCATCAAATCGGCGTCACGTCAAGTCCTGTGACAATGCAGCAGACTGTGCCACACGAGGAATGATAGCAGAAAATTTAACCCAAAATCGCTTGTGGTGGGAAGGGCCAGAATGGCTTATCAATTATAATTCCAGTAATATCACTACACGTGAATATCACAGCCCGATATTGGAAAGGAAACAACACAGTGTGCACACAGCCTTACGCCAAACACAAATATCATTTGTAATTGAATTATTAAATAAATTCAATTCATTAACAAAGGTTATACGTACAGTGGCATGGGTCTCGCGTTACATTGCTTGTTTGCGCAATAAGAATTCACGTGCAGCGAGAGGTGCATTGACCGGTGTCGAAATACAAAGTGCATTGTACTTTGTTGTGTTTGTTGTACAAAGTATAGATTTTAATGAGGATATAACTCATTTGAAGAAAACAGGCTTCGTTCGTAGCAACAGCAAACTATCCTGTCTCCAACCATTTCTAGACGATCACGGAATACTAAGAGTCGGTGAACAATCGAATCTCACATATGCGGAAAAGCATCCCATCATAATATCACCTGGAAATCGCTTGTCAGTGCTAATCATTCAGCAAGCTCACATAGTCACGTGGCACGGCGGGCCGCGACTTACCTTATCACATATTCGGGCGAAATATTGGTTAATCAGTGCCATGAATTGCGTCAAAAAACAGCTCCGGCTATGCGTAAAGTGCAGGAGATATAGCCAAGATTCATATCAACAGCTCATGGCGGATCTACCCAAGCCTAGAATCACTCCATCACGGCCCTTCACCAACGTGGGAGTTGATTTCACGGGACATGTGGAAATAAAGGCCAACAAGGGAAGAGGCATCAAAACTAGCAAGGGATACGTGGCGGTATTCGTCTGCCTAGCCACCAAGGCCGTGCATATGGAATTAGTGTCGGACCTTAGCACAGCATCCTTCCTGGCAGCATTAAGAAGAATGTGTTCCAGACGCGGAGTACCCAAAAATATATATAGTGATAACGGCACTAACTTTGTGGGCGCTTCTCGACTTCTTAAACAAGAGTACAGCGAGATCATGGCTTCAATCAACCCAAACATTATCAATGACCTCACTAATATGGAAATACAATGGCATTTTAATGCTCCCGCCTGGCCTAACGCAGGAGGCCTATGGGAGGCAGCGGTAAAGAGCCTGAAATATCATTTCAAGCGTGTCCTCGGTGATCAAAAATTAACCTACGAAGAATTCTCTACACTGCTGTATCAAATAGAAGCCTGTCTCAATTCGAGGCCCCTTTGTGCACTCACTGAAAATCCCGATGACATGTACCTCACCCCTGGGCACTTTCTGATCGGTGGTTCCCTGTTATCACGACCCCAGACAGATCCTGATCATATCAATTTGAATACGCGTTGGCAATTGATTCAATCAATGAATAAACAATTCTGGAAATTATGGTCAACGGAGTACCTTCAGCAGCTACAATCGAGAACAAAATGGCGTAGTATAAAACAAAATCTAAGAGTGGATGATGTGGTTCTTATCAAAGAAGATAATATGCCACCAGGCAAATGGGCGATGGCGCGTATACAAGCCCTGCATCCGGGTCAAGACGGGTGTGTAAGAGTTGTGACTCTGAAAACTGCTGACAGTACCATCAAGCGCCCGGTCAACAAGCTTATCCCGTTGCCGGTACACGAAAATAATACTTCGAAAGAAGAAACTTCGAACAATTCTCGTTACGGGACATCCCCCAGACGTCGCAGTCAGCCTAATATCTCCTTCACAACATAACTCATATCAGCATTTCTCCTGTTGATGATGACTATATCGCCCAGTATACAAGAACCATCAATAACATACAACATCACGTCGCTTGACAGTAAAAACCATCTATTTTTTGATAAGGTATCTGAACTGCAACATATAAAAGATGAGTGGAAACTAATAGTTTATTACAACATGTCTACATATTGGTCTGGATTCACTGACTTAGAGATATATATTCGACATTTAAATAAATTATGTCACAATACATCTTTACAAACACAATCAGGAATGCCATACGGAGCTATTTTACTACAACTGCAGCATGAGTTGAACGAACTTCAACATTGTAATTCATTACTGCGGAACTCTAACAAAAGATACAAAAGGGGACTTGTGAATGGCGTTGGCAACCTGGCTAGTTATCTATTTGGAGTGTTAGACGACAAGTTCGCCGAGCAATATAAGTTAGATATTGAGAAAATAGCCTCAAATGAAAACCACATGCAAAACCTTATTCGAAACCAAACCCTTATTGTTGACTCGGAATCGAACGTCATACGAAGAAATGAAGTTATAATGAATCAACAATTCACCTATATGAATAAACAAATGAAAGCATTAGTGCACGATGTAAACCATTGATCAAATATAATGTAAACAGTGTGCAATCGGACACCGCTAAAGGCCTTTTGTTAACGTCCTCAGCGTTATCGGCGTATGTCGTTCTATCAAACCTACGGCGTATGCAGCAAAACCTAATAGATGTGATCACAGACATTCATCATGGACGCATAGACACTCACATATTCTCGCCTGATGAGTTAGAGTCTCAAATTCACATCATAATGCGCGAGATACAGGATGATCTAAATGTTCCACTAGACAAATCAAGCATCAAGAGTTTATACAAGCTATTGCGAGTGTCTACTCGGGAATTTTGATTTCCATAATAAGATAGTCATCGCTATCTTATTATGGAAATCAAAATTCCCTTGATTACTACGGAAAAGTATAAGGTCATTCCACTGCAAAGAAAGGAATCGAAAGGCAACTAAGAAGTTACGTCAACATACCCATATTTGGCATTTAATTTAAGAAAGGATTTGGTTTTATTCTTCAACGAAAATGACCTACAACTGTGTCTTCGTGCAAATCCTGAGAAGATATTATGTACAATTGATAAGCCGATATATAAAATACAAGAACAACAATCCATTTGCGATATTAAAATCAATGACATAATAACATCAGTCTGTATATACAAACAATGGAAGTGCGGCGCGAATAAGTGGATCAAGTTACGTCGCCCGAACGACTGGCTTTATCAATGTTGTCAACAATGCACCGTCTGTATTTTTAGCACACAGGCCACGGAAGTAACAACTTTATCAGGCAGTGGCATAATCACCTTATGCCCAGGATGCACGCTTAAGGGAGAGTCATTCCAGATTTACTCTCATAAGAATTTTTTAAATCACATAGAACACCACCCTGAGGGATTGGAGCTTCCACAGATATCTGTTGTGAATGATATAGTCAATACGAGTGTCTCTAATATTGAATCCTTTTTACCAGAAGCCCATAATACCGTGTGGGACCAGTTGAGGTCTCAAATAGAAGATCTTAAGCAGCAGTCGACACAAATACTCAGCGTGCATGACGTGCATCAGTACAGCGTGCTCTACTCGCTGGTGGGAGGAGCCATCCTTACGGGCCTTGTTTTGATTATCATTTGGATTAGACGAAAACGGAAGCAGCAGCCAACTTTAGAGTCAGGTTTGGAATTAGCGACAGTACGGAGTATACCCGAGCCGCAACCTATCCCTCGACCTAGGAAGATTAACGAGAGCACTTCAACGCCCAATTTATGTACTATCAAGTTCGACATTCCATTGAGTGAAAGATTCTTTGCCGTTATGACAATAAAGACAATTTTCGCATAATGTTAGTTTCTCGGTCAATCGTCGTTTTGCTGACGAATTCATTTGTCGGAACTTACTGCAATGAAATATTGCGTGATTATTTGTTTTGCAGACAGCGCATTTGTAGTATTTCGTCACATAGATGTTTTTATCGCTTGAAGATTGCGAAATGTTACGTCCGGTCGACGATGGTTTAATATTTAAATTATGAGTTTTATGATAATGGTTTTGGTTTGATTTGGGTTCAGACTTTCTTTTCCATGTTTCCAAGGTCGTAAATGTCTTCTCCAAAAATAATAAAAACTCCTCTAGGCTGGGTACTTCCTTTGGGTCTTTGAGAGAAGTAAGGTAAGCTAAGAGTATCAGAATCTAATTTTTGACTAAGAAGATGAATGATAAGGGGATCCCACGAATCTACGCTTATGCCAATATTTTTAATAGCATTGAGATTTTCGCGAGTAACATCGTGAAGCTTTTTGATATGCTGTACCGATATATGTTGAATCATAGGTACATTGAGCATTTGATCTAAGTGAGTACTCATAATCAGCCGTTTGTTATTGAATCTATGGTTAAGCAAATCCCAGCAGATAGAGTAGTTGTTCGAAGAGATTGGCAAGTGTTAGATGAGTCTTTCCGCTTCACCTCTCACTTTAAATTTCAGAAATGGCATCTTCTGGGCGCTCGATAAATTCGGATTCGCATGGATAGTCTCAGTGAAAAGGTCTTTGAAACTGGACCATTGATGGTAGTTACTAGAGAACGTGGGTATATCTATCTTAGGAGTAGACTTCTCTAGGTGAGACACGGACCACAATTTCTTATTTATTGACTTGATAATGTCGTTAAACCTTTTCTCGGGTTGATAGAAATGAGATTCGTACTCAGTATTCCTCTGGCCTAGTTCGCTATCCAACTCCCAATACAGAGAGTCGATAGTCGTCCAGCGAGATTGTATGGTACGTAACAAGTAATCAATTTCCCATTTTTCTGAAATGTTCTCCAAATCGATATTTGAAATAGTGTGATCAAATGCCTTGAAGTTACTGCTCTGTTTCCGCAGCATCTCGTCAGTTTTGCTGTCACTGCCTCGGGTTTGAGTCGTAAAATCTGATATAGGAGTCTCTGAAACGGCCATAGGTGTAGCTGGTCTAATGATTGGAGAAGAAGTTATCTTTTCTTCGCTTGGGTTCACAGACAATTCGTAACTTTGAATAGCTGTTCTGATAGTAGTGTACTGATTCCTGGTATGCTCAAACTGATTGTTTGTAAAATAAGGATGAGATCTAATACTAAAAGCACTCAGCTTCCTATGATTAGACTGAAATTCACTCCAGTAGCCATCTAGAGTATCTAGCCGACGCTTGATATAGTCTGGAGATTTCCTATCCGAACCGTCTTTCTTAAAATTCGAATAGAGTTGCTCAATCGCGGCAAAAATTTGCTCTTGTGTCGATAGTAAGTCTTCCATGCTAGACATGTTGATATATGATTGTAATATAAGGATAAGATGAACGCTGATATAGAAAGATCTTACTTGATATCTTGATACTTGACGATGATCTCGTAGCTTCTGCCTCCGATAGGTGGTATCTGTTGATACCCTGCTGATGAGTGATGAACTGTTTGCTCACACTGATAGTTCCACTGGTTGGTCCTCACAAATGTCACAGAGCCGTGATAGCTAACTACGGTACACTAAGTCACTCGCGAGGTTATAGCCAGAGTAATTATACTAATTAAATTTAAAAAAAGGATGTACGGTCCGCACACCCTGGGTAATAAGTTATAGGTTTATAGATCAGTAAAACTCGGTTATAAATTTTACTGACTATATTGATAGATAAAAAGATGATATAAATGGTAATGATATGCGTTTACTGATTATCGAACGCGGAATGATATGTGAGACGCGGTACGTCCTTGATAGGCGAACATGAACGCGAAATAATTTTAATTACATATGTTTAATTAAAGTAATGAATGAAGTAAGTTGCTGACACGGCACAAAGAGTAATAAATTCAACACGTAGCGTACGTGTAACGTGGCTCGTACAGGTGTCCTTTGCTTGCACATAGAATCGAAGTTTGAACTTTTGTCTTTTAGTGAATGTCTTAGTTTGTGATTCATAGGTAAGAATGGAAAGAATATGTAAGTTTGCGTTCTTTACTCGTGACACCACCAAATGACAGTGGTTGCGCGTCATGGATAAAGAAAAAATCCTTTCAAATATACATATTTGAAGGATTTCTTCCTTCGCGATCTCTACCAGCCTTTTTCGATACGTCGAGCAGCTTGTCTAACTTGTTTCGTCTGGAAAGAAACTATTTGACTGTGTTATTATATACTTACTCATTGATAATATCTACAGTCTTCAATTCTCAACCGTTATAATATGTGTGTATCTTAATATAGAATTGTCATCATATTCGCTATGTTCAAGCTGTGGTTTCTTTAAGCTAGTTTATAATTGAGTTTAAGACCTAACTAAGCTTCGTTAATTTCTTCTCATCGATACCAGTGTCTCTACAACGCCTAAGTTTATACGATTGTTAGATAACCTCTCTAACCTGGTATAAATTCTTAGTTTACAATTGCATCTTAACAATAACATAAAGTGCACTTATAGATATTTGCCCGAACTAGGTTAAACCTGTGTTTCGAGCGACAAACTGCTTACATACAGTATAAATAAAATTACATTATAATAACTTTTATAATAAACTAAAGGTAAACGTAAAAACAATTAAATTAAGTTTAATATTCTACTTTAAAACTAAATAAGCAAAAGAATTAAAATTGGTCTATAAATATTATTCTATTCAATTAAGTTTACATATACTCTTAGCTGCCAATCATTAGGTATTTATTACATATTGCGAAGGCAAATACAACAACTAAAATTCTTATATTTAAGTACCTATTAGATTCCTATCCAGGTAACCAGCTGCTCAGTATAAGTAATATTTGTTTGTAACATATGTACACACTAAAATATAATAGGATACGTATGATAAAAATATGGTGATAACTTAATCCTATTCACTCAATGTACAATACAAATAGGTCCAACAACAAGAAGGAAGTATCGAAGAATGTAGCACAATTAACTTCCAAAGTTCTAGGTAATGGGAAACAGGTAACTTTATAATTAAAATCTCTTGCGTTTAGTACTTGTAGTTGCGTAAGCTACTCTATATTTTAAACTTCTCTGGTATTTACAATATCGAAATATCCTATCGATACCGAGAAATCTATAAGTTTCGGAATTAAAAGGACAAAGGCAAAGGACTTCGGTTTCTCAGTTTACGTTACTTTCCAATTCATCACTTAGTGGTATAATCGCAGATGACACATGTGAAGCGGGATGTGATTCTCTTTATAACAAAAATAATGTACAGCTTTACACGAGTTCCACCCCATAGGTACTTTTTCGATAATATTTATTAGTCAAGTATTTACCGACATCAAAGCATCTCTACATATCTATCAGCCCCTTAACTATTTAACGGTATGCTATGTTACTCATAATATCTACCTACTACGGATTTCAAGCCACAGTTATGCATACAAATAAGCTTGAATCGTATATGTGACGGCAACTACCGTTCTTATATTTATTAACATAAATAAATAATCTTTTTCGTAATATTGCTCGCTACACACCGGCAAGATTTTACTATTATTATGCTAAGATTCGATAATGAATCCGGTATGAGAGCCCTGAAGTTACGTAGATAGCGTGAACATGCGAGAGGTTAGGCTGCAGTGCGACGCACGCCGGTTTTGCGCTGACTTACTTCGATGTTCCACACGTGTTTCGGACAGTTTTCACTAGTGCATGAATCACACGCAAGTGACCCAAATCGTCAACTTAACTTTGGTTTTGGTGATAAAAACGAAGGAAAACCGTGAATCGATGGTGTAAAGGTTCTTTAGGGGATGTGTTGGAATAGAGCGGGGGTTGCGCGCGCCGTCGTCTCTGCGGTGTGGTGTATGCGACTCGTAACAGTCGTGTGCGAGTTGCCGCGCGCTGTTGTCGCAGGCATCTGAAGTTTAGCGTTCGCGTGAGATCGTGCTACGACTAGCCGACGAGTTAACGACGACACGAGACAACACGCCGACACGATTCGCAATTACATGCAACACAGAGCACGCAGCCACAGCATCATCTAGGTAAAGTAATTTGAAACCATTTAATATATTTGCATAGCTATTGTCTGGCATATTGTGAAACTTGTGTTTTGTGTGAAACTTTTAAACAAAAAACTGATGGAAAAGGAATATCTTCAATATTTGTAATTATGAATGACGCAGATTTTCTGAATTAATTGTTACATTGTTGGTATTGTGTTATATGAAAACTTGCTTGGTTAATGCATTGTTACAAATATTTTAATTTTGAGTGTCAAATTATTCGGTGAAAATACCCTACCTTTGACGCGATCGGTACTTATATAGACGCAATTGACAGTAATGTGGCTTGGTTTTGTAACTAATATGAATAGCAGTTGCGTGGTTTCCATTTCATTAACAGATTATTCTTAATGCCTATTTTATTATTTAAATAAAATTTAATCAATATATGTACATACTACAATACTTTTTCTTTTTTCTTATTGTTAGAATATTTACTAATAATTAAAAATGTTTATCTAATTGTTTTATTAAAAATGTACCTCACGAGAAATTCTATAAAGCCGCAATCCGCGTTAAAATAGTCTGCTGATATTGGCTATTTTTGGTAAACATCTCCAACTTTTCTTTTGTCCTTTAATTATAATATAACGTCGTTTAGTTTAGTTATGTATATCAGCGGGTACAGGATCGCAAAACAGCAAAGTCGTGAGTAGACAGTCGCTTATGAATGCTCGCAATTGTATCACTTTATAAATATGTTTTTTTTAAATGTCAACCTCCATGATTGCTTTCGATGTCGCTGTCACTGCGTAGGTAGGTAGCGCGGCTCAATAACATAACGGTATGTGCGGTATGCGTAGGCATGTAATAAGATACGTCTCAAGTAATGGTAACAGTCGTGAGAACCGCGTGTTCTAGAGGGGTGTGTGGTGCGTTTATAATTTAATATCGATTATGCGAGAGGCGAGGGCGGCGGGGTGCTTGGTGACCTTGGTTCGCTCGGCCGCTAGCGAAGCTCCCACGAGCCGACCTTGACTTCTGTGTGCCGCGTGCCCCTCGCGTTTCCCTCCCGGACAATAATATCGCCTTAGTCAGTGCTCCCGAGCCGATATGGCGCAGTTTTTCTTCTGTTTCTAACTCTAAAAATATCATTTGGTCCATTGATACGCTTTGAGCGTATCTTAGTGGTTTGTGTCGAAGTTAAGAGTTATCCCGTGCATTGTTCTTTCACTTTCGTCATATCCTGGACCACATTTCATAAGTAATTACAGTTGCATAAATTATTTTTCTAACGTAAGAGGCTGTCTATAGTCATGTGGCATCGCTAGAAGCTCTCCCTGCGTAATTTATGTGTTTAACTGAGTTAAATAGCTGTGTATGTAGAATTCCGCGTCATTTCGTTGAAATACGCAATATTTTGTGAAATTTGCATCGCATGCAATTACACTTGTTTATTTACTTATGTTTATTGATTTATGTCGGTGTTCTCATTGCATTTTCCTTGTGTGCTTTGCTCTTCTTTCCACTGAAGATGGCGTATCAAACAATCTGCAAAATAGTAGGTAGGTATTGCGTGGCAATCATGTTTAGCAGAGTGTTGGTTATTCCACATCCAATGCGAAATCATAAAGCTATTCATTTTTAGGCACATGTATACGCTGCTGCGTCTTTTTTGCCCAAGCTTTAATATAAGTATATCATTATAACTGGTTTTGTCCCAACTGGTGCATAAGAGCGAGATGAAAAGTTGTTTTAAACACTCTTTGTCATACATAATGTATGAGTAAGCGGGCAAGGGAATCGAGCGCTGCGCAGTTGGTAGTACATTTTAGGTGTAATAGCGCCGGTAATCTGGTCGTGACCTTCAGTGTGCAAGATGCACTGACACTTGGCCTTCGCACTCTGTAGCATCGTGCGGCGCTTTCATCTCAGCGAATTGATCCTATTCAGCAACAAGCCCTTTATATTAGAGCTTCGTAGCTGCCGAAGCACGTTCCTGGAATGCATTCTATGCTTGCCTCAAAGATTGTACGCTATCTACGTTTTAAGGCAAGATTATTTACAATGGCTAATTGGACGATTTTATATTCTCTATCAGGACTTTCTTTGCTTTCTATCTTTCTATTTTTCATTAGTATAAATATGAGGTCAGGTTATTTACCTTAAAGAAATCGATTGTTAAATAATAAATAGGTTCTATGAAAGGCATGAGCTAGTAATAAAGACTTTACTTAAATTATGGATTGTGTAATGACAATTTATAGCCCAAGCCTTAAGTGGGTTTTGGTCATGATGTTTACTTACATCCTTTGTTTATAATAGATAAGTAGATGCATGAAAGGAAGCAAGTAAAATCTTACTCAAAATTAGTGAGGTTCAATATTGTTTTTGGATTGGAACGGCCTTCAGTTCTACTATAAGACATTTCAAGATTATTCATTAATTACCGGACACCCTGTACATAAAAATGAATCGCTATTTCCCTTGGTCACGCTATCACGCGTGAACGGCTGGACCGATATCATTATTTTTTTTGTTGTGTTTGTTATTGTCAGAAGAAGGTTCTTATGAAAGAAAATTTAAAAGTTGCGCGGAATATTAGAAAATTTAAGAATATTTATTTAAGAATATTTAACAACCATATAATATTATTTATAATCTTAGATTAGGCACGTTGCAAGATTTACGAAAGAACCAAAACCGGTTTGGTAGTGCAATAATTTTATTGGCAGGTGATTTTCGCCAAACACTCCCAGTAATACCACGATCAACGCTAGCTGACGAACTTAACACATGTTTAAAGTCATCCATTTTATGGAAAGACGTTAAAACGCTCAAATTAAATATGAACATGCGAGTCGAATTGAAAAACGACCAATCTGGAGAAGTTTTTTCAAACAATTCCTCGATATTGGTAATGGCAAAATACCTTTTGACTCATCGTCTGGATACATCATATTTCCTACCAATTTTTGTCACTTTACTGAAACTAAAACCGAACTCATCGAGAAGGTTTTTCCAAACATTGCTCAAAATTACAAAGATCATATGGTTGAGCGAAAGAGTTATATTGGCTGCAAAAACGTTGATGCCAAAAAAATGAATTTTCGGATTCAAAACAAAATAGCTGGCGAATTAATGACATACAAATCGATTGATTCCGTTACTAACCAAGATGATGTTGTCAACTATCCAACTGAGTTTTTAAATTCGCTGCAATTAAAAATTGGATCAGTAATCATTATGTTGCGGTATATAAACCAGCCACGTCTTTGTAATGGCACCCGACTTGCGGTGAAGAAATTAATGAACAAAGTCATCGAAGCCACAATTTTGAATGGGAAGTACAAAGGTAAGGACGTTTTGATTCCACGGATTCCTTTGATTCCGAACGACATGCCATTCGACTTTAAAGGGTTGCAATTTCCAGTGCGGCTAGTATTCGCAATGTCGATAAATAAATCTCAAGGGCAGTCGCTAAGTGTTTGTTGCATCAATCTTGAAAAATCCATGTTTTCACATGGCCAGTTATATGTCGCCTGTTTCCGTGTCGGAATACCAACAAAACAATTTATATAGGCGCAAGAAAAAAAGAAACTAAGAATATTGTATATCATAAAGCATTATAATAATAAGTGGACTTTTTTTTAATAATTATACCAATTCGAATTAAATAGTCATCGTTAAGACAGGACAACGTCTGTCGGGTCAGCTAGTCAGTTATATTTAGTAGAAACAGCGTTCTAGAGCCTTACACCAGCAATTACTGACAGTGTCAACTAATAATCTATACATGACAGCAATGACATCCGAACTAATATTATAAATGCGAATGTGAGTGTGTTTGTTAATTTGTTTGTGAGTTTGTTACGCTTTCACGCCTTGACCGCTCGCCCGATTGTCATGAATCTTCGCATACACGTTGTCAGGCGTACAGAATAGAACATAGGTTTTCACCCAGGAAAAATACTCTTACTAACCTAAGGTAACCGTCATTTACGCGTGCGAAGACGCGGGCAAAGTCTAGAAAATAATAAAAATGATCTAGACTTCTAAAAACTTCAAATGTCTACTCAATATTTAGTTCTACTCCGAGTCCATTGCACTACCGAATGGACATTCTGTTATGAGGATTAGAAAATATACATTACCACTACAAACAAAGAATGCATACTATTTCTAAACGATAACTGAATGAATATTAGCTCGCTACAAATGGAATCAAAATAAAATAATAAAAACTGTGGAGTGCGGCTTCAGATTCACAAGATTTCTTTTATAAAGAATCTTTAAATTTAATTTACATAGCTATTTTAATGCTACTTAAGAAATAGAAAGATGGATATTATTTTATACAGGATAACTTAAAACCTTTTTAACTATGGTTATTATTTACGCACAACTAGATTTTTTATGCGAATTTAGTATGCTGCATCCGTGTTAAGAAAATTATATAAAATATACAATTTTTACTGGACAGTTACTGTCAATATAATTATGATTATAAAATTACTAGAGATTGCCCGCGGTTTTGTTCGCGTTAATCTAAGTTTTGTCAATATTTTTCTATCCCTCGGGAACAACACTTTTTGTCTGGGTAGGTACGGCTACGGTATGCAAAATTTCATGATGATCGGTTGTGCAGCTAAGGCGGGCAAGCATAACAAACAAAGAAACTCACATTCATATTTGTAATATTAGTGAAGATATGATTATTTTCTTCCATTGAAGTTACATGCTTGTGTTACGAGAGCGTTTAAATCGCGTCGAAAGTCTTTTCGTCGTAATTCATAGTGCTACAAACACAGACTTAAATTAAAAATAAATTGTCCTTAGAAAATAAATTATACAATCTCTTTAATAGAAAAGCGAGCCGGTATCACAAAGCAGCTTTGTAGCACTTAATGAGAACGTAAAAAAGACGGAATCGAGTTACTATGTAGGTATAATAGTATTATAGTAGAGTTGCTACTTGACACTGTCGTGCATCGGTTACAGCCACCATTTTAACTATTTTATGTTTTTCTCGTGCCTTCGCCTTCTGTTTATTTATAGAACACTGTAAAATGGTTCTTTTCGTCAGCTGCGTTTAGGATGCACGTAATTGCGGCTGAGTCTGCAATAACCATTATACATTCATAAAATAAATACATATATAAAAATATAAAAAAGCCATAAAAGCATTTTCATAACAAAAAAAGAACTTCTCAAATCTAAAATAGCTAGGCACATAAGAAAACATCTTATAAAAACACTTATACATCTTAAGCATTGCTCTGTACGGAAGTGAAACATGGACAATGACCCAACAAGACCGGGAAGTACTGGAAGTATTTGAAATGTGGTGCTGGAGGTGCATGGAAAGAATCAGTTGGACAGAAAAGAAAAGCAACGTGGAAGTACTGAACTTTGTCCAAGAAGAACGCAACATTTTAACGACAATTGAAAATAGAAGAGGAAAGATGTTTGGCCACCTTATAAGACATGATGACTTCATAAGAAACATCATAGAAGGAAAAGTGGAAAGAAAGAGAGGAAGGGGCAGACCCAGAAGGATATTCACTGACCAAATAAAAGAAAAGGCGAATGTCATGTCTTATAAGGAAGGCAAGAAATTGGCCGTAAATCGAGAAAGATGGCGTATACTCCACCGACAAGAGCAAAGCTCTTGAATATGAAGAAGAATACTAACAATCTTAGTATACATTCTGTACCGACAGAAAATTCAACCAATCTCCCAACCTTAAATTTAAACTGGTGCTTAAGATAAGGCTGTCTGTTTTACACTTCAGTTTATTTATTAAGTAAACCTATTTTGTGCATGGTGAAGTAAATGATCTGTGACGACGAAATATCGGTGTCCGCCTTCAATCTAACCATATTTCACAACCAGTTGCAAAGAAAGAATTTTCTCCTTTGTTTGCATCTAGTTGTGAATGAAGAATATATTACATCAAAGGTAACCAGACTTTTTTTTATATAGACCACTTTCAAAATTTAGCTGGTTCCGGTGGAACCCCTGCAGCTAGAAATTTAATCCGCCAAGTAAAATCGGTATATTCGGACCAAAAAGAAAAATTAGGATAAAATTTAAAAAAAATATCAAATATCTACGGGCTGACCTTGAGTGGTATTTCTCAAAATATCCTTCGACTAACGTTTAAATAAGAAACAGTCGCTGAGCTTCTTAAAATATCAGCTGCCTACATTGATAGGTGAAGTCAAGCCAACATTTTAGTTCTTCACTATCGAAAGCAAATAAATTTTCGTGGACTCCCGCTTACGAACTGTGAACTCTCATTTTTTTGTCACGCCGACGTAGACCCCTGTCGAATCTCCCGTGCACCCCTGGGGGTCCACCTGGACCACTTTGGGAACTAAGGTTTTACTTGAATACACAACCAGTTGCCAACAAAGACTTTTTACCATATAATTTCGACAAAATACCGTTTATTTTTAATACGCAACCAAATTGTAGAATTCATTTGAACAGGTCAACAGGTAGGAAATATCATAATAATGCTACAAACATGACAAAAAAACAAAACAACCTTTAAATAATATTTCTGGAAATATTTTTGAAACGCATTGATGGCTGCAACTTTAAAATCTAGGGCTACCTTCTTTGGTTTCCTACCAATAGTTGATTGAATCATGCTGAGCAAAATTGCGTTTGTATTTGTTTTTTTGTTAGGCAGAAGAGCGAACATTAAAGGGACTATTGTTTTCTTATCTTCGTTAAAGCCATGCATAGAATAAAGTTGCGTAAATCCTTTTGGACAACTTCGGAATGTACCATCAGCGAAAAAATTGTGGTACCTACTCGCAAATTTATTTCTCATTTCATTAGAACAGAAGACAATGATACGTTTTTTGTCGTTCACGCAATCACAAAGTAGGAATTTTTGAAATATTGAGTGTACAACAACTTCGTGAGCATTAGCAAAGCGAGATCTAGAAAATAATTATATACAGATACAAACAGAACAAAGGTACACATAATGAGTTTGCATACAAAGGAAAAGCAGTACTCACCATTATTTATCAGAGATGTATTAAATAACATTGATGAAATATTTCACTTAATTAACTTCATAATTAATGTTTTTATCTGTAACGTATACCGTAATAGCACAATGAAGTATACCTATAAAACATTTTAGTATATTAAAAATGTTAATAAGTTTAATTAATTATTTTGCGGAATTATATATTTGCGATATACATACGGTTTGGGAATAAAGTATCATGGTATATAAAAAACCGCCATCGTTTCTTATTTCCAAACAATTGTATAACATATATGGCAAGCTGTATTTTAGACTTTATATATAGTTTAAAGTTTTGTGTGTTTCGGTACCTAGAAACACAATGTAAATATTGTCGGCTACATTCATGATACATCTGTCAGTATAATTGTTGTTGCCATAGTAGTCAACCGCTTTCGGATGCAGGCCTAAAATAAATGAACATTTTCGGTTCAACCAAATGCGGTCGACGTTTTCGGCCACTGGTCTAATGTCCAGCATTTCGATATTTGGATATGTCCCATACGTACGAACCAATTAAAACGATCGATCACACGTACGGTGATCGATCGTTTTGATTGGTTTGACTGTATATTACCAAATAATATATTAGACATTTAGATTAGCACACACATAACCTTATGCTTGTTTCGTGAAGTAGCAGGCGGACAGAGCCCGTTCCAGTTCTTTATTTAGTGCCTTAGTGTGCATTCCGGCCAATTTATTAATACAAATAATATATTGAGTTTAGGGCATACATAGGTTATTATATAATTTTGGTTCTATATTAGTTTTATAATAAATATGTATATAGGTAAGTAACCAAGTACAGTGTGTAACGAAGCTCCGTTAAAAACTTTGATTTATTCCAAGTGTAACTTTTCCACAAGAAGATAAGAAATTATTAAGTCTCATTAATATGAACATGTCTTAGAATAAACTTAAATAAATATAATGTGTTAGATATCAGTCTCGTAGCTGCTAAGCAAAAGCTCTACTTACGTCACTTTCCGTCATCTAACCGTCCGTTAAAATAAATTAAAGCCGGTGTTAGCAACAGCCTATCTAGTGTATTCTTAGAACCTATCTCCGATTGCACATTTAAAAGATTAATTTGTTGAAATTAAACACTTTATACGGATTTTGTCGCGTATTTTAACGCGACAAAATCCGTATAAAGTGTTTAATTTCAATGTATAACATTCGCGTAAACATAAGACAATATTAAGATTAATTTGTGCTTTTCATTTTAGTCGGCGCCTTTGAATATTCGAAAATGGGTTAGTAGAACGTTACCTATATATGGTGCGGGTCAACCGTTTAAACTGTACGAGGAAACGTGCATAGCTAACGGTCATAGACTATTATTAAAAGCTTTTATTTACATTCACCTATACCGGTACGTGTGCAAACAACTCTTGTAGGTGAAATTTGAAACAAAATACAATATCCCTGAAGGTTTGTATTCGCGGATATGATTATTAACAAAATGTTTTAGTGAATATAAAGTAGACGGTAGAATGTAAAGGTAACTGGTTTATTCAAAAAGATTTAATTTGAAAGACAGAAACTTACATTCTATTTTCACTGATCAAATATCTGATGATTAAATATCGCACATTAGATCAAATATTTAATGATTAAATATCACACTTTAGGGATATTTTGTGCATAAATCTATTGCTCAGGCAATAAATATACGATTACAATTAGGCGCTTGATTTTCTGCAGAATAATATCATCTAAAGAATAATAAATAATTTGGAGTTAATCAAAAACCGTGTGCAGTTTATCGCATTATTATTTACTGAATGTGGCATAAAATGATATAAATGTCATACTCTAACAGATATAATAGGTTTTCTAAGCTCTTTGTTCAAAAGACAATGCTCGTCGAAGTAATGTAGGGAAACAAAAGACTTCGCTTGCAAGAAAACTTGAAAGATTTTTCCAGTCGTGTAATGAATTTTATTCGTTGCAAGTCAGCATTGTCTGTTTCTAAAGAATATTTATAGTACTAGGTCACGTGCAATGTTATTACGACTGCTGCTATAGAATATAATACAATACTGTCAGTGTTAAGCTCGGCCTTGTCATGTATTATTTATTTTATTACCTACTTTGTGTTGCCATCATACTTTAAAAAAAGAAAATGTGGTTACAATTATAATAATAGAAGGGATAGACGATGGTGAGATCGCCTGTCCCTTCTTATTCAAGACTCTCTGCAAGAAATAAATCATATAAATTGATTATTCATTTATATTTTATTTCCTAATAGTGGTTTGCATGGTAGTCCAGACCCTACATGATATAGGTTTGAATAACTAGGTCTGAAACATGTACATATTTGTGTCTAAGCTTTTGCATTGCAATAATATCAGCAATTTAATGCGTCTGCTTGCAAAAACGTTTTTAGTCAGAGCACAACTACGGCGTAGCTACCTGTATCTATGAGTAATGAAAGATAGTGTGTAGCTGTTCTACGGCGTAGACTATTGAAGCTACCTACGGTGCGGCGTAGCCATCAGCACAATTTTGTTTCGGTTTAGTCTGCCTACTTGCATCCGAGAAAAGTGCTTGCCAGGCCATTATATTGTTTTCCAACTTTGTGTAGGTAGTTAGTCATTTGCTGCGAGCAAGCGAGTGCTATTGGTATAAACAAGTGGCGCTATAACTAATACTGTTAAAGACATTAACCTTATTTCGCAGTAACATAGAACAACTAAAGTTTGTTAGATATGCTATTAAAATAAACTTATCTTAAAAAAAATGGTAATTATTAATAACTAGCTTTTGCTCGCGGCTTTGCTTGCGTAAAAATAGGTTAGGTTAGGTTAGTAGCAGGACTTAATAGCCTATATTATTCGGTAACAATATAGTTTTCTAATGGAGAAATAATTTTAATATCAGTTGTGTAGTTTTTGAGTTAACGAATGAGTTGAGACTTGAAATAACAAACTAAATAACAAACAAACAAACAAAAAATTAAATATCTCCTCTTTATAATATTAGTATAGATAAGCATTGATTGGCGGTAATAACATATATCACCAAAAATAACGAGCTGTTTAAAGGTGGTGACGTCACGTCGATACTTTATTCCAGTTATAAAGCTCCATTTCGTGTGGTTAATACATTTAACTACCTAGGTCACTGGGTTACTGGCTAACTATAAGTATGTCGATAGGGAGCGTGATTTTCAGATGCAAGAAGCTCGATATTTTATCGCTCATGATGGGAAAAGGCAGTGGCCCAAGTTGTGGTAAGCAGCCGCCGCTCATGGCTTGGCTTTGGTAGCATCCTTAGTGCCCAAGGTATATTTGCACTATACGTTAACGCTTATAGGGTGTTTTTGGGGTTGCATAGGTTCTATAGCGTGTTCTGACTAGTGTTGTAAAAATGCTCGAGTCGGCGCTTAAACGCTTGAGTCGACGCTCAAGCAGATTGCTAACGCTCAAGTCGGGACTCGACTGAAGCGCTCGACGCTCGAGCAGTGGCTTGAGCGTTATAGTGTAAAAGCATTTTTCGAGCACCGGACTCAGCGCTCGGTTCAAGCTTGAGCGCGTGTTTAGATTACATAACTAGGGAAACTGTAAAAGTATAATTCAAATTAGAGAATTTCAGTTTTATTTTTATTGATATTTACCTATATTATAATAGTAGAAAAATACTTATTTATTATTAGTACACAATATGCCATATGATCTACGCCATAAGGCCCAAATTAAATTACAAGTGTAATTTACAAGTATGGTTTAGCTGAACTTGCTGTACAATTCCTGCTTATTGATCTTTCTTAGTAACTAAGTTAAATTAAATACTTTCCTAAAATTATTACACACCTTTGCTACACTATAATTTTTTTAACCATGAGGAAAGACACATACTGGCCTGTATATTTTCGTTACTAAGTCTGTTCCTTCTTTTAGTTATGATAAGGCCAGCTTTTGAAAATGCCACTTCGCTTGGCACACTCGTGCTTGGAACAGATAAAATTTCGAACGCCAGTTTAGTTAAGTTGGGCAATGTAGTTTGCTTATTTTTCCACCACAACATCACATCTGTGTTCTCAGGTTCAATGGATAAATTTAAATAACTATCAATCTCATCTATAGAGCTTCTATCGGATTGTTGTTTATATATTGAAGAAAAGAATGATTTTCTGGTCTGAATTTCAGGTTCTTAATTTTCTATCCTATCTTCACGAGAAGGTGACGCATAATATTCACTTTGATACATTTGTTTTAATTTTCTTAATGGTTCCGTATTACTTTTATTCATGAAATAATTATTATTCAGACACGGATCTAATATGGTAGCTATTTCTGCAAGATCAGTTTTTATCAGTGAAGATTATTCATTTAATTTCGTAATCATAGCGTTTACGGAATTTTTATATAAATTTACATTTTGAAATTGTTGCATGTGATCCAACAACGAGTCCATGATAGGAATAACATAATATATACTAGGATATTCATGTATAGATAACATTTCCGTGGCTTCATAGAATGGCTGTAAAAAATCAATCAATACTTTTACATCATTCCAGTCTTGAATGGCGTATTCATTGAATTCTATTTTTTCAGAACAAATTAAGTCCAAAACAGTTTTCATTGAGAAAGTTCTTTCTAACATTAGAAACGTAGAATTCCAACGTGTTGGAACATCTTTTATGAGATCTAATTTCTTGACATTTAGTGAAACACAGCATTCTTCGTATGTTTGCTTTCTTTTAGGCGATAAAGTTATAAATTTCACTAGCTTGGATACTGCAGATATGGTCGAGTCAGCTTCATCTAGACCTTTCTTAATTAACCACGAAATTTAATATACGGGCCAAGCATCTTACATGTAATATATCCTTATATTCTTCATGAAATAGTTTTAGAAGCCGGATACATTTTGTGTTTGTTGTATCGTTGTCAGTAGTAATGGAGATTATTTTGGCCTTCAGCGAATAATCAGAAAATATTTGCGTAATCTTCAACAAGACTTGCTCACTTTTATGAGGATATGGTATAAGATCAAATTCAACCACTATAGAAATCAGCAGCCCCTCATTGTTTACAAAATGTGCAGTTACTACTATGTAAGGCTTATTCGTAAGTGAGGTCCAGAAATCAAAAGTCAGAGAAACTTTATATTTTAAGGACTTGATCAAATTAATAACATCTTTTTTTTTCTCCTTGTACAAGCTTTGAATTCCTTTGGTTAATTTGTAACGACTTGGCAGGGTATAATTTCCATTTAAAACATTTGAAAATGTTCCTCTTCAACGATATGAAATGAATGATTACCATGAATCACAAAATTTTTCAAAAATTTGTCATAGTCCGAGTTTCTTAGAGAAGTTTTATATTTTTCTATGCAACTGTTGTTTCGTCGGCGTGGTGTGGATGTACTGGCATTACTGGCAATGCTGGCATCTGGATCCGTAGATTGTGTGTAGGTCGTATGCCGTGTTGTATGTTTTTTTAGTATAGATGTTGATGTTTTCTGTGAAAAACCTTTATTGCAGATTTTACACGTAACACGACTCGCCATTATTTGAAAATGATCCCATTTCCAACTTTTCCGAGTGTTATTATTATCACGTGGAGATAAATCTGTTGACTCCTCCGCACTTAATTCCATCATATTATATTGTTCGTGTTCACTGCTACTACTAACAATATTGCAATCGTTTTCCATGTTATAAATGCGAAACAACAAAGAGAATAATAGAAAATACACAATATATATAATTGTTTCCGCTTGTTCACTCACAGGACTTGCTTATACGACCAAAGTCAAAAGATCAGTAATAATCACCGTACCTACCGCCCGCCACAATTCTTAACATTTTTATTTATCACAATTTTTTCATCTACCCGCATTTAAAAATTACAACGCTTGAACGCTTGAGCGCATAACTCGAGCATGGAAGTCTGAACTCTCAACGCTCACAAGCCTTAAACGCTCAAGCGTTTAACGCTCGAGTCTAAAACGCTCCAAAGCGTCGACTCAGCGCTTAACGCTCGACGCTCAGCGCTCATTTTTACAACACTAGTTCTGACTGTATACAGGGGCACACATGGATAACCTTTATATCAGTAAGCGGAAAATAATTGCATAATGTAATGGGTGGCATTACAGAATCCTGACCGTTGCACTTAATAATATGGTCTGGAATGCGGATAATTAGGGTGACTAGCTAGCTTTTAGTATAATTTCTAAATATTATGCAATTTTATCAATTAATTACTAAATTTAAATATTTAGGACCACATAACTGACTAAAGTTAGAGTTATAATAATATTTTAAACCATAAGATGACCATTATAGCAATAGGATATTAGGATATTCGGAGTATTTATTTACTCGTCCAGAAAATGAATAGTTGAAATGTTTCGAATGTTTCGTATATAGTGAACAAGTGTATATACAATAAAAGATAGTAGAGATAACTTTCGCGATGCCGCCAAAATAATTAAGTAAAATAACAATTTGTTAAAAAATTCCACTTGCCTTGCATTTGTGTATATTTACGAGACCTATTTAGAGATTCATGCTATTGCAATTTGAAATCAGAAAGTGGTATAAAATTCTAGAAGTGAAAGTGTAGCGTTTAAAATAGATCCGACGTAGCCAGTTCAGATCTGAAGCCGATGACCGAGCGACGAAATAGGCCATCGTGCCAACTTTAGACTGAGACCTATTTGCTTAACCATTTTATATTTCTCTTCGTTGAGATACAATACATTTATATATTACTAGATTTTGTCCGCGTCTTTACTCGCATAAATGTAGGTTGTGTCAATTTATTTTACACGAACAGTTTATTTTCGGGATGAAAGGTACCCTATGTCCTTTTCTGTATACCTGTCAATTCAAATCAAAATATCAAAAATAAATTTATCCATGTTAGGTTACAAGGTAACACTTATGAATGTAAAATTTTCACCATTTTCTCTGTTAATTCACATTTACTGCCACGTTCAGCAAAGCAAGGGTGTAGGGCTCATGAGAAGAATGGGTAGGAAATTTTAATCGCCAAGTTTACAATAATATTTAATTTACAAATCATAACTGTAGGTGCTGCGACCATTTCTCCATGAACTACGACTGAACATACTCATGCATTAAATAAAATTTGATGGTAGCCTCTAAAGCAGCAGTATGGTAAATAGGAGCATCCACTTACATGTACATAAATAATCAAGACAAGGCATGATTGTAGTCCGTAGTTTAAGTGTGCGTTACCGCACCAAAATGTTGTGCTTTAGAGAGTTTATCGTGAAGAGTAATTTGTTCACTAATAGCACTGTACAACACATCGGATACAAACCTGCTAATTTGCGAAGTTTATCCGTATGTGTGGTGCGGTCGCTTTTACATAGCTTTTATAATTTGTCGGCTTATAGAAGAATTGCTGACACTTTTTGATATAATGATATAACTTTCATAATAGTCGTAATTTAAAGCTAAACTCCATAAAGCACAACATTTTGCTGCGGTAACGCACACGTAGTTTAATCTAACTGTTTAAATAAAAATGTAGTAAGTAAATTATCGAACTCCACGAAACCAAGGTCTCCACAAGTAACATCCGTTCACGAGTACGACGCAGGGGCCAGCCATCGCCCCCCTCGCCATATTGAAGGAAGGGTACGGCCTGGTCCATTACGTCACCACAAGCAATGACATTTGAGTTAGCATGATGGTCCGTAGCATGCGAACTCAGAATAAGACTCAAAAGAAAACTTTATGGAACTGACCATGATCACGGGACGTCTTCATTGCACATTCCTCTTGATTGAAATACGACTGAGTGTAACAACAATGTAAATTCACGCTTAAACAAGGTGCAAAGATACAAAAAAAAATATTGAAAGAAAATATGTGTTAGTATTTGTCATTTAACGTCCTGTGATCTGATGCAAATATTAGTACCATGGTTAGTTATTAGTACCAAGTTTTAATTATTACTTTAAATGTATTATCTGGTAATTCTAGAATATTGGACGGAATTTTATTATAAAAACGTAAACCAAGACCCATAAAGGAACCATGAACTTTATGTAGACGGTAGACACGGACACGTAATTTATATTTATTTCTAGTATTGATGCTATGTATGTCACTATTTTTTATGTATAGGTAAATGTATATTTTGACACGGACAAAATGCATAATATTAAAATAAATATATTGTGAAGCTACAGTTAAGTTACCTATATTCTTAAATTTTCTCTGAGCGAGATTCTAGTTCCTAATTGATAAATGTCAACGCATAAGCGAAATAACATGAAGATTGGCCGACTAGTTACGGCAATAAAGCGTAACAGACAAACTAACTAACTACATTCGTGTTTAAAATATTTGTTAGGATAATATTTTGGATTAAGTGTCTCATGTTTTCGATAATTATTAACTACTAGCTTTCCCCGCGGTTTCAACCGCGTAAGTCCCGTTCCCGTGGGAATATCGGGATAAAAATAGCCTATGTGTGAATCCAGGTCTCCAGCTATCTACATACCAAATTTCATCGCATCGGTCCAGTAGTTTTTGCGTGAAAGAGTAACAAACATCCATACATCCATACAAACTTTCGCGTTTATAATATTAGTAAGGATGTGCATTATGTATTGCATTATAACTTATTGTTTATGTATTAATAATAAAATTATTTCGTATTTGGCCACTGTTTTGCCACTGCGACTCAACAGGTTAATTAAATAAATTCTAATATAGAAACTCAATCATAATTTTATCTGTGTAAAGACCAGGTGTGAGTTATTGACTTTAAAGATTCCTTGAACATCGCAAGAGTTTAAGTTTTATATATATGTAAAAATAAATATAAACCAAATACGACATATGTGGTCAAAATAATTAATATCATGGCCTTAAGATATATGATTCTACCTTAATTGTGTAAGTAGTTTGTTGACTGATTGTAAGAACTAACACATGGTAATTTGTTTAACAGATGTGCCAACTCTAAACCTTGTGGCCGATCTGGTCATCCTCGTCTCTCACCCAAGTTTCGTGTAAAGTGTATGGTAAGCGTTAATTGTTATTCATTCATTCTATAAAAAGACAACTTCCGCACTAGAAATACTTCCTGTGTCACGGGAGGGAGACTTGACAAACATTTAAACAACGGATACAAAGAACATCTAGACTCGCAACAACCATTTGTGGATCACACAAAGTTTTGTCCCGTTTGAGGATCGAACCCACAATACCCCGCGCAGTGTCAGCGACGAGACGACCACTTAAAAACCACTACGTCAACCGCACAGTCTTCTATTCTAACTGTAGGTCACTGCAATAAACATGAATATTACGTGAACCTAGCGAATGTCCGAATGCTATTTACGTATGCCTTAAAATACATTTTGCTGACCGTTCTGAAGTGATGGCTTCATTAGCTGCCAGTTCAAGTTGGTTAAAATAGAAATTGGTCTGTCATGTAGCCTTTTCTATTCTGATCTGATACTAGATAATAAATAGAAAAATGAATGAAAGGTTGTGCCTCGACTGGTTGATAGTATATTGTCGTTACTATGGCTAGCCTAGCCAAAATATTTTTGTCATATTGCAATTTTAGCAGTCAATTACCGTCATCTGGTCAATAACTTAATTTGTTTATTGAGCTGTGAATATACTTTAAACCGTTTGTTCCTTGTTAACGCTATAATTTGGATTCGAGAGAATATACATATGTAACAGTTACAATTTTGTTTATGATTGTTTTGTTTTTAAATAACAATACAATAGGCTGTTATTTATTTAGTTGAATGATTGTAGATATTATTCTAATAGTAGTGTGATATATTAAGGTATGCCTGCCAAAATGATGAGCGCTCGCGCCGGAGCGACGAGTTCGGGCGAGGTGAGCGTGACGGACAGCCCCCTGGCCTCGTTCGAGTCCCTCACGCAGGCCTCCATCATCGCGGTCATGGGAGTCGCCATTGTCGTGTCTAATCTACTCATTATAGCTGCTTTCCTTAATTTCAAAGGTACGTTTGTAACAAAGTAAGTGCCGCGCTTCTTCAATGCAAACCGTGTCTTTATTATGTGTCGACCTTGAGTTAAAAACTAGGGTAGCATACCGATTCGTAATCGCTTTTAGTCTTTATCCGTTGGAAATTTTATCCATGCTGAAGTGGATAAGCTAGTGAACTATTCAGGTTTCTTTCAAACGGGTGTATGGTTAACTTGTATTATTTCTTTAAGTAGAATGATCATTCCACGTAACTATTAGAAGCTACTCATTTACTCGTATACTAATTACAACCGAATACTGGGTAATCGCTGCAAAATTCCGAGAAATTCGACAGATGCTCATTTTGCTGGGTGTTTCTTGTCTTAGTTTCGCGTTTGTTTTCTAGGTCATTCATTCAGAACTTTTGTAGAGCAGATAGTAAATACGGAAATTCAGATATTTGTTTAGGAATTAGATATCGAGAATCCCACTAATATTATAAATATTCTGAAAATCTTTGGATGTTTTTTATTTAATCATGCGTACATCTTTAGACGGGCTAAAATGAAACATGGCACTCAGACAGACTATATTTTAAGACTATCTGCATTTTCATGAAAGTCGGCTCAAGTAAAACCTAAATAATCTATGCATTTAGAATGAGACTATTTTGTATAATGTTTTGCAGGGCTGTCGAATGAGGTGATCAATTACTATCTGCTGTCGCTGGCCGTGGCAGACCTGCTTTGCGGGCTGTTCGTGGTGCCGCTGTCTGTGTACCCTGCCATCACCGGCCGCTGGATGTTCGGCGACCTTATGTGTCGGCTGACCGGCTACGTGGAAGTCACCCTCTGGTCCGTGTCGGTGTACACGTTCATGTGGATATCAGTTGACCGTTATCTCGCTGTTCGGAAGCCTCTCCGATATGAGACGGTTAGTGCGACGGTAGCTATCTTTTTCAATATATTTTTCTTAGTAGCTGGCATTTTATAAATACGCATTTGCATTTAGAGATTGTTCATTCCAAAATAGTAAAGCTACCTTTTCTCCTTTGAATAGAATCGATGCAACTATTTTCTTGTTTGTTTATCTTTTACATAATGCCGCAGTATTCGATTTCCATTAATTACCTCTTTACTCATGTACATAAGTATCTTCTTGACTTATTAGGACTTTAAGCATGTTATTTCTTTCTAGAAATAATTAATATAATATCTATTGAGAATTAATTTAGCTTTCCTCATAATCTATTCAAATCTCTTAAAGTCTTTTTTGAAATGCAATGTGTTTGTGGTAGGGGTAGGCAAAAGCATTTATTATGAGTTATTAATAACACGTGTGGACCAGGTACAAACTCGCACAAGAAGTCAGTGCTGGATGGTTTTCACATGGATATCCGCTGCGATGCTCTGCTGCCCACCTCTCCTTGGATATAAAAAGGAGGCGAACTTTGATAAGGAGACGTTCATCTGTATGCTTGACTGGGGCACAACTTACGCGTACACCGCCACGCTCGGCATCCTCGTCCTCGGACCCAGCGTTATATCTATTGTGTACAATTATTTTTACATCTTCTCCATGAAGCGTAAGTTGAACAGTGGCGCGCCCATACACGACAAGGAATACGCGACGGCCCTGGCTGAGAACCTCGCCAACCCGAGCCACTGGATGAGCTTCGTGCTCGTCACCACGTTCTGGCTCAGCTGGGCTCCCTACGTCGTAGTGAAACTATACGAATTTTTCACCGATCAGGAAATAAAGGTTCCCATGCTGCATTTCGGTGTGGTCTGGCTAGGTATTCTGAACTCGTTTTGGAAGATTGTTATTTTGATTTCATTGAGTCCGCAATTCCGGCTTGCGCTTAGAATCCTGTGTCTGACAGCTTGTTGCCGTACCAAGGGACGTCTGCAAGCCGAGCTCATTGGTATGGACAACGATGACTGAGTCCATCTTCTGGCGGGTATGTAAATCCATAACGGGTGGTTTGTCGGACGTACGCTTTAGTGACAGATGGACAGCCGATATATTGGATTTAGATACCTGGCCCGACGGTAGGCTCGTTGTAATATTGTAAAACGTTATAGATGTCGATTAACATATTTGTGGTAATTTACCTGATTTGATCTCTTGTTATCGTAAATTTCTGTAAAATGTAGAATTCCTTGATGTTTACTAACATAAATACGTATTACAATAAAATCACTTCTACTGTCATTCCTGTAACGTAAGCCTCTGATTGATGTTGTAGTTTGTCGGTTATAATCAGGTAGTACCTGTTGATTTGTGGACAATATATCTACGGTATTTAATTATTATAACGTAGATCAAGTATGAACATTCACTCAATCGGTGTGTAGCATATAGAAGATAATTTTGACAATAATGTGTTTAAGTTGAAAGTATACACTTTGCCCTGTGCAATAAATTTCATATCATTTTCACAATGATTTTATTCACTAGTTGTAAGCATTATGTAGTGTTTAATGATTAATTTATATTCTTTTAGTAAAGTAAATAAATTTTTTTACGTATAAGTATCAAACTTTTGGATGATTATGTGCCACATGTATTGTTGGGCACGCACATACATACATACCTACTTACAATTATAAACACATACACGTAGTACCTCCCTCAGTACCTTTATTACTTTCGGTATTACAAAACAAATTAGACAAGGTATGCTCATCATAGATTAGAGAAATAATCGTAAATTAAATAATAGTAATATTCATCATCATGATTGTAATATTTTTAAATTCTAAGCTTCTGTATCTACATATATGAGTTATTCCGTTGGCTTATCGGAAAGGCATACCCAGCCTTTGCATTTTGTCGATAAACGATTCAACGGTGTGCTTTTGAATAGGATTGCCGAAGTGCTTTTAGTGTTCCGTAGTAATAATTAGGATTAAAACAAGTGATACGATCTAGTTCCCTTTGTATATGATTGCATCGCAGTCTATTCTCAGACGATCACAAATTAATGCTTTCTTGAAACTCGGTATGTAATTAATGTAATGGTATTTATAGTGGATTATAGCCTGCATCTTACTAAGACCTTTAATGAGGAGTACCACACATATTTTAACATCAGTTACGTATAGATTCGGAACTTACATGCTACTTTAATTTCCCCGTATTTTGTGCATGTAGACTAAAGTTCAAACTATGTATCTTGCATTCTCCTAAATACAATTGTAATTATATTTAATGTGGGACAAATTTGAAGTTAAATGAACCATTATTTTGGACTGAGAAACATCGAAACGGCTATAGTTCTAAGCACTATCGCTAAAGGCTCGGAATGTAAACTGTAACTGATGCGGAACACTGAGCACGGATGGTTTGATTGTTCAATAATTAAAGCTAGTTTAACGCAATAGATCAATTAATAGATACAGCTATTTAACTACATTGAATTTAACTTATTTCCTTGTTAGTTTGGTATTAGTATTAAATAAATATTGCAGCAGCAGTTATTTAATTGATATTTAATAAGAGATATACACTACTATGTTCAGTCAAGTAACATTGAACGCACATTGTTTAATAAGATGCGTATCTTATTTTGAACAATACTTATTAAAGTATATTTATATAAATACTGCTTAAATATTAAATAAAATTACTTCATTGTATTAATTATTGTGTAATTGGCAATTTGTTAAACATACTATGAATCAATAATATGAATATACGTTCGTTTATAATTCAGGTCAAGGGTAGATAATTAAGTAATCGAATATTTAATTACAATAATTTTGAATTATACTTATATAATATATGCTGTTTGTGTTCATAATATAAATGTAGATCTGTGGGCGAGTGTGCATATAGTCTCCTGGAGGTCTACCTTAAGGGAAAATTATATTTCATATAATTTTAATTTGCTTTATCGTTTTGGGTGACTAAACGGTATCAAATGTTTTCCTTGAGCTACATTAGATCTCTTTAATTGCAGCAGTCCTTATACAGTCACTATATAAAGGAGCGAAATTAAAAAAATTGCAAATTGTTATGTTCTTGCTAATATAATTATGTTATATATGTATATTGAGAAGTTGGACCACGCAGCCATACTCGGGTGTGCATGCGTATAACCGTCGGTCGTGAGAATTAATTGCCGAACTTGACAAGAAGAGTTTATCTTCTCTACTCAAGAAGAGTTTATCTTCTCTACTACAATTATTAAAATAACGTCACTGCTAAGTGTCACGACGGCAATGGACACACCACTCATTAAATGGTAAGTGAACATCTCTTAGGAAATGTGGACGTGTAGAGGCCCGCTGCTAAGTAACGTACGTTTTGCTTTACAGGAAAAGTTAAATTAACTTAATTCCTTTGAATAAATATAAGTCTTTAGCCCGTTTGGGATTTTCAAATATCCACCATTGAGCTCTTACACGTGTGCCGTGCTCGAAACTATTTATGAACACTATTTATCACTTCGCAACACTCGCCCTAAGATCAAACTTTTATTTTCTCTCAAATTAAAGGCTGTGCTTAGAATATTCTTCAGTTTTGTAATGTCAGATGTGTAGAGACTTTTAGTTGTAATGTTAGCTGTTACTGTTTACTCGTTATCACTGCCTGTCTTTGCATATTTGCTTACAGACAACAATGTATCTTTATATTCTAAAGTCATCTAAGCCTTTTAAATATTTTGTCGTATTCATATTGTAAAATGATAAAGGTTTTTAGACACGATCCGTGCGTCTATGGCAACATTTATTTAACAACGATTCTGTGTTATCATAGATTTAAATACTTTATGGTGTATATGTAGTGAAATGGTGACAAACATTCCATTACAAATTAATATTCTGTATTATGGCTTTCCATATCAAAATTAACTTCGAATTTGAAATGTGGGTTGCAATTATTGAGAGACTTTCTGATATATCCAGGTAAACAATTGATACTGTACTCTACTGCAACATTGCCTAGATCTCACACAGTTTCCACCAATAAAGTTGCATGTTAAGCTGTTCATAAAATATTTATCGACGAGTTTGCAAAAGACTGGCTACGTTTCGATAACCCAGAGGATGGAAAAGGCTATATAATATAATTCTGATCATGGACCGGTTTGTTATTGTAACTTAGGAAATGTGGGACGCCAGTGAGCTCTTGCATAAAGCTGCCCTGGTTTATAAACTGAGCAAACAACTATAAAATATTTATTTGTTATTTTGATGCCCCAGACAGTTAAACGTTAAATATAACACTCAGCAAAGGCTAACTCATTAGCAATTAAACGTAGTAAATGGTTTTGAATTTGAACTATTAAAACAATGCAAATACTATTTTGATATGGAAAGCAATGCTCGTTAGAGGTGTTTAAACTGAATAACAATTATACATTCCTCAAATACTAGTCATGTTTAGTAGGTTTAGCTGATACTAAAATATATTTTCTCTATACAGCATATACTCAACTGCATTAAGATATTAGGTTACATACAACGAACAGCTTCAGCAGCATAATCGGTAGAGAGTTAAAGTTGTATATAGCATACACGGATGGTAGCGCTTGTACATCGTTCTGCAGAGCTAAGCCTCGTTATAAATCTACTGGAATATTAACACTACACGTGGTTGCCGAGTAGTATCTCGTTAGTTGCGTCAGTCGTCGAACACACGCATTTAGTCGTAATACTTTGTATTGTTAAGGGTAATTTGTCATCAATATATACCAAACATACTTATCTCTATTAGACAGTCTGTAATACTTAGCTCGTTTGTTCATTTAATATAATATCTCTCTGTTGAATGATGTGGTTGAGAAGCTGCATTGCTGTTTGGATTGATTGAAATATATCACCCTAAATGCAATTACGTATATAGTTTATGGGGAATAGTTTATTAGTGTAGAACTACTTAAACATTAACTGCTTAATCTATAATTACACACATTTGAAGTAAAGGATGCATGGGTTATTTCATAGTTTACTCGGTATTTCAGCTTATAACAGTTTTGAATGGTTATGCTTAGGTCAGTGTTACCATCTTTCTTATTAAAGTTACCAATAGATACATTTTGAATTTTAATTAGTCGGTTCTACGTGTACTGTAGTTGTGTGGCTAGTAGACAAATTACACGAGTCTCACGTATAGTATCATCTATAATCTTTATAAGATAAAAACATCTGACACAAGGAAGAATGAGGCTACATCTTGTTTGCGAAACATCAACAGTTTGATCCAATATCTGCATTTCATTGCTATCACAATTTATTAGGTATTTTATTAATATTGCTATTTATGTTCCAATATTGTAACACAGATGCCAAGCTTTAATAAAAGGCTACTAGAGTTTTAACATAATGCGGTCATTTTAATTCACAATATCATTTAGTGTGTACATCTTGATGTCACTTGTATGATTGACCCAATCATTTTGATTAAAGTAGATAGTGAACAATGATCTATATGCAAGACCCTCTGTGAGAGTCCTGCTTGCATCGGGGCAGTTAGTAGGTCGTAGATAGGGCAAGTTATATTATACGCATTAGCACCCGGTCCATACGGTACTAGGGATGTTAGGGTTGTCACATACATATATTTATATCACTCAATATCTTTATATGAGGTGTATATTAAAATATATCAATTCCTGTCGACTCCTTGTAAGATACCTGCTTTATTTTCTTTGGAACAAAATCTGTGAAATATACTAATGTTTTCTTTAGGATTCAACATAAATATTGCGCTTAGACAAAGGCCACATATTCTTGGGTACAACAAGTATTTAATATAATTTAAGGGTGACAACCCTACCTATATAGAAGAATATATATTATGCCTATCTGTTTTGTAATTGTATGACTGAAAGATTGCCTAGGCGACAGTTAACAGGGTGGTTTAAGATAAGAATACGACCTTCAATGGCTGTACAAGGCAGGTTTACAAACATATAGACGAATTTCACAGTAAGGCCAACTGCACATAATAAAACATTGTCTTGAATGAGAAAATATTAAATTAGATGAGACAGAATTTGATCTTACGTGTCCTTCACGCTATTTAAGGCATCATTATCTAGAGTAAATTTCTGGGTAAAGCCCAACACCTATGGCTTATAACAGCGATGGCTTGTATACAACCCTAAAATTTTATATACAACCTCACATTCTGGACCACCAGACAATACCGAAATGAATGTTTCCATAATTCTCTAACAGTTTTAGGAATATGTTTACTAAAATACTTTGTTTTTCATGTTTATAGGGTGTATATTGTTAACTGTGAGACTGAGAGCCTTTTCTATTATAAAATATTAGCCAAAATTTGATTGATTTCACTGAAAACTGCTTCAGCAGTGATCACTGATAACGTCTTATAGATATCTTGTCTTCTTGATTTTTGTTTACTTTAGAAATAATGAGTATTAGTAATAACCAAGACAATGCCATATAATGTGCAACTACTTTATGGTTTAAATATCAATCACAGCTTTAAATTAAACTATGTACGTGGTTTAGACTATGATTGATATTACGAGTGTTAGCGATGAATGCCTCGTGAATGGTAGCGAGCACGATAGCAGGCCATTCATCGTCGAGCAAAGGCGACTATGAGAGGTGAATTATATGCTTATTGGAGGTCAGTGGCGCGAAACTAGGTTACGGCGGGATATAACAGTGTTTACAATATCGTACTAGTAAATTTACCCATATTTAACGCATCAGAAGTCACGTGGCGCGATTCATTTACGTACAGCTGACCAAATGCGTTTACACTTTATATAAAATCTTTTATCAAAATTGGTAAACTATGATATATAAAATATATGAATTTTTAAATGTATATTTACTTAGTTGTATGTTTAGGAACCTGATCATCAAAATTAATAATAACGACTTTGAATACATATTTCATTATTGTATTATGTATTTGGAGTGTAACATTTTAAAAGGGATGTCTTCTTAACGCCCTAGACTTAGATTCTTTTTTATATTATTGAATATAAGAGGTACATAGTAGTCACGTGAGTAACGCACTTATATCATCAATTTTATTAAAAATTATATTTGAAACTTGTAAATCAAGTTATATAATTTATTATTGTAAACGACCCAAAAAGCAACGTTGAAACAGTTGTTCAGGGGCATCATCAGTACCACAGAGTCATTTTGCATAAAGGAAAAAGCCCAAATAAAGTTTTAGAGAAACATTCCTCCTATGGAATGTGTCTCTGAAACTTTATTTAGATATTTTGTGATAACTGCAAATGGGTCGTGTGCGTGCATTTTCGATAGTCTTTTGTACCACTTGTCTGGGATGGTAAAGCCACGTTTCAAAGTTGTTGTAAGAAAATATATTATTTGTAAGCGGACTGGAGCCTAATTCGGACATTTTATTATAAGATTAAAATATTTCCTTTTTTAAGAGTTATTAAGTACAACTTTCTACATATTTATATTACTAGGTATATTTTTTACGTCATACTCGATTCGTCCAAAAATGCTGCCAAAATCTAATTTTATAATCTATTGGACTCTACATATAATAAGGATAACGTGCTTATTAGTTAATTTTACTGATATTGGTACATACAGTTTGATTTTAAAAATGATGTGGGCAATAAGTTCGCATGTAAAATAAAACTATCTTACAATTATGGCATTGCTCATCAAGTAACACGGTGATTATTGATAGATGAAGCATGTTGCCACTCGTGAAATTTCTGATTAAATTAAATCGAATATGTATTCCGTCATAGCTATTGCAATTAAAATCAACATAAATGTTTATCCTAAACGCTAAGCGTATGACGGGTGAAACTAGTAACTCAATTTTCACTTGTTCAATGTTTATCGACACCTGACACTTCGAGGCGTGTACGTGTGCGAGCGAGATCAGTAGATCGGTTGTATATCGGTTGATTGATCGACAAATTAACATGATTAGACATATTATTGACGTATTTGCTTGATTTAAAGCTAGTTAATCACACGTGCGTATGAATTAAAACACAGTACGAATTGAGAGTCTTACCACTCGCGTATCTAGGGTTATTTTTAGATAGAGCCTGACCCTTAATGGGCTGCCTATAACCCTAGTTCTGGGTTAGCCTAAAATTCTTGGGGTGGGCAAGGCTCATCTGGCTTCCCCATATATATGCCAATGCCATTCGCTCTCGAAAAAAGTGACTGCGGGCTACGTGTCACGTTATTGGATTTAAGAACAAAAGATCTAGTTGCTTGTCCTCCGTATTAGATTTTCAACATCGTCTATCGTCATCGTCTATCGTCATCACCCTATAGCGTGACAGTCGACCGACGAATGTTTGCGCTGCACTGTAGCTGATATTGCATTCCCATTGATATACTCGTAGCTACATTCGACCGAATCGCTCACCGTTTGTTCGAGTTCAGTCCACTGCTTTTAGACAATTCGCCGCAGGCACAATGGGTGCAATCATTCCATGCAATCTCAAATATAACATGATGGTCGCATCTGTTTATTTAAATTTAAATATAGGTACATACATATATGTAAAACTATGATTGCCGACGTTTCATTAAAAGTATTGAGGCGATCACGATTAATCAGCATGTCGTACACTTTGTCATATTGAAAAGATACTACAGTAAAAAGTCAACTATCATTATACATTGCCTTCTATTATGAGCTAGATTTATAATCTTTGCCAATGAGTGTCTCAGTTTATTATTCTCATGACAGGAATATCATTTGTCGTTTCAGATTTTTTTTATATATGTAATATTGGGGAACAGTCATTTTGTGGCATGGTAAGTTGAAGTCAATTTTGTATAAGTTCAGTATGCTGAATACGAGAAAAATATGAGCTAAGACTTTATAACTATATGACTAAAATACAATTACATATGAAATATATGTTTTAGAAGCGACTAAATAATAACGACAAGAATATTTAATACACATGCTGTATGACTGATGAAGGTGTTTATTAAAACCAGTAACAAAATTAATGCCGCAGAAAATATTTTTTTTTGTTTCCCAGTAATCAATCGTAATCGGGAAAAGTTTATAAAAAATTTCGAATTACATTCCGCAGTTTGCATAATTACGTTTGCAAAAATCGTGCCCACACCGGTCGCTCTGGTTTATAGGTAGTTTTAAATCTCTACGAGCATTGCCATTATTTGGGAATTGTTAAAGAATAAAACTGTGTTGTACTGAACTTTGGAATGCCACAACATTTTATATGAACCGTTTTAGTACCTGAATTAATTAGAATTTCACCACTCGCCAACCCCGCACTGGCGTGTAGTTTTATTGTACTAACCAATATTACTTATGCTATATATTTAGTAATTTAATAGCGATTGAAGTATACCTATTGGAATTGATTTTATTAAATTAAATAACATGTTATTTTTTTATGGTTTTAAGGTAATTCAATAATTCCAAATCATTCCTGGTAGACGAATAGTTCATATTATCATTTACTCCGCTTGAAAGTTTATCTTACATTACATAAGCTAAAAATAATAAAAATATTTATACCGATCTTAGTAGGCAAAGTATAAATAAAATTGTAAAGGGTATAAATATCTTTTTACAGCCAGTGTAACAAGATTTACGTACAGCTGCATATTCAGCATAACATGAAATGCATAGACTGGATGTGAGTACAGTAGTGTGTAGTATAACATTTTAGTAATAACTAAAGTGTTATACGAGTAAAAGCTCACGCAAATATTCCATGCGGCATTCCCTGTGGTTTATTTGCTATATATAAAAGATAACTTTGTACCGAAATAATACTTCAGCTGTATTTTGCGTCGATAATTAAATTAGTTGTTGGATTTGAAGTGCGTGAAATAAGTTCATATTTAATTGTTTTAAAGAGTCGATTTTAATTGCAAATGTAGATGTAGATGCATACCTATAACTGTGAGCACCAATAATGATAATTTTAATATTACGGCCGTTGCCTTTATCCGTATAGCAGCACGCTACGCACAATTGCACATTGTTGATTATGTAAGCAGTCTATGTCGATTATCGATGTGAGCAGCATTAATAAAATTTGGATTATTAAAGATTTTAGTATAATGTGTTGCACCTAATTGTTAAGTTGTGATATCGACAAGGCACATGTCGATAAATTAAATATAATTAGTCAACGTTATTAAGTTATAAAGCACAAATGAACGTATCACAAGTTATTTGAATGTCGTGTGTTGGCCGAATTCGCTCCAGTTCACTACTAGTCAATTTTTACTCGCTGAGTATTCAAGCAAAATATAGTATTAAATTTATTTTGGTATGTTTAACTGAATGTGCGAAATTAAATTATGACATTTTATAGTATTAAGATAATAACGAAATAATTTGTTATTAGATAAATTATTTTTTGTACTAGTCATAAGTAAGTTTTGTTAGTGGTGATTACACGAGATATAATGTTCGCTTTATTCTGATAATATATTCAAATAACGTAACTGTTTATTCTGTATACAGTAGTGATCAAACAATGGGTTTATAATTGGTATTTGGAATACAATTTGCAGAATTAATTAGTTCCCGACGAAATAGTAACGTGGAATAAATCTGTTCAATATATAGTAATGCTTGTACTAAATAATATTTTTACTTGGTTTGTAGTGGTGACTACATCTACGTACTAATATTATAAAGAGGAATGATTTGATTTTACGGTTATTAGTTTGTTTGTAAGGATTTAACTGAAAAATAAAAGAACCAATTTAAAAAAATCTTTCACCATTAGAAAGCTAATATTATCACCGAGTAACATATTATTACGCTATATTTGAAGAAATTTAAAAATAAGTATAATATAACTTATAAGTAACTTACTTTTACGCAGGCGAAGCCACGGGCAAAAGCTAGTATGTAATAAACTAATTGCATAATTGGTGAAGAGGTCGTAATCAGATTTTTGTTGAGTTCACTTTAGTAGACTAAAATGGTTTCTCGTGTTACTACTTCGTTTTACAAAATCAGTTTTTTGAATACGCTCACTGGACGGCAATTCAAAGTTATCTGCAAACTGTTTGCCGAATATCATTAGTAAACTTAATTATTTAGTTATGACACTACCTACATGTTATCTAACAAAGTATCTACATAGTCAAAGTATCTACATTAAAAGCTGTTATTGTGTATTTAAATCGAGTGCAGATGCATCAAAATGTAAAAGATTGTTGTTTATAGTTTAGTCTCAAGATTCTCGTTCGTGTTCGTCACTATTAAAATTTTTAGCTCAAACATTGTTTCATTCAGATTTCCTATTTCCAGTTCCCACAGTCACACATTCCACACCGGTTCAGCGGAAATTGCTCTTTTATGCATAATGATCTTTTGCATATAGGCCACTATTAAGATTTGTTAGGTACTTGATAAATATATTATACATACATAAAAAAAGTCCGCATTCACCGAAAAGGTCTAATATTTATTTATTGCTTAAATTATTTTAAAGTAAATTATTACGTTTGTGTTCTTTATGTAAAAATATATTATTTAAATGTAAAAAACATAAAATCTTCTTTATTTTATATAAAACTGAGGTCAATGATAAATGAACCTCATTCTTGTTTCTGCCTGAGAGCTGTTTTAATCAATTTCGCTAAAATTGTTCATTTGAAAAATGTCAGGTGGACTGTCTGAAATCTTGCGAGCAAGAATAGTGTTAGAAGGATATTCTACAAGGCAAATTGCAGCCAGAGTCTCCGTTTCTCAAACCTGCGTCGTTACTACCCTGCAGAGGTACTGGAGCATGGGCAACCTAGATGATAGACCTCAGAAGCGCTACATCAGACTTATTGCCACCTGTGATCCAATAATTAACGCTACCAAATAGATTAGAGCTGCCAGCTGCTACTGGACTGGATATTAGCACTCAGACCATTCGTAATTGTTTACACCACTTTAGATTACGATCAAGGAGATCCTGGCGAGCACCTTTAAACACGCGGGAACGATAGCGACGCAGATAACAGTGGGCCAGCCAGCATCAAAACGATGAAGACGAAGAAGATGTCTGGCGTAATTGACTTTTCTTTGACAAAACACGAATTAGTACGCACCCTGATAACCGACGTGTCCAAGTTTGGAGACGGTCTGGGAATGCCGAAAAGCAAAGAATGCCACTGGAACCGTTCAGCAAGGCGCCAAATCGGTATCTTTTTGGAGCGGAATAATGATTGGAGTTCGAATGCCTTTGATCTCGTACCAAACCTATATGACAGCTAATTTGTACAAGAAAGCTGTTATTGATGGCATCATCAGACCACTCAGGATAAAATATGGTAACTTATTCGTATTGGTTGACGATAATACGCCGGCATATTGAGCTCAACGAGTGAGCGCCGCTCTCCGGGAGTACTAAATCACGTGGTTATACTGGCCTGCCGGCTTTCCGGACTTAAACCCAATTGAGCATGCATGGGACGCTCTCAAGCGAGCTGTTTGGAGTCGTCAGCCATCTCTGCCAGAGATCAAGGAAGCCGCCATTCAAGAATGGGACAGCTTACCTTACAAGAACTATTGGCCAACTTGATCTACAGCATGCCCAGGAGGATTTCCGCATGCGTTCAAGCCAGAGGAGGAGTCATTTTGAACTAAATTTGTAAATAAAAGCATATAAAAATGAATAAAATCATTTACTTCAATCAAATCTACGCATTTCTTTAAATTACAAATGTTAAAGCAATAAATAATGTATTCATTTATTATATTTTGCTACGAGAAAAATATCTCAAGTTTTCCAAGTGAACGCGGACTTTTTTTGATGTGTGTAGGTATACCTCAGCCATGGCACTATTTTAACCTAATATTTCTGTAAAAGGATTGGCGCATAGAGAATGATATATTTACTGGTCTGGCCTTACAAACATTAAAACAAAACGCATTAGAACTCGATACAGCTATCAGTAGATCATAAAATTTTTGTTACATAACGCATGCATAGCAGTGTTGACAGTGTGTGTTGGTCTGTTGCGGTATCACAGTGCTGAACTAGCTTCATTTTTGTACGATAAAATACAATTTCGTACATTTATTTTACTTATAATTGAAACATAACATCATAGATATTTACAGCTTAAATATTTAAGAAAAATAGTAGTTATAATAGTGATACATGAACACAAAATAAAAAGAGACACATAATAAATTATAGTAAATGGCTGGTTTAAGTTAAATTTCTCAGTATCAATGACTACTGGAAAAGTGCCCAGTAGACTAGACTCTTCTTTGAGCCAGGAAGAGTCTAGCATTCTAGCCACGCGAGGCGTTGGTATGTTGCTTAGTCAGGTCATTGAACACTGCACGAGCGCCTGTAGGTACACTATAAACCGTAAACGGCTGAAAATTGTGATTACCAATAAAATGAATGTATTTGCGGCGTTAGACGTATTCAGCAGCTGCAGCAACAGCGCCGTTAAATACCACCGTGCTCGTAAGATGTGATGGCCTAAGGATGTCGAACTATGTGGCATTCCACACCAAAGGCCTACCCATTTTCCAACGATGATAAGAATATATCACCGGTCTCTTCTCATCGTCATGTACCAAACCAAAGACTCCACTGCAATGACAGCGGCGTGATGAATTACGTAGAAGACCTAAACGAATACAGATGGCGACGCGGTGGTTATATCGTCCAACATTGTACCTGTGTTGGACGAAGGAAGTGCCCGCCCGTTGCCCGAAGCCATATACCCGATTCCTACTTTCCCACAGCCAGCTAACGTTTGCGCTTTGTAACACACATAGATGTAGGAAAATTCTATTACCGCGTTGCAGAGCGGCTCATCCCACTGTCTTAGGTAGAACGGATTGGTAGGCAAATTAGTACTTGAACAAGCCATTTTATAGGGGTTCACGACGTCGGAAATATCTAGTGTGGATGTGCCTGGTTAATTCTTATTTGCTGTGAGGCCAGCAACGCAAAGCCATCTTTAAACTAACATACAGCCAAATGTTTGTTCAAGTTATTAGCTACGCTTACTTTTGACTCCACTACTCTCACAAACAAGCGTCAAAAGCAACACACTTGTGACACTCTAAATGTTCGGTAGAGCACAGCGTTCTCCGCGAGATTCGTTGGCTTCTTAGGAGGGTATTTATTTAAGAAAATTAATAAAGAGATCACCATGTACTCACTCACATGCTTCAATTGCAAAAAAGTGGCCACAACTAGGCTGAATTCCCTTAGTTACGACGAGACAGAAAATCTTTTACACATTATTTCCTGAATTGACACATACACACGCGCGCACACACACACATACATACACATAACAAAATGATTGATGCAATTTATTTATTAGAACTGTCAAATCTTGTTGTACGTCGCCTTTCTACATCGCCTTCGAGCATCCCATCATACAAATATTTTATTTTACAATGCATCTTAACAATAACATAAAGTGCACTTAAAGATATTTGCCTGAACTAGGTTAAACCTGTGTTTCGAGCGACAAACTGTACATACTATTATCAGTATAAATAAAATTACATTATAATAACTAAACCAATTAAAATAAGTTTAATATTCTACTTTAAAACTAAATTAGTTTATTATTTATTAATTTTTATTTATTTACAAATTGCAAGTAACTGCTCGGTTTGGTCATATGACAGAGTTTGAATATAAGTAGAAATTTAGTTTTAACAGCTAAAATGAGTTAATTTATAGATGCTAAATTCTCTATTTAGTCTATTGTACAAATATGGAACTGAAATGCAAAAAAATTATCTGTAAAAATATATTTTGAGCATGATTATTTGTGTGGTGCAGACTATATCTTGCCGTCGCTTGTTAGTTATGTCAGCGTCATAGGTAAGCATCGCATGTTGTTTTAGTATTGTGTGCATAAGGACGCGCGTCACACACGCAGGTGTCCGCGTCGCACGCACACTACAATATATAACAATCCCTTCCATAAATAGCTTAAAAAAATTGCTTATAGTTACGGGTAGAACACGTCGCTTTGATCTGCAATTCTGAGAGTCAGTTCGTATATTGCTTTTGCATTATCTCCTTCTGAACAATGAGGGGCTAGTAACTCTGGTGTAGAAGGTGACGGCGAGATTGACGGCTCAACACTCGTACTTTCTTCCTCTCCACGAATCTCTGATCATCTTCAACGGGTTGTACGGTATCAGCATTCGCGCCTGCCAACGCATCGCCGTTTGCAGATCGCGACTGCGGCGATGGACTGCTATCATCACTTTCTATATCTCCGTGCCATTGATTACTATCACAGTGCATCTTTGAATCGTCTCCAGCTTGAAACCGTCTTAATTGCTTGATGTGTCGAACTACTGTGCACCTTAGTTCGGGAACGAATACCGAATACATGACATTTCCTATCTCTTGTTTGATTGTCCCTTGGACCCAACGTCAACCCAACAATCATTTCCACAATATCGCTTTACCTAAACGACGTCATCTACCTTAAATTTTGGTCTTATTATCCCTCCCTTGTTTTTACTCTGTAAAGACTGATTTTTCCTAACTGTCATTGAAAAATCCGTAGATGTCGGAGCGACTTGATATGGATTTACTTAGTCCAGCTGAGAGCGTAGAGGGCGACCATAAATTATTTCTGCAGTAGATTTACCTGTGGTACTATTTTTGGAGATTCTATAATCAAATAAAAATTTTGAAATCTTTTCTGGTAGTGGTAGTTTATTATTAGTTTGTAATATTATGCTTTTTAGACCTTTTTAATTATTTTCACATAACTTTCGGCTTGTCCGTTAATTGACGGATGATACGCCGGCGATAAAATATGCTGAACACCATTTAGACTGCAAAAACTCTTAAACTCTCTAGACGTAAAAGAAGTACCATTGTCAGTTACCAAGGTGTTTGGTACTCCTACTTTAGACATAAGGTCACATAACTTACTTATAACTGCCTTTGATCCATACGATGTCGCACCTGGCTTTCACCCAGGAGGCTCGGGGTCGATTCCACCATTCATTTTTACCACCCCGAAATAAGAATTGTGTAATTCTCTTAACATCTTATCTCTTAGCGAATGCGGAATTACTACTTTATGGCCGCGCATTAAACATTCATTTTCCAAAGCTAATTGAAACCGACAATCAAAATAAGCACGTAAATCGTGGTCATGGACTTTACGCGGCCAACCAAGTAAAACATATCTTTTAACACTTTTTAAAATCTCGTTGCGTTCAGTCTCGCTACGTAATTGGTTTAGCGTAATGGGTAAACTTCCTTCGACAACAAAATTAACGTAAGCAGCACGCTCTTCACAGGTGCGGTCCTCTCTCCGCGCTTCCTGCCCCGCTTAATTCTCATTCATGAACTTCGCTCGAGATAAAACGTCTGCACTGTTATCACCGCTACGAATATATTCGATTGAATAATTATAAGCCGATAAAAATAACGTATATCGTTGTAGCCTATTCGCTGATACTTCAGGAATACCACGATGTGGACCGAAAATTGTTAATAATGGTTTATGGTCTGTGCGCAATACGAATGGTGTGATACGACCATATAAGTACTGGTGAAATCTTCTCACACCATAAATAATGGCCGTAGCCTCCTTTTGTAACTGCGAATAGTTCTTTTCCGCTGCTGTGAGTGTCCTTGAAGCGAAAGCGATAGGCCTCTCGCGGTTATCCCCACGCGATAATTGAGACAAAATGGCGCCTAAACCTTTTGGCGAAGCATCTACAGTTAGTATCAGTTTTGCGTTAGGATCAAAATGGGCTAGCAACTGATCAGACACAAGCAGTCTTTTAATTCGTTCAAACGCGTCGTCATGAACGTAGGTCCACTCCCATTTTTTTTTTATTTAACATTTCATATAATGAGCTTAGTATCGACTACGCGTTTGGCACGAAATTCCTATAATAGTTAACTAACCCTAAAAATGATTGTAGCTGCGCGGTATTTGTTGGTTTTATGATGGTTTTATGGCTTTTAATATAGACTGAAACCTTATTATTTACGTATACCATTTTTATCATTAATATGGCCAAGGTAGGATATTTCATTTTTAAAATATTCACATTTATCCTGCTGAACAGTTAACCCTGCGTCATCTAGCCGTTTAAAACCAAAGTTAACCTGTTTTTATGCTGGTTAATATTATTCCCTGTTATAAGAATATCGTCTAAGAATATTATTACCCCGTCTAGACCTGCTAACACACATTCCATAGCGCGTTGGAAAATGGCGGGCGCGCTGGCGAGACCAAACACTAGCCACTAGTATTTAAAAAGGCCACGATGTGCGTTTATACAAGTTAGGGCTTGTGAGTCGTCGGTTAATAAAAATTGCTTGTAGGCTCGAGACAGATCAAGTTTAGTGAACTGCTCACCCCCGTGCAATTTAGCGAACAATTCATTTATAGTTGGAAGTGGATAATTTTCAATTTAATTGCTTGTTTATTGTAACTGAATAGTCTGCACAGATCCTAACCCCACCATCCTTTTTTAATACTGGGACTATAGGCGAAGCGCATTCGGAATATTCTAAAGGCTCTAAAATTCCAAAAGAAACGTTTTTTCTTTTAAGGCAAAAGCGACCGGCCTTGCTTTGCTAAATAACAGCTTCGCATCAGGTTTTAGCTTTAATGATACTTTATATTTGTTGAAACATCCTAATTTACTAGAAAATAATTAGGGAAATAGTACATTAATCTCCGTAAACGCGCTGTCGTGAGGCTTATCAATATAATTAACGGGTGCAGATGATACAAACTCTAATTTAAACGCATGTAAAAAATCACGGCCTAACAGCGACGGGCCGCCGCCGCGCACTACGTAACACTTTAGAGCACGCGTGTTACTCATATACGACACGGCTAATACAATGAATCCTAAAGTAACTAACTTGCTTCCCGTATAACTGAATAACTTGATAATGGTGTCGGACAATGGTACTTCCTTAAAGTGAGAATGGTATGTATGTTCTGAGATGACGCTAACCGCTGAGCCACTATCAATCTCAAACTCCAAAAATATACCATTAATCTGGACTCTCGGTCATTGGTCTATCCTTTACGCATTTAATATTACGTACATGTAACTCACCATCGTCTCCAACATCCGCCACATCTTTCGAGACATAGTTAACCTTGGAATTAGCCGCACACATTCTACCTAAATGACCCTTCCGGTTACATTTTTTGCACTTATAACTTTTAAAACGGCACTGATTGGTCTTATGATTGGTATAACCGCACACACTGCATTTTTCACTTTTGGAAATACTGAACACGGCATCGGGGCCCGCGCCCGCCACGTCGCTGCTCCCGGAGCACGTGGCCGTTGCTGCCTTACGTGCCGCGCGCACATTCTCAGCCAGTTCCACGGCCTTTGCCAATGTCAGCGCCTGCAAATGCTTTGCAAACAACTTCTCGCGCTCAGGACCTGCCGCCATCTCTATTACGAATTTGTCTAAGAGGTCGACTTCCAGATTTTTAAACCCACAGTGCGCAGCCAATCTCCTAATCCTTGCTGCCCAATGAGTATGACTTTCGCCTAGATGCTGCGTAATTGCCTAGAAATTGTACCTCTCCGCGAAGCCAAGCCGTTTCGGTGTGAAATGGCTATCTAACAGTTTGATGATGCTGTCATATTCCACATCCTCAATCTTCTGCGGCAGTGCCAGGTCACTCGCTAGCTTATAGCTCGACTCGCTCAATGAACTTAATGTCCTATTGACAAATAATATTATAAGTTAAAATTAATGTTTATTCACCAATTTACGAAGCTAAATAAAAACTGATACCGTATTTTCATATTTTGTTTTATTTCATAAAAAATCAATATGAAAACCTGGATATATTACCCATAATAAAAGAAAAGAATTGTAAATTTATTAGACGTGTGTTCTAGAAGGCACATCCCTATTTGTCTCCAAATGTAATCCTTCTACTTCATATCAAGTCGTTGGCGCTCGAGGCACGTCAAAATACTTTCTGATATAAGGATGTCTAGATGTCGATGTCTATAGTATTTTTCTTTTTTCTATTCACTGTGGTCGAGTTACACGTGCATAACCTCAACCGATTCATGCATAATTTATTTCGTTTACTTACAACAAATAGAACCAAATACAATCAATAGAAGCTAGATACGAGGTTTCCTATGTGTTTTTTTTAAAATTAATATGGAGGGTAAGTGACTGTTTTACGCAGATGTTACAGATCTTTTTTTTTTAATGGTAGGTATAGGCGTCGCAAAATACTAGCAATGATTTTTCCCACTGTCATAGATGTGCATGGATGCAATTATTTCGGACAGTTGGTATCGAATGAATTATTAAGGTTCGATGTTGATCAAATATATGTAATCATGCAAAAAATTCTCGAGGTACTGAAAAATAAGGGAGAATGAAGCTTGCTATATTTTAGCCAGTGCACATATTTTAAGATGATTAGCTAATTAGCTGCTAGTGTGTTATACCAGGTGGTCCAAAAATAAAATATGTCTATATCACAAGTTGATTTTATCCTTTTATTTGTGGTCGTCTTAGGGAATGCTGTGGCCTTCAGCATACTACAATTAGGGGTTTATAAAGGCCTATACACACCAAAGCCGCCGGTTTCACCCGGTGGGTTTTGCAGCCAACTAAGCTAGCGAACATGACGCAAAATGATTCAGACTCCACACCTTGTAAAATTCGCAATAATTCGTCATATTCACCGTCACTCATTTTTTTGTAAGAACACGTGCGCCAACGCAAGATGTAAACATTGCACTACACTAAAATGCACAAAGTCACTATGACCTTGAAACCCGTCCGCTTATGACGTCACAAACAATTTGTAAATACTCGTCGCCACTGTTACGTATTTATGTAGAGCGGGGGCAACGCACATGCAGTCAAACCGCGAGTCAGTTGCATACTGATTTATTAAATTTATTTTCTAATGATGTCTCGTACGCGCGTCACACACGCAGGTGTCCGCGTCGCACGCACACTACAATATATAACAGTAAGTTATTTGAAGTACCAAGTTATTAGGGAAACGCTTAGATCTCCGATGAGGCTTATCTCTGTGTATACGTCGAATTAGTCCAGGCGTAATCCAAGATTTAATATTATAGTACTTTTTCTCATAGCCATTGTTGTTGTGCTACGTAATATTGCTTGTTGGACATTTTGTATTACATACGACAGAGAAATATTTGCGTTAGCGCTATTGTAAAGTGGGCTAAAATGTAAGTTGCATACTCGAGTTTGTTTTTATTTAAAATGGAATTCGATGATGATTTAGCTTAGGCAGCGTTAAATTTACGATTAATAAGACCGTGATGACCAGTGATAGTCGAGTTAGTTACGAGTGTAATGATGACAAGCTGGATTTCATCATCACATGATCGAGGCAAGAACCGCTCTGGTGTGTAGGCGATGTGTGAGCAGGGAGAAGCCCATGGTATGAGCAGAGATTGAGATATTCTTGAGTTCCTCTATCGAGCTGTACTGATCCAATGTTTATATTTATGTCCCCTGTTACTACACTATTTCTAAAAGAGGTTAGTGTTTGTAAGGTCTAATTAAGAGATGTATGAAAGGAATCTAAGTTTCTAAAGGAGGGAGATCTAAACATAGCGATAATCGCTATAGTTACAATCTAGAAATGGTGATTCTTCAATTAAAACCTGTAAAGATTCCTTTGCGTACACTACCAAACCATCATTCTGTTTAAGATTTCTTGTGCTATGGTACATATTGTATCCTGGCATTAATGGAACCTTGCCCCGATTTAATAACCAGGACTCTGTTAGAATTATTATATCACAATCAAAGTTAAGACAATGTTGAAATACATGGTGTCCGGTAATTAATGGATAACCTGGAATGTCTTATAGTGGAATTGATGGCCGTTCAGAAAAATATGAAAGAAAATCTATCCTAACTACTACCAGAGATGTGTTTTTTTTTAATTACCGTGTATGACTTTCTTGTATACTACGACCATAAATGAATGAAATCCATCGGTTTTTATTGTTTTATTATTAAACACTAATTATGCTAATAGATAGACAGTCAAAAGTATGCTATGCTAACATAGCTTGCACTTTTTAATATATTTTTATTTTTTTTAATTTTTAATTATTTTTTATTTCATTTTTTCTGAACGGCCTTCAGTTCTACTATAAGACATTTCAAGGTTATCCATTAATTACCGGACATCCTGTATACTACGTATGTTTTGGGTAAGTATGGTTAATGAATGATTTACACCGGAGAGATATTGTCTGCAGTCCTCTACCGCACATGACTTGGTATCTGACACAGTTACATTATCTATCTCTCTTATTAAATTAATATCCATAATATGAAACTATTTGAACGATCAAATATACTAGCGAGCATGTGACGCTCTTAGGCGCCTTCATAGTCAATAGAATTAATATACCTATTTTTGGCAGCCTTTCTCGCCGGGTACTCAGAGTCTCCCGTCTTGTGGTTGCTGGGCTTTTTGAACCGCAGGCAGGTTGCGCATTATGGAGATTCTGTACTCTTTGTACAGCCTTGAATGGAGTGACCGTCTTCACCGCAGTATCCACAAGTAGAAGTCACGGTTCTGCATGTCTTGGCTGCGTGACCATATAGCTGGCACTTGAAGCGTCAAGTCACCAGCGTGAAATCTTTTACCGGGCAGGACGTCCAGTTTATAAATATTCTGCTCTGTGCGATAAGGGCTTTTCGTATCATGGCTGGTACTTCAATAATATAATAGCAGCTGTCCGAATCTTTCTTACCAGACTTGTGGCTAAGTTATAAAGAGGTCATAAATGTATCTCATGTCATTGAAGGTATTTTGTCGGCTAAGTTCTGTTCATAGATACATTTATATATGTCCTTTTCGGCCATAGAAACGGGTAATCCTATAATTATAATACGCGGTTTGCGCTTATATGGTTCTTCGAACTTAAGATTTGATGTGGCAAGTGGGACTGTCTGCGAGAGCCTCTCTATGTCCTTTTTGGATTCAGTGCTAATAATAGCACCTCCGTTTCTTACTTTGCGAACTGCTCGAACTTGGAGTTTCTTCAGGGCTGATGATATTCTGTACCATGTTTTTACTATCATCGCTGGACTTTGAGGTATCGCTAGGATAAATCAACACAGAACTAAGAGTTCTAGGACGGACAAAGCTACTGGACCCTTCTTTGACCATATCAGCAAAAGATGTGTGACTTACCGGTACTGTATTCGCACTTGTCTCCTTAACAGTTTCCTTGATGTCCTTTAGGTATTCCACTAGATCTTGCTTTTCAGACAGGGCTTGTAGAGAAGAGTGACTTTGAAAAGCGTTCTGCTTTAGTGACTTGTACTGAACAGCCATTTGAGCAACACCGTTTTCTACTTTCCGGCAAAGGGTACTTATTTTCATCTTTTGATCTGTGTTTAACTTGCCGTCAGATGCAATAGTGCATACCTCGTTCAAACAGTGCTCGATTGAACTCAACCATCCCTGAATCTCCAACGTTGAGACTATATTAACTGTCTCATCTTCTCTTGGTTTTTGTGGTGTCGTTGGTGGTGGGGTACGCCGCGTTACATTACTTCTATTGAAGGGACTGCTCTCCATGTTAAAATATTTAAAAGATATTTTACTGTCCATTATAAAAACAAAACAAACTATCACTGCAATAATAAGGTGCATATCACGAACAAACACACCAAACTATGTCAATGTTTATAATAATGCAAATTTACTATATTTTGATTGATACACGTCTGTCAGCGATGACGATACGACGATAATAATCTGACCATAAAAATACAAGGTGATACATTTAGAATGTATCTGCTTTATAATCGGAGGTATAGGTAAGCAAGGTCTAAGCGGGTCGCTTAAGGTTGCGTTGTAAAATATTTTCTTGGAAATCTAGGGCTGCCAATTTTGCTTGTGTCAAAAACGTGTCCCTGTTTACAGAATTAAATGTAATTTTACACGGCAACGGGATGAAAACCATCTTATTAAAGGCACATCAATGTACGCCGGTGTCGGTGATGGTATCGGTTGCATACCCAAAAGCCTTCAGCTCTCTTTAGAATATATGGCCACCTTACCAGGCGCTTGTATATAAAAAGATTTTTTTGATGTTGAGGAAACAAGCCGTTGAGGCCAGCTGGAGAGCCATTCCGAAAGGAACAAACAGCTGTGAATACATCCTTGGTTGTAATATTAAGGAGAATTCCTTGTCTGATGGTGAACATATTCTTGGCTAAAGTATTAAGACGTTCTGAATCTCTGGATCAGGGCAGCAGAGGTCATCAATCGGCTGTGGATGCTTGCTCTTCAGAACCGCGGGCGTGTCCGGAGGGTAAGGCACCACCACATCGCTACTAAATAAAAGTTCAGACGCGACCCTGATATCACTTTCCCCTAATTTAGACTTTACACATTCAAATACGATTTTTCTTCTATTAGAAGTAAATTTTGTGCTGAAAATGTAAGCCGTCACGTAACAGTTTTGTTTAATTTGTTCAGTCAGAGATCTTTTAGTCGCGTGGTCGTTTTCAATTAGTAAAAATCTGTCAGGTGAAGTCAGTAAATGTTTCCAAGCCACTTTGGAGTTCTTCCGTACGACAAGTCTTATAACTTCTGAAAGTTTTATTTTACCGCTATTAAAGGTCAGCCGTCACAGTTCTTGCCAAAATGGAATTCCGGTAGTGGCAGACTTTATTGACATAGAGGAGTTAAAAAATACCTCTAGGGATTTATGCACTTTGCCAAAATGTACTTTCAAACCCCGCTTTCCTTTGAAGTATCGAGCTTGGGAACGTGGAAGTGAGGTCAACGCATCTTGCCATTTAGCGATGAAGTAGGTTGACCAGCACATGTCTCCATATTGCCATCGCCATCACAACCACTAAGCATAAAACTTACACTATTAATTAGGACTAGCAGTCGCCTAGTGGTCAAAATTCGACCAATATTCCTAAGCTTGCTACTTTGTTTTCTGTATTTTTTATTACTAATAAATAAGGTATAGGTAACCATAGATACAAAGAATTGTACGACGTCAGACGAACAATGCCGAAATACTACGAACGCGATTCGACTCCGTGTGTCAAATGCATGGTTGTGTGCGTGTAGTGTTTTTTCATTAATTTAATGTATTTTTAAAGCATATTTTATAAAAATATTATTTGTAACATATTCGCCATTATTTAATTATATTCGCCACTCCTTCTCCATATAAACTTTAACTGTGCCAAATTTCATTCTCCTCCGTCCGCGCAATTTTCGTAAAAAGGGGTACAAAGTTTTTGCTTCACGTAATAATATACATATATATTTATTATTAATTTGACGGCATTAGATTAAATATGTATTATGTCAAGCTAGCCCAAAGACTTAGATCCGGACACTATCCATCAGCAAAGTTAGCATACTTAATGGAAAAAGGCAAATTTACGTAATTGTACCACTTGCAATCAAATTGAAGATGTACAACATTTGCTGATGGAGTGCGTCCGTAATAAAAATGAACGTGAATTGCCGTTGGAAGAATTCGTTTCTTATTCAAATATATATCTAATTTATAATAGTTAATTTCAGAGTATTATTTTACTTAAATGTTATAAACTATGTAGGTATTTACTTTGTAATAAGTTATGATGGGGTTGACATATCTGTATAGTATAGGATAAAACCTCCAAAATTAAACAAACATTAAAAAAATAGCATGCTATTTCTTTTTTTAAATACAAATTGAAATAGAAACTTATAAATAATGCTGAAATAAAATGTTGAAGTCTGTCATTCTGTCTGTCAAGAACTTTGACGAACAGAAAGGCTGACGCCAATATTTGTAATTGCGAGAAGCCGGCACGCTGCTCGAGCCTTTTCGATAGCCAGAGCCAAACCTTAAAATTATAGTGGGTAATTTTAGAAAATAGACAATGTTTTAAATACCTATAATTTTTTAAATACGTAACTATATAAAAGTGCTGCACAAAGTAAGTATTCCACGTGGACAAAGCCGCGGGCAATAGCTGGTTCCTTATAGAAATACATATTTTATTTATTTATTTTAAACTTTATACATAAAACAATACATCAGCGGACTTAATGCCAAGGGCATTCTCTACCAGTCAACCGTAGGTGGATGCAGAGATAAAATGAAGTAAGTGCCCATACAGTAGCATTGAACATACTTGTAAATAATAAATACCTACATACCAAAAACATATTATATAATCTAAATAAAATATATACACATATATATATTTATTTGTATTTTATTTATAGATTTTAATACTAACACTTAGTTGATAAGTTTGTTTGTATACTAACCAGTGGACCAATGTTGTCAAATTAAATAAATGTTTATTATTATTATTATTATATATATATATATATATATATATATATATATATATATATATATATGTGTTCATATAGATATAATTACATGCACACATACATATATACATATATACGTATTATATTAATGATGAGAAGAATCTGATAAACTGTCGAGGAGAAGAGCACGTATTTTAATTTGAAAGTGTAACGGTTTCTGGACATCCCGTTGCTTGTACACAGTCACAATATATCCTTAAACGATATAATTAGGTATAAACGCGTCGCGGTTACTGGGCATAACATTAGTACTATAATATATACAAAAACTAACATTAAATTGTATATTTTTTATATTACTACCTCACCTTCGCATTTTCTAAAACGAACTAATCCATTCCCTTTCTCAGGAAATAGTCAGGTGCCAAGAGCCAGTTATTTCTCTTTGTAGAATAAAATAACCTTTGATGTATATGTATATATGTATGTATATGTACAAGTAAGTAGATGCCCATCACAGGACATCTACTTACTTATACTTGTAGAATAAAATAACCTTTGATGTATATGTATATATGTATGTATATGTACAAGTAAGTAGATGCCCATCACAGGACATCTACTTACTTATACTTGTAGAATAAAATAACCTTTGATGTATATGTATATATGTATGTATATGTACAAGTAAGTAGATGCCCATCACAGGACATCTACTTACTTATACTTGTAGAATAAAATAACCTTTGATGTATATGTATATATGTATGTATATGTATAAGTAAGTAGATGCCCATCACAAGACATCTACTTACTTAAACTTATCGAAAGTATCTCAGCAAGTATAGTAGTAGTTTAATCTGATACATCCTACAATTAACTAAACATATATTTTAATATATATTTACGTCTTAGAGTGTTGTTTAAGATCATATTATTGTTAGTGTACTCGCCGTATTAGAGCCCGTAAGCTTGGTATGCGACAAAGAGAATAGACCTTTCTAACTTTGGAAAATCTTCTTTGACGAGGGACACTTCATGAGTTACATATTCTCAGCAAGGCCGTGCCGTCGCTGTTGTTGCAGCTGTGGGAAACCTCAAACGGCGCTTTTACAGTAATTTAATTAATAATCACGTTCTGAGTTATTTGTGTGGTGCAGTCGTGCTCTTTTCACAAATGTGGATAAACGGCCAATCGACACTTTAGGTATCCAGAATGCTTGAATTTTCTTAGCTTAAAGAATGAGCATTGCCATTCAACGTGGCAATGCTGCAAGTGTTCTGGGCAGTTTTTAGACAGTGATGCTTAGGAATTTTAAGACACTGCCTAAACCAAATATGTATCTACCTACTACATATAATATGTCTAAAGCCTTTTTTATTTTATGTAAATATTTAACACCGTGTATATCTTTGAATACAATGTTAATATCTGTACAAAATATATTTTGAAATCAGTAAGTTTACCCGGCAAGTTAGACAAAATTGTTAATGTAATTTAGTTCAACTTGGCACCGATGAGAATCGCACAAGCTGGAAAGCCGGAGCATGACCTAGTGTGACCTAATAACGATTGCATGTATGAATAAATAAACGTCCTACATACTTTTATTTTACCTGACGTGTCATGTTTGTTTGTTAATGTTTCTATTTGAAAAGTTTCCATTAGAATTAAAATCACATACATTTAATACGTGGGGCTTAAATTTCGCTCGTTGAGTTGTGATGACGATACAAGAGCAATAAAAATATTTTAGGTTTAATAAGATTTATTCTCGCTACTGGTCATCGTTGAGCCTATGGTCACGAGCAAGGAGCGCACGGATAGCTGCTAGGTAGTAATGCTCGCTAAGAAGGTGGCAGAACGGCGCACTGGGCGCCGTGGTGCGCTGAGCGATCTCCGGTTCCCATGAGCGCTAGCCTGGGGCGACAGATCTAGGGCAAGCTGCCGGCCGTGCAGAACCAGGCCTGAGAAGGTGGCGCGCGTCATGTTCCGCACGCGCCTCTCCAAATTAAAGTTAATTTGACGAAGCCGCCACGACTCAGTGGCGGCCAAGATCTACCAGGGTTGCAGGATGAATGCGCGAGCGATCCTTGCGCCCCGGCCATGGATCGTGTATAAGTAAGTACCTATAAGGAACGCCGTGGTAGGTTTAGATGGTAGGACCCAGGACTTTCTATCTTTTACCGAATGAACCCGATATAGGCCATCCGCTCATCCCCGCGCAGGGTCATGAGTTACTGCGTTCCACCACGTAAAAGGTACCCGATGTCCTTTTCTGTATCCCTAAAATTTCAAATACACGTTGCATGCGTAATTTTATTTTGTTGTATGTAGTTAAGGCATGAAACCGTAACAAACGAACAAACAATCAACCCGCATTCACATTTATAATTTTAGTTAGGACTAGGTGTGTCTGCGACTTCGTCCGTGTGCAATTCTTTATTTATTATTAAGTTATTTTATGACACGGATTGTATATTGGTGACACCGCGGATACTAAACACTAAAACTAACTTCAGCGTACAGCTTCCGGATAAATTATGTTGAAAGTTGACCCTTCCGGTACGTGGACACAAAGATTTTTGGAGCTGCTTACTCGGGAAAGAGCGACGCACAACTGACCATGCGAAAAACAACTGACACTGATATCTACTCCAGCAACGCGAAATGTCTGACTCTGAGCTTTATTAATTGTCTTTGCATAACACACCGATACTGAGAATTGCATTCCTTTATGCTGAAATAGAAAATTTATAAAAATAAAATTAAATTTGAGCCTCAATTACGTTTTGTTGTAAATGTATTACTTTTAGATGGGTTCCATTACATAGTTGTGGAGGTCTTAAATTTAGAATAATCGGAATGCTAATTTTAAATAAATTTAATGAGAAGGAAGTCCGGGCATATTTAGAGAATTTAAAAATTATATCGTATTATTAGTGGCTTCTAGTTGATTGATAGTATATTATGCATTAAACAATAATACTTTGCTCTCTCCTTGTATATTCGACAATATATTATTATTAATCTCAGATGACTGGTCATTGCGAGGGGTTAAAATACATAGATCTTTTGCATAACCAAGATTTGTTCCTATTTAATATATGTCAGGTAGCCGTATACCGAATATATAAGATCTTGCTGTAATTGCACTACACAACATAAGGTAGATGACAAAATAAGTTTTCCTTCGTGTTGTTGTGGATAGGTTCCTTCAACTTCAACCTTCACCAATTTTTTTTAGTCATGTAGCATAAAATTGTTTATCATCCGGATTATTTCCAGCTCTCACTCGCATGTTTATTGTTAAATACACCGACTGTATATCTCGCCACAAATTAGAACTTTTCAGGCAAGCTCTAAACTCGTCAGCTGTGGTTCCCCGTGGCAACACGTAGTATAGGCAAAATTAGTCTGTAATCACCGCAAAATAAAACTGACACCGCCCATTGTCATGATAATTTTGTCTTATATCCATTAAAGTTCTGTCAACTTCTACTCCTTTTCGACGGGCTATCTTACATTCATCCCATATTATTAAATGCCACTCTCGTAAAACCTTAGCTTTGTCGCTATTTCTAGAAATACTACAGGTTAGACTTTTCGTGCGATCTAAATCGATGGGTATTTTGAACATTGTGTGAGCAGTTTTACCTTCTGGTAGCAATGTTGCTGCTATCCCCGATGAAGCCACGGCAAGAGCTATTTTACGCTGATTTCGGACATTGGCTAATGGCTAATATTAATTTGGTCAAAAATGTTTTCTCAGTTTCTCCGGGTGCATCTAAAAACCAAATTGTTCTTAAATTATTCTGAACGCTCTTATAGACACGATCATATATCGAACGTTAGGATTGGTTGTTATTGTGACAAATAAGTCAGGACGTCCATATTTTCTTACGTAGCAAAAAGCGTCTTGAGTTCGTTCGTGCATATAGCGTGGACCACCAGGAAAAATGAGAGGTACTGCCTCTGATTAGACCGTATATAAACTAATCTTTCAGTTTAAATTTTTGCGTACATATCAACAGTAAGCTGATTGAATAGGGCCCGAAAACGATGTAAATATAAAAAATTACTCTGTCTCCCTTGTAAATGGTAACAAGAGCAAGATTTTTTAAAATTATAATTAGGTGTCCTTGCACGCGAATCAGTATGATATACGACAGCAAATCAAAGGATATTGTAAGCCCTGTGGATTTCAATAATACGTTGTAAACTATTGTCTCTGGAACGGATAATAATATCACGTTTGTCACATTCCTGGTCGACCAATACTACAGCAACCTCATTTGTTGACGGGGCATTATACCGCCCAGGATGTTCTTGAGTCAAACGTCTATTAGCATTATAACAATATTGTAATAGTTATCGCGTTCTTGGGGAAGAGCTTCTAATGGCGATTTAAAACTACAAATATAATATGAAATAACCTGATGCAACATGTGCTGAAGTTGTGAAATCAGTTCAGTATTTAAATGCGGGCAAGATCGATTTCGTATAATTGACTGTTCGTTGTAGTCGGATACAAAATATATTTGTAGAAACTTAGGTTGGTCTTCAGGCAATAGGGATCTTATTATATGGTAATCTTGGCTCCGCATTTTAAAAGTGGGCTTGAATTTCTGAAATTTATTGAGCACCAAAGGATGCCATTTGAAATGCATTGTTAAATGAGCGAATATTATCTAAAAAATGTTTTGATTGCAAATGTTCTCTTAAAAGTAGTGATTTTGAGGGTTCTGGTGGGTTTTCGAACGTAGGCAAATTTTTATCTCCAGAACATCAAAATCCAGCCGGCTCCTTACCCCACTTTAAAGCATTATAAAAAGAACATACTACGAATACGATCTGTAATCAATCGTGACGGTATAAGCGAGCCCACTTTTATATTTGTTGGCCCACGGCAGCAAATTTGTTGATTCATCTAAATCCTCTGAATGTAGATCCAAGTCATCAAGAATATGTCAATCTGCAGAAAGACGGGCTTGACGCTATTCGTCTGTTGAATATTTTCAATTCTATATATTTCATTTGACAAACTTATTGTGCGTTCTTGTCTCGAAGAATTGTAATATTCGTGGCCTGACTCCAATCGTTGTTCATGATCATGTTCGTCTTCAATAATGCGAGTTATTGCATGGCGTATCCTATCAACTGTCAAGCGGTCATGATATTGAGTAAAAGTTTCAGATTGTCGAGACAGAACGTGCCGCTCGCGGTCAGCTGTAAGCCCTAAATCTCTTTCGGTGTACGTTTCGGACTCACGGGATAATACATGCCGTTCGCGATCAGCTGTAAGCTATAAACTTCGTTCGGTATACGTTTCGGATTCACAGGAAATTACATGCCGTTCGCGATCAGTTGTAAGCCGCAAATCTCGTTCGGTGTACGTGTCGGACTCTCGAGATAACACATGTCTTTCGCGGTCAGCTGTAAGCCGTCATTCTTGTTGTGAGGCGGTTTCAGATTCTCGAGATAGAACGTGTCGTTCGCGGTCAGCTGTAAGCTGTAAACTTCGTTCGGTATATGTTTCGGACTCTCGGGATAAAACATGCCGTTCACGGTCAACTGTAAGTCGTAGCTCTCGTCTATGCAGTTGCGTTATTAACTCTCATAGAGTTTAATCAATGTGCTCTTTCCTCTGTCGATTCTTGAGAACGTGCATCTCTCATTCTTTTAGCATTTCTCAAATTTCGTGGCATCGTATCTAGTTAATAAATAAGTAAGGCTTACATTCAAACATTAAGAAGCAACACCTTATCCACCAACTCAAAACGACGCTGATCGAATAACCTAAAACTAAATTACCTACGGAAGCAAAATAAATTATTAACATCCTACCTCGCTATCTATATTATACCTACCTCAAATAATAATATCTAATAATACTACAACTAAAGAAAATCGAAATATATGTCTAAAATAACTTAGTTACCTATATACCTAAATTAATCTAATAGTTTAATTATGCCTAATAAAACTTAAACTAAATAAAACCGAAAATAAGTTTAATAATACCTATATATACCTAATACTTTAAACCAATATTTAAAATTACTATTAATAAAAATTTAAGGAATAAAATTCGCGGTGATAAGCTCGGTTTGTGTAGAATTGCTTAATGTCAATAAGAACCAACGCTCAGAACGTCTGTTCGCATCGACTGCCAAAAATGTATGAAGGTGGCGGTGTTTCATTTTTTTGTGTTTGTTTATGGTTTATTAGTTTCTGGCCTCAGATGGCCTTGACAACTTTACGCGGATTGTGGGTGAGTGCAGAAGGCTCCCAACCCGCTTTGAACGCCCCGCCCTTTTATATGTATGCTTCGACGAGGCCGCGTCGTGCGTTATACAAAAATCAACCAAATTTTATTTCATATATCTACTGTGTTGCTACACTGATTTCTAAAATTTTTTTTTAGATATCTATTCTTTTTGGATATGAGTGTTCTATGAGCATATATCTAGGGATAATACGATTTATTTGATATATTTTTACATTCTGAACGAGTACTTTGATTGCCAATGATTTATTTGGTATGCAAAGTATCTTATAACGTGCCCAGGAATAAGAACTATTAATGTACTAAGTATGATTAAAATCCCTTCAGTGGTTTTTGATCCATGTGTGCACAAATAGAAAGACAGACAGACATAAAGAAATCTGCTGACATTTTTCTTTATCAGAATCGATTACCAATCAGTTATTTTGAAAATATATTTAATGTACAAAATTTACCTCTACAATTTTATTATAAGTATATAGATTTTAGGTTTAATTATATGTATTTATTATTAGTAAGAAGTGACTTAATCAGTTCTGTTGTGCCGACCGAAATATTATGTGACTTTCATAAAGTTGTTAATGTGCTGCGTTTGCTTGATATTGCTTCCATTTTTATAGTGTCTACTGCTCTAAATATGTTAGCTAGATCGGTTTGGTATTTATACTTGAGGTACTCATCTGTTTCTACGATGTATAGTCGACAATAAAATTGCTTTACCACCCTTAGAGTAAATGTCGTTTGCATATCGCAAAACAATAGTGCCTATTTTTGCTTGCAAATGACATCGGTATAGTGACAGTTGTCATCAATGGCGCGACGTCAGAGACGTGGAGTTATTTATCAATTAAAATAAAGTTTATCACTAAATATTATAAAACAAAGTCCTGGGCCACGTCTGTTTGTCTGTCTTTTTTAACACGCTTTTATTAGTTTGGTATGTACATATCTGTGACTATGTAACAGAATCTTTGAACGTGATTTTCATCCCTTTCAAACGGACGGATTGATTTGAAACTTTGCACACTAGAGGACCGATGACAATACAATAATTTAGAAAAATATAAAGAATCAAATAAATAAAAGTTAAAAAATAAATAATAGGTATTAACTAAAAAACAGGCTTTATTTAAAAAAAAACTGACTAGAAAGTAGAATAAAATTATATAATTTTAACGTATAAAAGCGTTGGGTGCTTTCTAAGATATTTTGATAACCCCTACCCCAAAAGACATTCAAATCTAATCAATATTAGATTTGAATGTCTTTTCATCAGTAAATATTTTGGTTGACTAATCAAAATCTAAAAAATCCCTGGCAAAACGCAACCAATCTATTTTATGGCCATCAGTTAAATGAACTTTTTTAGCGTATCTTCTATAGTATAACCCCATGCTATGCAGATGGCGTTTAACAGTCGCAGTGCTCTCACGTCGAATTCTTCGGCAAAATGAGATGTTGATGTAAAACCATTTTCTTCAAATGCACGTCCTATTTTCCCCCTTTGCGCTGTCAATACTGTAGGCCGTCGACCACTACTTCTCTGAGTTTGGAGACTGCCCACTTCACCTTCTCGATTAATCCAGAACCGTACAGTATAGCGTGAATTAATATTCAAATCTCTGGCAATTTGATTTATGTTGTATCCTGTTCTGTGTAATGTAATAATTTCTGCTCTTTCGACAATATTGAAATTACGTGACATTTTCAGTTTTCTAATATGACAAGTTAGTAATGTCACAAGTAACCAATTGAGTTTAGCTTTTTATTATTTTTGTGATTTTTCACAACTCTACAGTGTAAATTAGTGACATTTGTATAATGTTAGTAGAAATTATTATTTACTTTTTTGAAAAGAAAGGTTAAAATAGATAGCACTTTTAATCTAAGCATAGATTGGATTACGGTCAACCAATTACATCAATATCACATATGAACATTAATAATGAGTCTTATTGAATTTTAATTATGATGGAAATTTTTGTTAAAATTTGTAAAGCAAATATATGGTCGACTGTACAAAAGATATGTGTGCTCGTAGTAAAGTCGATGGTGAATTTCTTGCAGTCACGATATACATACATAAACTTCATAAATCAATTTATGTTTAAGTTTATAATAAATATTTTTTGTTACTTGCTAACATCGTACATATATTGCATGTTTTTATAAAAGCAATTTTTGTACTAGATATAATTCCTGTGTCGAGGGGACTTTACAAACATGCAAACAACGGAAACAAAGAATAACCAGATTAAAAATAATTTTGTAGATCACACCAATTTTTATCCCGTTTGTGGATTGCCTAACACTCGGCGCGGCGGCGATGGTGAGGCGACGGGCTAAACTACTACTTGCTTCATTCATTTTTATTATATTCGTCATCAGTTTCTTGAATTGTTTTTACCGTGGCAAAAACGAGTTAGATGATTCACAAAAAAAAGATAAAGTTTAAAATAACGTTTTTTTGGTATAGAAGTGCATGAGCCAAAATGGGCATCAGTAAAAACATTTTAAATATACTGTATACCTAGAACGAGTTATAGACACGGCAAGTTGTGAGAGTTGCCATTTGTTTTCATACAATTTCCAACATAGCCCCCATAGCAATAACTGCAGCGAACTAAAACAAATAAATAGAACGCAGCTGACACATAAACAGTTTTCGAAACCTATCAAAACTTTATCTGGACTAGTGACCGTTTTTGTAAAAAGGTTTTCGAGTAACGATGCCAATATACGATGCCGGCATCCAATGCCGATATACAGCGTTAGTCTTCATAAAGTGCACATATGAAAATGAGTGATACTAGACATAATTTTATGGGTAAGAAAAATAAGCAAAAAATCTTAGGTTTATACCCATTTAATTTTTTTTTTGTAGTTATATACCTTGTACCAAGAAAACCTTTTAACTTTTGAACCAGGTGCTTAATCGTGTTGAAACAAAAACAATAATAATAGTGAATGTGTAGGCAATACCGAGGTTATATTTTTCACAGCCCAAAAATGCCAGTAACGTAAAAATAAGGAACATTTTACAGCAAAACTGATATCCGTTCAGTATATTTTTAAACATTGTTAAAGAACTCAACCATACCTCCCTATTGCCCGTAGTGATTATTAATTGACGTTAATTGGTATTTAATAAGCTTTAAAACAACATAAAAATCACATCTGTATCCCAAACAAAACACTATAAACAATTATATAATAGAGAATTGTCATGAGTCACTACATTACTAGCAGCGATATTAATAAAAAACGAACAGGGCGAATTAGTACAATCTGACATTTATAATATAAATATAGGAACACCTCAAGGCTTTATTTTAAGTCCCATTCTCTTCGTTCTCTTTACTGCAGGACTCCCTAAACACATAAAATACTGCAAATTAAACTTGTATGCAAGACATACGACACAGAAAATCTTTCTAACATATCAGAGTGGGCAAATAAAAACACATTGGTAAAATGCAAGCTAAATGCAAGTTAAACGAAATATATGTTGTTGGGTAACAAAGTTCAGTGTAAAAAGTGGAATCGAAGTCACTCCACATTAAAGTGCACGGTCAAATTATGCAAAGGTGCACGGTCAAATTATGCAAAGTGTAGACAATGCCGTTAATTTAGGCCTAGTAATGGATAACTAGCTGCGCTTTATAGAACATATTAATTCCAAAATAAAAATGCCTTTTATAGATTAAAGACTCTATACAATATTAGGAAATACTTGTCAGAGTCACTTAGGAAAACCCTTGTAGATGCCATTGTATTATCGCAGTTTACCTACTGTGATACAGTTTATGTACCACGGCTGTACGAAAAAACTAAAAAGGCGATACAGAGAGTACAAAATGCTTGTGTCCGTTATTGTTATAATGTTCCAAAGCGAGGCCACGTCACACCGTATTTAAATAATACAGATACATTAAAGATAGATGCGCGGAGAAAAATAAACCTGCTTGGTACACAAAATTGTTTTTGAAAAAGAACCTTAAATATCTGTATGGCAAGCTTGAGTGGGTAAAAGATATACAACAGAGGAATACTCGTAGGAGAGAAGCCAATAAACTTGGAACAATTTGGAACGACTTGCCCCCGCCACTGCGTAAAAGTATGTCCCAACAAACTTTGATAGCGCACTTGCGTAGAGAATTACTGAATTTACAAAAAAGAATATAATATGATAGCAGAATAGTAACCATTAGCTATAGTTGTTATTATGTGTCGTGTCGTATATATTATGCCAGCCATATATATAGATATATATATATATATATATATATATATATAATATATATATTGTTGCTGATGTTTATCATATAGCAGCATCTATTAGGAATTTAAATTAATTTTGACCAATAACCATATTAAACATTCATATCATTGACCATTTTTCAGTGTGTATCTACGTAGCACAGTAGCTATGCGTATTTAATTATGTTCTATGACAATTTCATATAAGAGAATATAGAGGCATATCTTTAAGTTAATATTAGCTTAAGAATATGCCTATTCTTTGCAAGATGCATAAAATGAACTTAATTATTTTTTAAAGTGCACTCACAGATTGACGTAGGTACCTACTATATTTCGTTGCGGTCACGTCTCTTCTTGTGAACGCGACGGACATGGTAGAGAAATGGCCCAACTTGTTCAAGGTTAAGTTTGTTTATGTTTTGATTTTGTCATTACGCGCGTTAGTTGAGATTAGATTGTATTTTGTTTCTAATCGATCATGCCACGATGCGAAGCAAATCCATATTGGGATTATTTTGATAAAAAAGACGAGACTATCGGGCTTTGCAAATATTGTAGTCAGTGTATTAGCTATAAATCTACGACGGGTAACTTGGGGTCTCATTTAACAAAGAAGCACCCATTTATTCTGGCAAATAATATTTCTATAAGGCCATCAGCACCGTCTCCACTACAAATGCAACCTCAATCGCCACAACTACAGGAAATCGCAACAACAGAAGCAATTGTGGTCTTCACTACTACGAGTTCGACGACTGCGACCGCAGAGGTGCCATCATCTTATAACTATTCAAATATTGCTTCAACTGCCGGTACATGCACTGTTCCTGCTAGACAACGCCGACAAAGGACAATAAATTCTTATATACGTAAACCCATAACACAAGGGATGAAAAAAGTATTTGAAAGAGATTTGCTCAATTTGTTTATCGACGAAATGCAGCCGTTTAATATTGTGGATGAAAGGAAAGGATTCCAAAAGTTATTATCATAGATGCCCGGTTACACACCGCCATCAAGAAAGACAATATTAAATTCTTTAATATCGGTATTACATGGAAAAACTTCAGTTGAATGTCGAAAAATATTAAATACAGAAGCGGTAACTGCATGCATAACAACTGACTGTTGGACCTCTAATAATAATGACTGTTTCATTGCAGTCAGTGCCCACTACTTTTCGCTAAAGTTTAAATTTAAGTCCATCTTATTAGAATGTAAGGGATGTCCCGTCAGTCACATTTAACTAGTGAACTCCTTGCACAGCAAATTAAAGGAATTATACTAGAATGGAACCTACTAGACAAAGTAAATTTTGCAGTGTCTGATAATGCATACAATATTTGCAATGCAATAATGAATCATTTAAAATGGAGGCATTATGGCTGTTTTGCACACTTCCTTAATATAATCGTAAAAGAAGCCGTCATACCAATCTAAGTAAAGAAATAATAATAAACGAAAAGGTAATAAAATTGTCGCACATTTTAAACGTAGCACCCAAGCTACCGAGAAATTGATGAAGTATCAAAGCGATCACTTGGGAATGGAACAGCCAAAAAAAACTGATAATGGAAGTAGCTACAAGGTGGAACTCGGCTTACCTCATGATAAAAAGATTTATTGAGCTCAGTAAGGCCATCAAAGTTACTACAGCAGTAATAAATAGAGAGTGGCCAATCGTGACAGAAGAGGAGTGGACAAACCTTGAGTTGTTGCTAAGTGTTTTGGCACCATTTGAAGAAATTACTTCTAGTTTGAGTGGTCAAAACTATGTGACTGGGGGATTGGCAATAGTTTTATATAATAGCCTTCACGATATTTGCCAAGAAATGCTACAAAACAGATGCTACATAGACGCTGAGTAGATACAAAACGTTTTATTAAAATGAAAAGTGGCCTCGATACGTGGTTCCAGAATATTGAACAGACTCAATCTCTGGCCTTGTGCACATTGTTGTATCCGCGCTTTAAGTTAGATATGTTTAAAACTGACACTAACAAAAATACCGTTAAAGAATATTGCCACGAGTTAATGGCAGGCATTTTGTCAAGACATGTCCCAACTACAAATAATAATAATACTAATGCAACTGTTTCTGGATCTAGTGTGTTGAAAAAGTATTTATAATCCATAACTAGAAGCATTTGGATAAGTATATCATATCTTGGTTATCATAATAAACAATAAATGTTATTAATTAATAATTGTTTTTGAAATTTCTATGGTTAAAAACATGCAAAGAATCTGTCAGATGGTAAACGATTATCGCATTGCCATTCACTGACTAAAAGGATGTTAATTGGTATACAATGTACTAACAGTACACTTTTAAACACCGGTGTATCTATTTAAAACGCGCATATCCACCCACTTACGAAAATACTATAATCCAGCTATCCAATACCCAGACATTATATACAATACATATACACGAGTTGTATGAATGTTCAATCACTCATAGGAGTGGCGAGGCTTAACGTATTTTTCGTTACCGGACAGCAGCGCAGCTCATGAGCGTTTGTAATATCGGGTTTATTACTTACGTGTTGCTAATCCTGTCAAAATCTAAAGAGTACCTAAATATACGCATCAAAACATTTAAGGTAAAGGTCTTTACAGAACTATTGCTTTTGCGCTGAATCTGAACGTAATGTTAATGTGCAATAGAGATAACTACCGTTTGAACTGATTATGCTTTTGAAATAGTCAACTCGTATTAAGAACTAACCTGATGTCGACATTTTTCATCAGCAATTGGAGAAGAATTTTGGCAATGTCTGTGTGGTTTAATTTATCTTACAAGATTTGTTAAATTTCTTATTTTTTACTATCTAAGAAAGACAACTCCCGCACTAGGAATAATTCCTGTATAGCAGTTGACTTCACAAACATTCAAACAATGGACAGAAAGAACATCCAGATTCGGAAGAACCATTTGTGGATCACATAATTTTTTGTCCCGTGTGGGATTCGAACCCACAACACTCGGCGCATTGGCAGTGGTGAGGCGACCACTTAAACCACTACGTCATCCTTGAATTTATTTTTATTTGATTCTCTAATCTGAACAAGAAAGACACACTTCAGATTTATTTAAAGCATTCCACTAAATACCATTTAAGTGCGTTTATTTCTAGAAGAAAACTGCATTCTACATTAAAAAGGCTTTGGGTATTTTGTTTGCTTGCTAGATATTTGTAAACAATAGCATAACCAAGCATTTTAAATTTATATAGAGATTATTATAATTAAACTACGACAAAAGGAAAGCTCAAGAACATGGCACGGTAGATGTACAATATATCCAAAATGTTATAGGTTCATGTGTTATTATTTAGAGAGGAAACTAAGTAATACACTAGTATAGATTAAACGCTGCCCGCAATTCCTGTTAACAGTGCTTTCAACGCTACGAACGGGACAAAGATTATTGTCACATGTTGTCAGTAGCAGTACAGGGCTTCTATGGAGCTCTGTGCTCTGGAGCTAATTTCGTAGTCATCGACATAACACAACAAAGGGAGTTTGAATTACTTTGAGGTGTGCCCTCACCAGTCGAGCAACTTCAGATCGAGTAGTGCTTCGTCTCTCTATACATATGGAACTTATATATTATTAAAACCCGATATACATAACTGTATTTTTATTACATAATGCTTTAATTGTAATAGGTTTAGATTATTCTTACACTAGCCTGTATAATAGATTACAATAATAATATCAGCCCTGTATTAAACTGTCCCACTGCTTGGCGCGGGCCTCTTTTCATTGTGAGAAGGGTTAGGTCAAAGTCCACCACGCTGGTCCAGACGAATTGGCAGACTTCACATATCTTTGAGACAACAATCTCCCACTAGGCTATCGCTGCTTATTATGTATTTATAATTTTGATGATTGATGATGATGATGGATTTATTCAGTTAGAGCCACTTCGTGCCCCTTTTTCTGTTTTTAATAAGGCTCGGAAAAACCAAAAGAAATGGCAGTAGCAAAGCAAAAGTTCGATTAAAGCTTATAAGTTGGTCACTGAGTTGGACTGAATAGCACGCTGACTTCTCTACGACGGCCTTGCTAATTCTTTTATATTAGAATTTATTGTAAATTCCTCGTAGGACGCCCTACATAAGGTTAACAGCCTTATGTAGGTCGTCCTCAAGAGCCATATTATACAGTGAGATATTGATATAAGTCATGTTGGCACTGAATATTACGGTGGAAAATGTTTTTGGAATATTGTATACAATACGTTGTTATTTGAGCTCGGAAATTAATGATGAACTCTCGGTATACAAATACTTTTAAATATATTTGTAATTTTATTATTTAACAATTATCTGGTAGAACCATTGAATTTACAGCCATGTTCCCAAGGCGCTTGAATTAGTACAAATAAAAGTACTTACTGTAAATATTATGTTATAATTCGATCCATATAAATAATTTGGCAATGAGTTCTTATAACTTTTTTCATTTAACATAAATAAGCTTCCCTATTAGACAAACTCTACATTTAAAAATCACTGTGGCAATGATCCGCATTGGGTGAGCGAGTATGATACGTGGGACCCTGAAAATTTGAGTAAAATAAAAAAGTGGTCATATAGGTAAATATTTTTAATTAAATCTTAACAACGTACTCTCCATCAGCTTCTATACAAAGTTTCAAGCGTCTGAACCTGTTTTCGAAACACTTTTTCTAGTCCGCCGCAGACCCCTCGTTTACAGCCTGCTTTAACGCTGACAGCGCATTTTCCGGCGACGAAAATTGTATTTGGACATTGTAGCTGATTTTTTATTTTCGGGAGTAAAAAGAAGTCACACGGTGCTAGGTCAGGGCTGTAAGGAGGGTAGCCTAGGAGTTTGACCGGCGTGCTGTCTAGGAAATCCTTCGTTTTGAGTGCAATGTGCGAGGCCGCGTTGTTGTGGTGCAGCAATAGCCCGCGGAGCCCTGTGTTTGGTCGGTTGTTGCTCGCAACAGAGAAAACTTCTGCCAAGCATTTGGCAGTAGGAATTGGCACCAAGTAGCCAGTCAAATTGAAAAGCTCGCGGTCAAAATCTTCCTTCCGCTTCTAGATCGCTTCACTTTGATAGGCGTTGAATCGTTTTTAAACGCCCAAACCGACTCGGCTGATGCTTCGTTTCTGTATCATATTGATAAATCCAGGGCTCATCACCTGTAATGATGTCGTAAACACGCTGAGACGAGCTTGCTTCAAATTTGTTTATCATATCACGGCATCATTCCACTCGGGCCTGCTTCTGAGCGTCGTTGAGGTAATGCGGCACCCAGCGTGCAACTATCCTCCTCACACGACGATGCACGTGTAGAATCTCGTGAACGCTTCCCGATCCAATCTGAAAGTATGTGCTGCATATCCTGATATGCAACTCGCCTATTGTTTTGAATTCGTTATACCAACGAAACACGGTTGCCTTGGAAGGGCCTTCATCCATGAATGCCATTTGAAGTCTATCGTATGATTCATACCGAGGCAAGTATATTTTGCCACGCAAAAGATTCTTTAAAAAACGACTACCTATCTATTTCCCGAAAGCTATCAGAAACAAAGGAAAGTTGCTATTTTAACAGACAGGAGTGTCTCCACGAGCGACAGAAAAGAATACATTGCAAGAGGAACAAAATAAAACCACTAAAAAGTTAAGAGGCCAAAGAAAAACATTGATAATAAAAGAAGTAACTAAGTGCTAATCCAAAAGTTAAGCTTAAAATTATTATGTCGAGTTTTTGTTGATTCCATTTTCTGTTTAATATTAATAGAAGATTACTTTAAGTTTCACAGTTATACCACAAAAAAACTTTAAATAAAAAGTTGATTGTAAAATTGAAGTTTCATTTCATGTCTAGTAAACATTGAACCCATAGTTTGGCTAGAATTTCTAACTGCTCAATTAACCCCATACCCTTGCTCAACTTACCTCACCTATGGGGTACATTGAGCATCTCTGACTTTCTTTCCTTAAATGGCTGTAGCTTTTAAATGCGATTTGTTAGAAATAAATTACTATGGATACTTTTGGAAAGGGATAAACTACTAATCCATCAGTATGCATAACAAGACATTAAGACTTATTGTTGAAGAGCTATGACCGTTGAAATGAAAAATTGCTCAACCAGCCCCACCCTACCCTACCTATTTTCACTTATAAATAATCATATTTTCAAAATAGATTATAACTGGTCAGACATCATACATAAAACTTTTTTTCGCAATACTTTCCGAGTGGTCTAGTATAATAACAATTTATTTTCATTTTAAATTTAGATTCTAGACTGCTATGGCAATATGCCAGTCTCACTGTTCCTAAAACTAAAATAAAAATCATTTAACCTAATAGGCTACATATTGACCTTGCAGCCTCACTCACTGGTTCGGCCAATATATTTTGGATGCTTCCCACATCTAACCTATTATACTTAAACTTATGGAATATACTTTGTCGTTGTCTCTTATTCTTGACACAATCCGTCAGCAAATGGTATACATTCTCTACTGTATGACAAAACTCACAATTTGAGGATTCACTTTTATTTCATACGCATGAGGTATATAAACTTTGCCGATGGATAATGTCTCGAAAGGAGTCTAAGCATTTTAACAATAAAAGAACGTGATGTTTTAACACTGTTGAAACACAGAACCCGAGTAGGCTCAGTCTGCGTGGTTTTTAGATATATCTGCAAAGTGTTTTTTCCATTCGTCATATACTATGACTTTATATTTGTGTAGTACTTCAGAATGGAAAGGGGTAACACAATCAATACCCTCAATCACAGCAAATTTTGCAAGTTGATCTGCCTACTCGTTGCCTCTTAAGTCTATGTGGGACGGAATCTATTGTAATCTCAGTTGCACATTGTTATTATTACATAAAATAATCTGATTTAAAATCGCGTAAGCTATCGATACACCTCTGTGTCCAGAGGCGCATCGAGTTAAATGAGACAGCTCACTTTTGCTGTCAGTAAAAATAACAAAGCGTTGCTAACCCTCACCTGATGCATGTGATATTGCCTCTAAGATAGCAACCAACTCTACAGACATGATTGAGACTCCAGAATTAATTGCAAACATACCAACAGCTTCATTCAAATTATCATAGAAAGCTGCCCCTTGCCCATTAACATACTCTGATCCATCTGTATGTATGTGATGCCACTCACAAAATTTTGTATCTACACCCTTGGCCAAAAGTATGGAGCACCCCATGTAGCCGTCCCACGGTCAGAAATAATCCTAGTTGGTACCCCAAAATCATGAAATATGCCTTCGAGAATTTTTATTACATTTTTAGTTTTTGTATCTGTAACTGGCCTAGCAAAGAGATACTTCGTAAATGCGTCAACTACGGTCAATATATAACTGTTACCATTTTTGCTGTGCACAATTGGTCCTAAATGGTCTAGGTGCAGTGTATGAAATGGTTTTGCAATTTTCTCAATTGGATACAATAACCCACTACGAGCTTTCGTCGCACTATCCTTATTATATGCGCAATCTATACATGCGGCTACATATTTCTTTACATAACGTCGTAATTTAGAAAACCAATACTGACTTTGAATTCGTTCTAGAGTCTTTGCATACCCAAAGTGACCTAAATCTTCACGGTTTGCCTTACAAATTTGCCACCTAGCATTTTTGGGAATAACTAAGCGCATATCATCTCTAACTTTCCTATGTAATGCATGATTTTTTTACAACATTATTTTTCCTAACTTCTAGGCAATCTTTATCTAGGTTTGGTTTTAGAATTTTAATAATACGCTGTAGTTCAGGATCTGCCATTTGTAGCGTAAGTATCCAATTCTCTGCAGAAATACTGAGGGTATTTACAGTGTTAGATATTGTATTATCTTGAGGATTTCTACTAAGTGCATCGGCGTGACTCATTCTACAACTGGGACGATATTGTATGTCAAAATTAAATTCACTAATTTGTAGCCACCAACGTGCAATGCGGGAAATTAAGTCTCTTTTAGTTAAAGTTGTTCTAAACGCATTGCAATCGGTGTACACGATAAATTTAAGGCCTAACAGGTAGGGTCGAAATTTCTTTAGTGAGCAGACCACCGCCAATGTTTCTAGCTCGTATGAATGTAAATGGCGTTCATCTGGGGTAGTCTGCCTACTGAAATAGGCTACAGGTTTTAGGACTCTGGGACTGGTTTGCCACTGCATCAATATTCCTCCCAATCCCAAGCAACTAGCATCAGTGTGCAACTCCGTTTCTAATTTGGGATCGTACAAAGCGAGCAAAGGGCGTTCTACCAACTTATTTTTTAGCGTCAAAAAAGAATTTTCTTCATCGTGCTCCCATTTTCAAGGCACATCCCTCCTGAGCAGATTAGTCAGAGGTCTGGCAATCTCACCAAATCCCATGACAAATCTGCGAAAGTAACTTGCTAACCCCAGAAATTGGCGCACCGCATGGATGTTGCCCGGGACCGGTAAGTTCCTGACAGCAGTTATTTTTCTTTCGCTGGGCTTGATGCCTTCTGCTGAAACTTCGTAACCTAAATATTCGATCGTTTTATCAAAGAAACTACACTTAGAAAGCTTCAAGGTAAGTCCAGCATCACGGAGTAACTCTAAGACCGGTTATATATTTGGTGCTAAATATTAGTTTGATATTGTTTTAGGATCAACTGACGAGGAAGTGAGCTTTAGCAAAAAGACTCTAATTACCTACTATAGGGAGGCAACTTCCAAAAAGGAGCAAGATAAAATGTCTTATTTGGAAAAAAAGTTCAGTGTGCTCTGAAAGTGAATGAACTTAAAGATAAAATAAAGGGGTCCCTAAGAATATTGGTGAGTGATTATAAGACAAAACTTCATCAAGCACACAGAAATTTTTCTCGGTGTGTTAACGCCAACTAAGGCTGGTTCGATACCTATATTACATTTCCTGTTGCGATTCAAACTCGAAAATTAAGTGGCAGCCTTGGTGGCCGACCTTATAAGAGCTTTGAAGAATGTACCGAACGTACAAAACGTAGAAAGACAGAAGATGTTCGGAAACAATTAGAACCTGAAGAACTGGCTTTTGCAGCCCAGGTAGAATATCGTGCCCGTGGTGATATCCATACATCAAAGACAATCAAACAAGTTACTCAAGCTGGTGCCAGTAGTAGTTTTATCGTTCCCAAAACACATGAGAGCCTTTCGGCAGACAAAGCGTTGTCATTGGTGATTGAAGGACAATTGTCTAAATTTCAGTACAACACTTTGCGAACTTCAGCAATGGAGATGAACTGCAATCTGTATCCTAATTATGAGACTATAACTGAAGCAAAAAAGAAGTGTTACCCTGAAGGTATTTTTTGCACCGAAATGAGTGCTGAAGTTCCTCTTCAAAATTTAATGGACCACACTACAAAGAGGTTATTTTTGTCTTTTAAGGAAGTCATACAATCACTTACAAAGGATCAGTTACAAAATCTTCGCCTGATATCAAAATGGGGGTGTGATGGATCGGGCTGCCATTCCGAGTATAAACAGAGATTTGAAAATGTCCAACAGTCTGATTCAAATATGCTAATTACTTCTATTGTGCCAGTTCAACTTGTGTGTGATCATGGAAAAACGGTGCTCATCTGGCAAAATCCTCGCCCCTCCTCACCAAGGTATTGCAGTCCGTTGAAATTAGAGATGGCACATGAGACTGCAGAACTATCAAGATTTGTAGCTCAAAGTGTTCAATCCGAGATTGACGTTTTGTCACCAACAATAGTTTTAATGGAGGAAGAATATGTAGTTAAACACAAGTTAATAATGACCATGGTTGATGGGAAGATGATAAACGCCTTAACTGACACGAAATCTGCCATGCGTTGCTATATTTGTAAAGTCACCTCGAAAGACTTTAACAGGATAAAATTTTGCATGTCAAAGACGATCCCTGAAGAAAACCTTCATTATGGTGTTTCATCGCTACATGCTCGGATAAGGTTCGCGGAGTTCATACTGCATCTAGGCTACAAATTAAAAGTTGCAAATGGCAAGCAAGAGACGCACACAGTCAATCCTTGGTAGCAGCTGAAAAGCGCCGCATACAAACAGAATTTTGGCAAAAACTTGGGTTACATGTTGACAAACCGAGACAGAGCGCAGGTACATCGACTGATGGTAATACTGCAGGTGCCATTTTTCAGCATGCAGAAGAAGTTGCTGAAATAATAGGGGTTAATCTTCGGCTCATAAATCGACTGCATACCATTTTAAAAGTAATGTCTAGTGGTTACAAAATCAAGGCGGTCAAATGCAAGGCGTTTTGCACTAAAACAGCTTCTTTTTTTGTGATGAATTATCCATGGTATTATATGTTAACAACACTTCACAAGTTACTTATCCATGGATCAAATATATTAGTGAATTCTGAAATAGCTATGAGCTAATGAGCGAAGATACACAAGAAAGTCTAAATAAAGATGTGCGAAAGAACAGAGAGCGGTTTGCAAGAAAATTTTCAAGACAATTAGCCATGGAAGATACTTTTAACAGACTTATGGTGTCTTCCGATCCCTTTATGACTGGACTACGGAAACTAATCACAAAAAAATCTGTTTCTATGTGCCAAGACGTTTTAAATCTATTGGATGAACCAAATATTTCTGATTATGTACAATAAAAATGTCAAAAAATTATATATATGTGTTTTCCAATACATACCAACCCTTATGTGCCCATTTTCTAGAATAATCATGAATGTTTAGGTTTTGTCCGACTTTTATTGATTTTTCGCCTGTGTGCGTCGCGAACCCAACAATCTATTAATCATTTTCTGGAATACAGCTGGTCCATTCGCCAGTCCAAACGGCATACGTTTAAATTCATAATGTCCGTCTGGAGTGACGAACGCCGTAAGACGACGACTATTCTTATCCATTGGTATCTGGTAGTATCCAGATGCCAGATCCAGCGTAATGAAATACTGGTTACCACTCAAGTTAGAGAGCTGATCATCGATTAAGGGCAAGGGGTATTTGTCCTTAACAGTTTTGTTGTTAAGGGCCCTATAATCAACGCACAATCTAGATTCCCCGTTTTTCTTTTTTACAATCAGTATGGGACTAGCATAACTGAACTCTGATTCCTGTACAATGTCATTATGTACTAAATTATCAATAATCTCACTAACTTTCTGTCGTTCGTGATGGGATAGCCTATAGGATCTATACACTACAGGCGTTTTATCATGTAGTTCTATATTCATAGAAGTTTGATTCGTGCAACCTATCTCACTAAGCTCTTGAGCAAAACACTTCCTATATTTTTGCAGTAACTGATAGAGTTTCTCTAAAGTGAATTTATCAATGTCTTGTCCTATTTTGATATAGGGTTTATTAAGTGGTGTCAAATGCTTGTGATTTGTATCTGTGGATATGGATAAAGTTCTAGTTTCGGCCTATTGCCGAAACTAGAACTTTATTAGCCCTAGCTACAAGGGTATCTGCTTCGAATTTTAATGGACCTATCGAAGCTTCCTTCATGGTCTGGCGTGAAACTTCCCTCGCGTTGACCTGAAAGTGTTTTCGAGCACTTCATATTCTTTTTTTTTGTCATAAAATCCGCATGTATCTATAGAGTACTCAATTCTATAGCAAGCTCAAGATACTGCTTTATAATAAACCACCTACATGTTTCAAAAACAAATACCATACATATTTTACTCAATATCAGCTTACCTACATAGTTGCCCACCTACATGGCTAAATGATAACACACCTACATGGCTAAATGATAGCACACCTACATGGCTAAATAATAGCACACCTACATGGCTAAATAATGGCACACCTACATGGCTAAATATTAGCACACCTACATGGCTAAATGATAACACACCTACATGGCTAAATGATACCACACCTACATGGCTTGCTCAATTTCTAACAGAGAAATCATTCTTGTAGTTTCATAGTCTACTTCTAATGTATAACCTTAAAAACGTTTGTTAAGCTGTTACCAATTCTGTTTTTGAATTCTCTTTTCGTTTCTGTCCTATTTTAAAACTATAAGAATATTTCTTGTTGAATAATATTATGGGAAACGGTTACTTACGGTTTTGCTTTTGCCGAGACATCGAGGCTCGTGGTTTAAATCCCACTTCTGATATGTTAGAATAAAACACTCCTTTTACTAAACGATGGCTTTTTTCTATACTATACTGTAGACACACAATCACTGCCTATAATGATTATACAACTGCACTTCTCGGCTGCTCAACAACGGCTAAACCTAACTCCACTGACTATCTTAAAATTAAACATTACATCAAATGATGTTTCCCTCACTTCACCACAGAAATGACGGTGTTACGTCACATCCACCCTTTCAGTGTTGCAGTGTAGAAAAATACAATTACCACTAAAATTATTATTTTCTATTCTGTAAGTATTGCTACAATGAATAATTAAAACTGCTTATTATTTAAACTTAAATATAACAATAACAAATCGAAGTGATCATTAAATATTTTTATAACAGATCAAAGTGATCACAACAATTGTATAACCTAAGTAAATATAATTTACCGGACTAAGGAAGATTATAAATCATGGAATAAGTTATGTGATCATCTCCAAGACACGTATCCCTCTTCTTCAAGCAGCTATTCAATTCATGAATCGTCAATTTTGACTTAAGTAAATGATTTTGAGATTCGAATAAGGGTAGCAGATTGGCTACTACTCAATCTGGTGCTAAGGAGCACAGAAGTTCTTCACTTTTATTAGTGGGCAAATATAATTTATTAGAGCAGCGACCCTTCAACCAGCCCATGCGGTGCCATCGGTTACAGATGTAGCATCATTGATCTCGTTACAAAACTTTTCCAATTTCGTGACTTTGCTTGACTAATAAGTTTATTGTGTGGTGTGCGTGCGTGTTTACTTCGGGGATGTGTACAGAGATAAATGAAAATATAATTTCACCAACTGTTAATTTATTATACTTCACATTAATGCAAGGTCAAATAAGATATTACTTAAATGCGCGTGCGGTCTTAGTGCGGGGCTCGGAACAAATGTACGTCTCAGCTTTGGTTCACGTGAACGTACAAGCGACAGACTAAACATATGCGTCAGCTTCACCTACACTATTTCCCCAATAAAAAAAATCAATTTTTCTTATAAAATATCATAAGTTTTATCATCTAAATACAAAAGTTATTAATAGCACGATGCGCGTGTATCATGTAGTTACTTACAGAGAATTACATAAACAAAGTTGTAACTTAATGCCGACCGTGCGATAAGCGTTCACCTACATGTCGTGAACAATGTCACTTACAATGCATACAGTTTTAACTCATATAATTACGACATGTTACAAAAAGGGGATGAGCAGCTTCATAATTAAGTACGTATTACAACTAGTATATCTTAGTACTACATCTTATTTGTGGTAGACGCCTACATTACATTTGACATTTGACACAATATTAAGGTTTATATTCAGCTGTCCTCTTTTGCGTTGTATGTGGCCGCATACAACACAAAATCTAACGAGTGTCACAATATAAACTTTAAGAGAAGATTTTTATATATCTAAGAAACTTAACAGACAAATCACAAATATTATTACATAATTTGCGGACAGCTATCTTGAGAAGCCGACTTTGAACTTCTTAGCTCATGCCGACCGATTCTCTAAAAATAATGAACACCCCTTAGGGCCCACAGTATCCGACATGGTGACGCCAGCGAAAATTACACATTCATACGATATAATCAGGCACTAAACAAATAGGTACGCTATTTTCACATGAATGCACGAGATTGGGGCGATCAGGTATCTAAGAATACAACATTATGAACGGAGTTTATCTGAGGTGATTGCACAGTTTCCACCTTAATACTAGGTAAGGCTGTTGCACTAACAATTAGTACCTTCCTCATCCACTTTCTTACACCCGTGGTACACTTTCACTTCAGAAAATAACTGAAGATCATCATCAACAGAAATATGATGATTATCATGACGATTCGTATTATATTCAATTTGTTGTCCACTTGAGTTATATTAGCCAAATTTTCGTTCCCTATAACGTTTTCCTTTGTATGAGTAGAACCCATTTTCTATTGATTTAATCACACCGTAACTGTGAACTAAATAAAATTATAAATTGGCAATATTGTATCCCTTTTAAACTACTTATAACATGTGCGATGACCTACAATGTAGCTATAACACAACAATATTAATTATTGCACGTACTTTAACAATTTTTTGCTTACTCGACCTGTTCTCGTTATATACTGGTCTTTATTACTGGGTTCGTTTGTTTGAAAAGTGAGATTTTTTTAAACCATTTCATAAACAGTATTTTTGTTACTAACTACATTTTTTGGTTGAAAATCCTCGTCCTTTAATAAATACGCTGGTTTCAAACGATATATAGAAACTTTAATTTGCCTATTGGGCAATTGTATACAAAATACCTTATCAGTTCTACTGATGACGTGATATGGTCCGTCGTATGGAGGTTGTAACGGTTTCCGTACTGCGTCATTTCTAATAAATACATCATCACTAGCTAACAAATCCTCGTGCACAAAAATTTTATGAGGCAACTTATTCCCTCTGTGCGAAGGCTTAAACCCATTGATTACGTCTCGTAATTTGTTTACATAACTGTGATCGTCACATGATTTAGCATTACTCACATCATAAAAATCACCAGGTAATTTTATGTTGCTACCATAAACATCTGTGCCGCGGTTACGCCTGTATGATACAGGCTGTATCCGACTTGATGGTCGTACGTAACTCTAACACGACGGTTGATAATTCGTCTACCCAGTTTTTATTGTCTAAACGAGCTTTCAACGCGGCTTTCAAAGATCTATGCGAACGTTTTACTGTTCCGTTATATTGAGGATGATACGGGGTGGTTCGGGATTTCTTTATTTACATTAACTACATAAGTTCGCTAAATAAATGACTCTCAAATTATCGTCCTTGATCACTTGTCTTACTGGACAACCAAAACGACTAATCCAACACTCATATAAATTTTTCGCATATTTCCGCAGTTATTTCTTTAATAGGAAATGTCTCAGGCCAACGCGTGAATCTATCTACAATTGTTAAACAATATCTATACCCGTCAGGTGAAGTTCGTATACAATGTCAATATGAATATGCTCAAAGAGCTTACTACTCTGAAATGTTACTAAATCAGATACTGTGTGTTTTTGTATTTTCGCTCGCTGACATCTAATACAAGTTTTAGCCCAATTGCCAACATCTTTATTCATGTCTGGCTAAAAATATTTTTCTGTAACTAACTTCCTACTAGCTCTAATACCTGGGTGTTTTGTATATAATTATGTACTGTATTATAAGCTACACGCTCATATTTTTCTGGTAAGTATAAGTTAATTTCTACGTATAAGGCACGTCCGCCTTAGACATTTCACATACTACATGTTTCTCGGTACCGGTTATACGCTATACCTAATATGTTATTATAAGTCTATACCTAATATGTTATTTAATAGGCAAATACACCTACGAGCCCCAGGTGGGCGCCTGGTGATCTGTCACACAGGGGACTCCCTAGTACGGACTCCAGTCTCTCACAAAGGATCCCTCTTCTTCTCCCTAGCCTTTATTATTCCCAAGTTACTTGGGGTCGGCTTTTCTAGTCTAACCGGATTTGACTGGATATCAGTTTTTACACAGAGCGGCTGCCACCTGACCTCCGCAACCCGAAGGCTAACGATACTCTAAGGCTAGACCAGTGTCAGGATATTATAGGGCACTGACTTCCCAATAACGACTGCCATAGATGTTCATGGCAGCCGGGACCGACGGCTTAACGTGCTCTCCGATCCCTATTACCACCTATTTATTGTTTATCTACTGTAAGATGCACTTGTACGTGAACCTTTGTGATGAGAGAAATAAAGTTTATTATTATTATTATACTCTTTATTTAAATATTTTAATATACTTTTATATTTTAAATATACATATATAAAAATACATTTAAAATATAAAATATATAGTACCCCACCGACATCAGGAACAGCGTCATTTATTATTATTATTATTAACCTGCTCACGATGACCAAGTTGTAACTGCAACTCCTGTAGCCAACGATATCGTACACTGCATCTCATTGATGGTATTTGCGTCCTAGACTTTCCTTAATCGCCAAATAATGGTGATAGAGTCCTGTATTAATTATGATTATCCAATCTATACGGACCCAAACTAATCAGCCACCATTCCACCTAGTTCAATCACCAAATACCTTTACTGACTGAAGAACTGAAAAGCTGGTACTATTCCTCCTTGCATTTCGATAGAGCGTGATGTTGCTCGGTTTATACGCTTCAATTGCAATTTGTTATTGTTATTTGAGCTACCTAGTAATTCTGAAAGCTGTTCCTCGCTTTCCTGCGCAGCAGCAAGTTCTGCGAAATCTATAGGCGTGGGACATGTTATTGTTGCAACTCAAGACAACGTATCCGCTACTATGTTTTCGTTCCCACTAATATGCCGAATGTCCGTACTAAATTTGCTAATAGACATAATTTGCCTAGTTCACCTTGAAGTTTCCCTATTTGTAACAGATTTAACAAATGCAACAGTTAAGGGCTTATGATCTGTGAAAATAATTAACTCTTGACCTTCAATAATATAACGAAAATGTACTATAGCTAAATAAATTGCCAAAAGTTCTCTATCATACGTACTATATTTCATTTAAGCTTCTGTTAACTTTTTCGATAAGTAACCTAATGCAATACAGTTGTATAGGCACAACTGTCTGATGCGTCTGTCATTAATAATAAAGGGGTATCTGCCGATGGATACGACAGCAAAACGGCATTTTTTCCAGCTGCATGGCTTGACACACTTATTCGCTTAATTCTTATATTTGTAGTGGTAAAAGCAAAGCCATAGCTATAGCCAATCTGGATCCTCAGAGGTTCTGCGTCTACGGGATCTCGAATTTGAGCGTGACCTGAACTTCTCGTTATTGTTTCGTTGTCCGTAACCTCTATAATTATTTCCCATGTCACGTACTATCTTGGCTAATTTATTGATCACCGCTATAATCAGGTCATCACGATTTGATGGTCCTGGTACTACACTGGCGATAACTGGCTGGCTTACCGTCGTCATGGTCTCCACTACCTTGACTGCGATGGCTGCTAATTTCTCCAGGTCACTTGCCTCTGTAGTTACTAAAACGCCTCGTACTGGTAATGGTAGATGGTTCTACCACATGACCTTCATTTTTAGCCCCTCCTGAGTGTCTCATCGTTGATACGATTTCTGGCCAAATCTTTCATTCGACGTAAGAACTGAGACGGTTTCTGGTTACCCAGTTCAATTTCTCCCATGAGTTTCTTCTCTTGACCCTCTTCCGATTCTTCGTAAATAAGAATTAATTTATTTTTCATGTCTCGTAATTATTAGTTTCTGGCGGGTCTAATAAAACATCGGTAACCTGTTATAGGGCAAAATTTTCATATGTGTCCAAATCTCCAGCACCCCGAACCCTGAGTTACTGGGAACACGTACGGTTCGACCATAAATAGACAACAAAAAATAAACTTACAGTCGAATTGAGAAAATCCTACTTTTTTTGAAGTCGGTTAAAAATATATAGTATTGTGGAATTTATAAAGTAGATATGATTTCAGATGTATTTTAAGTACAGCCCATGCAAGTTGATAATTATAGGATGATAATAACAAAACCATTACAAACTATTTTAAATATTTGTACAGGGACATACCAAATAAATGTATTACTCTCTCGTCAAATCCTTTCCTTTGTCTATGATTAAACACATTATGATATATGTAACTGAGTTGAATTTATTCGTAGACAGATATTCTTGGCTTATTCTTAATTTAATCCACAAATTAGTTAGTTTACAGTAAACATCATGTAAACAGGTACATTTATTTTTATTTTTATCGAAATACAGATACTTAGTAGATTTTTATAAACAACAATAATTGTTAAAACCGATATAATATCGCGAGGTCTCATTTCGGTGCGGACTACAAACATTATAACTAAGTTATCTATCTAGATCTCAATAATATCAATTAACTTTGTATCCTTGGTAATTGTCATGATATATGTGACTGCTGAGCTTTTGGGTTCAATTCGCAGGTAGGACAAAGTGTTATTTGGTATTTCTGTCTAGAAATATAGTAGTAGCAGAGTCTGGAACTTAGCCCGATAAACAGCAGTAGGTGCGGGCCCTATAACTTGGAACGTAAAACCACATATTGCGAAATATGGGTGTAATACATTTACAACAATACTACAATCTGCCTACACTTTCGGTGATATAGACGTGAGACTATACATATGTATATGTATAGTCTGTGTATTTTATTTGTGGGCGTTTTGGCACTTATTTTCGCTGGCATGTTAGGTCTGTTTATTCAAAGTCTATGATGAAAACAAATTATTGCACGTTTTAATTGAAATTGAAAGAAAAATAAGTTATCGATAAAATTTGGTTACATTACTATTTGAGTAGCGACATGTCAACCGTGTTTATTTTTAAATACCACCCTTATTGTTATAGTTATAGAGTTCAGAAGTTTTAAATTGTGATTAATGGCATTCAGCGTTGACGAGCAATACTTGGTGACAAAATAATGAACCCTTAATTAATTTAGCCAATATAAAATGCAGTGTCAATCAATAAAATAAGGTTTAATTTCATGTAAATAATTATACTCATTAATTCTTGTCGTAATTTTTGTTTGTCGCCATTCATAATCCTTGGATCACAGTTTGGGTAATATGTAAATATGTAAGTTTAGCGACGCTGCGCGCTGGTTCTTGAACAAATTTGTCCTTAAGCTACTTCCATTGTATTTTCTGTTCCGTGATTGCAGCCATGTAAACTCCTTTATTCTTTTGCCTACGGATGAAATTGAAGTTAAGCAAATTATCCGAAGCTTACGCAGAAATTCTGCTCTCGGATGAGATGCGATTCCTACTTATTTGTTACAGGAATGCTCAAGTACACTGGTACCAATTGTTACACATATATGTAATATCTCCATGGAAAAAGTATATTTCGCAAATCATTTAAACGGCTTATTGTATATCCCATCTATAATTGCGGGGACAGTTTTGCCTTCTCCGTCCAAAATCTTAGAGAGGCTTCTTAACAAACGTCTTAGAAACTTCTTAGACAATAACAATTTTATGGCACCAAATCAATTTGGATTTAGGGTTGGCAAAGCGACTGAGCATGCGGTGGCCTCATTGGTTGATGAAGTAGTTAACAACCTCGACAGCAGCCAGAGTACGGGTACGGGTATTTTCTCGACCTTACCAAGGCATTTGACACTGTCTCTGTTCCCCATCTTTTGTTAAGGAACTAAAAACCTGTGTCACTGACTTATCTGTATATCCCACAAAGCAATCGACCGCGAACGATTATTGCTAAATAAACTCGGCTGCTATGAGGACGATGTGGAGGCCACTGCTCTTAGACCACACGACTGCTTACCATCAGGCGGAGTGTGGCCATATTGACGAGCAAAATTAAAAAAAAAAAAAAAACAGTTTGTGTCTCCTTTGACCTTTGTCTATCTGTCGCCTTTAAATAAAACCATTTATGCAGAGACAAGAAAACTTGCCGGTGAGAAAAGTTATAAATATGTTTGGGCTCGCGACGGTCGCATATTGGTTCGCAAGGAAGACGGCGCTCACGTTATACACGTAAAAAGCCTACAAGCCATTGCTCAATTGTAAATCCCACCTCATTGAACTGTACCGTGAGTAAACATCTCAAATGCACAATGTATTACCAAAATCTAAGAGGAATGCGATCTAAGTTCAGCGACATATGCACAGGTATAAACATTAACCATTACGACATAATTATCGTGACAGAAACGTGGCTTAATGATAACTTCAACGACGGAGAGATCTTTAATCCCAACAACAATATCTGTAGAAGAGACAGGGCATTCAGTGAACTAGCAGGCAAAGAGGGATGTGGGGTTCTCATAGCTATATCTAAGGTATATGAGTCCATTCGAATGTCGCAATGGGAAACTTTCGCCAAAGACATCTGGGTATGTCTCAAGACAAATCATGGCAAGAAAATAAACATATGTGCAGTATCTTTATCACTGCTTGTACAGCATAAACTTGACATGTTTTTGGACTCTGTCACGAGAAATAACGAAACCACGAGTGAAGAAATCCTCTTAATTGGCGATTTTAACCTGAGCTTCATCGAATGAACGCAAGATGTAAGTAACTCGAGTTCTACATCTACTATATCATCTAACTATAACAATAACTTAGGCTATTCCCTAATTGATTTTATGTCATTGAACAATTTACATCAGTATAATTCTGCAAGAAACCGCAACAATAAAACATTGGATCTTGTAATCTCGCATATACATAGCACAAAGGTTAGGCTATCTGATTCTCCCACCTGTAAAATAGACAGTCATCATCCTCCTTTAGAAATAAACTTTGAACTTAACGTTCATGTAACATTAAAATAATTAAAACATCTTTGTTTAACTTTAGGGCAGCTGATAACAGACTAATTAATAATAAAATAAAATAAATAAACTGGAAGGAGTGTCTGGTATCATGCTCCGATGTTGATTGCATGACAAAAGTTCTATACAAACACGTTAAGAAAGCTATTAATACGAATATTCCAAAATTAAGACGTATTAATATTAACTTTCCCCCCTCGTACTCTTAAACTCTAGACAAAATACTCAACGAAAAGGAAAATCTGAGGATAGGTTTTAAAAAATATGGCAGTCCGCGTGACGAGATTGAATATAGAATGCTTGACGACAGGGCTCGGTCATTCATGAGAGACTGTTACAAGAAATACGTTCAAACTATTGAAAACCATATCTACTTAAAACCGAAAGCATTCTGGTCTTTCGTTAAAACCAAAAGTGCCAAATTCAGCTCTTTACCGTCTGAAATCAGATTGAACGATACAACTACCTAACCTCGACAGGTGACAAAATCTGTAAAATTTTTGCCATTCATTTCTCTCCACTTTCTCAACCAGCAGTAATACAATTCCACCTTTAAACGCAAGCTCGTGTTTATTTCCACAAGGCACACTAAGCAAAATTACTGTCACTAAAAAGGAAGTCCTGAAACTAATGTCTACTCTCAATGTGACGAAGAGCACAGGACCAGATGAGATACCCCCACTATTTATTAGAAAATGCGCCAAAAATCTATTTTTCCCGTAACATTAATATTTAATAAATCACTCGAAACCTCTATCTTGCCAACCGTATGGAAAAAAGCTAACGTTACGATTATTCACAAAAAAGGAGACAGCTCGGATGCAAAAAATTACCGTCCTATCTTACTCTTATTCATATTCCTAAAACTGTTTGAAGTGCTGGTGTGTCCGATTTTGACATCTTATGTTAAACCACAACTCTCCCTACAACAACATGGCTTTCTTAGTGATAGATCCTCTGTCACGAATCTGGTATCATGCGTAGATGATCTGTCACTGTCTATTGATGCCGGCCACCATATCGACTCTCTCTATACCGATTTTAGCACTGCCTTCGATAAGGTGGACCATGAAATTCTATTGCAAAAACTAGAAGTACACGGAATTCATGGACAACTGCTGAAGTGGTTTAGATCGTATCATAGTGGGCGAAAACAAAGCGTAGTAGTGAATGGTTACCATTCACCGGAATATAATGTCACTTCAAAGTGCCCCAAGGATCACGCTCTCATCCGATTCTTTTTATTGTATTCGTGAATGATGTGGTACATTGTATGAAACATAGGCGATGCTTCCTATTGGCTGATGTCCTAAAAATCTATCATCAAATTAGGTCACGAGAGGATCACCCTACTTCAATCCGATCTAGACTCGTTACGCAGATGGTGTATAACTAACAGCATGGTCCTTAATGCATCAAAATGTTGCCACATTAAATTTACTAGAAAAAACTGGGACTATCCTAGCAGAAGTGGAAAACATACGGGACTTAGGAGTCGAAATAAGCAGCGATCTCTCATTTAGATCACATATAGATAACATAATTAAAAAAGGCAATAGAATGGTAGGATTTATTAGCAGAGTGGGTAAAGCGTTTAGGGGAACTCAGGCATTGAAAGTGCTCTAGATGATAGATGATAGATATATGATGACTAGATATTACTCCAAAACGTGTTCGTAACATCGGCATCCGATTGTCCCACATCTGTCACACATTGATCTGGCCGTTCCCAGGTTCTATAGACTCACCTTTGGTCCCTTTGAAACGTGCGGTTGATGACATACCGGACCACGCATTTTTTTGTATCTGCGCAGGCGATTTGCCCATGCATATACTTTCTGCTTCAGGAAGTCAATGCGCTCTGTGACCTGAGACATGTAGTCATGAGGACTGATCCTAGTCCCCAAATAGGCCTGGCTCATGTAGCGCATCACCCTGGGCCGTGTATTTCCCTCCCTAAAGCAGATCAGCTTATCGATAAGTGTCCTTGCCTCAGCAATACGCCACTCAATCCTGCACTGCCAGGCCGGGGCAACAGATGTTTATCGCATGGCAGGGACATGTGTGGGTAACTTGATGCCCGCTATACGACTTGTCGCCACAGCAGCACAGTACAGGATCGAATGAGTATCGCCGAGATTCTCACTATTATCTAAATAACTAGATAACAGCGAGTCCAAGCCACTCACCAATGCCATATTTTTTCTATGCATAGGCAACCGAGGCAGACGGGGCCGAATCGTAAATTGCATGTACCGGAATTCCTGAATTATTATTATTATTATTATTTGTAAACTGTCTCCGATACTTTAAATTAGATAAACTTGTTGATTCTACAAATTCCCATGCGCTTTCTTTTTTATTAAAATCAATTAATCTTTTGTATTTAATTTTGATAATATCTTTAATATTTTCCTGTCGCAACAATTTAGCTAATGGCATTTGTTTTGGTAAGGGCTCAAGAGATGTCAAACAAACCTAAAAATATACCTCTTATTTATCCATAAAAGTATTTGTCATTACGTGATCTGTGTTACCTTGCTCAGTTGTAGAATAACTTCTTATCACCTGCTTTTTCTTCCTACGTGTCACAGTAATAAAATGTGTGAAGTGAAGAGGTTCACTGCTTTAACCACTTTTATCGCAGGCTCTTTTTTTGTTTCGTAAAATATCAATATTGCACTTTTTAATTGTTATCTCAAGCTCTTCTCCGCAGTTACTAATATAATGCCTTATCTATGGTTACTAATACATTTCACACCCCTAACTCTACTATTAGATCAATCGGTTCCATCATCTTCGCTATTATCACTCATTTTAATAATTATGAAAATGGTAGGTAGCGTAACAAAACTTTAAAAGACTACGCGGTCACCGGTACTTCCGTTCGCAACACCACTCGCGCATAACTGGATATAAAATCTTATTTTGTTTAATATATAAAAATATAAAGTTCCTAGTACTTAATTTCTATATAAAAAGAATACTCGAGAGAGCTCCGCTTCGCGGTTTCCTATTTCAGAATGGTTTAAAAAAGAACTTGAACGTTAGCCTTCAGCGCCAATCTATTAAAATCGACCGCTCCTAGTCGGGGTGTCAACCCTAATGAAGATATCGATATATATATTAAACGATAAGTCAAGCGATTTTATACAAATTTTTGGTCAAAAGAACATTATATGCAATAATTTTATACGAATTAACTTTTCCTTTATATATCTCTAACTAAACTTCACCAACAATTAGTATATCTCACGTTTGTTACAGTTTGTGAAGAGCTTATAAGTTTTAATATATACATTTATAATAATGATATATGAGACGCATACCAAATTAAATTTAATTCGTAGCTTCAAAAAGGATGTTTTGACTTCGCACACATAAACATCCTGAGCATGTCATCGGCGTAGCAGATGTTGTGCTCAGGATGTTATTTCGTTTTACATCATATACGAATATGCCAGGAATCGACGTTGGTTTTTATTTTAAAAAAATAGTAGTTTAGTATAGTAGTCTAGTATTTCTGAAGAATGCAATCCTGATATGATTTTAATAGTAAATAAAGTTAAATTTTGTTCTAGCTTTATTCTACAATTTCACTAGAATGTCGTGGTTGGGCTTCAGAGAGCACACTGAATTTTAATCTAGCAAGATTGAGTATAACATAGTAGATCTAGTATTTTGGTAAGACAGGCCGGGTTTTTCGGGTTATATTAAGTTACCACTATTGTTCGGGTTTGATAGTGACATTTTAGATTTTACAGAATAGCACAGCTGTATTTTATCACATTTCAAAGCTGATGGAGCTAAAGTAAATTTCAGTAGCTCAAACAGTATTTCGTTTGTGTTACCTAAATTGTGTTACCACATTCTGTTTGCAGCTGTATTTGCAATTACCTTTACAACGTTACTGAATGTAAATATTTCAGCTGACCTATTTACTATAGTAATATATAAAGTATATGTTGCTGCAGATTGCCTCGTTAAGGTGTTACAGGGTCTTTCTGTTGAAAACTCTTAGTAGTAACAAAAAGACAGAAACTACATTAGACTCGCTATCATATGTCGGTGTAACGTTAATTATACTTATGGTAATGCAACTCTGGAAGCGATATACTAAATATAGAATACTTTTTCATGTCTTTGTACCTATATAGTACTATTTCCGATGTTATATTATAATATACTAAATTAGATAAATTGAAATGCTGCCATTTATAAGGACAAGGATAATATTAAATAAGTAATAACTCGGTCAACGCTCGGTCCCCGGGGGCAAAACACAATGCTTTTTCACTCTCTCGATACCGGTTATAGAAGGATTAATAAAGATTATATTGGAAATAGGGTACACGGAACAACAATAATAGCTTATTTAATTTATCGTTGTCTATTATTATTGCATTTAAAAAGAGTTCGTTATTACTCGTAACAGTAATACTTTGGTATATGTGACGTTCTGTTCTGGAGGCTATATTTAGTCTATTCCGAAGTAATACTCGACTGAAAAATAAAAGAAATATAAATCTATAATTAGAATGTTCCTATCATGAACTAGCTTTTGCCCGCGACTTTGCTTGGTAACAGTACTTTTCTGAATAAAAGGTTATGTTCTTTTCTGAGGACGTGTATGTGAAATTTTACGACAATCAATCGAGTAATACGCGAAAGCTTAACAAATAATGATAATCGCATTTATGATGTTAGTTGGGCTGTTGAAACAATTAATTAATATAACTTGTTTGCAGGTACGAAACATAATTATTATGACGTATGCACGTAATATATACACCTCAATTATTCCAATTAAGTCGCATATGGATAGTATAATTAGTAGAGGCGGACACCTGCGTAATCTACTCAGGTATGGTTTAACATTCATAACACATGACCGTGCAGACAAGCGGTACAAATTGCACATCAGCTTATTTAAGGCGATATAATGAGAGTTGGCTTCAATCCTAGCTTCTGTCACGTGGTTTATTTCAAAATGCGGTTCCCTGAACCTGTTAATATAATTTTAATAAACTTAAACTTACTGGCAGTAAGCCTACAATTTCAAACCCGAATAATAAATTAAATGTGAAAGGACAATTCGAATTGTGCTATTTAGGTACAACCAAACCGTAACGCGTAAAAGAAGGTTGTTACTCAACGTATTTACGCTACCTATACTTCTTCTTTCTTCGCCATATTCCTTTAACATATACTGCAGAGTTAAAAAATATATATTTTATTAGGAAATGAGTTAATATTTTATTAGATTGTATTGACGCTTAATTTTATCAGTTTGCTATTCATTAATTAGCATATTGTATTTGGCGCCCGCTGGCACTATAGGTATGTTACTGTATGGTACGCGTACGCTATGTACGAGCCCCGAACATATATTCTCAATGGCCGGGAACTCACTGCATTATAATCGGGTATTTATAAAGAAAAAATGAATATTAGAGCTTGAGTTTCGTATACTGGTAATGATAAAATAAGTATCGTCATCATTATCGGTTGCATCTTTAAGCATCATCAGTTGCATCCTAAGCTTGCGTTTCAGTGTTCGAGGGTCTGCTATTATTGTTCTTTTAGATTGGTTGCATATCAGTTTTTAATAGGAATAATAATAATAATAAGCGTTTATTTGAATAACCATATTTCGATTTACAATTATGAACACTGTCTCTTAATTGAAATTAAACTACTATATACGGATTTTATCGCGTTTTTTATTTATCACTGTATTACAAAATTTTGAAAAAAAAAATGAATGAATGAATTACATACTACTAAATTTTGTAATACGAGTACAGTGATAAATAAACAACGCGATAAAATCCGTATATAGTAGTTTAATTTCAATGAATAACATTCGCGTAAACAGAAGACAATATACTGTCTCTTAAGCTAGGTTAATCTATGCTATAAGTAACAGTTACATTTGTATTGGGCATAGGTTACTTTAAATCGATTTGTACAGGGTTGTGTTAAATTTATAAATTTATAAACATTTATTTAAGAATAAAATATAATAATAAGTTTCATAGCAAAAGTTAATGTAGTAATGTAAGTATGTGTGTGTGGGTGTAAGTGTGAATGTGTGTGTGTTTGTGTGTGTGAACATATAATATTGTAACTGTTCGTTGTCTGAACACAGAAGATATTTAAGAGAAATGAAAATACGGCTGTTTATATAGAAAAGAAAGCACAACAAAAGTTATAAGCTAAAACAATTATTTGTACAAATTTTGTCTGTCTGTGTATCCACACACATTACGAAAAATCTTCTACACTATATTAAATATGGTTTTCACACTTGCGTACGTACGTATTGCTAAAAGTCTAACTTAAGATCTGATGCATGTTTCATCTTAATACGGCGCGGAGAAGTAGAGTATTATGTGTGTAGATCACCTAATCCTTACATTTAAACAATAATCATTTAGATAATTACCGACATTCAAATTACCCGCGTATGAAGGCGGAAAAAAGTTAGTGACAATACATACTTACATAGCCCCACATCTATATTCCCGTAGTCTTGTTATTATATATTTTGGCCAGCTAAAGTTTAAGGACGGCAATATAATAGTTCAAAGTTCGCCTGAAAATGACGCGGCTCTCCGCCATCAGAGTAGTTGGAAATTGTCAACACAATTCTATTATATGAATGCGGGCTAGCCGAAATGGTGTTCAGTGCCTGTCTTTAAATTATTCTGAAATGGCTCAGAATTATTTTATTTCAAGTTATTCTAGTTGATATATAAACAAATATTCCGCATAAATACGCTAAATACGTTTCCAGGAAGAGAAAGTTGAAAAAGCTCGGCTGCTATACATTTTCGTCGACAACTTCGTAAAACGAAAATGAATATCTTGCTTTCATTTTACACGTGTGAATGAAATATATACGTTTTTATTTGACATTCAAGTTTTTTTGTATTTTTATTATGTTACAATGTTCTGGTAATGTACCGTACATAAACATTAATGTCAAAGAGTTAATTTCCTTTTATCAGAATAAAAAGACTTACATTTTGACCTGGATGTTCCATTAGATACAAGCCCACTGTCTGGTAGACAAGCATGAGATCCGCCTAATGCTAAGCCGTAACCATAAGCCATGGACGCTTGCTGGAGAATCCTCAATAAAAGATATACATTTCTTTTAAAGAAATCTTTTATTAAGGATTATGAATGAAATCTTATGCCACGGAAGCAACGAGTCTTATATCTGAAATTATGGTTCAAGACTAATGTCAGATAATGGATAGCCCACGGTGATCTAAGATCAAACTATGAATCTTAGATAAGCGGGTAGACCGCTGTGAGCTAATATCAAACTTCGAATCAGCAAAAGACAACCGTGAGATAGAACTATAATTCGCGATGTTAGCAAATCTTAAATGATAAAAACCTATGACATTTATTAATGCATGAAAATGTTATGTGATTATGTGAATAAATATAACATCAATATATTTTTACCAATTATTAATATTCTGTTCTTTTCCTTTTTTTTTTACCCAGCGAAATGTGCGTATCTTATTCCCCATCGCCGGTTTTGGAGCGGGCGATGGGGATACGTCAGGATCCAGCCCCTAAGATGGATTTGGGCTAAACCGACTAAAACCACCGCTATGTTCCTCACACCTTTATGGCGAGGCCACGAGGATCACTCTCGCATTCGAATCGTGACCGTGCCAAAGGTTTCACCCACCGATGAACGTGGCGGGTCCCACACAACCATCACACATACAGGATGCATAAGACGAATTCACAAACACTTCCGATATCAAGAGACGTGCGCGGAACACGAACGCCGCCTACTCGGACCTGCGCTGATCGGGCGGTGGACGGCCCCAATGGGTCCACCACCCGCAGGCTTCTACTCAAGGTGGCTGGAGGTGGTCTCACGCCCTCCTGCGCCGGGCTCTGCGGTTAGGGAGAGAGATTGAACGTTCCCTCTCTTTCTCCACCGCCTCCTTCACTAACATCACCTCCTCACAGAAGGAGGTTACAGCATTCCAAGACCTCTCGCTCGAAACCATGGACAGAACCAAAGCCTCGAGTTAGAGGACAACCCTACCGACTGCTGCGTGCATAACACGGCGTTGCGTGGCCCAAGCAGGGCAACCTACCAATGTGTGCAACGCCGTGTCTTCGACAACGACGCGGCAGTCCCTGCAGTGATGACAACTGGGCGTCTCCTGTTTGCCTGTTCAACACAGGTACCGACCGAAACAACCGTGGTCGGTCAGCACCTGCGTCAGACGAAACGTGAGGGCGCCATGACGCCTCTCCAGACGCTCTCTAAGTACGGGTCTTACAGCCACGATTATGGCGTGCCCGGATTAATATTCTGTACGCCAAGTCAAGTTCAACTTTAACAACTTAACTTAACTTTCGGACAAATAAATATTATTTCATTTCATGACTCTCATCATTCAAATTTCTTTACAATTTTCAAAGGTAAATATATCTATCGTGTACATTGTACACGGGTGTGTTCAGCAAGGTTCATAGAATGTAACACATTATACTGTTGTACCTGAATACAATGCGGGTGCTGGGTGCTGTTGCATACTGAGCTACACTTCCATGAACATGTAAACAGTATCACTAGCAAAGATCCATGTTTACCTGGTATTGACACACACCTAAACCAAGATTTCAAGACTATGAGATTTCAATTGTTATGTGAGATCAATTCCCGAATATTGTTATTAGATATGAAGACTATCCTATGCGGTACATACATATTTCTCAGAAAACCCTTTCGAATCAGTTTTTACATCATTTGACATTTGCATATATTCGTTGATGTAATTTAACATTTTCGCGGACAGGATTGAATAACGTAGGATGCTCGATCCTCTCTTTGCCAGTTGGTCTGCAGCGTCATTGCCAGAAGAGTTGCTCTGGCTGCGTATGCACTGCAACATTACCCGATTTTTTGTTGCAATCCTTTGCAGCTCACGGTGACACTCCAGGATGAGTCCACTGTTAAAGCAGTTGCTTTTCAGAGCTTGTAGTACCGCGGCACTATCCGAGATAATGCATATCGACTCATCACTTATGCCCCTTGATGTAACCACTGTTGCAGCCCGGGTGACTCCAACACATTCTGCCTGGCAGATAGTGTTGAGGTTTTCCAGAGTTGTGGAGTAATTGATGTTTAGGTCGTGGGAGAAAACTCCAACTCTTTGACTCCGACTCAAATTATTCTACGTCATAGTTTAAGATTTTGATCCAGATCAACGTACGATAACGTTAAAAACAGAATATTATTTGCAGCAGGACGTTGATATCCGGTGAACTTTAAAGCAAAAATTCGATTCAATGTACCTTGTGTCACAACATATCGAAAACTCTAAGCTTTGCTGTGACGTAGTCTCAGGTTTTAACCATTTCAAAAAGTGCTCTTTATAATGTGCGGCAACACTACACACACTTGCACAACGTGTATATACGTCCTCCGCCTCCAGCGTCCCTACATTCAGTTCGACTGTGTCACGGTAGCGGGGTGCGCGTGTTCCATCGGCGCAATTGTGGTGAATCGTAATATTTGCAGACAAAGAAACATCGTAAGTATATATATTATGCTATTATTTTATAATTACTTGGTTGTATAACAATTCAGTTATAATTTTATAGTGTGAAATTGTTTCCCATGAGTTATTTTGTATGTTTTAGATAGATAAGCGTAAGAGAAATATAATGAGAATTTTTGAGGACTCTGGTGACTCAACCGTGGCTGATCTATTCCAGGATCGTGATGGTGGCTTTGGATCTGATAAAGATTTTGACCCACAAGAAGATACGTCTGGAAGTGAAAGTTCTCATATTAGTTACGGCCGGAAATCGTCACAAACTGGATTGAACTTTAAAACTGTCCTGGTGTATTTGAAATCTGCCACAATGAGGTAGTCCAAGAAGAGCGTAGGCGCTCAGGCGAGCTTCGATCTTCACCTCATAATTGTTTCGTCTCACTGAAACAACTTCTAATGAAGAAGATTGGGTACAAACATTAATATCTATACGTTGTGTCAGTCATAAGTCATATCAGTTGTATTATTAGCGACACAACGTATGCAAACGATGACGTGATAAAACGTTTCTGTCATATTGTCTTAAAAACATCTAATATCATGCAACACAATGTATCTAAACGGCAAATCTATTTGTATGGAAAATTATTGTGGTATTCTAGAACACAATTTTAACTGAGACTGTCCGCGAACATGTTAAGGGCTTATGATTTTAGATTTGCGTGTTTCGTATATATTAGCCATCGGAAACAGTATTTTTTCTGAATGAAACTTATGAAACTTATCCTATGTTCTTTAGCCCTGACTTAGTTAAGCCGTGAAGGCGTAACAAACAAACTCACACTCGCGTAAATGAAGGTTAGATTAGTAACAATACTTCTTATGGATGAAACCCTTTCTAAGATTAAAAAAGAAACATAGGCGAAATATTGCTAGCATCGTATCTGCTCAAATAATTAATGGAAACAGACAGACAGCTTTACTTGAAATTGAGTTAACCTTTTCAACGACCAGTTTGCTGTGGTAACCGTAACACATAATGGGCTTCCTTTGTCACAATAATTACAGTTAGACTTCACCACTTTACCGGACATGTTAAGCCTATTATAGCAATTGCAACGGAATAGACATTCTAGTGCATTTATTCGTTCATTGAAATTCTGCTTAATCACAAATTGTTAAAGTGCCTTGTTGCTGGATTTAAATTGTTAATAAATGTGATATTCTACTCGAAGCCCTTTAATGAAGAATGCAGTGTTCACTTCAAGAAGTAGACGCACTTACCCGTGAATTGTATTAAGTGAATGATTTTAATAAGTCTGTAGTGTCTTGTCTAGTTAAGAGAATAATAATAAAAATATAAATGACATAGTAGTAAGCATTATTCTGTATATGGTGTTCTGACCATACGAATCAGGCTCAGATGAATCAGGATTTTGCCTAGTCATACATAACTCATCATATGTACATACAGATTTCAGTAAGTATTGTAATTTTTCTACACGAATCTATAACTTAAAAGCATCACTTGAAACGCAGATTGAAGTAGTAAGACAAAACAATTAAAAATAAGGCAGTGTAATCAGAATGTCACCTGAACCAAGCACAGATGAATCAGATATTTACATTCGTAACACCGAGATCTAAGCTAACCAACCGCACACTACACCTTCTAGCTCGTCCGTTGCACGACTGGCCATAGATAAGACACTATATACTGAGTTACTACATCAAGCTTAAAATCTTTCGAAGAAACTATTATGTAACTGAATGTAAATGAGTAGCATCTACACGATGCATTAGTAAACTTTGTTTAGTTGCGTTTTGACCAGACTTTATATTGATAGATTCGGCTAACCAGCCTAATCTCTAAGCCTTAATCCTGGTGTTTGAGAAACTCTATAAATTGGTCAAACGTGTCGAATTCTTTAATGCTACACGTTGATTCTGCTCTGCCTTACACTTGGCTAAAAATATATTTGAGTAGGATGGGGTTTTGAGCCTTGTTAGCTAGATTGTAAGCATTTTGGCAGTTAAATATAAAGGAATTTAACTTTTCCCTTGTGCCATCGAAGGGTTTAATAAATTTTAAAAGAACGTTTAGTTCTATCTTCGCTTCCGACACAACGCGGGACGCGACACTTTTAGAGGCACTAGGCATATCCTCTTTAGACTCTTATTTGGAAGTCATGATAGTAACTAGTTACAAAACAAAACACAACACAAAATAAAATACAAAAGTAGCAGTAAAATAAAATTTATTATAGAACAATAGTTATAAAATAATAGAACGGAAATTACCTCCTTGACTAAATTAGTCAGTACAGAAATAATACACGGTGACTGTGAGCATATCAGTGCGCACTACGGATGTCGAGTATAAGGGTCAATCTCAAAACCGGGTGACTAATGTGTCACACTTGATTTATTTCTCACAGAATTCACTTTTACAGTTTTCTTTTATTAGTACATAGCATTGATAACTATTGTTTTAGGAGACGTATATACTAATTTCTATAAATGATAACGCGTATTTTATTTTTATTTTATTATTAAAAACTCCACTCCGTGCCTTGTCACAACTCCAAAATGTGAGCGTAAAATACATTGTGAATGGGTTTGTTTTTCGATATTATTGATTATTTTGATTAAATAGACCCTTTAGATATGTATGCTATATTTTGTGTAATTTTGAGATGGTTACGTATCAATATATTTTACAATTTTCAAGGTTGTCAGTTCTTAAAAGTTTTGAGCTGTTGTTCTTATATTTTGAGTATAGTCCTGTATATTTTGAGTAATTGAAAATTTCACGGTAAAGTGGAAAGCTTAAAAGTACTACTCCGTGGATTATTTAACTTAAGCAAAAAGTAATAATTTTTTAAGTAAGAGATTATTAATATTATGTAAAAATTTACGTTTTAGCATATTTTTATTTCATAATCGCTAATTTGAATCCATATTGGAAAACGATCGAAAGATGTTTAAAAATCTCCGCTCCATGATCTTCCACTTCATGGACAACCAATGTCTATGGTGTGGAAGTTTCCATGGTTCGGAATTGTTTCTGCATCGAATTAATTTTATATAATTAAAAAAAAAATTGAAATAATTCATGTTTTATAGCTTATTACCGCGACTCACTTTTATTTACTAACTTTTTACGTTTTGAATTCTATTGCAGGATCCATCATCAGAACAGATGATGATAATGAAACCGGTCATGGGGTCTTAAACGTAAAATATTAGTAAATAAAAGTGAGCTGTGTTTATTTAACTTTTTTATTTGTTATTTTACGTTTCGAGCTCTTTACCCACTTTTATTAACTTATTACTTTATTTAACCGCCTTGCAGGGTCCATTGTTAGAACAGTTGACGATGGGTGTAATATCGTGTCATGTATCATAATAGGTTTCAAAACGTTAAATAATAAGTAAATAAACATGAGCCACGTTAGTAAGACGTAAAATTTGTTCTTTTTAATTTAATAGTGTACGCGAAAGTCTTGGAAATCATTAACACAAGCATATCTATGACTTAAAGTATTTTTTATTAGTTATTGTTATAAGCCGTTACATTTTATCCTTCCATTAGGTTTGTGGAGTATTTGATTAGTAATCAATCCAAATGAAAAATGAAGACCGAAGAAGGTAAAAATGGGAATGTGAGTAAAGAAGAAGAGATAAAATAAAAGTAGATCCTGTGGCATATGAAGGTCTAAAGACTAAAAAACGAGAGGGGTGGAAGAAATGAAGAGTTCAAAAAAAGGTAAAAAGTATTGAAGATGTGACACCTAGAGAAAAGAGGATGCAAACATCAATCTGGAGAAAAATAAAAAAAAAAACAAGAAAAAACATAAGACTACAAAGTATAGCTATAGATAGATTGATAGAGAAAACCGAAGTTTAGTCCGTCCTATGCAGTCAACGCCACAAGAATCAACCTCGACATCATAAGCATCAGGTTCTGCAACGCCAATATCTTGCGATTCACATCAAAAAGTGACAGTGCTCTTTTCTGTTACTATTAGGCTGTTTTAAGCTTGGTTATTTACTTAGAAATAACGACAGCGCTGCCAGGACTGCTATATGAGCTGCGGCAGTCATCGCAGCAGCAGGACCACTAAGCCAGTAGTCACCTAATCAAATAGCCGTTAGCACGGCCTGCTGTATTCTCAGGAACAGGGCACTTGTAAAACGCGTAAGCTCGTATCGTATGGTGACGTAATATTCGTTTTAAACTTCCGCACAGTATGTTCCGATACTTTCACAAGGTATAACTGAATTCGTAAAGTCTGATTCGGAGACTTACTCGGGTAGGTAGGGGATTTCGTATCCCACCGCTGCCACCAAATATTATACGGGTTATTGAAGATTGGTTTTAAAAAAACTATTTTATACGCTAGAAAATAAGTACAATATATTGTCAAGAAATTGGCACACTTGATTTAGAAATAGATCAAAACAATTAAGAATGAGCCTAAGATTACCGACCTGTATTAAGAATGAGAATGAACTGATTCTCGAGCCCTAAATATTGACGTCTATTCTCAAAACTGCTGACATGGCAACGGAGCGTGTTGGATATAGTTCTCAGCCGAATCCCTCTGTTACAAGTGAATGCTCAAGTCTATCAGCACCTTAAGATCGTTGTTCCAGAGACTCATATTCGGCATTAATACAATATGACGATGCGCTGTAAAAATTCTACTGATTAAACTCGATCGATTGCTCTTACCACAATAGTACTCGCTATCAGCACCAACAATATTATATTTAGGCGATAACAGCGGTAGTGGGTGTACTTGGAATTACTATTAGTGATAAATAATAACTGACTTTCACTATCGATTAAAACCTTGAAGATAAATTTATTGACTAAAATTATCTAAAAACATTATTACACACACACACGTTGCGGAGTCATTGTGTTTTTTTTTTTTTTTTTTCTTTATTTGCACCCGCCATCGCAGGGTGTTGCGCAAACCTCCCCTAACATAATCAGGGACCTTATTTATTTATTCTGATTAAATTACAATGGTCTTATATATAGGTTTTGTCGATTTCATTATTTACCTATTTGTTTTGATGCATATTTTTTGCCTATACTATTATCTCTACCATGCAACTAAGCCATAGATGCTATACAATGGTATATTATTAATGGGATATTAATTACAATAAATAATTTAAAATTAATAATTAAATATACAATTTTCAATACCTTGCATGGTGTCATAACCACTCACACTACATGTGTGGTCATGGCAGCACGCATGGCAGACATAAAATAACATGAACAATACGGGTAAGATCAAATAATTTGGTAATTTACATTTGGTTAAAGTTAATAATTTATATATGAATAAGGGCCGTGTGAGTGCTGTCGAGAATATGCATAACATTATTGTGCTCATCATATAGTGTCTATTAAACTTGACTAGACGAAACGCCAAACCGGCTATTCGGAGGAAACTAAATTAGATGCCATATGTTTACTTCAAATCGAACATTTCATTGTAAATTTTATGAAAAATATACAAAATGCATTACGGTAAATTTAATTATAATTTAGCGGGAAATATATTTACAATATTTTGTATTTATAGTTCGAAACAGACATGTTTCTGCTATAAATAACAGTGTTTTGGGTACAATTTTGTAAAGGGTCTTCGTATATACATATATGTAATCACAATACTGCACACTAAACAGCACTGTCCTACACCCATACTATTTATTACATAATATATATAATATGAATTAAATATACTATAAAGATACAATAAATTATTATATGTAATATAATTAGACCAAAACAAAATTTTTAAAATTGTATCGTATATATATATTGCTGTATCCATAGCTTCCGTTGCTAGTAGTACATCCTTAGCAATATGCGACGGAAGAGCGTGCCAGTGCGTCCCACTTCGCCCTGACGGGGCATTCGTTGCTATATGCTGCGTGTGTGATGTTTGGCAGTCCCGCCTTTGTGCAGTTTCTACAGGTGGGCCCATTTCCGGCCAAGGCCTGTGGACACTCTGCCTTCAAGTGCTCGCCCCCGCAATGGTTGCAGAGGTCCGCACTCTCTTTGCAGAGCTTCCGCCCGTGGCCGAAAGCTAAGCACCTGGAGCACTGCACCAAGGGCGACTGATCTTCCACCTTTATCCGTTGGAGGTCCAGGTAAACCCTGCCGGCGGACGTGAGCCTCTGCCACATCGCGGGCGAGACCCGGAGGACGACGTGGGACTCATGCGGGTTCCTCGCCCTCCTCCGGTACCTCACCTCGATGCCGGCCTCGTCCGCCGACAGGTCCCCCAACAAGTTCTTATTTTGCTCTTTGAGAGCCGTTTGTATGTCCTCATCTGTATTATAGTTGAGGACATTTTTGAGGACCACCAGTGGCCTCTTGTTTGTTGCTGGTTTTACTTGGAGCGCTTCATCCTGTCTCAGCAGCTCCTCGGCTCTCCCTATCTCAAGTTTTGTGGCGCAGCTGAGGACGACTTTACCGTCCTTCACCTTCCTCAGTCTTTCAACTTGGACTCCGCTCTTCCTCGCATCTATATTCTTTCTAATTCTTTCGACGACCTCGCCGCTGGTGTCTGTCCCCGTGGTAGAAGAGATAATAACTGAGAAGGTACGTGGGGGCAGTGGAGTGGATGACGGTGGTGGCGGAGCAGGTGTCTGTGCAGGTGGCTGTGCAGGTAGCTGCGTGAGGACCTCGGCGTACGTCGGGATAATACCCTTCACCGCCGAGATCGTCTCGCCGACGTCCTTCGTGTAACTTCTCCACTCCTGCACGGTCCTTATCATTTCTCCGCTTGCGGCTCTAGCCTCCGCGGCTTGGTCCATGACGACCGTAGACCACTCCGCCATGACCTCCTCTATGCGCTCCATCGTACCCTCTTGAGCTTCCTCGACGCGTTTCGCTCCATCTTCCTTTATTTTCATTACCTCCATGATGCCTTTTAGGATGCCTACCGTTGTCGCCTGGTTGCGGTCGACGTCGCGAGACAGGTCAGAAACCGAACCCACGAGGAGCTTAGACTCCTCGCTGCTCCGGTCCATGGCCCGCGTCACCTCGCCAACCTCAACCAGTCTTACTACCTGTTGTGTTTGAGACGACCCTTGTGCATTTTTATGGACCTTCTCAATATGCTTTACTAGCCCGACGAGTCTGTCCAACATCGCGAAGGCTGCAGTCTTCAGCTCCGTTTTTAAGTTACGGGCTTCACTTAGCGTCTGTTTTGCCTTCGCGCTGTACGAACTAGCCTCGTCGAACCAGCATTTGAAATCACCTGACCCAGTGGCTGATGGTCTTTTATTTACTTTAATGCCTTGTGGGCTGACCATTGTGAGGTTTGCGTTTTAACGCGGATGTATAGAGTCCCAAAGAAAACCTAGACACAGTGTTGTAAAGACACTGGTACAAACTAAATATACTAATTAATATATACCGGGTGTAAAGGATCCGTGTATATAATTAAAGTAGATAGCAATAGCTATTCTACTTATATCTAACAGTAATATAATATCGGCAAAAGCCGGTCAATAATGCCGTCGGTTTTGTGTAGCCACAAATGTCGTTTGAACTAAGGTACCATACAATGATATATATTTATATATGTGTGTGTATATAATAAGCAAATAATTCTTCGCTGGTCGGCACGCAAAATGTCACGTTGTCAAAACAACAGTCAATTGCTGTGCCGGTTCAGCTGAAGAGGTGTGTCAGCAGTATATATATAATTTAGTCATAAACTGATACATAAATACGGTATATGAATATAGTATATAAGTGTTATATATAATTATTGTAATATATAAATGTAATATCTAGATATAGTATATAGATATTATGTAATACTACTGTGTCCTACGCTACATTATCAATCTGCAACCACTATCCCACTGGTCGGTTGCACAATAACAAAGTGATTAAGCACAACAACAAACCAATTAAGAGCCAACAAAATGCGAACAATGATGTCACAGTTCAGGCACAACATTGAAGTGAGTCAACGCGTCAATAAAACTATCTTCCTCCAATCAGAAATGATTGCCTCTGGCCAACAGAAGTATATACTAATAAAAACTTATGTTATAAGTTCCGAGACAATATTATATGATTATCTAGTCTAACTATGTCACAAAGAACAAGCAATACCATCTTAAACCAAAACCAGGTTACGAACCAAGCCGCGCCCCCCCGCCACCAGGAGCCGCACCACAGCTGTCGCGGTCAAACACAATAGACGTTAATAATGCACAATGCAACTTATATTAAAATCCACGCCAGCCACTCACCACCAATGCTACAAATTCTCTCCGACAAAACAGGCATAAGAGACTGATTTCCCAATGTCTTTATTCAATATAATTATTAAATTAAGATTTAAGTCGCGGCCACTCGTCGCCCGGGGTCACTGCCGCCACTCGGAGTCATTGTGTGTATAATGTAACGTCTCGTACCTACTGATTCGAACAATACAAAAAATCCGCCTCTGGTACTGCTCCATCACCGCTGCCTGGGTGTGGCGGGTGATGTACTGTGGTGTGTGTACATGGCGGGCGTCGATCCACCAATTACTTCCGTTTTCGCACAATACGAGTTGCCGATGCATCATTTTTGAAACCGCACCGATAATCCGTCCGTCTGTCCGTCCGACCCGTCGATACAGGAATCGCCGACGCAGCACTATTTGACTATTTACTACTATACTTTTAGAATATTTGCATTGAATAGGTTTCACCTATTGTAAAGCCGTCGACTGCATGGATGGCGTATTGTTTTAAGTGGTAACCTCACCATAGCCGCGCCGAGTATCGTGGGTTTGATCCCCACACAGGACAAAAATTTGTGTGTTCCACAAGTTGTTGTTCTGAGTCTGGGTAGCCTTTGTGTCCGTTGTTTGAATGTTTGTAAAGTCCATCGCGATAGGTACAGAAATTTATTTCTAGTGTGAGTTGTCTTTACAAAACAATAACAAACAACAATAAAGAAATGCCTAAATTCCCAAAAGCCTTATAATATAACAACAGCCCTGTATATACACTGTCTCAATGGATGGGCACAGGCCTCTTCTTAGTGTGAGAAGGATAAGGCCATAGTCTACCATGCTGGCCGAGAACGAATTGGCACACTTCAAATATCATCGAGAGCTTTATAGAGAACTTTCCAACATGCAGGTCTTCTCACGTTGTTTTTCTTCTGCGTTAAAGCGAGCGATAATTAACTATTTAATACGCACATAATTTCGAAAACTCAGAGATGCGAAATCGATCCACAAAAAAGTGGTGTAGGGCAGTGCCTTGTGCGAGTTGGATATGTCCTGATCATCAAATCGTACTATGTTTATAATGTAACGAAAATGATAAATAAATCATCCGAAACATATCTGTTGATGTCAAATATGCCAAAACTGTTAATTTTATTATTGATGATGAAAAGTTCCTAAGCTATGCTTAACCCTTAGAATTGTTTATTTTTGTAATTTTCTGTTTTATAATAGGTATATTTTCGAAATAATTCATTGCTTTCATTTTAATAATAATTTATTACTAAAATATTCCATTTTGATTTTTCTACTATAGTAGCGTAGGGCGCGTGTAGGTACTGTAGTGTTAAAACGTAATTTAAACTAGATGTCAAGAAAACAAAAACACAATCAACAAAGTTATTGTCATCTGAATATATTCAGTACCGGTCATAGTAGTGACGTTCATAATTGCATTGAAGGATATTCGAATACAATTGTACATATCGTGACCTGTCAGACCAGGTCTGGTCACGGAGGCAGCGTATGCATTAATGTATAAAGTTGTCAATACATTTATACAAGCATTTGTGCACAGGACTTAACGTATGACGCGGTTCGATGACCGTCTCAGGGCGTCGAGCATAGACGGGCGCCCTCTGATTTTAATATCCAGATCATGTCTGGAAAATAGTTCGTTACTGTATTTGTGTATCGATCTATTCCAGGGAGGGGTGAGAAAAGTAAAGAAAGAAAGGTCGCCAGGTTCGTCAGGGGCACGGCATGTTATAAGTGCAATGCCTCGTCGCGCTTCGTGTGGTGAATTTGACAAACAAAGTTTATACTTTAGTGAACTTTCGCTGTTTAATTTTGTTTTCCTGTTGCTGACGACGCAAATAGTCGTGTTATAATTTCAATCTGTGTATCTGTATGAAGTGTTGTGGCTCCTAAACGGATGAAATGATTTTGATGTTTTTGTTTGAAAGTGTCTTGATTGATAGACAGATTTAACAGATTTTCGGGAATCATAACTGAACAGTTATGATTCCCGAAAATCTGTTCAGCTGTTTTAAGATCATCAGCCTCTATCTAGTTAATAACAGGTATGTGAGTCCTTTCACAGGTCAGATCGATTCGAAATTTGACATCCTGTTACTGCAATGATATTGAAAGATCATGATAGGCCGACGTAATTTTTTCAGATAGGATATATCTTTTAATTGTATTACCTTTGAGAGCTGTTTGGCATCCATTCTAAGATGTTTATTTTCGATCGGACACTTAGCTAAAAATATGTTGTTAGAGTTTATACTTTCGTCGTTAATTGGCTAATTAGACTCTAATATTTTCAAATACTTTATGTTTATGTTCTTATACTGGTGATATAATATATTGATTGGAATTAATGTTTGCAAGCATGTTACTTACGAATAAGTTGACCAATTACAGTTACATTCACATCGATATATTTAGGGGCTATTTATGCGTTTTCATATAATTGTCATCAAAATTAAATGTCAATTGGAATTCCGACATCACGGATCTTTTTGCCCCTAGGGAGTAATATTTACCTTTGTCTTAGCCAACATGATCCTATACTGCTTTTAATTATGACTCATCTTTGTTTTCTCTATACTGTTTTTTATTTAGAATTGATTCCATTCCCTATGCGACCTGAGAGATATTGGCCCAGCCCATGTGTTAGGTATGTATGCTCAGTACTACCTACTGCATAGTACCTACTTAATGTTGTCGATAGACTTTGTATCTTTATTTGTAGTACAAGTAGTGTCAAAAACAGCAAGAAAACAGATGATATGAAGGCCATGAGGTATGGCTTATTTAAAACCTGGCAACCATTTTCTTTGAATAATCCTTGAGGCAGTGCACACTGTGGCGTATCCTTGATAGTATAGACTACACGGTTGGTGTAGTCGTGTAAGTGGGCGAGTCACCATTGATACTGCGCCAAGTGTAGTGAGTTTAAAATTCACACGAAACAAATATTTATGTGATCACATAGTTGTTCTTTGTGACGATTGTTTGAATGTTTGTTACGTCTCCCGCGTAACAGGGTAAGTTACCCTTAAAGTCGTTGTATTTAAATAGAATAGTATCATGTACAGATCCGATCGATGGCATTGGCCATATCTAAGCTAATGATTCATCTTCATTCTTGAAAACCCATCGGTGTGTGTAATAATCAAGGACCACCTGTAGAGTAAATGGTGTAGCAACCGAGCAAGCTGTAGGAGAGGATTGGGTTGCGTGTAGCTGAATTAATAACAAGGCATGCTTTGTATACATATATGTAATGTAATATATCACATTAAATCCATTTATAACTAAATATATTCTCAGAAATAATTTAACTACACATAAAATTGATACACCAAAGTATTTTCTGATATATTATCTTAATTCTGATTAATTCATGCGTTTCAATCAACACTGAGACGTAATTCAAAACATAATTGTACCTCTTCCCAAATAGGTAATATGTCTACCAGCATGTTATCAAATTAGGATCGTATTCCATTCATCCAATATCTATTTCTATACTTTAAAGATCAAAATTAAGTGCATACCATTTTTTTTTTTATATAGTTGGCAAACGAGCCTACGGATCGCCTAATGGTAAGCGATTACCGCCGCCCATGGACACCCGCACCACCAGAGGAGTGACAAATGCGTTGCCCGCCTTTTAAAAAGGAAGTTGAGTGCTCTGTCAATAACACTAAAATACAATAGTTATAGTTAATAACATTTAAACCGTCTAATGTGTGGGCTATTCATATTCAATTGCAGAAAAGAAATGTCATATTTAAAATATATGAAACGTTAATTGTATGTGCTTATATCTAAGAAATTGGATGAATGCAATACCTACTTAAAACTTTAATGTAAGTAACGTTAACAACTAAATTCATAACTCATTGCTAGCAGCCAGTAGCGAACGGCACAGTTTTGCTCCATACTTGTCTGCTAGACTAACCAATATAGCCTTTAAGAATGTTACATTTGAGTGAGTGTCTAAATAAAACTCATTGACTAGTTACTTGCCATTCGAATGAATGTAGTAGGTGTAGAGAGTGGTCGGGCGTAGGTATATCGGTAATGTGTTACTAGGATACATGGCACGGGGAGACCTTAGTCAATATCAATTGACAGAAAGATAAAAAGGTACATAAAATACTCGAAAAATAATTCGATACATTCAGGTCAAACCTGGTCGATATAATTTATAATAGGTAAATACAATGTATGACTCGCTACATATGTATGTGATTAGTATGATATAGATAGTTACCATTACTTCTTTCAACATTCATTTATATTATATAAGTTATATATCTTCCTCTATTCTAATCTCGGCTCAAAGATAGACTATATAGTTTTAGTATTTCGGCTATCAAATTTGGAAATCACAAACGCGTATTAAATATTTGTATTAAATGCAAATATAGGGCGAAGTATATTTTAGTTGATTTTAGTTTAAGGTCCAATAATTATGGCCAATTGAATTTCCTATCTAATTGAATTTACATGCTCCCAGTCATAAACTCTTAGTTCATTTGGATTACATCTTTAAATACATCTAATAAAATACAAAACAATTAAGTTCATATTGATGTCAAGCAAAGTGTAAATAATTGTAAAAGTCTAATTAAATACTTGGCCCATGATTTATACCTCAGAAAATTTGAATTCGTCACTGATACATTTAATTTAAAACCGATTGAAGGCAGTATCGTTGTGTTTCGGCCTCTATGTTCAAACCTTTTTGACTAACCACGATATTTATATTGAATGCATATTTAGTCTTATATTAATTTCATTGCGTTAAATATTTTTAAGCTGTAATTTTAAGAACACTACTGTTGAGTGACATCAATATAGATCACATACAATGCTATAGGTCGTCTACTTAATAAATAACCAAATACATATATTTCTTTTTTCTCTAGTAGCAGATAGTCGATATTACTTAGGAACAGTGTATCAACTCCTACGGTGAGGTTTCTGTGTTGTGTTTGTCTTCATATTATACAAGATTCATATTATAATAATTAGTAAATACTTATATCATATTGTATCAATAAACTTTTAGGAAATTGTACAAAGGTAAATTGTAGAAGATATGTAGGGGTGTAACTTGTATGGGTATATTCAAACATATGCCGCTATTTTCAAAGATAACTTGCCATTGATGTGTTTGCACGAGTATAATTTATAATTTGTTAAAATTATATATAGGTATGCCAATACCAAATATCTTAAACAAGCAAATACTTATTCGAATATAATTATGCTAAATTCGAATAACAAAGTATTGTAATACACAAGCAATTTATGTTATTTACAATGCAAGGAGACCATGGTCACTAACTAGACGAGAACCTGTACCACGATTGAAACGTGTGGCGACTATGGCATTAGGCAGAACTCTCGTGTGTGGTAACGGCAGTAGTCAACTCTCATAGAGCTAGTTGGGCTGGTAATAAATAGATATGCTATGTGGATTACGAGTATTCATTAACGTTAGTTTCTTGATATCAATTTGCAGTCAAAGCTCTATATTTCTTTAAGATACAATAATTAGGGTACAAGCGTTAAAATTCATCTAAACAATGAACAAGTTAACTTTAAAAATGTTCCGTCTTAAATACCTACTTACGAGTACTGTTAAATGGTGCAGAATAATTTTGTACACACAATAAAATTTTAATTTATTTAGGCCGAACCTATTTCATTATTAATTTGGATAAATTATTTACAATACAAAATTAATTATATAGAAATTTTGGAAAGGGACTTTTAGATTCTCAAGAATTGTTAGACGTACTAATTACCTTGCATTTATATGATGTATGTATTGATATACGTTACATATTAGGTAAACAATAAATTCGTTAGGTGTATAGTAGGTACACATTATATTATAGGTACGCATATCCTTCTTATCCATATACGATATAGCTGTGTTACATTCATAGGGTGCGAGTTCTATAACTCCACTTGTAATATTGTAATTGTTGTACCTACAAACAATGTCAGATAATAATATATTCTTTTCTTGACTAAGTTAAATAATGCGTCTTGTGTCCGAGAAATAAATTATGTTCTGAAACTTTATCTGATGTTTTAGTACCATCTTGACTACGATTAAATAGTGTAAAGGATCCAACGCCAGTTTTGAGACAAGAAGTATGCACGATCGAACCATAAATACTTAATTTACGTATACATTTATCTATGGACTAATTTGGTTATATCGGTTCCTTCTTTAAACCAGTTTTGCATTTGTCGTACGTGTATATAGATAAAAGGAAAAAGAGATGTAAGAGTACGATAATCGTTTGCCAGGTATGTATGAAGGCCAGGGCTAGCGCAGCTGCTCACGAGAATTAATCCTTTGGTTGGGGTTTCACCAGTTCACATTTGCCAGGGGTTGCAGGGGTGGGATCTTCAGAGAACATCGGGTTTTTCACTTCCATTTCGCCCGTCTGTGGATCCATAATACATAACATTTTATTAAATATATTCTGGTAAATGATTTTATTGATTTGTGATATATAATTTAAATTAGATACAAGATAGACCCGCAATAAGAATTCACATCACTTCAAAAAAGGACACTTCGCATATGCCATGAATTAACGATCAGTACCAAGATTGCTTGTAACACCGACTTTATACAAACTGGACGAATATAGTTAATAGTTATTATTATAGGAAGACTTTTAATTCACATCACAAGATGACTTGTTTAATTTTTCTGAAGTGCTAATGTGCGCGCGTGTCTAAGTGCTTCATAAAACGAGTATTTGCCAATTATCTAAATACTTTCAAAATTTATGTTCAATGTTCGTTGTAACAAAAAAAATAAATATACCCTACTGGTACATTTACTTTTCTTGCAGATGAAGGACAAACCGAATAAAGTGGTATGCGCCTACTTCGTGTCATATTAAAAGTTTGTGTAATGATAAAACCAAGATTATTATACATTATCTAAAAAATGTTTTCGTAGATAATCACTGAACACAACTCGTCGAACATTTGTTGGATGTTATAGTCGCTGAGATCTCCGTAAGTACAATCGACGCTATAGAAAAGGCTGTTCGGTGATGTCGTCAATTCCTAAAATTCAAACATGTTCACTGTAAACCCTTAATAGATATTTGTTAAAATGTATAACTCATAAAATGCTTCATAATACCTTTTTAATAAAAACTATGAACCGACTTTACAAAGACTAAAAAGAACGAAATAAAAATTATCTTTTCAGTCTTAACTAAGTTACGAATGGACGTTGGGTGCGGTCAGTCTATAGATGGGTGACCGCTTAGTCGTATTTCATCTGAGCGTCTCCGTGCTTCGTAGGACATGTAAAAAGTCGGTCCCGATTGTTGCCAAATTGACAGCAGTCGTTAAGCCACGTCAGAGGCCTATGGGCGGCTTGAACAACTCTTGACAACAGGTTGGCCGCTAACCACACGAAAAGAAGAAAGAGGCAAGTACCTAATTGAATTATCTTAGTTGTACGTTTGGTACCGACACCAAATTAGTTAAATTCCATTCAGAGCTTAATAAAAACTAAAAAGATCATTTTAATTTCTTTCTGTTTGTTGTTTTTGTAGTCGGTTAAAATTTTTGATGAAAATCTTATTACTTTAGAATATCTTGTGATATTTACCAAGGTAAAAGGGGTTACCTTGTGGTTTTCGTAAACTACTAATGCTGGTGACACGCACTTACCTTACCTATTGGTTAGTTTTTTAATTATAAAGACTCTCTGAAGTATCTTCGAACTCCAAGGTCAAATATCTATAAAATTTATATGGGACCATCGTGAAGCTATACTGAACCTAACGAACAATTAATAATTTAAATCGACTCATAAAAAAGACCTCGAAAATACCTTAAAAAAGATGTATACATACAGTCGAATTGACGACCTACTACTTCTTTGAAGACGGTTGAAAATAATAAACTATGGCTTGTGTGGCAAAGGGCCTCGATATCGGCAGTGTCGCTAGCGATAAGTAGAAATGTAGAAATATAATAATATTATCAAGGGACATTACCGTAGCGAATCCCGGGCACTCGTACACCGTGTAGTCACCCTCCTCATTTTCCTCCTCAGACTCAGGGTCGGACACAGAGCCGTTACGTTGTTCTATACCATTCCTGGAAATGTATTTTATTTTAAAATAACACTTTTAACATTTACCTAGGCTAAGAAATCAGTAGTGAGCGCACAAAGAAATAAATCATTTATAAAATGGCACACTATTCTGTCTTTCGAAGAGCACGTAAAAACGGCTTTCTGATCTGTATCCAGTTTAAATAAACACTATTTGAAATAGTGGCCTTGCCACAAATCAATGCAACCTAGCAGTATGCATTCATACTGCTGCATTTCGTTCGGTTAATGAAAGAACCGGTAGCCCAATCAAGCTCTCGGTCCTTTTCTTCCTCTACCCCCTTTCTCTCCCCCTTTTTCTCCACGGTAACTGTTTACCAGGCAGACAATATGTTTATTTGCCATGTATGATAGGTGACTTGGTTATATTGATATGGACATATTTTTGTGATGCCAAAAAACATAGCCAAGTATAGGCGGGAAAGTTCGCTTAACAACAGGTGGGTCGCTAGCAACAGAAGAAAAAGCCAACTCCAAAAAATACGGGCGTGATAATGTCAGCCTATGTTTATATTCAGCATATACAAAACAAACAAATATTGTTGATCTTAATTTCCATGCTAAAGGTTTTCCTTTGAAGCTATCATAACAATGTAGGACAATTGGCATGTAGTCGTACAATAAGTAAATATTGTTGCGTCAAAATCATTGCTTTTACAAGCTTTTTATATAGTTTCACCTGTCCCGATGTTTGTCATCAAATCTTGCAAATTAAATTTGATCCACTTCCCAGTTACCGATTGAGCTGAAATTTTGCATACATGTGTAAATCGCGTGACAATGCAAAATGATGATGACATGCTGCTGATCTGATGATGGAGCTGGAAGGAGGCCATGGGAACTTTGCAATGAAACGACACAACCTCATCGAGTTTGGGCTCGTTTGAATCGTCTTGACGAGTAGTTTGTCTTTCAATGGTAACCAGGGTCTGATGATGGAGCTGGAAGGAGGCCATGGGAACTTTGCAATGAAACGACACAACCTCATCGAGTTTCGGCTCGTTTGATTTGTCTTGACGATAACATTGGTTTTAGATGGTTACCAGGGTCTAATCTGATGATGGACCTGGAAGATGGCCATAGGAACTCAGTAAAGAAATGACGCAACCCCATCGAGTCTCGACTCGTTTGATTCGTCTTGACGAGTACTTTGGTTCTAAATGGTAACCAGGGTCTGATGATCAGGGATGGAAAAGATTTTTTAAATTTTATAAAATAATTCAAATTTTTTTAAACAAGTCTTTCTTTTTTTGTTTTCCTGAATTTTTCTTTTTAGTTTAGGCTATTAATTTCAAATGAAATAGACCTATATTAATTCATTTCTAGACTAGGTATTTTTAAATTCGCCATAGTAACCCCAATATTTATATTATTTTATATTTAAATAAGGGGAATACCCACTAGTCTATTGAATTACTTTCTTTCGACGGCCGACATAGGGACTTTCCTAGCGGGGACTTTACTGACGGGGAATTACCTATGAATTCTATAAATAAAAGTGCCTTTTTTCTAATGTTTCATTTCATTATTAATTCTGTGATTGATAACATCTTTATTAAAATGTCAACTTCAGGACGCAAAAAGCATGCAATTTGAAAACAATTCACATTGATTCCTCAAGAAAATAACACATTGAAGACCAATAGGGTGCGTTACAGAAAATTTAAGAAAGAACTAGTTGGACTTGTGAAAATAATGAAGGCACACTTCTAGCAATGTAGCACCACCGGTTCTATTGATGCAAATCTTGACGCGGTCGAGGACTTTGTGGTGGAGGAGCTGTTGTTGTTGAGTGATGCTGGTTCTTCTCGATCTTCAGATAATTCTTCTTCCACACCCACACCTGTTACTACTCTTCAATCTACAAATGCCAATACCAGCAGCAGTGTGAGCGTGAACATTTCAATGAAAAAATTTACTATTTCCACAAGTCAAGAAGGTAAGAAGAAAATGAATTTACAATTATCTCGTTATATGTTTGCTACCAACACGCCTTTTAACCACGTAGAACACCCACAGTTCCTGAAATTAATGGAAATTTTACGCCCAGGATATAAACCTCCAAACCGCAAACAAATTGCTGGTAATCTACTCGACAAAGTCTACAACTCGACTCAAGAAAGCATAAAAAATGAGTTGAAAAACAAAGTTGTCAATCTGTCAATTGATGGTTGGAGTAACGTTAGGCAGGACTCGATAATCTGTGTCTGTATCACAGATGTGTTGACAAACTCAACTCATTTAATTGATACAATAGATACAGGTGCCGAAAGCCAAACAGCCGACTACTTGGATAAAGTTAGTACTACGGCAATAAAACAATGTGAAACTTTCAACTGCACGGTGCGAAGCGTAGTGACAGAGAATGCAGCAAATATGAGTCGTATGAGACGAGATTTGGCTCAACAGGAAGAACTAGCTTTTCATAAGGATACTTACATACGGCTGTTCGTCACACCTGTTAAACCTTCTAGCGAAGGATTTTAACGCAGAAGACATTACTGAGAAAGTTAAATCGATAATGCGGTACTTCAAATACACTCACTTTGCATCTGTCAAATACAAAGAAGCTGGTGGAAAAGCAATTGTTATACCATAACAGATATGGTGGAACACAATGGTTGACTGTTTAAAAGTTTTTTTGGAAAATTGGTATATGATGTCAGACATATGCTTAAATAATGCAACTGCTATAGATTTGTCAATTTCATTGAAAGTAAATGACATGGCGCTGAAGCAACAAACCCAGGCTCTACAAAAGACTGAAAAATATTGCAGTTACACTTGATATCTCCCAGAGGACATCCTGCTGTATTGGCAAAGTGACTGAAGCATGGATAAAGCTTAAAAATATGTTTGAGGGTGAGAAGAGTACGACTGCGTGAGACCGAATATTCATTGGATGATTTAAGTAAGTTCTATGCCCGGCTTGAAATGGCAATATCTCTCCAGCTCATTTTGCAGCAAACTTACTACATCCTACTTCCTAGTACAGGGGCCAAAAACTCACCAGTGAAAATATATCTGAAGCTTTATCATTTATAGAAGTTAATCACAAAGAGGCAATATATTGTAAAATACAGGGCAATGACAGATCCCTTTCATAACTTTCTATTTGAAGGTCATGTAGTAAATCAGGTCGGTCCTCTCAAATAGTGGCTGTCATTAAAAAAACAAATTAATGACTAAAAAATGGACGCAGTGGCTAGCTTCACACCGCTGTAGCTGCAAGTGCTGGAATCGAAAGACTGTTTTCAACATTTGGATTTATTCATTCTGACGTACGAAATAAACTGGGTACCGAGAAAACTGCAAAACTTGTCACAGTTTTACCTAATACCTAAATAAGAAAAAGTAATTGTTGTCCTGTCATATTGTCTGACTCTCACTGACCTGACTGACACAATTTTGATTTTATAATAACTAGTTTATATTGTTTATTAATTGAAATTGTTATAATTATAACTTTGATTGATTTGAACTGAATATTATAAAGTATGTTTTAAAAATACGTGTTGCCTTATCCTATAAATGCGTGCACCAAATATTGTTTGTTAATTAATGATACTTTGATCTTTGTTTGATTGAATAAATTACTTGTCATAAAAGTAATATATTTTATGTAATTACAATGCCAAAAGAATTAAGTAGGTACAAAAAAAATTAAGTTAATAGCATAGACTCAACTGGTTTTATGTTAAGCTATTTTAGAGTCCTAAATATTAATTATATTTTCATTTATTTCCACTCATTCGCTATGAAAAATAGTTTTAAAGTTTGTTTTTTTCTTAATGTTTATACATTGTTTAAAACTTGTTTTAATCTTTGTTTTTAAACACGTGATAAAAAACACGGTTTTAATTCTAACTGTTTTAAACATTGATTTAAACGTGTCTTTTTAAACAACTTGTTTTAATCATGCCAGCCCTGCTGATGATGAAGCTGGAAGATGGCCATAGGAACTTAGTAATTAAACGACATAACCCCATCGAGTATGGGCTCGTTTGGTTCGTCTTGACGAGTACTTTGGTGCTAGATGGTAACCAGGGTAATGGGTAATGTCATTACGTGCTCCAATTTGACTTCAAAGAAATCTTGTAATATTGCCGCATTAAATAAAATGGATAGAATGATAAATGCTACAAATAGCTAACCAGTAATTACATAACTAATTGATATGTAAAGTTATTAAACTATAAAATAATACTACAAAGTTCAAATAAAATTAAAAGTTTTTTTTTAAAAACAAGCTTTTATTATGTTCTTGTTAATAAAAAGAACTAAAATTTAAAAACAATAATTTAAATCTCATAAGAAAAATATCAATGTATAGCGTGTTACATTGTGATGGAACATTAAAGAACATTTAGCATAAGTACACCTTAATTATTTTTCTTTTGCAATCACAACGCTTTTATTTATAAAAATTGGGTATGTGATAAAAACGCAAAGATTTATTACAAGGTGTCAAGTTTTAGAGTTCAATAAAATGTCTTATAGGTATGTACCTACTTACGATAGGATATTAGGATATTATTGTGACGTAGACGAATATGGTTAATTATCGTTATAATATTAATTATATTTTTCTTATCCGGTTTAAATTATTATTTTAAATTTTAGTTCTCTTTATTAACAAGAACGTAATAAAAGCTTGTTATTAAAAAGTTTTTTCGTTTATTTTTTTTACCTTTCCATTGCTATGATTTGTTGTTTCTGGTGTTGATAGTGGTACATGTGCGCCGAGTGAGCCAGTTTTCTATCGCCCGATGTATCAATGGTAGGTCCCGTCACTCCGTAAGCAGGATAGTCTACATCTGCAGCAGCTTTGGCTTTTTTTGAAAGTCTGTGGATTAGTGGTTGTCATAACAGAATTTATTAACTTCGTCTTCCTTGTAAAATTAATGTAGAGTATATACTTACGTGTACCATCCAAACGCGAAGCCAAATATAGCCATGGTGAGTGCTGTGCCGACAGCGGCGATGAGTGCTATGCCGTAGATGGAGTCCGCGGGGTCGGTCGTGGCCTCCAGCACGTGGTAGTGGCGCGGCTTGTCCGTGCTCTCGGACGCTTCGTGCGTGCTGGACGTCACACAGATCACTACATTATCCTCACACAACATGCTATAATAAATCCTAGGACTGGCACATCTTACGTGGCTGTGAACAGTGTCTCGTGCGAATTAATGTGTCGCTACCAAAATAAAACTACTCTACAAACAAATCTACGAAATAAACTTTGGTACATAAGTATATTATTTTAAAAAGCTAATCTATGTTCACTGCCATGCCTGCATCGGGTTCACATGCTATAGAGTAGATTCGAGCCAGCCAAAATAAGTGTAATATGCAATTCTACATGCTTGGTTAGTGAAAAGTAATAATTTACGGTCTTAATGACTCAGTATAATAAACATGATAATGTATGCGGAGTGTAAATGTTTGTAACAGGACGCAGTCGTGTATCCCATCTTTGAGGGAAACACTGTGATAGTCATTGTCACTTTATTGTGTAGCTCCACATTTTATAAATAACTGAAACGCTATACTTTATAAGCCACAGCAATGTAGACTTTTTAAATGTAAAAAGCATACAAGCTTTTATTTAAAAATAAACTAACAACTTCGCAACAGGACATCAATCATTATGACATATTGGCAATATTTATTTACACAAGCCGACGGAGTTTGGAAAGAATGAAAAGAAGAATGAGTAAAATATACCTAGTGTCGAGTTAACTTACCTCGACGACAAATTCATCAAACTCTTATTAATTATCATTTGTCATCATGTCCAAACATCTTGAAAATCGGAGTCTTTTTAAAACACTTAGGTAATAACCAGCCAGCTAAAATATAACACCTAGACATCTACTAGCTAAAAGACGGTTGATCAATATATGTAAATTTACATTCGCTTCAGAAGATTAAAACCGAATGAAATAACGTGTTGCGCACCTAAGTTTAGATTACTTCGAAGTTGATAGAACTTGTGGCTGTCGGTGCGGGCGCTAACGACATATTGACGCCGCGATCACGCTACATGTTGTTTGTAGTTTTTAGTGTTAGTTTTGTTAGATAAATATATTTTCTTTCTAATACTATACGATAATAAGTATAGCATAGTATGTGAACATTCGATAAGACGACTTTTATTATTTTATCGTCGTTTCTCGATACTGAGATTGGCTTGGTTCATGAATTTTAGTTATATCATATACTTCCAGTGAGCTATATTTTGTATAATTCGCATTGTTGGCTAATCATGAGCGCTCCAAGTGTCGGATGAACGAGATGTGCCACGTCTTTCTGTTCAGCGTGCGATACAAGAGTCATCAAACGTAAAGCACATTTAACTCTTTCCAACGCTGTATGCTAAATTCATTTCGTGAAATATAAATATTTAAGCTAGCGTTATTATTACAGTTGTTTACTGTCAGGCATGTTTAATTTTATAATGTAGCATTATATTAAAAACGTTGTATAATATACCAATAAACGTTGTAACATAATATATAACAATAGATAAAGCCTTTATGCCTTGAGGCATTAATTATGTTATTTTACTAGGTCCAATTGTCCATAATTTCAGTACTCGCAAGGCCTCATATGAAGCAAAGCTCAAAATACAAAACACTTTTAATTAATTTCAATGTTGCTATGAAATAATGTTGTCAATATACTACATACATGTTACACTCCGCATAATCATTTGAACTGAGAAATCTTCTACAGAAAATTTATCAGAAATACCAAATAGAGTTGGGTTTGTATGATTTGTAAACATGATGGTAAGTATATGCCAATTAGAAAAATAATATAATATGAAAATAAATAATAGAGGAGAATAATTTGGAAAATATGACACACGGTCAAACTCGGGACACGCGGTCCTAACGACGGTGATTTATATTGTAGTGCAACAATTACATTTGCACTGGTGTACACATTGCTATCGATTAATTTTGAAAAAGGAACACATAAGTGAATATTTGAATGCTGCTTTCAACAAAAGTGTCATTTCAATCACTTATAACAAATTTCAATTCCATGCGCAACTAAGGACTTTCAGGAGCTAAGGATTCGTCTAAGTGTTTATATGTATTTATTTTCACCTCGTCTCATCAGTCAGGTGATTTATTTTCAACCAGCGCAGGTTGGTTGGCAGTAAGGAGACAGGTATTCGGTAGTCCTTATTAGCCCTGGAATTAACACTATATTGTCGACTATGTAAGAGTAACCGACACTATGAGCCGCTGTACTCTACATTGCATATTCATGACCACTATTCCAAGTACTTACGATACTTCTACTTCACCAGTAACACTAAAATGCAAGAATAAGTAATTCTCGAAGATCTTCAATCGTCCATAAAAATAAATGCACATCGATAAATTAAATCAATTTCTACTTTATGTATAGGCGATGAATAAAATCTAGATGTCTTCTGTAAGATATAATTATACAAAATAAAATAGTAGTTATCATTCAAAAAACGAGAATATTAGTTTTATTTATACAGTGTAGCTATTCTACTAAAATGGAATAAAACATGTTTATTTTATTAACATTTGATAAGTCAAATGTTTATTTTATAGATAACTATAAATTAAAAATTTAAAAACACCCGTTGAGGGAGTTGTGAAAAAAAAAATGTAATTCGTCATTTTATGGTGGCGGCCATCTTGGATTTGCAATTTATCATAGTGTATAGTATTCTACTAGTCAAGCCCTTTCATTTGATACCCATATTGAGGGAGTTGTGAAAAATATGTAATCCGCCATTCTGTGGCGGCGGCCACTCCGCCACTCAACACTCACTCTCTCAAAACTCCCGACTAATTTACTTTTCAAATAAAAAAAACAAAATTGAAATCGGTTCGTCCGTTCGGGAACTACGATGCCACAGACAGACACACACACACACAGACACATCAAACTTATAACACCCCGTCGTTTTTGCGTCGGAGGTTAAAAACACGGAGGCAATATTGCAAAATAAAATTGTATTTCTTTATAAAAGAAGGCACAATTTCTTAGTAAGAGGTCTTTTGTGTCGCAATTAAATGAGACCACTACTTCACCGAGGTTACAATAAGCTTCGGTAAACAACGTTGAGAACCCCGTCAAGGCTCCGTTGGCTGCGGAATTGGAACTAATTAAAGCGCGACGTCTCCGGTGATGCTCAGTCTGCAATAGTTCGCTACTTATTGAAGTAGAAACCTTCAATAGTTTATTACTAAATGTTTGTCCTGCGAACTGAGTGTGCGGTGTGGCTTCAAAAGGCGTACGGTCTGGGCACTTTGAGCAAACAAATCATAACATTACTAGACTCGAATACACCGCTATTTGCAATAGTCAATATCAATACATTTTTGAGTGCTCAAGAAATTATGTAGGTATAAACATAATAATATGTAATGCATTTTAATAAATAGTTATTTTTATATAGTTATCTTCATTGAAAATGGAAAAGAAATTCAGTAGTCTAATATCTGAATCTAGCTTTTGGAGGGTGGATATACGTGTCTTTAGGTCAGTGCGCAAAAGATGTGATCCGCTTACTTTACGCCTTTCACACAAATCTCCGACATATTCACAATTTGACATGTTTATGAATATAAGCTAAGTGGAATATATGTGTCAAGAGATAAGACAATTTAATTTAAGTAATTGTATCATAGAAAATAGTGCCATAATTATAGGCGAGTCTCTTCTTCTCGTCTTTCGACCTATTGTTACAGCCTTGGCTTCGTCACAGCTAAATCACAGTGCCTCCCGCAGTCTCACAAAGTGGTTTTACGTGTTGATCCATTAACCGACTGATATTAAATTTCAAATAAGAAAATATAGCGACGCATTAAATTACATTTAACTTTAGTTAGTGAAATAATAATATAATAATTTCTGTTGCATATTCTATTAACACATACCTGTGTAATTACTGCTTGATTGATACAACTTAAACTTGACTAAGTTTACCAAATTGCGTGAGAACTAACCCGTTGTAAAGTAAACAAGGTATAATATATTATGACGCTTCAGTGACCGCATACGTAATCATAGGTCTTGCATGGATATCGTATTTCTTGGAAATCCAATTTCTAGTCGTAATATAATGTTTCGATTTTGTGATTGAGGTAAAATTCCATTTGCACCGTAATTAATAAATTAATAAATTCATCATTATTTTTTAATTGAATGTATGGAGAAATTGTGTCTACTTTTATATATTTCTACGACAGTTAGTTATTTATTTTTATACTTTATTAAATAAATATTATATATGTATGTAGATCATTGGTCGTTATCTACTTATCCTAGGTAAAACGCAAATAGGAAAGAGTGCAGCGCAGTATATTACCTCGTTACTACTAGTAGTTGTGAGATAATAATTACTTCGGCAGTCGCTTAGTGTACTTTCATACTTTATTTGTAACGAATTCTAGTCAATATCTATACGACCGATCATTAATTAATCTTTACCTACCTTTAATATGGCTTAAAATAAAAATGTATTCCAGTTGCAATGTCTAGGTTATAATTTGAACAGATCTCGATTTTTTTATATTTCATAATCATAATAATTGTGTCACTAAGTACTATCACATATGTTGCTACGAGTATATATCTGTAGCACCTGACTCATTTTTCGACAAACACCTCGAAATTATTGTAGTATGATTACATGTCTTGCAAGCTGAACTTAGTCGATCTTTATGTATACCCATCTTTTTGATATATTTTATTTTGGCAAATTGTCGCTATTTTCTTCTGTCCATGTATGTTCAAAATGTGTGTACTTCATTCCTATTTTACTATTGATGGCATACGGCATCTATAACTGATGGAATATTCAATCACAATGTTAGCTTAATGTACTGTAAAAATTCAAGGTAGGTACGAATGTAGCAGGGAGATAGCATTAATCAATTTACACATTTTCAGTGTAGCGTGCGTCCGTGTGTAGCGTCAGCGAAAATTTAATAATATTACGTGGCGGCGCCGTCGTTTTCAACATGACCAGGGTGATACGATGTGGAATATTGGGATCACACCCTGTATTTATTTAATGGCTGTATATAAATCGTACACGTAGTGATACAGTTATATTAAACAGACTGTAGTACGAGGCAAACTCAATTACCTGTACTACAAGTAATGCCGATCAATTATACTATTATTAGTTATTAGTATTGAAATAAATTGCAGATATTTAATGGGTGTCTTTAAAACTTGTTAAATAAATGCAATACTTTGCAAATACTGCTATTTATACTATATAATTGAAGGGTTGAAATATTTAAGAAACGTTACCTACGTCTTCTCTCCAAAAACCTCCGAAAAGAACTTTATGTGCTATTTCTGCGCACAATATGACAATAGGTCAAAAAATTTTAGTAGTAAAATTACTTATAAAAAACGACTGTTAAATATTTTTAAATATATGTATAAGTATTTTTATGCAATGGCTTCGTTTACACTGCTTAAAACATTATAGGGTCAATAACCAGGTAACAAATATATTTTTTAAAGTAGAAGTAAATAACTGTATCAGCGCTGAAATTGAACATATCAAGTTGAAAAATGGAAATAGGTAAAATATCCAAGCTCTAAAGACCGAATCACATAAATTTATAAAGCGGTATAAAATAATAAAATGGTTTGTGAATGAGAATAGGTATGGTGAATATAACAATATGCATTATATAATTAGCGTAATGTATAACAAGGATGCCGCAACACTAATCGCATATATACTGATTGATTGATCAAGGCATAATTTGTGATCGTACTGTCAAGTCACCTGACTGAGCAAGTTTGATTGATAGATATAGATTGACCTGTACTGTTCTGGGTAGAACGTGCCAAGAATGAATAATAACAAACTAGCTTTAAACTGAGGATACAGTTTGGTATAAATATCTTAAGTACCTACCTATATAGCTTCTTATTTAGTGTTTGTTGGATCCAGATTTCTGGCATTTTAGTAATTTGAAAATAAACTTACATAAAAAGAAAAGCTACCTACGACAAATGAATGATAGAAAAGAGACTGCAATAAGTATACGTTAATATTTTGTGTTATAAATGTACTCACAGTCCAGTCCTCAGTCGGTCAAGGTTTTCAGCGACGAGATTCTTAGTCCTGCCTAAGTTAGGATTCTGTCGAGTTTGTCGCGGCGGTGAAACTTCTATCGTTTTCGATTGACCACCCTCATGTGGACCGTCAGATTCTGTAACAATCCATTCTGATTACAATTAATCCTTTTATCCTTAACATATATATAATATAATAATATAATATATTCTACCACATACACACAACACCATCTAGCCCAAACTAAGCAGAGCTTGTACTATGGGTACTAGACAATGGATAAACATACATATACACCTTTTTCTTTTGTAAATACATACATATTATACATAGAAACACCCAGTCCAAGACAAACATCCATGTTCATGCACACAAATGTTTGGCTTGTGCGGGAATCGAACCCGCGACCTTAGGCGTGGCAGTCGGTTACACTTACCACTACGCCACCGAGGCCGACAAATATGAAATATATATTAACAAAAAATCTTACGTTGCGGTATAACTTTTTCTTCTGCATCGTAATAACCTTTATCGAGAGGAGTCATTGCAAACGTTTGTTTCTTTTCTCGTGCATCTATAGGTGTTGGCAATTTAAACTTCATTGGCTCATGTTGTATTGGTACATGATGTATTGGTTCATGTCGCAATGGTGCATTTCGAATTCGTTCATTTGGCATTGAGGCACGTAGAATAATGTTCCTAGGAGCTGGCAGGACCTGAACATCTTCGGCACCAGGGGAATCCTGAATGAAGCTCGGCAAGTCCCGTGGTCCAATAGGTCCGTCAAACGGTCGTGGTATGTACGGATCTTGAGACATCCATTGAGACAATTCCACGTCAAAAGGTGTTAACGTATCCTCTTCATCTTCCAATTGACTCAAACGATCTATCTCCTGTATCAAAATGTAGTATAGCAATATTAGTATCGCAAACCCTTTCAAAATGTCAAATCGATGTCGTGTATGGAATTAACATAATAGATCAGAAACAGACTAAAGAGAGACATACCACAGCAATTATTTTTTAAAATTTATAGAATCCCCGCCTTATAGCATGCATTTACATGTAAACTTCAACTGGCATTTTACATTCGATTGATTCACCGAAGGTACTTGACTATATATATTCGATGACTCTTGGTCTATCTTGTTTGTACTGGAGCCCAGAATTAACATTTTATCGATACACGTAGACAAGCCAAGTAACGTTGAATAAATTCGAAGCGTCATTCAACTGATTGAAATTGTAATAGGTAACATTAGCAATCGTTTGTATGACTCGCGTGCAACAACAAATCGTAGTTAGGTTTTTGAATATGAGATGAGTGAGATTGATACAGGGGTATTCGAAACTAGCTAGCTGCTGAATATATTAATATCAGCTATATATCAGATAAGCAAAATCGCAGCAAAACAACACTTCTCCCAGGTGTTATTTTGCTGCGATTTTGCACAGTACCAGTGTTAAAGGAAAAGAAAAAGTCTTTATAAGATTACAACTTAGTTAAAGTAGCCAAGTAGGCAATTTTTATAGTTACCAGTCAGCTGATAAAAATATGTAAAAGTTAGTACCTATTGTCTTTTAAATATTTCAGATATTTTCTATAGCATAATAAGCATGCGCGAACACAAACGTAGATCTGTGCTCATAGATACAATGTGTGAAAGTCATAATAATTGTCGTATTTGCACACTGTACCATAGGTGACTTTTTAGTTAAGTCTTTAGCTTATTTGTTTATAAGCTATCGCTCAGTTGAACGGTAAAGAAAAGTAATGTGCGATAACCTGTCTAAGAGTTATCCAAAAAGTTCTTGAAGATATATAATGTGAAGTCTGGCAACCTAATCTGTGCCAGCGCGGTTGACTGTTGCCTAACATTTCTGACAATAAGAAGGCCCAGTAGGACAGTTTATATATAAGGCTGATATTATATTGATTATTATTGTATAGTGTAACACGTACTATAAGTCAAAAGACGCATCATATGGTTTTACTCTGAAACTGCTGTTGGGCGTACATGTCAGCTGTTTCCAGTGCCACGACTTTCAACAATGACCCACCCACTCTCGTGTTACGTAGTAGGTACAGCTTATGTATGGCCGATGTCCAACCGAGTGAAAAGATAATGTTCGGAACTAAGTGAAATGTAAACGCCTAGATAGTCCTAGCATCTGGAGAAAACTGCGCTTTCGCCTTATCTAGAATATGTATATGTACTGGTATGGCTTTTGCCTGTATTTCCTGTAAGCTAGCAGTGCTTAAATTATATGTATAATAAGTTTGTTTACCAAATAATAAAAGTAAGAAAATCGGCCAATAAATATAACAACGCTACGTTATTAAATATGAAATTACATAACATTATGTAAATTATTATATTCTCATTAGGAACATAGACTTTGTTTGTCATAATATGTGTATAAATACTTTCATATAACGTTGAACAGTAAAATATTGTTATACTTACATATAAATATTGTTATATATAATATATATATATATATAGGTAAATATAATAAAATCTTAAAATAAATATATATTGTTGTGCTTATTGGTTCTAAAGATGTACATATTATTACATTAATTAAAATTTTAAATATCCAATATTAAAAAGAATAGTCTGATAATATAATACGAGTATGTAATTTGCATCAAACAACGCCAACGCCGCTTAACTCTATGAAAAATAGGGTTAATAAATGTTTTGTTTTAGGATGCCCAAGTTAATGGATCTTTAAAATAATGTGACCATTTTCAACATAATTATTCATTACTGATACTGATACCTTTAATTTAAATGATAATTTTAAGTAGCGTACAAATAACAGAGACGAATCTCTTTGAGAGAGTCTTGGCAGTTGATAAACAAAGCTTCAACTGTGCGCTGTTTAGCTCTTTTTATTTGCGAGCGATAGCCTTGGGATGCATTCGATCCGCTAATTCATCGTCACTCATTCATTCGCGACCGTTCGTTAGCCTTCACTTGGTCTGTATCCCGCTGAAGACAATGCGCGACCACAGCGATCTTAACAAGAGAACGTTGCACCTGGATCGGTTTATCACATTTATAGATTGGCCTGTTGTTTGGCTGTACCAAGCCTGACTGTGTGTGGTATTCTCTTAGCCGAGTTGTTAAAAATTGTCAGTGCACTAAGATCTCCAGATGTTATTAGAGATCTGGACAGCTAGCTCATAATGTTCAGAATATTTGCATCCATAGATCTATGAATATGTTGGATTTTTTAATACATTTTGGTAAGTTTATCGAACCTTATCGAAATTTTTACTCGAGATCTTGTTATAATATGCATGGACAAACATTGACGTTTAACTTTGTTGAGTTATGAAAACTCATACTTGGAAAGCTAAAGCTGTAAGAGATCCCGCCTAGAGCGTTGCTGGATCTTGCCGCTGCACCAAGTTACAGATTGTACAAAGTTTGTACGGTGAATAGATAATATTTTTCATTGAGAGCACTACCTACGCTACTCAATAGAGGATACGACTACACCCCATCTTGTTCCACAATGCTTGTCCACTTCAAAAATCATCATTGTTATTACTGCGCTTTCTATTTATTTAGACATTATTATTTAAATTAATTTAAGTTAGATGTATTATAATAATAATGTCCTCCAGAACGAATTTCGGCCTCAACGGCCAATCTTAACGGAGGCTGGCCATCTGCGCAGGGGATATTATAAGGCACAAGTATGTGCGCAAACACAAGTGCACTCTCGGCAAGCCGACATGACCGGTGAGAGATCAGGCGCAGAACCATCGACTTGACGTTCTTGCCGAGGCACCTATGTATGCTGTATTAATCAACCAGTTTGCCAATTAACCAGTAATTCGGTAATATGTTCCAAAAAATAAACTTTACTCATTTATCACAAATGCTTTCAACTATCAAGGATAAATTTCACAAAAAATATTTTTGACCTTTAGAATATTTTTGTTATTAATTTCCATACGCTGACAAAACATTCCTTGTAATTCTATCTGCTATGTTGTTTTTGCATTTTTACGGTTTCAGTACTAGGCGTATGAAATCAAATGCGAGTGCTTGCACTTTCACATGCAAATCAAATGTAGTACGCTCTGGGGAGCCATCGGGATTCTATTACTAAGCTTTTGTAAGTAATGTAGGAGACTAACAAATAATATAAAAAAACAGGGAGTTAAAATATTCAGCTTTATCGTAAGAATAATAATCGTACAAACTGGATACTTAGAGGTAATATAGTGTAAAGTCTTAAAAATAATAAGAAATAATAAAAATCGTTCTAGTGTGGAATATATTTTCGGTATTAACACCTAATTGTAGAAAATAAATATTCAATTACAAACTTAGGTACATATACATACATTCAATTAAATATATATTCCTCCAGGATTTGGTCTATCAGTGTACTAAGTTTTGTCTAAATCTGTTTAATGGTTTAAGTGTGCTTGAATTACTATTTTGTATCATCACAATCTTGGACATTTTAAACATTAGTAGGATTGGTAGAATGCCTTACCTGGACATTAACTACCGCGCAAAAAATACCAGCTATAATATATTATAATATTAGCCCTGTATGTAAATTGTTAGTGTGAGAAGGGTTCGATAATAGACTACCAAGTTGTCGCAGCGCGAGATGACAGATTTCATATATCTCCAAGAACATTATGAAGAGCTCTCAGAAATGCAGTTTTCCTCACAATATTTTCCATCGCCATTGAAGCTACCGACAATTAATGATTTCATACGCACATAACTTAGAAAAGTCAGAGATGCGTGCTTTGGGATCCACCTACAGACCTCTGTGTGATGGTCTAACAGTGTCCGATTAAACTTTCATTATAAACCTGGTGCGTCTAAAATATATTATATTTATTTGTTGGTGAATTAATTTCGCTCGACCGCTTGACTGACTAACGAAAGCTTAAACATAGACTAATTACATTTAAAAAATAAAATAAAATAATATATTATTTAAAATAATAAACGTTATCGTCGTTAACAGTCAGTGTATTTATAAAATCAAAGACAGCACATTCTTCACAATATCCGTTATTAAACATCTTCATACATAGGTATTTGACTTACACGCCGCCGATGTAAGCATCCACCAAGATATTTTATTAGAACCAAATCCCAAAGCGACCAATAGCAATGTAGTTAGTTAGCTACTGTCCATTTTATAACAATAAACCTATTTAAATTTAGATTGGGACGGAACCGATAGAGGTACTTCAAAAACATGATATTGTTGATGTGCCTGTCATACATATATAAACCAAACAAATCTTACACACGTAATTGCAATCCACTCATAAGTAAAAGATATTTGAATTTTAAAGTGCATTGATGCGTGAATAATGAATAGGCATGGGCGCAACTATATTTGGATATAAATTAAGTGATTTGTATATTAGAACTTCTTCCTTAAATTACTTAGAATGACTGATCAATTTTGAGACAGGTGATATTGTAGGCCAATCCATTGATTCAAACGCTGGAAATAAACTCCTGATAGTCCGTTCGTTTTAGAGTATCTTTCAAAATATATCTTGGAAGATTGTCCCAGATTAATCACATTTTAGATTTTGTGTTCAATTATTTACACACAATCTACACTTCTCATCAGGAAATCGAAACACCTTTCAAGTTTATGTTTTGTAAGGATTATCAGAAAAATGTGTATATTTAGGAATATAGTCAAATGTCGTTTAATAGTGAATAATATGAGGTTTTCAAATCCTAATGTTAACGTTCTAAATTCAAATTAAATTTTCATAGGTTTCGTATTTTGTTTAACGAGTCATTTTAACCCTTTATGGAGTATGAAGGAAATTGATAAAACAACACACGTACCTATATGAAAAAAATACTAAGGAACGTTTATTTAATAACTTGTATTCCCCCCTCGAGCTATTATTACTGCTTCGGCAGGATCTCTTGCACGAATTCGTCTCTTAAATTCATCCTATAGATGTTCAATCGGATTCATGTCCGGGCTTCTTGCTGGCCATTCCATAATGGAGATACTGACTTCGGTAACATAATCTCGTACGACGTTCGCGGTGTGAGCCCTAACATTATCGTGCATGAACATGAAACCGTTGCGAATGAAATGTGCATAGGGCGTCACGTGAGGCTCAAGACACTGTTCGATGTACCGATGACTGTTTAGTGCAGGCATACGTGGCCCAGACACAAAGACAAGCTCTGTCTTACTGTCGGCACTAATTTCTCCCCAAACCGTCCACGCCACCATAGCTGACCTTTTCTTCAATGCAGCATTGTGCAAAGCGTTCTCCATCTCTTCTGTAGACCTTGTTCCTTCCGTCGTTACTATACAGCATAATTTTACACTCATCAGAAAAGAGGACTTTGTTCCACTGGATGTATGACCAATTTAGGTGCTCACGTGCAAAATTAAGGCGCGCTCATCGATGATCTGCAGTTATTTTGGCCCATTTGCTGGCTTGTGCGGTACCAGTCCACGTTCCTTCAACCTTTTTCTATTTGTAGAGTCACTTACAGCCACCCTACGCACAACATGAAGCTGCTGCTGCAGTTGAAAAGCATTAAGGCGTCGATATTGTAAAGAAGTTGTTACAATAAATCGATCAGCTCGCTCAGAAGTGACCCGATTCCTGCCAGATCCTGAACGGCACGTGAACAAACCAGTCTTCCGATAGCGTTTGTAGAGAGTCTGTTCATAGAGATGAACATAGAGATGAACAGACGTCAGGCTTAGATGCAATCTTTCAGCCACAACACGCTGACTAAGTCCAGAATCCAGCAATGTCACCACTTGGGTGGCTTCTGCGGGCGAAGTATCCATATGTTGTAGAAAAAACTTTTTCAGACGTCCCAAAATTACAGTACACATACAGTACACAGAACACAGAACAAAAAGTTTTAAGATAAGCGCAAATTTTTAGTTTTCAAAGGTGAAATGTACTCCAACTCTAAACACACATTTGTCTCACAACAGTGAATCATTTCATTTATAGGATAAACAAAATAATTTAATTTTGAATTTAGAGTTTTTGCTTATCACTGTAATGGCCAAACTGCTAGCTATACAATCATGTGATTTTTTCATGGAATGAAAACCCTCTTGTGTTAAATTAGGACAGAAACCATAAAAACGGAAGTGTTTCGATTTTTCTGATGCGAAGTGTATATCTGCTGATGCAATTCGTAAGCCGACAGCCCAATAAATAGGTCAACACAATATCTACGCTGTCCGATACTCAAATAACTTTATTGAAATGGCGAATGATAGTTTGAATTTATTATTCTATTAAATTACAATTTCAACCCTGAACGCACCTGCCTATTGTTTGTTATTTGTGCACACAATGTAATTTACGTAACTAAAGCGCAGCACAAATTATTGATGATTATAGTGATGCTCATTCGTTGCTTCACCAATCATTTAAATTTGTGTGAATTGCGATCCACGGTTTCACCTGTGATATATTGAAAGCCTTCGCTATGCATTAAAATAATATTATAAATAAACTTGAGTATAGGTTATCATGTTATGGGATATCACAGTTTAATTTCTAGACTACTAGAAATTAAATTAAACTTTAACGAATATGTGCCATTGGAGAAAATATCGCGTCTTTCGTATGAAAATATCCTCTCTTATAGAAAGTATTTACGGCTGACCTGAAGTCGACAGAAGCCGACTAAAGCGTGCCCTTCACCATGAATGCCAATATTTTATAGCAGCACATAATATTTTTAAATCTGGAACAAATATTACTTGCTAGGTTTTGCCTTTTGATTCGTGCGTATCATTCCATTCTAATGATAAAGGTTAAAATTGTACTTCAGTAAATATTTGTTGGTAAATGACGCGGGAAAAGTAGGTAGCTAGTACTTAAATAAGGACCGTAAAGCTTAGTGACCCCTGAAACCTTTGAAAATATCACATCCAATACTCGTAATACTTTTTAAAGATTTGTTCCAATTACGTACAAATACACACTACACGTCTACAGTACGAAGGAGATATTATCATTAGAATTATATATATAATTAAATTTATAGTCCTTCAACATCTTAACAACTCTCACATAAGGTCTCGACCGGTTAAACTATTCAATACCATTTGTTAAAAAGTGTCAACACAAATATATTAAGTGAATGATTGTTATAATTACAAGCTTAACATAAGCATAAGTTAGTTCTTTATTTCATTCTACACAGTTATATTTTGGTAATGACCACAAACGGTGCCTGAAAGGATAAAAATACCTTTCAGAAATGATGGTATCAGATAATTGGCAGAATACATATAGATGTTTTTATAATTTGTTTTTTTATTATTAAACACTAATTGTGCTAATAGATAGACAGTCAAAAGTATGCTATGCTAATATAGCTTTTTAATATATATATTTTAACTTAAACAATGACATGATTAACATAATATATACACAAATTATTTACAAGTTAAATATAAACTAAGGACAAAAATAAAACAGCAAAATTAAAAAGCGTCATAATATTCCTCCGCATCGTCGTCAATTTTTTTATTAAATTATCTAAAAACCAAACAAACAAATACAATTGTCTAGACACAATGCTTTCATGAAACGGATAACCGGAATGATTAACTATTAATGAAGACTCACAGACACGATATCGATTTGAAACATTTTTATAACACACAAAATCGCCACTATCGCCACTAGGTAAAAATATAAAATGCAAAGAGAAAATTCTAGTTACTAGAAAACTTTTAATAAAGTCGGAGGCTCGGATCTAAGGAACGGCATTGAAAAGTGTAATATTTTCAATTTCTAGATTCAAGTTTAAGGTTTCAAATAAAAACGAGTTTTAATAAAGTGAGTGACCTTGTACTAGGAAAGTTTTGTACCCTACCTGTATTCTAAGTTCATAATCATTTTCAATCAAGCCACACACGAGTTATCACTTATAGACATCTAGTCTTGTACTTTAGTTTTCAGATAAACAAATAGTAAAAATATTAGATAAAAATAATTTGCATCAATTTATAGGTATACCTACTAGATGGATTTTAAGAAATAAAAACTTTCTTTATCGGATCTGTGACGTTTTGTTATTCTATAGGCGACGCTTTTTAGTGTTTAGTTGTACTAGTATACTGCTCGCCTTATACGGATACGCAACCTACGTATGCTTTCTTCGAAAGCTTTATAAGAGTGTTTTTATTTCATCATATCATATCTTCTTAAAAGTCTCTTAAATTTCTACTAAAAAATGGAATTTAACCCACGCTTTGAATGAGATTATTACAGCACGCGGTGCCTAAGAGGCAGGTCTACTCAACTTTACAACTTTAGTAAACAAATATCAGCTGGTAGGGTTGGCTGATTCAATTAGTATCAGCCAATCAAATCACTTGGCATAAGTTTGACATTGACACGTCGTTGATTAGTCGTTTAGAAACAGAGTGTAAGACACGTAAGGTTAAATTATTCCATAATTTTAATTTTAGCAATAAAATTAATTTACCTTTTTTAAATTATGTTGTGCATTGTATCTATTCTTCCCAAATTCCTTGTAAAAGGTGAATACTGACCTTGTTAAGCCACTCGTGTTCATCTGCAGAAGAGTCTTCGCGAAGATTGTCTTCATAGCCGAAGTAGTTAGGCAGAAGGAGTCTAGGCATAAGATAATTTCCTAGGTACCGTCGTGGTGTCTGAAATGGCGTGCGATGGGGTAGCTGCGACAACGCTGGCACCGTAGTTGGGCCTGCAACAACAGCTCATTAATATCCTGCATTACCTACGCTGATTCAATTACAGTGTAATAACCTTTGCAATACATTATATGTCACTAAAGCTACGATACGACATTATCATACGTCAAAGAAATATCAACATGCTTTGTATAAACCTACATACTGAGTCATGGGTGTCAGAGATCGACAATAACTCGTTGTATCTACAACATCATAGCACGAGTGCATACATTTTCGCGTTGACTATAAAGAAATGAATTTTAGATTTTCCATCAATAACATGATTTAACAAAACTTTTTAAATATTCCTTAGTCTGAAAGTTTAAATGTATTGAAAGTAAAAATTGTCACAAACAGCCAAGCGCTAAAGCGTACAAATTATTCTGAGAATTGATGTTAATATATTATGCAATATTCATTTATTTTCAACTGTGCACGTCTCTCACGTCATGTAGTTCGAACTCACAATTATTTTTCTCACAGCTGCCTAATGAAAACTTCTCAAACAATTTAATAAACAGTTCCGTTAATGTGTCACGCCCGTCGGTTTAAGCTCAATTGATCGAGTAGTATCGAGTTTATACAATGTTAAAATTATTGCCGCATATTTTACTATAGTAAGTTTAGTATCACATCACTTATAGACTAATGAATAATATTTTTCATTATTTTCTTTCTACATTATGTATTAATTACCTCGATGGCAAAGCGGTAGTAATTGCGACTGCTACGCATGTACCTATGGTCTCCTGTCCGTCTAAGGTCGAGCAGTGTTAATGAGATTTTCAATTAGAACATTCCCAGTAGCGTCACAGAGCCTGCAACTGTCCTTACTGTGCCCGATTGACATCAATAATCTCGCCACCTTAAACGTGCGACGTCAACCAATAGCTGGCAAAATGTAGATGTAAAACACCTTTAGATGTCCATACGGTGAAATCGGCGTCAGACTTTGTGTGTTGTATAGTTAACCAAACTCGTAAAGATACACGAATAGTGTCTCTATTCTATTGCAAACGAATTTTAGTATGTGTGCACTAATTTCTTGCAATGTATGTTAGTTTGTATGATTTATAGGTTTGTTTGCATAATAATTAGTCATTTTCACAGTTTTAATCGCTCGTTCGACGCGTAATGTAATATTTCGAAGAAGTATATTTTGGCTTCGCTTTGGTGTAGGTTTCAAATAAAATAAATTTTATAATAAATATACGAACACTTTAGTTTGTTAAGGCGATCTTTTATTTCAAATAGAAAATAGTTTTTAAACGATTGGATTACAAGCACTAATTGATTTAGTAGCTATCGGTTAGCTTTTAACTAGGAACGCTACTTGTATTGTATTATAAAATGTGAAACCCATAACGACACATTTTTAGTTTATATTCTATTCGGATTCGCCTATATTGATCTCAAGTGTTTAATATTTCAATGTCGCGTTTAAAGGACCATGTTTATTTTTCATACCAAGTGTGTTATCGTAACGAAAATTATACTAATCAACTAAGTACTTGAGTGTTGTGTTTTAAGTAGTCACCTCGCCAAGTCGCTGTTATCACACACACGTTTGATTCACAAATTGTAGCTTTTTAAGAGTTTTTGTAAAATTCTTAGCAACACAGACGTTATTCCTACTGCGCGAACTTGTCTTTTTAAGACCAAATAAAGTAAAATTTATTACGTTTCCTGTTTTAAAAAGCTAACTTGATTTAGTGGAACTAGAACTTTGATTTACCTTTGGAGGTAATATATTATAGTTAAAGTGCTCAATAAATAAAGTTAAACCTATTGTGGGCGGAGCAAATGGTATGTCAATTTTGTGCTGACTGAACCACACCCATATGCCTGGTTTTGCCCTTTGTATTCCAGAGCCAGATATCATTCAGATTGCGTCACCACCACAACACCGCCCCACCGTATGCATTGACATTTGTCAGCATAACTAATGGGAGTTATGCTGACAAATACTGGAGAGGCGCTCGGGAATACAATGGGCGTCGTATCGGGCCTTATGAATAGATCGGACTACGCTCTCCTCATAATTCACCATTCGCGGGTCTACGCCAGGTGACCAGCCAGGTCAGGCCACGCACCCTGCCTCCTACTTTACCTTCATCACCAGCTCGTAAAAGTCCGGACCATGGGATGAACGAAGCTCCAGCACTCCTTACTCCAGTACCATTAAGGCCATAGGTTTCCTAGTACTGGAGTACCTTCCTTATATAATTCCAGGTCAAGAAGACTCTACTAAACTGCACACACTACTAAATCGCACACTTTAAAGTGATTTCCTCGATCACGTCAACCAGTGTTGGAACAGAGACCGTAAATTTATTAAAGAGTATTTTAAATACTTTCTTATTTATTAAAATTAAACTCATGTATACGGATTTTATCGCGTTTTTTATTTAACACTGTATTACATAATTTAGAAACTGTTACAATACTAATACTAATACTATTGAACTTTACAAATTTTAAGCTAACTTAACTATTTATATTTAAGTTTATACTTTCTCCGACGTTTCGGTTGCTTTTATCTTAACTTTTTCATACATTTATTTTTCATGCATTTAAAGGTCTCGAATAAATCTGTGCACGTCAGTAAAACCTGCGAATAGCGAATTTGTCGTATACTATTCGAGAATATTAGAAGCATCTTGAGAAGCATAACATAAATTCGCGCACTAAGAAAAGCAGGTAGAGTTTAAATAAACATTTCAAACATTTTATTTATTGCTTGTAAATTCTAACGCATACGACACGGGCACATTTTCAAAGCAGATACTCGACTTTTCAATAAAAGAAATAGTTTCCTTACGTTTGCCAGCTCAGACTATTATAAAGCGGTTTATATTTATTTCCAATAGCTTGCATTGGAAAATGTTTCTCGTACTGTGAATTTTATGGCAAACGTTTCTTGCTACGTTCTCTAATAAAACTAGACGCATGTGAAAATATGTTTATATATTGTAAATACCTTTATGATCTATAATAACATGTTAAATGTATTTCCATTACATAATTATGGTTATGAATTAATCATACAGATTTAAGTACGCACGACGTGTTTGACTATTACATGTAAGTATGTATTTTATGAGCGTATCATAGTAATAATATTGTCCACCGATAAATATTTGCCAATAGCAATATTAGTATCCATATAACAAGATAATTAAATCAGACCTTCGTTTAGGAAGAACTCCACATAGCCTATACAGGTTTCAAGGGAAGCGAGAGACATGATAATATAATTTATTCGAGGCAAATTAACGCAGGCGAGCGAAAACCACTTTACACGTAAAAGTATCTCTCTCGGCGCTCAAATCTTATTTGCCATTGATTTGTACATCTCTACAGTGGAAAGTGCTTTCATTTACGGCAATCAAGGAAGTGGCGCACTATTTATTGGTTTTAAAGATGCGCTCACTATTTAAAGGTAAGTAGTGAATAGTTAAAACAGGCTTTTAATGCCTTTGGAGTTTTCAGCCATACTTAGTGTTTCAACAAAACAGTAACAGTATCTAGAAAACATGAATATTGTAGCATTTTTAATATGCTCCTATTAGAAAATAGTTAGTAGCATTATATTTAGCAGGATAAAAATATCAAATATATATTTGTAAATATTGTTATTATAATTCCTCAAATAAATAGCTTATTTCTTATTTTGGTAAGTATTTAAATTTATTAGTAAAAACATATTTTATTTTATTATTTATGGAACTGTTGTAATCTGAGGAGCAATTATTTGAGAATTAATGTTAGTTGCCTTAATTAATATAAAAATGCAATTTATGATTATAAATTGCATTTTCATGTATGAGTAACGTGTTTACATAAAAATTAAAACACATGTGACGCTTATTAGATATACCTACTAGATCTGATTATCGTGTTTATGATGTATCATTACAAAAATTGGCGCTCTGGTAGCATACTTTATAAGTATTTTGCCATTATTTTAGATGTTGTTAGTTATTGTTTGCAAAATAAATAAAATATAGTTAACGTTGATGTATAAATCTCGTCATGCTGTGGCCTTGTCATGAGTAACTGTAAGTGTACCTCGACGCGATCGAGCTGCGTTATCTGTTAATGTTCACTCACTTATTATAAGTATATTAATTACTCTACTATTACTGCCTTTAATTATTTTCCCACTTAAATAGTACTGACTGCCAATTAGCACCGCAGCATGCATGAACAAGCTTTCCATTTCCATTATTGAAATTGAATTTCGTATGAAAATCGCGTATTGGTAAGGTAACAATTAATTTATTTCGTTTTAACTGCCATACCGTGTTTTATTTATAATAATAAATTATTTTGGTGTTTTATTCTTTTTAATGTTATTTTATTTATGTGTTTAATAATTATGAATCGGTGCCATTATTTAACTATATACTTATTATTATTTATATTAATTTAGGATTATTTTATAAGAATAATTATTTTTATTTTATTTGATTAATATGCAAAATCGTCTCGTTTGTGCATAATTTATCGAACGCTTTTTAACAAATAGTCAAATGAATCAACGTTATTCAAACATTTTCATATAATTTAACAACTATAAAATATAATAACGTTTATTACAATTGTATTATTTGTATCAGTGGCTACGGGCTTTGTTCGTTTACAAGTGCACGTTGTTATCTACATTTACTTTGACCAAATCTCAAAGGGAATAACTTCCACTGTTAGTTTTATTATGTGACTTTTATCACGCTTGCTTATAAAAGCACATTCATTGCACAGTAAATATTTAAGCATTTTGTTCTTGTTTTAGATATTTTTTACAAATTATACAATGTAAAACATAATAAAATAATCACAAGTAATAAATGTAGGCAACAGCCTAAGCGCAACATGTAACAGGTGTCAGCCAGCACCTAGTTTGAAATATATAAATATATATATTTTTTAAGTGGTACATTTATCACTCCCGATTATTTATTTGCATATTTAACGCCAAGCATAATAGTTAACAAAAATTCGCAATCACAAGGTTAAACACGGGAAACGCATATCAGCGATGATAAAAATGTTGTGAGTAAATATAATGAAAGAGAAATAAATCGAAATATAAGTTTAACTTACTTGGGGGCCTTGCGATGGCGCACGCCGCGGCCACAGCCACCATCAGCCCGATCAGCGTGTGCATCCCGAGTCACCGCCTCTACTGAGAGCGTGCTGTCTGTTTACTGGCAGGAGCCGTAAGCGCGCACTCACTTGGCGCCGATCGATAACCCGCCCACATCAAAACTTCTTATCGTCACATACAAAAGGCCTTAACTTCAGCGTTCCACTGCGACACTTGTTCCCTTGTATATCGACCAAATTTAGGACTGTGCACCCATCTCGCCCAATTTTTCAATTAATATTCTTGCGGCGAGAGGAATAGAGTCCATTTTAAATATTGGGCACCTGTCAATTCAAACCTCTTTACTTACAATGTAATTGAAAACGCTTCTAACGCTTATGGATGACGTTCGCACCGGGGACCTACCTGTATTACCCATGGTGCATGTTATTGGCGTTACTAAAACTAGTAATAACTTGAGAAATAAACTTTGATTAGTTCAGAAAGATTCAAGCACAACTAATCTTCAAGAGAGATCCAGCTACCCTTTTCTTGTAGAAAGGACTAAAGATACTTTATTAATTATTTTTTTAAATACCTTTTATACAGAATTTTGTATTTAAATTATAAATCAACTAGTATGTCAAAGATAAGCGGTACGATTTCTTGTGGACCACCCGCAGTTCCTTCCCTACAATCTCAAAGTCCATCTGGTGGTAGTCCCTTTCTTCTCCTAAACTTGTTTGTCCGAAAATCATTATCTAGAACACGTTTGCCATAAACTTCAGTAATCATAATGTTCAAAACTTCGAAATTTTGTTGCACATATGTATCTTTACTTATATAACTATTCTGTCATAATATCGAGTAGATACTATAATAATTGAATCTCCTAATTTTGCACGAAACCAAGGATATATTATGTCCTAAGTATTGTAATATATTGTGTATTATTATAAAATAATTGTTAGTCGTAAAACATTTGCTAAATTAATTAGGTTTTAGTGACAGAAACGAATCGCAATAAATCCGACTTCACGCAGTCTTGTCTAATCCTAGAGTGTAATTTAGAATCGCGTAGGCGCGTAGAGGCGAGGCGGCCCGCGGGCTCAGGAGCAGAAGGTTGTGAGCGAGGCGCCGTAGCTGAGGCTGGCCAGCTTCGCCACCGAAACTGTGGTGGTGAATGAAAGCCGTCTGCGATGATTAGCACGCATGGGACCGCCGGCGATCCGCATCACCGGAGCCGTGACAAAGTCTAAGCTTTGTAATAAAAAATAGTTTTAAAAACATTATCAGGTTGTATTGTCTTCTGTTTACGCGAATGTTATTCATTGAAATTAAACTACTATATACAGATTTTATCACATTGTTTATTAATCACTGTATTACATAATTTTGAAACTATTACAGTACTACTACTATTGAATTTTACTAATTTATAAGCTAATAAAATTACTTAAAGTATTAAATCTATTTAGATTTACACTTTCCCCGACGTTTCGGTTGCTTTTCAGCAGCCATAGTCACGGGGAGACTCTACCATGATGACCAAGACCATGGCTGCTGGAAAGCAACCAAAACGTCGGGGAAAGTGTAAACCTAAATATAAATAGATTTAATAGTTTAAATAATTTTCATCGGCTAAAACAGCCTCCACTTGTTGCGGTCTTCAGCATCTTTGGAACTTTGGATCATGGAGGTCAGTGTCGCAGCTTTGATAAGGTCTGTCCAACGCATAGTTGATCGACCGCGTGACAGTTTACCCTCCACCTGTCCTTGGACAACGAGTCGTTCCATGGCGTGTTCATTTCGAACAACGTGTCCAAAATATTTGAGGATTCATATTTTCACAGTCGACGATAATCTCTGCTTGATTTTTAGTTTCACCAGGATTGAGACGTTGGTCCTAAACGCTGTGTGACGGTCCAAGGGATGCGCAGCAGTCGCCGCCAGCACCACATCTCGAGTGCATTGATTTTTCGCCGGTTTTTGAGGCGAACCGTCCACGTTTCTGCGCCATAAAGAAATATCGGGAAGACTAAGCTTCTAATTAGGTGGACTTTCGTGGTTTTGGTGATATTACGGTTGCATCAGACTCTTTTCAGTTTGTCAACGGCAGATCGTGTGATAACACATCTCCTTCGGATCTTGTGTTCAAATCCTCCAGTGTTTGTGATAGTGGAACCGAAGTACACATAAGAATGGACAATCTCACAGTTGCCAATCATGGAGATGTCAGGATGGTTTAGTTTAGCTCGGTCCACTTTCATCATCTTGGTTTTGTCTCTGTTGACAGTAAGTCCGAAGGAGAGGCTTGTTGTCTCTAGACATGTCAGCAGGTGTTCCATGTCTTCCTTTATTTGTGTAAGAAGAGTAGTGTCGTCGACATACCTCAAGACCTTCGACCTTCCACTGAAATTCCTTTGTCCCATTGTTCCAGAACGATTCTCATAATACACTCCGTATAGATGTTGAACAGGAGTGGACATAGTATGCACCTCTGTCGAAAACCAGCGTGTGTATGAGAGCTTTTCAAGTCCGTCGTCTATACGAACGCAGTTCCATCCACACTCCTCAAACATTTGGCGTATGAGACGAAACAAGTGGATAGTTACTCCCATTTGAATGAGTATTTCCCATAACTTATGCCATTTCACGGTATCGAACGCCTTGCGAAAGTCGACAAAGTAGATATAGACTGGGATGTTAATACCGCTAGACTTTACGATTATTTGTCGAAGAATTAGAATCTGCTCTCGTGTTCCTCGATCCTTGACAAATTCTGCTTGCTCAATAGCTACTTCGGGATTCAGAAAAGCTTGCAGTCTGGTATTGATGACATGAAGGAGTACTTTACTGGCGTATGTAATTAAGGCTATAAGCCTGTAGTTGCCACATTTCTTCGTTGATCCCTTTGTGTGCAGTGGTATGAACACGGAGTGTGCCCAGTCTCGCGGCCACTTCTCTGTCTCCCAAACGCGGTTGCAGATAACATGCATAATATCAACTCTGTATTTACCCATTGCTTTAAAGATCTCTATTGGAATAGCGTCAGCTCCTACAGCCCCATTCCTTTATAGGTGATCAATTGCAGTTCGAACTTCACTTTTCAGGAATGATGGTTCCATAGCATTCTGTGAGTGTACTAGTGTTACACGATTGTGTTACGCTGCTATCGCTAAAAAGTTGCTCGCAATATTCTTTCCACGCACCTGCACCCATCAAATTCAATTTCTGGACAGATGCCCCTTGGCTTTCATCTCACTACGGCACTCTACTAGACCCCAGATGTTGTCTGACATCCAGTGTCGGTGTTTACCTGTAGTTCGGGTAGGCTGTGACGAGCATACAATCTTTTTTATGTGCTCTTTTGTGGACTGCCAGAGTGAGTGGGGGTCGTCATCAAGTGCTAGTGATCTCCATGTGCTGTTATTGGCTGCCAGTTGGTTCTTGAAAGACGTGTGGTCTGCTATTTTAAGCCTCTTGTTAGTTTTAGGAGGTGTAGAGTTGCATACCTTAAGTTTGAGATTGCATACGAGATGTTGGTGATCAGATTGACAGTCGGATCCGATGTGTGTGCGGCCATAATTGAACTTCGCCATCTAGATCTTATAAGTACACTAGCTTTTCCCCGTTTTTGCAACATTTTCCACTGCTGCTCTGCTGCTTTTGGTCGTAGCGTGATGTTATATAGCCTATAGCCATCCTCTATAAATGGGCTATCCAACATTAAAATAATTTTTGAATTCGAACCCGTAGCTCCTGAGATTAGCGCGTTCAACCAAACAAACAAACTCTTCAGCTTTATAATATTAGTATAGATATGTAGTCAATCTGATTCCGGTGGTTTCCATCAGGGGATGTCCAGGTGTACAGTCCTCTGCAGTGTTGTTGGAATACTGTATTCATAATGATGAGGTTGTTGTCGGCTGCAAACTGGAGTAATCTCTCCCCTCGAACATTCCTTTGGCCGAGACCATAGTTGCCTACAATATTTCACAAGCCCACATTCATCCGTGTGTCACCCACTTACGCGTTAAATTCGCCAAGTATGATCAATAGTTCTCTACTGGGTATTATTGCTATTGAAGATTCAATGTCATTATAGAACCTTTCTACGTCTTCATCTTTCGCTGCGCTGGTGGGTGCATACACCTGTATAATATTCAGCGGATTGTGTACCAAGCTTCATTGTTATAATTCTGTTGCTCACAGGATTATAGCCTAAGACCGGTTTGGTCCATTGTTTGGGAATTGCAATGGCCACTCCAGCGTGGCTACTGGAATCATCTCCCGAACAATAGATGGTACGCTTATCCAAGTCTCAGTGTCCACTACTTTTCCAGTGGGTTTTGCTAAGATGAGTAATGGTGGTCATAATCCAAGATGTGTAATTTACCCTCATCACGGAGTCCTCGTACATTCCAAGTGCCTATACGGGTGTTCTTGCGCAATTGGTGTTGGTTTCTTCCAGTAGCATGCTTTCCGGGGGATGCCTAGTTGCCTACATTCCCTCAGCCGGTAGCCGATTTCACACTGTGAGTCCCGGCAAACCCAGAGCGCCGGTCGCTACGCGGATCGTCAGGCAAACGTACTTTTCTAACGTGTTGCATTTTCATTATTCAACTCTCGTGGAAATCAGTTATGTAGTAGTAGGCTGAAAAACAGCGCTGCGGTCATACGTAGCAAAGGCTGAGCTGGAAAGCCTTGGACACACTGCACAACATTTTCTTAGTGTTTTTTGCTTGTTTTTCTTCTTTTTTTTGTTTTAATTATAGTAATTATTAGAAATAGTAAACTATTGTACTGTCACCATGTTAATATGTTATTTTTTTATTGGTGTGTCTAATAAATTACGTTTCTTTATTTCTTTCTAGTATACCGTTGCTTTCTACATAGCGGTACTAAAGACTCAGTGTCTGTAGAAATCTGTTAGTGAACCAATTCAGAACATATAGTTCCTGCGTTTCACGACAGTGCTGATGGCTACCACTGCCCTCCACAAGGATCCAGGTACAACACCCCTGTGGCTCGCCTCCTCTGCTGGTTGGACCGTACCGACAACTGTTGTCTCCGCTCTTCCCCACAATTGAGGTCTGCACCCGTAACCCTAGGCACGGGCTCTACGATATACCCCGCAGAACTGGATCCCTGCTGAACTTAGCCATCTACACACTCCGGCCTACTATAGTATAAGATGTTCAACCCCGCGACGAGGACGCGCCAGACAGGCATTACTCAAATGAAGCGCAGTAAAGATGACTCTACCCTCTCAGGAGCCGGGTTAATGAACGTGTATGAACCCACGCCAAATGCATATATATGTCCTCAAGTAAAAATAGTGTTCTTGAGAACACAGTATCTAATGATTGTTCATACGGCGAATGTATAAGTACACCCTACGATTTATTTATAGACAATCCTTTGACTTCGTACTTATAAATATACGTCCATATGATGGTTTGGTGAACACATAATGACATAAAGAACAGCGGCTATATAATTTTTTTGTAAAACGTTATTGAAGTTACGTTAGAATATTAAAGTCATTTTCGAAAGGGTTTCTTAAACATATTAATGGAATAGTTTACATAATAAAGGGAGCCTGTTCCTTGCTCTCATTCATCCACTTGAATACAGAATATTGAATATTAAAGTTTTGAAGTGGATGACTGAGAGCCTGAATCTGTCAATAAATTCAACGTATCGTTGAAAACGACATACTGATACATATCAAATTGGTTTTCTATTATGAGGTCTCGAAGTACTTTTTGTTACAAAGAACAGATTCACTTCTATCGCAAGTAAAACTCAACAACGTTATCCTCAGTATTTTCCTTTATTGGACCACAGCTAGTAATACGGCGGTTTTGATGACATGGCAACCAGAGCGATAAAGGAGAAGCCCTGCTAACCATTTACTTGTTGCCTCAAAAGTGCTGGATTGTAAATTGTAATGAACTGATAATACAAGTGACGTAGAATCTCTCCTAAATTACGTTATAGACCATTTTGATATTATAACAAGGTTTCCTGACATTTTCCTCTAAGACTATAACACGAAAATCTTTTAATATGCGGTCTGTACAACAACCGTTGTGATCGTAGAATAAAACCTTCATTTTCGACTCTATATGACGTCATCAAAGGCATTAAAATATACATACGTGTGATTCTATCATAAAATGATAGATATAGTTAGTTTAGCTGTGCAACGACGTCAAACTTAGAATTAGTCTGGAAATTTTCTTTGAACGTCAAAATACATAGCTTTCACAAAATCATTAATGCAAATGAGATGTTGCTTTATTATTATTGTAATTATATAGAAATATGGTAATAACAAAAATATAAAATGTAACATTGAAGAATAAATTATTATAATGAATTATCAATATAAATTCTAAATAAAATCAGATTCTGCAAAACAAGTTTCATTTCCTATATACTTATTGTGATTATATTGGTATTAAGATGTTTGCACTGTTTCTAATTGACTATATTAACGGTAAAATTTTAAGTATAAAACTGTTTACCACCAACGTTTTTACCGGTGCCCCCTATTTAGTGTTCAAATACCCGATATAATGAATCAAGCATTAATTTGGCATCAAATAGTTCTAAATCGTTTTCCTTTCCTTAGCATTCACTGTTAATTAAATATGTATGAAGAATAAAGATTGAGCTTTGGTCAGATAAAATAAGATTGTTCGCATTGATCTATTTGTAGGAATAAACCAGTTAGTAATGCTGTAGCTTTGGTTAAACTACGAATCAACAATACCGTACCAAGATGTCAACATGTTACAAGTACAATTATAACGTTGAGCTGCAGTTTCTGCGTATTATCGAGTTGAAAGTTGACTTATTTGCTGTTCCGAGTACCTATAGCAATTCCCTGACCTCGTAGATAACTTTTACGAATGGATTGACTTGTGTGGACTTTGGAAACGTTAACACTAGAAACACCAGCATTCGCTTCTTACCTACAAAGACCAACGTCGTCATTTTGACGTTAGGATGTCCGTAAACGTTGATATGAAATTATTGCTAGGATTAATACAGAAAACACGACTATTCTTTACAATTTTATTTGGAGGGGTTTGTATTTATGCTTTAATAGTTGCACTGCCTAGCTTGCTTTCTCTGCTTTCTAGCTTCACTGGATTGGCTGCTTTTTAGTATAGATGCAAACCCACTTTACTCGACTCTTGAAGATGAGTAAGGTGCCAATGGTCTTAGGGGAGAGCGCAACAGTCGTGTAGATCCCTAAGACAAGTCTGGTGGGGAATCCTTCACGTGGTTGCCCCCTGTTATTGGTCTAGTTCCCTATGAAATAGACGCAATTAAAACCACCAGTCGACCACTGCCTGGGATGGAGAGGTCATGTTCCAGCGGGTCCATCGTCGAACGACAGACGATGGATAGTAATGACCTCCCGCGTGTTTGTGCCGTGCGCGGGGACCCGTACGGAGGGATAAAGGAGTCCTGGGGGTTGAGTGGTGATGTGGCGATGGTAGTGCTGCTGATCTGCAACAAGCCCCTTTGGTCCGGATTTCCTCTCACACGGGAGGTCGTAGTCTAGCCAGCTGCGATCAAACGGCTGCGGCGTCCGCTCATGCGGCCGCCAGGCGAGTGCCCTTGGGTGAAGAGGTCTCCAGACAGCAGTGCTCGTCTCCCACCTCAGTGGTTTGGGGTGGAGCGACTAGTGCTGTACGTCTCGGGGACAGCTCACTTGGGGATGCTATACCTAGCTGGTAGCCCTGGTGCCTGAACAAGGCATCCCCAACGTTGAGGGCTCCATGGTGGGTGGGGAGCCAGCAGGTGAAAAGTAAGATAGACCAATGAAGTCTGTCACAAAAAAACCAAGAGCTTGACCGATACGGGCGAGCAACAAAGGACCTCTGGACCCTTAGGGGGAGAGATCAGCAATAGTGTAGGAGCTGCACGTGGGAGCACCTACATACTCAAGTTGCATGGTCGTTATGGCCCCAGTGGCCGTCCGAGCATGAGCCAGGGGCGTGGTGATCACACGGGCAGCATTAAGAAATGGAGAGGGGGTAACCCTGGAAAGGGCTACCAATTTAGAGGGCGTGGCAGCCACAGAGGGGGTCTGACATGCAGGGAATACCCGAAGGGGGAACCCAGTGGAACACCCTCGGGGAGTGGGTGTCAGCCCTCCAGGATCGGGGAGGCCAGGAAGGAGCAGACGGGCGAGGCACACCCTAAGGGGGAGCCAAACTTGGCTGCACACTCCGCAGACCATACCCGGGGCAGGAAGAGGCGCAGTGGGTGTGCCAACCGCAAGCGGCGTGAGCTGCAGCGGCAGTTGGCACTGGCACCCGATGCAGTCTCGTCAAAAAGGGTCAGGGAAGTGAGCGACAATGCTGTTGCTCAGGCAGATGGCAATAAACGTGCACTCCTACAGGGAGGCGCTGACGGGGGTTAAAATGGCCGTTGTTGCCGACAACTTCCCTGACGCTCTGCTTAATGCAGAGCTGGTGGAACCCATAAGGGTGGCCATTTGGGACCAGCTGGAGGCCACACCGGATCCTCTGCCGGCCATTAGTGTCGGTGCACTGCTTGGTGGAGCTCTGCACGTGACGTGTGAGGGTGAGAGAGCCGCAGAGTGGCTTCGCGGCCTCAGCGGTAAAACCGTTGGGAACGTGAAGCTCAGAGTGGTCAGCGCCAAGGAGCTTCCATGGCCAATAAAGATGGCCTGGAAGACCAGAAATACCTGGTGCCTAGATTCCTCCAGGGTGCTGACCATGCTGCAGCGCCTCAACCCCTCTCTGAGGACTTGCGAGAGAAAGGTGCTGAGCACGCAGGTCGAGGAGACGCACACCAGGTGCATTGTCCTAGTGGACAGCACGTCGGCTGCGGCCATAAAAGCAGGTGGCTTCTGTCTCCACCCAGAAGGTGACAGTGGGTGCCAGCGTGGAGGAGGAGGCCTATGCGGCGACGGCACCACAGGTAGGGGACGGAGAGGAGCCCGTGAACCCAGTGGTGATTGAACCAGGTACGGCTCTCTACACGTCATCGCCATGCGTGTCTCCGAAGACCGACGACATAATCGGACATATAGATTGTCTAGATCTGTCGTCGCCGAAGGCTGCGGGGGCGCTGATGGAGGAAGGGAGTGAGGTGGGCGGCCAGCAGTGCCTGCCACCGTAGACGCCACCATAGGCAGACCGAATGGTTAGTCCCGCCATTCGGTCTGCGTGGTGCCTACAAATAAACCTTCATCACTGCGTCGAGGCGATGGCCGTTCTGGCGCGCCACCTGCGGATGAAGGAATATGATATTGCCCTATCATATTCCATCATTCGCAGGTGGCGGATCCAGGAACCTTATGTTAAAGAGGGAAAGATCAGAGGTTTGGGTGGGACAGGAGGTGTAATTTATCACAACTGTTCCACTAATGATATAAGGACATGTGTGTATGTCAGAAATGGCATAAATGCAATGCCCTTATACAATTTTTGTTCTAGGGATCTTACGACAGTTAAGATCGATGTGCGAGGGAGCGGAGGGCGGGATATTGTAATCCTGACCTCTGCATACTTCGACTATACGGACAAGGAAACTGTATCTGGACAGATAAAGGACCTTGTTCAATATGGCAGCCGGGAGAACCTGGACATGATCCTGGGATGCGATGCCAACGCACACCACACAGTCTGGGGGAGCACGGATGTGAATGTAAGAGGGGAAATGCTACTGGAGTATGTGGTAAGTACCTCTTTACAAATTCTAAATAAGGGAAACAGGCCAACGTACGTCAACTGTAGGCGAGCAGAGGTAATTGACATCACGTTAGCCACCAACAGGGCTAGCACTAAGATCGTCGAGTGGCATGTGTCTGATAAGATTACCTTGTCAGATCATAATTACATATGCTTTAAGTATAGGACGCTGGTTCCAGCTCCTATAGCACGTAGAAGGAATCCCAGAAATACGGACTGGAAGTCCTTCAGGAGTGACCTCAGTATAGATTTGGAGGATTCTAAGGTAAGCTTAATTCTATATTAGGCATAGAGTTTACAGCAGACAAATTGATCCAGACTGTAAATACGGCCTGGACAAGTAACTGCCCTGAAAGGGAACTTAGGCCCAAGAGGGTACCGTGGTGGACGCCAGAGTTGGTCAAGCTGAGGCTTGAAGCCAGAAGAGCGTTTAACAATGCTAGGACCAGCAAGGACTATAGCGGTTACGCTCGCTGTTTGACCAACTACAACAAAGCTGTGCGGGAAGCCAAACGGAAGGCTTGGCGAGCCCACTGTGAAAACATCAGTACTATTCCTGAAGGAATGAGACCCTCCAAAGCCATCTCGACTGTCAGAGCACACCCATTGACAACCATCAGAGATGGCAATGGGCAGCGAACAGGGTCTGGTAAGGAGACACTAGCAATGATGCTAAACACACACTTTCCGGACTGTAAGATAATAGAAAAGGAGCAGGAGGACCCGATTAGCCTGGTTGAACTAGGCTACCGTACAACCAAAGCAGATTGGGACACTGCAAGGAAGGTAGTGGATGAAGGAAAGGTCGGCTGGGCTCTAAATGGTTTTCAACCGTTCAAGTCACCTGGTCCAGACATGGTTTATCCCATTATCCTACAACAGGGAGATGCACTCTTGGTTCCGCATTTGTACAGACTATACAGAGCCTGCATAGCTTTTGGATACATTCCAAAGATAGAGAGGCGAGTTAAAGTCATCTACATATCGAAGCCGGGCAAATAGGACTACGAAGAAGCCAAGGCATACCGACCTATTAGTCTTGAGTCGTTCATCCTGGAAGCCCTGGAGAAGTTAGTAGATAGACATGTCAGGGAGTTAGCATTGAGAAAATTTCCCCTCCACGGGCTACAATGTGGGAAAATCTACTGAGACGGCACTGCATTTTGTGGTAAATAAGGCAGAACATGCATTAGATAACCGGTAAGTATGCATTGCTGCATTCCTGGATATTGAGGGAGCTTTCGATCGGACCACCTTTGATGCCATTAGTGTGGCATCGGCAAATCACGGCATAGAGCCGACCATTTGCAAGTGGATCGATTGTATGCTCAGAGGAAGAATTATTAGGTCTGAGTTGTTAGGGGATGAAATGACTGCATTCAGGGCGGAGTACTCTCACCACTCTTATGGTGCTTGGTGATTAATTCACTCTTAGAACAACTCAACAAAGGTCCGGACTTAACGGTCGGATATGCGGATGACTTGGTGATACTTGTCAATGGAAAATTTCCGAGCACAGTATCCAGTCCCATACAGAGGCCCTGAGTATGGTAGAAAAATGGTGCAGTAGTAACCATTTATCGATCAACCCAGGGAAAATTACTGTCGTGCTGTTTACTAGGATGAGAGATCTGACTGGCTTGGGAACTCTATCCATGTATGGTACACAGCTACAATGGTCCACGGAGGTGAAGTATCTAGGCATGACCTTAGATAACAAGCTAATGCGGAAACCTCATGTAGACAAAGCCATAATGAAGGCCCAGCGGGTCTTCGGTATGATTCGTTCTACTTATGGGAAGACCTGGGGCTTGAAGCCCAAGGTCATCAAGTGGCTATACACGATGATGATAAGACCCATAATCACATATGAAAGCGTTGTCTGGTGGCCAAGAACCAAACTAGCAACATGCAGGAAAGCGCTGTCGAAGGTGCAGCGATTAGCCTGCATGGCTATAACAGGGGCGTTCCCTACTACGCCAACGGCTGCGTTAGAGATCCTGCTGGACCTAACGATGAAGGCGCTACATAGACTATCTATACGTGGGCTGTGGAGCGTCAACATGCCAGTAACTCGACACACAAAACTGGAGATCTCGAAGGATAAAGAGATTATGAGCATGGGATGTGACAAAATGCAACCAATGCTCATATTCAAAAAGAATTTTAAAATAAAGGTCCCACAAGGGACGAATGGAGAGGTCTACGATCCCCTGACAAGGGTTGTCTCATCTGGTACACCGATGGTTCCAAAATGGAAACAGGATCAGGCGCTGGTATTTATGGCAAGGTGAACCAAAGCATGGGCAAATATGCAACGGTCTTCCAGGCGGAAACCTATGCTATAATTGCCTGTGCGCAGGAGAATATTAACAACAATATCACTGACAAGATTGTTTATATTCTCAGTGACAGTCAAGCTGCTCTTAAGGCTCTGAACTCCTGTAGGGTGGACTCAGCACTGGTCCTGAACTGTGTTAAAGCCCTTAACAAACTTGGCAGGAAAAACACAGTCAGGCTGGTGTGGGTTCCGGGGCATGCAGGGGTGCAAGGTAATGAGGAGGCTGATGTATTAGCCAAAAAGGGCTCAGAGCAACTATTTGTGGGCCCCGAGCCATTCGTAGGTCTCTCTGAGAGTACCGTCAAGGCAGCTTTGAATGCACATGGCAATGATAAACACAGGCTGGAGTGGATGGTTAGGGGTCTGGAACACTCCAAGAAATTCATTGCAAACAGAGCCACGGGCTTTACCCGGAAGTTCTGCGGGTACAATAAGGGCCAAATACGCCTACTCACAGGAGCGTTTACTGGTCATTTTGGCACCAACGACTTCCTGTGCAGATTGAGATTGTCAAACAATTCGATCTGCAGAGCCTGTGGTGAACAGGACGAGTCCATATCACACCTACTGTGTGAATGTGACGCGTTGGCTGGACTGAGGATGGGTCTGATGGGATTGGCATATCCGAACCCTGAAGACTTCAGGCTTCTCCCTCTGAAGTGTACGCTGCGACCGATGCAGTACATTCATAGGGAGATAACTCAGGGATAAACCTCGGGGCCGACACAAAAGATTCCATTGGGTCGAAGTGTCGCCGGTCTACAATGACTGGCCCCCGGATCAAGATAAGATAAGATAAGATACTATTTTAATTTATTTTAATTAGAGATACTTAAGTGCAAATTACTGTTTCTTTTTTGTATGTTTTATATATTTCCTACAAACTGCTTTCTTACAACTATCACAAAAGTAAAACGTTTTATTTATTTTACATGACCTATGTATTTATTTAACAAGTTCCTTTTATTTGACCTTGTGTCCTCTGCTATTTCATTTATATTTACGGGATCGCAAAATGGACTAGCCGGGCCTGGATGATTTTTATGATGTTCAGCTCGTAAATCATAAACAAGTTGGAGTATAAAATTATGCCGAGAAATATTGCTATGAGTAATTTTTCTGTAAATAAGCCATGAATTTATGACAGCTATATCTAAAAATTATTAAGTACATGCATAGGCCGTCTACGAGTACCAGCTCTCATGTAGTACCGTGAGAGCTGGTATTCGTAGATGGCATCTATAGCAGGCGGTGCTGATTGCCATGAAGATGAAGGTCCACCTTGCATACTTCAACATCCTCTATGGCTGCTTTCCGATCCGATACAGCGACAACTAGGAACCACACTAGACGTATCCGGTGTTTCTATTGAAATGTCTTCACTCGAATCTGAGCTGTCCAACAACAATGTGTTTTTGGTCGTTGGACCATAATCCGTATCTGCCGTATCAACAAATTCAACTCCATCACTATCTAAATACCCCGATTCTAACTCTGAATAAGGTAGATCTCGAAGATTTTGCAATTGTTTCTCTATTTCAACCTCAGATATACTTTTACGCGCACTCAAATTGATTTTATTCAAAATATTCACAATATTTATGGCCAATACAAATGTATCTAGTTTACACACCAATGAGAGTTTCAACACTGATCAAACAATAAGAAAGCATAACAAAATATTTAGCGGTATGCAATGTAAATAAATATTTTTTAGTACTCTCAAGTACGATAATTAAGTTCTTTTCATTGCGTCTTTTTGACGACTCTGGTATAAAACTACAAAATATTCAAAATCAAAGAGTCTGTCTCACTCATGTCTAAACAAGGCATAACTTTAAAAATATAACCATTTTACTTCACGGAATCGTCAATATGACGGCTGCGGTCTTTCTAGTGTAAAGCAAGCTGATTCGTAACAAGCATTTTATTTTAGAACATAGTGGAGAGCACATTTTTCATATATTTAATTTAATTAATTTTACAGATAACTTTTTGTAATTGTGGTAAATATATATGAAATTGACGCTATGTATAAACAAAATCGGGAACATTGTAGTGTTTAATACCAACTATGTATTTGATTAATATTTTTTTAATGATAATAATAATAATAATATGTTTGTGTATGTATGTATACTATGTTTTCTTTTTCATGTATAGTTGCTCGTATTTTGGAACTATAGTTTGTTTTAAAATTACAAAAACATAAATTATCATGTAATTATGCCGAAATAAAAGGTTGTTAATATTTCTTATAGATAATTATAAATAATTTAAATCGAAATACAAATATGTTTTTAAAACCCTAGCCTTTTGTTCAGAAGCCGCACAATTAAATGTATATTTTTAAGATTTTATATTTAAAACATAGACCAGACAAATAAACGATCTACAGTAATCGTAACGTATACATTGTAAAACTTTAATTTACCTGAATCCTTGTAATAATATTGATATGCACAAATTATAAAATTAGTGAGTAGTAATCTTTAAGATAATGCTTAAATTATATAGCTAAGTACTGTCTCGTAGAAAGCGGACCCAAGCACTGAATTCCTCTTCCCTTTTTAAAAAGACACCTCCAGCACTAAGAATAATCTCTGTATCGCGGGGAACTTTACAAATATTCAAACAACGAACACAAAGAACATCCAGTTATATATATCCAACAACTCGGTACAACCATTAGTGGCTAACACAAATTTTTGTTACGTGTGGGATTCGAACACACAACAATCGGTGCAGTAGCACTGGCGAAGCAACCACTTAGACCACTACGCCATCTGTGCAGTCATTTTAGTCATTTCAGATTTATCGGTAGCAACACAAGTAAACCACTTTATTAACCTCTGAGTCTTCGTCGAAGAGGTTAATGAAAACATTATGTGGGTCTGTGTGTCTGTCTGTTAGTGACAGGCATAGCTCCGGAACCACAGGACCGATTAACTTGTAACTTGGTGTGCAGACACCTTGGAGTCATCCCTCGGTTGAGGTTGAATATGAGCCCTGCAGGTCAAAAGATCCCCGAGATATAGGGGTCAAAAGGTTATAAGGTCAGGGGATATCCACCAACAGAGTGATTTGGAAGTCCAAGAGAGAAAGATGACGAAAAAACAGTCACATAAAGACGAAGTGTAAGTAAAAATAGAATAGAAAAGTTCACAAAACCACGTGGTTTCGCTGAAGAAGCAGAAAGGGAGCTTTCGTAGCACACACGACGTATTTTTCATTACACTAACGACGAGGTTCATACTTAGAATTTTAAGTCATAGTCGCCTTTGCACGTCTCTACTTTGTATACCTAACTTTACTTTCAATGTTTTTAATTTTGTAAATGCAGCTTTGCTTTAAAAAGCTTTGCTAGAAGTAAAATCAAAGCAATGTCGTTACTGTACGTGTAGCAGTTCTTCGCATACATTTCATTAGTAACCTTTTACCAAAGGAATTAATTATGAAGAATATGAATTAATGTTTAATATGTAGTAATACTATATATTAAACCAATGTACTTATCATAGCTAATCAATTAACACGTAAAGTACTAATTGTTATTGTATTCTATGAAGTCATATTTATACATTCAGTAAGTGTAACAAACGTATTAATTATGAACTGTTTACTAATGTCAATAGTTTATTTTGTTCGCTTGTTCAACAATATTATCTTTCTGTCACCCAATGCAGTTTGAATCACACTGCGGGCGTTAAATGTGTACTTATTAATTGTTTTAACTTGTAACTAATTACATCTCGTACCGAGAGAGGAAACTATACAATAAGTCGAATAGAAATAGTATCAAATAAAGAAATAAAAGCAATTGTATAAGATGTTCTTTTTTTTTTAATTCATCTCCCTCTCGAGGAATATATCCTGAGTCGCGAGGGATTTTACAAACAATTTGATGTTTGCCATTGCGATGTTCTGGTTTTGTTGGCATGTTGGCTAAGCAAAATAAAATACTCGATACATCGATTTTAGAAGGATTTAAATCGTTTTATACAAAAAATAATAATAACGAGAACGGTGATTGTGTTATAAGTATATGTTAAGACAACGATTAAAGTTAATGTTATAAAACCGCACTTCGTTGATCATAACTGTCTTATTTGTCATATAGATAACATTTCCATAATAGTTCTATATCGTTCTCTCTCTTATAAAAATATAAACAGATTTATAGAAAGTTTGACTAAGGTACTTAATATATCCACACAAACTGATTGGTGATATAAATATCGATATAAAGCATGGCAACAATGACAATAAAGGAGTCTGCCCACTACACCGTCTCATACAATGACCGTGTTAGGAACGTATCAGACACGAAAAGCAACACGATACGACCTGCTATAGGAACTGCTGATCGGTGACGGAACGGTCTAGCGGGCATAGTCTTATATATTTCCTTACAAAAAATATACAAAGAATATATTTTTTGCCTGACACGTTCCTAGCACGGTCATGGTGTGAGACGGGGTAGTAGGCAGACTCCTTTACTCGAACGAGTAAGTACTTGTACCATAAGTGCTGCTTCACATGGACTTCTTCCAGCCTATGACTATTCCACTCGTTGCATCCAAGCACTCGATTATATACATACATTTCGTATTGTGAACTAGCAATATTTTAACAAGAATATGTTGTACCTTTATTTGACTGGAAACGAATGGATGCTTTTAAAAACATTAAAAGTATCAAAGCATCTATTTGTTGCCATAATTATTGACTAGAGATTTAAAATAGAGGATTTTGTCTATTTGAGATGCTTAAAAATCTATTCCTGCCTTTTGGCTTGACTCTGTTATCCATTAGATAAGTAATTTGAATACCAGTGCGATTGTGTTTATGATTTCAGTTTTACCAAATTTCACTAAAATCCAACTAAAGTTTTGGTCTGGGATGATTGTAGAACAAACATTTATACATAAATATCCATATTTATTATTTTTTAGAATAGGTCAAGTCAATTATTTCAATAATAAAATGTAATCCTCGCATATATTTTGTAGACAAAAGCTCTACTATATTGACAATGAACAATAAATTTCAATGGATGTAGACGCAATAAATTATTTCATTTAATAGATTGCAAAACGTTCAATTTACCCATACGCGGCATAACTTTAAAGTTCTGTGAAAAGGCGACCACTTTTCATCTAGGCAATCTGATAAAAGTCCTCCAGTAAAACTGTATTTTAAAGGAGAAATGAAAAATAAATAGTCGTTTTTATTTACCTTTGATGTAAAGCTTGAAGACCCACACATTTTTAAAAGCAGATAATAGTATTTCACTGAATACGACGATTTATTCACGGCAAACGTTGTTAAATAAAGTGCTCTGAAATTTTAAATCTGACATTTTCAGATTTTTCTGCATAGAGTTAAAGGTTACTGAAGTGAATTCTTGCCTGTTTCTAAAGCCTCATTTACGCAAGACTAGATTCTCGAAAGTGTGCAGCTATTTTTGCTATGTAAGAAAACAATTATCTAATAAACAAAAAATCCTATAAATTTTTCTCTTTTGGATAATAGGTACTATATCGATACCTATACTAAATACAAACATACATACATATTATATAAACACACGCCTATACCTTAAATGATAGATGGACGTGCTTACTACACTCAAATTCCCCAGACATATTTTAGGTACCACATTATTTGGTACGTGGGACCTACAAACATGAGAAGGCGAGCCTGTTATATTTTCCGCGCTTAACCACTTTGCTTGATCCACGAGCTCATAATGCACGCAAACATAATTGCGAAGTTAATGTCACAAATTAGCTACTCCATTGGAGTCACAAAGTAACACTTATGAATCTTAACGGTTAGCGATTTTACTAAACTTACTGAATTGACATTTTTAATATTTGCTAGGTTTAGGCAAAAGGTTGTGCTATGAAAAGATACCTGCAAGAAATAACGGCTAATCTTTAAACTCGCCATTAAATAATTTCAGTATTTTATAACCCATATGGACAAAGTGATGCAATAATTATGCCATAGGTATATAGACGATGATCTAAAAAATAATTGAAATTAATATATACTTCCCTGTGCTTATGGACTAAAGTAGCTGCTAAAATTATAAGTCTGCCAAATGCATCACCGCTGCGGACAGGGTTTATCTTTCGGCTAACAGCAGGTATATTTTGTTACTGCCTGTCCAAAATGCGGCTTGCATCTTACCTATGTTGTACAAACTAAATGATAATATATTTACTTATACGATCGAAAATAATTTGGGTTAATCTGTGGATAGTTAATATTTTTACGAAAATACAGTTGATTAGTTTTACGCCAAATTGTTGCTCTTCCATCAATATGGCGGCATGCATTTCATGAGATAAGATGACGTTAAAGGGCCAAGTGAAGCGACATTATGAAAAAAAAAATATTATATATATAAATTTTGCATGCATTATAGCTTTCTGCGCGCCTTTTCCATATAAACATAAACCATGTCGCATCTCGCACTCATCCACTGGCGCAATTTCCTTAAATTTTGTACAAAAATATATCTACGCGTTGTAATATCTAGGTTTAAGTATTTTGTTTACTATAACAAGTTTCGTTTAGTTTCCATGCCGTTACTTAACTATCAGACGAGACGATCCTTTGCTTGTTTGCAAACTGTAAACTGTAAATACTGTAAAAATTAAATCTCGGAACCCGGCATCGGCAAGCGCGCTGGTTCGACGTTCCATAATAGTTTATTGCAGTCTCAAACAAATTCCAACCTACAACAAATAATGCGTGGTTACTTTTTGCGTTCCTTTCTTTCTACTGGGAAACATTACAGCAACTAACTATTGAACAATGTCGAGGTAAGCGTGAATCTGTTTAAGCGAAGAATCACGCGGCGTAATGAAAGCGTACTTTTGTAACTAAACGTTGCTATTGGAAGGCATGCTTTTTGATGCATGGAAATATATCTGAACATATTATTATTAATATATGATTTGTAGCGATGAGTTATTGCATTCAAACGATATTTAAATACAGTTGTGCATAATGTGACATCTACTTTGCATCGTGCTTTGCATGATATAATTACATTAACATAAGCACGTATATAATTATTGGTTATATTTTAATCGTTAATTATGGCATGTGAAGCAAGTATTTGTCAATTCTACCGATATGGAGTCTCCCCGTAAACATGGCTGCTGAAAAGTAATCGAAACGTCGAGGAAAGTGTTAATTTAAATCTACATAGTGTTAATGATTTTAAATTGCTAAAACAGTGTTAAAGGTTCATTAGTAGTGTTATATATTCAAAATTATATGATAAAAGTGTTAAAAAGTATCGCGATTTTATGCGTTTAATTTCAATATGTGTATGTATAGCATTTGCGTAAGTGTTACGATCACAGCGTAAGACTATTAGAGATGCCATAATTACGAATAGGTACTCAGATTATTCACAGAGCAGTTAGAATATGGTTGTTCTAAAAAAAAGTTTACGTTACTTTTCAGTTAACATTAAATCTTCGCTATGGCCTGGTCTGCATTTCTGACGCATAATTGCATTAGTAAAAAGAAATATGGGTATGAGTTTGAATTTGCTGTTTTGCTGTTGATACTACCAGAAATAGCAAATCCAGGCTAATAACCGTTATTTTTTGTATTAACGCATAACAAAATGTTAATCAAACAACAAGATCATCGGCGATGTGCGCGAGAATACTTGTGATACATTATTATCATTAGGTTGTTTCTTTTTAAAGCTCAGCTCAATTTATATCCAAGCGAGCCATCAGCTACGCTTAGCTTGGTTAAAAATGGTATGTGCTGTTACCATTCTTTGCATTCGGTCACCTTTTTGGTACTTTGCACATCTCAACTGCAAAGTTATTATTCATGGCAGGCGGTTGAAAATAACAGTGTTCTTATAACTAAATCTATATAGCCTATAATATTATTCTACAAATGTAACTTACTACTTGGGTGTGCCTGGTCGTAAAAGGCAATTAAAAGATGCCTTGGTCAATTCCGATTAGTTATGCTTAACTTAACGTTATAGTACCCGGTAGAAATCCAGTCCTATATACTCAATTTCTTAGGAAAGCTGATATTTAATTAAACTTCTGCTTCATCAAGGTGACAAAATTGAACCGGCTATTTGTCAGTAATGTTTAGACTTCACTAAAACATCAACAATACAACTAGCTGTTATCTACACACACGACATCATCCGCGTGGATATTTTATTTGCGAAATCCAAATATTTTCTAAAATAAATGTATCCTAAGTTACTCCTTATAACATCAGCTATCTGCCAGTAAAGGTACCGTTAATTCCTTTTTTCGCTACGTTTTTCAATTTTGATCTTAGTTTGTTCCGGCTAAACTCTGAAACGGCTGGACCAATTTCTTATGCATTTAGTAAAAAGCCGTTATTTTAACATTACAAACAAACACTTCAATTTTATTTATTTGTATAGTTACACGCTACGTAAATTGCAATCATATTAAGTTATTTACCCAACTAGACTAATAACACAGTCTAGACAAGAAAGTCTAATGTTGTTTTCATTTGGGGGTGAGCGAGTATTCTCACTGGTTGCATTCCGTTCCCGGTGCAATCTCCTTACAGGATTAGATTATATTAAACTCTATTAGGAAATTAAAATGATGCGTCTCGTTATTACCGGTAGCTATTTAGTTCCAATCGTATTACTGTAATAGTCCGTTTGCACCATCTGGCACTCTATAATAATTTATATTACTGGATAATAGTTATTAGTCTTCTACGATGGTGCTGGAGCTAAACCACAGTGAAAGGGTACTTTAATTTTTATATCTATTTAGTACTAAATATCGTGAGATCGTCAACTAGACATGCTATGATTGGGTGTCTTTGCGTCAGTAATTTATTCATATGTTTAGTTTATTAGTCCTGCTGAACCAGCCCAGAGGCATGTCAGAGCTTTCGCTGCCAAAAAGCTTCAAACTTCGTTCTGATAGTTTGAGCCAGTATTATATCCCTCGCGGAAAATTGCAGAAACATTTACACTGAGACAAATTTAATTAGAGTATGGTATCGGTGCTACTCGTATTAGTGAAGCTATACAGCTTACCGATTCCCTCGGCAGGTGAACATACGTTTATACAATTAGAGGGCTAATTCTTGTAATAAATAGAGATCCAATCTAGTCTAATAAATGTCAACCGTGAATTTTTCTACCACAGGTATCACTTAAAAGGATAATTCATTTCATTCTTATGTATATGATATCGAAATAAAACAGATTTATTATTCTTTTAAATTCAAATTCAATGTATGTATGTTTAAATTTGAAGTTAAATTTAATTTAGGAGTGTTCCATTTGTAATATTCACGACACTGAGGCTAGATCGATATCCTATTTTGAACAATTTTTATTACGAGAAATGGCTCCTCACATTTTAAATTCTTAAATGTTTATAAGACCGTAACATGTACATACATATTAATCATAGACCGAATATAAGTAGGGAACTCACGAACATGTTGTGTAACAAATTAGCTGATAAAAAAAATAAAGTGTGCATCTCTATCACTTTGTTGTATATATGTTATCACTTCGATAACGTTCACAAAATATAACCAAAGTGAGATGTAGTTATCAATTGTTTATCATATTCATTACATTTAACGTACATATACTCAAAACTTATTTCGTATAAATGTACCTATTGGATATAACGATAATTTGATTAAAAATGTATATTGTTCATAATATTGTAAACGCGAATCTTATACATTGAAATTAAACAACTTTATACGAAGTTAGTCGCAAAGTTATTCTAAAATTATTACTTTAAACCATTTTGAACTATTACATTATGTTAACACTTCCTCCGACATGTCGGTTATTTTTCAGCAGCCATGGTCTGAGTCACACTTCGAGACAATAGGACTTTTTAGTCGTCTATTGTCTCGAAGTCTTAAGCTGGTCGTCTCATCGTCTTGAAGTGTAGTTAAATCAAAGTACCTGAACAAACCTTAATTAACATGAACACTTGTGCTGTCTTATGCTTCCTCTTGGGTTTAAGTATAATGAGTTGTATAATCTTACCAGGTTTTCTATTGAAATTAGAATGTTTTTTGATTTCAATAGCCACGCGGAGTATTCTTGTTAAGTATCACTGTTCTTTCGCGAGTCACGAGACCACTTCAAGGGTTAGTGTTATTCATCAGCTATGTGTTTTTTCATACAGATGTCGATGCTTCGCTTGACTTGCCTAATGAAACAGAGTCGTAATCTACATTATCTAAAGACTCCTGTATCTTGTAAAGGTAGTTAGCCCTTAGCGAATGGCAAAATAATACATTTGTTTGTTGGTGTTTATGTGTTGAATAAAATTCGTCTTACATTATGTCTTACGCTTGATTGCCTTTTCTCGGTATTTGTAACGGCGGTACGGCCGAAAGCTTTTGCCTTGCTGAACGTGGTTGTCGTGTTGAAACTCGACGTAAAGAGGTTTCTGTATAAAGGTCTCGTGGGCTCTCTGAAATAGTTATTTAAAATAGTGATTCTAATATATATAGATCATAAAATATATATTGTACGATCATTTGATTTATCACCTGATTCAAAGCGTCGTAGCTTTTTTATGACTAACTAGAAATAAGACGGACTGCAATTTTCGCGCGACTTTCAATCTCACGCAATGCGTACTTCAGTAAACATTGCGACTGAGGCTTGCATTCCATGAGATTTAAATGAGTAGTTGATATAGTGGTATGGTAGCTTATGCCCCGACCGCCTAGTGACACAGTTTTTATGCCCAGCTTTAAAAGGCCGGAACCGAAAAAAGAAGGAAATAGGTGCGCTAGAAATTTATTTCAAGTTTTACATATTTTAGAAACTATGTGCTGAACTATTTGTTTTGAGACTGTATAGATTGTATCATCTTGTATCATCTCGGAGGCCCAGTGCCAGTGTTTTAGATAAGACGGAATGTGAATAGAAAACACTAACCTGTAATTATTGTTTTTATTATATATTTTAGCATAAACCATGGACAAGAATATGGGCTATTTTAAAAGGAAGATTTTAATGTATGTATTATTATTGAAAATTTATCCGAAGAACCTTATTGTCTCCATCCCCCTTTACTGAGTGCCTCTATGGCGAAGCGGCAGTAAAAAGTCCATCGTCGAGTCATGAAAACAGTTGTTATGTTTTTGTATAAAAAATCTTAATAGCAATCCACAGTTACGAACATAGCGGTGTTAAACACTCGCTGTGCCCCAAAAGCAAGTAAAGCTGTTGATTAAACCTGATCTTTCCCGGTAGTGCTGTTTTGCCTTCCCATTGGGCTATGTGAATGAGGGTATAGAGAGTACACATGTTTGCGTAGGTACACACCCGTGCATTGTAATAACTCCTTCAAAGATAGCCATCTATGAAAGAGAAGCAGCCAATCTTAACAAAGACTAGCCTCCGTTAAGATTGGCTACAGTTAAAGAACGTCGAAGTATCGAAGTATGTAGAGAATCTAAACCTGAATGATGTTTGTTTTCAAGTACACAGTTTCTTGATTTTCCTCGGAAGCCGGATTACGAAAAGTTAGGTATTGCTATAAGTCATTACCGCACGCGCCTTTCATGCTTTAACAAATGAAATAACTTGGCAATGGTCGAACGACAGGCTTACGCAAGGAAGCCATGAAAGACTTTTAATAATAACAACGATCGCATAAGTGTTGAATTCTCGGCATGTTGGCCCTGGGTATACCCGACAATATTGTGTGCCGCTGGTATCCATTGAAAATGAAAATCCATATACACATTACTCACTATTAATCTTGGCTATTGTTCGTTTATGTACTTGTGGGAGTTGTTTTACTTTTCTGTTTATTTCGGCATCATTATTTACAGCTTCATTAGGCGCTAGTGTATGTTGATTTCTTTTATTCAGATACATCAAGGTTTTTGGAATTATTTATGCAACATACAAATCATGTTCTAACTCACGTCGAGAGTGTGTTCTGGATTTTGATGTGAAATTAAATTAATATATTAACAGTCCTTTTAAGGTTACTCGCCTAATTGTTACCGAAGATGCGTGATTTTGAAAATGTTTAGGTTTTCTAATATTGCAACTTACATTTAAAAATGAATATTATACCTCAAATGATGCGCTTCTTTTGTAAGTATTACCTAAGACTAGACCCAAAATTTGGTAAACCTGTTTGTTACCTTCTTTCATTTAATCACATTGGATACTGAAAAGGCTTCTTTAAACATTAATAACGAGTTGTAACGATTTAAAACCTTTACAATCTACTAGGAGGTTTATTTTATTACGCCATAGAGATTCTCGTTTAAACCTGAGCTATTCAACTCAATATGGACGGCAAATATTTCTACTTCTTACATGATGTTGCATCCAATCAACCTTGTGCTATGTTTCTGCGGTGATTAGTTTCCAGTCTCGGTACGGAAGTGCTGCGCTGTCCCTAGAGTACCACTTGATGCTTTGTCTAGCGACATTTCCGAATGGTTGGTATCGTGCATTTAATACCGATTGGTATGGGTTTGTGCATTTAAACGGCGACCGAATTTAATCTTACAAAATCTGTGTCATGTCTGGCTAATATTATACTAGAGACTTTATCAATAATACTACTTAGTAATTAATTAAAGTACTCACCCTATCTAGGTCGCTGTCGGAGAAAAATGTCGTGATAATAATAGGGGTTAAAGTATGAAGTTACCGTTGTATAGTAATAGATACTTTGAAGTGACATAAAACCTTCATGGTGTGAGATTTTCGAGTGAATTTTTTTGAAGAGCGAACCACGTGGAAGATGGCCCATACAGGTGAATAACGCTGAATTAAAGGAGATGGTGGAAGCCGATCTGAGTCAAACTACCCAGGAATTAGCGGCATGGTTTAAAGTTACCTTACCTACAATATTAGCTCATTTGCATCAAATCAATAAGATAAAATATATGAAAAATGGGTGCTTCATGATTTGACTGATCTGCAGAAAGAAATGCGTGTTGAAACTTGTGTTGCCGTATTGAATCGGTCTCTATTCCTTCATTTTTGTAAATGAAGATATATTGGATCATATTGTGACATGTGACGAAAAGTGGTCAAGCAATAACAGCAGATGTTTACTGTGCCGAACTTCGAACAATAATGGCGAAAGTGGCAGCGAAACAGCCCGGACTCGTGAATCGATCTTGACCATTATTGCTCCATGATTACGCAAGACCTTACACTGCACGAGAAACCGTTGTAACTCTACAGGAGCTGCAGTTAGAAACCATACGTCATCCGCCGTACTCGCCAGACCTTGCTCCAACGGACTACCCTTTTTTTCGTAACTTAGAAATTATTGTACGTGAAAAAAATTATCTTCCCAGGGGGCAGTACAAAATGCTTTCACATAGTTTGTCGAATCTAGATCCCCGGAGTTCTATCGTAAAGACATAAATGAACTTCCATTTAGATGGCAGCAATGTATAGATAATAAGGGTAAATATTTTGATAAAATAAATATGGTATCTAAGAAAAAAAAGAGTTTCAATTTTTAGTACAAATCGGCAATTTCATACTTTAACCCCTAATACAACTCAGCGTAATGGTTTGAAAGTTGAGTTAAATCGCCCCCGGCCGGTTTCAGAACCGTTGGGGCCCAGCCAGTATTGGAGCGGTGGGCAGGGCTGCAGCATGGGACCCTTTCCTTCCGGCTAGTGCAGGTGTTGTCAGGGCACGGTTGCTTTGGCAAATACCTGCACACGGCCGCTAGGAGGGAACCGAGTCCCGTCTGCCACCACTGCGACTGTGAGGAGGACGCGGCGCAGCACACGCTCGAGCAATGTCCTGCTTGGGCGGTGCAGCACCGTGAACTCATTAAGGTTATGGGTGAAGATCTCTCGCTGCCGGCCGTGATCAAAGCCATGGTCGACAGCGAGAGGAAGTGGGCAGTGGTCGCGTCCTTCTGCGAGGACGTCATCTCGCAGAAGGAGGCGGCGGAGCGGATCCGTGAAGAAAGCATCCTTGCGGATCCGAGCCGTCGCCGGCGAACCGGGCGGCGCAGGCGCGCTCACGCGCGCATTATGCCGCCATAATGAAGGCCGCGGGCGGGAGAACGGGGATCTCCCGTCCGCCAGCCATTGAGTCGTTTCGAGGCCATATGTAGTGCCGGGGCGTCGCCGAGGAGCTGTAGACTGCTAGATGGGTCGCTAAGGTAGTAATTGTTGCCAGCAGCCCATCCACTATACAAGGCAGCGAGCATGCACACCATGGGGTTTTGGTCCGTAGGCCCGAAGTACGGGAGAGCCGGACATAACCCTCTCGCCTCCCCTTGTGGAGAGAGGGTATGCATCAGGCGCATTTCCCCACGTAAAAAAAACAAAAAAGGGTTAATAAAGGTACTGTTACTAACATAATCTACATTTACACGATACACGTAAATACTTGAAATAATACATCTTTTTAATTATAACTTATTGGAAAAATATTTATAACATACATCTTTAAAGTCTAGTAATTGCGGTGCATATATACCCATATATAACAAATAAAATTACCCGCGATAGAATATGAAAAAGCATCATCCCTTCTGTCTTACAAGTTACAATTTTAACTATCGTATTTTAAAATCTTTTTACAAAACAAATCCGCTAATGGTATTAAAGTTTCAAACAAATTATACATTTGCAGCCACATTAAATGGCTGAATGAATACACCTCGCTCTCGAGAAAGTGACGATATTTTAAAGCCAACCTATGCATTTACCTTTCTCATTGTCTCGAGCTCGGGAACACATGTACAACATAAGTTCCATGAAACTCTAAAGTAGCTTACATGCGGTTTTCTCGTTAGTTCGCTATGAAAGAGGCGTATATATGTATCTAAGTACCTACTTTGAAATTGTATGAGTGAAGAAGTGAATTAAACACACAGCAAGAAAATTATTTTATTTAATGAATTTTCAAGCACTATCTATTACTTAGAACCACATTCGACTAAAATATAGATGTATGTAACGTAAGTCTACGGAATCTGTTCTTTCTTCGACGAACAATACCGTTTCCTTCCTGTTATTTAAACTTAAAATAATTATTGAAATTATACCTACTATATAAGGATTTTATTGCGGTTTATTTTAAAAATAGTCGTTCAGATATTTTACAACTTTAACTATGCACCAGTTTCGGATTCAAACCGGAGCAAGACTTGAGATCATTCCTTGTAAACAATAATAATGTTTATGTTCGGATACTCTGAAATACACTTCAAGACAATTATAGGACCACCCATTTTAGTCCCCTTGTGACCTTTCTTGTGCTGTAAACACCGGAAAACGTCGGAGAATAGAGAATTAAAATCGTATGTAGTAGTTTTAGAGAATCCTAGCTAGCCGTCTACGAGAAACTAAGCTAGGCACCTACGAAGGCCCTGCTAGCTGTCTACGAGAAGCCGAGATAGCCACCTACGAGAAGCCCAGTTATTAGCTTAAGAGCGACCCAACTAGCCACCTATGAGAAACCCAGCTAGCCCTCTACGAGAAGCCCAGCTAACCGCCTACGAGAAGCCCAGTTATCGCCTACAGGAGGCCCAGCTAGCCGCCTACGAGAATCCCAGATAGGCGCCTACGAAAGGCCAAGTTATCTATTTACGACCGACCCAACTAGCTACCTATGAGAAGCCCAGCTAGCCGCCTACAAGAGGCCCAGTTATCTGCCTACGAAAGGCTTAGCTAGCCACCTACGAGAATCCCAGGTAGCCGCCTACGAGAATCCCAGGCAGCCGCCTATGAGAAGGTCTGTTATCCGGTTACGAGCGACCCAACTAGATGCCCATGAGAAGCCCGAAAGACAGGGCAGATCGTCTTCACCCAGTGGCAGTAAAATTAACGGTGCTCCGCTCGCGGACCCTGGGATGAGCACCCGACCGAAGCGTTTCTGTCCTCTCTGTGACCACTTCGTCATGTCTAAATGGGGAGAGTAACAATGTTGATCAGGTAGGATTATGTTAAGCAGTTGATTCGCTTAAACATCCTACTGGCCAAACCTCTAACAAATCCCTACCGAGGGACTTGTTACTGGTTTAATCAGGAAGTTCGTGAGGCTCCCATTGAAGGTCTGAAGCGCATCAACCATAAATTAAATGCAGTACTCCAAGGCCTGGAGTAGCTGCTGCGTCCATCCCTTTACCAAGATGGCCCCGCGTATGTGAATATACAATGTTATTTGTTTGCGTACAATAAATAGTAAAAGATAATACTTTTATTCTATTCATTTATCTAATAATTTAATACCTATTTATCAATTATGTTTTGTAGTTTTACATAAGTAAGTATAAATATGCTTAGCAGATTGCAGATTACGTCGAATCATTATACCAGCATTTAAATATATACAATTGTCTGCATGGGTGGCGTAGTGGCTTAAGTGGTCGCCTTGCCACTGCCATTGAGCCGCACAGGTTCGAATCCACACAGGACAAAAATTTGTGTGTTTCAAAAATCCAATTCAGGGTAATCTTTGCGTCCATTGCTCAAGCAATGGACGCAAAGATTACCCTGAATTGGATTTCACGGGGACCTTACAAACATTCAAATGTTTGTAAGGTCCCCGTGACACTGGAATCATTTCTAGGCTGAAAGATGCCTATTTTGTAAACTCTAACTTCACTTACTTCATTATTTTTTTACCATAAAATTGTCTTTCATCTTTTCTTAGAATATTAAATACATTTTTAGGCTTCCGTACCTCAAAAGGAAAAACGGAACCCTTATAGGATCACTTTGTTGTCCGTCCGTCCGTCCGTCCGTCCGTCTATCTGTCTGTCTGTCAAGACCCTTTATCTCGGGAACGCGTTAAGGTATCGAGTTGAAATTAAAACGATATACTCAGGTCTACAGTTTCTTGAAGCTGTGAAAAATCAAACTTCTTAGTTAACGTAATAAAAAGATACGGCCGTTTATGTCGCAAAGAACGTATATTTCGACACTGTCAAGGGAATCAAAATTTATAGGGTATTTTCCGTTGACCTAGAACTGCGAAATTTAGCAAGCAATACCCCTTATACTACAAGAATAGGAAAAATCCAAAAAAATTGTACGGAACCCTCGGTGAGCGAGTCCGACTCGCACTTTTCCGGTTTCTAAAGTGAACTACAATATATGAAAGCAATAATGTAAAGTATGTAAGCCACAAGCTCAAAACACATATTAATATGCCACAAGTTGATATCTATTGAGTTATAAGTATTAATGAGAGACACTTACGATTGTTCACTGACATTTTAGTAATAATCCTAATAACACGATAGAACTCTTATAGCCTTGAACTTCTACTAAAGCTTTAAATTAAAGTAGATTCGTAACGAGTAGCAGCTTATACTGGCCTTGGTCACAAGCTGTCATCAGCATGTTACCACGGCTTGTGTAACAGGGTCGAAACGTCAAGCATCAAAAGGCAAACATTATGTATGCTCGCGTTAATGCCCGTTAGGAATTATATACAACCCAGTAGATCAGTTCCTGCAATCTAATTTAAAGTTATAAATTAGATTGCAGAAACATGTCAATGTTTATATAATTATCCAAGATACAGTACCAGTACCTGGCATTTTAGGTATGGAAAGATGCGTACAGACAATTTATGTATTCGTAAGGTTAATACGGCGATTTTGTAGAAAATTTATTTTGTTTGGCGCCGAAAATATTTAACAAACTACCAGAGACAATTAAAACATTAAATATAAGCCTTTTTAGAATTAAATGAATAACATTGTTGCCTAAAAAGTGGTACTATTCCATCACAGACTTCCTTAACGACACAATTTGAAAAATGTTGATATATTTTAACGTGTTAGATTAAATAAAATAGTGCAGTTCTGTGTACGCCAATATTGGCAAGACACAGAACTGCACTATTTTATTTGTCTATTTTTTGTAACGTCTTTTAAACATGTGTATAAATAATTTAATTTGTCCATCGACGTACGGCTACCGGTATCTAGATAAAACGTATTGTCATAAGTAAGTCAACAGGTTATGAAACAGCCGTCCTAGAATATAAAAATGAGGATTTATAACTACGTTTTTAGATTACGAGCTATTTCGCGATTTACTTATAACCTTAATGTATTTACCAGATCGATGTATTACAAAATTCCACAATAAACATCTTAACACGCATATAGAATAAATCTCGACATACTGTGGCAACCGACCGTTTAAATGGTGGCCTCGCCAGTGGTACTGCGCTGAATGTAGTGGGTTTGAATCCACCACAGGACAAAACTTTTTATGATCCTCAAATGGTTGTTTAGAGTCTGGGTATTTTTGTGCCCTTTGTTTGAATGTTTGTAAAGTTGCCCGCGATAGATACGGGAATTATTCATAGAGAGACAGTTACCTTTTTATAAAATAAAAAATAAATAAGCCAAACAAGGTCGCGATATGTAATGTTTCTGAGACGGTACTCCCTTTCTTCTCCTAAAACTGTTTGTCCGGAAATCATTATCCATAACACGTTTGCTACAAACTTCAGTAACCATAAAGTTCAAAAATTCGAAATTTTGTTTTACATAATTATCTTTACTTCTAAAACTATTCTGTTATAATATTATCGAGTACCTACTATAATAATTGACTCTCCTAATGTCGCATGAAATAAATCGTGTAAATGTCCTAAGTATTTTAGTGTATTATTCCGAATGTTCATTTATAATAAAATTGTTAGTCCTAACGAATCGCTGTAAATCCGACTCCACGCAGTCTTGTCTGCCTTACCCCTAGAGTGTAATTTAGAATCGCGTAGGCGCGTAGAGGCGAAGCGGCCCGCGGGCTGAGGAGCAGAAGGCTGCGAGCGAGCCACCTCGCCTCTATGCGGTGGTCAGCGAAAGCCGTCTACGACCATTAGCACGCGTGGGACCGCCGTACTATGGTCACTTTTCATACAACATCTCAAAAATGTTTTCAGCGAGAAAAAGGTTTCCTGTATTCTTTTGACAAAAATCAATAGTTTATATAAATATAAATAAATATAATATAAATTCAATGGTATATTTTAATTACATTTTATGTTTTATTTAATAGGTAGAATGAGTTGCTGAAAAGCAGTGAGTAAAAAAATTGTTTCAAGTTTATTACAACCATTTCAAATGAGTGTTGTAGAAACGTTTTAGAAAGCAAAAAATAAAATCACAATAATATGTATTTTGTGTAAGCCAACAATCTCGTTTAAAGATGCCTCTCTGTTTGTGTTGTTTTTGATTTTCAAATAGACATTCAAAGTTGAGCGCTGTTTGCCGCTGTCTTGTTATTTATCTCATTCAAATACCTGATTACTTAACTACAAATTTTCTGCTCGTTTATGCTCTTTTTTTGTAATACCCAAAAATATGAGACCAAGTAAATTTTCAGACATTTGTTTCTACGGTATTATTTTCCGATAGTATCAACAAAATGAAAACAATAAAATAATATTTATTCATGGCGTGTGATAATTAAAACCATGATAAAACAGCACAGTCAATTTGTGGTACCTAGGAACTTGAAGTAATATATCGATAGTATCAAGTGCGGGTTAAAATATTTTCCGTCAATAACACCAAAAGATATTGCAACCACGAGATCATAAACATATTGCAAACTGCACTTCTATTCAAATAATATATATTTAAGTTAAAATTCATAGGCATAGTTAAAATTCACATTCACAAAGTAACTTTGCAATATTTAGTCTATTTTATCAATTATTTATCACAATGAGTTGCTTGTGCTCGTTGGGTCTTGTGTGACCTTTTTATAAATTCTGGCACAAATAATAATAATAATAATAATATTCTATTACAAACACACAACACCATCTAGCCCAAACTAAGCAGAGCTTGTACTATGGGTACTAGACAATGGATAAACATACATATATACTTTTTTTTTTGTAAATACATACGTATTATACATAGAAACACCCAGACCAAGACAAACATCCAAGTTCACGCACAGAAATGTTTGACTTGTGCAGGAATCGAACCCGCGACCTCAGGCGTAGCAGTCGGTTACACTAACCACTACCCCATCGAGGCCGACGAAATAAAACAGATATATAAAAAAAATTGTTGATCGCTTTTACATTGTCATTAGAAAAAGCTGATATAGCTGGAGCAAGCGTAAAGAAAAACAAACGATGGGAAAGGCGAGATGGATAAAAGAAAGCTTTGTAGGAAATAACAGTACTAGGTTGAATGTTGAATTCAAGCTAACATTTGAAAAAGTATTCCTTCAACTTCTTCAGGTGAACGAGTTCGACCTCCAAAGACCTATGAAGAATCGACAGAGAAATCGAAATAATATAAAAATATAGAACTTGTATATGAATATGGATTCGAATTCATACATAACACGTGTGTCCAACATTTACGGTCAATTAGAGAATCAGATGAAGCTTCAATTCTGAATATTGTTCGACTTTTATCCAAGGAATACAAGAAGGACGTCCTTAAGAAGATGACGTATGACACGGAATCAGTTACTTATTATTCAAAAGACGAAGCTTTGAGTTTATTTATTGACTTGAACTTAACAAAATCTCAATATGGATTATTCAGGTTAATTCGTACTACTGCCCATCCTCTCTCCATAAAGTCCTCATTCATGGGGAAAGTGTTATTAGGCATTCCGCAATTTTACCAATAGGTCAGTTATCAAAAGATGCACAAAAGGTCCTGAACAAAGATTACCGATGATACTACCTTTTTTTTTTTTTTTTTTTTTTTTTTTTTTTTTACGTGGGGGAATGCTATGACGCATACCCCTCCGCGGGGGCGGGCGGAGGGATTATGTCGGACTCGCCGGGGTAAAAGAAAGATGTTAAAAGATAATGTACCTCCCGGAATACCGACTAAACCTACCACGGTGTTCCTCGACAAAACCACTATCGACGGGGCCGCGCGAATCGCTTTCGCATGCGGTCGCGACCCCGCCGAGGTTACGGCCCGCCGTATGAAACGGCAGGCCACTACACAAGAGACCTACCCAAAGGACTCACTTCATAAGATTCCCTACTGTCTCCCCCCCTAGGTGGGAGACGGACTCGAAACAGAGGCGCGCGTGGGAACACGCACGCCGCCTCTCGGACCTGGTGCTGAACGGATGGCGGGCAGGCCCACAAAGCCCGCCACCCCCAGGTCAAACCTCAGGGTGGCTGGAGGTCATCGCGCGCCCTCCGGCGCCCGGCTCTGCGGTTGGGGAGAGGGTTTAAACGCTCCCTCTCCCGCTCCGCCGCCTCCTTGATGGAAATTACTTCCTCACAAAAGGAGGCGACGGCGTTCCACGACCTCTCACTCCGGACCATAGACTGAACTACGGCCGGGAGCGAGAGGGCAATCGATCCGACTGCCGCGATCAACTCACGGCGCTGCGATGCCCAGGCGGGGCAAACCGCCAAAGTGTGCAGCGCCGTGTCCTCAACAACGTCGCGGCAGTCGCCGCAGTGGTGACAACCGGGCGTCTCTTGCCGGCGTATACGACACAGGAACTGGCCAAAACAACCGTGGCCAGTCAGAACCTGTGTCAGCCGGAAGGTGAGGGCGCCATGCCGCCTCTCCAGCCACTCCTCAAAAACGGGACTTACCGCCACGATCGTGGCGTGCCCGGCACTGGGGTGCACAAGTCGCTCCTTCCAATTAGCCACTAGGACCTGGCGGAGCTCGGACCTTGCCGCCTTGATTGCGGCAAAACCCGGTCCCTCGCCCCGAGCTAGCGCCTCCTGGCGCCAACGATAGAGCGACGCCAGGAGCGCCGCTTCCAGGTCCCATGGCATCGATCCGGCGAGGAGGCTCGCAGCCTCGAACGAGATCGTGCGGTAACCTCTAATCAACCTGACGGCCATGGCGCGCTGTGGAGCACGAAGCGCCGTGATGTTACGGGCCGTCAGGTTGTTTGCCCACACTGGGGCCCCATATAGGGCCATGGACCGCACGACCCCCTCGTAGAGCCTCCGGCAGGAGGTGCTTGGCCCCCCAAGGTTGGGCAGCAGGCGCGAGAGCGCGCCTGCAGCGCCCCGAAGAATGGGGGCCAAACGACGAAAATGGGCTGTAAAGTCCCATCGGCTGTCGAGCAAGAGACCTAAATACCTTAGGGTTGACTCGACGCCGATGCGGACCCCTCCTACCATGATATGGGCCCCTGGAGGTGGCCGCTTCCGAGGGCCGTGAAAACATACAGCCTCGGATTTAGACAGGGCCACCTCGAGGCCCAACCGCCGGATACGACCAACGACTTGTGCGACTCCAGCGGTCGCCAGTATGGCCGCCGCCCGGTGCGACTTACCCCTCGCCGTGACAAGCGTGTCGTCGGCGTAACATATGACGCCGACGCCACGGAGGAGCGCACCTCGCAGCACCCAGTCGTAACCGATGTTCCACAGGAGCGGACCCAGAACCGATCCCTGTGGAACACCGCACGACATCTCTCGCCGACTCCAACCGTCGTGACCCGGGTAGACGACTACCCTCTCGGATAAATATGCCCCGACTATGCGGCGGAGGTAGGTCGGCACACGATGGAAAACGAGTGCCTCCCTAATGCAACTCCAGGGCAAGGTATTAAAGGCATTCGCGATGTCCAAAGACACCGCGAAGACGACCTCGCCCCGGGACACCGCGTCCTCCGCCAGGCTCCTCACACGCATGACTGCGTCTATAGTGGAGCGCCCGCGGCGGAAACCATATTGGTTCTCCGCCAGATCCGGGCCCACTGAAGAGAGACGCTGGACGAGGCGCTCCGCGATAATAAACTCGAAGAGTTTAGCTACCTCGTCCAGCAACACAATGGGCCGGTAAGCGGACGGAGAGTCCGCCGGGCGCCCCTCCTTCCTGATCAGGACCAGTTTCCCCACCTTCCACTGGCGCGGAAACTGGCCCTGCACTAGACACTCGCTGAGGAGCCCCCTAAGTCGGGGCGCGAGCTCCTCTAGGACCAGGGCCAAAGCAAGACCTGGAATGCCGTCGGGCCCTGGGGCGGTGTTTTTCGAGCGAAGTCTCGACACCGCCGCTCGCAACTCTACCTGGGTCACTTCGGGAACCACGTCGTCGTCAAAGTCCGCGCTGGACGCCATGGAAGGCGGAACCATCGACGGAGGAGTGTGCTCCGCCCGTGAGGGAAACAGAGCGGCCACCACCTCCTCCACCAACTGTGGCCGGAGACTCTGGGACAAGGGGGGCGCCCAGGGGCGAAGCTTGCCCCTCACCATAAGGTATGGACGCCCCCAGGGATTAAGGTCCAGAGTCCCCAGCAGCTCTTGGCGGGCCAGATCCTTGGCCCGCTTGATGGCTACTTTTAGCGTACTTTTGGCCGCTCTGTAGGCCTCGTACAGTTCCGCCTCCCTGGCGTCGAAATCGGGAGGGCGGCGACGCCTCCTGCGGAGCCGGATGTACTGGCGTCTGGCCGCCACGCAAGCGTGGCGCAGGTCGGCAATATGTTCCGACCACCAGTACACCCGGCGTCTGGCTGGAATATTTGCAGGCACTCTAGGCATCGCCGCATCGCAAACTTGCGTTATGGCCTCCCGGAACCACTCGGCCTCCATCTCAACATTGTCAGGCCTGGCCGGTGCTGGCACCCAGGCCTGAACGATGGAGGCTTCCAGGAGGACCTCCCGATTTAGCTTCTTCAAAGCCCAACGCGGACCGCCCCCAATCGGGGCCCTTGGGGCTGGGGGGTCGGAGGTCTGGGCGGAGACGTCGAACCGAATATAGCGGTGGTCCGACAGCGTCTCCACCTCCTCGACGACGCGCCAGCCTTGGACACGGCGTGCTAGTGCGGGGCTGGCAAAAGAGACATCAATAACTGACCCGCCCCGCTGACGCACGCACGTGTGCACTGACCCACGATTGAGGACTAGCAGGCCGTTTTCAACGGCCCACTCCTCGAGCAATTCACCCCTCGCGTCCGTGATCGCGGAACCCCAAGCCGAGGATTTGGCATTGAGGTCCCCGACGACGAGCACGGGCCGAGGGTGGCTTCGAGCGACGACGACGGTCAGTTCGAGGAGATACTCCTCGAAGTCGGCGAGAGGTCGGTTGGGTGAGAAGTAACCGCCCACCACAACCGCTTCTCCTACGAGTGCTGCGACGCAGCCCCGTCCCCGGATGATGTTCTCGAAGGACGGGGTGCCGGCGGCGGCCGGCGAAATTAACGCCACCAAGCCATCGAGGTCCCCTACCCAGTCAGCCCTGGGGGGGACGAAATAGGGCTCGGCTACAATTGCGACATGAATTGACCACTGCGCCATGCTCTGGAGGAGAAGGTCCTGAGCCCTGGCGCAGTGGTTTAAATTAGCCTGGAGGAGACGGAGGCGTGGAGGCATTACGTCTCCATACTTACCTCCGCTCCTCCGACCGCGGGAGCGGCGATCCGTGTTGTTGCCAATGACGAGGCAGGCGATTTTGGGGGTAACTTTTTGTGGGTGGCGGCGCACTCCTTGCCACCCGCCCGGTGCTTCGCGGGTTTGCCCACCGCCGCACACAAAATGCAGTGCGGCGTGGCCTCACATGATGCGGCCATGTGACCAGGCTGGCCGCAGCGGAAACAGCGGCCGGTGCAGTCAGCCTGTGAAGGGCACATGACGCCCACATGGCCGCTCGAAAGGCAGCGATAACACCGAGCGGGTCTGGGCTCCAAGACCCTGACCTGCGCCGACACCCACCCCACCAGAACGCGTCGGCCATCGGCCAGTTTCTTGGCGGCGGCGACGGGACAGCTAATAATGGCCGTCCCCATTCCGGAGCGGTCCTGCTTAATTTCACCGCTCTTGACTTGGTCTGCAGGGCACCCTCCGGTCTTGGCGACGGCCGCGGCGACCTCTTCTTTACTAATAGAGTCATCCAGGCCCGTAATACGCAAGTCGATGCATTTTTGCGGCCTGGAGATGCGGACCTCTTCTGATTCCAGAACCTGGCGGAGACTTTCCGCCAGGCGATCCGCCTGGTCGCCGCTTGCGACTCCCGGCACTTCGATTAGGCGGGCACCGGTCTGGGTAGTCCGGCACCGCAATCCTGCTGTTATGCCGAGTTTACCGGGGTCGATTGCGCTCCGCGCCTTCTTGAGGAGCTCCGCGTATGTTGTCCCCCGCTCGATAGCAGCTGGCTGCAGTGTAAGGACCACTGCAGTAGAACGGGGGGCTTGGAGCTTCCTTGCCTCTTTTTTGGCCGCCTGCCTGGCCTTCTTGGCCGACTTCTTCCTCTTCTTAGCAGCCTCTTTCTTCTGGCCGACGACCTCCCAGTCGTCGGCTTTGCGCGTGGTAGCAGCGGGTTGTATGCTGGGAGTGGCAGGACGTTTGGCAGCTGCGGGTGCCCGCTTAGCCTGCGACCTTTTGCCCTTTCGGCTGGCAGCTGTTATGTTAGCCGCTGGAGCTATTGCAGGAGGCTGCGAGGACCTTAATTTAGCCGCGTATGTTGGCGGCGCAGATATCGGGGATGAAGGAGGGGGAGGCACTCTGACCCTGTCTGCGGCCAGAGGAGGGCGTAGCAGTCGGCCCTCCATAACCGAGAGCTTGGCGCGAAATTCGCCAAGCTCCTGCCGGACTAGAGCCACGAGCTCCGACTCCTTCCTGTTGGTGTCCCGGTCCTGCCGCTTCTCAAACTCCTCCTGACGTTTTTTTAGATCGGCAACCTCCTGTGCCAATCTAGCATTCTCTGCCTGCAGCTTTAGGACCTCATCGTTTGCTGTGCGGCTGAAGACCGCCTCTGCAATGTCCCGAATAGCTTCAATGGACACTTTAAGGGTCCTTTGGCAGGTGCCCTTCAAACCCTTCGATTTCCGGGAGACCAGACGGATCGCTTCCAGGGCGTCACTAAGCCGGGTCTTAAGTTGCGATACCGGCAGGTCTTCAGCATCCGGCTCCACCACCAGCTGCTTCATTCCGGCAGCGACACGCTGGGCTGCCGACGCAATAAGGCTGTCCTCGGACGTGCGCTCCTCGCTGTCAGCCTTCCTTAAAGCGGCGGCAAGTTCGGCCTTGGCCTTACCCAGCCCCACGTATCTACCGTGGGTGGGCGGACGACCGCGTCCACGTCGCGCTGTCGTCACTTTCGCAGCAGACGCTGCATCCTCACTGGAGCCATCCGACTCCAATTCCTGCGGCGACCGCACCCGCTTTCGTGGAGCTTTCTCCGGTGTTGCCACCGGAGTAATCTCCACACCATCACTGTCGTGCTCCGACCGCACGAACTCCTCCTCCTCTTCGGAACGCGCAGTACTGGGCGTGCGCGACCTACTAATTCTTACAACCTTTTTCTTTAAAATTGATTTAATATTTGGTTCCATAATGAATCCCACGAGTATGGGAGAAATAAAGGTCAACCCGGGCAGAGATCCCGATACCCGGGCAAGCCTAATACAACAGGGGGACGGCAGGTACCCTGAGGGGGCCGCACTAGTGACTGAACTACCCATCAGCCATGCATCTCCTCGCCGTGCGGCAGCAACTTGAGATTCGGGGTGGTTTTTATAGAGGGCCACTCCCTCGCAGTCCGGGCGGTGAAGCCAAGACCCTCGCTCCCGTCAGCAGCCGCGAGACGTGATCCACGACACTGCACAATACGGGGTTACGATATAATCTAGACGGTGACAACGGGGACAAAAGTCAGAAGAAAGGGGGGGACAACGACGGACAACAAAAGGGGACATGAAACAAATTTGGACGCAGAACCAAAAAGGGGGGAACAAAACCAAAACAAAAAGGGGACAAAGAGAGGGAAAGAATCGTCAGAATGACGAGAAGAGACCCCGTTGTCTGTTCAGCGGCAGGGTGAGTGCACGCCGAACCCGTCAAAGGGGCTCTCCCATGTCCACTCTAAGACAGAGCGGTACTGGGAGAGCCGGGCCCAAGGATAGGGCCTCCGGCTTGGGGATGGGACTCACGTCCATCCCCCCGCCTCCGGTGCCAAACGCGACAAATGGCACCGGTTGTCAGAATATTAGCCACCAGCAACAATGAAAAGCATTGTTGCTGGTGCCCAGGGTGCACCACGGGGAGGTTTTCTGACACGCACCCCACCGATGATACTACCTGCATCATTCTATGAAATGTTCTCGTTCAGCAACTAATGAAGATATTCTATATTCATTATTATTTACATGAGATCCATATATTTCAAGCCTAAGAACATCAGCAATCATTGTAGGAATGGGGTTGTTTGATGAAGCCAAAATGCTCTTGGATCTTCCCGAAAGTAAATAATACAATAAATAATATACTATGCTCTGATTAATAATAAAGAATGCGATGGTTGACTTTTAAATATTTATTATTTTATGATTTTATTATCTTTTTGTAATATTTGCGTCAAATCTATTTTTACATGTATTCAACAATATATGTTAAAATTTTCAAGTTATTATCTTGTAAGGCGAAAGAGATACAGATTTTTCAGACGGTGAACTCGTTTCGGGACCACAGTGCGCCAGAGACTCGCCGTGCCGGAGCCGTGATAAAAGCAATATTGCTTTTGGATCTTTACTGTTTATTTATTGTATCAGTTGAATTTGATAAAATACTTTATAATACAAATTTGTTTAAAAACATTATTAGGTTAAATAAACATTAAATAATTTGAATTTAATACATAACTTTTATTGAAAACGGTTTTAAGTCTTTTGTATATCATTGATTGTAATATTTATGACAAACAAATTTAGGGCATATTGTATGGGATTTCAATTTTATGGCATGACGTGATAGTATGTGACATTAAGTTCGGGTAATTCTGACAAATTATGATTTGGACAAAAAAAAATATGGCACTTTAGATTATGGATAAAAAAGTTAGGGGACACAATAGAGAACCGTAAAATTTCCTACGGTCCTTTTAGGTACAAATCTAACAAGTACCTACGTCTTGTCTAAGGTATTGAAGACCAATAGACTTAGTGCTAGCGGATGTCCGCGTGTTATTTATTTCAATATTCATCATGAATGCTGTTTTGGTGTTAAAAACGATAAGAACGTTTTTGTTGGTACATTATCAGATTAAACGTTCGACAACTATTGTAAATACAATACATACAAATTATTCAACAAAAAATACGTCACCTTAATTTATATTAATAACATTGTTGAGTAAACAACAATGTAACAGATTTCTTAACAATGAAAACTGAAAGGACAAACTAAATATCACATATCTTTTTTATGTATCCACCGATTTAAATGAAACAAATACTACAAGTTAAGCCAAGTTGTTTGAGTAATTAATACGAGCCAAGGTCCGAGCAAGGGATTGTAAAATACTTCGTTGCCGGCATAACTTTTAAAATCCCTATTCTTTGTCGATATTTTATTGAAATTGTAGCTTTGTATACAGAACAAGAAATTACACAAAAGCAGTCATTGAATCAATTTATTTAAGTATTTAGCTAAGCCGATTAAACATCGTGGTCACAAAAACTTAGGCACAAACCACATCCTGTGTCCAGGTTTAGGTACTAGATGGAAACGTTGAAATCAAATATTCTACGTGATTTCCTCTCTGAGCTAGCGATATTAATAAATGAAATCTTTTCAGTGGAACATTTTATCTCAATATCAGATATTTTGTATTCTCGTCGCCTATTTCCCATTTGATCACTGTTATTTATTATATGTTCGTCATTTGTAAGACTAGGCATTTCAAATATTAAAGAGAGCCGTAATTATAATCACTTTGTAATATACAACACGTTTTTTTTTTTTACGCGGGTAAATGTGCAAATCACTTTCTCCATCGCCGGTTTTGGGGCGGGCGATGGGGATATGTCGGGATCCAGCCTCTAAGATGGATTTGGGCTGAACCGACTAAAACCACCGCGGTGTTCCTCACACCTTTATGGCGAGGCCACGCGGATCGCTCTCGCATTCGAATCGCGACCCCGCCAAAGGTTCGACCCACCGATGGACGTGGCGGGTCCCACACAACCATCACACATACAGGACAAATTCACAAATTAACACAGAATATAACACAGACAAAGCGGGGGTCCTAGTCCCCCTTGCGACATCGAGAGGCGTGCGCGGAACACGAACGCCGCCTGCTCGGAAATATACAACACGTTACAGATATAACGCACAACCTCAAACATCCCAATTAGATTATTAAATCGTAATAATAATATAATCAATAAAATGTTACTTTTATGTATTTAAATACTTATCTTAATTTAACGAATTAGTTCTCCTTATTGTGCGCGGATAATTATGTATTACAATAAATCTAACATTTATTGCCTTTATTGCATCAAAAACCTTATTGCCTTGATGATGACTATGATAAATTTTCGTTTATTTCAGCTGTTTAATAAATGGGTGACTATAATTTAATTCGTTTTAATTATTTTAGGGATAAAAATTACCAATATTAAAAATTGCTGGAATTGATTCAGTAGCCGATTTTAGACAAACTACTTTCATGATGTGCGTTTATTATGTTACATGCTATGCATGCAAGCTATATGTATCATCCCATATCGGGTAGGCGAAGGTATATTAGACCCAAAATTCGTCTAACAAATTATTTATGTATTGTAGATTTTGTTTATTATTCTAAAAGCAATGCTTTCGAGTATAATCTTTCTTTTATTCGCAGATCATAATGAGATGCGTAAACGTAATTTACCAGAGTTGTGTGTGTCTTAGGAGTATCTAAATTAAAATTGCCTTTTAATCATAACTAGGTATTTTACGACGCATGTGTAAGCTGAAAGCGTTCATAATGCATATCCCATTTCGTACTTGCACAGTTAATCATATTCCTCTGTTATAGAGTATTAAGTTCACTTATATGCGTTTGGCTCAGGAAACATGTGATTTATTTGCTTAGTTACAAGATTATTAGTAAAGCGCGAAGCCTGACAATGAGCCTGCACTCCACCTGCACGTACGTTTTACGTATGTTTTATTTATGGTAATATTTATTATATTTATGGTAATTAATATACCATCGATGGTAAATATGTCTTTGAACAACTTTATAAGTTAGTTATTTTAGAATAGCTATCCTATAGCATAAATTAATTAGAAGCAGATAGTCAGTTTGTATACCGTGCCAAAACCGATACACAGAAACATAGATGCAAACGTCAAACCGATGTCGGATCAAGTCGGTCTACATTCGACCGAAGGCCAAGGCTAAGGCACAAATTAAACGAATATGGGTCATCTCTTCTGTCTAATCAGAGCCCACTGCTATTGTTACTGCATATTATGCATGGTTTGATTCTCAAAACAAGTACATACTACTTGTATTTTCTTACTAAACATCAAGATTATTGAATTGCAGCTTTAGCTCGCGACTTCGCTCGCCTAAATTTTAAATAAATAAAAATTAGCTTAGGTTATGCTAGCAACAGTATTTATTTTTTGAATAAAATATTGCCTATGTTACTTGCTGATAATATAGCTATCTAATGATAAAATACTTTTTAATAACGGTTGAGTAGCTTATGAGTAAAACCCTTCCAAACAAACAGATAAAGTATTAAATCTTACATCTTTATAATATTAGTATAAACACACTGTTTACCTATAGTTGCTCAGGACACCTATTTCTAATTCACGTAGTTTGCAGACGGTTGTACAATTTCCAATACACACGATTAAACATCAAAGACATATTATAACTACGTAGTGTCGCAATGTGCATGCGATGCGTTTTAGACAGTTGTCAATTACAGTACATTGCGTCTAATGCATCTTGAGTGCTTTTGACAGCCCACAACAAACATGTCTATAGTTACATTATCATTTATTTGCATTACGGATGAATGCCCTTCAAAACAACTTGTTTACTCACATGAAAATTGTATTTTAAGTGTCAAGTGTAATGACGTCGCTCTCGGCTGAATTATAGCTCATAGTTTTGATCTAACGATTTGATCTTTAATCCATTATTTTTGAAACTTTTAGTACATCAATAGTAATATTATATCAGATAATCTCTCCGTAATGAGTGTTTTAGAGACTGCTAAGAATAATTTAAAATGCATACAGAATATCACTTTTTGTCAAGTATATTTTCAAGACGTCATAGTAGCTAATGGAGCAGTCTACCGTTGTATATCTGAATAAGCTGTTGCTAGTTGTCCACTATACGTCCGCTTAGCGGACGATTAATATATTTCATTCATCCGTATAGTGGACGACTAATATATTATGTTATTTGTCCGTTTAGTGGACGACTAGACACTTTGATGAAATTATCACAGAAGCCAATGCACTCGAGACAGTTGAAAGGCAATTGTGTCATTTTCAAGATAAACAAAATCTTGCCGTGAATAAAATTGACATTCGTCAAAATATGTCCAATAATGAGAAACAACCTGAGTGCACACGATGTGGGAGCAAGTTTCATAAATATGATAGCTCTTTGTGCCTAGCCAAAGACAAAATTTGCGCTAAATGTGGTTACAAAGGACATTTTCTAAAAATGTACGGACTAAAGCCAGTAAGCGTAAGCCCAATCCACATAACCAAAAGTTCAACTCCAAAAAACGCAGCGTCTAAAATGATAATCCTGATACATCGAATTCAAGCTCAAAACAACGGTCTGGGACAGCTGTCGATTATATTTTTCACATAGATGATGTCTAGTGATGCTTCTATAAAATGTTTACTCGGTGGTGTGGAGCTTGACATGATAATAGATTCGGGTAGCAAGTGTAATATTATTAGTGAGAATTTCTGGAACTCATTAAAGTCGAAAGGTGTTGCGGTAAGCAAACAGGATAGAAATCCAAACAAGACATCCATGTCTTATAGATCTAATGATTCCTTAACCGTGCTTGGTTCTTTTGAGGCCGAGATTCGTGTTGGACCAGAAAATATGATAGCTAAATTCTATGTGATAAAAAATGGTTTCAGAGATTTATAGGGCAGAGACAGCGCAACAGCACTAAGAGTTTTAAAATTTGGTTTTGATGTGAATGCGGTAAGTGACTACAAATTTCAATCATTTAAAAATTTTATCTTTGATATTGATATTAATAAAACAGTGCCACCTGTTTGTCAGCCATATAGGAGAGTACCAATACCTTTAGAGGCTAAAATAAACAATAAAATCGATAAGTTAGTTAGGACAGATATTATTGAACCGGTTAATGAGCCTTCCCCGTGGATCAGTCCTATCGTTCCAATCTTCAAAGAAAACGGTGATGTTTGACTTTGTCTTGATATGCGTTGTGCCAATAAGGCAATTATCAGAGAAAATCATCCCCTACCAACTATGTATCAATTGATGCCAAAGTTCCGAAAATCCCAAATATTTTCAAAATTGGATATTTCCAACGCATTTCACCAAATTAGTAGTACTGCCGCCATATCACAACATTTATCACCAGCAAGTGTTTATAAAGATATAAAAGACTTGTTTGGAATTTCAAGTTTCAAGAATTTCAAGTGGAATTTCAATTCCAGAACATTTCCAGAAAATTATGGAAAGTATGTTGCTTAAGTGCGACGGTGTTGTCAATTTTATTGATGACATAGTAGTTTTTGGCAGTAATCAGACTGAGCATAACGAGAGGCTCAAACATGTTCTGCAGGTTCTCGAAGAAAATGACGTATCGCTAAATAAAAACAAATGTCTTTTCAATCCCAAGGTAATAGAATTCCTTGGACACCAACTGTCATCAAAAGGTATAAGACCTTTGGATAAGTAACTTAAAACTATTGAGTATTATAGGGAACCAAATAATGTAGAGGAAATACAAAGCTTTCTCGGTTTGATAAATTTTGTTGGTAAGTGGATACCTAATTTGGCCACTTTGACTGAACCAATACTTCAAATATTACGACTAAAACTTCATAAACGTACTGATATTTCACGTTTTTGGATAATCGAACAACGGAAATCTTTTTACAAACTCAAGAAATGTCTCGATACAATTAATACTTTAGGTTATTACGATCCAAAAGATAGGACACAAGTCATTGCTGATGCAAGCCCTGTAGGATTGGGAGCAGTACTTGTGCAATTTGACTCAAATGAGCCGCGCATCATCGCCTATGGCAACAAAAGTTTGACGGACGTTGAAAAACGGTAATGTCAAACTGAGAAAGAAGCTTTGGCGTTGGTGTGGGTCATAGAGCATTTTCACATGTACCTATACGCCAAGGAAGAATTTGAGTTGGTTACGTATCACAAACCCTTAGAGGTAATTTTCAGCACGCGTTCGAAGCCTTGTGCCCGTATTGAGCGTTGGGTATTGAGACTGCAGGCTTACAACTACAAAGTTGTGTATAAGCCAGGCAAATCTAATATTGCCGATCCACTTTCACGCTTTTGCACCAGGTCTTACTGCGTCCCATTTGATGACGGGCGCTATGTTAACCAAATTGTACAACATGCAAAACCAATAGCATTGTCTTTAAAAACAATTTCGGAGGAGTCTCAGTCTGATAAAGATTTTACTTTAATAAGAGAAGGAATACTGCATAACAAATGGGACCCTAGTATTAACAATTACAAATTGTTTGAAAATGAACTTTGGTTAAACGACGGCATCTTGTTAAAAGGGGAACAAGATAGTTATTCCCTTGGAATTAAGACACCAAGTATTAGGAGCAGGGCCAGATTACATACAAAAGTGTGGTAGCTAAGGATAGATAAAGACGCCGAAAACTTTATTAAGAACTGTAGAGGGTGCACTTTAGTATCTGGTACTAATCCACCTACACCTATGAAAAGGCGTGAGCTCCTAACTCAATCCTGAGCTGACACTGCTATAGATTTTCTTGGCCCACTGCCTAGAGCAGATTATCTTCTTGTTATTATTGATTACTTTAGCCGCTATAAAGAAATCAAAATCATGAAATCCATTACTGCTACAATACATAAATACAATAAATGTCTTAAAAGAAATTTTCTCTCGTCTAGGCATTCCACTAAGTATAACTTGCGACAATGGTCGACAATTCACTAGTCATGAATTTAAAAATGTTTTGTGAAGAATTAGGAATTCGCATACACCGCACAATCCCATATTAGCGACAACAAAACGGAGAGGTCGAAAGACAAAACAGGGATATATTAAAATTAAAAATCAGCCATATCCAGAAGTCCAACTGGAAAGATGATTTACTAAAATATCTTATGATGTACAATAGCACCCCTCATGGAACAACTAGAGCATTTCCCTCTGAATTATTTTACGGGCGCCAGTTTAGAGACAAATTGCCAAGTTTAATCAATTTCGAAAATAAGAAAATATATATCAAGAAGTACGTGATAGATACACTGAAATAAAAACAAAAGGAAAACGCATAAGGATAGGAAAAGGAGAGCACAGGAACAAGATATTGAAGTTGGCGAAAAAGTATATATAAAAAACTTTGCCAGAAATAATAAGTTGGCCCCGAATTTCAATCCTGAACCACATATAGTGGTCAGTACGCAGGAAAATGAAGTAAATGTTCGGAATGACTCTACTGGACAAGAGTTTAAAAGGAACGTACTCCATCTTAAACGAGTATAAGGAAATTGGGCAATAGTAGGAGGAGAACAGGATACAGGAAAAGATGTACTTAGTGGGGATGAGAATGAAATGGCAACATAATAACAAAATTTTGGAATGGAATTCAATTATGGTGTAGTTGTATAAAATTGATTCAAATAAAATCTTAAATTTAATTTAGTTACCCTAATCTTTGATCAAATTATACATTGTTATTTAAATTTTAATTATTACTTTAATATTTGTTTCGCAATGTAATTACAGGATTAATTAATATTTGAAAAAGAAAGAGATGTGATATTTGGTTTAAATAAGTAATATTATATTTTATAAAATATAAGTATTATTGTATTAACTTGATTATATTTATGATATGAATAATATTAATAGTTGTTATATTGATTGGAAATAAACGTACGCACGTTAACTGGTGGGGACAACGCCCCGCTCCTTACAAATTATCATTATTGTGTGATCTCTCGAGCAGAGCGGACGTTGTGACCACTGTGTGCTGTGTGTACCTAAATACTGTTTGTTGAATATTATTTACCCATAAACGTGTGTGCATACCACACATAGTAATTAAACAAAGTTCTTTTTTAAATTTGCTTTGCCATGAAAGCACATGTTTATCAATCTATAGCTTTTCCATAACTTAAGTATGTTATTTGGACGTGTGGACAAATTTGAACATGCCACGTACATACTAGGAAACCATTACCTACATTTGCCATTATTCATTCGAATCAATGATCTGTCTGACAAGTGTTATTATGAGACCCGTAATCTCATTCTCAAAATATATGTTTGTACTAAAATTATGCATTTCCATATTTGTCACCACTTCTCATATGATTTCAAGAGCTTTATATGCCTAAGTGTCAGGGTCTAATATTCAACTTTATAATATGAGTGTACCTTGGGTTTATTACACATTGCATTTGGCCGATGTAATGCAACGGTAAATATATATTACAACTAATACACTCATAATCGCGTTTAACATAAATCAGCAAGATTAATCAGCTCATTACATTACGAGCACAATAATATGGCAGAAATAAACAGAAGTTGGAAAGGCAATTGTTTCTGATTGCTAGGAATTAGAACCAGTTACCCTTTCAACGTTATTACCTACATACGCAAAACCAATAAACACATAACGCGCACTTGGAAAATAGGGTGGCATTCTCAGTGTTTCTATAAGGTGGCGTGGTGTTATTATTTTTCACACTAGCAGAAAATTATTAAGAATCGTACGCCGATACACGCAACCTTCGATAGGTGCAACTGTTCATATTATTGCCAATTAGGAATACGTTTTAACTACACTAAAACTAACTTACTAAACTATAGCCTGCAGCGATCGATCGCCATCCGATACATTGCGTCTGTTCTAGCGTGCATTTTCAGGGATGTGTTTAGAATTAGATAAACGTTAAGAATGCAACGATGACGCGATGCATATTGAATGTTTGTCTTTAACTTTTTTTAAGCAGCGGCCTATGAAAACTTCTGGCATCCCAGCTATTGACAAACTATATATCGTAATAATAAAGAAACAAAGAAGATATATTTCATATTAATACGTGAAGAGGAAATTCTTTAAGCATTTAGGCGCATGGAAGAGTGCAGAATTTGGCTTAGTTGAAGTTTATATAGTAGTGGATCAAGGAAAGCTAAAATTAATAAAATATATATGTTAGATAAAGTACTACAGTTGAATCTCGATCATTCGAGTACTTATTTTGTTAAATACACGATGTTATTTGGTAAAGGTATGAAATTAAATTCTCCCTTGCTTAGACGTCGACTTTATGTTTAACCAATACGTGATAGGTCAGAGCGCTGCGTTTTAAATTAATTTTAGCACAACTGAACTCAAATACATTCAACAGGCAACTGAATGGTTCAAAGTACGATCGGACTTGTGGCATGCATGCTTCGCTTACATTACGCTTTCACACTGCTGTATATCTTTTACGGTAATTAACAGTAGAACTAGGTGCCATCAACAAATTCTAGGGAAGAAGGGTACAATATAATATTTTTCAAAGGTATCCGGACAGTTTAAACTTGAGAGGCCTTTAATGAAATTAGTGTCATATGAAACTACTTTAACCAAGCAATATCATCCTGCCGCAGTGGCGTTTGACTTTATTTCCCGCAGCCCTATAACGTGTCCATTATCAGATAATTACACTCGGTTGCGTGATAACAGCATCCGCAGTTTAGTGTTGCACCCGGCTGCCTACGGTTCTAAACATACCTGCCCGTGTTATATCACAAGGTAACATAACGTTCAGATTCACAACAGTTATGAATAAAACGTAATAACAGCTATCCATCAAATATAAAATTAAAGCTGGAAGCTGTATTGCATAATCCGTTACGTAGAAAATCCCGTGCGCTAAATGTTGTCTTCTAATTTCGAATTTAATGCCGTTTCAACCTACTTTTACATCTTTTATAGCCAGTACTTACGTAAGGCGTTTACTTAATAATAAGTTGATATAATTATATTTGTTCCCAGATTTCTTTGAGCAATGCACTTGAAACGTTACGTTGTATATTAGCCTTGTTTTATTTTTAATACTCTAATCTAAACTAAAAAGAACCTTTATACCTATGAATGTATATGCTTGAAACTAAATAATCGTTATTGTTTGATTACTGTTTCGGTAGCGCACCGGTCGTGGATTCGACTGACTACTATGTATGAGTTTCGATTCCTCGGTCAAATAAAGCGTTATTGGGTTATTCTGTTAATAAATGTGCTTAATCAACGGTAATAGACCACGCCCATCATTACCTAGAATTCAAAATACAGTTCGCAAAATAGGTACAATATTATAGGGACATCCTCATGTTGTTAGCTGTATTTTAGATTACGAACGGGTTACGAATACGCAGAAGTACTCGTATATTCCTAAATGCCTAATGGAGTATGTAGAACATATATGTTTTAGTTTTAGTTTTAGTTAGACGTATGTTATCCGCACTTAGCCACGCAATTGGGCCATTGTGCGTAAGTGACCGACGCGAAAAAGTTGTTCGGTTACTCATACCACCTCAGCTCTGTCCAGAAAGACAATAGGGGACCGGTGTTGCACAGCACTTCCTTCATCGTCTCCGGACCGTTTAGTAGTTTCGCCCGTTGGTTGCTCACGCTTTTGCAATGCAGCAGCACGTGAGCCGGTGTCTCCTCGGTCTCCATGCAGCCTCTACATAAAGGGCTGTCAGTGATGCCGATGTTAAACAGGTGTTTGTTGAGTGAACAGTGACCCGTTATTATACCCACTAGATGACGTAGGTTTTTCCTTGAGGAACGCAGCAGTTTGCGTGACAGATGTATGTCTAAGGATGGAAGGGCTTCCTTTGTCTGTCTACATTCCTTTGTTTCTGCCCATTGTTTTTCATGTAGTTTCGTGGTTCTGTCACATAACCATGTTTTGAGTTGGCAGAAGGGTATCGGGACAATTGGTTCGGGTCCTACCATTTTAATGCTCGATCCTCTCTTTGCCAGTTGGTCTGCAGCGTCATTGCCAGAAGAGTTGCTGTGGCCGCGTATCCATTGCAACGTTACCCGATTTTTTGTTGCAATTCTTTGCAGCTCACGGTGACACTCTAGGATGAGTCCACTGTTAAAGCAGTTGCTTTTCAGAGCTTGTAATACCGCGGCACTATCCGAGATAATGCGTATCGTCTTATCGCTTATACCCCTTGATGTAACCGCTGTTGCAGCCCGGGTGATTCCAACACATTCTGCCTGGAAGATAGTGTTGAGGTTTCCCAGGGTTGTTGAGTAATTGATGTTTAGGTCCTGGGAGAAAACTCCGACTCCTGTTCCTGATTTTGTTTTAGATCCATCCGTGTATATTCTCACTTCGTGTATACCAGAGCTATCTTTGAATTCTTCATGAAGTTGGATGTGGTATTTTTTGTCGAAAACAAAAGTTTTTGGTATGATATCACATGTCGCCGCTATCATTGGAATTTCGTTGTATACTAACTCCTTTAGGCGTGCATGAGTTATCCTACTGCCCTGTTTCCAGAGCCCTACCTTTTCAAGCCGTATGGCAGCTGTAACTGCTTCCTGCTGCATGATTAGGTGTAGGGGTCTGAGGTTTAGTATGGCCTCCAGCGATGCCGTGGGGGTTGTTCTCATACAGCCTGTCGTCGCCAGGCAGGCGAGTCGTTGTAGGCTTTGTAGTTTTTGTGTAACTGTGCTTAGAAGAGTGCGGGGCCACCAAACTATGGCGCCATATGTTATCATTGGGCGTATTATGGCCGTGTAGAGCCACAAGGTTATAGATGGTTTGAGGCCCCATTTTCTGCCTATTAGTCTTCTGCATTGCCAGAATATTGTGCATGCTTTGGTTATTTTTGTGTTAAGGTGCTTACTCCAGTTGAGCTTATGGTCGAGTACTACGCCCAGATACTTGACTTCTTGCGATAGGGTAAGGTCAGTTCCAAATAATTTTGGCACGTTAGTTAACTGAGTTTTCCTTTTATGTGTGAAAAGGACCAGTTCTGTTTTAGTCGGATTCACCGTCAGTTCTTGATGGTTACACCATTGTTCCATGATCCTGAGGGCTGATTGCATGCGATTACAGATTATGTTTTCTGAGTCGCCTTTGATCAGGATGGTTATGTCATCCGCGTAGCCAACCGTGTAGTAGCATCTGCTATTAAGGCGTTCTAACAGGTCATCTACCACGATATTCCATAGCAGCGGCGAGAGTATTCCTCCCTGGGGACAGCCCTTCGCTACTATGCCTCTCGTGGTAGAGTTCACCGTGAATTGTATGGCCCGCATGTTTAGAAGTTGATCGATCCAGCCACTAGTGGTTCTATCAACTCCAAATGTGATGAGTGATTGGTTAATGCTGTTGAATTTTGTCTTATCAAAAGCTCCTTCTATATCGATGAAAGCCCCTAGTGTCATTAATTTGTCAGATAATGCTGTTTCTATTGTTCCCACAACAGAGTGCAGCGCTGATTCCGTTGATCTGCCTTTTCTGTAGGCGTGTTGCAGGCGGTGTAGTGGCTTGAGTCTTAGAGCACCATCCCTTAGATACCGATCAGCTAGCTTCTCTAGAGTCTTCAGCAGGAAAGAGGTTAGGCTGATCGGTCTGTATGATTTCGCCTGTGTGTAATCTGACTTACCCGGCTTAGGTAAGAAGATTACTTTGACTTCTCTCCACTGGCGTGGTATGTAGTTGTGCGCTATCGATGCTCTGTATATGTTGAGCAGGTGTGGCACAACTGGGGTGTGTGGCCAGAGAACCTCCCCGTGCGCTCGACGGCTGCTGGTCCTTTCTACATTTCTCGTGGATTGGAACGGCAGTCGTTGGGCCGGTACACCCCGGGCAACACGGGTAATAATGTCCTTTCGGGGGCATTATTACTCGTGGCTAATACTCTGGCACGCGCGTAGGGAACCCGAGGCAGTTTGTCTCGGGGTTATCGGCCCGCGAGGGCCGCGTGTGGGGGTCTCTCCACGTGTTCCTCTGATTAGCAGAGGACACGTGGATGAGATGGGGGGGTTAGAGGAAGAAAACCTCTATAAAAAATTACCAGTGGGGGCCGTCAGGCCGGGGTGGGGAGCGTAGGCGTCCTGCCTAGTCGGGCGGTCTTGGGGCGGGTGGATCGGTCCAGCATGGACCCCCATCCGGCCCAACAAGGGGGCATAGAGGAAGACAATAAAAAATCACCAGTGGGGGCCGAAAGCCGGTGCGGGTCGCGTGGCGTCCTGCCCCGTCGAGCGGCCTAGGGGCGGGTGGATCGGTCCAACATGGACCCCCATCCGGCCCAACACGGGGGGGATAGAGGAAGACAACCTCTCTAAAAAATTACCAGTGGGGGCCGTAAGGCCGGGGCGGGTGGCGTGTGCGTCCTGCCCCGTCGAGCGGCTTTGGGGCGGGTGGATCGGTCCAACATGGACCCCCATCCGGCCCAACACGGGGGGATAGAGGAAGACAACCTCTCTAAAAAATCACTAGTGGTGGCCGTTAGGCCAGGGCTTGAAGCTCAGGTTTCTGCCCAGGTGGGCGGTCTTGGGGCGGTTGGACCGGTCCAGTATGGACCCCCTTCCGGCCCAACCCGTAATCCTGAACTGACAGGACCGGGGGCCTTCGGGCTGCGAGGAAGAAAACCTCTATAAAAATTACCCAAAGCCCAAGTTTTCAGTGGCCCGGCGAGGGGCTGTATGACTGGGGGGAACCCAGCCATTAGGGCCACAAAAAACTTAATAATGATGTCGGCTCAAGGTTTTAAACTACCCCAGGAGGGTACCGGGTGCGCCGCGCCCGGAGAATCCCTCACGGAGTCTGCTGGCTCCGTCTGCCCCTCGTATTCTGGGGGGGGCAACCCACATCGCAGCGCCGTGCCGCGCGAAATCTCAGGCACCGAAACCCCCGCGGAGTCGGATACTGACTCCGCGATGAGTGTCGCCTTGGGGCTAGTCCCGGACAAGGCGACTCTGGCGCGGAAGCGCAAGCGCCGCCCCTGTCGGACCCACTCGGGTTCCGAAGGGGAGTCGAGCGCGGCGCCGACTCCGAAAATTGGCTCAGCCCGAAGAGGCAGGGATCGGCCTGGCACACCGGGGCCTTTCAGCCATGCGAAGGCGGCCGAAGAGGCCACAGCTAAACGCGCGGCGGCAGAGCTGTGCGCAGAGGAGGAGGTGGCGCTGCTCGCGCGGAAAATACGTCCGCAGGGGAGCAGCCCCACCCCGAAGTCGGTAGCGGAGGCGGTGCAGAGGGTCCTTGATGGTTCGGAGATTGTGACGAAGGTGGCGTCCAAGTCTCGGAACCTCAAAGGGACCTTCCAAAAGCACCTCAAGGAGGCGGCGGCCGCAACGAAGGCGTCGGTCGATTATCTGGCCGACAAATTCGTGCGGCTGGAGGCGGAAGTGGCGGAGCTGCGCCGGGAGATGGTGCGGCTCAGGGCCGAGACCCGAGGGCAAGCACCTAAGGGGGCGCCTCAGCCGTCCGGTAAAGAACTGGACATGCAGGCGTCCTTCTTTAAATATGTGGACGCCCGCATAGAAGGTCTCGGCGACCGGCTGCTGCTGTCGCCAAGCTATCGGTCGCGGCTGCAAGCCGCGCCTCCTGCGGCTACTGCTGTGGCCTCTAAAATGTCATTGCCGGCGCCGCCGGCGCCGTCATTAAGGTCTGGTCCCACGCCCCCAATAGGCAGTAAGAAATCTGGCGGGAGGAAGTCTGCCAACGACTTCCCGCCCCTTCCAGCACCTAGGGCTCCTCCGCCTCAGAGCTTGCAGCGAGGCCCCACTAGGCCCGCGCCCCGTACGCCGTCAACCCCCGCGCCTTCCATCACCCAGGGTGAGGGTTGGCAGATGGTGGGGAATATGGGCAAGGCTCGCCGCAAGAAGGCCAAAAAGGCCGCTGCGGCTGCTGCTGCGGCTGCTGCTATAGCTGCTGCTACGGCAGCCACAGTAACAGCAAGCCCCGTGAACCAAGGTGGGGCCAAGAAAAAGAGGCGGAGGAGAAACAGACTCCGAGCGCCAAAGTCAGCTGCCGTGGTTATCACGGTGCTACCGGAGGCGGCTGAGCGCGGCCTGACGTATCAGGCCGTGCTCTCCACTGCGAGGCGGAACTCCGAGGACATTACGCACCTCGGAGCCAGGGTCCGCCAAGCTCATACAGGAGGCCGCATCCTGGAGTTCCCCGGAGCTGACGGAGGCAAAGCGGCAGACAACATTGCCACTAAACTCAGGAGTCTGTTTCCTGAGACGGATGGGGTGAAGATTACGAGGCCGGTAAAGTGTGCAGAGATGCGCATTACCGGCCTCGATGATTCGGTGTCCGCGGAGGATGTCTCTGGCGCCATTAGCGCCAGAACTGGTTGTGCTGCGGATGCCATACGGATTGGCACCATCCGTCCTGGCCCTGGAGGGGTCGGTGCTGTGTGGGCGCAATGCCCTGTCGCCGCGGCCAAGCTGCTGGCTGACGCCGGGCGTCTGCTCGTGGGCTGGAGTTCGGCCAGGGTCCACATCCTGGCCCCTCGGCCCATGAGATGTTTTAGGTGTGGGGGAGCTGGGCACGCTCGTATTAAGTGCCCTAGCCCCGAGGACCGCAGCGACGCCTGTTATCGCTGCGGCCAGCCTGGGCACGTCGTTGGAGCGTGCAAGACGACCCCGCACTGCCCGGCGTGCGCGGCAGCTGGTCGAGTAGCTGCCCACTTTCGTGGCGACAGGGGGTGCAAATCCCCGCCCACAAAGCGCGTAGAAGGGGGTAGCCCATCGACCCCGGCTGCCGCCCTACCTGCTGAAATAAAACCGCCCTCAGCGGTGGAGGAGGGGATGTCGACCTAGTCATGGACCAGGACCGTGACTATCTCCTCCTCCAGGCGAATCTCAACCACTCCGCCCGAGCGCAGGACCTTTTCCTGCAGTCTATGGCGGAGTGGTCGATCGGTGTAGCCGTAGCCGCGGAGCCATATTATGTTCCTCCCAGCCCCAATTGGGCAGGTGACCGGGACAGCTCCGTGGAAGTCGTCGGCTCCACGGCGCCTCGTTCACCCTCCCTCTCAGTTAAGGAGAGGGGAGCGGGATACGTTGCGGCCGCGTGGGGAGAGGTCACAGTCGTTGGTGTGTACTTCTCCCCCAACAGGAGTCTGGCAGACTTCGAGGCCTTTCTCAACAACTTGGAGGCCTCGATACGGCGGATATCATCTAGCCGCATCCTTGTGATGGGGGACTTTAACGCAAAGTCTACTGCGTGGGGGTCCCCCCGCACGGATGTCCAAGGAAGGGCGGTCGAAGAGTGGGCTGATGCGGCGGGCCTCTGTTTGCTGAACAGGGGCGCCGTCAACACGTGCGTGCGACGGCAGGGGGGGTCGATAGTGGACCTTTCGTTTGCTACCCCGGCCCTCGCCGCACGCGTAAGGGGATGGCGTGTCCTGGAGGAGGTAGAGACCCTTTCGGACCATCGGTATATCCGTCTGGAGGTCTCCCTGCTCCGGGACCCTAGCAGGGCTCAGCGCCCGTCGGCGGGCAGAACACCTCGCTTTCCGCGGTGGGCTGTGAAGAGGCTGAACCGGGACCTACTGGAAGAGGCAGCCATAGTTCAAGCTTGACTGTCTCCTGCACCCCCGTCTGGGGAGGTAGACGCCGGGGCTGTACGCTTTCGCGACAGCATTCAAGCTGTTTGCGACGCGGCCATGCCCCGAGTGCGACACTGGACCCCAACGGGGGTCTACTGGTGGTCCCAGGAGCTGGCGGACCTCCGTGCGGCCTGCATTCGTGCCCGGAGGTTGTACACACGCAGCCGAAGCCGTCGCCACCGCGATGAGCGAGAGGAGAGCCGACTGTATGACGCGTATGGCGAAGCGAAGGTGTCTCTGCAGTCGGCCATCTGCCGCGCCAAGGAACGGGCGAAAAGTGAGATGTTGGAGGGTCTAGACCATGACCCCTGGGGGCGCCCATATCGCGTGGCGCTGAACAAGCTCCGTGCGCGGGGCCTCCCCCTTACGGAGACCCTCCAGCCCAACTTCCTCTCCGAGGTGGTCGAGGAGTTATTTCCTGACCGGGCAGAGCACGTGCCCCCGACAATGGCCCCATCGGGAGGCCGACATCGGGAGGCGGACCTCAGTGCTCCCCCGGTTACAGACGCGGAGATGGGGGTGGCTGTCTTGCGGATCCGCTCCAAGACGACCGCCCCCGGACCTGACGGTGTGCCGGCGCGAGCTCTCGCGCTGGCCCTCGATCACCTCGAGCCTGGTGTCGGGACGATTCCCTGAGTGCTGGAAGGAGGGGAAGTTGGTACTGCTGGCCAAGCCGGGACGGCCTCCAGAGTCGGCCGCGGCGTACAGGCCCATAGTGCTGCTGGACGAAGCGGGGAAGATGTTTGAGAAAATTCTCGCCACCCGCATCGTCCGGCACCTGAGCACGGTCGGTCCCGACCTGTCGGACGCTCAGTTCGGATTCCGGGAAGGACGTTCGACGGTCGGGGCCATTATGCGCCTGAAGGCCGCGGCCGAGGAGGCGGTCGCCGGCGGCGGTGTTCTGTTGGCGGTGTCTTTAGACATCGCCAACGCGTTTAATAGTCTGCCATACAGCTGTGTCCAGGGGGCGCTCCGATATCACGGGGTACCTTTTTACCTGGAGCGGCTGGTGGCAGACTATCTGAGAGGCAGGAGTGTCCTCCTCGAGGTTCGAGGCGAGGTTTGGCGGCGGCCCATGTCGTGCGGTGTCCCGCAGGGATCGGTTCTTGGTCCGCTCCTGTGGGACATGGGGTACGACTGGGTCCTACGTGCTGCCCTACCCCCCGGGCTGAGCGTCATCAGCTACGCTGACGACACCCTCGTCACAGCCCGTGGGGGTACCTTCGAGGAGGCGGCCCGTTTGGCTACCGTGGGGGTTTCCCAGGTGGTCGGGCGTATCGAGGCGCTGGGTTTACGGGTGGCTATTAACAAGACGGAGGCCCTGGTCTTTCATGGGCCTCGTCGCAGTCCACCCCGCGGCGCCTCGATAATGGTGGGCTCGACGCGCGTTCCCGTCTAGGCCCACATGAAATATCTGGGCTTGGTGCTGGACGGAAGGTGGCACTTCGGCGAGCATTTCAGACAGCTCACTCCGAAGCTTCTAGGCACTGCGTCCGCCCTTGGGCGGTTATTACCAAATTTGGACGGGCCCAGTGCTGGTTGCCGGCGACTCTACACGGGGGTTATCCGGTCGATGGCGCTTTACGGCGCACCGGTGTGGGCGGACTCCCTGACCGCTCAGTGCAGGACTCTCTTGCGGAGACCGCAGAGAGTCATAGCGGTCAGGGTAATACGTGGATACCGCACGGTGTCGGCCGACGCAGCTTGCGCGTTGGCCGGAGCACCCCCGTGGGATTTAGAGGCTGAAGTGCTCGCCGAAGTGTTTGCAGTGAGTGAGGCGGTGCGGGAGGAGACGAGTTGTCGTCCCCTCCCGACAGCTATTGAGTGCGCGCGCAATCGAGCCCACCAGGGCATGATTTTAAAGTGGAAGGCGCGGCTGGAGGCGCCCCTGGCCGGTTTCAGAACCGTTGGGGCCCTCCAGCCGGTATTGGAGCGGTGGGCAGGGCGGCAGCATGGGACCCTTTCCTTCCGGCTAGTGCAGGTGTTGTCAGGGCACGGTTGCTTTGGCAAATACCTGCACACGGTCGCTAGGAGGGAACCGAGTCCCATCTGCCACCACTGCGACTGTGAGGAGGACACGGCGCAGCACACGCTCGAGCAATGTCCTGCTTGGGCGGTGCAGCGCCGTGAACTCATTGAGGTAGTGGGTGAAGATCTCTCGCTGCCGGCCGTGATCAAAGCCATGGTCGACAGCGAGAGGAAGTGGGCAGCGGTCGCGTCCTTCTGCGAGGACGTCATCTCGCAGAAGGAGGCGGCGGAGCGGATCCGTGAAGAAAGTATCCTTGCGGATCCGAGCCGTCGCCGGCGAACCGGGCGGCGCAGGCGCGCTTACGCGCGCCTTATGCCGCCATAATGAAGGCTGCGGGCGGGAGAACGGGGATCTCCCGTCCGCCAGCCATTGAGTCGGTCCGACGCCCTATGTAGTGCCGGGGCGTCGCCGAGGAGCTGTAGACTGCTGGATGGGTCGCTGAGATAGTAATTGTTGCCAGCGGCCCATCCACTATACAAGGTGCACACCGTGGGGTTTTGGTCCGTAGGCCCGAAGTACGGGGTATGCATCAGGCGCATTTCCCCACGTAAAGAAAAAAAAAAAAAAAAAAAAAAAAAAAAAAAGGTGTGGCACAACTGTTGTTTGTCCCCATTTCAAGAGAGCTGGGAATATTTCGTCCAGGCCCGCAGATTTAAAGGGTTGGAAGCTATCTATCGCCCATGATATTCGGTCAGCAGTGACCATAGATTTGGCTACTGTCCAGTCAATCTGGGTTGGTTGATTGTAAGGTGTGTCTTCCCAATTTAGGTTTACCGTCACTTCGCACCCAGGGAAGTGTGTTTCGAGTAGTACCTGACTTATTTCATTGTCTGAAATCGCATAGGTACCATCTTGTTTTCTAATGGCGCCTAGGGTTCTGTTGTTATCTTGCGATAGGACCTTTTTCACCCTGGCTGCTTCATTAGTGGTGTTAATGTTGCTGCAGAAACGCCGCCAAGATTCACCTCTACGGTATCTTATGCGTTTCTTGTAGTGGTATTGAGCGTGTTTGTATCGCTCCCAGTCTTCATCAGTCCTGGTGTTTTTAGCTCGATTAAACAGTTTCCTCAGATTGAGTCTAAGTTTCTCCAGCTCTGGTCCCCACCATTGGGACTTACCTGCTGCTGGTGGTTTTGTGGGGGGACAGGCTTGTTGGTAGTTTTGTTTGATGCATTTGGTAAGTATGTAAGTGGTATGGTCTATGTTGTCAGTGCTGGTAGACATGTCTTTAAAACAGATTTTATCTACCTCATGTTGGAGAAGACTCCTGTACCTTGCTACGTCCGTCTTGCGGGGGTTGCGTTTGGGCAGTTGGTCCGTCTCTGGCACTTGTATAGTATAGCAGATGTGCCTGTGATCTGCAAAGGAAGGTTCGGCTGAAACGTGCCAGTTTGACACTAGTTCTGCCGCACCATCCGATGCAAGTGTGATGTCTACTATAGTTTGGTATCTAGAACTAACAAAGGTAGGCTCGCAACCATTGTTCATTATAGACAGGTTAGTCGAGAAAATATATTCAGTTAAGGACTCACCTCTTTTGTTTGGTGTGTGGCTACCCCACAGTGGATGGTGAGCGTTTGCGTCGGCTGAGATGATGATGTGCCAGCCGTGGTCTTCACAGTGTTGTACCAGTTCAACCAGCTCCTTAGATGGGATTACCTCATCGCCGGGCATGTATACTGAAGCTAGTACTAACGTTTGGTTGTTGGGCCCTGTTTGGAGTCCTACCGCGGTAAGGTCTCTAGAACAGAAGTTTGTTAATAGCAGAGCTGATATTGATCTAGGGATATAGATGCAAGTTCTTGGCTTATGAACCGAAGTATTGTGCATCAACTTACCCCCGATGCTTTTCAGACCGCATATGCTGTCGCCTCTGATCCACGGCTCCTGGATCAGGGCTATGGTCCTTTGGTTAACCTCCAGCAGTCTGCGTAGGGTAGCCGTCGCAATTTGTTTGTGCTGGAGGTTGGTTTGTACCACACTAATCTGACGAGGATCCGAGAACATCGCTGTCCACGGACTCCCCGTCTGAAGACGTGTGGTGGTCGTTGGTTTCCATGGTAGGTATGGGAGTAGCGTCATCTACCATGGGTACCTGTTTGCAGCAGGCTGTGCCTGACGTACTTGGGCCAGTAGGTGGCGGTGCCCGTTTTGATAACTCCTCATTGCCGGTGTTGGGCTCCTCCCGGGGCCCCGTAGTCACCGAGTCGTCTCCGTCCCCGGCAGCGTGAAACTTAACGTAGACACTGCCGGAGACGAAGGAGACTCGGCGACCTCTCTCCAAAATCTTGGCCACTTCAGATTTTGGGATGCCCAGGGTCAGGAAGATGCCCTTCTCCTGCATAGCCGCACCGTACAGCTGCCAGGTTTTGACGCTGTACCATGGGTTCTGCGCAATTAGGAGACGATGAGTCCTCGTCAGGTCCAAACCGATTGACTTCGGCAGCCATAGCGAAGCGCGAACTCGCTTCACTATGTCTGACTGCCGAATGACGGTCAGCTTGGTCCCTGGAATAGGTGATTGCAGCGTGGCTACTGTGTTCTTGAGCCAGGTTAGAGTGCTGTCATTCTCGCACCACATCTTCAGTACTCCCTCTGTGGGCAGAGGTTTCCCTCGGAATGCTGGTGCGGGTGCTGGCTCGTTGTCTGGCGGTGGAGCAAGTGCTGCTTCGATAATCTTCTCCTCTAAGGAGAGTTCGAGCTGCTGTGCTTGTTCCACCGTTAGGTCTGTTGGAGGCGTGGCAGCGACAGCTATCAGCAGGTGCGATTGAGTCGCATCTGCATAGCTTATCGTTGCTCTCCTTGGCGTCTGGTCCAGCTTCGCGCGCTTCGGCCCATCTTTCGGAGACAACGTGTCATTTGGGCGCTCTCTCTTTGCCTTTGCAGGCAGAGTGGGCGCACCCGCTGTGTCCGGACGTGACGGGTGATGCGCATCGGTGCGTGGTCCGCGTTTCTGAGGCCCGCGTTTGCGACGCGTGCCTGTTTTTGTAACGGCTGGGTGAGTCGGCTCTACTTCGGCACCAGCCGTGACCGGATCTGCACGTTGGGATGCCTCCGATGTTGTTCCAACGTTCGCGTCGCGTTGTTCTGTCAGGGGTGCGGTATCCGTCATCATAGGGTCGCTGCTCCCTGACTGAATGGTTCCCGCGTGCCTGTTTTGGCATCCGCGTTCCCCTTGCGTGTCGCGTTTGGTTGGAAGTTCCATCCGAGTCAAACCGTCAGTGTTACCGGTCCTGGTTGGGTCGACTGGCAGAGCGTTCTCCTCAGCCGTGTTTTTCCTGTTCGTTATCTGCGCATCCAGCGGTGCGGGCGCCGACGTAGTCGGTTCGCTTCCTACTGGTTGCGCAGCAGTGGATTTGGCATGCCGATTGCGTCGGTTGCGCCAGTTACCACTTTGTTTCTTTACTCCTGTGCTTGCGTACTTCGCGGAGGCGGCGTTCACATTAGTGCGTACGTCGCCTCGACGCGGTGCAATGCTCCAGGAGGTGTTTGATGTGATTTCTGCGCTGGGCATGGCGTTAGCCAGCTCGCGCAGATGAATCGGCTTTAGTGATCCATTGCTCCCCCCAGAATACGTGGAGCAGCCTGATCCCGAAGGGTCAGGGAGGGATTCTCCAGCGTCGCGGACGCTGGTACCCTCCTGGGGTAATTCAGTTGTGTGGGTCACTTTGTCCATTTTGTTTCCAATTAAAGTTAAAAGTTTTGTGCTGTGTGGTATGTATGTGTGTGTGTGTGCATGTGGTCTATGTATGTGTGTGTGTGTGTGTGTGTATGTGGTGTGTGTGTGTATGTGGTGTGTGTGTATGTGTGTGTGCTTGTGTATGTATATGTACGTGTGTGTATGTGTGTGTGTGTGTGTGTGTGCGCGTGTGTGTGTATGTGCGCGTGTGTATGTGTGTGTGTGTGTGTGTAACGGCTGGAGGTTTTGGTTACGTCTGTTTCTTATGGAACCAGACCAATAACAGGCGGCAACCTCGGGAAGGATAGTCCACCAGCCTTGCCTTAGGGATCTACACGACTTGCGCTCTCCCCTAAGGCCATTTGCCAGACCCTGCTCCCGACTTAGGTGCAGAGAATGGAAGTATGCCTAAGTCACTTAATTAATTAATACAGAATAAGTTGGTGAGTTGGACCTACTTCCGCCCAAACGTATGAAGAACATATATGTGCGTATTTTTGATGACCGAAGTACCACTACGCCGGAGTGTCGAACTACGGCATAGCGCTCATCACATTTACTTTAGAACGAGCGACTATCCTGCTTACAAATTTTGTTTTGTGTTCATTATAAACAAAATCGGTGAAGCATATTTGGAACTTGGTATAAAAGTACGTTTTCTAGGACGTAACAATATGTAGAACATTTTAATTGTAGCTCAAAATGTATCTCTCTAATTGGCCAAACCTCTCAATGTTTTACGTCAACTTATAATCGGCTTTTGCCCACAATGTCTACCACTACACTACACTAACTAACATTTTTTATGCAGAAATAACACTGTCTGTTAACTATTTTGCCATTAAATACCGTCGATGACCAATTTTTATGAGAATAACTTAAAACTCGTTATTAAGAATTACGTATAACATCGAAGGTTACCGCTACTTCGAAATAATTAAATACTTGATTTTGCCAGCGTCAATTATTTTAAATTTTCTGTCCTTCGGGAACATTACTTTTCCTGGATGACTTGTACCCTACTTTGAGTACACGTCACATTGTGTATACGAAATTTCATGATAATCGGTCAAGTAGTTAAGTTGTGAAAGCGTACCGAACAAACTCACATTCGCATTTATAATATTAGTTAGGATGTTTCATTGTAATAAAATATACCAATTGATTGTTGTATGTATGATAACTGTTGTATAAATTCAACCGACATAAACTGATAGGCCGATTACCCTTTAGAGTATCAACACGTTGTACTTAAATATATCCTATTACACTATACATACATATATAGTTTCCTATTACAATACCAGCATTCCGTTATATGTAGTTAATTTAAGATTCATAAAAAGTACAACGTGTTGATACTATACCGAAATTTTAAAACATTCTTACCAACTTAACTGGATTTGTCAATGCACTCAACGCATCGAGCGATGGTGCGGAGCGCGCCGTGTTGAATTTGTTTTAAAATCTCACTTTTGTGACTAGCCAATTTCGTTTTAATGGAAGCTTTTAGGTCAACACGGTCGCTACGTATTTGTATCAAGAATTTCACGTGTGCGCAGCGACCTAATCGCCACAAATTTGAACTATATAGATGGGCCGTTACAAAGCAATATGTGATAACTGACGTACTCACACATCGAATGTATACGACGATTTTGGATCAACTTGGCCGAATGCCAATTTCTGCATGCAGATATACCGCGATTTCGGTTAAGTTGAGATACGAAGTCATTGTATGTTGGCCATCTGTATCTATCTAATATGTGTCGGCAACTATATAAATATAGTAATTTTGTACCCTCGCGAATAAGAAGCACATGATAAATATACAAATAAGTACTACGTTTAAAAGTTAAATCCCACAAGTGTATGAAATGAAACGGATGGTAATTGTAACTGTGTAACTTAAAGTAATTTGTAGTGTTTAGTTTGTAGATAATCAGTATTAAACATTCAGCCATTGTTATATACAGACAGACCGACAGACAGAGTTATTTTCATTTATAATAGGTATTAGTAGGGATTAGGTGAAGACGTGCTGGTGACAATCACACATCCACACTATGGACATCTTATTGCAATATTTACATTTGTGGTTGCATTGTGATTAATTAGGGTACTTGTTTATAAATATTTTTATGTGTGCCTGAGATGTGTATGCATGAGTAAAATGTATCATGTTCTTAAATAATATGATCCTCGTTTAACCAGTCACGTTGGGTATCTTTTCATCCGTCTCAAATAATAACGAATTGACATCGTGATATGTTCTCACATCCCATAAAATTTTCGATCAGATACAGTATAACAAATTGTAATAAGTAGATTATAATTATTGTAGACTTTGTTTTTGCAAGTGACAATTAAATTTACAGACTTTTTATTGTACCCGTATACAATAAAAGACAAACTAATCGCTCTCTGTCAGTCTATAACTTAAAAACGGGGACTTCCAGACCCAGATCAGTTACCTTTGTGATTTTCTTACGTAAATATTCACGAAGTGGCAGCGCAGCTAACGGTAACGATGTTTACTTGTCGGATTCTATTTTGAGCAAGCGCTTTGACCGGTCGCTTCCTAAGTAACTTGCCTCCGCGAGTGTGACAACACCCTTACATGAAATGATGTTAAAACATATTCCAGGTATTTTCTCTACGGTAGCTTTTAAATGCTTGTCGTGTGTACTATATAGATCTTTGTAGATCTAGTAGTCGAGATAGTAATCTTCTACTAATCAAACTGGAAATTAAACATCATCTATACAAATAAATAAAATTGAAGTGTCTGTTTGTAAGGTCAAAATAACAGTTTTACTAAATGCATATGAAAGTATATGTGGTACCTACTAATAACAATAAGTCAATTTTTAAATTTTTGTCTTTCTGTCTGTTTGTTTGTTCCGGCTAATCTTGGCGATTATGACGGTGCTTTTCCTCGCAGATAGCTGATATTATAGGAAGTAAATTAAGCTACTTTTATTTTAGAAAAAGCTTTGGCTTTCTGCGTAAAAATGTTTTTTGGTAAATTCCACGCAGATAACAGCTAGAGCTAAATACAATTAGGTGGCTTACGTTAAAAGGCATATTATATATATTGTTGCGATTGTCATAAACTGAAAGTCGATGCGATCGCGACCAATAATGCAATGGCGATTATTTGTCTGTCTTCACGGCTATGGCTACTGTAGCCATTAATTAACTCTGTTTGTGACTTCGCATAGTGACATTAGCAACCGCCATCGTGGACACCACAACCGCAAGTGACGTGTTCGTATGAGTTTGTGTATCGTGTGTTTAAGCTTGAACTTTAAATAATAATTACGGTTATGACGAACAACATCTGGCAATATATTCTGAAGAATGGGAGAGTTCACGGCAAATCACTCAGGCATATAGTCTCAGGTTGTTCTCGTTTACCTAACGAGTATTTACGTAGATACAACCAAGTGGCCGGGATTGTCCATGGCAACTTGGATACAATATGTTGACTCTGGAAGGTACAAACAGGTATGTACCCGAACCACTTCTTAAAAATAGTCTGCACGACTATTTTCAAGAACTGGTTCGGGCACATACCTGTTTGTACCTTCCAGAGTTCAGATATTATGTACTGGGATCGATCTATCATTATTGATAGAACAGATATTAGTGATAATGAATCGATTAAGAGCCACTCGTAATGATCCGATGATCATTACGAGTGGCTCTTAATAGTAGGAAATACCGATGTATTTCCATTCCTCATGAAAGCTAAAATAGAATGCAAATAAGATATTTGGACTTGGCTCATGAGATTGTCATATGGAGTGAGGACTCGGTAGTCATTGTCCCGATAGTCATTTTGGTTTTAAGGCCAAGAGCCGAGGCTCTTGGCCTTAAAACCAAAATGACTATCGGGTCAAAATGACTATGTGGTCGAGACCACAAACTGAAGAAGCTCACGTTGAATGGGTGGATCAAGTCCTTGATACAAAAGACGTCATTGTCCAACATGGTATGTGTTGTACTGAGATGTCTGTATCATTTTAAATAAAGGAAATAAACCTTACTAATATTATTATTATGAATGTAACTCTCTCTGTATATCTGTAACCTATTCACGGCTGAACCACTCAAGCGATTTGGATGAAATTTGGTAGATAGATAGTTTAAAATCTGAGGAAGGAGCCTATGCTTAGCCTATGCTTTACAGGCACGTTTTATTGACGTAGGTACCACGCTAATGGAACTCGCAAAAGCTAGTAATAAAGCATCTAATTTATTCAAAAGATACAAAGGCTCGAAAAATTTGTTCCAGTAATGCATGCCTATATCTAGGAGTGAACTTAAATTATTATTGTTGTAGACGTGTTAGCCAACGTGTAATAAATGGACGGTTCTGCTTTCACAGCTATGGCGATGTTTGAGCTGACACGTGCTCTGCACACCCAAGACGCATATCGCTTTCGCATGATTGCATAGAAACAATCAACACCCAGCAAACATAGACGACACAATGCAGTGTCGCAGCAATCCCATCAGCGATCTGAAGGCATTATTATATTGAATACATACTACGGACGGATTTATATGCTATCTGAGTGTAACTGATCCACAGGCTACACGTGTAGAATTAAGTATATTATGGGAATTAATATACCTCAATCAATAGGATTGAGGTATAGGATTTATAGGTAATTATTTACATGATACATACCTGATTTGCATTTCATTAAGATCGTAGATTTGCAGCGTTTCAGCAATTATCACTTATTCAAAGTACCTAATTACATTAATTGAAGATAAAAAAATATCTACATTTCTATAATTGCTACGTAACATAAATTAGATAACAGAGAATAGAGAAATTCCATACAGTGGCAAAAGAGGCCAGTATTAACGTAAAATTGGTTAGTATTTCTAGGTATCGTAGCGTCGGGCATACCTGACGAACAAATACCGCGTGTCAGCAATTTGTATCAAAATTGAGATTACGCGCCAGTGAACGTCAGACGGGTTGGCATCCAGTTCAGTCGAGAATTTTAACAACAGCTGAAAATGCCACTATTTTCCTTTGTAACAACATTGCATATTTGTCTATGGATGGTATTCGTGTAGTTGGAATACAGCGTACATAGTACGTAGGGACCTACCTACTATTAGTTTAATTGTATAGTTACTTCGAAGTTGATGATGCCGGATTGTGTAGTGGTTAAGCGGTCGCCTTGTCATTGCCACTGTGTCGAGTGTTGGGGTTCATTCCCAAACGGGTGAAAATTCGTGTGATTCGCAACTAGTAGTTTCAGGTCTGTGTGTTCTTTGCCTCCATTGTTGGTGTTGTAAAAACCCCGCGACACCGAATTGAAACCTAGTGCACAAGTCGTCTTATAAATATCATAAAATATATATTTAAATAATAATAAAATAAAATCTTATTCTTATTCTATTATGATTGCATTGTGCATTAAGTTTATTTAATTAATTTGACTAAGGTCAAATATTAAGATAGTCCTAAAAAAAAGAATTTTTAAAGTAAGGTATTTCTTAGATATACGTTTATGCTACATTCAGACAGCAACTACTAATTTTGATTTTCGACTGTTTTACCGAATACGAGTCACGATACGTTCACGAGATGACTATTTTCATTCGACTTTTTTCGACGCTTCATTAAAAATGCTCGTTGTGTAAAGCAGCCAGTTGTTTAGTGCGACCGCGCACCATTACGGCTCAGCATGTTCCATTTATTTTTTAGTGGTATTTAATATGTTAATTTTTTTTTTTAATTTCTTTCTTTATTGCAACAAATGCTTTATACATTTACAGTGTCTGATTCCCAAACTAGCGTGAGCTGTATGTTGGAAAACAGTCCTTCCCCAAAACAAATTATACAATATTGTTACAATAATAATATATAAGCAAAATACATAGAATAGAGCTGACTCAAAAAAGTAAAAAATAAAATTAACTATAAGTAACTTTTTATTATAGACGCAAGCGTGTTAGTAGCTATTAAGTACATATCTTTATTTTGTTTTTTATTAAAGACATCAGTCGCAATAGGAATAAATCGTGGTTTTCGTAGAGTGGTATTCCTCAAATATTATCTGCCTACATTGATAGGTAAAGTCAAGCCAACATTTTAGTTCTTCACTATCGAAAGCAAATAAATTTTCGTGGATCCCTGCTCACGAATTGTAAACTCCCATTTTTTTGTCACGCCATCGTAGAACCCCGTCGAGTATCCCGTTATCCCCTGGGGGTCCACCTGGACCAATTTGGGAACTAAGGCGCTATCGTAACTAAAGAAAGTGATGTCTACATCGAGTTTCAAAGTCCAAAGCCTTATCATATTATTATGATTTATGTCAATAGCCAGTTTTGATGATTTATTATAAAGACATGAGTAGCTATATCACCGTAACACGCACTGACGTCTGACACACGTGTTCGTGTGAACTATACAACAGAAACATACGCGTCACTGCACGTCGTATGCAATAAAATCGTTTCGAGATGTAGCCTCCTTGGAAACAAGTTGGGACGGTATACGGTACGAAATATTTCTCGAACACGGCATTTCCTCGTTTAAACATTTTAAAGATTATATTCTGTAGCCTCTGCTTTATTAGGTAAAATCTCTTATATGTAGGGTATATATAATAAATTGACATACGTAGAACCCTAAGGTTTTACATATACTATCAAAGAATTGTTATTTATACTTTAGGCTCGTACCCTCCACAAATTAGGAAAACCTTTAATGGTCTTGATGAATATCTTATCAACTTATTTGTTCGAAAATTCCTTTCTGAACTGTGCGATCAAGTAACATAAGTCTCTAAATTCATTCTATAAGTATTTGTTTGCCTATATAATATCTGGTCATTAAACATATAGATTTCTTGTACTTACCCACAAGAAATCTTTGTGTTTGTTTACTAGATTAAATTAAGTATAATATAAAGGGCTTTCATAAACACGCACGAGTTAATATTATTTTTACGTTGCGTAATTGCCGACAAATAAGAGAAACTGTCAAATAATTTACCATTCCCACTCAGCCTTTACTTCAGAAGTTTGTAAAACAAAATAACATACAATAATTATTTATAGGTACTTATATTATAAAGAAGAAATATTACATTATTTGTTTGTTTGTAAGGATTTAACTCAAATACTACTTAACTATTCTTCATACTTCGCCATTAGAATGCTACTTTATCACTCAGTAACATAGGCTACATTTGATTTAAAAAAAGTATTGTTAATAACCTCACCTACTTTTAAGCGACCATAGGCGCGGTCAAAAGCTAGTGATTAATAATAAGACATTATGTAAAGTTTACAGTAAAAATTAAATGTTTGTCTCCAAAAAGCAAAGTTTTCAAGAAACCAGCAAATGTCGATTTTAAAGTAATTTCAAACAAACTTTTACTTCACCAATTACGTTTCTATGCATTTTCTTTTAAATAATAATAATTCTTTATTGTAACAAAAAGTTGGTAACAATTAATGTGTGAGCCCTGATTCCCAAACTAGCGTAAGCTGTGTGTTGGGAATCAGTTCCTTCCCAGAAATAATTATTCAAAATAGTTACAATGCAGTTTGTAAGTAAGTAAAAATAATATTTTAAATATTTTAAGAACTATTCTGTTTAGGCCTTACAGGACATTAAATAAAATAGCGTGGACTGTATAAATTAGGTATATTTCAACCGTACAATGAAATCTAAGAAATGCCCGTAGTTTAGCGTGTCTACGAATCGAGTGGCCGTCGCGTCAGGCGAAGGCGCGCGCACTGCTCAGGAATGTCCCTCCGCGCCTCTCGGTGTCTTCCGTTGTCGCTCGGTTGAGCGTGACCAGATGTAAGGCGCCAACAATGCTGTACTTATTATAGTAATAATTATGTGTGTTAACGTAACGCGCATTTATTACTGAGTGTGTATATGCATAATTATACAAATGTAAGAAAGTGAAACGTAACGAAAGTGTAACGGTTGGTGGACATCCTGACTTCATGAGGGAGCGCATTCCACAGTGTAACAGACTGGACGAAGAAAGAAGAATGAAGGAAACCAGAAGTATGAGAGGGACAAAGTAAGAGAAGTATGAGAGGGATAAAGTTATTGGAAAAACGAAGATTTCTGTCATGATTAGAACATAGGTATTGGAAAAGGCAGGTTAAATAAGTGGGGGCATTTGGTGACGTTAGAACAGAAAATAATACTGTAAGGGCATGCAAACTACGAGTGTAATGGGTAACCATTTTAAAGTGGATCTATGAGATGAAATATGGTCATATTTACGAAGATTATAGATCAATGAAAAAATTAATGCAGTTATTTAGAAGTCAGTCATATTTATTGAGTAGATTTACATTCAGGTCATAGTAACACACATCACCATAGTCAATTAAGAGAAAGGTCAAAGTCTGCACAAGCATTATTTTTGTCTTCGATGGGAGGAAATTCTTTAGGCGATACAAGGCGCGTAGCATTCCAGTTGCTCTCTGACAGACACTAGTAACCTGAGATTGCCAATTTAAGTTGGAGTCAATGAGTAAACCCAGATCCTTTACAGTACGACTGAACGATATAGGTTTCCCATCATATACAACAGGAGGTAAAGTACTGGAGTCCAACTTGCTTATCAATCGTTGACTTCCAACTATGATTGACTGACACTTAGTCGGGTTAACAGACAATCCAAATCTGCCCGACCAGCTTCTAATCCAGCTTCAAGATCAGCATTTACTTTAGAAATGGCTTCAGAAAGATTATCCGTAGTATCTTGAACATATAGCTGCAAGTCATCGGCATAAAGATGATACTTGCACTGAATGTTCTGAGTTATAAAGTTAATAAAAAGAGAAAATAGTAACGGAGATAGAGTGCCGCCTTTAGGAACACCAGACTCGAGGTCACGCCAAATCGATGATGTGTCATCGATGCGTACCTACTGCTGGCGCCCCTGAAGATATGTTCAGAACCGTTCAAGTACACCAGGTGAGATATTAAGATGGGATACGATCGCGAGAAGAATGTCGTGACTGCCGGTATTAAAAGCGGTCGAGAAGTCAACCAAACCCAACACAGTGACTTTGGTATCCTCCATGTCCACCCTGATATCGCCATTCACTTTGAGGAGAAAGTTTACTTGGAAAAGAAAAGTTGAGATATTTTTCTCGTGTCAAAATATAATTAATGATTGTATTATTTATTGCTTTAACATTTAAAAGCACACAATTTTAATATGAAAATATTTATATTATAATTGATTGCAAAAAATAAAGAAAATGCAACGATTTAACTAAAGTTAATAATTTTATTCATTTTAATGTGCTTTTATTTACAAATTTAATACAAAATGACTCTTCCCCTGGTTTGAACGCATGCGGAAATCCTCCTGGACATGCTGTAGACCAAGTTGTTCAATAGATCTTGTGGTAATCTACCAGATTAGAGCCCACACTTGCCAAGCTGAAACGTTATCATGTCAGTGTCTTTGCCCGCAGTTGAATAATGTAAGTACTTCAAAGTATCTCGGGGTAAAAATAGACAGTCTACTAAACTGGAAACCTCATAATGAAATGCTTACATCTCGTGTCCGTAAACAGATTTTTATAATTAAAAAATTGAGGAAATGTGCTGATGAAAATATTATGAAAACATGCTATTATGCCCTATGTGAGTCTATTTTACCTTATTGCATTATAGCATGGGGAGGTGCTCATAATACTAATTTCCTACCTTTAGAGAGAGCACAGCGAGCGGTGATCAAAGTTATTAAATTTAAACCTTTTAAGTACCCCACAACGATGCTTTACGCCGAGTACCAGGTTCTCACAGTCCGCAAACTATATATTCTTCATATAACTTTAGAGAAACATTCCACACTAGAATTTGATCCCCACTTTATCCAAAAACGCAGGAGCTATAAAATCTGCCCATCAGCAAAATCAAAATCTGCACTTGCTCAACGTCACTATCAGATTATCAGCTGCCATCTCTATAATATTGTAAATAAACAATGCGTCATCTACCCGCTCAACAGACACCAATGCAAAAAAGCAACTTACTCGTGGTTATTAAGCCTTGATTATGAGAATACCGAAAATCTTCTCAAATTATCTACACTTTAATTCTAAAGTTCGATCTTACCTTGGGTACCAGAATTCACTTAAACACTACATATGGAAATCTACTTTAGTACATTAATCTATTTCAATTTAACTATAACCCATGTAAGTGTGATGTTCAGCTAATTTGATAAATAAATAAATTTCATTTCAAATTTCATTTCATTTCATTCATTTCATTTCATTCATTTCATTTCATTCATTTCATTTCATTCATTTCATTTCATTCATTTCATTTCATTCATTTCATTTCATTCATTTCATTTCATTCATTTCATTTCATTCATTTCATTTCATTCATTTCATTTCATTCATTTCATTTCATTCATTTCATTTCATTTCATTCATTTCATTTCATTCATTTCATTTCATTCATTTCATTTCATTCATTTCATTTCATTCATTTCATTCATTTCATTTCATTCATTTCATTTCATTCATTTCATTTCATTCATTTCATTTCATTCATTTCATTTCATTCATTTCATTTCATTCATTTCATTTCATTCATTTCATTTCATTCATTTCATTTCATTCATTTCATTTCATTCATTTCATTTCATTCAATCTGTCCCAGTCTTGAATGGCGGCTTCCTTGATTTCTGGCAGAGTTCTTGGAGGTAGCTGACGACTCCAAACAGCTCGCTTGAGAATGTCCCAAGCGTGTTCGATTAGGTTTAAGTCCGGATTTACCGCGTGATTTCGTACTCCCGGAGAGCAGCGCTCACTCGCTGAGCTTGCAATACGAAATGGTTACCATAATTTATACTGAATGGTCTGGTGTTGCCACCAATAACAGCTGTCTTGTACAAACAGCTGTCATAGAGCCTTGGTACGGAATCAAAGGCGTTCGAGCTCCAATCATTATTCCGCTCCAAAAAGATACCGATTTGCCACCTTGCTGATCAGTTCCAGTGGCAGTTCTTTGCCTTTCGAAATTCCCAGGCCGTCTCCAAATTTGGACACGTCGGTTATCAGGGTGCATACTAATCCGTGTTTCGTCAACAAAAGACAATTACACCAGTCATCTTCGTCTTCATCGTTTTGACGCTACCTGACCCTCTGCAATCTGCGTCGCTGTCGTGCCCGTGGATTCAAAGGTGCTCGCCAGGAGCTCTCTGATCGTAACCTAAAGTGGTGTAAACAATTACGAATGGTCTGAGTGCTTAATATCTAGTCCAATAGTAGCTCGCAGCTCTAATCTCAGTTTCGTAGCGTTAATTATTGGATCACGTGCGGCAAGAAGTCTGATATCGCGCTTCTAAATATCACTAAGGACAGCCGAGCGGCCACTACGAGCTCAATCAGCCAGGTTGTCCGTGCTCTAGTACTTCTGCAGGGTAGTAACGACGCAGGTTTAAGAAAAGGAGGCACTGGCTGCGATTCGTCTACTAAAATATTATTTTCACGCAATAACACTGTTCTTGCTCTCAAGACTTCAGACAGTCCAGTTGGCATTTTTTTTAAAGAAAATTTTTAGAGAAATTGATTAAAACAGCGTTCAGGCAGAAACAAGAATGAGGGTCATTTATTATTCACCTCGTTTTTATATAAGAAAACAAAAGAAAATTTTATGGTTTCTACATTTAAATGATGTGTTTTTAAATGTTAAAGCAATAAATAATGCATTCATTAATTATATTTTGACAGGGGAAAAAATATCTCAACTTTTCCAAGTGAACGCGGACTTTTTTTGATGTGTGTATTTGAATTATTGCTGTAATACGTAGAACGGAGTAGCAGTGCGGCCGCAGTTCAAAGTAAAATCGCAATAACTATCTCTGGCAGGAAAATCCTTGGTCCACTTTTCAAAGAGCATTCATTTTATTGTGGAGCTTAGCTACAATATACTGCACGCTTTGCTTAGCCGCTAACAAAAATGATTTCTGTAACATTAGAACAGACTTTGCTTTTGATGACGGGATGTTTGTTAGGTACTCAATAAAGCGTAAATGTCTGTAAGGATTTGGGTGTGACTCTGCACACAGATAGATGAAATAACATACATAATACTTATTACTCCGGTCAAAGAATCCAGTAGGTACTCAATGGGATACCCGCGGGCGTAGCCGCGTTCAGAAACTAGTGATTCAGGCTAAATTCTAGTGTTTTAAACATGCATTACCGGTTTTCCATTAGTAGTTAAATTATGATTATGAACTGCTCCATTTACATAATATTAACTTAGGTTTACACGAATGTTATATATTGAAATGAAAATACTATCCCGTTTTATTTAAAAACACTACTTTCAGAACGATAATTGGAAACTATAGTTTATTAAGTTTCCATTTGTTCTAGAAATAGTGTTTACAAATGTACCGCAATGAAACCCGAATACAGTGGTACATTTTAAAACTGCTTCATTTTTGGGAGAGTGGGATCTCGGTGGCTAACCCAGATTGGCCAAAAGACTTTTCGATTCGTCTGTTTGGAAATTCTCAGTACCTGCACGTACTGTCCTCTGTTACGTGGGCCTCAAAATCATAGTCGTTTATATAGCAATGTTGGGTGTTAGGTAGCGAAATAAAAGATGTTACTTCGGCAGTAAACTCAATAGTTTACTGCCAAAGTAACATCTTTTATTTCGCTTAGATTACACAATTCTAATGCATACACTAACAAACTATCCTTTTAATATTGTCTTCTGTTTACGCGAATGTTATTCATTGAAATTAAACTACTATATATGGATTTTATCGCGTTGTTTATTTAGCACTGTATTACAAAATGTTTGAAAATATTACTCTGCCACTACTATTGATTTTATTTTACTAATTTATAAGCTAATAAAATTATTTAAACTATTAAATCTATTTATTTTTGGTTTACACTTTCCCCGACGTTTCGGTTGCTTTTCAGCAGCCATGGTGTAAACCAAAAATAAATAGATTTAATAGTTTTAATAATTTTATTAGCTTATAAATTAGTAAAATAAAGTCAATAGCAGTAGAAGTGTAATTTTTTTTTTAGAAATTGTAGTACTGTGCTAAATAAAAAACTATCCTTATGTTATATAGTAGGAAAGGCGCGTCCCACACTACACCTCCCCTGTTTATTTAAAATATAAGAAATGGCGACATTTTCTTCGATTAAATACAAGTTTAATACAAACTATTAACAATACAAATAAACTCTTACCAATACAAATACAAAAAAAATATATATATAAATTAACTTAATATCTTCTATTTATCTTAATATCATAATATCATAGCCTATAAATGCTCTGTTGACAAAAATATATTTAACTATACATATTAAAATTTAAAACAATAATTTTAATATAGTACAATATTACCCCTTTATGAACACTAATAAATAACAATAGGCTTTAAGAAACATAAACAATAAAAAAAGATATGGAATTCTAACAACAACTCAAAAAATACAACAAATGAAAACATATTGACATTATTTTATGGAATTGAATAACTACTTAATGAAGTTATATGGATTTCGTATATTTCCATTAAATAGATAGATATATACCTATAGGTACGCTCGTTTTATATGATTATACTTTTTAATACTTCCTTTATTTCCTTAACACAGACCAACGATCCAAAAATCTCATATACTGGACACTCTAACAATAACTATCATTTCTTTTACAAAAGGCAGGTACACGTATTTAATCACATTGGTCCGGCCGGACTTTCTTTTATCATTTAATTATAACTTAGATTTAATTTAACATTTCCCATATTAGTCGACTTTTATCATTCATTATTATAAGGGCCATAATTTAAGACTTTGTTGGCCTCCAACAATCTTCACAGAGAAATCTCATTTGCACCATAATCAGATTAAAGGAATAGAACCCTTTAATGTATCTTTAATAGTATGTACCTATATACAATCTCCATTTTTACTATATAATCTCATACAATATCATTCAATATGCTTAACATACAAAGCAGCGATAGCTCAGTAGGGAGACCAACAGACTGCAATGCAGAGGGTCTCGGGTTCGAACCCACGTCGCGCACCTCTGACTTTCGGAAGTTATATGACTTTTCGAAATTATGTGCGTATTGATTGACAATTATCGCCTGCTCCGTGCCTCGGAGAGCACGTTAAGCCGTCGGTTCCGGCTGCCATGAACATCTATGGCAGCCGTTATTGTGAAGTCAGTGCCCGATAATATCCTGACACTGGTCTAGCCTTAGGGTATCGTTAGCCTTTAGGTTGCGGAGGTCAGGTGGCAGCCGCTCTGTGTAAAAACTGATATCCAGTCGAATCCGATTAGACCAGAAAAGCCGACCCCAAGTGACTTGCGAATAATAAAGGCTAGGGAGAAGAATGCTTAACATACAAAATTAATAGGTAGTTTGGTTAATATGAATTCAACATCGCATTTGGGTGATCAATCCAGATTGCTATCAAAAACTTATTTACCAAAATATTTCCATCTGCTGTTTACGTTTCGTTTATACAATCGAATGCCACATACTAAATCACTCACGGCATGTCTATACCTGCTACACAATAGGTACTAATACTGACCACTATTCCCATCTTATCGAATAGAACGATATGTACTTAATTACATATTCTGAAAGTTGGTAAAAGATTTTTAATACCATCCCTTTTTATCAAACTCTGAACCTTTATTCTTCATAACATAAACATAGACTTACTTAAACGTTCTAATAGTATTAATCATATTTTATATTGCCTAATAAATCATAGAACACCTGTGATTAAATAATTTCATAATGTACAATTATTACATTTCATAGTACTTAATGTCTTGTTCACGTAAGTTGTTGCTGATGTAGCAAATTGCAGTTCGCATGACTATCCTATGCATACATTCCTAAGACTTAGTTATCAAGTTTTATAACGAGGTATTGTTTACATAAGTAACTGATTACATATTTTGTATTGTAGAAGTAGAATACATTGGTAAACTACAATATACCTAATATGTATAATAAATAGGACAATATAAAAACATATGAAAATAAATATTACAAACAATGTATAAAAATTATCACAGACTCAGTTTATTCTGATTAAAAATAATAGGCCATTAACAAAAAGAACTATTATAACGGTACAAATTGTAATATAATATGTGAAGCAACGCGCAACAGTTAGTATTATTAAAGGGTCAGATATCATGTCTGAACGATTTATTACCCATAGTACAGTTCAGTTGTCCGGTCAACCGGACTACGGAAAGGAACATCGGACACCTTATGCAATAAAACAAAATAATGCTTACAATCATAAAAAAAAACAAACATAAAGTCTGTTTTGTAATACCTACGAAGTCCTATTTGACAGATGATCGTTGAACAGCAATAGTAAAGAGACCATTTCAATCGATACTGCATGATATCAATCTTCTTCTTTTCGTGTGGTTAGTGGCCAACCTCTTGTTAAGAGTTGTTCAAGCCGCCCGTAGGCCTCTGACACGGCTTAACGACTGCTGTCAATTTGGCAACAACCGGGACCGACTTTTACGTACCTTCCGAAGCACGGATACGCTCAGATGAAATACCACTAAGCGGTCACCCATCTATAGACTGACCGCACCCAACGTTGCTTAACCTGGTTAATCGTTTCCCAATCAGTGAGTGCAACTGGCTATGAGCGCCTCATATGATATCAATAACCGATTATTAAATTTAATTATCTACTAATTTACAATGTGAACAAAGTTACATTTTATTTGTAAAATTTTCAGACCTCGCTGAATAATAAAATGTCATAAATTATAACACAAAAATAAAACAATTAATTAAAAATAGGCTAACTCTCCTAGAACTACAAACTACATTGAAAATATTACCTAGCCTATCACAGAAATCATACTTTGCGAAGACTTTTACCCTCCACAACTTTCACCCTATAACAGTAGAAGTACCAAAAATAAAGACACCGCGGTTTGTGTTCATTTACGCATTTCACATACGCATTTTAAGTGTAATTTATTACTAAAGACAAAGGCCCACGTTAGCTTGGTGTGTCCCTGTCACACATATAAGTTGCCATGGTTTTGTCAGTAGGGTAAATATGTACCTATCTTATGTTGTGTAGAGGCCAGTCAGTACAGACCGGCGACACACTACCGACATAGACCATCCTATAAATACGGTTCTGTAAAATTAGGGGGAAACCTTAATTTTTTAAGGCTTTATGCTATATTTACATATATGAGAGTAACCTCAGTACACATATTACAAATAAGTATAATTACAAAAGTTTTGGCGGCCACGATGGCGTATTGATTAGTGCAACCGACTGCCACGCCTGAGGTCGCGGGTTTGGTCTGGGTGTTTCTATGTATAATATACAGTATATATTTCCAAAAAAAAAAGTATGAATGTATGTTTATCCATTGTATAGTACCCATAGTACAAGCTCTGCTTAGTTTGGGCTAGATGGTGTTGTGTGTATGTGATAGAATATTATATTGATAGAATGTAAATATTACAAATATATGGTTGTGTGCGATTTATAACGTAAATATAATGTAAGGCGTATTTTAATAACATGCCATGTCAGTTGTAGATTAGATGGTCATCCTACTAACAAAACCATGCCAACCTATCTGCGTGACAGGGACGCACCAAGCTAATGTGAAATGCTATCGTCAAGTCTTTTCATTTATCTATGATAGCCTTCCTAAGTGAACAGGCTATCCAACACTAAAAAAAATTTCAATTCGAACCGGTAGTACCTGAGATAAGCGCGTTAATCTTAACAAACAAACTCTTCAGCTTTATAATATTAGTATAGATTTTGATGATGAAGATGAAGGCATTATGATATATGCAATTGAGTTGAATTTTATTTGTCTGGAATTAATTAGTCATCTTTCTATGACCTTTTTTAACGTGGGATAATGCATTGGCGCATACCCCTCCGTGCAGGCGGGTGGACGGGTTCTGTCAGACTCATCCGGAAAAAGATGGAGATATCCCAGTAATACCGACTAAACCTACCACGGTGTTTCTTCTCACAATCAATGGCCGGAGCGCAGGGATCACTCGCGCATTTATCCTGGCCCGGCAGATTTGTGCCTCGTCGCATTTTTTATAAAACTCATTCATTGAGAGGCGCGCGCAGAACATGCCGCGCCGCCGTCTCGGGCCTGCTTGTGCTCAGGCGACCAACTGCCCTAGTCTGTCGCCCCAGACTAGCGCCCATGGGGGCCGGAGATCGTTTAGCGCCCTTTGGCGCCCGTGCGTCGACTGCGGGCCGGAAGGCTGGTGTTCGTCTCCGGTTCCCTTTCCGCCACCTCCTTAGCGAACGTTACTACCTCCCAGTAGGAGACGGTGGCTACCCATGCGTTCTCGCCCGTGACCATAGACTCTGCCATGGCCGGTAGCGAGAGATGCTCCATGCAAGAGTGTCGCGACGAAGTCACGACGCTCTTCAGCTGGGCACTCTTCAAGGGTATGCTGCGCCGTGTCCTCGGGGCAGTCCTCGCAGTAATGACGCCAGGACGTCTCCTTTCAGCCGATGCGACATAGGTACTTCCCGAAGCAGCCGTGCCCCGAGTGCACCTGCGTCGTCCGGATGGCGTGGGCGCCAAAACGCCTCTCTAGCCGTGCTTCCATGACCGTACTGCCTGCTGTAAGTTTGATATATCGAATTTTTTTTTACATTAGTCCGTTTTATTCTTGATTTATTTCAAGTATAACTGTACAACGGAAGCATAAGACTTATCTATAACACTCTTAAAAAAATACAGGATATTTAAACCTTAAGTCAAATATTTTGAGGACAGCTGCATGAGGTTTAAGGAACGTTGCATGCAACCCAATAATAGTTGATACCAAACTCAAATATACACAGGTTTTTACACGGACAATCTTTTTTAACTCGAATTGAGTTCATTTCATCCGATTCATATTGTTTCGCCACTATGACCAAAAGTATAAAAAATACTATACTGCGTAACTATGGTAATGTGGTAAAATATTATTTTATTTTAAAGATTAAATTATTTCAGCCCGACATCGTTAGAAATAATTGTTGATTATATTTCTGAAACAATTATATTATGTTTTATATAGAATTCAATTTTTCAAAAAGTCTGTCACGCCTAACATGCGTCACGCGGCAGCCGCAGCGGCGTGGGAGCCCGTCTCCTCCCGCGGCCGCAAATACGACCACTCTCTGGATCGCGATCTTTCGCCTGTTGATGCTCATCAACATTCTATGTTCTATATTCAATCATTAAATGTCTCCTCTGTGCTTCAGCCGGACCTCGCACCGAAGCCTTTTATAGAAACGCGCCCTGAATTACTTCTTATTATTTATTTTTGAATTAAAGATCGTGTAATCGTGAATTACAGTATTTAATTTATCTTCGCAACTTAGAATTCCCTAGAGAATATTGACTACGTTACAAGTCTTTAGTACTATAAGTAATCATTGTTTATATTTGCAATTTATATGAAATGTAAGCTGCCAAAAAGCTATGTAATTTGATGAGATAATTCAGCAATGATTATCCTTAGTTCTAATCTCTAGTATCTAATCTATAGTTGTATCTCTAATTACATATATCTAACAGTGTACTTTTAATTTTAATGTGTGTATCTAGCTATAAGGTACAATGGGATTGACATATCTTTATGGATAAAAACCCCAAATAAATAAAGAGAAAAAAAAAGTGGAATGTGTAGAGTTACGTGCTATAATGTGTCAAAAGAGACTTCGTATTTGAAACAGACTTTAACATGGACCCATTATAATATTATCTTCATAATATTTAAATTTAAATGTAATTGTAACATAACATACATAGCATACAATCTGGAATGGTAATAATATTTCGATAGAATTTTATGTGATTGAAAATGGTCTTTTATATACTTTTTTGCACGGATAAACATCAAAAAATTGAAGCAAATATACTTTAATTTATTCGGATAACATATTGGTAAGAAAAAATACGACTACTTATCATAAACTGAATTTTCTGTATAATATTTCGCATTAGGTATATACAGGGTGTGAGGATAACGTTCCCGAAGCCGAAAGGCTAATATTATACTATCAAAATACAGTCGAATACCAATAATCATTTGCCTTATATTTGTTGTTTTTGGCATTTGGAAATTTGCAATCCCGTAATGGACAACGAACAAAACTCGGGTTCAATGCCACGCGTCCGCGTCAGGGTGTTATTAGACCAATCGATCAATCGTCGATCGACGGCATCGATCAACGTCGATCGATGTCGATCGACTGGTCTAATAGCTTTAATTGATCGACGGATACCGTTCGACTAACCAATCGATCGATTACGGGTCGATGGCATCAGTCGACGTTGATCGTTTTAAGCTATGTTCCGTCAGTGTTTTTCCAAATGGATTCACAAGAGGACGCGTTGTTGTTGGCCAGCACGATGTTGCTCGTACTATTATTACGGAGGCGCAAACGCAGAAGACTCTGGATGCGACCGTTTTTTAAAGCCAAAGATCGCTTAGCTTATCCAAATGACATTTTAAATAGCGGTTTTTTGGATGCTTTTCGAATGAGCAATAATGATCTTGAATATCTATTAAATATGGTGGCTCCTTCAATCGCGAAATTGGATACCAATTATAGACAATCAATTTCACCTAAAAATCGGTTACTTATAACACTCCGATTTCTAGCCAGCGGTGATTCATATCAGAGTCTAGTGCTAACGTTTAAAGTTTCGCAACCAAGTATTTCTTGTATAATTCCAGAAGTATGCAATGCACTTATATATTCTCTCAAGGATCACATAAAAGTAAGTACTCTTGGACTTGTAATCGTAAGTTAAGTTAGATATAGTTTGCTTTGCTTCTATTATGTATGTAGGTAGAACTAACAAAAAAAAGTCTTTTCAAGTTTCTGTGCCTTTCTAGTGTGAGATTTTTTCCTAACACCTATTCATAACGGACAGATGGACAACAAAGTGATCCTATAAGGGTTCCGTTTTGTCCTTTTGAGTAACGGAACTCTAAAAAAATTTTTGATGGATGTGGAGATGTACCTTGGGATGTTTATATCGATAAAATTAGATATATTTCAATTTAACCCCCTAAATTATCGATAGTCGAAACTGAAACACATTGTTACAATCTTCAGTCATGTATCTCTGACATAAGCTAGATGAAATAAAAAATGTAGATAGTATTTAAGGTTTATTAAAAAAACGGAGAATCAGTTACCATACAAAAACATTGTTTAAACTTATTCTTTATATATTCTGATTTATACTTATTTCAAGTTAGATGGGAGATCATAATTATCCAATGACTGGAGTGTTGTATTATCAGGCGAAATGGCGTATTGAGAAGTAGATGGAAGGTTCGATTTGGTCAAACTGCAGCTAGACGCCAGACAAGCGTTTAACAATGCTAGGACCAGCATGGATTACAGCGGTTACGCTCGTTATTTGACCAACTATAACAAAGCTGAGCGGAAAGCTAAACGGAAGGCTTGGAGAACACACTGTGAAAACATCAGTATGATTTCTGAAGGAATGAGGCTCTCCAAAGCCATCTCGACTGTCAGAGCAAACCTATTGATAACCATTAAGGATGGCAATAGGCAGCGAACAGGGTCTGGTAAGGAGACACTAGCAATGATGCTAAACACACACTTTCCAGACTGTAAGATAATAGAAAAAGAGCAGGAGGACCCGATCAGCCTGGTTGAACTAAGCTGTCGTACAACTCAACAAAGCTCCGTACTTAACGGTCGGATATGCGGATGACTTGGTGATATTCGTCAATGGAAAGTTCCCAAGTACGGTATCTAGTCTCATGCAGAAGGCCCTGATTATGGTGAAAAATGGTGCAGTAGCAATCATTTATCGATTAACTCAGGGAAAACTACTGTCGTGCCGTTTATTAGGAAGAGGAATCTGACAGAGTTGGGAACTCTCTCCATGTATGATACGCAGTTACAATGGTCCATGGAGGTGAAGTATCTAGGCATGACCATAGAAAGCAAACTAACGTGGCAACCTCATGTAGACAAAGCTATAGTGAAGGCCCAGCGGATCTTCGGCATGATTCGTTCTACTTATGGGAAGACCTGGGGGCTAAAGCACAAGGTCGTCAAGTGACTATACACGATGATGATAAGACCTATACTTACGTATGAAAGCATTGTCTAGTGGCCAAGAATTTAACTAGCTACATCCAGGAACGCACTGTCGAAGGTGCAGCGATTGGCCTGCATGGCTATAACAGGGGCGTTCCGGACTACGCCAACGGCAGCGTTAGAGGTCCTGCTGGATCTAACGCCACTACACATTGTTGTGGAGTCAGAAGCGATAAAGGCGCTACATAGACTATCAGTGCATGGGCTGTGGATCGTCAACATGCCAGTAAAACGACACACAAAATTGGAGATTTCAAAGGATCTCAAAAGGATTATGAACATGGGATGCGACAAAATGCATCCATTGCACATATTCAAAAATAATTTTAAAGTAAAGGTCCCTACGAGGAACGAATGGAGACAAGGTCTACAATCCCTTGACAAAGGTTGTCTCATCTGATACACTGATGGTTCCAAAATTGAAAAAGCATCAGGCGCTGGTATCTGTGCCAACGACTGCAAGGTGAGCCAAAGCATGGGCAAATATGCAACAGTCTTCCAAGCGGAAACCTATGCTATAATTGCCTGTGCTCAGGAGAATATTAACAATAATGTCACTGACAGAACTGTGTATATTCTCAGTGACAATCAAGCTGCTCTCAAGGCTCTAGACTCGTGTAGGGTGGACTCCAGACTGGTCCTGAACTGTGTTACGGCCCTTAACAAATTTGGTAGGAAGAACACAGTCAGACTGCTGTGGGTTCCGGGGCATGCAGGGGTGCAGGCATTGAGGAGGCTGATGAATTAGCCAGAAAGGGCTCGGAGCAAGTGTTTGTGGGCCCCGAGACATTCGTGGGACTCTCTGAGAGCACCGTCAAGGCAGCTTTGAATGCACATGGCAATGATAAACACAGGCTAGAGCGGATGGCCCTTGGTGTCTGGAGCACTCCAGGAAGTTCACTGCAAGCGGAACCACGGGCTTCACCTGGAAGTTCTGCGGGTATAGCAGGGACCAAATGCGCCTGCTCACAGGAGCGTTCACTGGCCATTTTGGCACCAACGACTTCCAATGCAGATTGAGATTGGCACACAGTTCGATCTGCAGAGCCTGTGGTTAACAGGATGAGTCCATATCGCACCTGCTGTGTGAATGCGACGCGTTGGCTGGATTGAGGGTGGGTCTGATGGGATTGGCATATCCAAACCCTGAAGACTTTAAGCTTCTCCCTCTGAAGTGCACGCTGCGGCTGATGCAGTACATTCATAAGGAGATAGCTAAGGGATAAATCTTGGGGCCGACACAAAAGATCCCACTGGGTCGAAGTGTCGCCAGTCTGTACTGACTGGCCCCCACACACAAGATAAGATAACGTCAAGCTATTCTCAGCAGCTATACACACCTGGAAGCATATCATCGATTCTACAAAACGAATTATAAAGAGCTAAATTGTAGAGGCTAAGATACAAAACTATGAAAACCTTATCCATATCGATTCCAAGGCCTTGCCGTGATGCTAAATATTTTGTTGATTGATAAAATCGCGCTTAGCACGAGTTAAGCGCGATTTTATCAATCAACAAATATTTAAAAATCAAGTATTTAAACATCCTGAATCACACAAGTAACATTTACACAGCGACTATTGACGACAGCAGAGATGCAGAATAGTATGACGTCATTTGAGCGCTTGTTGTATGTAGCGCCATCTGTTAGATGTAGGCGGAACTTCTTCGTCTGTGCGGAGTCGCTACAGTATTTCCCCCCAAGACCGAAGATTGATCGTTGGTCGAGTTTTGACGAGACAGCTGTCGATGCTGCTGATGAGCGTTGTCGGTGCCAGTGAAGGAAGCCGCTAGTTCCAGTGAGTCGAAACTGTAAGCCGCTAGATCTCAGTGTGTCTGGTTTAAGTGTAGTGAGCGGTCTGTGAGCGGTGCGAGTGTCCCACAGTGAGTCGGGGTTGAAGCTGCGTAATTGCTGCGTCTTGCTAGCTACTGCTTTGACGGCGGGTGAAATGCCCTGCTTGCGTGGAACGTGTGTGCAGTGGGTTGAGCCTTGACGCTGGTGAGGCCGTTGGGAAGTCCTGGCTACGTGTTTGCTGCAGGCTTGTGGTGGTCCCTGTTGAGGCCGAAGACGCTGGCTGGCTTCGACTTGATTGCTGCTCATCTGGAGAAGTACTGAGTGAGAGAAGTGAAGATGATGAAGATGGTTCCTGCTGCTAGTCTGCTCCGTGAAGGTTAATTCCAATAAAGTCGGATGCTGTATGATCACGTCGGGTTCACCAATGTGGAGGATCAGGGTGTGATGTCCCTCCAACACAAAGGGAGGATCCTCCGACCAGGCTGATTGATCGTGCCTGGCGGGCCGCGGCCCGACGGTTGATGTCGGGCGCTTATATATACCTATACTTATTCGCTGTGTAAACTCCACTTTTGCGATGCCGAATATGATGACGTCATTTGAGCGCATGTTGTAGGTATGTAGCGCAATCTATTAGATGTAGGCTTAGATTTAGAGATAGAAAATAATTATATTAAGCAGAAAAATAGGTAAAATATTGTCACCTCCTGAGGTGTGGCGACTTAAACCAAGTCACTCATTTGCTGAATGTCGATCGATGTCATTGAATATCGTTGATAGAAAGAATAGAAAAATCTTGATTATGTACCTAGAACTTGTAGTCAGCATCCCATGCTTTACTTAGATAGGTAACTTAAAGTTACATTTAAAGACTAACTTAACCTTTGATTTAGGTCAGTACCTGTTGTCGATGATCTATGTATGATAAATAACTTTAAATATTTTTGTTGCCGATCGATATAAATAAAACACTATACCTACTTATGTACATATTTGAATGCAAATTTACCTCAGTACATTCCTGGAAACAATATCCAATTTGGCAATCAGAATGCACAAACGAACGTAGATAAACAAAAAGTTTCGTATTACATACAAACCTCTTATTTAATATTTTATTTAGTCATTATTTTAAGCTTTCATAATAATTAATTACATTTATCACAAAGATTTTTGTATAAAATCGGTAAGTTTAATGCCATACATTCTTAAGATGTCTCATGTTTAAGGTACGGCGTTTTTATTGCATGGCGATGGGTGAAAATTGAAATCGAAAGATATTTCATGAGGTAGGTATATACATTCAAACATAATTGCAAAGGACAGATTCATGCAAAAGCTCATAAAGTGAAAGCGTGTGAAGGCAACATTGAAATGAATGAGACCGCGTAATAACCTTTACGTGTTGAAATCAAATAGATGGGTAGGTACATGTATATCGTAGCTACCCATGTTTAATGAGTCTAGAATCACATAACCAAAATATATTTTGTGGTTACATACGAAATTGTAAATTTATGCACAATATTGTCTAAAGCTAGGTTTATGCTACGACAGATATTGCGACATATATATATGTCAGACACTAATTTCAGTACTGTTCACACTTTTACGGATTTTTTGTGTCCGTTTAGTGTCTGTATGTGTATGGAGATTGTGTCCGAGCTGTCCACACGCAATATTCTAGTTAGTGGTCCAGTTACTCGGTCAGCATGGATGAACGACGTGCAGCTGCTATTGCTACTTATAATGTAATAAAAAAACGATGAAAACGTAAATAAAGTATTAAGCCATATAAATTTATACCAGTGGATTCAAATTAGGAGAACTTCTTACCTTACGAAAATTTCTGTAGAATGAGATATGAGGACTTTGATATGATATTTATAAGAAAATTACTATTATAATAAAAAAAAAACTACGAAAATGAGATCTACCACTCCAGGTTTTGCAGCATCAGGTACCTAAGTGAATAAGCCCAGTGTGGTGTATATGAAAATGTCGACCCTGTTCGAATCTTTTTAACTGCGCTGGACGCTCGCACACAACGTAGGTATTCACACAGGCGCTGATGCGACACTAATTTTATTATTGTGTCACAATAAATATTGCAATTAATGACACTCGCATTTATATCGAGTCACTTCGTGTATACACTGAATGTACCATGTAAAGTATCGTAGTCTTAACTTAGCTCTACGTTTACACGAGTGTTATGCGTTGCAATTAAAATACTTTACCGAACCTGCTTAAAGATGCTGCACTGAAGAATGAAGTGCAGATAAAGGAAACGCTTCAATCATAATGTTATCATGGCTCTCCTCCTGGACCTCGAAGTGTTTCGACGTGTATATTTATTGAGCGCATTTTTAATTTTACTTATTTTCTCCAAAATATTCATGAAATTAAATCAATAAGCTATTCGGCGCGCATGAGTTACAAGCGAGTCGTACAGTGCGGAACGTGAACGAGAGGGCAATACTAACTCAAGCTTCGTTCAACGTAATCTATTACGCTACCCTAACCTTTAATAATCTTTAAATAAATATATAATCTTCTAATAATTTTTAAATAAATAAAATAACTCATAAGCGTGACCGTTTTTTAATATTGTGATTCGGTCACCACCAACGATTCCGCAACTTCAATCGGACTCCGAGTCGACCATCGTGAGTGAAGCAGTTGCTCAAGTTAATCAGATTACTACTACTCGTGCTAAAAAGAAGTCAAAAACAAGCTCTGCTGGGGATGCATTTAATGATTGCCTAAATTCAATGAAGAAAGAATTATCGGAGTTAATTGCTTCAAAATCGGATGCACTAAACGAACAAATAGTATATCTTAAGTTACAAAATACGGAGATGTATAAAACTATGGAATTCATATCGGGTTTCTTAGAAGATATGAAATCAAAAATTAATAAACTAGAAGCAGAGAGAAGAGAGGATAAAGATTATATTTGGTAACTGGAGGATAAAATTGAAGTCCTTGAAAGAAATAGCAAAATCACAATTATTGAAATTAAGAACATCCCATAGAAACAAATCATATCAAAGCCTGATCTACCTGAGCTCACCCAAGCTATCGGCAAAATCCTTGACATGGATATTGCAAAGCAAAGATTCAAGATGCTTATAGAGTAAATATTAAAGCTAAAGGTAATCCACCAATATTGATCAAACTCTCGTCTACCTTTCGAAAAGAAGAATTCATCAAAAAGGTCAAAAACATTAACAAGGATCAACCTGAAAAACTTAACACACAGAACTTGGGCCTTGGCTATCTACCATCACAGATATATGTCTCAGAGAACCTTACGGCTAAATCTAGAAGATTATTTTTACTCGCTAGAGACTACGCCAAATCAAAAGATTATGACTACTGCTGGCACTCATATGGAAGAAATGTCTTACTTAAATGTGAGACAGCTCCTCAGATTCTTGTTAGAGATGATAAGCACCTAGATGAACTACGAAAAACCCAGTAAACTGATGAGAATCACCTGGTCGACTTGTGTTTTTTGCTACATATTCAGCAGGTTTGATATAAGCTTATTTGATTTTATATTAATTTTTGTTTTGGCAACTATCTTCTTTTTACACTTTTTCCTATTATGTAAGCCATTTCTTCTTTTCCTTAATTATTTTTATAACTTTAATGTGTGTCCTTGTGAAAACTTAATTTCGAGTTATCTATTCGCTATTCATATCGACTGCAAAATTAAAATAAATTTCTACATGTTAATTCACTGTATTGGATCTACTCTTTGCCACGCATTCATGATCCTTTTGTTAGTACTGCACTTTGAAACTGACTTATTTTATACATTTAATTACCTATGAACCCTCAAGATTTAATTGGGTTAGTCCCATTCGCCACCCCAGCATTGTCCCCTCCGATGGTGAATGGGACATCCAAAAAAATAACTTAGTAGCCACCGGGGATGACGCCTCCAGTGACGAATGGGATTTTTGTTTTAGAAAATGTCCCAGTCGCCACTGGGGGTGGCGAACCGGTGTCAATACGTATTAATGTCCAGTCACTGCTGGGAGTAAATTTTTTATTTTACCCAATAATTATAAACATTACTTAAACCTAATTGTCATCCTATTCTATTTAAAGTTCATACTAAAATTGTTGGCCATAGGGGAACATCAATGGATCTTTTTTTTTTCTAAAGCTGATTTGGGTTGAATTTCTACTTTACTAACCGAGGTTTTTAATTCATTATATGAAAGCATGTCTAATCTTTGGTATATTTTTTTCAAATGTCTGTTTTACAACTTGGTTTACTTTACAAGATCGTTTTTTCTCGAACAGCGAATTGATCTATTGTGACCCACGAATGGGTCACAATGAATCATGGTTTGATTTACAGCTGACCGAATGGGGTACTATGAAACATAAGCGTTTAGAATACAATAAAACTTATTAAATTCATCACTCTTTTATTTTTTTAAAGAAATGTAGTTATCAGTCATTGTTTTAATCAGTCTTAGTTGCAAAATCACAATATACTTGTTAAGAATAATAGCACAAAAAAATTATGAGTGGAAACATAATCGGCTCCTACTACTACTATTGTTTAGTTGTATAACATAAAACACACCTTCTTGGACATGAGTAAATCTTCCGAAAATCTGAGTAATAACATAAACAATACAACAAAATATGAAAAGAAGAAAAATGCCCTACATAATTATATCTTGCAAAAACTATCTTAACTTCTTAAAAAATCAACATCGGAAAAATATTAACCTTGAGCTCTTTTTGTGCTTCCTGTAAATCCTGATCTAGGTAAAATCATTTTAATATCGTGCAATGGAACCGTGGCAAGATCGGGAATGACGGGGCGATGAAATTTGTTTGGCATTTTGACAGATTTGCGAAGAAAACCTACCTCTGTCTTGTCATCTTTTCTCCTGTTACCTCTGCAATATAATAAATATGTTTGCTCTTTACTTCAAATAATACTAATACAAATTCTCCTTCTTTCGAAAGATTATTCAGTGGAATAAATTTATCGTGATTTATAGTTAAAACTTCAGTTTCCTCATCAAATGTAGGTTCTTCAGAATAGATACTAATTCGATCGTCTTCTTCACTGGAACTTCCACTATTTAAGATCTTTCTTTTCACAACAGCCTTAATCTGTTTCTTAGCTTTTTCCTGCTTTAATTCTTCAGCTCTGCTTTCAATTTCGGTCTTTTCTGAAGTATCTGTCGCAATCATGGTTTTACCTTTTCGTCTAGTTGCACTGCCACTTTTTCTAGGTGCAGCTTTTGGTAAACCACGAAACACTAATGGACTAAGTCCTTAGATGTCGAAGGCATTGCCACTTGGTCACAGCATGAAGTGCAAGATGGTTTTATAGACAATACTTCAAGGTGATAATCTGTGATAGCGTCGGATGATTTGACTGGTGTACTAGGTGGTCCAGTTAGATTTTGATTTAGAAGAATTTTCTCGATAGAAGATATCGACGGCTCTAGTCGGATGTCATTAAAAGATTGAATATAATTTAAAGGAAATTCGATAAGGTCTTCAAAGGATATATTGTTAGATGGGGTATTTTGAATGTTAGCAGAGAGGGTTAATTCATCGTCACTTCTTGTTCTGTTCTCGTCATTATCGCCGCAGAAATTAATTCCTTGTTGTTTTCGCTTGGATTTGGCTCGTACTGCCTATCGATAACTTCACTGGGTGCAAAGTCAACGTCAGTGAAGACATCTCTGTTAAAAGGGCAAATCCCCATAGCCCGAAATGCATTACATATATTATTCGGCGACATTGATTGCATATGCGCTTCCTTAACGCACCCAGCAACATTATAAATGGAGAATGTTTTGCCTGGGTTGCGCTTCATCCAGCTATCAACAGCTTCATTACATGCTGTATTGAACGGCCTAAAAACGCCAACATCTAAAGGTTGCATTTTGCCCGTTGAATGCGGTGGGACGGTAATAATTGTTACTCCATTCTCTTTCACTAAATTAAGAGCCTGCAAATGTGTGACTCATGATTGTCAAGTACAAGAAGGCTTGGGTGATTTTTGCAACTATTTGTATGAGTTATAAAGTGTTGTAATGTCTTCACGAACAGATTTCCATTCATCCAACCAGATCGAGTGGTGACTATTGAGACACAAGGGTAAGTAGTGTTTCAAGAAAACGATGAAATTTTGGTTTATGTGTGTAATTTTGTATAACGACAAGTTACAAGAAGTTTCTAGTCGTATAAGAAATTTTGAAGTTATATAATAAAAAATAATTTTACAACCTACGACCGTCACAATTATGACAATTTTGCCTAAGATATCTAGATACATGTACTTTTCTCTTTACATGGCCTTTAAAAAAATAGGCGTTAGCCGAAACATCTTGCCCCCCGTTGAAAGGCTTGTCTTTCAACACTGTAAATCTTCAGCCGTAGGTAAAGGGCACAGCCTGACGAGAGGTCGACGAAGTATTCCTCTTGTAGTCATCACGTGGGCTACTCTTGTGATGCCATCAGGCCCGGAGAACAAGCGACAAACACGTCCAAGGAGCCAACATAATGGCGGTACATGATCTTCATGTATTAGCACCAGGTCTCCAATGCTGACCGATCTAGTGCTCGTCTTCCACTTCATCCGTTGTTGTAGCTCGTGTATATATTCACGTTGCCAGCGTGACCAAAAGTGCTGGTAAATTTGTTGCAATCGCTCATATTGTTGCAGATGGCTTTCCTTAGCATTCTCAAAATAAGGTGACAGCAATGCCTTCAAGGGTCTTCCAATTAAAAATCACAATAACAAAGGTGAGAAATACATTAAAACATTTACAAATATAAATAAAGAAAACTCGAAATCATTTGTGTGTATAATATGTGATCAAAATCATAGAATATATGATTGCCTTAGTTTTAAAAATAAAACATTGAAAGAAAGATGGTCAGATGTTACAAAGTATAAGTTGTGCTGCAATTGTCTCAGGCAGGGAAACCCTCCTACTGCGTGTGGAATTGGACCATGCCCTAAATGCAAGAAAATCATAATCGTCTGTTGCATAAGCCGAAGCCATCACTTACCAACAACCATGTACATACAGACACAGATTCAGACTCGATAAATGTTAATACATTAAAACATCAACCCAAAGACGTTCTTTTATCTACTGCCTTAATTAAAATTCATAACCCTAAATATAAGCAATATGAAACTGTACGTGCATTTTTGGACAGTGGTAGCCAAGCCAGTTTTATCACAAAATCTTTAAGAGATAGGTTATCGCTTAAATCAATACCAATAACAAGCATTGCATTTGCAGCATCATGTTACAGATATTGAAAACCATTCCACAGATACAGTACAAGAGAGTTGCATTGCACAATTGCAATCTATATATAAACAGTTTAATGTAACGCTTAATTTGCTTGTCATGAACGAATTAACCGGTTATATACCTAAAAGATCTGTTGATATTCAATTAAAATTACCTAAGCACATAAAATTAGCCGATCCAAATTTTTATAAGCCTTCTCAAGTAGATATTTTGATCGGATCAGACCTTTTCTGGGATATCCTAGGGAGTGAACAAATGTCATTAGGACTCAACAACATAAGGTAACGAAATTCCAAATTGGGCTGGTTGATAGTTGGCCCATAAATGTAAATAAATTCAATGGTGTACATTGCAATAATAGTGTTACGGCTAGTGCCATCTGACGGCACTCGACAGTCCCTTCTAATAATTTATAACAGCACCATCTATTGACATCTTGCGGAACTACGTAGTGTCAGTGCGAGCACAGTAGAGAGAGCGCTAGCACATTCTCGAATCATCGTGCTGTTGCGTGCCAGGTATGGCTTTTCTAGAAAACCCCAGAAACGCTTTACCCGCGTATAAATAGAGCGCACGCGCACCGCCGAGTCAGTTTACAATCGTAAGCGGTCAAGTGTTCATCGAAGGGAACGGAAGCGAAAAATACTACGGCATTTGAAGCAGTTACAGTGGAAAAGTCTAGTATAGTGTTTGCTGTGTTTTAAATAAAAAAATGATGATAAAAAATGTGAGAGAATAAAACGTTTGAGTCGGTAATATTGTTTTATATTCTTATCCGTCGAACCCAGCACGTAACAATAGTATAGTTACTAAAACTTGTGAAACTTACAATGAGGCTCGAAATTACTTACAAAATTTTGGGAGATAGAAGAGATCCCAAGCAATCCAATTCTAAGCGACAAGGAAAAGGCCTGCGAGAAACAATTTTTACAAAACACTATTCGTTTAGATAACGGACGATTTAGTGTTAAATTACCTCTCAATCGTTCGCCGAATAATTTAGGCGAATCTTACAATACTGCAAAAAAAGATTACACAATTTAGAATTACGTTTTAGGAAAATCCTATTCTTAAGCGACAATATGTGTAATTCATGCAAGAATATCAGAGTTTAGGACACATGTCCGTAGCTTCCGAACAAAAACCATTTCCTTCATATTTCTTGTGCCACCATGCCGTATTCAAGCACAGTAGTGAATCCACTAAGAGCCGTGTCGTTTTTTATGGTTCCGTTCCCACATCCTCTGGTTTATCTGTCAACGACATCCTTATGGTAGGTCCAAATATTCAGGATTCTCTTTTCTCCATATTGATAAGAGCTAGACAGTATAAATATTTATTAATCGGTGACGTAGAGAAAATGTATAGAATGGTCGCGATAGATAATTCTTCTAGAATATATTTACAGTTAATCTTATGGAGAGAAGATGAATCTTTGCCCATCAAAACAATGTAATTGAATACTCTTACTTACGTTACCACAAGTGCGAGCTATTTAAGCACTCGCTGTCTTTGGCAGGTGGGCGAGGAGTGGGGACGAAACTATCAATAATTATACAGCATGATTTCTACGTGGATGACCTGATAACCGGATGCGATGACGCCCGGGAGTTTAACTTCCGGGATCTTTAGCCTTAAACTCAGCATGTTTTAATTTGCGTAAATATAAAACTAATTTAACAGATCTTTTCCAAAATTCATCAATGAATACAACAGATAATTTAACATTTAGTGAAGCATCAAGCACACTGGGCTTAGGCTGGGATCCAAATTAAGATAATCTACATTTTCCTGTACAAATAAATTATAATCAAAATGAAATAACAAAAAGGTTGTTATTGTCAAATGCATTTAAGATATTTGACGCCTTAAGTCTGTTAAGTCCTTGTATAATTCAGGCTAAAATGATGCTGCAATGTTTGTGGCAACAAAAAATAGATTGGGATCAAGCAATTCCACAAGAAATACAAGAAAATTGGTTAGAGTTTTCAATTAATTTAAATTGTTTAGCAACAATGCAAATACCTAGAAGAGTTTTATGTGATTCTCCAAAGATCATAGAAATTCATACATTTAGCGATGCGTCACAACAGGCTTATGGTGCATGTGTGTATATGAGAAGCAGTGCAAATGACACTGACATCATGACGAGATTACTATGTGCGAAGTCTAAGGTTGCACGTATAACTCCTATGACTATACCTCGTTTGGAGCTCTGTTCTGCTTTATTGGCTGCAAGACTATGTAATAGTGTTCTTGAGTCTATTCGATTTAAGCCAACACGAATTATACATTGGTATGACTCAAGTGTCGTACTAGCTTGGCTTAGAACTGATCCCACCAAACTTAAGACCTTTGTAGCTAATCGTGTGGTCGAAATTACAGAACTTACTGATTCCTTATCTTAGCGGTATGTTCCCACAGATATAAATACAGCCGACCTTATTTCTCGGGGTATGATTGCAAACAATTTGGTAAAAAATGTTAAAAAAGGTCCAGATTATTTAATGAAATCTGCAAATTATTGGCCTGTATTAAAATCAACTTACCTGATATAAAAAATGCATCTAAAACTAATACTATAGCGAAATACTTACCTAATGACAATAAACCAACAGCACTAGCCATAAGTTCATCAAATCAACTTGCTGGACAAACCGCATCTGAAATAAAAACACAGGAAATAAAACATTCATTATTTACAAATGACATGATTTATTTCAAAATAAAATAAATATTTACCACTATGCAGCTACACTTCAGCCTATTATAGATATAAAAAATTATAATAGGCTTAATAAATTAACCAAAATAGTTGCTTGGGTAAAAAGATTTTGTTTTAATGTTCGTAATCCTAATAACAAACAAGTGTCACCTTTGAGCGCTGAAGAGCTAGATGATGCATTCCATTATCTTTGTCGAATTGCTCAGTATGAATGTTTTCCTATTGAATTCAACAAGTTATCTAAAAACACACCATTAAGTAATAAATCTAAAGTTCTTACCTTATCGCCTTTTTTAGATATAAGGGTTGGAGGTAGATTGAGTTCATCCAATTATAGTTTCGAGAAAAACACCCGATACTATTAGAATATGCCACCCATCATTTAACTGAACTTCTGTTTGAGAGGTAGCATTTACGTAATATGCATGCCGGTCCGCAATTGTTGTTATCTAATTGTTGTAAGAGAATCAGTCTGGCCGTTAAATGGCAGAAGGCTACCTCGGCGCACTGCGCATAATTGCGTGTGATGTTGTCGAGTTCAGGGTAAAACTCTTAGTCCTAAAATGGGAGATCTGCCTTCACAACGTGTGACGCCGGATTTTCCATTTAATTCAGTAAGAGTCGATTTTGCGGGCTCCTTTTTTATAATAAATCGTAAAGGTAAAGGTGCCAGAGTAATCAAATGTTGTCTTTGCTTATTCGTATGTTAACGATATAAATGCGTGCACTTGGAGGCCGTCAGTAACCTTACCAAGAACGCATTTATTATGATCTGCGTAGATTCATTTCGCGTCGTGGGAAACCACGAGAAATCTTCTGTGATAATGGGGGTAATTTTGTGGCTGCTGCCAAGGATATAGGGGCTTTTTTAAACGGTCTCAACTCTCTAACTCACGGTCCTCACCTTGTCGGCATCTTCGAGCTGGAATCAAGTCGGCAAAATACCACATAAACGAGTTATGGGAAATTCCTATCTCACATATGAAGAGATTACAACTCTTTTCGTACAAGTAGAGGTGGTCTTAAATAGTCGCTCTCTGTGCCCATTGTCCTCATCTCCTGACGTCTACCTTCCTTTGTTCCCAGGGCACTTTTTAATTGGAAGACCCTTGAAGGCATTTCTGTCACCTTATTTTGAGAATGCTAAGGAAAGCCATCTGCAACAATATGAGCGATTGCAACAAATTTACCAGCACTTTTGGTCACGCTGGCAACGTGAATATATACAAGAGCTACAACAACGGATGAAGTGGAAGACGAGCACTAGATCGGTCAGCATTGGAGACCTGGTGCTAATACATGAAGATCATGTGCCGCCATTATGTTGGCGCCTTGGACGTGTTTGTCGCTTGTTCTCCGGGCCTGATGGCATCACAAGAGTAGCCCACGTGATGACTACAAGAGGAATACTTCGTCGACCTCTCGTCAGGCTGTGCCCTTTACCTACGGCTGAAGATTTACAGTGTTGAAAGACAAGCCTTTCAACGGGAGGCAAGATGTTTCGGCTAAAGCCTATTTTTTTTAAAGGCAAGTACATGTATCTAGATATCTTAGGCAAAATTGTCATAATTGTGACGGTCGTAGGTTGTAAAATTATTTTTTTATATAACTTCAAAATTTCTTATACGACTAGAAACTTCTTGTAACTTGTCGTTATACAAAATTACACACATTAACCAAAATTTCATCGTTTGAAAAACTACTTACCCTTGTGTCTCAATAGTCACAGATTGACTATTGAGACACAAGGGTAAGTAGTTTTTGTTTTTGTTGGATGAATGGAAATCTGTTCGTGAAGACATTACAACACTTTATAACTCATACAAATAGTTGCAAAAATCACCCAAGCCTTCTTGTACTTGACAATCATGAGTCACACTTTTGCAGGCTCTTAATTTAGTGAAAGAGAATGGAGTAACAATTATTACCGTCCCACCGCATTCAACGGGCAAAATGCAACTTTTAGATGTTGGCGTTTTTAGGCCGTTCAATACAGCATGTAATGAAGCTGTTGATAGCTGGATGATGCGCAACCCAGGCAAAACATTCTCCATTTATAATGTTGCTGGGTGCGTTAAGGAAGCGCATATGCAATCAATGTCGCCGAATAATATATGTAATGCATTTCGGGCTATGGGGATTTGCCCTTTTAACAGAGATGTCTTCACTGACGTTGACTTTGCACCCAGTGAAGTTATCGATAGGCAGTACGAGCCAAATCCAAGCGAAAAACAACAAGAAATAAATTTCTGCGGCGATAATGACGAGAACAGAACAAGAAGTGACGATGAATTAACCCTCTCTGCTAACATTCAAAATACCCCATCTAACAATATATCCTTTGAAGACCTTATCGAATTTCCTTTAAATTATATTCAATCTTTTAATGACATCCGACTAGACTCGATATCTTCTATCGAGAAAATCCTTCTAAATCAAAATCTAACTGGACCACCTAGTACACCAGTCAAATCATCCGACGCTGTCACAGATTATCACCTTGAAGTATTGTCTATAAAACCATCTTGCACTTCATGCTGTGACCAAGTGCTAACGCCTTCGACATCTAAGGACCTAAATACACAAACCAAACTATTTATTAGTCCATTAGTGTTTCGTGGTTTACCAAAAGCTGCACCTAGAAAAAGTGGCAGTGCAACTAGACGAAAAGGTAAAACCATGATTGCGACAGATACTCCAGAAAAGACCGAAATTGAAAGCAGAGCTGAAGAATTAAAGCAGGAAAAAGCTAAGAAACAGATTAAGGCTGTTGTGAAAAGAAAGGTCTCAAATAGTGGAAGTTCCAGTGAAGAAGATGATCGAATTAGTACCTATTCTGAAGAATCTACATATGATGAGGAAACTGAAGTTTTAACTATAAATCCTGATAAATTTATTCCACTGAATAATCTGCCAAAAGAAGGAGAATTTGTATTAGTATTATTTGAAGTAAAGAGCAAACATATTTATTATATTGCAAAGGTAATTGGAGAAAAGATGACGAGACAGAGGTCGGTTTTCTTCACAAATCTGTCAAAAATCTAAACAAATTTCATCTCCCCGTCATTCCCGATCCAAACACAATTTCTCTTGACATAACATTTTCTAAATTATCAAAAAATAATTTATCATTATGGCGGTTGAAGTATGTTGCACGGCTTTAACTGCAACCTTCCGGTGTTCTCAGACTCGGATTGCTGTGTCTTTTTCTAAAACCATATAGCCACTCAATATCTGCCATTTTAGTATCATGCCACTTTGTGGCACCTGGATATTATTGAGCATTGCCATCTCGTATGCAAGTTTACGAATATCAATTGTTGTTAGACCATAGAACATCTGACTACATATTTTAATAACATAGTCAACAATTGCTTTCTCTTGAGTGGAAGTAAATATTTTGCGTTCAGCATAGTTCAGTGTCAGTGCAATTGAGCTAGTAGGGTCCTCAGCTAAAGAGTTTGATAGTTTTTGTAATACCTTTGCAGTGTGGTGAACGGAATCTTGGTTAATGTTGAAACGGCTCTTATGGTTTGAACCTCCACTATCAAGTTTAAGGCGTTGCGCATTTGTTCTTCGGTATGAAGACCATTCTTTGTCTTTCTTTGTCTATCACGTGGCATGTTGATCTGTAAACAAGTATATATTTTGAAATTCGAAACTTTTTGGAGAACAGTGGATCACGCTCCAACGAACCTCATTACCACATGATTCACTGTTACCAATAATATTTAAAAAATGATATAAATCGCTTTTACCACACAACTTAATAAAATTTTAAACAATTAAACACACATAACTAAATGAAAATATGCAAAGATTTCAAAATATCTAAATAACTTTGAATCAATGCAACTTATTATCTTTGAAATCCTTAGCAAATATTATAGTCACCGGCGATATGAATATAAATATCGAAAAATCGATTGTAAGTCCTGATATCGATGAATATTTAGAGTTAATGTCTTATCACAGTCTATTATCAGCTCACTCATTTCCTACAAGGGAAAAAGCATGTTTAGACCACAATTTTTTAAAAACTGGTCTCGATGCAATCACTTTACTAATTTCTTCTATTATAAGTTATAACTGACCACTACGCTAATCTCCGAATAGTACATATCGGCGACACGCCAGGATGTCGGAAGTTCGAAGTCCATTATAAAATACATCGTCAACAACACTTAGTTTATTTTTGCACCATCCATCTTATAAAAATCAGCCTATAACAATTTCTTCCTGCTTTTTATATCTGCGTCGCAACGCCTTCAAACAGTTATAACAACTACAACTTCCCTTATAACAGACTAATGAATTTAGTACAAAATAAGTCTTGAAATATAGCTTAATATTCGAAATGATTATTATAATGAAATTTACATAACTCCAAATGATTTATTTTACATGAATTACGTTTATTTAATATAAAAAATAATATAGTTACAAACATTCTCAACAGATGGCGCTGTACCATAAATGAAATTAAGTTTTACTAATTGTTTAAAATAATTAAATTCGATACGTAAATTGGGATAATTATACAGATACTATTTTTAATAATTACACATTAAATTGAGAATTTGAACAATAAATTAAACTGTCCCACTGCGTCTTTAAAATATTAGAGCTTGATACATAACGAATTTATGTTTCCAAATAACTATTTAAATATCAATGTAATATATTTCAGTCATATCTAAAATAATTTAATCATTTAAACGGAAAGCTAAAACTTAAAGATCAATTGCCAATAGATGGCGATTTGCGCCCATATACACATAAGTAGTGTCAAGTTATAAATTATGATAACATTTCTGCTGATTTAAATAATGAAGTCTTTACTACCATATTAATTAATGCCGATCCAGATAATACATGGCCACAAGTATTCTAGTCAAGGAACTCCAAAGGGTTATTACCGTTAACCCTGTAACCAAAATGTCCCCAATCGTAAGAGAATTAAAGTTCCTTGGCTCACACCAGGCTTTTTTCGATGTTTGAGGCATAGGGACAGATTACATCTTGACGTTTATCGCAATCCCGAAAACATGAACCTTAAGATCACTTACAGTGTAGGATTTTTGTAAAGGGTTGTTAACGAAAACTAAAGCAATTTATAATAATAAGGAATAAAATAAAGCCGGTCAAAATACTAAATAAACATGGCTAATTGTTAAAAAGATCTAAATGGGAATAATGGATAAGTAAATAATTGCCTACCTACTAACTTTAAAAACGACTCCCACTGCATCTGTCAACTACATAAATAATAATATTCCTAATATAAGTAAAACTCTTGCGTATGACATTATAACTTATAATTCTATAAATCCCATTTCATCGATAGATATACCTGACAATGAAGTTCAATCTCTTGGCTTGTTACCCACAGATGCTTTAGAAATCGACACTCTAATTAATAACTTAAAGTCTAACTCAGCAACGGGACATAATGGCATTCCATCACAAGTATTAAAATCAACTAAACACGTGATATCACCATCTATTGTTTATATTTGTAATCAAAGCTTCATAATGGTTGTATTTCCAAGTCTATTTTAAATCGCTCTAATTACACCTGTTCATAAGGAAGGGGCAGTATCAACAATTATCGACCTATAATTGTTTTAACAGGATTATCTAAAATATTAGAACGCCTTTTAAGTAATCGTTTAAAATCATACTTGACTAAATTTAATATCAGATAATCAGTACGGGTTTGTGAAATCTACGGAGGCTGCAGTACTATCCTTGACTGATTTCATTGTACGCCAAGTTGATAAAAATAATTCATGTGTCGGAATTTTTCTAGACCTCGTAAAAGCGTTTGATACTGTCTCTGTCCCAATTCTTATAAACAAAATGAAAAGAATTGGTATTAGGGGTATATCCTTAAAACTTTTTAGAGACTATTTCTTTTATCAAATAGGATCCAAAGTGTTAAAATTGACAACGTTATAAGTCACGAGTCTCCAATAGACTACGAAGTGCGGCAAGGCTGCTGCCCAGGATGCTTCCTGGGTACTATATTTCCCTTATTTATGTAAATAAGTTATGTGGTCTCAATATAAATGGATGTAAAATAATAGCCTACGCCGACGACACTGTTTTGTTGTTTAGTTCTTCTACATGGGACAATACCACCCATCTGGCAGAGATAGGACTTGAAGAAGTTATGTCATGGCTAAGGAACAACTTGCTTACCTTGAACGTCTCTAAAACAAAGAAAATTGCTTTTACAAAAATAAATTTAAATCAATGCAACCTGAAAACTATTACTATCACAGCACATAATAATATGTGTGGCAATTCTTCTTCGTCCACGTGCCTCTGCTTGGCCTTGGATAGAGTTAAATCCATAAAATACCTTTACTCTGGATTACTTGTTGAATTGGCACATTGATAATTTAAAAGGAAGGCTCAGAAAGCTATTACCAATTTTAAGCGTTTAAGACAGATTCCAATGAAATTATTAAAAACAGTCTATTATGCTCTTTGTCAGTCACTTTTGACATACTGTGTGACTGTCTGGGGTGGTACATACAAAAGTTATTATAGTGCAGTGCTAAAATCATGCCATGTAAACGTTTTAGGTTCCCCACGACCCAGCTTTATTCTGAAGTTGGATTGCTAACAGTTCGGCAACTGTTTATGATAAATTGTACTCTCAGAATTAATGCAAAATCAGGTTAAGATTTAATTTGATTTATCAAATCGGTAACCATTTATACCTACACAAACCCGTTTTGATTGCAAACATTCCACAACAATTTTTTTAATGTCTCTGGATTACGAAGGATCTGTGAAATTATTGACAGTTGATAAATGAGTGCTGCTTATTTATCTCACTATATTTTACTATAAACTAATTACTTAAGTAGTCAGCTATTGATTGTACCACACGTCAACCCGACTATAGTAAACACACATCGTAGGTAGGTACTCACTCCATGCAGCGCTGGCGCGCTGGGTATATTCGTCTTTATAATTTTATTTTTTACTAAGTACCCGATTAATGTACCTATATGTTTTGGATTTAGTTAACTCATAGGTATGTGAATTGTTATTTTCCTTAGTTATAAAGCTGAATACATTGTATTTATATGTAAGTTGATAATTAGTGTAAGAAGGAAGGCATAGCAGCTGTAACACAGGTCTGTGACCTAGCACGGCTGCTAGCTACAGCTATAGGTAATACATACATATATACATAAATTCACGCCTGTTTCCCACAGGGGTAGGCAGAGACTACAGATTTCCATTTGCTACGATCCTGACACACTTCTCTGGCTTCATTCACTTTCATCACATTCCTCATACACGCTCGCCGGTTTAAGGTGCTCTTAACCTGGCCTTTAAATAATGATGTAAAATTTAGCTGTTTTATGTGTCTAAGTGTAAACTATTTTGTATGATTTGGGTTTTTTGGTACAAATAAAGTTTATTATTATTATTATAATGGTTACGTCGAATTACAAACAAAAAATTTAAATTTTACTTTCGGATGAAACAACATATAAGAATATTAAAACAGGCCCTACAAACAAATGATTGGAACAAACCAAAGACATTATCACTAAATACTTCAGCAAATTAAATCTAGACGTGAAACAATTAATATCAGCCTGCATAAACGCTCCAAAGCTGTAAGGGTTACCAAAAGTACACAAGGAGAACGCTCCCCTATGTCCTATTGTGAGTCAGATCTACACACTAAGTTACAGACACACAGGCAACTCGAGAGCACATAATTACAAAGAATGCATAGGTACCATTTTATGAACGAGTTGAACACCTACGTCTGGTGTTCCCGAGTACTATAGGCCTTTAGCCTTTTTTTTTAAGCCTAAAAGACTCGTAATTGAGGGGCTTGACAGGCTAAAAGCCTATAAAGACTTTTTAGTTCTTTAGGCTCGGCCTATTCAAGAGGTCCAAGGGGGGGGTTTGTATTTATGCTTTAATAGTTGCACTGCCTAGCTTGCTTTCTCTGCTTTCTAGCTTCACTGGGTTGGCTGCTTGTTTAGTATAGACGCAAACCCACTTTGCTCGACTCTTCAAGACGAGTAAGGTGCCAATGGTCTTAGGGGAGAGCGCAACAGTCGTGTAGATCCCTAAGACAAGTCTGGTGGGGAATCCTTCACGTGGTTGCCCCCTGTTATTGGTCTAGTTCCCTATGAAATAGACGCAACTAAAACCACCAGTCGACCACTGCCTGGGATGGAGAGGTCATGTTCCGGCGGGTCCATCGTCGAACGACAGACGATGGATAGTAATGACCTCCCGCGTGTTTGTGCCGTGCGTGGGGACCCGTACGGAGGGATGAAGGAGTCCTGGGGGTTGAGTGGTGATGTGGCGATGGTAGTGCTGCTGATCTGCAACACGCCCCTTTGGTCCGGATTTCCTCTCACACGAGAGGTCGTAGTCTAGCCAGCTGCGATCAATCGGCTGCGGCGTCCGCTCATGCGGCCGCCAGGCGAGTGCCCTTGGGTGAAGAGATCTCCAGCCGGCAGTGCTCGTCTCCCACCCCAAAATTCTCAGTGGTTTGGGGTGGAGCGACTAGTGCTGTACGTCTCGGGGACAGATCACTTGGGGGTGCTATACCTAGCTGGTAGCCCTGGTGCCTGAACAAGGCATCCCCAACGTTGAGGGCTCCATGGTGGGTGGGGAGCCAGCAGGTGAAAAGTAAGATAGACCAATGGACTCTGTCACAAAAAAACTAAGGGCTTGACCGATAAGGGCGAGCAACAAAGGACCTCTGGACCCTTAGGGGAAGAGGTCAGCAATAGTGTAGGAGCTGCACGTGGGAGCACGTACATACCCAAGCTGCATGGTCGTGATGGCTCCAGCGGCCGTCCGAGCATGAGCCAGGGGAATGGTGCTCACACGGGCAGCATTAAGAAATGGAGAGGGGGTAACCCTGGAAAGGGCTACTAATTTAGAGGGCGTGGCAGCCACAGAGGGGGTCTGACATGCAGGGAATACCCGAAGGGGGATCCCAGTGGGACACCCTCGGGGAGTGGGTGTCAGCCCTCCAGGATCGGGGAGGCCAGGAAGGAGCAGACGGGCGAAGCACACCCTATAGGGGAGCCAAACTTGGCTGCACACTCCGCAGACCATGCCCGGGGCAGGCAGAAGCGCAGTGGGTGTGCCAACCGCAAGCGGCGTGAGCTGCAGCGGCAATTGGCACTGGCACCCGATGCAGTCTCGTCAAAAAGGGTCAGGGAAGTGAGCGACGATGCTGTTGCTCAAGCAGATGGCAATAAACGTGCCAAGACCCTAGGTGACTCCTACAGGGAGGCGCTGACGAGGATTAAAATGGCCGTTGTTGCCGCCAACTTCCCTGACGCTCTGCTTAATGCAGAGCTGGTGGAACCCATAAGGGTTGCCATTTGGGACCAGCTGGAGGCCACACCGGATCCTCTGCCGGCCATTAGTGTCGGTGCACTGCTTGGTGGAGCTCTGCACGTGACGTGTGAGGGTGAGAGAGCCGCAGAGTGGCTTCGCGGCCTCAGCGGTAAAACCGTTGGGGACGTGAAGCTCAGACTGGTCAGCGCCAAGGAGCTTCCAAGGCCAATAAAGATGGCCTGGAAGACCAGGAATACCTGGTGCCTAGATGCCTCCAGGGTGCTGACCATGCTGCAGCGACTCAACCCCTCTCTGAGGACCTGCGAGTGGAAGGTGCTGAGCACGCAGGTCGAGGAGACGCACACCAGGCGCATTGTCCTGGTGGACAGCGTGTCGGCTGCGGCCATAAAAGCAGGCGGCTTCTGTGTCCATGCTGGCATGGACAAAAGCACGTTCAAGATCCTTGAGGATCTGAACGTGCAGAAGGTGACAGTGGGTGCCAACGTGGAGGAGAAGGCCCATGCGGTGACGGCACCACAGGTGGGGGACGGGGAGGAGCCCGTGAACCCAGTGGTGATTGAACCAGGTACGGCTCTCTACACGTCATCGCCATGCGTGTCTCCGAAGACCGACGACATAATCGGACATATAGATTGTCTAGATCTGTCGTCACCGGAGGCTGCGGGGTCGCTGATGGAGGAACGGAGTGAGGGGGCGGCCAACAGTGCCTGCCACCGTAGACGCCACCATAGGCAGACCGAATGGCGGGACTAAGGTGCGTACAAATAAACCTTCACCACTGCATCGGGGCGATGGCCGTTCTGGCCCGCCACCTGCGGATGAAGGAATATGATATTGCCCTGATCCAGGAACCTTATGTTAAAGAGGGAAAGATCAGAGGTTTGGGTGGGACAGGAGGTGTAATTTATCACAACTGTTCCACTAATGATATAAGGACATGTGTGTATGTCAGAAATGGCGTAAATGCAATGCCCTTATACAATTTTTGTTCTAGGGATCTTACGACAGTTAAGATCGATGTGCGAGGGAGCGGAGGGCCGGATATTGTAATCCTGACCTCTGCACACTTCGACTATACGGACAAGGAAACTGTATCTGGACAGATAAAGGACATGGACATGATCCTGGGGTGCGATGTCAACGCACACCACACAGTCTGGAGGAGCACGGATGTGAATGTAAGAGGGGAAAAGCTACTGGAGTATGTGGTAAGTACCTCTTTACAAATTCTAAATAAAGGAAACAGGCCAACGTTCGTCAACTGTAGGCGAGCAGAGGTAATTGACATCACGTTAGCCACCAACAGGGCTAGCACTAAGATTCTCGAGTGGCATGTGTCTGATGAGATTACCTTGTCAGATCATAATTACATATACTTTAAGTATAGGACGCTGGTTCCAGCTCCTATAGCACGTAGAAGGAATCCCAGAAATACGGACTGGAACTCCTTCAGGAGTGACCTCAGAATAGATTTGGAGGATTCTAAGGGTAAGCTTAATTCTATATTAGACATAGAGTTTACAGCAGACAAATTGGTCCAGACTGTAAATACGGCCTGGACAAGTAACTGCTCTGAAAGGGAACTTAGGCCCAAGAGGGTACCGTGGTGGACGCCAGAGTTGGTCAAGCTGAGGCTTGAAGCCAGAAGAGCGTTTAACAGTGCTAGGACCAGCAGGGACTATAGCGGTTACGCTCGCTGTTTGACCAACTACAACAAAGCTGTGCGGAAAGCCAAACGGAAGGCTTGGAGAGCCCACTGTGAAAACATCAGTACTATTCCTGAAGGAATGAGACTCTCCAAAGCTATCTCGACTGTCAGAGCACACCCATTGACAACCATCAGAGATGGCAATGGGCAGCGAACAGGGTCCGGTAAGGAGACACTAGCAATGATGCTAAACACACACTTTCCGGACTGTAAGATAATAGAAAAGGAGCAGGAGGACCCGATTAGCCTGGTTGAACTAGGCTACCGTACAACCAAAGCAGATTGGGACACTGCAAGGAAGGTAGTGGATAAAGGGAAGATCGGCTCTAAATGGTTTTCAACCGTTCAAGTCACCTGGTCCAGATATGGTTCATCCCATTATCCTACAACAGAGAGCTGCACTCTTGGTTCCGCATTTGTGCATACTATACAGAGCCTGCATAGCTTTTGGATACATTCCAAAGATATGGAGGCGAATTAAAGTCATCTACATACCGAAGCCGGGCAAAGAGGACTACGAAGAAGCCAAGGCATACCGACCTATTAGTCTTGAGTCGTTCTTCTTGAAAGCCCTGGAGAAGTTAGTAGATAGACATATCAGGGAGGGAGCATTGAGAAAATTTCCTCTCCACGGGCTACAATGTGCCTACCAGTCGGGAAAATCCACTGAGACGGCATTGCATTTTGTGGTAAATAAAGCAGAACATGCATTAGATAACCGGGAAGTATGCATTGCTGCATTCCTGGATATTGAGGGAGCTTTCGATCGGACCACCTTTGATGCCATTAGTGTGGCATCGGCAAATCACGGCATAGAGCCAACCATTTGCAAGTGGATCGATTGTATGCTCAGAGGAAGAATTATTAGGTCTGAGTTGTTAGGGGATGAAATGACTGCAATGACTACCAAAGGCTGCCCTCAGGGTGGAGTACTCTCACCACTCTTATGGTGCTTGGTGATTAATTCACTCTTAGAACAACTGAACAAAGGTCCGTACTTAACGGTCGGATATGCGGATGACTTGGTGATACTTGTCAATGGAAAATTTCCGAGTACAGTATCCAGTCTCATGCAGAGGCCCTGAGTATGGTAGAAAAATGGTGCAGTAGTAACCATTTATTGATCGACCCAGGGAAAATTACTGTCGTGCCGTTTACTAAGATGAGAGATCTGACTGGCTTGGGAACTCTATCCATGTATGGTACACAGCTACAATGGTCCACGGAGGTGAAGTATCTAGGCATGACCTTAGATAACAAGCTAACGCGGAAACCTCATGTAGACAAAGCCATAATGAAGGCCCAGCGGGTCTTCGGTATGATTCGTTCTACTTATGGGAAGACCTGGGGCTTGAAGCCCAAGGTCATCAAGTGGCTATACACGATGATGATAAGACCCATAATCACATATGGAAGCGTTGTCTGGTGGCCAAGAACCAAACTAGCAACATGCAGGAAAGCGCTGTCGAAGGTGCAGCAATTAGCCTGCATGGCTATAACAGGGGCGTTCCCTACTACGCCAACGGCTGCGTTAGAGATCCTGCTGGACCTAACGCCGCTACACATTGTTGTGGAGTCAGAGGCGATGAAGGCGATACATAGACTATCTATACATGGGCTGTGGAGCGTCAACATGCCAGTAACTCGACACACAAAACTGGAGATCTCGAAGGATCTTAAAGAGATTATGAGCATGGGATGTGACAAAATGCAATCAATGCTCATATTCAAAAAGAATTTTAAAATAAAGGTCCCACAAGGGACGAATGGAGAGGTCTACGATCCCCTGACAAGGGTTGTCTCATCTGGTACACCGATGGTTCCAAAATGGAAACAGGATCAGGCGCTGGTATTTATGCCAACGACTGCAAGGTGAACCAAAGCATGGGCAAATATGCAACGGTCTTCCAGGCGGAAACCTATGCTATAATTGCCTGTGCGCAGGAGAATATTAACAACAATGTCACTGACAAGATTGTTTATATTCTCAGTGACAGTCAAGCTGCTCTTAAGGCTCTCAACTCCTGTAGGGTGGACTCAGCACTGGTCCTGAACTGTGTTAAAGCCCTTAACAAACTTGGCAGGAAAAACACAGTCAGGCTGGTGTGGGTTCCGGGGCATGCAGGGGTGCAGGGTAATGAGGAGGCTGATGTATTAGCCAAAAAGGGCTCAGAGCAACTATTTGTGGGCCCCGAGCCATTCGTAGGTCTCTCTGGGAGTACCGTCAAGGCATCTTTGAATGCACATGGCAATGATAAACACAGGCTGGAGTGGATGGCCCTTAGGGGTCTGGAACACTCCAAGAAATTCATTGCAAACAGAGCCACGGGCTTTACCCGGAAGTTCTGCGGGTACAACAAGGGCCAAATACGCCTACTCACAGGAGCGTTTACTAGTCATTTTGGCACCAACCGACTGCCTGTGCAGATTGAGATTGTCAAACTATTCGATCCTGTGGCAGAGCCTGTGGTGAACAGGATGAGTCCATATCACACCTACTGTGTGAATGTGACGCGTTGGCCGGACTGAGGATGGGTCTGATGGGATTGGCATATCCGAACCCTGAAGACTTCAGGCTTCTCCCTCTGAAGTGTACGCTGCGACTGATGCAGTACATTCGTAGGGAGATAGCTCAAGGATAAACCTCGGGGCCGACACAAAAGATCCCATTGGGTCGAAGTGTCGCCGGTCTACAATGACTGGCCCCCGGATCAAGATAAGATAAGATAAGAGGTCCAAAAGGTCTTGCTAAGACCTAAGGCCTTTTTTAAGGATAGTCTGACAACAGTAACGCTTAACCTTCTGAAATGGCTATGAAAGCTATGAAGCTCTAAGTCCTTGAGGGAATAGCTATACAAGTATCTTATCTTATCTCTTGTGGGGACCAGTGAGTACAGACCGGCGACACTTTGACCCAGTGGGATCTTTTGTGCCGAGTCCCCAATAACGACTGCCATAGATGTTCATGGCAGCCGGAACCGACGGCTTAACGTGCTCTCCGAGGCACGGCGCACATACTTGATTTCGAAAAGTCATATAACTTCCGTAAGTCGGAGGTGCGCGACGTGGGTTCGAACCCGAGACTCTCTGCATTGCAGTCTGTTGGTCTCCCCACTGAGCTATCGTTGCTATATAAGTAACTATGACGTATATTCTATTCGTTAATTCTTTGTTCCATGTCTCTCATTCTCGATTTTCACAATTATTTCCTTTTCAGTGGATGCTCCTTCCATTGCTCTTAAATCATTTTCATATTGATCCATTTTTTATGAGTTTAAGTTGAAAATGTAACAAAAAAGAAACAGCAATCGTGTATTTGAAGTTTAATATACTATAAAGACATTAAAACGTTTTGGTTTGTATGAATGTACTTTTGTACATTGGATGAGTCAAGCATAGCAAAATGTTATAGGTGCCGGAAAAGCCAAGGACAAAACCCACCATATTTACTATATATGGCATTTGATATTTTATCCCCATTTCATTTAATGTTCCTGCAGATAACCCAGTGTTAAAATAACTAACAAAAGTTTATTGTATTTATATATTTACTATATACCTAATAATTTTAATTCATATTTATTTACGTATATTTCATATTCAAGCACATATTACTCACACGCATTACGCACTCAAACATCCAACACAAAAAACCTACACAATAAAATAAATATTAATTCACACAACAAATATCGCCGCGCGATACCCGTAGCACAGATAATATAATACTATACTAGTACCTATATGCAAACATAACCTTGCATGCAAGATGCAAGCTCAAGTAAACAAGTTTTCAATGCGTGTAACTTGGACACAATTCCTACCAAACAATAATTTGAACTACTTACTACTTCCTCAGTGCCGATCGCTAAAGTTTAGGCGGATGCTCTGTTTTTGTTGCCGAAGACGGGCGAGGAGAACCTAGCTCAGTCTAACACCCTGTCCCACATCTTTGTTACAACTTACGTCTTCTTTTTCTAAAATACGTAAAACCTACGTACCTATTAAATATGTTTTAAACATTACACGTATAGGACTGTCGCTTTGCATTTTAGTAATTATTTAATTGTGGAGGAACAGGGTGTGAAGTCCCTCCAACACAAAGGGAGGATCCTCCGACCAGGCTGGTTGATCGTGCCTGGCGGGCCGCGGCCCGACGGTTGATGTCGGGAGCTTGTATATATACTCAGTCGCTGTGTAAACTTCACTTGTGCGATGCAGAATAGTATGATGTCATGTGAAGTGCGATTGTATCGCCATCTGTTGAATGTAGGCTGAACTTCTTCGTCTGTGCGGAGTCGCCACAGTATTCCCCCCCAAGACCGAAGGTCGATCAGGTTGATGAGAAGCTGTCGATGCTGCTGAAGAGCGTTGCCAGTGCCAGTGTAGGATGCCGCTAGTTCCAGTGAGTCGGAACTGTATGCCGCTAGTTCCAGTGAGTCGGAACTGTATGCCGCTAGTTCCAGTGAGTCGGAATTGTTTGTCGCTAGACCTCAGTGAGTCGGGTCTGAGTGCGATGAGCGGTGCGTGTGCCCCAGTGAGTCGGGGTCGAAGTGCGGTGAGCGATGCGTGTGCCCCAGTGAGTCGGGGTCGAAGTGCGGTGAGCGGTGCGTGTGGTGGTGTCCCTGTTGAGGCCGAAGAAGCTGGCTGGCTGCGACTTGATTACTGCTCATCTGGAGAAGTGCTGTGTGAGAGAAGTGAAGACGATGGCGATGGTTGCTGCTGCTGATCTGCTCCGTGAAGGTTGCTTCCAATGAACATCGGGTGCTGGATGATCACGTCGGGGTCACCAATGTGGAGTAGTCTTTGTAAAGGTCAGGCTAGCGATAAATAAAATAGTCACGCACTGGATAATGGTGTTTATTGAGCCCACTACAAAACGGTTACAATAATTAATGCCTAGCGTGTATGTATGATCGCGGTACAGAGATTACTGACTTTCAGTAGTCTGTTTTATACAAAAGTGAATTGTATGCACAATGCATATAGCGACGTTACATAATAAAGTATAATTTTAAGTCAAGTCTTGAGTCTGATGCCTCATTTACGGAGACGCGAGGCGGCGTCGCGCGTTGCGATGGACGTTTGTACAGGCGCGTGCGCTTCATACAAGTAAATAAGCACTGCATACCCTAGTCCGCTGGCCTATGTAAATCTATATAATCGAAATGTATTTATTAAATACTACAAGCTGAATAATAATAAATACACTATAAAATTATCAGATACAATAAGAGCTTGTGCTACTGGCATCTATTGGTACGGACCATTGTTTAGTAGTTCGCTCACGGGAGCGAACTACTAAACAAATAGCTTATGCCACAGCCATCTATTGGTCATTGAGCGAATTAATGAGTAGCTATCGCCGCACCACTGACTGTGGTGTCTGGAAGCAGTAATAATTTTGCTTATTAGACGCATCTAAACGTCAATCGATTACGCTGTTTATAAGACAAATATTTTGTTTGTATGTGTAAAATGCACGTGTGTGCTCGCCGACTGAAGGCACTGCCTACAATGAAAATGCAACTAGTTTAAATAGTTGTCAAAAACATCATAATTGTTGTTTATTATAGGCCTATTATTTTAGCAATATAGCATCGTACGCCATTATTAATTATTTCACAAAGCTGTCGAGGGGATTTTAAGCGCTTTGTAATTGATAACTAAATAATTAGTGAAATTACCGGAATTACTGTAAATTATGGAAAATTATACCTATGAGATCTGTGTTGGTGATGTGTGTTTAAATAAATTAAAAACTGTTGTTTTCCCGACGATGTCTTTTGATGACAAAAATAAAATAATTTCTCTTGGACGCTATGTTCGCGATTTAGATCTAAAATAACAGAAAGGTAATACGACACGTTATTTTAATAAAGAGTATTATGATATTTATAACTGGCTAGCGGGCTGTGTACACACAAATAAACAAATTTGTTTTCTGTGTATATTATTATCAAAACAAGATAAAAATAATGTTTGGGCCTATAATAGATATTCGGATTTAAATAATTTTCACAAAGCTGCTTCTAAACACAATTCGTCGGGAAAACATATAGATTCTTGTTTAAAGTTCCAAATGTTTGGAAAAGGTAGAATAGTCTAGTTTGAATACACAGTTCAAATTAGACATGTGCCTTTCAGGCACAACGCAAAAGTTGAAAGGAATAGAAATATTTTTAAACGGTTGATTGACGTAGTTAAAATAATACCTACAGTCAAGTATGTTAGTAATATCGTTCATTTATTTTTGTTCATTTGCGCAAAAAACACTCTTAACATCTCACGGCCTTGTAATACCTACAAGGCCACAATGGATATCATTTAGGTAGGTGACTTGTTCTCACCATCAGTCAAATAATTGGATATTCATGGTGGCCACACACACAATCATCAATGGTGCCATGTCGAAAAGTCGCTGAATTGAATTTGGTAAGATATTTTATTTATTTATTGTACACAAAAACATTTATAAATAAAATGTAGTGCCCTCGCAGAGGTTTCGGGTAGGGCGTGCATACTCCCGTCCCCACCCCGGGCCCTCCGCTCGGGGGCCGCCCCCGGATGGTCGGAGGCACGCCGGCTGGCCCGGCGCCCTCCGGCCCACCGGTTGCGCGGCAAACATCTGCCCCTAATCCGTTGGCTTCCTCTTCCTCTTCCAAGAGGAAAGGGAGGGGCAAGGGGAGGGCGACTGCCACTGCGGCGCCACCGCGTCCCGGCCCCCATGCCCAACCCACCTCGGTGGCCTCTACCTCGGCTGAACAGCCGTGGACGGAGGTCACCAAGAGGAAGAGGAAGAGGAAAAAGAAGGCCTCTCGGGCTATCCCGGCTACCAGCCAAAAGAGGGGCCTCCGCCCGGCCGACTTGCGCCCCCCGCGCTCCACCGCCATTGTGGTGGAGCTGACAGAGGAGGGGCTCCGGCAGGGCGGCAGCTATGCGGGCGTCCTCCGGCAGGCCACTCAGGCTATGAGAGACAATCTCGCCGAGATGGGCCTCGCCGGAGGCGTCCACTTCAAGGTTGCCGCCACTGGGGCCAGAATTCTGGAGGTCCCAGGTGCCACCTCCGGCGACAAGGTGGACAGGGTAGCGGATAAACTCCGCTCCCTGTTCTCGCCTGAGGAGGTCAAGATCTCCCGCCCGGTGAAGTCCGCAGAAATGCGAGTAACCGGGCTGGACGACTCGGCCTCCTCCGAGGATGTCACCGCTGCGGTGGCACAAGCCGGAGCCTGCCCCCTGGCGCAGGTCAGGGTGGGGGAGATGCGCCGCGGTGAGAGTGGCTTGTGCACGGTGGTGGTGCGCTGCCCCATCACCGCGGCGAAGAAGGTGGCGGCCGGCCGTTTGCTGGTCGGGATGGTCTCGGCTCAGGTGAATCTCCTGGAGCCGAGGCCTAGGCGGTGCTACCGCTGCCTCGAACCGGGGCACGTGAGGCAGCAATGCACCGCCGAAACTGACCGCAGCGATCTCTGCTATCGCTGTGGTCAGCCCGGCCACAAGGCCGCCGCCTGCTCCGCCGCAAAACCTTCTTGCAGCCTCTGTTCTGCTGCAGGAAAGCCGGCGGAGCACCGGATGGGGAGCAAATCTTGCTCCCCACCGAAACGACGTAGGGCTAGAGGGGCGGTCGCCGGGACTCCGGCCGCCCCGGCCCCGTCCCAAGCAGGGAGCAGTACGGAGGCGATGGACACGTAATTAATTATGGCCCATCGCCTCCTACAGGTGAATATTAACCACTCCGCCAGGGCGCAGGATATTTTGCTGCAGCACATGGCGGAGTGGTTAATAGACATCGCCGTGGTCGCCGAGCCTTACTGCGTCCCCAGCCGACACAACTGGTTTGGGGACCTCGGGGGCTCGGCGGCCATTGTCTCGTCCGGACCCTCGCTCCTGGTGATGACAGACAGGGGCGAAGGGTATGTATGTGTTGATTGGGAGGGAACCGTCCTGATCGGGGTGTACTTCTCTCCGAACCGGCGCCTCGCCGAGTTTGAGCAATTTTTGGGCGCGGTGGGGGCCGTTATTAACCGGTACCCATCGCGTCCGATCGTGGTGGCGGGGGACTTCAATGCCAAATCAACGGCTTGGGGATCCCCTGTCACCGACGCTCGCGGCGACGCGCTGGAGGAGTGGGCGATTGCGACCGGTCTCGTGGTTCTTAACCGGGGATCGGTCGCCACGTGCGTGCGCTGGCAGGGCGAGTCCATTGTGGACATCTCGTTCGCAAGCCCTGCCGTAGCGCGCCGCGTCCGGGACTGGCAAGTGCTGGTCGAGGCGGAGTCACTGTCGGACCACCGTTACGTGCGGTTCGACATCTCCGCCTCGCCGGCGATCCCGGACGATCGCCCGAGGAGAGGGCACACCCCGTCGTCCCCACGATGGGCGTTGAAACGTCTCGACGTAGACATGCTGGTGGAAGCCTCCATCGTCCAGGCCTGGACCCCGATGGGCGAAGGGCCTGTGGAGTTTGAGCTAGAGGCGGAGTGGTTCCGGGGCGCGATGTCGCGGATTTGCGACGCGTCGATGCCCCGGGCCAGTGCTCGACCTCCTAGGCGTCAGGTGTACTGGTGGTCTGACGACATCAGTCAAAAACGCGCCGCGTGCATCGCGGCGCGTCGCCAGTACACTAGGTACCGCCGACGGAGGCGGTACCGTGACCCGACCGTGGAGGCACGGCTGCGGGGTGAATACGTACAGCGGAAGTACGCCCTGCAGTCCGCCATCAGCGAGGCCAAAGCCCAAAGATGGGAAGAGTTCCTGGGGACTCTCGAGGCAGACCCGTGGGGCCGTCCGTACAAGGCGGTCAGGGGCAAGGAGACTCTCGGTGACCGGTGGGGCCCAGGGGCGCCCCTGGGCCCCACCGGTCACCGAGAGTCTCCAGCCCCGGCAATTAGAGGAGGTGGTCTCCGCTCTCTTTCCTTCGAGAGCGGAGCACACGCCTCCCGAAATGGCGCCGCCCGATATTGAGGAGGGCGGTGCCGATGCCGGGGTGCCAGCGGTAACAATGGCGGAGCTCGGCGCGGCAAAGGTGTGGCTCCGGGGCAAAAACACCGCCCCGGGGCCGGACGGAATTCCTGGCCGCGCCCTGGTTTTGGCCTACGACGCCCTAGGGGACCGGCTCCTCAGGCTGTTTAGCGCCTGTTTGGAGTCGGGACGGTTCCCTTCCATGTGGAAGACGGGTAAGCTGGTCCTCCTTAGAAAGGAGGGCCGCCCCGCGGACTCTCCCTCCGCGTACCGCCCCTTAGTGCTGTTGGATGAGGTGGGCAAGCTCTTTGAGCGTGTAGTGGTTGCCCGCCTCTCCAGGCACCTGGTGCGGGTGGGCCCCGACTTGTCCGAACATCAGTTCGGATTCCGAGAGGGCCGATCGACGATTGACGCGATCAGTCGCGTCAAGGCCCTCTCGGAAGAGGCGGTCGCCTCGCACGGGGTTGTGTTGGCGGTGTCCTTGGACATCGCCAACGCGTTCAACACCCTGCCGTGGGCGACTATTAGGGAGGCGCTCCGATTTCATGGAGTGCCTCCCTACCTGCGCCGAATAGTCGGGGACTAACTGCACCAGAGAAGTGTATTCTGTGTGGGGCGGAACGGAGAGACGTTCCGGAGGGAGGTGTCGTGCGGTGTTCCGCAGGGTTGCGTTCTTGGACCGACCCTGTGGAACATCGGCTACGACTGGGTGCTGCGGGGCGCCCTGCCCCCGGGCGTCGGCGTAACTTGTTACGCCGACGACACGCTGGTCACGGCCCGGGGAGAGGATTACGGGGCAGCTGCCCGTCTTGCCACGGCAGGGGTGGCCCTGGTCGTCGGTAGAATTAGATTGTTGGGACTGGAGGTGGCGCTGGAAAAGTCCGAGGCCCTGTTATTTCATGGGCCTCGGCGGGCGCCGCCACCAGATGCCCACATCATAGTTGGAGGGGTCCGCATCGGGGTGGAGCCGAGTATGAAATACTTAGGGCTCCACCTCGACGGCCGCTGGAACTTTCGCGTCCATTTTAGCCGCCTGGCCCCCCGGTTGATGTCGGCGGCGGGAGCGCTTAGCTCTCTGCTGCCGAATATCGGGGGGCCGAGTGTCGTCTGCCGCCGCCTCTATCTGGGGGTGGCGCGGTCGATGGCCCTCTATGGGTCGCCCATTTGGGCCGGCGCCCTCGATCGCCGAAACATCGCCCTTCTGAGGAAACCTCAGAGGGCGATGGCGATCAGGGTGTCGCGGGCGTACCGCACCGTCTCCTTTGAGGCGGCGTGCGTCCTGGCGGCATCGCCGCCCTGGGATTTGGAGGCGGAGGTCCAAGCGTCGGTGTATCACTGGCGCGTGGACCTCCGGCTCCATGGTGAGGAACCCACTCACGGGGCGGTGGAGACGCAAAGGTCCCAGGCTCGACTGGTCCTCGAGGCCAAGTGGGGGGAAAGGCTGGCCCAGCCCCGCTACGGGGTGAGGACAGTCGAGGCTGTCCGTCCGGTGCTAAGGCAATGGACGGACAGACGGCGCGGACCGCTCACCTACCGGCTTACTCAGGTGCTCTCCGGACACGGCTGTTTCGGAGAGTACCTGTGCAAGATAGCCGGTAGGGAGCCGACAACCAGGTGTCACCACTGCGAGGAGTGCGACCGGGACACGGCGCAGCACACGCTGGAGGAGTGTCCGGCGTGGGCCGAGGAGCGCTGTGCCCTGGTCGCCGTAATTGGCCCCGACCTCTCGTTGCCGACCGTCGTATCCATGATGGTCGGCGACGACAGGTGCTGGGGTGCAATGAGGTCCTTCTGCGAGGCTGTCATCTCGCAGAAGGAGGCGGCGGAGCGGGGGCGTGAGGAAGATCCTTACGCCCCGGACATCCGCCGCCGGAGGAGGGGGCGCAGGAGACGCGCTTATGTCGCTCTCCTGCCCCCCACCTAAGGGTTCTGGGTGGCAAGGCCTCAGGGGACCCTGCCACCCGTGAGTAAGAACCCATAGAGGGCACGCGCGGTGTTCCCGCGCGCCTTCTAACGTCGAAAGGGGAGAGCTGTGAAATGCTCTCCCCCGGGGACGAGAGGAGGTCGGGTCCCATTGACCCGGCCGGCACCCACACGGGGGGGCCTGCTATGGATGAATCTTTTTAGACTCCCAACAGGCCCCCTCCATTGGGTGAGAGAGGGAACACCCCAGGTTTTTTTAGTGGGTATACCAGCACTCGGCTGGTGAGTCCCACACGCCCCGCCGGTGCCGTCCCCTAGCCGGCGGGTAGTGCATCAAGCATTTTTTCCTGGGTATCAAAAACAAAAGGGCGTGCATACCCTACCAGAAATCTTTGTGCACGCCCCTGGTTGTATGAGTACGTTTACGGAGAAGCGATTTTACGCACGTTTGGAGTAATGGAGCGTTTTTTGCGGCGGAGCCCGCGAATGACAACGACGCGTCTCACGTGGCGTTTATCGCGGCGACACAGTAGCAATTCTCGTTGTAGCGATGCCCGAGGCAGAACCTTCTGCTAGTGATATTTGGAAATCGCACAACGCAGACGTAAGTCACTGTCGCAGTGGAGTACGATATGATCGACTTTTTTTTAGAAGTAAATTCTATGTTTAAAGTTAACTATTTAATACCTATAATAAATGCGCCGCAGAGATGCCCGCTGCGCACAACGCAGCGATAGCCACCATGTGCTTCGCTACACGCTTGGCGATTTGCCATGGGCGCAGCGGCAGGCACCGCCACGCTTCCCGTCTTGCATCTCTATAAACAACACGTCTCCGTAAATGAGGCCTTATTATTCTAGTGATCCGGTGTGGAATAAACACAGATTTATTAATTATTATTTCTAGATAACAAAATATCTTTATGACATATAAACTTATTATTTACTAGCCTATTATTATTACTAAAAAAGACAGACTGTAAAAATGCGAAACAGAACTGCATTTATTTTAATATTGAATGAAAACAACATGACTGAGAGGCGCGCACGCCGCCCATAGATAAGACACTATATACTAAGACGCCGCCCCTCGAATCTGGCATGACCGCATGATCTGGGGGCTTACTCTTGATTTAATACCCATCTATCGACATTGGAATTATGACGTTTCGTACTCTTGAGTTCGACACTAGCGCCAAATTGTTATCAAATTGGGTGTCCATTTTGGGAACTAAGTGGAATCGGAATCGGGCTTGGCGTGCTCCCGCTGCTCTTGACTTTATTTTGACAGCTGTGTATTGCGCCAGTATTGCGTTGGGATCAAAGAGTATACTAACTAGGTTTGAAAAGAGTGCCATCTCTCGGCATAAACATGCATGCGCTCTCAAAGCGTCATCTCTATTTCCTAACCAAAACTAAATATCTATGTAGCTATATACCTATAGCTATGTATGTACATCTATGGAGCTCTTTTTCTATTTATTAGGCTACTCATACTGAGTGCCCTAGTGTTAAAGAGTACCAAGCCGAAAGATTGTGTTTAACATATTTTCATTGACATGAATCTCTATAAGTCTCCATTCGGTTTGGTGCCCGCTTGCTACGACACTCAGTGTTAAGGAAATAACAAATAAATAAAACAAAATAGTTTTATTCATTTTATCATTTATTTTATATCATTTTCTATTTTATAATTTTTATGTTTATTATAATATATTTGTGCAGCAGCAGGAGTATATGTACCTAAAACAAAATGATTATTACAAAAGGTACACTTATTTATGAAGAATCTGCATAGATACTACTTAAGATGAAACTGTTTTATAACATACAATTGCTATATAAAATGTGTATGAAATTGTTTTAAAATAAGAAGTTTGCCACAAAACAAGACAGATTACTAATATTAACGCTGCTAGACTTATGTATTTCGATTACTTTCATAATATAATTCCCTATAGCGCATTGTTGTTGCATGACGCAGCTGATATTAAATCTATTTTTATTCTTTAGAACAAAAATACAGTATGTGCTATTTGAAACTTAATTATTTGTAGTTTTTGTATGTATTTCGTACTCATAGAATTGAATCGAAATTTTGCAATAAATCCGTGAATCTAAAATATCAAAATGCCGGCTAGCACAAGTTAACTTGTTAAATTGGTAAGTTACCAGTGTTGGCGTTTTTGCATCCAAATATTCCAAATGCAAAGTGGTGAGGTATCGTATTGATATAAATAACTCTAACACAAGAAGAAGCGTCCTTTTCGCAAAATATCACTAAACTAGCAGTGATAGGTACACAAGATTATAGAACGACAATTCGGCGCACTACAAAAACAGTCAATATTATTTTTCATGAACTAGTTTGAACACCAGTCAGAAGAAATATTTTAAAATTCAATTATAAATATTCTAATTTTAAAATGCTTCTCCGAAAATATTGCTCGCATTCAATTGTTTCGCTATTGAAATAGATGAACGATAACAGTATCTTATTGTTCTTGTGTGTCAGTGACTTTTCAATTTATACTACAAAATAATAATAATAATAAGTTTATTTGCATCAATTTACAATTGTTTTACATATTACACAGTAAATAGCTTAAAGTAAACACTGCATAGTTTATACGGCCGGTGCTTAAAAAAGGTAGACCTGTACTATAAGCACCAGCACCCTTCAGTTTCACAGAAAATTTAGTGTTTAGTTATACATGGAAAATAGTAGTTAAAACATTAAGGCCTGACATGTATAAACATATGCATGCACAGACATATATATATATACATATACAAGGTATATATCTTTACTTATTTAACAGCTTTAGGCTCACAGTGTGTGTATGTGTGTGTGTGTGTGCGATAGTGTGTGTGTGTATGTGTGTGTGTGTGTGTGTGTGTGTGTCTGTCTGTCTGTCTGTGTGTGTGTTCGCGTGTGTGTAGCTGCCAAGTATGTGATTTTTAAGTATCCCTGTATAATTACAACAAGAAGGATCATCGATTATAGAGACGGACGAATAAGTGTTTCTGTTTCTGCGTATGTCAGTTTTTGTAGGTACTTAGTGATAATCTTCTTAGTCTCATAGTTAGTTTTAGTGCAAAAGTCAAGCGAGTTATTCAGTTTATTATATAAATATCGTCCTAGAAAATAATTGAATCTTTGCGCAAAGGATGTTTTACATGTGATTGTTCGCGGTATAGTGTTTTTACGTTTAACACGGGATTGGGCAGAAGCTTGTGAAGAGGATAGCGCAGTAGTGTGTTGTTTTAATATAGTCTGAGCTATAAATATTTGCCGCACTGTGAGAACTTCGCAATATTCGTAGAGATCTTTAGTAGGAAAACGGTACGGTTTGAAAGTACAAACCTTCAGCACAGCTCTTTGTGCACGCTCAAGTTTAATTAAATAGGTTTTTGATGCTCCACCCCATGTTAAAATACAATACCCCAATAGGGACTGGCATAATGCATAATAAGCCATCTTTATAACATTAGGTTCAGCTACGTGCCTGAGGTGTTTAAAGACATAGATCAGCTTACGAATCCTACCTGCCATCTTGTCAATGTGCGGTTGAAAAGAGAGATGTTCGTCTAAAATAACACCCAAGTAACGAGTAGAAGCCGTTTGGGTAAGTTTGGGACAGGTACATGAAGTACTGCACTCGGTATTGTTGTGTATCCTGATAGTGTGGTGATTTAACAAATTTGAGGGGTTATCCCTAATTTTAAAAGTAATATAAGAAGACTTATCGCCATTGAGAGTTAGTCGATTTGCAGACAGCCAATTAGTTACAGTATTTAGACCAAGTTCAGCCGCCTGAAAGGCTTCTGTCCAGGTTTGGCCCTTGAACATCAGCGTAGTGTCATCAGCGAAAACCACCATCCTGCCGTTTTCAAACGTAAGTTCACATAGCTCATTTACGTACACGAGAAATAAGGTGGGGCCAAGGATACTTCCCTGTGGCACACCGTAAGTCACAGGAAGCTCTTCACTAATGTATTCACCCACCTTTGTACATTGAGTACGGTTACTTAAGTAACTTTGGAATAACTGTAACTGATTACCCCTAATTCCTAGCTTTTCCAATTTATAACACAGCTTGGGGACAGAAACCGTGTCGAATGCCTTAGACAAATCGAGAAATATTGACAAGCATTTTTCTTTCTTGTCCAATGCATCTACAATAAAATTTGTTACATCATGGACTGCATGATCTGTAGATTTCCCATTTCTGAAACCATATTGCCTATCGGAAAGGAGGTTGTTAATCTCGAGATATTTCTTTAGCTGATTATTAATAATTCGTTCCAATATTTTAGAAATAGCAGGCAATACAGATATAGGCCTGTAGTTCTGAACACGATTTCTATCCCCAGATTTATGTATGGGATGGACTAAAGCTTTCTTTAGCTGGTCTGGAAATACTCCTGTACTAATACATAAATTAAAAATGTATGTCAATGGTATATTTTTAAATTAAAAATGTATGTCAATGGTAATGTAGATTTGTGCTGTTTAATTACATTTGAAGGTATGCCATCAACCCCAACCGCACAATCGGGTCGAAGGCTTGCAATCATTCGTTCCACCTCAGCCTCATCCGTTTCTAGGAGTACCAGGGATTGTAGTGTACTGTTTCCAGGACCAGCGTCACGATTGCTACCACAAGCCTCAGAAAATGAGAACCTCTCCGCCATCTCGCGACCAACGTTAACAAAGTAGTGGTTTGCTTTATTTACGGAGGCATACGGACAGTCAGATGTTAAAAGCAAGTCATTAGATGTGGAAATCTCTTTGGTTGAGTGTGTGACTTCTCTAATGGCGCTCCAAAGCTTTTTAGGGTTTGCGTTAGCTTTTCTAAGTTTATCAGTTTCATATTGCCTCTTAAGATTTTTTAGTATATTGTTACAATAATTGCGATATCTTTTAAAAGTTAACTTTAGAATTTCATTGAATGGAGACTTTTTTAGTTTTACATACATGTGATCTCTATTTCTCATGCAACGTAATAAACCCGGCGTAATCCATGGTTTAAATATTCTCGCGCGATGAGGTATTGCTTGAGTAACAGAGCTTAGGTGTATAGCTCTAGAGAGAGAGTTAATAAAGTACATGGTTGCCGCGTTTGCATCGGAGCATTGATAAACAAAGGAATAATCTATATCTTTAACCCTTTATGGGGCTCTGTCGATATATTCGACACTGTGTTTTTCTAGTAGATCTTGATTAATTTTAGTTTTTACTTTGTGAATATTATTCGTATTTGAAGGCTTATTCAAACATAACATAACTGAGCTATGGTCAGTTACAGTGGACTCAAGTATTAACACTATACTATTTCGTTTAGTCTTAAGAACTACGTGGTCGAGGCAGGTTTTCGAATGAGTTGTAATGGTGTGAGCGGGTAATAGGCCAAGACTAGCTGTAAGGTTTAAATATTCCGATGCTTTGTGATCAGTACTAGTTTCTGAAATATCTATATTTATGTCGCCTAACAATATGACATTTTCAAATCTTATTTTATCAGTTAGGATGTTGTCTAGAGAACTGAGAAAGTTATTTGTGTCTCTAAAAGAAGGTGGCCTGTAGATCGCTACTATACATGTATCGTTGCCAATAGTAATTGTAATACAATTTGCATCAATAAAATATATATATATATATCAAAAAAATAAATTATTCTTAAAATCTCTTGTTCTGTTAATTACTGAGGGAAACTGTTTGGAAATATAGTTACGACGATTTTGATTAGATTAATAATTTCTTTAGAATCACGATTTACTCTATGTTTCCTTTTTCCAACAAATCTGAGTTGTTAAGTATACATAGTTATGAATTAAAATTTCCAAAATAATAATCACAGGTAACCTTATTCCCAAACTGTTCATTTAGTTATTTCCATTTTAGTTTAAATTAACGGGGAATATGGTAATCAAAGAACATGAAGTGTTTTTAATTTTTTATTTTTATAATGCTTATATTTATTAAAATACTATTGCGCAGCAACTTTAATTTTGTCATCACTATCATAACAATTTGCCTGACAAAATTCGATTGATCGATCTACACCAGCTATAATAATAATATTTATTTGCAAGAAACATGGTAAGAAAATACAGATGGTACATAAGTTTGTCATTTAAAACAGCATGTTTCACCTTAATATCAGCATGCAAATTTTTATGATTTTACACTATTAGCAAAAAAAAAAAAGTAATACATCATAATATTTTTATATTTATATGTAATCATCCAAATACACCACACTGAATTGGAACATTATCATAATAAAATAGATACATTTCAAACATAAATTAACAATACAATCAATATATTATTATTATAGCAGTAATTATCTCACATTGATTAAATGGTGAAAGTCGATCAAATCAAAATAGAAAATACTCAAATAAAACAGAAAATCAGGTATACAATCGAAACAAATGTCAAAATAATATTAATGAATTTTGATTAAATATTAAACAAATTAAATGCATGCATTGTCATTATTTATCTTTACAATTTATAAATTCTCTTATTGTGTAAAAACATTTATCAATTACCCATTTCATAAGCGTATGTGTTAAATTTGTAAGAAGTAATTTGCATATAGATTTTGGCATTTTTTTATACATTTGGATACACATACAATGGCTTTTCTTTTTATACAAAGAAGTTGACATAACGCAAATGTTTAGACTGGTTCCGACCAGGCTAAAATTTTTTTTTAAACTTTTATCAAGAGATCCTTCTCTTGATAAAAATTTCCTGTTCTCACTTGTTCTTTGGAACAGTTCATGGTGATTCCTTACGAATAGAGCAATTTCCAGAATATACATTGAGGTTAATGTTAAGAGCTTAACTTTTCTGAAAAGGGGTCTCAACACACAGGGGACACGAATCAAGTGGAGCAGCGCCGCAAATCGCTCTGATACATTTCTTCTGCGAAACGAATATATATAACTTTAATTGTCATATCTGCAAAGTAAATTTTTACTTTTCTTACGTAGTACATTTAAATGGATACTCAACCAATGTGTCTGCCACCATAATAATATTTTTTTAATATTAATTTTGGTAGCTATTCTTTTTAAAAATGACCTTGTTATATTTTGTATGTCATGGAAACAATTTTCTAATTCCTCACTTGGGTAGCATGGCCATTTCTTATTATTATATTTCTTTACCTTTATAAAAGCATTTCTATTATTTTTATTTTCAGTGTCTATTAGGTTTTGCCTGCACATATTACAAGTTAGTCAAGACCCAGCCCCATACATAATTCATTTTTTAAATCATTTTTAAATCATTTATTTCGGGCTGCATAGGCCCATAGATAAATATCATAACCTAGATTTACATATTATAAAATTTTATAATACATACACACAACACCATCTAGCCCAAACTAAGCAGAGCTTGTATTATGGGTACTAGACAATGGATAAACATACATAGATACTTATTTTTTTTTTTTTATATATACATACATATTATACATAGAAATACCCAGACCAGGACAAACATTCATGTTCATGCACACAAATGTTTGACTTGTGCGGGAATTGAACCCGCGACCTCAAGCGTGGCAGTCGGTTACATTAACCACTACGCCATCGAGGCCGATTTGATGTTAGTAAATACACCTTAATACTATGTTAGTGTAACTTCACTTCGCACACTTAATACTAGTGCGCTCGGCTGGTACTTGTCCGCGGAAGCGACGGAATACCACGTCTTGCGGCCAAAAGCTTTCGTCCAACACCTTGTGCAGGTAACAGTCAGGTACACGCACGACGAACGCTTTAAAGTTGACGTTGCGGCGCGATTCCAGCAACTGCACTCTCGGCACGTACTTCAGCTTTAGGCACACGTACTTCGCGATGTCCTCCGCCTCAGTGGTGTAGTGCAGGCGCGAGATGTACACCGGCGTGTTCGGGGACGCGGCACGCACCTTCAGGTTGGGATCCACAGGTGCTTTGCCACAACCGTTCTTAATGTTTCGCGAACGGCGCTTCCTCCGTTGCACCGTCAGGAAACCATCCTCGGTAGCCCGGTTCGTTGCTTTTGTAGGCAAGGGCTTAGCAGGGGCGCTCGCAGAGACCGTGGGGTCAGCTGTTCTTACAATTCGCGCAGAACAGCGGGGAAGAGCTGCGGGTGCAGGAGCGGGGCTGCGTGACGCGCTTGCTGCGCATAACGCAGGCTCAGCAGTCGGCGCCGGCGACAAAACCGCTGACGCATAACTCGTCGCCGATGTGTTGAGGCATGCACCTCGACGCGTGTTCACACTGTTTACACGCGTTGGTGACCCAGTTATTGGCACAGACTTGCGCAACGCCTCTAGTTCGATGCCCAAATCTGCAACAGTGACCTCCGATGCACTCAACTTCAACTCAATTTGATCTGCATCACCTTCTTTATCATAATGACAGCTAAACAGGTCATGCTCAAATTGCTCTGCAAATAAAAAGAAAAGTCATGGCACAATTGGCAGTATTTCTTTTTTTAAGGTATATAAAAGATTGAATATGCACATAACTCTGAAAAATCATTGGTGCATGCTGTGGGATTCAAACCTGATACCCTCTATATAACAGTCTGACAATATTTATATATTTTAAGCTTTCACCACTTCTAAATCTCGGCTTATAAAGTGTACATATCTACACATATTGATAAACTGGTGCAGGAAAAAGTTATGTGCATAATTGACTTAACAGATAAATGAAGTATCGGGATTGCTGATGCATTCAGCCTGTTATTGCGATTTTTATCCTTGTCAGTAAAGTGACGATCACAAATCCTCTTCTTTTGGAATCTGTCATTATCTGATTCTAATGCTAGTTTTTCACCAGCAAGGGCAGCCCAAATTTTAATCTCTCAGGAAATTTAAAATGATCTGGAAACCGATGCATTGTTATGCCTGAAAGTAACGGAAAATGTTATGAGATAGGTGAAAAATGAAAATGATTAAACAGAATTTATCAGCGGTAACTGGAAAATTAAATACATGGTATTATCCAAATTTATAAAATATTATAAACAAATAATTATCTGTAGCACTATTAATTTTATAATTTTATTTACAAAAGACAACACCCGCACTGGGATGTTCTCCTGTGTCGAGGTCTACTTTACAAACATAGAAACAATGGACAAATAAATTAGTATAGATGTGCTAAGGACATGTGCATCATGCATGTGCTAATACAGACAAGTTATAGCTGATATCTGCAATATCCTAAGTTGTTAATCATGACCAGTGATCGGAGTAGGTAGATTGATTTTTGGTACTTGTATCATAAATGCACACAGAAAGAATAACATGGATAAGCCATTTTCCCGGAAAGTAATTCCGGTATTTCCGGATTCAATTAAATATTGTTAATGTTGGTAGTGATATTATTCCTACTCAATTCAAAATTTAAAGGAAGGTATCAAAACTAAATTAATTCATTATTTATCTGTTGAATAATAAAAACAATCGAATTCCGATCGAAGCTTTAATTTTTATTTTTAGCCTTTTATGGCTAGAACTTTTATAGATAGACATAAATTGTTGCACTTAAATTTAAATATTTTCATAGGGGTCATGGTAATTTGCATTAAGGGTAGAATAAATGACGGGGCCCCATAGAGGGCCAATGCCTGCTGGGGTCGTGAGACTGTTCTAAGGATGCACCACGACTCTGAAACGTAAAGGGCATACGAAGGAACAGGTTGATTTTAGTCAGATTTTAGGACCAAAAAAAAGGGGTAGAATAAAGAAAAAAGATAAAAATCAAGATTGTTTATTGTTAAATATGTACATTTTACATTTATTCACATTTTTAATCTTCATCGATTACAATGTCAGCATCCTGGTAATCCTGATCTTTACAATTAAAATATATAACTATGAGTTTCTCTATATTTTCTATTTTCAACCTATTTCTTTTAACATCTAAAGTCCATTTATAAATGGAAAAAGACCGTTCTACATCTGACGATGTCAAAGGAGCAAATTTTAAAAAAGGTATTAAATTATGTGCTTCATTTTTTTCAATGGCCTCACTATATTCTCTAAGTGTGTCTAAATCTGGGTTTCGTTCCATAACACGTTCTATTTTATTTTTTATATTTTCTGAATTGCACTGATTTATAGCATCTCTGACGTTGTCAAATGCTAAAAGTGAATCTGTCAACGATAAATTATGCTTTTGCAATTCTTTTAAAGACAAATGAATTATAAAATAATTGTCTTTAATGTAATTTAAATCTTCTTTTAAATTTTCTTTTTCTATAATAGTTTTTGCCTCTCGAATAGATACCGCATCAGAGCTGCTTAAACAAGATAATACTTCTTTTATTTTTTCAAAGTTTTGAGCGTAATAAAATGCTGCCTCTAACCAAGTGCCCCATCTTGTAACAACTGGTTGGGGAGGTAGCGGCAAATCTGGATATTTTTCTTTTAAAATTTTGACTCTACTTGGGGCTTTCAAAAATACCTTTTTAACATTTGCTATTAAAATGTTAACATCGTGATATTCTAACCTAATTTGCTCAGATACGCGATGAAGAGAGTGCGCCAAACATGTTACGTGCTTCATTTCAGGTAAGTATTGTTTTAAATTTCGTCCTGCAGACAGCATATATGCAACGCTATCAGTGCAGAGGACAAGAATGTTACCTACCTTCGATTCAAAAGAATCTTCCCAAAAGTTTTCCAAACATTCTAACACAAATTGCGTGATTGTTTGTCCATTAACTACAGTTAGCATTTTACATGCTACCAAATAAGGTCTAGTCAAATTGCTAGGATGTAATGGTTTTATTAAAAAATGGACTATATAGCGACCTAAAAAGTCTGTCGTTTCATCTAATGATATCCATAGTTTCTCATTTTTATAATTTTGCCGAATCGAATTGATTTTATTCTTAAAAAACTTGTCCAAGTAAACTTTCCGTAACTGTGATTCATCTGGCAGAGTACGATTAGTACACGTACAACAACAGGTACTACACATATATCTTTTAAAGAAATCTTGAAAAGTAGTATTTTTCATCTGAGACCACGGAATATTGCACAAAATGAGAAATTTTATAAGATCGAAATAAAATTCCTCTTCGGGCCGCTTAAACTTTCCCTGGTGTACTGCTCCTTCGATATGTCTTTTAACGTTTCCTTTATTTATGGTTTTCAAATGGCTTTCACATTTTGAACAGTATATTGTACCACTAGCGTGATCGTAAAGTAGTTCGGGATGACCGGATATCCATTTTTCTACAGTTTCAGCCTTGACGTTTGCCATATCTGAACTTTGTTTTAGAGATGGAACCTCGTATATATCACCTAAAACAAAGACATGAAAAAATTACATTTTATTTAGTTTATTTAGCTTACTCCGTTTGTTTTATTTTTCGTGGATCAAATTTAGTCATTGAAATTTCACCCTCTTCCTGTCAATCCAAAATGGCTGCCGCTACAAGATGGCAGACAATTTTTTTTTTTTACAATTCCATCAATATATATATATATATATCAAATGAAAGGGCTTGTTACGTAGAATATTTTGTAGAGAAGTAGATAAGGCCTATAGTAATTTATTTTACCAATACATTGCAAGAGGACACAGGGCATTCAAATTATATACGGATTCCAGTAAAATGTCGGTTAATAGTGGAGTTAGCTGAATTGCGACTACATTACTAGAATATCATAATTTTGTTTCGCACTAAGCTCACTGGTTCATACTCTATTAAAGATTTAACAATATTAAGACTCATGGTATGTTCAGCAGGTTAAGCGAACAAACACAATACTAAAAATATTCTTATAGTACATCCAAACATGCTTTATACTCCTTGTAACTAGTAAAATATTACTTACCAAAGCTTGGTTTAAATATGTAGATCCAATTCAATAGTGAAAAATCTGAGTCCGTATATTCGAGCCAAATCGTGGTTTAGAGCAGATTCCAGAAGTCAGTATGTACACAAGCCAGGGTCAAGTAACGTTTTCACAACACAGTAACAGACAAAGATGCGCACTCTACGAACCGAAGTAAACGAGTGAGCTACCTGGCATGTCGTCGGCGGGCGTACGCATTGTTCTGATAACCGGTTATTGTACCACCCATGATCCTTTGTTCTGATTGGTCGTTGGGTTTTGTCAAATCGTGACTGTGTGCCGTTAAAAAAAATATGAAGAATAATAAAGAATAATATTGCTCATTTTATTACAACTCCTACCTTTTTTTGAGGATGGCAAATCATCAAATGACTCCTTCCACTCTGGCAGAATAAAATTCCTACATAAGTTCCGGTTTTTTTTTAATAATCCACCAATTCCGGAGGAATGTCCATATTAATATATACGTTTCGGATCAATGACCCCATTTCAATCTACCTACTCCGATCACTGATCATGACATGAACACCAGTATCATCACAATCGCGTCTTTTATCACCTGATAAATAAAACGTAAATTCGCCGGTTCAGTCGATAAGATTCGGAGATCAATCTTTGCTTATTATTAACTATATAGAATAAGTTTACATCACACTATATTATGTACTCACCACTGGTTTTACAACATTATACATAAAAATTAGGCATGATTTGCAAATTAACCACACTCAACACAAAATAAAGTAAGTACTTCAGAAAAATGTCTGTTGCATATAAAACGAAATATATCTGGTAGAATGTTTCGAAAGCAAGGTGGGGCAACAAATTGCTTGACTCAACGCACTTATTTGAAAAATTTCACAGCCGAAAACGCACTAAATGGAATTAAACAACTACAAACATGCGCAAACGCAAAGTAGCCGCAAATTTGTGACAGTATTTTTGATTTTGTTTATTTTTCCATTAAATTGTGACCACGTAAAAAAATTAATTTACTATTATCAAGAAAATTAATATTCTTTTATAAATACCTATAAATTACGCAGTAACTGATGATTTAAAATAAGAGGAAGAAATCATGAAGCAAATCTGCTATCGTTTACTGCGTATATAATTATTGAACTAGTTTATGAATAGTCTCGCTTAATTTTCTTGAGTAATTTTATTCTTCTTAATTTTAGTCCTCGTAAATGATGACAGCCTAATCATGAGTTAGTGCCATCTATTGAGATTTCTGTATAATCAGCTAAAGAGTTCTTTCTGTCGCCAAAACACAGATGGCGGGCCTTTCATTTTTAAATGTCATTTCTACTAGTGGTAATAACAATAAATTTATCAAATATGCAAGTGTTGCCATGTTAAATATTAATTGATGGTGTCGGTTGGGTTGTAAATCTCATTTCTTACAATTTAGACATGTATTATTGTTTTAAGACTAATTATTTTTTATTTATGAATTATGTATATTCAATTGTAAAAGAAAAACCTATTAGCGACATCTGTCGGAAAATAAATAAAGCACTACGTCTATGTTTCTACGCCCGAAAATTAAGATGACGTTACTTTCTTTGTAAATATTAAGAACTGCTTACTCTTGACACTCGATTTCGTTTAGAATTGGAGATTGAGATCGAGATCTTACTATGTGGTACTCTTGAATGCTACGCAAGCGCAGGATTGGCATCGAATTTGGTGGCAATGATTGGAACTAAAGGAGATCGACTTTACTCGAATGAAAGCACTTTGACGTTACTCTTGACGCGATTTTGACATTGACATATCGAGTTCGCATTCGTGTTTACGATTGAAGTTTATCAGTAACAAGAAGTTCACTTTTTCGAAATCGAGTTTGTTATTGTGATTGTTTTTAAAGGTTTTTATTAGTTATAATGGCAAGACTGGTTCTCACGTATAATATTTTGGATAATACGAATGCATTAGATATAAGGCAAAGACGGAATTTGAGACGACTGGCACGTTATACTGATAACGAGTTTGCCATGGGTGACGATGAATTTAAAAGAAATTACAGAGTGGATAAGGAATGGAAATGCCTAATGGAAACTTTTATTACAAATGAAATAAACTAAAGATTATTTAGAGAACTTTAAAGCGTATAGAAATGTATTGCATCATTTTCTTACAAGAAACATGTAGCTTAATTGGAAGAGCAATTCTTATGACAAAATAAAACAAGTTGTAGTTATGTATAATTTTTTAATTTAATAACTTATATCAAAAACTAAAACCTTAACTATCATAATATTGTCTTCTGTTTACGCTAATGTTATTCATTGAAATTAAACTACTATATACAGATTTTATCGCATTGTTTATTTTACACTCTATTACATAATTTAGAAACTGTTACACTACATACTACTACTATTAAACTTTACTAATTTTTAAGCTAATTAAATTATTAAAACTATTTAGATTTAATTTTACACTTTCCCCGACATTTCGGTTGCTTTTCAGCAGCCATGGTCACAGGGAGACTAAGATGGTAGTTGTCTCAATGTTCCAGTGTAGTTATTTCAAAGTACCCAAACATAATTTAATCATTGGTGTTTCTATTTACACAGAATGAGCTCAAATTATCATGAAGTTTAGCTGTGGTTTGTTAACTATGACTTACTTTTTATACCTAAAACTAAAGAGAACACATGTTAATTTCAATAATCTTAATCTAATACTATCTTAATATTTTAAGGTCTAAGAGCACTAGCAATATTATTTAGGGCACTAAAAACTTCTCTTATTACTGCTATTAAGTCCTCCAGGCGTTGTACTGCTTCAGAAAAGCTTCTTGCTGTTAAAAGTTCAGCCGATACCCTTTGCCTCGCAATGGCAGCAAATAGTTCTCGGTCTTGGTCTAGCCTAGACCGAGTATGCAGAGTCCTTCGTTGGGTTTGGCCTGTTCGAACACTGATTGGACTCCAATCTCTTTGTGGTGTGGAGTCTGGAGATTAAAAAAAGCATTTAATAGGATATAAATAATAAACTCTATAAGAGTATTTTTCAAAGATAGCCTCAGAATATATTACCTCTCAGTCTCCACATTGAGTATACTTGAAGAGGCAGGCAATTCCAACAAATTCCCACCAATTTCTGATTCTGGTACCATTCCTTCTATTTGTATGTCTTCGCTTTGACTCTGCAAATATTCAACAAACTTTATTTTCATTCATAGAGCTAGGTGATATATTTTATTGAATATAGAAATATTTTTAAATACATACTGTGGATGGGAATGGATTAACAGCAACATGGATATCCCCTACAGCGAATTCAGGGCCACCCATCACAGCTATTAGCCGTTGGTCGAGTGGAGACAGTACTGGCAAATTACTGGCAGTGCCACCACCTGTACACCGCATTGATTGTGCATGTTGGGCGCATGATATTTTCAATGCACACTTTTTGTCGGCCCAATACTAAAAAGAGAGATGAAATCATAATAAAACCATTGGTATGAAAAACTTCAAATAAATATAAAAGTATAGACAGTACCTTTGCCCAGCCTTTTCCATCTTTATGTGCACCGCCTAGTGCATTTAGGAGCGTCGAGATCTCGTCCCATTTTCTTTTCGTCTCCTGTTTTGCATGGGCAGTGCGCAGGAGTCCCTTGGCTATACCCGGGTTCTGCGTCAGGAAATCAGTAAGAGTATCTAATTGTTGGTAGGTAGGCCTACTCATTATCTTGGAACATTATATTTGTGTAAACAAGAGCCCATGTATTAAAATTAAAGACATTTTCAGAACAATATAATATTCATAAATTTATTTACCTGCCGCTATTTCTTCGCCTTTTTTAACTTTAATATTTTTAAATATGTCGTGTGCTAGAGTCCCGGCCCAGGGTAGTTCTGGTGTAGTTTAGTACCTAGGGCTCAATGCTAATATTGCTTGCATGGTATCAAAATAAACTTACGAAACACTTGAAAAATTTAAGTGTTATATATTAATATCGTAAAACTCAACTTTCTCAAAGTTAATGTTTGTTTACTTTAAGTTGACAGCTCGTAGTGGGCAGTTTTTTAAACGGAATGCGTAGGCAATGGCTCAATCAGCCATATCTGCTTAAATATTCATGGCAAAACACACTTGCAATCAACTAAATCTTAAGTAAAGAACACTTTAAATCATAATTCCAGTTAAAATAAGTGTAAATCTCAAAAATATTTTAAGTATTCACGTGATTTAAATATTTTTGTATTTGGTTGTTAAAATTTTTATTTCTATGGCCACCCTATGACATTCGGTATATTCGATCTTGCACTCGATCTCTATTTCAATTACGATTTTGTTCAAGAGTGTTACTTATAGTCGGATTGGGATTGAAACTGAATCGGATTGGAATTGGATGGAAATTGGGATTGGTTTCCATAGTAAGCCTGGGTTGGGATTCTTTGTTGATTGTGATTTTCCAATAGCAAAAGTGTAACTTTTATGAAATTGTTTTGTGTTTTTAGTAGTTTTTAGTGAGTAATAAGTTTATAATATGGCACAATTAGCATTTATATACAGTATTTCACATAATTCCCATAAAAACAATTAAAACAAAGACCAGATGAGCGTCGGATGATGCGTTATACGGACAAAGCGTTTTCTATGAATGAAAACGAATTTAAACCAAATTATAGAGTGAATAAGAATTTATATAAGGAAATTTACGAAAACATTAAGCCCTCTAAGCCAACTCCTTTGTCCTTTCCGCTTTGCCTTGAGTGGTCTTAAGCAAACCTTTAGCTATGCCCGGGTTTTGCACCAAGAATTCCATCAAACCTTCAAATTGGGCGTAACTAAGACAATTTGTCATTGTATATGAAATTGGAATATTTTATTATGTACAAGATAAAGTTATTTTGATGTTTATTTCGTTTATGCTGCAATAAATAAATTTTTGGACAATTCAGAATTAATCTCCATTATATTATTCAATGGTATATAAATTAAGTAGGTTATGTGTACAAGCAGGAATTTTAAAAATAAAAACCGTTGCAGAAAGGAGGCAAAACAAAGTTTTCGATCGCAGAGTATTTTAATGCTTCGCATTATGAGCCGTGCAATCTCCTTCTCCCTAGTCTTTATGATTCCCAAGTCACTTGGGTCGGCTTTTCTAGTCTAACCGGATTTGACTGGATATCAGTTTTTACACGGAGCGGCTGCCACCTGACCTCCGCAACCCGAAGGCTAACGATACCCTAAGGCTCGACCAGTGTCAGGATATTATAGAACACTGACTTCCCAATAATGACTGCCATAGATGTTCATGGCAGCCGGGACCGACGGCTTAACGTGCTCTCCAATGGCACGGAGCAGGCGATAATTGTCAATCAATACGCACATAATTTCGAAAAGTCATATAACTTCCGAAAGTCAGAGGTGCGCGACGTGGGTTCGAACCCGAGACCCTCTGCATTGCAGTCTGTTGGTCTCCCCACTGAGCTATCGCTGCTTATTTATGAGTCGTGCAATATAAGTAATTATATAAAACTCTATGTTTCCAAGAAAATAACTACATTGACAAAACAAAAATATTTCACTTAATAATTGTATATTTGAATATGATTGTACATTTGCTTACTACCTGTATAAAACTTTAATATTAAATAACTTAACGAAATCAACTGTTGTTACTGAAAAGGAACCACACGCGAACAATATATTTAAGTAAATGTTCTAAACAAACTTGCATTTCGAATTCACTTCTAATTTCTTTCACTTGACTTTATTTTTGAAATTGGAGAATATTTGTACTGTCTTTTTTTTTGTAGTATAGGCAACGACACTGCCTCATACAGTCAAAGTCGTGTTTAATTTTATAATTTTAATTATGTTCTTACGCCCAAATGAATTTAATACGTTACAATTAATCAACTATTTATATCATATTTATTTATTAACCTTGTTATTTATAGGATAAAGCCTTTTAAAGGCCTATTACTAGTTTATCGCAATGAGCTAAACAACACTAGTGCGGGGCGAAACATAGCTAACTGCACGTGTAACAAAATAATAGCGGAGCAATCCCAATTTCAATCCAATGTTGACAGTATTGGTTTCAAGAGTACCAAATCACGTGACTGCACAATTAACATTGGAAAGGTATTGGCTTTAGATTGGAATTGGAATTAGTTTGAAGAGTAAACCCCCTGATCGGGTGGTGGGCAGGCCCACGAAGCCCACAGCCCCTAGATACTCCTTATGATGGCTGAAGGTCGTCTCGCGCCTTCCGGCGCCCAGTCTGCGTTTAATAGAAATTTCTGCGGAGTGTGCAAAATAATAGCATAATATAATTCCGCCTTTCGCATTCTACCATAGGATGACCAGACAAACAGACTAGCGCCACAAGTACATGGTGGATCTAAAACATACAATACTCACGAACACTTCTAAAAGACATGTCTGTTGTTTGCCAATGAGTATAATCTGAGCGTCTTCTTGTCGGGAGTGCATAGGTTGCTTCTAAACAAGCGTGATTTATCATCGACTACATCGTTGCTTAACATCAGCGTAATCAAATGCAATCCTATGATTGCGTTTGACTACGATCTTACCTGATTATGTGCATAGGCACATAACCTCAAAAAAGTCCTAGGCGTATGCCTTGGGATTGAACTTGAGACCATTGGACTCTCACGCAGAGGTCTGAGAGTCCTACAGTCTTTTACGATTTTATCGCTGTTTTCTTACAAAACAGCTTCGTTCATTCATTTCATAAATACCCAATATTAATAATTTTATACCTGTTCATAACTTCATACCATAGGTGATACCTAGGGCATTATGTTTCCGACGCAGCGACGACATTAAGATATAATCACACGACGATTGAGAGCGCATATTCTCATTGAAACGGAACAACCACGCGAAACCTGTTCTACTAGACAAGCTGAAGAATCTGACGAAAGTAAATAACAAATTGTATTATTATATTTTAGTTTAAAATAAAACATATACTTAAATAATAAAAAATACTATGTTTTAAATAAAACAATCTAGACATACATGCTTAAAATATATATTTAAAAAATACGACTAATTCACAACCTGTAAAAAAGTTTAAATATAAGAAATATTGGCTAAGCTTTGCAACCTATATATTTAACTCAGAGTGATTGTGCTGATTGTACAAACAGCTTTCGCTCGAAAAAATTCCGTGCGTCGATGAGTATTAGGGTTACCATTTTTATAATGCATTATTATGTGGCAGTTTTTGCTTAATATGCATATTATATTACGAATGGAGCTTACAGCAAGACACTGGGTTAGTAGTGAAGACTCGTTATACTAAAATGTAACGAACTCGCGCCTTAAGCAGCCTGATCAGCTAAATTGATATGAGGTGTAGCACACAGTTTACAACTGTAGTGACCTACTGGGGTATTTTCATTTGTGCCTCTTATAGAAGTCATCAGCTATAAAATGTTAATGTATTCCGATTTTATATAATATAGGTATAAGTAACTAAGTAAAACAAAAACCAGATCAGCATCAATATAAAATAAATAGGTATGTCTTGTACCTCGGGCAATATACTTTCTCTGAATTGCCTGAAATACACACTACATATACCCAAGCTGATCTAAAGAAAAAAAAGACAAGTAAATGTAATAATAAAGAAACATATGTTCACACAGCATGTATGATAAATGCTTTATAGTATAGTGAAATAATCTCTTATACACTATTGATTTCCAGTTTTCACAAACAAACCTGCTATGAAAATTCTTACTGCCTTTTTACACAAAACAACTTATGTGGAAGAAAAAGTTTCAAGTTGGATGTATAATACTACCTACTATCTATGAAATTCAGCAACAAATTTTCAATTCATAGTGCTTGACGATTTTCATTATATTCAGGTTCATAGATCAGTTTCATCTTGCTTCGAAATTTAAATTATTAGATGTTGTTTTAAAATGAAATGCTGAAATAAAAGCTTTATTGCTACAATATTACAATAATGAATCATTAATAACACAATAATTAATAACACTTACTTAGCAGTCCTTATTCCCACAGCTCTGGAACTGTCGCACCCAGTAGTGCTTCTTTACAGCATTCAGGGATAATCGTTCTTTACTTGAGTGCTGTAAAAGCTTTGAAATAAGATCCTTAGCTCCCTCTACCATGTAGCTAGGGTATACCATATCTAGTACCAGGATTCTTGCAAATGTTTTGTCTTTGCTTTCACTCTTAAACGGAGGCTTTCCAACAAGGAATTCATACAACAGTATTCCGAGACACCAAAGGTCTACTGACATATCGTATACTTCTTGCTTAACCATCTCTGGTGGTAGGTAGTCAAGAATGCCAGACATATTCTTATGTCTATCAGATGAAGCGTGCAGAGACCACCCAAAGTCGGCAAGTTTGAGGTCTCCATTGAAAGCTACCAGAATATTTTTTGGCTGTATGTCTCTATGTATAACATTGTGTTGATGGCAGTATTCTACTGCATCAGCTACCTGGTATATATATCTAGCAGCTTTAGCTTCAGGAAATCGTCCATCAGGCGAGTTTTTAAGCTGCTTATCCAGTTTACCGCCTGCTGCATACTCCATTACTAGGTATATGCGACTCACATCGTGGAACCATGTCAGTAGATGTAAAATGTGTGGGTGTTTCAAGTGTGACTGTATTTCAATCTCTCTCATCACGTGCCGTTCACATTTCGATCGGGAAATTTGTGATTTGAACAATGTCTTCATAGCCACTAAATATCCAGTTTTCTTCTCTCTGGCTACGTGTACGTAACCGTATTTTCCATGACCCAGGGCCAAACCCAATTCAAAGTCTTTCGGAGACCATTTGTACGAAGTTCCATAGGCTTCATGATTGATTATTTTATTTTCCAATTTTATAATCTCATTATTCATTGTTAAAATGTCTATATAAATTATAAATTACAATCTTACAGTATTTTAAAACACTAACTTATGTTGAATACCGCAATGACACAATATTCTGGAAAGTTTTAGGAATAATGAGATGTAACGCTTTTCTGAGTATAAAGGTTTAAAGGCGCAAACCACTATAAAAATAATTTAATCTAAAATGCAGGTAGGTAGGTAATTCAAAGCGCGCGCTTAGACAGTCTGGACCACAGAGTATGGATTAGGAGTGAGGCACACTGATCTCGAACGTCATAGAGCGAGATCGGTAGAATTGCCAGCTAAAATCGGTATATTTGTACCCAAAATCGGTATTTGACAAAAAAAAATACAATATTCAATAAAATTCGTTTATTTATTAAAAAAAAAACTAATTTGTAACAATCATAATTATTTTTTATACCAATATTCTTTGGCCATAGCCGCGGTCATCTTCGAATTAATTTCAAAATCGTAACAATTAGCTGTATTAAAGAGTCGTTTTGAATGTAATAGACCAGTGATTGATTCAGTAGACAGCCTATTTCGCTGCTTTGTTTTTAAAAGATTAATATGTGAAAATATGCGTTCAACGTTAGCGGATGAATGGGGAAGTGATAAAATATTAAAGATGAAATTAGACAACAATGGAAACATTTGAGTTTCATCGCCACGCTTTAGTAAACTTACTTCATCCCAAAATAGTTCTACATCATCAGGAAATGTTTTGATTTGTTTACAATTTCGTAAAATGCGCCACTCTGTATCAATTTCCTGGAAATCATTGCTGTGAACAATATTGGGAAAGAGCCTACTCACAGGAACTATCGAAGCAGTTTTGCCAATTTTAACATTTTTTGGATCAATTATGTCTAAACCTTTTATTGGGTTATTTTTCAATGGAAACCGCGTGGTTATTTGCTTACAAGCTTCGATATAAAAATCTAGGCATCTGCATTTAAACAAATTTACTTGATCTGAGTTAAGATTTTCTGAACTACTTAGTAGTGTATTAGACGCAGCAGCACCATAGTATACGTCATCAATATCCATAAAATTTCTGGGATTCTTAAAATCAACATTTTCGATTGGAGTGCTAGTTAAATATTCTCTTTTTAAAAAACAATCAAAAATAGTTTTTAATGTTCCAGTTATTTTTTCATATAAATTATGAATTTTCGGGTGTTCTGCTTGCATTTCTTTATTTAAATCGGTAAATAATGGTAATACAAATTCTAAAAATTCTAAAAATAATATCGTAGTAAGATCTTGGAGCTACTGTAATATATGTTCTGCAGCTAAAAGATGATCATTGTTAGATATTTGGTCTATAAAAAATAGTTTAAGAGCAGAGAGTTGTTCCAATATTCTCTTCACTGCTGCATGTACTGATAACCAGCGTGTTTGAGAGGGGTGAAGTATTTTATGTACTTTTAAGTCGCAAAACATTTGAAAGTTTTTAAACTCTGCCACTCTTTTTGGGCTAGAAGAAAAGTAGTTGTCAATGTCTCTTACAAGATCCTCTATAAAACGTGGCAATTTGGTACAAGCATATGACGCGCAAAGGTGAAACGAATGGCAGGCGCATTTAAGTATAAAAATGTTAGGAATTTCATTTTGCAGCAATGTTACAACAGAATTATTACGTCCCATCATTACGTTTGCCCCGTCAGATGCAAAACCTATTAGATTATATTTATATGGAATATTATTGCTTCTAAAAAAATTTACAATGTGTTCAAATAAGGTTGCTGCATTAGCTTCTTCTAATAGAATAAGAGCTAAAAAACAATCTTTAATACGATTCATTTTCGCATATCTCACAACTAAGCACAAGTGTTTGGTCGTACTAAGATCAGTGGACACGTCAATAATAAGCGAAAGCTTAGTTTGCCCTAGATCTTCACATAAATTATTGAAACTTTCTTTACCTATAATATGATCAATTATGTCATGAGTTTTGGTTGAAGAGCATTTTATTTATTTTGCTATTTTTGAATCAGGACAAACGGCTTGCATCAACTGCGGTAGGTGCTCCATAATAGTGAATGGTAGATTGTGTTCAGCAACAAACGAGGCTAATCTTATTTCACCTGAAATTAAAAATAAAGAATTAAAATTACGTAGGTATATCTAGTATGTCTAGTAGCGATTAGGGTATAATTATATCCACTGCTTCTATAAGCCGATAAGTAGAAAACAAAATAATATAACAATGTAAATAGTAAAATAAATAACTAAAAAAATTACCTTGCTTAACCAGTATATCAGATTTTTGAGTTTTGGTCACAGTAAATGATGATATCTTCGGTTGTGATTTTATATTCTTTGATGATACTGAGTGTGCTTGTGAAGAACTATGTTTCTTTATAGCGTCTTTTCCTGATGTGATGTTGAGATCTTTATTACAACTCTTACAATAGGCATAGCTTTCGCCTTTACGACTATCTTGCAGCCAACCTGGAAATTCTTCTTCCCATTCTTTTCTTTATTATTGTAGATATTTTTTTCTTCTTACACTCGCACTTGTGCTTGGCTCCTCGTCAGACGACATTTTAACTTAATTATCTGATTTTGTAGGGACTCTTTCGGTTAGGTACTCACTCTTCAAAGTTAAGAAAATTAATGAAAAAATAATACCGAATTACTGTTTATATATACTAGACAGGTAAATTCCCGAGCGGGAAGCCCCTTACAACATCGAATTGTAGGACACAAGGGTGTCAAGTGTTCCCCAAAATATATGAACTACAATCTGCACTAGGTCCATACTATTGAGGGCTTCCCCGTAACATTAAACATAAATGAAAAGGGTTGCCAACTTAAAAGTGTAAAATCGGTACAAAAATTGGGAGAATTTCCATGTATACTGTGAAATCGTAGAAAAATCGTTATATTTCTGTATTTCGGTAGAACATAGCCCATATCGGTACAAATACCGAAAAATCGGTAGGTTCGAGATCACTGGTGAGGCATATTTATCGTAATAGATAAATATCACAGGTTTTAAAAATAACAGATAACATTTATTCCCGCGATAGAGTTTTATCTGTTGTTAAAAATATCATGCGTACTGGCAATTGTTACAATCACAGCCAAATAGTCAATACTCAATAAAAACCACTTATATAACACGACCAGAAACAAATGCAACTTTTCTTCTTGTAAAACTATTAGTTGTATTTTTCGGATAGTAATACTAGGTGCTTCTCGTTTTAGCAAGGGTTAATTCACTTGATATGAGCGTGACAAAGTAATAAATGCTAAATGATACAGTTAACACGATCTAATTTAGAAGACACTTCACAGAGATGATTTCTTCTTGTAAAACAACAAACTGTATTTTTGGGATAATAAATGCTAAGTAGATGCTTTTCGTTTTAGCAAGCGCTAGTAATCATAAGTACATACATACATTATTTATAACAGAGACAGGTAATAAGAACTAAAGAACAGTTGTTTTGTATTAGATGTTACGATAACTATTCCTGTTCCTGATTTTCTATTAGAACATTGCAAGAATAATGCTAACATTTCTTCTTAACTTATTTTACTATTTTATTCTTATATTATATTAGAATGTAAAGTATTACGTCTGTAAGTATTAATATAAAACTATAATATATATTACACGCATGTATTTGTCATAATATAAAATCAAAATAATGGTAACATGTCTAAAGCATTAAAGATAGAGGAGAATTTATTTCTTGCAACGAAACCATAAAAATAATGAAGTGCGTATCCGTACGCTTTTATTTGCATAAATAACGTTTGATAAAAATAACAGGATGTTATTTAATAATAGATATTTAGATCTATTATTTTTACGTGACAGTAACAGAAATAACAGATACCACGGTTGACCTGTTATAGGTTATAATCCAAATCTTAGACCGCAATTTAGGGTGCGGTCATGCCGCGCTTAGACAAAAATCGTTCGTTGCAATTGAGATAATAAGTACATATTTAGTTTATGTACCTACTATTATTACTACAACTGAAGATTAGTAATAACTAGTAAAAAAAATATGTCTATCTGAAGACATAGGGATGGGTGAAAATTATCGATATATATCGTCGATATTTTTATTCTGGACATATCGATATTTGATATTTATTTCTGATTCATCAAATTCGATATTTTATAAGAGCTTTTTTATATTAATTTTATTAATAATAATAATCTTTATTTGCTAGTTTATGGTTCAGGTATACAGATGGTAATTTTTAAATTTGTACTGTATATTCTGCTTTTTGCACAAAAGGCTTATGAATAACCCGTCGAACCAAAGATATATATTTTTTTGTAATAGAATGTAAATTTAAAACCCAACAAATCAAGATACGTTTCATGAATGGGACATGTGAAACCATGCTCCATACTTCAATGAGCATTCTCCTTTACGGTACGTGCAACAAAAAATATCCAAATACATAACGCTAGACGAGGCTTGGTTTACTTTCACACGAATGTTTATAGATATTTTTTATACTTCATTGGCCCTACATTAAAAGAATCCACGAGGAAAACCGAAGCGGGCCTCTAGTTGTATAATAAACATTGAAAACTATATATATAGAAATAGTATTTAGTAAATATTTTTATTCACCCACGAAACTTTTCACTAAAAGTACTTATCACATTAATCAATATTTAACTGGCTGTATATTTTTATCACCTTTAAAACAAAGGGCAATTCACGACTAAATACGAAATAGATAGAAAGATGCGCTCAACCCATCCTATTTTGATAAGATTCTTGTCTGTGATTGGCTAAATTCAGGTAGTCGTTTTCGCACAATGCGACGAGTCGACCTTCAACTGCACTTTACTCGAGCGCGTACATTTGTGCGTTTGTAGTTGCGTTGTTGTATTCGTAAATCTAATGACTAACACTTTTTTCGTGTCTGTATAAATCATAAAATGTATCAATAGGATCAGTTGCCCGATTCAAATAATTCTTTATCTTATATTCTTTTCTTCTCTATTTTGTATGATTTGGGTTTTTTGGTACAAATAAAGTTTATTATTATTATTATAATGGTTACGTCGAATTACAAACAAAAAATTTAAATTTTACTTTCGGATGAAACAACATATAAGAATATTAAAACAGGCCCTACAAACAAATGATTGGAACAAACCAAAGACATTATCACTAAATACTTCAGCAAATTAAATCTAGACGTGAAACAATTAATATCAGCCTGCATAAACGCTCCAAAGCTGTAAGGGTTACCAAAAGTACACAAGGAGAACGCTCCCCTATGTCCTATTGTGAGTCAGATCTACACACTAAGTTACAGACACACAGGCAACTCGAGAGCACATAATTACAAAGAATGCATAGGTACCATTTTATGAACGAGTTGAACACCTACGTCTGGTGTTCCCGAGTACTATAGGCCTTTAGCCTTTTTTTTTAAGCCTAAAAGACTCGTAATTGAGGGGCTTGACAGGCTAAAAGCCTATAAAGACTTTTTAGTTCTTTAGGCTCGGCCTATTCAAGAGGTCCAAGGGGGGGGTTTGTATTTATGCTTTAATAGTTGCACTGCCTAGCTTGCTTTCTCTGCTTTCTAGCTTCACTGGGTTGGCTGCTTGTTTAGTATAGACGCAAACCCACTTTGCTCGACTCTTCAAGACGAGTAAGGTGCCAATGGTCTTAGGGGAGAGCGCAACAGTCGTGTAGATCCCTAAGACAAGTCTGGTGGGGAATCCTTCACGTGGTTGCCCCCTGTTATTGGTCTAGTTCCCTATGAAATAGACGCAACTAAAACCACCAGTCGACCACTGCCTGGGATGGAGAGGTCATGTTCCGGCGGGTCCATCGTCGAACGACAGACGATGGATAGTAATGACCTCCCGCGTGTTTGTGCCGTGCGTGGGGACCCGTACGGAGGGATGAAGGAGTCCTGGGGGTTGAGTGGTGATGTGGCGATGGTAGTGCTGCTGATCTGCAACACGCCCCTTTGGTCCGGATTTCCTCTCACACGAGAGGTCGTAGTCTAGCCAGCTGCGATCAATCGGCTGCGGCGTCCGCTCATGCGGCCGCCAGGCGAGTGCCCTTGGGTGAAGAGATCTCCAGCCGGCAGTGCTCGTCTCCCACCCCAAAATTCTCAGTGGTTTGGGGTGGAGCGACTAGTGCTGTACGTCTCGGGGACAGATCACTTGGGGGTGCTATACCTAGCTGGTAGCCCTGGTGCCTGAACAAGGCATCCCCAACGTTGAGGGCTCCATGGTGGGTGGGGAGCCAGCAGGTGAAAAGTAAGATAGACCAATGGACTCTGTCACAAAAAAACCAAGGGCTTGACCGATAAGGGCGAGCAACAAAGGACCTCTGGACCCTTAGGGGAAGAGGTCAGCAATAGTGTAGGAGCTGCACGTGGGAGCACCTACATACCCAAGCTGCATGGTCGTGATGGCTCCAGCGGCCGTCCGAGCATGAGCCAGGGGAATGGTGCTCACACGGGCAGCATTAAGAAATGGAGAGGGGGTAACCCTGGAAAGGGCTACTAATTTAGAGGGCGTGGCAGCCACAGAGGGGGTCTGACATGCAGGGAATACCCGAAGGGGGATCCCAGTGGGACACCCTCGGGGAGTGGGTGTCAGCCCTCCAGGATCGGGGAGGCCAGGAAGGAGCAGACGGGCGAAGCACACCCTATAGGGGAGCCAAACTTGGCTGCACACTCCGCAGACCATGCCCGGGGCAGGCAGAAGCGCAGTGGGTGTGCCAACCGCAAGCGGCGTGAGCTGCAGCGGCAATTGGCACTGGCACCCGATGCAGTCTCGTCAAAAAGGGTCAGGGAAGTGAGCGACGATGCTGTTGCTCAAGCAGATGGCAATAAACGTGCCAAGACCCTAGGTGACTCCTACAGGGAGGCGCTGACGAGGATTAAAATGGCCGTTGTTGCCGCCAACTTCCCTGACGCTCTGCTTAATGCAGAGCTGGTGGAACCCATAAGGGTTGCCATTTGGGACCAGCTGGAGGCCACACCGGATCCTCTGCCGGCCATTAGTGTCGGTGCACTGCTTGGTGGAGCTCTGCACGTGACGTGTGAGGGTGAGAGAGCCGCAGAGTGGCTTCGCGGCCTCAGCGGTAAAACCGTTGGGGACGTGAAGCTCAGACTGGTCAGCGCCAAGGAGCTTCCAAGGCCAATAAAGATGGCCTGGAAGACCAGGAATACCTGGTGCCTAGATGCCTCCAGGGTGCTGACCATGCTGCAGCGACTCAACCCCTCTCTGAGGACCTGCGAGTGGAAGGTGCTGAGCACGCAGGTCGAGGAGACGCACACCAGGCGCATTGTCCTGGTGGACAGCGTGTCGGCTGCGGCCATAAAAGCAGGCGGCTTCTGTGTCCATGCTGGCATGGACAAAAGCACGTTCAAGATCCTTGAGGATCTGAACGTGCAGAAGGTGACAGTGGGTGCCAACGTGGAGGAGAAGGCCCATGCGGTGACGGCACCACAGGTGGGGGACGGGGAGGAGCCCGTGAACCCAGTGGTGATTGAACCAGGTACGGCTCTCTACACGTCATCGCCATGCGTGTCTCCGAAGACCGACGACATAATCGGACATATAGATTGTCTAGATCTGTCGTCACCGGAGGCTGCGGGGTCGCTGATGGAGGAACGGAGTGAGGGGGCGGCCAACAGTGCCTGCCACCGTAGACGCCACCATAGGCAGACCGAATGGCGGGACTAAGGTGCGTACAAATAAACCTTCACCACTGCATCGGGGCGATGGCCGTTCTGGCCCGCCACCTGCGGATGAAGGAATATGATATTGCCCTGATCCAGGAACCTTATGTTAAAGAGGGAAAGATCAGAGGTTTGGGTGGGACAGGAGGTGTAATTTATCACAACTGTTCCACTAATGATATAAGGACATGTGTGTATGTCAGAAATGGCGTAAATGCAATGCCCTTATACAATTTTTGTTCTAGGGATCTTACGACAGTTAAGATCGATGTGCGAGGGAGCGGAGGGCCGGATATTGTAATCCTGACCTCTGCACACTTCGACTATACGGACAAGGAAACTGTATCTGGACAGATAAAGGACATGGACATGATCCTGGGGTGCGATGTCAACGCACACCACACAGTCTGGAGGAGCACGGATGTGAATGTAAGAGGGGAAAAGCTACTGGAGTATGTGGTAAGTACCTCTTTACAAATTCTAAATAAAGGAAACAGGCCAACGTTCGTCAACTGTAGGCGAGCAGAGGTAATTGACATCACGTTAGCCACCAACAGGGCTAGCACTAAGATTCTCGAGTGGCATGTGTCTGATGAGATTACCTTGTCAGATCATAATTACATATACTTTAAGTATAGGACGCTGGTTCCAGCTCCTATAGCACGTAGAAGGAATCCCAGAAATACGGACTGGAACTCCTTCAGGAGTGACCTCAGAATAGATTTGGAGGATTCTAAGGGTAAGCTTAATTCTATATTAGACATAGAGTTTACAGCAGACAAATTGGTCCAGACTGTAAATACGGCCTGGACAAGTAACTGCTCTGAAAGGGAACTTAGGCCCAAGAGGGTACCGTGGTGGACGCCAGAGTTGGTCAAGCTGAGGCTTGAAGCCAGAAGAGCGTTTAACAGTGCTAGGACCAGCAGGGACTATAGCGGTTACGCTCGCTGTTTGACCAACTACAACAAAGCTGTGCGGAAAGCCAAACGGAAGGCTTGGAGAGCCCACTGTGAAAACATCAGTACTATTCCTGAAGGAATGAGACTCTCCAAAGCTATCTCGACTGTCAGAGCACACCCATTGACAACCATCAGAGATGGCAATGGGCAGCGAACAGGGTCCGGTAAGGAGACACTAGCAATGATGCTAAACACACACTTTCCGGACTGTAAGATAATAGAAAAGGAGCAGGAGGACCCGATTAGCCTGGTTGAACTAGGCTACCGTACAACCAAAGCAGATTGGGACACTGCAAGGAAGGTAGTGGATAAAGGGAAGATCGGCTCTAAATGGTTTTCAACCGTTCAAGTCACCTGGTCCAGATATGGTTCATCCCATTATCCTACAACAGAGAGCTGCACTCTTGGTTCCGCATTTGTGCATACTATACAGAGCCTGCATAGCTTTTGGATACATTCCAAAGATATGGAGGCGAATTAAAGTCATCTACATACCGAAGCCGGGCAAAGAGGACTACGAAGAAGCCAAGGCATACCGACCTATTAGTCTTGAGTCGTTCTTCTTGAAAGCCCTGGAGAAGTTAGTAGATAGACATATCAGGGAGGGAGCATTGAGAAAATTTCCTCTCCACGGGCTACAATGTGCCTACCAGTCGGGAAAATCCACTGAGACGGCATTGCATTTTGTGGTAAATAAAGCAGAACATGCATTAGATAACCGGGAAGTATGCATTGCTGCATTCCTGGATATTGAGGGAGCTTTCGATCGGACCACCTTTGATGCCATTAGTGTGGCATCGGCAAATCACGGCATAGAGCCAACCATTTGCAAGTGGATCGATTGTATGCTCAGAGGAAGAATTATTAGGTCTGAGTTGTTAGGGGATGAAATGACTGCAATGACTACCAAAGGCTGCCCTCAGGGTGGAGTACTCTCACCACTCTTATGGTGCTTGGTGATTAATTCACTCTTAGAACAACTGAACAAAGGTCCGTACTTAACGGTCGGATATGCGGATGACTTGGTGATACTTGTCAATGGAAAATTTCCGAGTACAGTATCCAGTCTCATGCAGAGGCCCTGAGTATGGTAGAAAAATGGTGCAGTAGTAACCATTTATTGATCGACCCAGGGAAAATTACTGTCGTGCCGTTTACTAAGATGAGAGATCTGACTGGCTTGGGAACTCTATCCATGTATGGTACACAGCTACAATGGTCCACGGAGGTGAAGTATCTAGGCATGACCTTAGATAACAAGCTAACGCGGAAACCTCATGTAGACAAAGCCATAATGAAGGCCCAGCGGGTCTTCGGTATGATTCGTTCTACTTATGGGAAGACCTGGGGCTTGAAGCCCAAGGTCATCAAGTGGCTATACACGATGATGATAAGACCCATAATCACATATGGAAGCGTTGTCTGGTGGCCAAGAACCAAACTAGCAACATGCAGGAAAGCGCTGTCGAAGGTGCAGCAATTAGCCTGCATGGCTATAACAGGGGCGTTCCCTACTACGCCAACGGCTGCGTTAGAGATCCTGCTGGACCTAACGCCGCTACACATTGTTGTGGAGTCAGAGGCGATGAAGGCGATACATAGACTATCTATACATGGGCTGTGGAGCGTCAACATGCCAGTAACTCGACACACAAAACTGGAGATCTCGAAGGATCTTAAAGAGATTATGAGCATGGGATGTGACAAAATGCAATCAATGCTCATATTCAAAAAGAATTTTAAAATAAAGGTCCCACAAGGGACGAATGGAGAGGTCTACGATCCCCTGACAAGGGTTGTCTCATCTGGTACACCGATGGTTCCAAAATGGAAACAGGATCAGGCGCTGGTATTTATGCCAACGACTGCAAGGTGAACCAAAGCATGGGCAAATATGCAACGGTCTTCCAGGCGGAAACCTATGCTATAATTGCCTGTGCGCAGGAGAATATTAACAACAATGTCACTGACAAGATTGTTTATATTCTCAGTGACAGTCAAGCTGCTCTTAAGGCTCTCAACTCCTGTAGGGTGGACTCAGCACTGGTCCTGAACTGTGTTAAAGCCCTTAACAAACTTGGCAGGAAAAACACAGTCAGGCTGGTGTGGGTTCCGGGGCATGCAGGGGTGCAGGGTAATGAGGAGGCTGATGTATTAGCCAAAAAGGGCTCAGAGCAACTATTTGTGGGCCCCGAGCCATTCGTAGGTCTCTCTGGGAGTACCGTCAAGGCATCTTTGAATGCACATGGCAATGATAAACACAGGCTGGAGTGGATGGCCCTTAGGGGTCTGGAACACTCAAAGAAATTCATTGCAAACAGAGCCACGGGCTTTACCCGGAAGTTCTGCGGGTACAACAAGGGCCAAATACGCCTACTCACAGGAGCGTTTACTAGTCATTTTGGCACCAACCGACTGCCTGTGCAGATTGAGATTGTCAAACTATTCGATCCTGTGGCAGAGCCTGTGGTGAACAGGATGAGTCCATATCACACCTACTGTGTGAATGTGACGCGTTGGCCGGACTGAGGATGGGTCTGATGGGATTGGCATATCCGAACCCTGAAGACTTCAGGCTTCTCCCTCTGAAGTGTACGCTGCGACTGATGCAGTACATTCGTAGGGAGATAGCTCAAGGATAAACCTCGGGGCCGACACAAAAGATCCCACTGGGTCGAAGTGTCGCCGGTCCACAATGACTGGCCCCCGGATCAAGATAAGATAAGATAAGAGGTCCAAAAGGTCTTGCTAAGACCTAAGGCCTTTTTTAAGGATAGTCTGACAACAGTAACGCTTAACCTTCTGAAATGGCTATGAAAGCTATGAAGCTCTAAGTCCTTGAGGGAATAGCTATACAAGTATCTTATCTTATCTCTTGTGGGGACCAGTGAGTACAGACCGGCGACACTTTGACTCAGTGGGATCTTTTGTGCCGAGTCCCCAATAACGACTGCCATAGATGTTCATGGCAGCCGGAACCGACGGCTTAACGTGCTCTCCGAGGCACGGCGCACATACTTGATTTCGAAAAGTCATATAACTTCCGTAAGTCGGAGGTGCGCGACGTGGGTTCGAACCCGAGACTCTCTGCATTGCAGTCTGTTGGTCTCCCCACTGAGCTATCGTTGCTATATAAGTAACTATGACGTATATTCTATTCGTTAATTCTTTGTTCCATGTCTCTCATTCTCGATTTTCACAATTATTTCCTTTTCAGTGGATGCTCCTTCCATTGCTCTTAAATCATTTTCATATTGATCCATTTTTTATGAGTTTAAGTTGAAAATGTAACAAAAAAGAAACAGCAATCGTGTATTTGAAGTTTAATATACTATAAAGACATTAAAACGTTTTGGTTTGTATGAATGTACTTTTGTACATTGGATGAGTCAAGCATAGCAAAATGTTATAGGTGCCGGAAAAGCCAAGGACAAAACCCACCATATTTACTATATATGGCATTTGATATTTTATCCCCATTTCATTTAATGTTCCTGCAGATAACCCAGTGTTAAAATAACTAACAAAAGTTTATTGTATTTATATATTTACTATATACCTAATAATTTTAATTCATATTTATTTACGTATATTTCATATTCAAGCACATATTACTCACACGCATTACGCACTCAAACATCCAACACAAAAAACCTACACAATAAAATAAATATTAATTCACACAACAAATATCGCCGCGCGATACCCGTAGCACAGATAATATAATACTATACTAGTACCTATATGCAAACATAACCTTGCATGCAAGATGCAAGCTCAAGTAAACAAGTTTTCAATGCGTGTAACTTGGACACAATTCCTACCAAACAATAATTTGAACTACTTACTACTTCCTCAGTGCCGATCGCTAAAGTTTAGGCGGATGCTTGTTGCCGAAGACGGGCGAGGAGAACCTAGCTCAGTCTAACACCCTGTCCCACATCTTTGTTATAACTTACGTCTTCTTTTTCTAAAATACGTAAAACCTACGTACCTATTAAATATGTTTTAAACATTACACGTATAGGACTGTCGCTTTGCATTTTAGTAATTATTTAATTGTGGAGGAACAGGGTGTGAAGTCCCTCCAACACAAAGGGAGGATCCTCCGACCAGGCTGGTTGATCGTGCCTGGCGGGCCGCGGCCCGACGGTTGATGTCGGGAGCTTGTATATATACTCAGTCGCTGTGTAAACTTCACTTGTGCGATGCAGAATAGTATGATGTCATGTGAAGTGCGATTGTATCGCCATCTGTTGAATGTAGGCTGAACTTCTTCGTCTGTGCGGAGTCGCCACAGTATTCCCCCCCAAGACCGAAGGTCGATCAGGTTGATGAGAAGCTGTCGATGCTGCTGAAGAGCGTTGCCAGTGCCAGTGTAGGATGCCGCTAGTTCCAGTGAGTCGGAACTGTATGCCGCTAGTTCCAGTGAGTCGGAACTGTATGCCGCTAGTTCCAGTGAGTCGGAATTGTTTGTCGCTAGACCTCAGTGAATCGGGTCTGAGTGCGATGAGCGGTGCGTGTGCCCCAGTGAGTCGAGGTCGAAGTGCGGTGAGCGATGCGTGTGCCCCAGTGAGTCGGGGTCGAAGTGCGGTGAGCGGTGCGTGTGGTGGTGTCCCTGTTGAGGCCGAAGAAGCTGGCTGGCTGCGACTTGATTACTGCTCATCTGGAGAAGTGCTGTGTGAGAGAAGTGAAGACGATGGCGATGGTTGCTGCTGCTGATCTGCTCCGTGAAGGTTGCTTCCAATGAACATCGGGTGCTGGATGATCACGTCGGGGTCACCAATGTGGAGTAGTCTTTGTAAAGGTCAGGCTAGCGATAAATAAAATAGTCACGCACTGGATAATGGTGTTTATTGAGCCCACTACATAACGGTTACAATAATTAATGCCTAGCGTGTATGTATGATCGCGGTACAGAGATTACTGACTTTCAGTAGTCTGTTTTATACAAAAGTGCATTGTATGCACAATGCATATAGCGACGTTACATAATAAAGTATAATTTTAAGTCAAGTCTTGAGTCTGATGCCTCATTTACGGAGACGCGAGGCGGCGTCGCGCGTTGCGATGGACGTTTGTACAGGCGCGTGCGCTTCATACAAGTAAATAAGCACTGCATACCCTAGTCCGCTGGCCTATGTAAATCTATATAATCGAAATGTATTTATTAAATACTACAAGCTGAATAATAATAAATACACTATAAAATTATCAGATACAATAAGAGCTTGTGCTACTGGCATCTATTGGTACGGACCATTGTTTAGTAGTTCGCTCACGGGAGCGAACTACTAAACAAATAGCTTATGCCACAGCCATCTATTGGTCATTGAGCGAATTAATGAGTAGCTATCGCCGCACCACTGACTGTGGTGTCTGGAAGCAGTAATAATTTTGCTTAATAGACGCATCTAAACGTCAATCGATTACGCTGTTTATAAGACAAATATTTTGTTTGTATGTGTAAAATGCACGTGTGTGCTCGCCGACTGAAGGCACTGCCTACAATGAAAATGCAACTAGTTTAAATAGTTGTCAAAAACATCATAATTGTTGTTTATTATAGACCTATTATTTTAGCAATATAGCATCGTACGCCATTATTAATTATTTCACAAAGCTGTCGAGGAGATTTTGAGCGATTTACTCACACGCATTATGCACTCAAACATCCAACACAAAAAACCTACACAATAAAATAAATATTAATTCACACAACAAATATCGCCGCGCGATACCCGTAGCACAGATAATATAATACTATACTAGTACCTATATGCAAACATAACCTTGCATGCAAGATGCAAGCTCAAGTAAACAAGTTTTCAATGCGTGTAACTTGGACACAATTCCTACCAAACAATAATTTGAACTACTTACTACTTCCTCAGTGCCGATCGCTAAAGTTTAGGCGGATGCTTGTTGCCGAAGACGGGCGAGGAGAACCTAGCTCAGTCTAACACCCTGTCCCACATCTTTGTTATAACTTACGTCTTCTTTTTCTAAAATACGTAAAACCTACGTACCTATTAAATATGTTTTAAACATTACACGTATAGGACTGTCGCTTTGCATTTTAGTAATTATTTAATTGTGGAGGAACAGGGTGTGAAGTCCCTCCAACACAAAGGGAGGATCCTCCGACCAGGCTGGTTGATCGTGCCTGGCGGGCCGCGGCCCGACGGTTGATGTCGGGAGCTTGTATATATACTCAGTCGCTGTGTAAACTTCACTTGTGCGATGCAGAATAGTATGATGTCATGTGAAGTGCGATTGTATCGCCATCTGTTGAATGTAGGCTGAACTTCTTCGTCTGTGCGGAGTCGCCACAGTATTCCCCCCCAAGACCGAAGGTCGATCAGGTTGATGAGAAGCTGTCGATGCTGCTGAAGAGCGTTGCCAGTGCCAGTGTAGGATGCCGCTAGTTCCAGTGAGTCGGAACTGTATGCCGCTAGTTCCAGTGAGTCGGAACTGTATGCCGCTAGTTCCAGTGAGTCGGAATTGTTTGTCGCTAGACCTCAGTGAATCGGGTCTGAGTGCGATGAGCGGTGCGTGTGCCCCAGTGAGTCGAGGTCGAAGTGCGGTGAGCGATGCGTGTGCCCCAGTGAGTCGGGGTCGAAGTGCGGTGAGCGGTGCGTGTGGTGGTGTCCCTGTTGAGGCCGAAGAAGCTGGCTGGCTGCGACTTGATTACTGCTCATCTGGAGAAGTGCTGTGTGAGAGAAGTGAAGACGATGGCGATGGTTGCTGCTGCTGATCTGCTCCGTGAAGGTTGCTTCCAATGAACATCGGGTGCTGGATGATCACGTCGGGGTCACCAATGTGGAGTAGTCTTTGTAAAGGTCAGGCTAGCGATAAATAAAATAGTCACGCACTGGATAATGGTGTTTATTGAGCCCACTACATAACGGTTACAATAATTAATGCCTAGCGTGTATGTATGATCGCGGTACAGAGATTACTGACTTTCAGTAGTCTGTTTTATACAAAAGTGCATTGTATGCACAATGCATATAGCGACGTTACATAATAAAGTATAATTTTAAGTCAAGTCTTGAGTCTGATGCCTCATTTACGGAGACGCGAGGCGGCGTCGCGCGTTGCGATGGACGTTTGTACAGGCGCGTGCGCTTCATACAAGTAAATAAGCACTGCATACCCTAGTCCGCTGGCCTATGTAAATCTATATAATCGAAATGTATTTATTAAATACTACAAGCTGAATAATAATAAATACACTATAAAATTATCAGATACAATAAGAGCTTGTGCTACTGGCATCTATTGGTACGGACCATTGTTTAGTAGTTCGCTCACGGGAGCGAACTACTAAACAAATAGCTTATGCCACAGCCATCTATTGGTCATTGAGCGAATTAATGAGTAGCTATCGCCGCACCACTGACTGTGGTGTCTGGAAGCAGTAATAATTTTGCTTAATAGACGCATCTAAACGTCAATCGATTACGCTGTTTATAAGACAAATATTTTGTTTGTATGTGTAAAATGCACGTGTGTGCTCGCCGACTGAAGGCACTGCCTACAATGAAAATGCAACTAGTTTAAATAGTTGTCAAAAACATCATAATTGTTGTTTATTATAGACCTATTATTTTAGCAATATAGCATCGTACGCCATTATTAATTATTTCACAAAGCTGTCGAGGAGATTTTGAGCGCTTTGTAATTGATAACTAAATAATTAGTGAAATTACCGGAATTACTGTAAATTATGGAAAATTATACCTATGAGATCTGTGTTGGTGATGTGTGTTTAAATAAATTAAAAACTGTTGTTTTCCCGACGATGTCTTTTGATGACAAAAATAAAATAATTTCTCTTGGACGCTATGTTCGCGATTTAGATCTAAAATAACAGAAAGGTAATACGACACGTTATTTTAATAAAGAGTATTATGATATTTATAACTGGCTAGCGGGCTGTGTACACACAAATAAACAAATTTGTTTTCTGTGTATATTATTATCAAAACAAGATAAAAATAATGTTTGGGCCTATAATAGATATTCGGATTTAAATAATTTTCACAAAGCTGCTTCTAAACACAATTCGTCGGGAAAACATATAGATTCTTGTTTAAAGTTCCAAATGTTTGGAAAAGGTAGAATAGTCTAGTTTGAATACACAGTTCAAATTAGACATGTGCCTTTCAGGCACAACGCAAAAGTTGAAAGGAATAGAAATATTTTTAAACGGTTGATTGACGTAGTTAAAATAATACCTACAGTCAAGTATGTTAGTAATATCGTTCATTTATTTTTGTTCATTTGCGCAAAAAACACTCTTAACATCTCACGGCCTTGTAATACCTACAAGGCCACAATGGATATCATTTAGGTAGGTGACTTGTTCTCACCATCAGTCAAATAATTGGATATTCATGGTGGCCACACACACAATCATCAATGGTGCCATGTCGAAAAGTCGCTGAATTGAATTTGGTAAGATATTTTATTTATTTATTGTACACAAAAACATTTATAAATAAAATGTAGTGCCCTCGCAGAGGTTTCGGGTAGGGCGTGCATACCCTACCAGAAATCTTTGTGCACGCCCCTGGTTGTATGAGTACGTTTACGGAGAAGCGATTTTACGCACGTTTGGAGTAATGGAGCGTTTTTTGCGGCGGAGCCCGCGAATGACAACGACGCGTCTCACGTGGCGTTTATCGCGGCGACACAGTAGCAATTCTCGTTGTAGCGATGCCCGAGGCAGAACCTTCTGCTAGTGATATTTGGAAATCGCACAACGCAGACGTAAGTCACTGTCGCAGTGGAGTACGATATGATCGACTTTTTTTAGAAGTAAATTCTATGTTTAAAGTTAACTATTTAATACCTATAATAAATGCGCCGCAGAGATGCCCGCTGCGCACAACGCAGCGATAGCCACCATGTGCTTCGCTACACGCTTGGCGATTTGCCATGGGCGCAGCGGCAGGCACCGCCACGCTTCCCGTCTTGCATCTCTATAAACAACACGTCTCCGTAAATGAGGCCTTATTATTCTAGTGATCCGGTGTGGAATAAACACAGATTTATTAATTATTATTTCTAGATAACAAAATATCTTTATGACATATAAACTTATTATTTACTAGCCTATTATTATTACTAAAAAAGACAGACTGTAAAAATGCGAAACAGAACTGCATTTATTTTAATATTGAATGAAAACAACATGACTGAGAGGCGCGCACGCCGCCCATAGATAAGACACTATATACTAAGACGCCGCCCCTCGAATCTGGCATGACCGCATGATCAGGGGGCTTACTCTTGATTTAATACCCATCTATCGACATTGGAATTATGACGTTTCGTACTCTTGAGTTCGACACTAGCGCCAAATTGTTATCAAATTGGGTGTCCATTTTGGGAACTAAGTGGAATCGGAATCGGGCTTGGCGTGCTCACGCTGCTCTTGACTTTATTTTGACAGCTGTGTATTGCGCCAGTATTGCGTTGGGATCAAAGAGTATACTAACTAGGTTTGAAAAGAGTGCCATCTCTCGGCATAAACATGCATGCGCTCTCAAAGCGTCATCTCTATTTCCTAACCAAAACTAAATATCTATGTAGCTATATACCTATAGCTATGTATGTACATCTATGGAGCTCTTTTTCTATTTATTAGGCTACTCATACTGAGTGCCCTAGTGTTAAAGAGTACCAAGCCGAAAGATTGTGTTTAACATATTTTCATTGACATGAATCTCTATAAGTCTCCATTCGGTTTGGTGCCCGCTTGCTACGACACTCAGTGTTAAGGAAATAACAAATAAATAAAACAAAATAGTTTTATTCATTTTATCATTTATTTTATATCATTTTCTATTTTATAATTTTTATGTTTATTATAATATATTTGTGCAGCAGCAGGAGTATATGTACCTAAAACAAAATGATTATTACAAAAGGTACACTTATTTATGAAGAATCTGCATAGATACTACTTAAGATGAAACTGTTTTATAACATACAATTGCTATATAAAATGTGTATGAAATTGTTTTAAAATAAGAAGTTTGCCACAAAACAAGACAGATTACTAATATTAACGCTGCTAGACTTATGTATTTCGATTACTTTCATAATATAATTCCCTATAGCGCATTGTTGTTGCATGACGCAGCTGATATTAAATAATATTAATAATATATATATTATATTTATATTATATATATATATAATATAAATCTATTTTTATTCTTTAGAACAAAAATACAGTATGTGCTATTTGAAACTTAATTATTTGTAGTTTTTGTATGTATTTCGTACTCATAGAATTGAATCGAAATTTTGCAATAAATCCGTGAATCTAAATATCAAAATGCCGGCTAGCACAAGTTAACTTGTTAAATTGGTAAGTTACCAGTGTTGGCGTTTTTGCATCCAAATATTCCAAATGCAAAGTGGTGAGGTATCGTATTGATATAAATAACTCTAACACAAGAAGAAGCGTCCTTTTCGCAAAATATCACTAAACTAGCAGTGATAGGTACACAAGATTATAGAACAGTCAATATTATTTTTCATGAACTAGTTTGAACACCAGTCAGAAGAAATATTTTAAAATTCAATTATAAATATTCTAATTTTAAAATGCTTCTCCGAAAATATTGCTCGCATTCAATTGTTTCGCTATTGAAATAGATGAACGATAACAGTATCTTATTGTTCTTGTGTGTCAGTGACTTTTCAATTTATACTACAAAAAATAAATTATTCTTAAAATCTCTTGTTCTGTTAATTACTGAGGGAAACTGTTTGGAAATATAGTTACGACGATTTTGATTAGATTAATAATTTCTTTAGAATCACGATTTACTCTATGTTTCCTTTTTCCAACAAATCTGAGTTGTTAAGTATACATAGTTATGAATTAAAATTTCCAAAATAATAATCACAGGTAACCTTATTCCCAAACTGTTCATTTAGTTATTTCCATTTTAGTTTAAATTAACGGGGAATATGGTAATCAAAGAACATGAAGTGTTTTTAATTTTTTATTTTTATAATGCTTATATTTATTAAAATACTATTGCGCAGCAACTTTAATTTTGTCATCACTATCATAACAATTTGCCTGACAAAATTCGATTGATCGATCTACACCAGCTATAATAATAATATTTATTTGCAAGAAACATGGTAAGAAAATACAGATGGTACATAAGTTTGTCATTTAGAACAGCATGTTTCACCTTAATATCAGCATGCAAATTTTTATGATTTTACACTATTAGCAAAAAAAAAAAAGTAATACAATCATAATATTTTTATATTTATATGTAATCATCCAAATACACCACACTGAATTGGAACATTATCATAATAAAATAGATACATTTCAAACATAAATTAACAATACAATCAATATATTATTATTATAGCAGTAATTATCTCACATTGATTAAATGGTGAAAGTCGATCAAATCAAAATAGAAAATACTCAAATAAAACAGAAAATCAGGTATACAATCGAAACAAATGTCAAAATAATATTAATGAATTTTGATTAAATATTAAACAAATTAAATGCATGCATTGTCATTATTTATCTTTACAATTTATAAATTCTTCTATTGTGTAAAAACATTTATCAATTACCCATTTCATAAGCGTATGTGTTAAATTTGTAAGAAGTAATTTGCATATAGATTTTGGCATTTTTTTATACATTTGGATACACATACAATGGCTTTTCTTTTTATACAAAGAAGTTGACATAACGCAAATGTTTAGACTGGTTCCGACCAGGCTAAAATTTTTTGTTAAACTTTTATCAAGAGATCCTTCTCTTGATAAAAATTTCCTGTTCTCACTTGTTCTTTGGAACAGTTCATGGTGATTCCTTACGAATAGAGCAATTTCCAGAATATACATTGAGGTTAATGTTAAGAGCTTAAGTTTTCTGAAAAAGGGTCTCAACACACAGGGGACACGAATCAAGTGGAGCAGCGCCGCAAATCGCTCTGATACATTTCTTCTGCGAAACGAATATATATAACTTTAATTGTCATATCTGCAAAGTAAATTTTTACTTTTCTTAAGTAGTACATTTAAATGGATACTCAACCAATGTGTCTGCCACCATAATAATATTTTTTTAATATTAATTTTGGTAGCTATTCTTTTTAAAAATGACCTTGTTATATTTTGTATGTCATGGAAACAATTTTCTAATTCCTCACTTGGGTAGCATGGCCATTTCTTATTATTATATTTCTTTACCTTTATAAAAGCATTTCTATTATTTTTATTTTCAGTGTCTATTAGGTTTTGCCTGCATATATTACAAGTTAGTCAAGACCCAGCCCCATACATAATTCATTTGATCTGCATCACCTTCTTTATCATAATGACAGCTAAACAGGTCATGCTCAAATTGCTCTGCAAATAAAAAGAAAAGTCATGGCACAATTTGGCAGTATTTCTTTTTTTAAGGTATATAAAAGATTGAATATGCACATAACTCTGAAAAATCATTGGTGCATGCTGTGGGATTCAAACCTGATACCCTCTATATAACAGTCTGACAATATTTATATATTTTAAGCTTTCACCACTTCTAAATCTCGGCTTATAAAGTGTACATATCTACACATATTGATAAACTGGTGCAGGAAAAAGTTATGTGCATAATTGACTTAACAGATAAATGAAGTATCGGGATTGCTGATGCATTCAGCCTGTTATTGCGATTTTTATCCTTGTCAGTAAAGTGACGATCACAAATCCTCTTCTTTTGGAATCTGTCATAATCTGATTCTAATGCTAGTTTTTCACCAGCAAGGGCAGCCCAAATTTTAATCTCTCAGGAAATTTAAAATGATCTGGAAACCGATGCATTGTTATGCCTGAAAGTAACGGAAAATGTTATGAGATAGGTGAAAAATGAAAATGATTAAACAGAATTTATCAGCGGTAACTGGAAAATTAAATACATGGTATTATCCAAATTTATAAAATATTATAAACAAATAACTATCTGTAGCACTATTAATTTTATCATTTTATTTACAAAAGACAACACCCGCACTGGGATGTTCTCCTGTGTCGAGGTCTACTTTACAAACATAGAAACAATGGACAAATAAATTAGTATAGATGTGCTAAGGACATGTGCATCATGCATGTGCTAATACAGACAAGTTATAGCTGATATCTGCAATATCCTAAGTTGTTAATCATGACATGAACACCAGTATCATCACAATCGCGTCTTTTATCACCTGATAAATAAAACGTAAATTCGCCGGTTCAGTCGATAAGATTCGGAGATCAATCTTTGCTTATTATTAACTATATAGAATAAGTTTACATCACACTATATTATGTACTCACCACTGGTTTTACAACATTATACATAAAAATTAGGCATGATTTGCAAATTAACCACACTCAACACAAAATAAAGTAAGTACTTCAGAAAAATGTCTGTTGCATATAAAACGAAATATATCTGGTAGAATGTTTCGAAAGCAAGGTGGGGCAACAAATTGCTTGACTCAACGCACTTATTTGAAAAATTTCACAGCCGAAAACGCACTAAATGGAATTAAACAACTACAAACATGCGCAAACGCAAAGTAGCCGCAAATTTGTGACAGTATTTTTGATTTTGTTTATTTTTCCATTAAATTGTGACCACGTAAAAAAATTAATTTACTATTATCAAGAAAATTAATATTCTTTTATAAATACCTATAAATTACGCAGTAACTGATGATTTAAAATAAGAGGAAGAAATCATGAAGCAAATCTGCTATCGTTTACTGCGTATATAATTATTGAACTAGTTTATGAATAGTCTCGCTTAATTTTCTTGAGTAATTTTATTCTTCTTAATTTTAGTCCTCGTAAATGATGACAGCCTAATCATGAGTTAGTGCCATCTATTGAGATTTCTGTATAATCAGCTAAAGAGTTCTTTCTGTCGCCAAAACACAGATGGCGGGCCTTTCATTTTTAAATGTCATTTCTACTAGTGGTAATAACAATAAATTTATCAAATATGCAAGTGTTGCCATGTTAAATATTAATTGATGGTGTCGGTTGGGTTGTAAATCTCATTTCTTACAATTTAGACATGTATTATTGTTTTAAGACTAATTATTTTTTATTTATGAATTATGTATATTCAATTGTAAAAGAAAAACCTATTAGCGACATCTGTCGGAAAATAAATAAAGCACTACGTCTATGTTTCTACGCCCGAAAATTAAGATGACGTTACTTTCTTTGTAAATATTAAGAACTGCTTACTCTTGACACTCGATTTCGTTTAGAATTGGAGATTGAGATCGAGATCTTACTATGTGGTACTCTTGAATGCTACGCAAGCGCAGGATTGGCATCGAATTTGGTGGCAATGATTGGAACTAAAGGAGATCGACTTTACTCGAATGAAAGCACTTTGACGTTACTCTTGACGCGATTTTGACATTGACATATCGAGTTCGCATTCGTGTTTACGATTGAAGTTTATCAGTAACAAGAAGTTCACTTTTTCGAAATCGAGTTTGTTATTGTGATTGTTTTTAAAGGTTTTTATTAGTTATAATGGCAAGACTGGTTCTCACGTATAATATTTTGGATAATACGAATGCATTAGATATAAGGCAAAGACGGAATTTGAGACGACTGGCACGTTATACTGATAACGAGTTTGCCATGGGTGACGATGAATTTAAAAGAAATTACAGAGTGGATAAGGAATGGAAATGCCTAATGGAAACTTTTATTACAAATGAAATAAACTAAAGATTATTTAGAGAACTTTAAAGCGTATAGAAATGTATTGCATCATTTTCTTACAAGAAACATGTAGCTTAATTGGAAGAGCAATTCTTATGACAAAATAAAACAAGTTGTAGTTATGTATAATTTTTTAATTTAATAACTTATATCAAAAACTAAAACCTTAACTATCATAATATTGTCTTCTGTTTACGCTAATGTTATTCATTGAAATTAAACTACTATATACAGATTTTATCGCATTGTTTATTTTACACTCTATTACATAATTTAGAAACTGTTACACTACATACTACTACTATTAAACTTTACTAATTTTTAAGCTAATTAAATTATTAAAACTATTTAGATTTAATTTTACACTTTCCCCGACATTTCGGTTGCTTTTCAGCAGCCATGGTCACAGGGAGACTAAGATGGTAGTTGTCTCAATGTTCCAGTGTAGTTATTTCAAAGTACCCAAACATAATTTAATCATTGGTGTTTCTATTTACACAGAATGAGCTCAAATTATCATGAAGTTTAGCTGTGGTTTGTTAACTATGACTTACTTTTTATACCTAAAACTAAAGAGAACACATGTTAATTTCAATAATCTTAATCTAATACTATCTTAATATTTTAAGGTCTAAGAGCACTAGCAATATTATTTAGGGCACTAAAAACTTCTCTTATTACTGCTATTAAGTCCTCCAGGCGTTGTACTGCTTCAGAAAAGCTTCTTGCTGTTAAAAGTTCAGCCGATACCCTTTGCCTCGCAATGGCAGCAAATAGTTCTCGGTCTTGGTCTAGCCTAGACCGAGTATGCAGAGTCCTTCGTTGGGTTTGGCCTGTTCGAACACTGATTGGACTCCAATCTCTTTGTGGTGTGGAGTCTGGAGATTAAAAAAAGCATTTAATAGGATATAAATAATAAACTCTATAAGAGTATTTTTCAAAGATAGCCTCAGAATATATTACCTCTCAGTCTCCACATTGAGTATACTTGAAGAGGCAGGCAATTCCAACAAATTCCCACCAATTTCTGATTCTGGTACCATTCCTTCTATTTGTATGTCTTCGCTTTGACTCTGCAAATATTCAACAAACTTTATTTTCATTCATAGAGCTAGGTGATATATTTTATTGAATATAGAAATATTTTTAAATACATACTGTGGATGGGAATGGATTAACAGCAACATGGATATCCCCTACAGCGAATTCAGGGCCACCCATCACAGCTATTAGCCGTTGGTCGAGTGGAGACAGTACTGGCAAATTACTGGCAGTGCCACCACCTGTACACCGCATTGATTGTGCATGTTGGGCGCATGATATTTTCAATGCACACTTTTTGTCGGCCCAATACTAAAAAGAGAGATGAAATCATAATAAAACCATTGGTATGAAAAACTTCAAATAAATATAAAAGTATAGACAGTACCTTTGCCCAGCCTTTTCCATCTTTATGTGCACCGCCTAGTGCATTTAGGAGCGTCGAGATCTCGTCCCATTTTCTTTTCGTCTCCTGTTTTGCATGGGCAGTGCGCAGGAGTCCCTTGGCTATACCCGGGTTCTGCGTCAGGAAATCAGTAAGAGTATCTAATTGTTGGTAGGTAGGCCTACTCATTATCTTGGAACATTATATTTGTGTAAACAAGAGCCCATGTATTAAAATTAAAGACATTTTCAGAACAATATAATATTCATAAATTTATTTACCTGCCGCTATTTCTTCGCCTTTTTTAACTTTAATATTTTTAAATATGTCGTGTGCTAGAGTCCCGGCCCAGGGTAGTTCTGGTGTAGTTTAGTACCTAGGGCTCAATGCTAATATTGCTTGCATGGTATCAAAATAAACTTACGAAACACTTGAAAAATTTAAGTGTTATATATTAATATCGTAAAACTCAACTTTCTCAAAGTTAATGTTTGTTTACTTTAAGTTGACAGCTCGTAGTGGGCAGTTTTTTAAACGGAATGCGTAGGCAATGGCTCAATCAGCCATATCTGCTTAAATATTCATGGCAAAACACACTTGCAATCAACTAAATCTTAAGTAAAGAACACTTTAAATCATAATTCCAGTTAAAATAAGTGTAAATCTCAAAAATATTTTAAGTATTCACGTGATTTAAATATTTTTGTATTTGGTTGTTAAAATTTTTATTTCTATGGCCACCCTATGACATTCGGTATATTCGATCTTGCACTCGATCTCTATTTCAATTACGATTTTGTTCAAGAGTGTTACTTATAGTCGGATTGGGATTGAAACTGAATCGGATTGGAATTGGATGGAAATTGGGATTGGTTTCCATAGTAAGCCTGGGTTGGGATTCTTTGTTGATTGTGATTTTCCAATAGCAAAAGTGTAACTTTTATGAAATTGTTTTGTGTTTTTAGTAGTTTTTAGTGAGTAATAAGTTTATAATATGGCACAATTAGCATTTATATACAGTATTTCACATAATTCCCATAAAAACAATTAAAACAAAGACCAGATGAGCGTCGGATGATGCGTTATACGGACAAAGCGTTTTCTATGAATGAAAACGAATTTAAACCAAATTATAGAGTGAATAAGAATTTATATAAGGAAATTTACGAAAACATTAAGCCCTCTAAGCCAACTCCTTTGTCCTTTCCGCTTTGCCTTGAGTGGTCTTAAGCAAACCTTTAGCTATGCCCGGGTTTTGCACCAAGAATTCCATCAAACCTTCAAATTGGGCGTAACTAAGACAATTTGTCATTGTATATGAAATTGGAATATTTTATTATGTACAAGATAAAGTTATTTTGATGTTTATTTCGTTTATGCTGCAATAAATAAATTTTTGGACAATTCAGAATTAATCTCCATTATATTATTCAATGGTATATAAATTAAGTAGGTTATGTGTACAAGCAGGAATTTTAAAAATAAAAACCGTTGCAGAAAGGAGGCAAAACAAAGTTTTCGATCGCAGAGTATTTTAATGCTTCGCATTATGAGCCGTGCAATCTCCTTCTCCCTAGTCTTTATGATTCCCAAGTCACTTGGGTCGGCTTTTCTAGTCTAACCGGATTTGACTGGATATCAGTTTTTACACGGAGCGGCTGCCACCTGACCTCCGCAACCCGAAGGCTAACGATACCCTAAGGCTCGACCAGTGTCAGGATATTATAGAACACTGACTTCCCAATAATGACTGCCATAGATGTTCATGGCAGCCGGGACCGACGGCTTAACGTGCTCTCCAATGGCACGGAGCAGGCGATAATTGTCAATCAATACGCACATAATTTCGAAAAGTCATATAACTTCCGAAAGTCAGAGGTGCGCGACGTGGGTTCGAACCCGAGACCCTCTGCATTGCAGTCTGTTGGTCTCCCCACTGAGCTATCGCTGCTTATTTATGAGTCGTGCAATATAAGTAATTATATAAAACTCTATGTTTCCAAGAAAATAACTACATTGACAAAACAAAAATATTTCACTTAATAATTGTATATTTGAATATGATTGTACATTTGCTTACTACCTGTATAAAACTTTAATATTAAATAACTTAACGAAATCAACTGTTGTTACTGAAAAGGAACCACACGCGAACAATATATTTAAGTAAATGTTCTAAACAAACTTGCATTTCGAATTCACTTCTAATTTCTTTCACTTGACTTTATTTTTGAAATTGGAGAATATTTGTACTGTCTTTTTTTTTGTAGTATAGGCAACGACACTGCCTCATACAGTCAAAGTCGTGTTTAATTTTATAATTTTAATTATGTTCTTACGCCCAAATGAATTTAATACGTTACAATTAATCAACTATTTATATCATATTTATTTATTAACCTTGTTATTTATAGGATAAAGCCTTTTAAAGGCCTATTACTAGTTTATCGCAATGAGCTAAACAACACTAGTGCGGGGCGAAACATAGCTAACTGCACGTGTAACAAAATAATAGCGGAGCAATCCCAATTTCAATCCAATGTTGACAGTATTGGTTTCAAGAGTACCAAATCACGTGACTGCACAATTAACATTGGAAAGGTATTGGCTTTAGATTGGAATTGGAATTAGTTTGAAGAGTAAACCCCCTGATCGGGTGGTGGGCAGGCCCACGAAGCCCACAGCCCCTAGATACTCCTTATGATGGCTGAAGGTCGTCTCGCGCCTTCCGGCGCCCAGTCTGCGTTTAATAGAAATTTCTGCGGAGTGTGCAAAATAATAGCATAATATAATTCCGCCTTTCGCATTCTACCATAGGATGACCAGACAAACAGACTAGCGCCACAAGTACATGGTGGATCTAAAACATACAATACTCACGAACACTTCTAAAAGACATGTCTGTTGTTTGCCAATGAGTATAATCTGAGCGTCTTCTTGTCGGGAGTGCATAGGTTGCTTCTAAACAAGCGTGATTTATCATCGACTACATCGTTGCTTAACATCAGCGTAATCAAATGCAATCCTATGATTGCGTTTGACTACGATCTTACCTGATTATGTGCATAGGCACATAACCTCAAAAAAGTCCTAGGCGTATGCCTTGGGATTGAACTTGAGACCATTGGACTCTCACGCAGAGGTCTGAGAGTCCTACAGTCTTTTACGATTTTATCGCTGTTTTCTTACAAAACAGCTTCGTTCATTCATTTCATAAATACCCAATATTAATAATTTTATACCTGTTCATAACTTCATACCATAGGTGATACCTAGGGCATTATGTTTCCGACGCAGCGACGACATTAAGATATAATCACACGACGATTGAGAGCGCATATTCTCATTGAAACGGAACAACCACGCGAAACCTGTTCTACTAGACAAGCTGAAGAATCTGACGAAAGTAAATAACAAATTGTATTATTATATTTTAGTTTAAAATAAAACATATACTTAAATAATAAAAAATACTATGTTTTAAATAAAACAATCTAGACATACATGCTTAAAATATATATTTAAAAAATACGACTAATTCACAACCTGTAAAAAAGTTTAAATATAAGAAATATTGGCTAAGCTTTGCAACCTATATATTTAACTCAGAGTGATTGTGCTGATTGTACAAACAGCTTTCGCTCGAAAAAATTCCGTGCGTCGATGAGTATTAGGGTTACCATTTTTATAATGCATTATTATGTGGCAGTTTTTGCTTAATATGCATATTATATCACGAATGGAGCTTACAGCAAGACACTGGGTTAGTAGTGAAGACTCGTTATACTAAAATGTAACGAACTCGCGCCTTAAGCAGCCTGATCAGCTAAATTGATATGAGGTGTAGCACACAGTTTACAACTGTAGTGACCTACTGGGGTATTTTCATTTGTGCCTCTTATAGAAGTCATCAGCTATAAAATGTTAATGTATTCCGATTTTATATAATATAGGTATAAGTAACTAAGTAAAACAAAAACCAGATCAGCATCAATATAAAATAAATAGGTATGTCTTGTACCTCGGGCAATATACTTTCTCTGAATTGCCTGAAATACACACTACATATACCCAAGCTGATCTAAAGAAAAAAAAGACAAGTAAATGTAATAATAAAGAAACATATGTTCACACAGCATGTATGATAAATGCTTTATAGTATAGTGAAATAATCTCTTATACACTATTGATTTCCAGTTTTCACAAACAAACCTGCTATGAAAATTCTTACTGCCTTTTTACACAAAACAACTTATGTGGAAGAAAAAGTTTCAAGTTGGATGTATAATACTACCTACTATCTATGAAATTCAGCAACAAATTTTCAATTCATAGTGCTTGACGATTTTCATTATATTCAGGTTCATAGATCAGTTTCATCTTGCTTCGAAATTTAAATTATTAGATGTTGTTTTAAAATGAAATGCTGAAATAAAAGCTTTATTGCTACAATATTACAATAATGAATCATTAATAACACAATAATTAATAACACTTACTTAGCAGTCCTTATTCCCACAGCTCTGGAACTGTCGCACCCAGTAGTGCTTCTTTACAGCATTCAGGGATAATCGTTCTTTACTTGAGTGCTGTAAAAGCTTTGAAATAAGATCCTTAGCTCCCTCTACCATGTAGCTAGGGTATACCATATCTAGTACCAGGATTCTTGCAAATGTTTTGTCTTTGCTTTCACTCTTAAACGGAGGCTTTCCAACAAGGAATTCATACAACAGTATTCCGAGACACCAAAGGTCTACTGACATATCGTATACTTCTTGCTTAACCATCTCTGGTGGTAGGTAGTCAAGAATGCCAGACATATTCTTATGTCTATCAGATGAAGCGTGCAGAGACCACCCAAAGTCGGCAAGTTTGAGGTCTCCATTGAAAGCTACCAGAATATTTTTTGGCTGTATGTCTCTATGTATAACATTGTGTTGATGGCAGTATTCTACTGCATCAGCTACCTGGTATATATATCTAGCAGCTTTAGCTTCAGGAAATCGTCCATCAGGCGAGTTTTTAAGCTGCTTATCCAGTTTACCGCCTGCTGCATACTCCATTACTAGGTATATGCGACTCACATCGTGGAACCATGTCAGTAGATGTAAAATGTGTGGGTGTTTCAAGTGTGACTGTATTTCAATCTCTCTCATCACGTGCCGTTCACATTTCGATCGGGAAATTTGTGATTTGAACAATGTCTTCATAGCCACTAAATATCCAGTTTTCTTCTCTCTGGCTACGTGTACGTAACCGTATTTTCCATGACCCAGGGCCAAACCCAATTCAAAGTCTTTCGGAGACCATTTGTACGAAGTTCCATAGGCTTCATGATTGATTATTTTATTTTCCAATTTTATAATCTCATTATTCATTGTTAAAATGTCTATATAAATTATAAATTACAATCTTACAGTATTTTAAAACACTAACTTATGTTGAATACCGCAATGACACAATATTCTGGAAAGTTTTAGGAATAATGAGATGTAACGCTTTTCTGAGTATAAAGGTTTAAAGGCGCAAACCACTATAAAAATAATTTAATCTAAAATGCAGGTAGGTAGGTAATTCAAAGCGCGCGCTTAGACAGTCTGGACCACAGAGTATGGATTAGGAGTGAGGCACACTGATCTCGAACGTCATAGAGCGAGATCGGTAGAATTGCCAGCTAAAATCGGTATATTTGTACCCAAAATCGGTATTTGACAAAAAAAAATACAATATTCAATAAAATTCGTTTATTTATTAAAAAAAAAACTAATTTGTAACAATCATAATTATTTTTTATACCAATATTCTTTGGCCATAGCCGCGGTCATCTTCGAATTAATTTCAAAATCGTAACAATTAGCTGTATTAAAGAGTCGTTTTGAATGTAATAGACCAGTGATTGATTCAGTAGACAGCCTATTTCGCTGCTTTGTTTTTAAAAGATTAATATGTGAAAATATGCGTTCAACGTTAGCGGATGAATGGGGAAGTGATAAAATATTAAAGATGAAATTAGACAACAATGGAAACATTTGAGTTTCATCGCCACGCTTTAGTAAACTTACTTCATCCCAAAATAGTTCTACATCATCAGGAAATGTTTTGATTTGTTTACAATTTCGTAAAATGCGCCACTCTGTATCAATTTCCTGGAAATCATTGCTGTGAACAATATTGGGAAAGAGCCTACTCACAGGAACTATCGAAGCAGTTTTGCCAATTTTAACATTTTTTGGATCAATTATGTCTAAACCTTTTATTGGGTTATTTTTCAATGGAAACCGCGTGGTTATTTGCTTACAAGCTTCGATATAAAAATCTAGGCATCTGCATTTAAACAAATTTACTTGATCTGAGTTAAGATTTTCTGAACTACTTAGTAGTGTATTAGACGCAGCAGCACCATAGTATACGTCATCAATATCCATAAAATTTCTGGGATTCTTAAAATCAACATTTTCGATTGGAGTGCTAGTTAAATATTCTCTTTTTAAAAAACAATCAAAAATAGTTTTTAATGTTCCAGTTATTTTTTCATATAAATTATGAATTTTCGGGTGTTCTGCTTGCATTTCTTTATTTAAATCGGTAAATAATGGTAATACAAATTCTAAAAATTCTAAAAATAATATCGTAGTAAGATCTTGGAGCTACTGTAATATATGTTCTGCAGCTAAAAGATGATCATTGTTAGATATTTGGTCTATAAAAAATAGTTTAAGAGCAGAGAGTTGTTCCAATATTCTCTTCACTGCTGCATGTACTGATAACCAGCGTGTTTGAGAGGGGTGAAGTATTTTATGTACTTTTAAGTCGCAAAACATTTGAAAGTTTTTAAACTCTGCCACTCTTTTTGGGCTAGAAGAAAAGTAGTTGTCAATGTCTCTTACAAGATCCTCTATAAAACGTGGCAATTTGGTACAAGCATATGACGCGCAAAGGTGAAACGAATGGCAGGCGCATTTAAGTATAAAAATGTTAGGAATTTCATTTTGCAGCAATGTTACAACAGAATTATTACGTCCCATCATTACGTTTGCCCCGTCAGATGCAAAACCTATTAGATTATATTTATATGGAATATTATTGCTTCTAAAAAAATTTACAATGTGTTCAAATAAGGTTGCTGCATTAGCTTCTTCTAATAGAATAAGAGCTAAAAAACAATCTTTAATACGATTCATTTTCGCATATCTCACAACTAAGCACAAGTGTTTGGTCGTACTAAGATCAGTGGACACGTCAATAATAAGCGAAAGCTTAGTTTGCCCTAGATCTTCACATAAATTATTGAAACTTTCTTTACCTATAATATGATCAATTATGTCATGAGTTTTGGTTGAAGAGCATTTTATTTATTTTGCTATTTTTGAATCAGGACAAACGGCTTGCATCAACTGCGGTAGGTGCTCCATAATAGTGAATGGTAGATTGTGTTCAGCAACAAACGAGGCTAATCTTATTTCACCTGAAATTAAAAATAAAGAATTAAAATTACGTAGGTATATCTAGTATGTCTAGTAGCGATTAGGGTATAATTATATCCACTGCTTCTATAAGCCGATAAGTAGAAAACAAAATAATATAACAATGTAAATAGTAAAATAAATAACTAAAAAAATTACCTTGCTTAACCAGTATATCAGATTTTTGAGTTTTGGTCACAGTAAATGATGATATCTTCGGTTGTGATTTTATATTCTTTGATGATACTGAGTGTGCTTGTGAAGAACTATGTTTCTTTATAGCGTCTTTTCCTGATGTGATGTTGAGATCTTTATTACAACTCTTACAATATATACTTATAATAACATTTCCATCGCTATATATTTACGAAGTAAACATTTTTGTAAAATGTAACTCTAATTTTTACAACCTAGCATTTAAAAGTTATTATAGACAGTTGCGAGACAAAAATAAATTAGCGGTAGAAGTACCGTATGGCGCCACTGCCCTCATGAATAAGAGTTTTTTTGTTATGTCATCGCTTATTTATAATAAATTGCCAGATCACGTTAAAGCATTACCTGTATCACAGTTCAAGTTAAAACTGTTTAAATTCTTGATCAACAAGTGTTACTATGACATCCGTAATTACTTGCTTGACAATGTTAATATAACTTAATAATTTTATAATTAATGAGTATTTTTTATTTAATCAAGCCTTTTTTATTTTTATTAATAGATTTCATTCAATACAATTTAATTTAATCCAATATTGACATACTAATTATTTGTAATATACCTATGACGAATATTCTATTACTATTAGTACAGTTCTATTGACACTTTGAAGTAAATACTAAATTAAACTTGACATCTGTTTGTTATTGCATATTTAAAGCTGTTTGTGTATTATTTGAATTTTTTTTTTTTTTTGTTTGCATGTAATAAATTTTTATTTTTATTTTTACGTGATAATGTAACTATCTTGTCATTTTTCAAAAATTGAAGCATTTGCACACCAAATGGTAATAATATGGTGAAACACTAAAATACTGTAAGACCTGTAACCTGACCTGTATTATGCAAATAAATGAATTATTATTATTAAAAAAAAAAAAAAAAAAAAAAAAAAAAAAATAGGCATAGCTTTCGCCTTTACGACTATCTTGCAGCCAACCTGGAAATTCTTCTTCCCATTCTTTTCTTTATTATTGTAGATATTTTTTTCTTCTTACACTCGCACTTGTGCTTGGCTCCTCGTCAGACGACATTTTAACTTAATTATCTGATTTTGTAGGGACTCTTTCGGTTAGGTACTCACTCTTCAAAGTTAAGAAAATTAATGAAAAAATAATACCGAATTACTGTTTATATATACTAGACAGGTAAATTCCCGAGCGGGAAGCCCCTTACAACATCGAATTGTAGGACACAAGGGTGTCAAGTGTTCCCCAAAATATATGAACTACAATCTGCACTAGGTCCATACTATTGAGGGCTTCCCCGTAACATTAAACATAAATGAAAAGGGTTGCCAACTTAAAAGTGTAAAATCGGTACAAAAATTGGGAGAATTTCCATGTATACTGTGAAATCGTAGAAAAATCGTTATATTTCTGTATTTCGGTAGAACATAGCCCATATCGGTACAAATACCGAAAAATCGGTAGGTTCGAGATCACTGGTGAGGCATATTTATCGTAATAGATAAATATCACAGGTTTTAAAAATAACAGATAACATTTATTCCCGCGATAGAGTTTTATCTGTTGTTAAAAATATCATGCGTACTGGCAATTGTTACAATCACAGCCAAATAGTCAATACTCAATAAAAACCACTTATATAACACGACCAGAAACAAATGCAACTTTTCTTCTTGTAAAACTATTAGTTGTATTTTTCGGATAGTAATACTAGGTGCTTCTCGTTTTAGCAAGGGTTAATTCACTTGATATGAGCGTGACAAAGTAATAAATGCTAAATGATACAGTTAACACGATCTAATTTAGAAGACACTTCACAGAGATGATTTCTTCTTGTAAAACAACAAACTGTATTTTTGGGATAATAAATACTAAGTAGATGCTTTTCGTTTTAGCAAGCGCTAGTAATCATAAGTACATACATACATATAACAGAGACAGGTAATAAGAACTAAAGAACAGTTGTTTTGTATTAGATGTTACGATAACTATTCCTGTTCCTGATTTTCTATTAGAACATTGCAAGAATAATGCTAACATTTCTTCTTAACTTATTTTTACTATTTTATTCTTATATTATATTAGAATGTAAAGTATTACGTCTGTAAGTATTAATATAAAACTATAATATATATTACACGCATGTATTTGTCATAATATAAAATCAAAATAATGGTAACATGTCTAAAGCATTAAAGATAGAGGAGAATTTATTTCTTGCAACGAAACCATAAAAATAATGAAGTGCGTATCCGTACGCTTTTATTTGCATAAATAACGTTTGATAAAAATAACAGGATGTTATTTAATAATAGATATTTAGATCTGTTATTTTTACGTGACAGTAACAGAAATAACAGATACCACGGTTGACCTGTTATAGGTTATAATCCAAATCTTAGACCGCAATTTAGGGTGCGGTCATGCCGCGCTTAGACAAAAATCGTTCGTTGCAATTGAGATAATAAGTACATATTTAGTTTATGTACCTACTATTATTACTACAACTGAAGATTAGTAATACCTAGTAAAAAAAATATGTCTATCTGAAGACATAGGGATGGGTGAAAATTATCGATATATATCGTCGATATTTTTATTCTGGACATATCGATATTTGATATTTATTTCTGATTCATCAAATTCGATATTTTATAAGAGCTTTTTTATATTAATTTTATTAATAATAATAATCTTTATTTGCTAGTTTATGGTTCAGGTATACAGATGGTAATTTTTAAATTTGTACTGTATATTCTGCTTTTTGCACAAAAGGCTTATGAATAACCCGTCGAACCAAAGATATATATTTTTTTGTAATAGAATGTAAATTTAAAACCCAACAAATCAAGATACGTTTCATGAATGGGACATGTGAAACCATGCTCCATACTTCAATGAGCATTCTCCTTTACGGTACGTGCAACAAAAAATATCCAAATACATAACGCTAGACGAGGCTTGGTTTACTTTCACACGAATGTTTATAGATATTTTTTATACTTCATTGGCCCTACATTAAAAGAATCCACGAGGAAAACCGAAGCGGGCCTCTAGTTGTATAATAAACATTGAAAACTATATATATAGAAATAGTATTTAGTAAATATTTTTATTCACCCACGAAACTTTTCACTAAAAGTACTTATCACATTAATCAATATTTAACTGGCTGTATATTTTTATCACCTTTAAAACAAAGGGCAATTCACGACTAAATACGAAATAGATAGAAAGATGCGCTCAACCCATCCTATTTTGATAAGATTCTTGTCTGTGATTGGCTAAATTCAGGTAGTCGTTTTCGCACAATGCGACGAGTCGACCTTCAACTGCACTTTACTCGAGCGCGTACATTTGTGCGTTTGTAGTTGCGTTGTTGTATTCGTAAATCTAATGACTAACACTTTTTTCGTGTCTGTATAAATCATAAAATGTATCAATAGGATCAGTTGCCCGATTCAAATAATTCTTTAGGTCAATCGATCCCGCGGGATAAGTTCGTGCGGCCTCAGTCGACTAAAGAGCCGAAAGTCTTAAACTCCGGCTAGGCATTGAAAGTTTCACCCATCAAAAAACTTAGACGTCTTTGATAAATGTGCCATTAGGCAAAAAGTAAATTTTTAAGTAAGGCAGGCAGTGCCTACTATTAATAAACTTCTTTAACTTAATTAATTAATTAAATGTTATTATAAATAAACATGTTAATCCACATTTTGTTGTTTTATTACACAATTCATAGATCTTAGTAGTATTTGATTACCAGCTACATAAACAGGCAATATCAATCTTATAAAATTAAATAAATGCTGATTAGATTGTGGTAATAGATTATTGTAGACTTTCAGTCAGTCTTTCTTATAATTAGGCATGGAAATTATAGCATAATATATATTCTTTGATATAATTATATCAACGCGAAGTTAATATTTTTCGTCACTGTTATATCACTAGTGATAAAACACGGTCGCTTATATTACACTGAGTCTAGTTACGATAATTATCTCTGTGGTTGTGTTTGTTTTTTCGTGTTATATGTATTTATGTCGCTATTATATTGTTATCGCCCGTTATATGTAGGCTTTGTCAGTCAGTATCGATATTCGGTTTACTACCGCGATAAGTTTTGTCAAAGTACTTTCCCTCATACTTCTACAGGCTTGGAACAGCAAATGTTCAATATTTTTTTAAATAGAGATACCATCATCCTTAAATTAAACTGTGTCACTGCTGGGCACGAGCCTGTTATCACTGTGAGAAGGGTTAGGCCATAGTCCACCACGCTGGCCTAGTGCGGGTTGGCAGACTTCACATAACTTCGAAAACATTATGAAGAACTCTCAGATATGCAGGTGGTGCAGGTTTCCTCACGATGTTTTCCTTCACCGTTAAAGCAAGCGACAATTAACTATTAAATACGCATATAAATTCGAAAAGTTAGAGATGCGCGTCTTGGGTTCGAACTAGAGACCTCGGCGTGGCAGTCCAACGGTTTCCCACTAGGCTATCTTAGCTTAATATTTTTTAATTTATCTTATTTATTGATAGTAACATTGGCCTATTCATAAGTTCATTGAATCAACTTAATCAGTCTTTTTAATCTAGCTTCACTATAGATTTTCTCTGTTTAGTTGCGACGTGTCATGTGTCGTTCGCTCCCGCTTCAGCATAGTGTTATTTTTATGCACTCGTAGTTTTAATATTACACGTTACGACAGAGGAGACAACGCTCTCTTCACATATAACGGGCTTCCCTAATATTTAATTCATCATTAGTTGTACAACTAGTGATGTATATTCCATATCTAGTCAATTTCTTTTGTTACTTATTTAAAGGAAAGCTAGATTTTGCGGGTTGGCTTTGGAAATAGGCTGATTGAAACGGGGGTTGGTGCTGGTTGAAATATGTTAGGGGTGGGTTTTCCAACCCCACGGAACCAACCCCACCCCGAGCACTCACGTAGTTTTTTTTTAGGCATTTTTATAAACACGTGATATGGAACGGCTTTTTGATGACACCAAAGTATTTTGTTTCGTCTTTTTTTGATAAATGTGATACAAAATCTATTTTTAATTATTTATATACAGGCTGTCCGGTAATTAATGGATAATCTGGAAATGTCATATAGTGGAACTGATGGCCGTTTATAAAAAAATATGAAAAATAATCTATCCTAACTACTACCTGAGATATGTGTTTTTTTTAATTACCATGTATAACTTTCTTGTATACTACAACCATAAATGAATGAAATCCATCGGTTTTTTTGTTGTTTTATTATTGAACACTAATTATGCTAATAGATAGACAGTCAAAAGTATACTATGCTAATATAGACCGCACTTTTTAATTATATTTTTCATTTTTTCTGAACTGCCTTCAGTTCTACTATAAGACATTTCAAGATTATCTATAAATTACCGGACATTCTGTATATAACAAAACATTTATTGTAAAATGATTATTTTATTTCACCAAATTTGGTAAAACATATTATTTTGTGAAATAAAACGTAACTTTTTTCGCGCCAGAAAAAATACTATTTCAAATACCTACTTTCCAGATACTTTTAAAAGCTAGAGTGCTCGTAAAAATTGACCACTGAATTGATCCACTCCTTAGCCTATCCCAACTCTCCCCAGTACTTTATGCCCTACCCCTAGAGTGGTTATAAAAGCCGGAGGCGCGGAGGGAGGACAGAGCAGCCTCCACCAGCTGGCCACAGATCATGCTATGGTAACTACGAACGTAGGGGTACGTTTCTAGTTAGTATACTCTTTGGTACGTTTTTCGACAAGGGCGCCTCTATTAGCAGTATCATGAATTAATTGTGTTATAATTGTGTTACTATATAGTTTTCAATAGATGGTGATATTACAATATTTTGCTGCGGTAGCCATATATTACAATATGGTAGCGTCTACTTTAGTTGCAAAGTAAAAATTCAGTATTTTGTTCATATTTTGTTTTAGTCTTCAACAACTTAAATCAATGAAGATGATAATTTGTATAAATAATATCTAAAATCTCAGCAATAATAAGTACCATATAAAAGTACAATAGAGCTAAACAGGTCATATCAATGCAGATTAAAATATTTAACTGAATAAGATTTAGTGGAAATATTGAGATCATCTAGCAACACTGTTTTTGACACGTCTTGGTCGACGATTTCTAACAAGAAAAATTTCGATATATGCGTTTGCTCAAAGTTAATTTCTTGTTTTTCTGTGTATTTGTGGTTTTTCTGTGCAGTTGTGTTTGTATTAATATATATTTTGCCCTCACTCGGTCTGCGGTCGTCCTTGCAAGCGCACGATTTTAAAGCTTAATTTCTGTACAGAATGTTCAAATATTGAAATAACACTGTAATCAATCTAGGTACCTAAATGAATTCGACAAGAGCACTTCTTTTAGATCTAATTGAAAATACCTCAGAGGATGATTCCAATGCTGAATTTGATATGCATGTTGCCTTGTCAAGAACGAAAAATAGAACCATCTGGGTTGAGTCGCATATAAAACAAAAGAGAACTCGTGGCGAATTTAATTTGTATCATGATTAAAATTTATCATCGAATAAATTTGTACAGTATTTTAAAAGATCAAGATCGGTATTTATCGAGCTTCATGAATTGATAAAAATGATTTAATAAAATGCGATACGGTTATGTGCAAAAGCATTAGTTCTGAAGAACGTCTTGCAGTATGCTTGAGGAAATAATTAAAAACAAATCATATTTCAATCATTTATTATAATTGCAACACTTGTATTTTAATTAAATAAAGTACGTCATTTAAGCTCGTGCGCATCGAGCACGGACGTCGAGCAGGCGTTCAAATGGAACACCCCTATCCTCAAAATATATCAAAATATATATTAATATACCGAAATATATATTAAGCCCGTCACAGACGTAGCTATAATATATATTACGCTATATATATATTAGCTACGTCTGTGACGGGCTTTACAAGACGCGAGCGGGCGAGTGCGGGTGAAAGAAAGGGTGCGCGGGGAGTTGCCCTGTCGCCCCGTGCCGCTACGTCCCGCTGATACCTAATATTGGGTTCTGCGCAATGACTCGTACGATGTTCAGAGCCGCCATTAAGTTTGCATCGCACTATAATATTAGTTGGCAAATAAAGCTAGTGATATTATTTTATTATTATGATACATACTGGTAAAACTCAAACATCAAAATTAGTGCACAGATTAATTTAAGTAGCAAGCTAAATTAGTGGATCGCATGCTTCCTGTGTTGCCATATGTACGATGCTAGCGCCCTCATTTAATGTCTACTCTTTTATGTCCCACTGTAACTTCAAATATTGATAAACTTAAATGTTTAAAAATACTCAGTAGGTACTATTGCTATACAGGTTTCCACTTAAAGTAGATTAGGAAGGCACGGTGAATATAAGCTTCTCATATGATTGCCGGACTCCAGATAATTAAAATCTAAAAAGTAGGTAGCGTATAATATTGACTAATCTTGATTTCGCTTTTAAAATTTATATTATAAAAGATTGATAAAGTTAAGACTGTGTATGGTCAAAGTTTGCTAAGATATTTTATAGCAAACATTTTTATTTTATCTTATGTAGAACTTAAACAAATATAATTTCACGTATTTAATATATAACCATTCCACGTGTCACCTCTGATTCTACACCCACGACAAAGTAAATTTTAGCTAAAAGTTACTTTTCACTTATAAAATATCCTATAGACAAATAAAGCCAGAAAATCTAATTTACAATAAAATTGTTGTAAATCTAGAATAATTTATTTTTATTTGAAGGAACCACTGAAGCAAAAGTCTCAACTGTAAGGTATCTTGTCACAAAACACCTGTATTCAAACTAGTTTAAAAAGATATACGTCATGTCTTGCAAGCGAAAATCAATGATATTTTTATTGTGTTATTTATTCCTGGCGAATATATTTTAAGTTATTCACTTAACAATAATAATGAATGATAAAAAAATTATATGGTTTTATAAAATAGTTACTTTAACAAATAGAACGGCACTGGGTGCGTGCGTAAATGAATGATCATCAAACTAATTAGCGCTATGTGCTACCTAGTTTTTTACGTATATTGTGTAAATAATGTGAAGCGGTACGGCAGAGTAGGATTTTAACCATGATATTATTAAAGCAAGGATGTAAATTAAATTTTAAGCTGCGCGGTTAGATATAGTTATATATTTAAAAACAATGAGGTTTCATAGAAGGTGCGGCGACCGGGTCACATTGTTGAATGAAAACTCTACAGCTGTTAGAAATTTTGTTGAGTTTAACCATGGGTTGATATTAAGCTGTGAACCTTTGAAGGATGATGTTATGTTTGAAGTATGCATTGATAGAAAGGTAAGACAAAGAACAAAGAAATTGATCAATACATTTCAAACAAACATACTATGTAGTTCATTTGACTAGAAAGGATTGTGTTATTGCTTAGTCTTGTTTGAGTATGTAATGATTATCATAACTGTTTTTACCCTGAATTACATGGTTTTGCAGTACAATTAATCTGGTTTCAATAAAGTATAATTGCTGGCCAATAATTTTCGGTATTGCATGTAAAGAAACATCTTTAAATATGTAGGTTAACGTTTGGAATGGCAGTCTCGAGATAGGTGTAACCACATTAGATCCGGAGTTTGTGGAGCTTCCAGCGACAGCTACTAAGTTAAGAAATACAGCATGGGTGAGTACTGTTACTTTACAAGATATGAGTCTATCTACACAATGTTTTTGTAATTTGTCTGTTTTTAGTTTAATTCCACTTTATAGTACTCAAATGCTAATATGTGTTTATATATAATAACTAGCTATCACCCACAAGTTTAGTTTGCATTTGTGTAGCTGTAGTTTCAGTAGCAGGAATCCAGACATAATTAAAAGGCCTTATGTTAGGCCCCTAGGGACTGAGAATTGTTAAGAGTTTAAAAAGTAGCAGATGCACTTTTTGATTCGAACCTGTAGTTCCTCTGATTAGCGCGTTCAACCAAACAAACAAACTCTTCAGCTTTATAATATTAGTATAGATAACACTTAAGTCAAACAAGTCGAAGGATGTTATAACTCCAGCTTTCTAGTTGTATTCAGACCAAATTACATTACTTTGTTGCTGTTACTTCTGCATTTATATTATCTTTTTGTAAATAGTAACCTGGAAACATAGTTTTTATAATAGCATAGTTGCCTATTAGATTTTGTTCATTAATTTACACACAAGAACAAATAACAATCAAAGAAATTATTTTGTCCAAACAGTAACAAAATTGGTTGTAAAGTAAGGGAATAAAAAATCCAAGAAAATTTGAGTTAGAAATGGGGATATCTCGCTTTCTCCTTTGGACAGGGGCATTTAAGTAGTGGTTTCAACACAGTTTGTAAGGATCATTTTTTATTTTTGACATTTTGTTGTTACCAGTACTACCAGATTTGAAATACTTGCATTATTTTATAATATATTTCTATTATTCTTTATATTCTAAAAATTGGGTTATGTTGCTAAAACTGTTGTGAGCTAACTATCCTACTGTGTATTGGAATTGATAACTGATATTTCTTCTTTCAATAGCTGGAATTGCAACACAATGTAAAAGACATTTTGTCTGCCGTAACTTATAACTTATAACAGTAGTGATAACTTAAAAAAGTGCATTACTTTCTGTAAAAGATAACCCAATTACCTGGAGTTGCAGTGACATATGAGAGGCCAGATTAAATAGGTTTCCATGTCTAGTAGTCCAACAATTGATGGGTTAACAATGAGGAATATAAATTACACCATTAATCTATCCCTAACTACTTGGATGGTGTAGTGATTTAAGTGGTCGCCTGGACACTGTCACTGTACTGAGTATTCAGGATTCAATCCCTACACTGGATACATAGCTTGTTTAGTGAGAAGAGTTAGAGTTGTTTGAAATTGTTTAAGTCTCCTGCAATGAGTGAATTATACCAATAGCAGAGATGTGTTATATAATCAGGATATTCCAGAATTTGTTTAGAGATTATAAATTTTAACTTTGTACAATCCTGACATAACTTATTTCAATCACACACATTTATTGCTTTATTCAACATATTCGTTGGATTAAAGTATTTTTAATCTGGCCCTTCTATAAATTATGTAAAACCTCTAGATATAGGAGGACAAATGGTATATAACATAATTTAACATTGGTATGCTTTTAAACTGTCATTATTACATGCTGTCCTTAGTAAACTGATATCACATAGTCAGTTACCAATCCCTTATTACAGGATCAAGAAGTGGAGAAGCTGACCTTCTATCATTTTCTTTAGAATGTGATAGTGTTAGGCAATCTTAGACAAAGTATATAACTGTTGGTTATTCGGTAGAAATAACTATAATTAGGCCATGCAGTAATACAACAACTAAACTTGCCAAGCTCCATAATATGAAATTACTTTATTGTTGCCAGAGGCACAATGATCTATAATACTTAACCATTCTTGGAATGAGTCCTTAAAATACTAAGACTGAATGCAAAATAAATACATCATTTGTTTTGCCTCTCCACAAGACTACTCAATGGTAAACATTTTCCCCATTCATTTCTTAATGAAAATGATTTCAGGTTCAGCATTAATGACTATTGCACTATTTAATAACCTCGTAGTTAGTTTGTTTTTAATGACTATTCACGCACAATAATCCACAACAAGAGGAGGTAGATTCAGTTGTTATGTACAACAACCTGAGAAATTGATGTGATTAAAACAGTTATTTAACATTAATCTGCTGTGCCCAACATTTTTTATTACTAATTATATGTCTTTGGTGATTTAACACATTCAAAATGCAATGCTAAATGTTTTGCATTAACTTAACACTTATCTACTTCTTACTGTTTTCATTAATTGATTGATTAAGACTGCAGGTTTTATAGGTTTTTATTTTACAAACCATGTAAAATCCTTTTATATTAGATAAGGGTTGGGCAAAGTAAAAATATGGATATGAAAATTGCAATGACTCTTCCAGATTATGTCAGGCAGCTCAATAGTAAAAGATGGTGTCACTCTGGTCAACTCATATGGACCAGAACTGGACACCTTACGGGAAGGAGACTGTGTTGGAGTGATGAGAACAAGCAAGGTAAGTGTCAAGATAAGAAACATCTGAAATCATGTCAAATCATTTACATTGTCTTTTTATTTCAATTGGTTACACTTGATTTGGTATTATAATATTTATTTAATTCATGATCCAAGTCAGTTAGTTGCCCACTTCAATTAAAAGAAGAGATCCAAAATTTCGTGGTATATAAATGTGATTAATGAATTGAAAGAACATGTTTTTAAATATAATAACCTTTTTACAGTCATGATGTGTTCTGGTTATGGTTATTCTATAAATTTAAAAGGCATATCCTTTTAAATTTTTTTTGTGCATGCTTCCGAAATCAATAGAAATTGCCTGTTTGACCTTTTATCTTTAGTAACTTTGCTTTTGCTAGAGTAATGGTACTCTATTTTAGTAGCTTGCAGGCGTTTGCCACGGCGATGCAATGGTATGCCTTGGCGCCGCAGTCATGCTGAGTATTGTGGATTCGAATCTCATACAAGATAATTATTTAAGTTATCCACTATAATTGTTCTAGATTAACTTTGTGTATATTAATTGTATATTTGAAAAGTCATCCGCGGCACAGTGCTGTCTCTAAAATAAATATATTTATTTAGAATAAAAATATTTAGTAGACGGGAAATTTTTTATTGAATATTAGGAGACTAAACTAACGATGCTGGACTAAATTAGATTAGCCGTCACGACTTAGCTTTTGTGGACAGGGGCGTTGCTCAGCAACAGCGACACAGAGCTCTTGAATATGATTGTGGTCCCTTAGCACTACGAAAGCCATAATATCGAGGAACTGCAATCAAGACGTTACCATTGAAGAAGGGAACGATGAAGGCGAATAACTATTCTGTTCTTCAGTCTATGCACAGCTTTACTAAGCGACTGAAATACTCAGAATGAAGATACCAACTAATGTAAGATCCCATTTGGAAATGATTAAATACCAGGTGGACACAATATGCAGAATTATTGACTCGAGAACATTGATCGCATACCCGAGTCACCGATCAATTCTGTTTGTAACATCTACGATTGTAATAAAGGTTACAAACAGTATAAACATAAGGATGAATACTTCTTGTAACTACTATAGTCTAATTTAATCTGTATGAGGTCATACCCTCACGTTATTTTCAACCAATCCTCTGAAATGTACTGAAATCGTAGTTTTACAAAGTATTTTAGTAAACAACCACTTTTGCCTAAATTATGGTTTGACTATATTTGCTTAGTCATGAATTTTCTCTTTTTTTCCGGTTGGGTATTTTATAAACGAATGAAGTTATGGACTGGGCAATTCTATGAATACCTACTCCTAATAAGACCATAATTAATTAATGTTTATTCTGTATTAACCCTTAAATGCTACAACGGTGTTTTTACGCCCGGGTGACTTATATTTGTGCCTGTATCTTTTTTCGTATTTAACTCAGCGCTTTGAGATTCCGTGTATTCTTGTAAGTCGACGGTAGCCCTCGAACACCCGAAGAGAGAGGTTGTGCGCGAGCGCGGGTCATTAGCTACACTCGCAACCCGGTGTTTTACATCTTTTTCATTGTAGGTAGGATGAACTTCCTATGTTTTATATTTTAAAAAAATTATACGTTATTATTAGATAGGTACAGTTATATAATAATATGCCAAAATAAAGGCTTATCTGTGATATTTAAAAAAATATTATATACACTGATTAAAATAACATAATAATATATTGTTTTAACGTTTTCCATACTTCTTCAAAATTACCATAGTTTTAAGAAGCAGTACACTATTCACTCGCAATTAAAAGAGCCTTTTCTTTTTAAAGAAATTAAGCCAATAAATCAAATAACCATATAGGATACAAAATAACAATCAGTAAGTAAATCATAATACAGTTAAATGTCAATAGTTGGTAAATTACATTTTAGAATAAATTAAACTTATACAAATTAGGCGTTATTACAAGTTATTTAAATATGTCATTACATGATTATTAACATAATAATGAGGCAATTTTTTTTCTAAAATACCCTCTTAGTCGAGTTATTTGTTTGTTTCTTTATCAGGGAGAATTAATGTTCTATGTGAACAGTCGATGTCTGGGCATAGCAGCGAGGGACATGCCGCAGAGATTGTTTGCTGTCATTGACTTGTACGGACAATGCGTACAAGTATCTATTATGCGTGCAACTGAAATGAGACCCATTATGGAGTCCAGCTTAGATCAGGTTTGTACCTATTTTATGAGCCTGAAACTTTACAGACAGGCTGTTCATTCCTTTGCCTTATATTTAACTTTGAATGTATGTATATTATGTTTAAAGCTGGAGTTAAAATGGTATATTTCCGCAAGTTTTCTTATATAATACCCAAAATTAAAAACAACAAAAATAGTTATTATTGTTTGTGAAATTAATTATAATTAAACTAAAGTAACATATCTATATGGATGTCTTATATTTTTTGATAATATTGATTATATTTATTGGTTTATCCGAATGTACAATTGCACCAGTTTTCAATAGTTGATATTATACATAATATTAATACCATTACTACACTATACCGTAGATTGAAGAAGATCCAAATAATGACGATACATTGTCATCAAGTGAAATGGAAGTACCCGGTCTATCGGCCGAGCCTTATCCAAAGGATACTAGAAATGTTTACATTCCAATGACATCAGAGGGCGCTTGTGCGTTAGGTAACTATTTTTAAAACTATTATGTAGCACAGTTTGGGTATGGCTAAATGCATATGGTGTAAATGCACTGGAATCAAAATATTGGCAAATACGTCTATGGTGTCTTTGAAAGATAGTATAAAAAGTTCTGTGACGAGAGAGTGTTCTGAGCATAAATCAATTGAATTAACCTGAGCTGCAGAGGTATTCTAAAGAAAGATTGTCAAGTGTGCATCAGATATTTGAGTGGGAACGATCTCGGCCATTGCTTTGCGTTCTGATTTCAAATTATGTAAAATCTTACTGCCCAACTCACTCCAGACTTCCATGGTATAAGTAAATTTTCTATATTAAATGTAATAATAGATCATTGCTTGATAACTATCGAAATTGCATTTGAGTTCGAAATCAAACCTTTTATAAATATGCTATAATAGCAGATGAGAGTCGTCCTGCAGAAAAGCAAGGCTCAGAGAATGATCCTGATGATATTGAATGAAACAGTTGGTCTATGTTAATATCGTATAGCAAGGGTATGCTTACCTACTTATCTGTGTAATGTAAGTCAATGTATGTAATGAACTCATAGTGATATTTGTTTTACAGTAGCACAGGATCGTTTACGATTTCATCCAAGATGTGGAATATTAGTAAAGCTTTCAGCTAATAACAAGTAAGTAAAGATTATTCTTTTTAAAACACTAATACCAGATATCGTATGAATAAACCCTCTATCCTGACAACCTATTGTAAGTTCTCAATGGCTATATTACATAAGTATATCCTCACTATTTCTGCAAACAGATTTGGTAAGTGATTACAAAAGAAGAAATCGTCTTACAAAAGTATTCTACGTTTATAATAATAGGCAGAATATGTAAGAGTTCTGCCTACTATGTTGTGTTTTAATGATATCTATTAGACCTGCAGAACTTTAATCACCGAAGTAAAGATTCGTAGTCTGATAAAATGTTAACATTTATCTGGTAAGTGTTTGAATACCAGATGTAATTAAATTTATTGTGTCTGGCCACCGGTGTCCCGCCGCGGTTTGCAAGGTTAGGATGTTACCTATCACACAGAACATTAATAAATTGTTTAAATTGTCTATCCTTATGAGACGATCATAGTGATGTCCCTATAATCGTCTCATTAATAATAATGTAATATTCTATCACATACCTACACACAACACCATATAGCTCAAACTAAGCAGAGCTTGTACTATGGGTAGTAGACAATGAATAAACACAAATATATACTTTTTTTTGTAAATACTTTAATATTATACCTACATAGAAACACCCAGACCAAGACAAACATCCATGTTCATGCTTGACTTGTGCGGGAATCGAAACCGCGACCTCAGAAGTAGCAGTCAATTATAATAACCACTACGCCATCGAGGCCGACATTAATGTTTTTTAATCCTTTCCCTATCCCGTAATAGACAAAATGGAAAATCTTTTGTCATGTTCAAATTATACATCGGACAGAAATACTGTTAACTTACATAAATAACTAAGCTTGGAAAGCAAGTAGGATATCTAATCTTTAATATTTGCTAACAGATCTGCTGAAAGAGCGCGCCCCTTGGACGATTACAATAACGGCGTCGTGATGACCCACCGGCCTCTATACGATAACGAGCTATTTGAAATACGCATCGACCGACTCGTTGACAAATGGAGCGGCAGTATAGAGGTAAGATTGCACACCTAATATATATTCTTATAGCGATGTCAACTATCTTTTTTCCTTTGCCCTTTGTTATGTCCCACTGCTGGGTAAAAGCCTCTCCCTTGGACTTCGAAACCACTCCGTTCGAAGACCTTCCCTGCCAGTCTCTTTAGAAGACATTCAAGTTATCTCGCCATCTCCGTTTAGGTCTGCCTAGTCGCCGTCGACTGTCTTTTGGCACCCAATTGGTGATCGATATGAACTATAACATTCAAATTATATTCAAGTCTATTAATAGGTGCAGTCAGCACCATATATTTATTTCCAACTTTCGGTTATGTATTAAAAAGTTCTAATTATCACGACGTATTTTTAAACTATCATTAAATTAACTATCCTTTGCATATTACTGTTGTAAAGACACGAGAACGATGATTACTTTGAATGTTGTATGGATTTAAAATATTACAAATGTGTAATGGCTTATGTCTTATGGATGTGCGTTGCGTCTTGGACCATGCAAAGTACGCATTACGTTTGCACAACTGTATTCGAATATCATTCGAATGCGCATTACTAATTTAAAACTACTTATCTCATTCGAATGTTATTGAATAACAAAGCTAAAGTATGGGCGTTAAATGCGAGTCCAAGTAATTTAAAATTTAACATTCCTGTAGTTCTACCTATAGTTAATTTCAATATTGTATACCTTTATATTGATAGAGTAAAAATGAATATCTTATTTTATAGGTAAATTTACTCCCATAACCACTCTATTAGTGATATCTTAATATATCAATAAATTACGTGAAATAACAGATACGAGTGGACTGAGTTATTAAAAATCGTGGCGTCTATATATCTCTTAAGACTGGCCAGCTTACGCCATGGAGAAGTAAATCAATAGACAATCTCGTTACTCGACGTTTATTTCATGTGGCAAATATCACATATTACTTAATGCAACTAAGTAACTTGCTTTAAACGCAATTGTATTATACTCAGCCTTTGAAGAACTCGTAGCTCAGTTACAACCTAATTGCAGAACGTTCGATTAAATGACTTCCTTCGTAGAAAATGTTTGCAATTAAAGCAGAAAACGTATGTATTAGAATATTCTGTTACAGCAATAATCCTAACTAATATTATAAATGCAAATGTGAATTTGTTGGTTTGTTTGTTACACTTTCACGCCTTAATTACACGCCCGACAATCATGAAATTTCGCATAGGTACACGTTGTCAGGAGAACAGAAAAGAACATAGGGTACCATTCATCCAGTATATTATTTATTAATAGAATAAAGTTTTATTATACAGGGTGTCCGGTAATTAATGGATATCCTGGAAATGTCTTATAGTGGAACTGATGGCTGTTCAGAAAAATATATGAAAAAGAATCTATCCTAACTACTACGTGAGATATTTGTTTTTTTAATTCCTACCGTGTATAACTTTCTTGTACATATACTACAACCATAAATGAATGAAACCAATTTAACTCCAACCAATTTAACCAATTTAATTCCACTCCAAAGAACACAAAACAAAATTATTAAAATACTTTTCCACTATCACTACCTAACTCCAACAAAATTATTATATAAAAAAACTAACCTAATGAACATCACACAACTTTATATATATACTACATGCATTCTTGTCAAAAAAATAACAAGTAACTCAATCCGATCAAACCTAGAATTACGTAAAAAGACTTTCACACACAACTTAAGAAATAAAAACAAGTTACAATTACCGACCGCAAGGACAAACTATGGAAAAAAAACTGTATTGTTTGAGGGCGCACAGATGTTCAACAAATTACCTAACGAGATAAAAGATTGCGATAACATAAATACCTTTAAAAATTTGCTAAAAAAATATGTATTAACACTATAACAGCAACAATAGAGACTTATACTAATGACTTTTATAACATTGTAATAATTTATTACTAGTTATTACTCAATCTCATTGTAAATGAACAAAAATTGTTTTATGAGAAATAAATTTCTTTAAACCTAAATCCATCGGCTTTTTGTTGTTTTATTATTAAACACTAAATATGCTAATAGATAGACAGTCAAAAGAATGCTATGCTATATAGCTTGCATTTTTTAATATATATATATATATATTTCTTTATTTTTTCTTACTCTTTTTTTAATTTTTTTGAACGGCCTTCAATTCTTCTATAAGACATTTCAAGATTATCCTTTAATTACCGGACCTCCTGTATATATTATATTAGTTTTAATAATGGATGATGAAGGATAAAATTAATTCCGTATTAAAGACATCTTATCCACAAAATATAAATCTTATTGCATTGTATTAGGTTGTTGATATAGGCGCTTTACTTAAATTGATAATTCTTTATGAAGGTGGGAGTAACGACTCATAATCCAGCAAGTATAAGGTTTCCGTCCACTATGACGAACATGGACTCCGGCACGATCATGATGTCCGGTTGCAAAGTGCTACTCAATGGCCACGGCACTTGTATGGAGTACGGAAACTTCAACCTTGACGAGCTTAGAGTAAGTACAAATAAATTATGCTTACACTTACGATTTCAGAAAATGATTTGCTGGTTATGTTTGGTTATATACGGAAAAGTGCCCTGCATTCAGTTTGACGTAGATGATTGATCATCTTAGACTGCCGAGTGTAAATTCAGACTTCAATTTGGTGAAGGTTAGTCCCTAGATGTAGGTATCGGGCCAACATACCAGCAACATAAAATAATAGTAACAATGCCGTAAAAATAAAAACCATATATTATAATGCGAACGTGTAACGGACCGGCCCATAAACGACCAGCATCATATCACGTCGAATAAACAGAATTTTACAAAGACAATATTATATATTTCACATTAATGATTTTTTAGGGACGTCAAGATTCACATAATATTGTCTTCTGTTTACGCGAATGTTATTCATTGAAATTAAACTACTATATACGGATTTTATCGCGTTGTTTATTTATCACTGTATTACAAAATTTTGAAAATATTACTCTACTACTACTATTGATTTTATTTGACTAATTTATAAGCTAATAAAATTATTTAAACTATTAAATCTATTTATTTTTGGTTTACACTTTCCCCGACGTTTCGGGTGCTTTTCAGCAGCCATGGTCACGGGGAGAAATCAATAGTAGTAGTAGAGTAATATTTTCAAAATTTTGTAATACAGTGATAAATAAACAACGCGATAAAATCCGTATATAGTAGTTTAATTTCAACGTCAAGATTCGTTTGTGTTTAATAGGTTTATAGTGCGTTAATACTCGTAGTATGATATGGTACAATGGACAGAAGCCTTAAAGCCGAGACTGTCTTAGTACGGTGAAGATGATGCGTTAACGACCACGTGATAAAAGCGTGTTAATAAATTAAAAATTTAACAAACTCCCGACACAAAATTCATTTGATACCCATATTGCGAAAAATAAAATTAATTAGCCATTTTGTGGTAGCGGCCATCTTGGATTTGAAATTTATCATAGTATATAGTATTCTACTAATCAAGCCCTTTCATTTAATACCCATATTGAGGGAGTTGTGAAAAAATATGTAATCCGCCATTTTGTGGCGGCGGCCATCTTGGACCGATTTTCATCAAACATAACTAAGAACACTCCCGACTAATTCACCTTTCAAACAAAAGAATCGGAAATAAAATGTGAGTGTGCGCGCGCGCGCGCGCGCGCTCGTGTGTGTGTGTGTGTGTGTGTGTGTGTGTGCGCGTGTGCGTGTGTGTGCGTGTGTATTTCTGAGTATGTAATGATTATTACTACTACAAGCTATCATTTTATTTTATTGTATATATGTATAAGGAGCTCTGAAACCTAGTTGACGCCTGGCAAAAGTTGTTCGACATCGAAATGGGGTGCAGGCGTTGTATGGAGTAGCTTTATGCTGCTTGGTTACTAGCTGGAGAATATATAACTGCCTAACTGTTAGCACTTGTCATTTTGCGTAGAGTAATTTTGTATAGTGTCTATACGGGCTAAAGGTCATAACTTTTAGCAGTGACCTTTGAGTCCTTTCAAGATGTATTAGAAAGGTCTTACAGTCATCACCCCAAACTTCAATACAATAGCTGATGATCAACTGACTTTTATTTTTTTTAACGTGTGGGATTCCTTACACTCATACCTCTCCGTCGCCTTCGCGGGACGACGGAGAGGTAGAGAGGTTATGTCGGACTTACCGGGGTAAGATGGTGAGTGACATCTCGGTAATACCGACAAAACCTACCACGGTGTTCGTCGACATAACCGCAATCGGCAGGGCCGCGCGAATCGCTTTCACATGCACTCGCGACCCCGCCAAGCTCTCTTGCCGGCCTATGCGACACAGGAACTGGCCAAAACAACCATGGCCAGTCATTACCTGTGTCAGCCGGCAGGTGAGGGCGCCATGCCGCCTCTCCAGCCATTCCTCAAACAGGGGATTTACCGCCACAATCGTGGCGTGTCCGATGATCGTCTGACTAACCGTACCCTCTTGGGATCGTTTTTCGTTTAAGGCCGACATTCAGAAGTTTTTGGGGAGGCCCTAATGACTGGGTTGTCCCCAGCCATACAGCCCCTCGCCGGGCCACCAAAAACTTGGGCTTTGGGTAATTTTTATAGAGGTTTTCTTCCTTGCAGCCCGAATTGCTCCGGTCCTGTCAGTTCAGGATTACGGGTTGGGCCGGATGGGGGTCCATGCTGGACCGATCCACCCGCCCCAAGACCGCCCGACTGGGCAGGACGCCTACGCTCCCCACCCCAGCCTATTTTCCCACTGGTAATTTTTTAAAGAGGTTTTCTTCCTCTATCCCTTCTGTCCCATCCACGTGTACTTTGCTAATCAGAGGAACACATGGAGAGACCCCCAAACGCTGCCCTCGCGGGCCGATAACCCCGAGACAAAATGCCCCGGGCTCCCTATGCGTGCCAGAGTATTAGCCACGAGTAATAATGCCCCCAAAAAGGACATTATTACCCGAGTTGTCCGGGGTGGACCGGCCTAATGTCTGCTGTTCCCAACTACGAGAAATGTAGAAAGGACCAGCAACCGTCAGGCACACTGAGAGGTTCTCTGGCCACACACCCCAACCTAACCTCTTTATTTTTTATTTTTTTTGATACCCAGTATAAAATGCTTGATGCACTACCCGCCGGCTAAGGGACGGCACCGGCGGGGCGTGTGGGACTCACCAGCCGAGTGCTGGTATACCCACTAAAAAAACCTGGAGTGTTCCCTCTCTCACCCAATGGGGGGGGCCAGTTGGGAGTCTGAAAAGATTACCTAACCTGACGCAAAATATATGCTTTTCAAGAGCGCAAAGTCGGCAACGTGTCTTAGTTTTTTTAAAACCCAAACTAGTATCCTAGCCCGAGAGATTATTTCTTTTATGTGGACTCCAGCTGAGTTTATCATCTAATATAACGCCTAAATTTTTCATAACTGACGTTTTGATAACAGCGGTACAGGAGCAATTAGATGCACGAAAATAGACGCATGAATGAAACCTGAGGTCAATATAATTCTGCTTAGATCCAATTATAGTAAATTGAAGATATTTGAATTTATTTATGTTTAGAGTTAGAAGATTTTTATCAAGCCAGTAGTAAATTAAATCATAGATGATTTAAATCCTTGAGATAAGGTATATTTTTGTTACGCTTCATCATCGCCGTCGCTGTACCATCACCAACGACACCAATAATGTAGTCTAAATGCGCATGGACTAATAACTACTTATATTTTTATGACAATGTTTGTTTATTATTTTAGGAGGGCGATACAGTGGGCATGATGAGAAAAATCAATGGTAAATTGCATTACTTCATCAATGGTGTGGACCAGGGTGTTGCTACTGATAAGGTTGACCAACAAGTATGGGGAGTGGTCGACCTGTACGGTATGACTGTCAAAGTTAGTAATTTGATATTATCATAGCTATTACAGTATCATTGTATTAAACTCATTGTTGCCTATGGTTTCTAAACAAATTTAAAAAACGAATCCTTTTAAAAACTAACGATATGGCTTAAACCAATATAGTTTTAACATACTATTGTCGAAACAAATTATTGGAAAGCTATCAATAAACCTTTGTAGATTACAGTTTCAAATAATTATTTACTGTTGCGCATCGATCATCATCATAGCTTTAGCTTTTTATGCACAATTGACACTTAAATGGTGTGATTTAGTAATGACAATATAAAAATCTAATTATTTCGTTTAAAATCTAAATTATTGCATAGTTATTAATGTATAATATTTCGTAAAAAAGATAATTGTATTATACCTATTTACTTTTAGTCTTAGAACTCGAAATACTAATTCTATTATTTCTCGCAGGTGTCAATAGTAGATCCTTGTGAAGATATTGACAGCAACATCAATAATCCACCGCTGGTGGTTGTATCCCCTGAGTTGCCCGCACCAAGTAAGTACAGTCACGTTAATGTCATTATATATATATTTATGTCATTACATATCATAAAACAACAACAATGATCTCTAGCTCACTCTCTTTTAATAGTACTTGTCTTTTTTATAGATATATATTATGATAGACTGATAAGTATGATTTACTAAGTCTAGGTACAGAGATCTAGTAATCAGCCGTTTCGTATATACAAGTACAATATTTTATTATTTCGAGAATTATATTGTAGATCATACCGTTCCTTCTAAACTGGCTAAAAATATACAGAAGTGTTATACAGATTAACCTTACCTTCTATTATATAATTATATTGTGTCATAACTCTTAAGTGAATGTCTAAGGGCGTGTGCTCAATGTAATGATTGATATTTTCCAGGTAGACTCAGACCAAGAATAGACGAAGATAGCCTTTTATTTCATACGCTGCGTGATTCGAATGTTATTATTATTAACGATGGTAAGACTGCTCATAGGCCTAAGTAAGTACATCTTCATAAAACGGTATGCAATTTCTTTTTGTGTGTCTATATTATGAATGTGTAATAATTGTTTCAGTGCTTTCAAATACTTCAACAACGGGATCGTGATGACGAACCGCACACTAAGAGCTAATGAATTGTTCCAAGTGCGCCTCGACCTCGTTATTCCGAAGTGGGCTGGAAGCATTGAAATTGGGGTCACGCAGCATTCTTCTAATGATATACAGTTTCCATTCAAAATGAGCAATGCAAAGTACCTAACTATGGACAATCTATTCGCTTACTCATTTAGCTGCATTTGATAGTAGTCTTTCTGAATATTAACTATGGACTTCTTTTAAAGATCCGGCACCTGGGCAGTGACTGGAGAAGACGTCATACGGGATGGCACCATCGTCATCCCGCAATATGTTAGGAACCTTAATCGACTTGTGGTAAGTGCTATTCATACTTTCTTTTTCTTATATAAGTGGTACTATAGCAGCCTAGCTATACTTATTATTTAATAAAGCAATGCTGAAGCAACTGTTTTTTAGATGTTAAATATAATTTAAGTTATTATTGTGGTATGTCATGTCATTTCGTAGGAAGGTGACACAGTGGGTGTGTCTCGGAACGAGTTGGGAATACTGCATTTTTTCGTGAACGGCGTTGATCAGGGACCCGCCGCATTCAATGTACCTGAGCATGTTTTTGGGATCATTGGTAAGATACTTTATAAATAGATCTTGAAATTAGTATTCAAATCAAAACATTTAATGTGTTTGGACCTTTAATCAAATGAGAACGAGCAATTGTGGGCCTGTCCTTAAAAGAGAAATAGGCATGATTTCCCTATGCTCTCATAACCCAAATTCATTATTAAATTGATCATGATTTATCCAGTAGTGTTGGGTAATATAATTCGGTTTTGAAATCCCTTGCTCTTAAATATCAGCCCTGTATTAAATTCTCCTACTGCTGGGCTCTTCTCAGTGTGAGAAGGGTTAGGCCATAGTCCACCACGCTAGCCTAGTGCGGATCGGCAGACTCCACATATCTTCGAGAACATTATGGAAAACTCTCAGACATGCAGGTTCCCTCACGATGTTTTCCTTCACCGTTAAAGCGAGCGATAATTAACTATTTATTACGCACATAACTTCGAAACGTTAAAGATGCGCATCTTGGAATCGAACTCGAGACCTCTGCGTGGCAGTCCAACGGTTTCCTACTAGGCTATCGCTGTTTATATTAGCTCTTAAATGTATAGTGGATTAAAATTGTTTCACATAACTGAACTTAAAAGTAAGATTAACTGTTTTTAAAAGAGCATTTTCTTAAAAACTCGGATCTTCTCGTAAATTATATTTATTTTCTATAAAATATTTATTATACCTTATATAATGAGATAACCTTCATAAAGACATAAATAAATAAAAAATAAGCTTCTATGAGTCCGGTGTACCATATAAGCCTGCGTGTTGTAATTTGATTTCTATAAAATCTAATGGGTATAGGAGTTATCAGTAGGAGATTTTTTATTGACGATATGATTTGTTTCGGGTAGACCTGTACGGGCGCGCCGCTCAGGCGACCATCGTGGACACGTATGCGCCACCGCCACTATATTCACCAGAGTCGCCACTCTCCACCGAATCAAATGCTACGATCTTCCCGTAAGTTTTACATGCTATGTTTATATATCTAATAATAATATAAGTCCTGTATAAAACAGTCCCACTGCTAGGCGTCTTTCCAGTGATAGAAGGGTTAGGCCATAGTTCACTCATATATACATTTCTTCATATTGATCAATTTTATTTGAAGTGAGTCATAAAACATGGCTCGCTGCAGAATTTAAAGGTGTGTTAATACACTTCTCATCAGAAAAATCGAAACACTTCTGTTTTTATGGTTTCTGTCCTAATTTAACACAAAAGAGTTTTTATTCCATGAAAAAATCACATGATTGTATAGCTGGTAGTTTGGCTATTACAGTGATAACCGAAAATTCAAAATTAGAATTTCATTTGTTTATCCTATAAATGAAATGATTCACTGTTTTGAGACAAATGTGTGTTTAGAGTTGCAAACTAAAAATTAGCGCTTATCTTAAAAGTTTTTGTTCTGTGTTCTGTATACTGTGTGTGTACATACTGTTCATAGAGTGTGACTTTGGGACGACTGCAAAAGTTTTTCTAAAACATATGGATACTTCACCCGCAGAAGCCGCCCATGTGGTGGCATTGCTGGATTCTGGACTTATTCAGCGTCTGTTCATAGAGTCTACAAACGCTATCGTGAGACTGGTTTGTTCACGCGCCGTTTAGAATCTGGTAGGAATCGGGTCACTTCTGAGCGAGATGATCGATTTATTGTAACAACTTCTTTACGAAATCGACGCTTTAATGCTTTTCAACTGCAGCAGCAGCTTCATGTTGTGCATAGGGTGGTTGTAAGTGACTCTACAATTAGAAGAAGGTTGAAGGAACGTGGACTGGTACCGTACAAACCAGCAAATGAGCCGAAATTAACTGCAGACCATCGAAGAGCGCGCCTTCATTTTGCACGTGAGCACCTAAATTGGTCATACATCCAGTGGAACAAAGTCCTCTTTTCTGATGAGTGTAAAATTATGCTGTATAGTAACGACGGAAGGAACAAGGTCTACAGAAGAGATGGAGAACGCTTTGCACAATGCTGCATTGAAGAAAAGATCAGCTATGATGACGTGGACGGTTTGGGGAGAAATTAGTGCCGACGGTAAGACAGAGCTTGTCTTTGTGTCTGGGCCACGTATGCCTGCACTAAACAGTCATCGGTACATCGAACAGTGTCTTGAGCCTCACGTGACGCCCTATGCACATTTCATTCGCAACGGTTTCATGTTCATGCACGATAATGTTAGGGCTCACACCGCGAGCGTCGTACGAGATTATGTTACCGAAGTCGGTATCTCCATTATGGAATGGCCAGCAAGAAGCACGGACATGAATCCGATTGAACATCTATGGGATGAATTAAAGAGACGAATTCGTGCAAGAGATCCTGCCGAAGCAGTAATAAGAGCTCGAGGAGGAAATACAAGTTATTAAATAAACGTTCCTTAGTATTTTTTTCATATACGTGTGTTGTTTTATCAATTTCCTTCATACTCCATACAGGGTAAAAATGACTCGTTAAACAAAATACGAAACCTATGAAAATTTAATTTGAATTTAGAACGTTAACATTAGGATTTGAAAACCTCATATTATTCACTATTAAACGACATTTGACTATATTCCTAAATATACACATTTTTCTGATAATCCTCACAAAACATAAAGTTGCAAGGTGTTTCGATTTTTCTGATGAGAAGTGTGTTATAAGTCATGACAGGACTAAGTAATCTGTATCACATATGTGTTTGCGTAAGAAGGATGCCTGGATGTATCCTCAACACATAAAATGAAATGAAACATGAAAACCACAATGACTTATCTCTAGCCAGACAATATGTGTGTTAGCCAACTTAGCCATCAATATTTTTATCCTGCCATGTTATATATGAACCTATGGTTAAAATGATGATTGATTGATTAGATTTATATAACCGTCTTTTGCCCAGTGAACAAATTGTTCTGTGTTACAGTGAGATGTGTTTCCACCGTGTTCACGGTCGCAACGCGCGTCTTAGTCGTAACCGACTGTCGGCATGGCGCGCGACAGTGTACTCTGAGTTCAACGACGCGGTATTATTTAGCTCCCGACCACTCCGGGAATGCGACATGTTTGAACTTCGAATAGACAAAATGGTTGACTGCTGGATCGGCAGTCTTGAAATCGGTATTTGTATACAATTTTCTATTACCGTAGCTTGATCGTTTTACCTATTACATTTTCAATAATGCCGTAAAATAATGGACTGCAATTATGCATAATAATCGTCAAAATTGCATGATAGGTTTGTGTGTGCCAGTTTTTTATATTGCGTTGGAGTAATGAGCTATTACTCTAGCGGATATGGACTTCTATGGAACACTTATAAAACAAACACGTTTATAAAGATTATAACAATATGGATTACAATAATCTTTGCATAAAACATGTATGCAATTGTGTTTCCCGAATATGGACTCTATATGGGTTTCTATTTAAGTCGTAGCTTTAAATTCGTAATAAATTCAATTACTGATAATTAACAAGAATACCAATGTTACTGTGGCATGACTGCACTTTTGTCAACGACCTATTCGTGTCCCGGTTGTGTGGACGGTTATTTGATTTAACTGTTAATACATTTTAAGAGCAGAATATGCTCTAAAATCTTCCACGCAATGGCATTTGGTCTCTTTAGGGTTCACTATGTGGAGCATAAATAAAAGGTCGGAATGTCACTGTAATGTTATTATATTATTTCTTCACAATGTTTGGTATAATACACAAAGGGTTAAGGCCGCAAATATATATAACTTCAAGGTCTATAAGTCTATATTTGTCTACAATAATACAACGTCAATAATAGTCCGAACACGTATTACAATTTCTGTAGTTTCAAGCAGACTGCTAATAATAATAAATAATAATAATATAATATATTATAATAATATATAATATATTATAATAATCTGATTACAATATAGGAGCAAAAGAAATAGAAAAGCTTAGTAAATACCATGCACTAAAGAAAGAAATAACTAGGTTATGGAAAATACCCACAGAAATAATACCCATAGTAGTAGGAGCCACCGGAGTAATAGCCAAAAACCTAAACAGATATTGTAGCAAATTAGATTTCAACATAAACATTCCGATAATTCAAAAACAGGCAGCAATACACACATCAACAATAGTCAGCAAAGTTTTAGGAGATACAGTTTTTGTTAGCGGGGGTACTGAGCCACCTTTTCCCTGAGAGTCTCAGGGCGGGTACTCAGTATACCGAGCCAAAGCTCGAGAAGAGAAAACGCTCTAAACAACAATTATTATAATAATATATAATATATTATAATAATATATAATATATTAATAAATAATAAATTAAATCGTGGGAAAACGACGTAAGTGACGCGTTACACACACATAGGCAGAGATGTACAATGCACCTAACTATGTATGTGTGTGTCAACAGTCCCGTCTCTATTAAATGGCGTTGGTTAAAAATGGGTGTAGTAAACTCTAGTCTACCTACCTATATATTAAATTATTAATTTAATAATAATAATGCCAGGTGTAACAGCAATACGTCCCGACGACTTAGAAGCTAGCGGAGGCGTGGGTGCCATAGCAGGCACTGCCACCGACCTTAACTGGGACACCTACATACTGAGCGGCGCGGCCATGATGAAAGATGGCGAATGCGTACGGAGTGGATACCCTCTGGATTTAGACACGCTTACTGTTGGCAGTCGTGTTGGTAAGTAAACTTAAAATTATGCGGTTACAGTTAACATTTAGTTAGCAGTTCCCTGGTTATTAAGTGTCGGTACTTACCCAAGGATTATAGCACACACTACACTACCGATTTGAACCCAATTCTAACAGTAGCAATTGGTTTAACTGTGAAGGGATTTAGTCTTCTGCATTTAAGTCTTTCACGACACACTGCACTCGACTCTGGTTTGTGACAAATATTTAAAAAGGTAAAAGATATACATGCCTTTTGCTGCCAGTTCACAACGTTTTAATGTATCTTTCCTAGTAAATGCAGTCATATACTTTATTTTTTTACTGTTGATACCTAGAACGAGCTATTTGTATAACATTTGTTTAGACGATTGCTTGAATCCTAGTAAAAAATATAGGATACCCAACTACGCATAATAATAAAAACAGTTAATATTATTATTCGTTAATTAGCATCGCCAGTAGTTTTAACAAAATAGCTATCTACATAATAGGTACCATATCAATACATTTTCACTTATTACTGCCACGAAGAAAGACAATTCGACATACACACTTTAAGGATAATAATAATATTGATTATAGCTTAGCCCATATTTATTAGGTTACATATATTATGTAGCAATAGTCTCCTACAGCTGATATGGTTAATGTCTCGGTAAGTGTTCCAGGCCACCCTGAACTAAAACTCTCCAAGGGCCTCTGCACGTTGGATCCATGTCCCCATGTAAGCCCTCCAAAGCGCCGGGTATTTCTTGAGGTTAAAAAATCTATATATAGGTATAAAAGATATATTATAATGATAAATGATAAAAATGATAATGATAGTATTTGTGGCCGCATTCCTCCGAAACGGCTTGACCGATTTTATGAAATTTTGTATGTATATTTGGTAGGTATAAGAATAGATCGTTAAGTATATTTCATACGCTAGCAGAACAACGTTTGCCGGGTCAGCTAGTAATAATATATATTGTTGTCTATCTGTCTGTACAACTAGGTATGATGTGGCACGCGGACCGGAGTCTTCACTATTACTTAGACGGGATGGACATGGGCAAGGCGTGGTACGTGCCACATCTCAACATATACGCCGTCGTCGATCTCTACGGACAATGTACTCAGGTGATACTTTTTACCACAAATACCATAGATATATAAATACCTACATATTCATATCAGCCCTGTATTAAACTGCCCCATGGCTGGGCATGGGCCTCTTAATGCGAGCTGGCCTACTGCGGCCTACCCAGTGCGTGTCGGTAACCTTCACATATTTCAAACACCTTATGGAGAACTCTCAGACATGCAGGTTTCCTTACGATGTTTGCATTCACGCACCTATAGCAGCTAGATTTTATTTTAAATTAACTTCTTACACTAGTTCACACAATTGCTACTGAAGATATATATCTGCATACAAATTTATGACAGTGGGTATATGTATATATATACTGGGTGTTTCTAAGTATAGTGAAAACCTCTCAGGGGTGATTATACTTGTTATTATGAACGACTTTTGTTATGTTTGCTGGGTTATTGCCGAAATCGCGAAACAAAACAGCTGTTCCCTACAAAATTAGACTTTGATCTCGACAAAATGTATGGAACAGCTGTTCATTTTGCGCGATTTCGGCAATGTCAATATTTATACAGGTTGTCCGGTAGTTAATAAATAACCTGGAAATGTCTAATAGTGGAAATGTGGGCGTTTAGAAAAATATATGAAAAAAATCTATCCTAACTACTACCTGAGATATGTGTTTTTTTTTAATTACCATGTATAACTTGAATGAAATCCATCGGATTTTTGTTGTTTTATTATTAAACACTAATTTTGCTAATAGATAGACAGTTTAAAGTATGCTATGCTAATATAGCTTGCACTTTTAATATATCTTCTATTTCTTTTAATTTTTTATAAAAAAAAGACAATTTTCTGAACGGCCTTTAGTTCTACTATAAGACATTTCAAGGTTATTAATTACCGGACACCTATATATATATATATATATATATATATATATATAAATAATTCGTGTATATAATTTATTACAAATGAGTAATTCAATAAATATGTATTCTTTAAAATTGAATTTTTTTGTCGTTGTTATTCTATTTTCGTCGTGTACTCTTTAGCTGAACAATGTCTACACTCCTGTCTCAAAATCTTTGCAATATGTTTTTAAGTCGCGGTGACTTTTCAATGTAACATGCCTGTTGCATTCAGGTGACGATACTGCAAAACGAAGAAAGGGCTTTCAACTACAATGGTTGTACAAATTCGGATAATTCTATGTTGAGCAACTCAAGAGCTATGTCGTCGCCACCGCCACCGTACTGGTAAAATAAACTTTATTATTCTTCCTCTATATAATCATTTAATTGAATAATTGATTAATTACTTCTATTTTACAGGAGTTTTTCTGAATACTGTGGCGATAACATATGTTTGTTGCACGATTTTTCGGTCGCTAAACGGTTGACCGCAGATCCGATGGCCTCGCTGGTATTTAGTTCAGCACATCTCGCGATTGGTGAAATTTACGAGGTATATATAATTACACAATTTATATGAAGAAATATCTTTTCACCATAGTTAATTAAGTCCTCGTTATTAACAGTGACAGATTAAAATAAATTTAATACTTACTGTTCGATTACAGTTCCACACGTCTAGCTTTTTCTTGGTATTTCTTGATTAAGATGTCCACGCGTTGTATTAAATTGTTGTAACATTTATAGATCAAGATAACGGAGTGTAGTTCTGGCTATGCGGGCAGTTTTCGTATGGGTGTTACTGATATAAATATACTGAACGCTCACGTCAACCGAAGTCTACCACCTTCTATTGCCTGCCTGCCACATTATACGGCTTATATTGACGGTAACATAACATTATTTTTTATTTCGACCATGGTACAGTCGGCCAAAAATGTGGTCTACCACCCTACGGTTGAGGCTCATATTTATATTATTATACTTACGTCATGGCATGTGTAAAGTTAGAAAAGCCAACCTTAGCGATAATTGGACCTCACAGAAACTTTTGTTCAAACTGGTAGACCACTTTCTTGGCTGATCGTACCATGCTTGATGATATTCTTAATTTGAGTTTTGATATGATGTGTAGATGTAAATGATTTTAATGTTATTTCAGGGCGATTCATGAAATATTCTCAAGCCGGCACCCGTGAACAGGAGATATTATCGTTCGTGCCGTCGTTCGAATGGCTCCGGCCCGGCGATAGAGTCGGTTTGAAAAGGACTCACGATTCCAGAGTGCTAGTCTATTATAACTCGGAACAATTGGAAATAGCTTTCGAGAATGTGCCCGATGTAAGTATTATATATATACGTTTTATAAAATAAAACTATATTAAAAAAAAGCAATGCAATCCATACCATTCCTTTTGGTCTACCTACTTTTTAATAAACTTGGTGTTAACTAAGCTAAAATATACCGTGACGAGAGTTAGAAAGCCTTGCATAACGGTTTGCTAGTATATTATAATCAGCGATGACCAAGATCAGGATAAAAAAAATACTGACCTATCAGTTAAAAAAAACTCACAAGAATATCTTAAAATGTAATTTTAAAATTGTTAAATAAGGTACCTAGGTTATTGGATGCAGAACGATATATAAAGTATTTATTTATTGTATAGATTGCCTACACTTTAAATAAATGGCGTATTACATATGTATACAGAGCTCTTAAATACATGTACAATCAATTAATAAATGAACACCGCATTAACTATTCATTTTTCCCCTTTAAAATTACAGATAGTACATAATGATATGACATGATTACTTAAGAGCTATTTACAATGCACTTTTATGTGTATAGGACTCCTGTCTCCCAAACTAGGTAATAAACTGTATCTTGGGAGTCAGTGTTCCTCCGCTGGAGTTACGACATTAAACAGCAGTAAAGTAGTTGTAAGCTCTAGTTAATTTACATAGGTACATATATGTATGTGGATATTAAGTTACATTTTAGATATAGATATTTTAGTAGTTACAATTGTTAATAATATAGTTCTTAATAATATAATTTGTATTATGTATTATAGCATTTATAAGCTTGTTTATGTGCATGTGGTAAATGTTTATTTGAAATGTTGTACCTAGTGTGTGTGAATGTGTGAGTGTGTGTGAATGAGTGAGTGTGTGTGAATGTGTGAGTGTGTGAATGTGAGAGTGTGTGTGTGTGTGTGTGTGTGTGTGGGTGGGTGGGTGTACGTGTGTGCATACATAATATATTTGAATAACCTAGTGATATAATAAAATACCCTTCTTAAATAACATAAATGAATTACATGTTAGATATCGATTGTACATTTTAAAGCTTTTCGAAAACAAGAAGTGGTGTCATTGGAAATATATATAATGTCGGAATATTCATTGGCTAGTTTTATGATACGAGCTATAGGAAAATCCATCTAAATGGAGGATAAAAAGGTGTGATTTGTGTACGTGAATATCTAGCTAGTACCTTGAGTTTAATTTTATTTAAAAGCAGCAGTCATTCAATCTTATTCGATGGCAGCTTATGAAGCAACTTTAAATCGAGAATCTTTCTGCGTTTATCCAAGTAATCCCTCCTAAAGTGTAAAAGTTTGTCATGATCTGAAACAATAAGCGTATTTGCCTCGTTTTTTTTATCGTTGTCGTTTAGATTTTCTTAAATGCCGCATAACACGCTTTTGTATACGCTTAATTCTAAGGCTATGAACGGAAAAAATCAGACGCCATACAACGCTACAGTATTCTAAAGTACTAAACTACTATATAATACAATTTTTGTGTTCGTTTTGTAAAATACTTTCCTGTTTCGTTTAATTAAACCCAACATTATAGAGCCTGATGTTAGACTATTTTGACAAAAATGTTAATTTACTATCCAAAAGGACGCCTAGGTCTTTAATATAGTCCATTTTTTGTAATTTTTGATCTTCGTGGAAGTATGCTGATAACATTAAATTGTTGTTACGAGTAAATTTCATACGATGACATTTTTCATGATTTAGTATCATGTCATTATTGTTACACCATAACAATACAGTCATGCAACAATACAAATCAAATGATTTTAAGTTCCTTAACATTAAACAAACTACTGATGATATTATAAATCTTAAGGTCATCAGCAAACAAAAATGGCGTAGAATAGCGAAAACAGATGGGAATATCGTTGACGATTAAATTAAAAGGTACAGGGCCCAAATATGAGACTTGTGGAATACCAGATGTAATTCCATACGAAGCCGATTCATAGCCATCCATTACCACGTGAAATGTACGATAGTTTAGATACGATTCAATCCATTTAAGCATTGATCCCGTAACGCCATGCTGAGTCAACCTTTCAAGCAATATTCTATGAGATACCCTGTCAAAGGCTTTACTAAAATCAGTCATCACCTTGTTTGTGATTGTCTATAGTTTCTGACATTGTCTCTACGAACAAGCTTAGATTTGTACAAGTAGATTGAACTTTAACAAAACCATGTGAGTATTCCGCGAGAGTATGTTTCAAATAATGTTGGATACTGATAAACAATAGACACAAAAACCATAGCTAAACTAGACAAAATAGATCAATATCTTCTATAATATATATTCGTCTATAATTAGTTACTAAAGCCCCTTTTCGGTACGAGAACAACATTTGTCCAACAATATGCTCGAATATTTTTTAATTTCGCTTCCCTTCGCTTCGATGAATACTAAACTGACTTGGCGTGCGCTGGCCTTGTCTATTATACGCGGTTAAAGCGTTTCTGGCAATTTCTAGAAGCGCCATACGCTCAAAACAGTACGAGAAAGTTCTAGCGCTTTCTCTACTCTACGCGTTGAGCGAAGTTTCTTAAGCATTGTTCTTGTAAACATCTACGTGATGTTTCGGAAATTTTGTATCTGAAACATTGTTGCTCAGTGAATACATGGCTTAACCGAAACTATCGGGTATCCGAAATAAAATTATATTCGTAACCATAATTATATATCGAATCTGATGTAATAATTTCGGATAGGGTCGGCGTCTAAATGATTCATAGGCACAATTTATGGAATGTTATTAACGATTTAAGTTATATTTTCAATCCATTATAATTCTTATAAAAACACTAGCTGACCCGGCAAACGGTGTTCTGCCATATAAATTTAAATATAGATACAAACAAAATTTCATAATAATCAATCGAGCCGTTTCGGAGGAATGCGACTAGAATCACCGTGACACAAGATTTTTATACATATATACGTACAGATTGAATGATACCATCTTATAATAGAAAATGTTTTTTGTTTATTATGATTTGTTTTTGCAGTCGATAGGTAACGCTTTAAAACAAGTAGATATAATAATTAATGATATGACTGATTATAGCATCAAATCATAACCTAAAAATAAAGCCCATACATTATCACTATGAATTTTACTCTTACAATTTCTTCAAAATCTAATATCTATCTAATGGATAATCCGCAATAATTTAAAATCCGTAATCGTATCTAAAATCGATATAATATTATTTATATATCCGTATCCACAACCAGATCCGGAATTTCATATCCATAACATCCCTATCGTATAGTATTACAGTAATATGTTATATTTCAGAAAGTGTATGTTGTTATGGAAATATTTGGACACGTGACTAAGATACAAGCTGTGAATCAGGGCAGTGCAATCGTCACCACGGCCATGCTTACACAGACTAGTGAGTATTATGCTCCTAATACATTTATACCTATAGTAATTTAGGCTTTTATGTCTTACAATAAAATAATAACAATAAAATTGTAGATACATACAAAACTATGTATTAATTTGTAATTTATATTATCATCTCTTAGTTAAGTCCAAATACAAAGGTTACAATATTGGAGTGTAACGCAAATTCATATTCATTGTTTCGTTTTAACCAAGGCAACGTTTTTATATTATTTTGTCACATGTGTAATGGCAAAATTGCCATTTTATAATGTTAGATATTAATGCTAGATTTATTTGTTACTCTATTCAAATTCCTTTGTTTACTTTCACTGCCCAGTTCCTAATGGTGTATACACGAAGCCGAACACAATTCAACCAAACAACGTTTACACAGAAAACATAGATGGATTGTTTGAAGCCAACTTAACGAACTTAGCGAACTTGTGCGTTGTAAGTGGAGAATCTGGTGACGGTAGTATAGACGGACTGGCTGTGGAGACATCGGCTGAACCGAGAGCTGTATCTAGTGCTGAGCAAAGTGACGAGCCGAGTGCTGAGCGTAGCACAGAGCAGAGTGCTGCGGCGAGCGCGGAACCGCAACATAGTGCGTCCTCCAGCCCCGCACCCAGCCCATTACCAAGTGCTGACCCTAGCGCTTCAACTACAGCGCCTCCCAGTGCTTCCCCAAGCGCGCCTCCTAGCGCAGAACCACCACAAGAGCCAAATAAACAATTACCCGACTCGAGCGACGCATCAAAGAACACTGAAGGTACAAGTGACTCGACTACCGCAGACAAACCAACGGCTACGGAGAACGGGGAGTCAGCTACTGAAGTACGACGCCGCCGCAAAAATTTGCCTTACACTTTTTATTATATACACGGCGATAATATACGACTATGTAGCTCCGGTAAGGCAATATTCTATACCTACTATGTATTAAACTACTTTATATTGATTTCAACGCGTTGATTATTTCTAAGCTCTATTTTACATAATTTTATTGTATTAGAAATAAATAGTAACGTACTAGTTACTGTTTACTTCTTAAACAATAAAATTATGTTAAAACAGTGTTTCAAATTTATAATAATAAAATCCGTATAAAGTGATTTCATTTATATATACAGGGTGATTTTGAAATCTAGTAATTCCTTTTAACCACGCATTCTACTGGTGATATAGAATAACCCTGACCATATTTTTATTTAATTAGATTTTTTTTTTTTAATTATTGTATCGTTTTTTTCGTGAAATGGTGTCAGATAGTCATATGTTAACCAACAGAGGCAATTTTAATTTTTTACTAATTAAAATAAAAGACATATTAATAATTAATGTCGTAAATAATAAGGGGCGGTCCTTTTTATTGCCCCTTATTATTTACGACATCAGTTATTGTTATGTTATTATTTTTAAATTAGTAAAATATTAAGATTGTGTCAGGTGGTTAAAATATGACTATTTGAAATCATTTCATGAAAAAAATCTGTACTCTAATTTTGCCGAAACCATTATTCTAATTAAGAAAAAATATGGTCAGGGTTATTCTATATCACCAGTAGAATGCGTGGTTAAAAGGAATTACACGATTTCAAAATCAGCCTGTATAACAAACTTAAGACCATATTATGATTATACCTTGTTATATTACATATGAAGGTTCCTAGTTCATCTATCATGTACTTATTGTATTACAGATACGGTAGCCATGCGCTTCAAGGGATACACTGAGGGTATAGCTGTAGTAAGCCAGCCATTACGACGAGGTCACAATTTCCGGGTAGGTGACTCAGGCAAATGAATCAAACTTATATTATTCAATACTTACTTCCCAAAGCAAATATGTATTTATGTATACTTTTATGTATAGATATTATTAAGTATATGCATTGCCATAGCAACTGCGACTAAGAATATTATTATTACTTATGTGTGCAAAATGCGAATGTTAGAACTAACTACTAATATATACATATATAATGTATAAATATAAGCTATGCGTTTGCTTATATATTGATATCTTTGCCTTACTGTTGTAACAGACTTATTTCACATTAAAGTTTACACGTCGTACAGTTTTAAGAAGCGGTTTGCTGATATAATTTACTTGCATACGCCAAAACAGAAGCGTACTGCATTATTATTTGACGTATAACGTATTTAAGCTATATTATACGAGAAACAGTAGCAGCAAACCGATTTATGTAATCCTTATCATACTGTATGACTATTGACTAATAGCAAATATAAGATTTAACCCGTGAACGTAATTAAAATATAAAAGTATACTCACTATTAATAAATATATCTATGTTATCTACACAAAGTAGGCGGGGCTTAGTAAAACTGAGCCGTGTCGCTATTGTAACGTATAATATGTCAATGGGTTTCAGTTCGTTTTTTTAACAGCAATTAAATATACTGTAAACAGAATAGCCAATAGCTATTTATCCCATTAACAGTAACGACCTATTGGTCGTTACTGTTAACTGTTAACAGACTTTATAAAAACGGAGGAGGTTCTCAGTTCGACTTTATTCTATTTTTGTAAGTGCGTTACCTCAGAACTTTTTTCTAGGTAAACCAATTTTGATGTTTTTTGAAAGCTGGTGCTTCCATTGTATTGCCATTTAAATTTGATCAAGATCTGACCAGTTGTTTTTGAGTTATCTTTAATAATGCATATTTGGTTGTCTAGTTGAAGTCGGTTTTCTTTTTGTTATTGAGTGGTAAGGTTGTGTAACTAGCCGCGGTGTCAATAATGAACTGCGGTTATTATGAAAGTACTGCTTCCATGTTCTATTTATGTCCACTAGATCACACCGTTTTTTTATAAGTTTATAAGTGTCCATATGTAACAACAAACTGATTTTTATTTAACGTTTGTTCAGACCAGAAGCTCTAAAGGACTGTTGCAGAGCAACACTATTGACTTGAAGTTATTCTGTTATTACGGAAAGCTAGATCATACAACCAAAAGGCTAAAAATGTACTTTATTGCCTAGAATTATAATTAGTCAGTAGTGTTAGAAGTGACTAAGTCTTACATTTCCTTGTTACAGTTTCGAGTGGATAAATTAACATGCGAATGGTGTGGGACGGCTGCCATTGGCGCGGTAGGAGTGTTGCCCACGGAACTACCAATGAGTGGCATTCATCTCGAACCGCCATGCTGGATCCTCACAAGCGACCTACTCAATGATAACGGCGTTTTTGTTAGTGTTTCATTTATACATACCTACATAGAATCACGTTTGTTTCCCGAAGATGTGGGGCGATTATGGATTCAATTTTCTTTGATCCTGGCATAGCTAAGACAGATTAATCTAAGATTTTTATTAGTCTTGAAATAGCTGAGATAATTAAAATCCTATTGTGTGTGGGCGCCGGTGTGGATCTGCGACTTAATAGGCTTTATTTTCATTGCATTGTGTGACTGCAATAAAGACCGGCCAGTATAGCCGGCAGGAAAACGTATACTTTAAATACATTAACATATTTTGCATATATTTATATATCCAATAATTGTGTTTGGTGTGGCCGTGGTGTTTAATTGTTTTTGAATCGGGCTTAACATTAAAGCAACATATAGCGGTAAAAATATTGGCCGTTTAGAAGTCCTTTACTCTCTGATTACATTCTTCATGAACTCCTGTCGCTTTAAGCTATTTTATACCTTATTAATATTAAATGTTAATGACGCTATTTAAGGAAACTCTTTTGGCTATTGATAAAACCTGTCAACTTCACATTGAGACGTCAGTCTTCCAATATGCTCGTTTATAATATTGGCAGCGCCATTATTCTTTTCTAGAGATGACAACGCGTAAATGATATCCTTGCCATTGCAAACCTAAGAAAATAACTGATTACCTTACAGCTAACCGTTTGTCGTAGAATAATATTAAAAAAATAGTAGACTTCATAACTTTGTATGTTCACAGACTATATCGCTAATGGGCATGGCCTTGGACGAGCTGGTCGAACAGTCTGTGCTGACTATCCACTTTAGGTTCAATAGCGAACTGGTGCTCGAGATTGATGGCAAGATCATAGGTGCTATCGCTGTCATACCACGAAGATACAGCCACGTCTTTCCCACTATCGATCTTTACGGCAAAATTTCTCAGGTATGATTTTGAATCAGTTGTAGCTATTTTGGGCTTATTGAGACAGTCGAAGTTAAAATTAAAAATTATTGAACATCTCTTGGACACGTCACTTTACAATATTATTATTAACTTCTTACTTTATAATATTATAAATTCGAAAGCAACTCTGCCTGTCTGTCTGTTACCTTTTCTCGGCTAAACCACTCGACCGATTAAGATCAATTTGGTACAGATATAGTTTAAAACCTGGGGAAGCACATAGGCTACTTTTTATTGATATGAGTACCACGCGGAGTGGCGTGCAAAAGCTAGTTTATAATAAAATATAAAGTAAATGAACATATTGCATTGGAAAAAGCCAGTTTGATGAGTTGAGCTCTCACGAGGAAAAGCTGACAAGAAGCTTGTGGTCACTCCTTTCAACCGCCTATTATCATTACAATATTTAACGATGACCTGTGGGTGAAAGCAGTTTTATCCCAAGCATTTTTATCTTCTATGTATTCTGTGACCCAGTAATATCCTTCGGTTAATATGACACTGACCTATTGTTTACCAGCGGCTCGTATACAAACCACCACTTAGTAAAGACAATGAAAAGAGTCGTGACCTTGTCGATTTAGACAAGTTAAGTCGCTAGCAAACCTAATAGTACAAATATGGGTCACACATTAGATGGGTGTGTAGTTAATATTTCAATTGGAAAATATGCTTTGTCTGCAACATAGATGAATTTAAATAATAATATTTTCAGGTATCTGTACTTCTTCATCCATACGTCGTTACCAGCGGCACGTCACTCGATCTTCCAATTATTACTGAGAATGTTGGCGAAGATGAACTCGCAGAAGAACATTCAGACAGTGATACCCCTTCTGCAGTGATCCTCGAAGAACTCGCTCCAATATTAGAGTTGACACGTCCAAAGAAGAAACCTAAGGCTTACAGCCAAGATAATCTGATCGAAGAGCGCTTGTCCCCTATTGTTGTTGAGGCCGGCCCTAGCACCTTGCCAGACCCTGTTCCAGAAACTAGCAGTCCTGTTGCAAATGATGACAATAACACTGAGGTAAAATGTCGTAAAGTATATCCGACTCGCGTGTCGCTACATCACAGTCTGATATTATCACACAACACTCCCCCGGCGCACAACAACGAAGTTGTGAACCGCTGCATCCAGAAAAGTCATTCAACTCATAGCTTTTGTCAAGTATCTGATGAGAACGAAAATAAAGCATTACGGCATACGTTCAGTGTTGGTTCGCGTGTAGGGGATGATTCAGATGCAGCGATCCACGAGCAATTCTGTGACACTAACATCCGTCACAACGATCGCTATCCAGAGGCTAACGATGTGGATAATCTCGACAATGAACTGATGGATGGCTTGACCATGGAGCCAGGCAACTTACCAGACTTGACAGAGGAACAATCATCGTCGATTGATGAATCCACACGACGGGACGACTTTTGGTCTGATTCCTTATCTGTCGAGAACTTGCACTACTTAAATCGCATATTGTGTTTGGATCAAGAGGGAATTGAAGGGCAGAGTCTTGAATCGGAATGGGAGGCTTCAGGAGAAGGCTGTGAACACTTACATTTGGTGTTAAAGTATTGGAACTTCTTAGTACTGCCATACCCGGAGCTAAGGCAGGCGGTCTCATGGGGCCAAGTCCGCTGCTACTGTCCTAATTGCCAACCCGATGCTGTGCCGCCTCTCGCTGGTGAGTAAACTGGTTCTATGCTATTTACAACTTTAATATATATAAGGCTAAGATTTTGCGATATTACATTATTCTTAGTATTATATTCAAAAAGCTGCCGAATATATGCCAGGTGCGCTAGGAGAGTAGGCGATATTTACTATTGTGTGAATTAAAGCGCTGGATATGTTCCAGGGAGTTTTCGGTTGACTGTGCTTTTGTACATGTTTATCTCTATGACGGATTATGTTTAGAGATAAGTTTGGGCAATGTTTTGGTAAATTTTGAATCGATGCAATATATTTTCGGGCTCCGTGCCTGGAAAGACTCGTCCGATATTAAATATGACCACAGACAATAGCTGGCGAAATGTGGATGTAATATACCTCTGTTTACGCTTGAATGTTGACAGTCTTTTATTTAAATATTAGGCCTTAATAATATCTTCAAAATAAGTACGCGATGACCCTTTCGTGGTTTTCTTACAAGGGCAGCAGTGCTGATGTTTGTTGTAATATAATTAAGTGTTATGTTGTACGTTAGGGTGGGTGCGTATCGAACGCATTGACGGAGTGGGCGCGGCTCAGCGAGCCTTCTGGCATGTGGTGCGCTCCACGCTGGGTTCTGCGCAAGTCACGGGCGGCGAACAAAGCGCCGTGCGACGGCCCCGATCGCTCACAGGCGCACCTTGCACCTCACCCACACTGGCTGACATGTACGTATTATTATATGTATAATTCTTATGCTATACATAATCAGCCAAAGCCAAAAAATATCAGCCAAAAATGTGATCTGGCCAAAAACAACAAGGTCGATTTTTTCTGGCAATAATATTATGATAGTGAAACATTGCTCTATTTATCATGTAATTAATATATTAACGTCATACTATGTGTAGAGTTTAAAAAGTTAATATATTATCTGTGAGATCTAATTATAGCTAATGTTTAGCGATAATTTGATCTCACAGAAACTTTTGTCAAAACTGGTAGACCACTTTCTAGGCCGACTGTACGTGAATACCTACATAATTATGTCACTGAACCCCTCCTAAATGACGATGATGATTTTTTGTGACTTGGTGGTTTAGATTCACAATTGGACCCGTTAGATGGCGCTGCGATCGTGTCCTAAGACTTCATTTTAAGCTAACATAACAGGACAGCCTCTGGCAGGTCCACTAGTATTCAAATATACATATTTTAATAGGGTTTGGGAACTCTTCTGTTAGGTTAAAAACCTGTGTTAGAAAAGTCCCTCTTGTCCTTGGCATGCATTAAAACAATGTAATAGCATAGTTAAGTTAAGGTAACATGGGTACACTTCATAATATGTTTAATAAAGAATGACAACTTAATATTTAAAATAGAAACAGAAAAGCATACGCCCACGTTTGTTTGTGTATGTGTGTGTAGTTTATATGAATAATATCTATCGTCATTTTAAGAGTTCCTCGGTTTCCTGGTAAGTAAGCGTTTTCAACCATTCAGTTACCTTAGTTATACATTGCAAGTGGGTCATGTTATATATAGTTAGCTTTTATTTATACTATTATATACCTATGTATACCTAAATCTATATTTAGGAAGTTAATATGAAATTGTTTTGAAGAAAATACTGTTTTAGTGTCAGGATACGTCATAACTGAACGTTGTAATATATAAATTTGTCTAACTGTTAAAACATTAGCTTTGCTATATAGACTGACAGTACCAAAATAGATTATTTTGTGTAGCATTAGTTTTAGAATAAATCTTTAGGTACGGTACGTTCAATACTAACAAATTTGGTCTTGTAGGTACCGTTCCAGACTGGTATGGAATACAAAAGTATTGATTGGACAAGTGATATATAAATGTGGGTTAGTAATTTTTTATCAGATATATCTCTATATTTAAAAATCCAGATTAGTTTTCGTGCTCGATTTGAGACAAGTTCTAACTGAGAATACCACGAGAGATTCTGAGCAACAATCACGCATAAATACTTAGTGCTGGTTACTTTTTTAAATTGAGCAATTACATGTAATTGAATTCATACAGCAAAAATGCGCTATTAATTTTAAATCGGGCTTCGGTTGTTGTGCGTTTCTAATTGAAAATGTTATATAATTGGTTTTTAAGGAAAAGTAGGTTTATATTTAGCCATTTTATCACCTTTTGGAGTTCTGTCTCTGCTGTATTGTATACTTCCTTCCAAGCTTGGCCATGAAACAGAAGTGCTGTACATCAGCATATGAAAAATACGCACCGTTTTTAATTTAATTATTGTCAAATCATATAAAAAGACAAAAGAATTTTTTATTTTTATTTTAACCCTCCTAGGTTATTGTAACGGACCTGATGGAAAGCCCAATTATAGTCCAGAGACAGTGACGACGAGGAAAAGATAGATGTCTTCTAGTCGTCGTCAGTGTCAAGCCGGTCTGACCAGATGCTTCTTCACACTACGTTTGAAGGACCCAATGTCATAGAAGGGAGGGAACACATGAGCCGGAAGACTGTTCCAAAGATGTATGATATGGCATAAAAAGGAATTGCTGAGCCTTTTGGTGCGAGACGGGATTGTGCTAACCGTCAATCGGTGATTATGAAGATCGGCACGTGTGGTTCTCAAAAGGAAGGGGGAAGGTGGGATGTGATCAAATAACTCTTCGGAGCATTCGCCATGATAGAGGCGATAGAATACACTAAGGAACGCAATGTTTCTACGAAGTTGTAGCGGTTCGATGTCCTTCGTAACCTCCTGGCTGTCGATTATACGTACGGCATGACGCTGCAGTTTAATCTAAGGTATCGAGTAGGTACTTAGCGGAACCGTTCCAAAGGTGCAAGTAGGTACTTAGCGGAACCGTTCCAAAGGTGCGAGTAGGTACTTAGCGGAACCGTTCCAAAGGTGCGAACAGTACTCCATGCTGCTACGGATTTGGGCCTTATACAGCAGATACCGCTGTTCAGGAGTAAAGAAACGCCGCACCTTGTTTAGAATCCCGAGTTTGCGTGCAGTTGTGGTTATTACACTCTCGATGTAATCCCTAGAGTTAAGGTCGTGGCGGATGTCTATGCCTAGGATGTTAAGACTATCCTGCAGTGGCAGCGTGGTGCCCCGAAGAGTGGGAAGTGGAGAGAATAGGGTTTTTTTTAGCTGAACGCGCACATCTGAGTTTTCTTAGCACTGAACTCAACCAGGTTAGATGAATCCCAAGCGGATATGTCATGCAACACCCTGTTGAGGTCAGTGACTAGCTTTACCCACCTCCTCTCAGTATCCTGCCGGTTGCTAGGTGGTTGTGGATGGTAACAACCATGAACCGTGCTATCGTCTGCATAGCAATGAATGCCACCTAGCAACAAGAAAGAGGTAGCATGTCATTGATATGCAGAAGAAATAGAGTGGGTGAGAGCACGGAACCTTGTGGGACTCCAGCATTTACACTTACGAAACGTGAAGAGCATCCGTCCACTAGGACACGTATTTTTTGCTCGTGTAAAAAACTAGAGACCCATTGAACTAACCGGCTGGGAAAACCATATGCCGTCAACTTGGAGAGAAGACCGCGGTGCTAGACCCGATCAAAGGCTGTAGCAATGTCCAGCCCGATTGCCAAAGCTTCGCCTTGCTTATCAATAGCCTCACCCCAGATGTGCATTAGATAAGCAAGAATATCACCCGTTGACCGATTTGGTCGAAACCCATATTGGCGATCATTGATGATGCAGTGACACTCAAGGTAGCGGATTAGCTGGTTGTTAAGAATCCGCTCCATCACCTTGCAGATCACTGAGGTACTATTGGGCGGTGGTTTGATGGATCGGACTTCCCCCCTTTTTAGGGATAGGTTGCACGTTGGCTTCTCTCCAAGATTGAGGCACACTACCAGAGAGCTAGGAGTGGCAATATAGTCTCGTCAGCACTAGAGACAACGCTGCCGCGCATTTTTTGAGCACTATAGGAGGTATCCCGTCCAGCCCCGTGGACTTTCGCACATCTAGTGACATCAATTCCCTGCGGACATCACATTGCCTGATGATGATATCAGGCATTGAGTTGGTCTCAAGACACTGCCTTGGGGCACTCCATAGCTTGATCTGATCGGCACTTAGCGAGTCACTATCTAATTTAACCTGCTGTGTACGATCTTGTAAGTAGTTAGCGAGCATGGAAAAGAAGTTACCTCGGATACCTATCTTCTCCAATATACAAAGTAGTTTAGGGACAGACGGTATCAAATGCCTTTTTGTGGTCAAGGAAAATACACAGAGACTTCTTCTTATTGTCTAAATGTTTAGTAATGTTAGTAGTAAGGTCTAATACTGCATCTTCTGTGCTCCTTCTCTGCCGAAAACCATACTGTGCATTAGACAAAATATCATACCTTTCAAAGAAATTTATTAGTCGTTGGTTAATTATGTTTTCCAATATTTTCGATAAAACTGTAAGTACTGATATGTGCCTGTAATTGTTAATATCATCTTTGTCCCTGCTCTTATGTATAGGATTTATTATAGAACGTTTCAATTATAAAGAAAAGGTTACTTTGTGTAAACATAGAGTGCACAAATATGTTATAATAGGGGTTAACATTAGCAAGTTTTATAAATTTTGTGGGGATATTGTCCCATCCTGCAGCTGAATCATTCGTTAGGTTAGTTATGATTGACGCAATTTCCGACTGGTCTGGATCTGTCCCTATCAACAGGACGCGAGTAGATAGGCTTTCAGGGGAAGAACTACGGGTCTCTCCCTTTGGACCAGGGTACTGCGAGGCCAGTAAGCCCATTGCGCCTCGAAAGGTGTGTTCTATCGACCACTGATTGGATTGCGTGGTGCCTGACTTTGGTGTTGGACTCACAGGGGCTATGTGGTTAGCCGCTGAGGACGACATATTCGTTGCTCGGTAAGCATGTGGCGTTCGAGCGTCGGACTCATGCGCGAACCAGTCGGTCGCGCGAGGCACGGAATTGTCTTTAGCGAAGTGGCGGTGTGGTTGCTGCCACAACGCATCTCGGGCGCTTGCCTGCTTAGCAAGTAAGAGTCATAGCTGGAATGACTCGGGCCACACCCGGCTTGTAGGCCTATTTGGGTAGGTTATCGAATGTACGTTGGGAAGTGAGCGTGCCTTATACAGTTCCGGTACCATATTGGAGATATGGGCGGCGGCTTCAGCGAGGGTTTCGTTAGCAACTCCCAGAGTTGCGAGTGGTGAGCGGCTTTATTGCTCCGGTACCTATCTGAAAAGGATAGGTAGTGTCACTTAGGCACGAGGAAGCTCGCTCACGAGAACCGGATTTCTGAGGTTAGGATGGAGTAATTGATATTTGGGAACAAGACCTGTCTATAACTGGTCCCGGAAGGTGTTCTCAGGCACTGGAAGATACAGTGGCTCCACCTAATATAACCTTGACGGTTGGTGTAGGGGAACGTTATATCATAAACTTGACTAGTCGTAGAGAGAAGGGATGCTCTGGATCTACTTAACCTATCGTGATAGGCAGTGAAGGTAGCGAAGAGAAGAAATTTTTAACAATTTCTGGTTCTACAACAATTATTAATTTGTTCGGCCAGCAACTTACCCACACTATTAAAATGATTGTTGACATGATTTGCAGAATCGTTCACCCTATCATATTGCATTTTTAATTCCTTTATTAAATTGTTACAATAATTGCGGTATCTTCTATAGGTTATTTATAAAATTTCATTTGTTTGATCATTACGTAATTGCTTTTGAAATTTGTTTCTATTTTTGATGCATTTAACAATTCCTAAAGTAATTCATGGTTTAATTATTCTTTTATTACATGGAATTTTCTATAACAGTATGTTCTTTAATATAATTTTACACTATACTAATTCATTCCTGACATAATTTATTTGGGTCTTGCAAATTATACAATTTATTTATTTTACAAGATACAAATAGATTATGTCAGTATTCATATATACTAGTTATTTAAGTTTATGCGTATGTTTGCGAACAATCATGAAGTCTCGCTTCTGATTCCCGAAATTGGGCAAAATATAATCGGGATATTTCATACAAAAATTCTTAGTAGAAAAACGGTATCTCCAAATATACGTCGATAATAAGCTCCTAGTACGTGAAACCTTAACTATAGCTGATGAAATGGGACTTTGAAATACACCTACATATCCCAGTAGGAAATTATATTTAAAAAGCTAGTCTATTTTGACGTTCCGTGTACTTTTTATAACGTTTATTGGTGTACAAATACCTTAAATATATACTTGTCTATCTGTGTAAATTAGTGATTATCTACAAGTCTGATTCCACTTACAATCTCTTTAGCATAGATGAAAGTGTTCTCATAAATCGAAACTTATATGAAGTCTAGTATGTTACGTTACGAACCCCTTTAATCCCCTATTGATCCTAGTTAAAATATATATCATTGTTACAGATGGTTCGACGAGGAAGGCAAGCCACATCACACCGTGTTGGCTATAGAAATTGATGTCGAGTAAGTACTTTTATCTTGTGCATCATTTGGCACACTACATAATAACTATAATTTTTCTGTACATTGTGCTACCTTCCGTAATCAATATGATAACTAACCATTACACATAGAACATGCTAGTCTACTGAATAAATTGGTTTACATGGATGGGATAGTAGGCAACTGTTGTAGGTTCGAAACCCATACGGATGAGCTCAAATACGTGTTACGTTTTCTCAGTCTGAGTGTACTTTGTATCCGTTAATTATATTATAACGCAGGTTTATATTTAGCTTTAAATCCTGTGACAACAATATAGGTATTTACATACCTAGATATATTTATTATGATAAGTATTGTAAAAATTAAATTATGAAGCTTAGTATTTATTACCAAAATACTCAAGGTCTACGCACTAAAACTCATTTATTTGAAAGAAAATTGTTTTTAAACTCGTATGATATAATTTCTATAACGGAAACTTGGCTGCTCGACGGAATTAGTGATAGCGAATTGTTTGATGAAGGATATGTTGTTTGGCGGAGAGATAGAAATTATGCAACCACTAGAGAAGTACGGTGAAGGGGTTCTTTCAGCGGTTCGACGAGATCTAACGGCGATAGCTCGACTAGAGTGGTCATCCTCAGCTAAGGGTTACTGTAAAATTTAAATACGGAAATGGCAGGTCTACAAATGTTTATTTTTTTGCACTTTTTATTTATGTGAAGAAAATCTAAGTAATTCCTTTAACATCCAACTTTCTAACTAACGATAAACTATTACAAATAGTAAATTTTTGTTCGAATGATTATTTTGTCATAATGGGACATTTTAACCTCTCTAACATAGTTTGGTCGCCCGATAGTGTAATATTTACCCACAGTATACAGGGGTCTCTGGTTAAATAAACATATAAACAATTATATGATGTTATAGATAAGTATATACCTCACAGATTGTTGAAAGCGTCTGTATTCCCTTCTTGGTACAGCGTATCTTTAAAGAAAGTTCTCAAAGAAAATATAAATATTACAAAAAAATTCGCAATTATGGCATCTCCTCAGGCTACAAAACATTTTCATTTCCAAGACAAAGAGCTAAAGATCTTGAAAAAGACTGCTACCTTAATTATCTTAATAAGTGTGACGCTTCGATTATTACAAACCACAAAATGTTTTGGTCCTTTGTAAAATCTAATAAAAAGAGTAGTAACACCCTTCCTTCTAACTTTGCAACCTCTTCGCAACTTATTTCCATTCAACCTTTCTTCTCCCATCCAATTCTTCAACTTTACGTGCTCAAAATTCCGACAGTGACTTGTTATATTAATACTATTAGTGACATACAAATGATACCTGATACAATAAATAAATTACTTCACTAGACGAAGAAATAAGTCACTAGACTTAACAAAAGGAGCAGTAGCAGACCGTATACCAACTTTCTTTATAGTAAAATGTTCAGATGCTTTACCGAAACCCTTAACAATATTGTTCAAACGTTCTTTAAATGAAGTGATTGTTCCAAAAATGTGGAAGTCAGCTTTCATAACCCCCCCAATTCATAGGAGTGGTGGAAGGAATGAAGTTAAAAACTACAGACCCATATCTAAATAATGCATATTTGCTAAAGTATTTAAACGAGTCGTTTATACCCAGCTTTACGAAAGTCTTTCAGTAACATTAATTCCTGAACAACATGGCTTTCTTCGAAATCGCTCCACTACATTTAATTTTTTTACATTTATAGACTACACAACCTTTCATATGGGCTCAGGCGGCCAAGTCAATGCAATTTTTACAGACTATAATAAATGTTTTGATCGTATTGATCATACATTGCTATTACAAAATCTTCTCAATGCTGGAATACATGGAAGCAGGTGGTTCGAGTCCTATATTGAGAACAGGTCGCAGGCCGTGGTGCTCAATGGTTACTCATCCATATGGAACTTAGTGCCTTCAGGTGAGGCGAAAGGCTCCCTCCTAGGTCCCTTACTTTTTAATATTTTTATCAACGACCTCACATCATGTTTCTTTCATTCTAAATTTGTTCTGTACGCAGACGATATGAAAGTTTTTAGACAGGTCACTAAAACTAGTGATTGCTTTCTATTACAACAAGATCTGTTAAAATTCGAAAACTACTGCGACCTTAACAAAGTCGACATCAATGTGGCCAAATGTTATTCAATCACCTTTGGGTAAAGGTAGTAAATACCTACTAACTTTGTATATGCACATCTTAGAAAATTAAAGAAGATAAGGCGTAATTCACGACTCCACACTGACTTATGAGAAGCATATAGATAATATTGTTATGAGAGCTAATAAAGCATCAGGATTTCTAATTAGGTCCAGCTCTCAGTTCCGTAATATAAAAGTAGTAAAATCTTATATTGTTCATACGTGCGTAGTATACTTGAGTATTGTTCACAAATTTGGAACCCGCAATACGAGGTTTACATAAATAGGCTTAAATTAGTTTCGCAAAGATTATTGAGACATTTGAAATACAAGTGTAGGACTATGGATGACAATTATGAATTAAGGTGTAAAAGACAACATACGCTACCTCTTAGCGAACGGCGTAGAATCAAAGATATATCTACATTTATGAAAATAGCCCAGTGCCTAATTGATTCTCCAGAGCTCCTCTTCAGAAATAAGTCTTGCGGTGCCAAGAAGAGTCCATCGGCGCCTAAAGGAGAATGCCCATATTACAATGGCGCTATCGCTAACTCTCCTGGAATGGATGCGATTATACGAACGAAAATTGGACACTCAATAGTCCTATTTAAGTACTTTAGATTTAGCGTAAAATCATCAACTTATTTTGTGGGGGTTTTGTAGAAATAATATCGTTATTTCAGTTTTTGAGGTTATATCAAATGTCAAAATATTTTAAGCTTCATTCCCCCTTAGGTATATAACGAGAAATAAATAGGTAGCAGTGATAGCTCAGTGGGAGACCAACAGACTGGTATGCAGAGGATATCGGGTTCACATTCACCTTTGGCATTCCGGAATGTTATATGACTTTTCCGAGCTATGTTCGTATTCAATTATTAATTATCTCTCGCTTCGTGTCTCGACGAGCACGTTAAGCCGTTGGTCCCGGCTGACACGAACATGAGTCAGTCGGTATAGGGATGTCAGTACGCTCAAATATCCTGACATAAGTCTAGCCTAATCCTAGAGTATCGTTATCCCTCTAGGCTGCGGAGGTCAAACAGTAGTCTCTAGAAAAACTCATGTTCAATCTAATCTGGCCCACGCTAGAAATAATATACCCCAATCACTAATTAGTATTTATGAAACAGCTAAGTGGTCAATTTCTAATGAGGAGGATATAGGTAAGGATTGAGAAACAGGCAACAAAACAATTAATTTTCAATCTATTTATTTCAAAATATCAACACATTGACATCTGATTCATTCATCCACATCATAATTAACATATTCATAAAATATATTGTCTAAAAATCGTGCCGGTGTGTCAACAGTTTTATGTCGTGCCCAACTGAGATACCACAACATGATCATAACATGGGCACTGGCCTACTGTACGATTACCTACTAAACAGTTACAATAATAGCTCCAATGTGCTCTTTGGAATTTTAAATAATGATGAAAGCCTTTCATCACTATCACCGGTTCTCAACTTAGCAAGCATTATACTTAATGCAGTACTTGCACAAGGAAGTTCCCGTGCCAACTGGGGTATATGTATGGTGAAAACTATCAGCATTCATACCCAACCAATAGTGACAAAGATGGGGGTCCATAGCTCTAACATTTGAAAAATCAAAATGTCTGTGATAATCCCTTTCCATAATTGACATCATGTCATCCATTTGAGTTCCAGTGAAATCATTATACCTAATTAAATAATATTTCATTCCAAATGCCATTGTCCAGATGATATCTGCATATTTGAGCACTGCGTGGTATGTAGGCCTTGTACTCCAACGGTAACATTTCCTTAACAGCAGATGGTACCATTAAACTTTCACCACTGTAGCATTCAGTAAAAATACAATGCCTTGAAGACCCAGCAACACGTTTGTAAATGCGTGAAGTAACTCTTCGACTTTGCAAAGAAGCTTGTAAAACTGGATGTTCAGCTACTGGTGCAGGTAGTGGGGGTGGTGGTGGTGGAGTTATTGGTGCTTCCTGTAGAGGTGGTGTAGGCTCAGATTGGGATGGTAAAACTTCCTCATGTATGTTGTGTCTATTTTGATCATACTGAGTATTTCTTTTAACACTTCTCTATGCATTAGACCAACAACTCAAACAGACCTTCTTAAGACGGTGAACCAAAAAAAAGAAACATTTTAATAAGGTATTTAATTTAACATTAGCTACAATAATCGGTGACAAAATATGACAGTGATTGACAGTGAGAATTGAGTGATAGTTTGATATTGGAAAACAATATTTTGTATTTTTCGTAGTATTGTCAATAGTGCTTTGACATCAATCCATTTACAGAATTAAACATAATCGACGTAACCTATACGTAATATATTTTTTAAAAGTCTTTATATGCATTTCCTTATTAAAAGTATAATACTATAATCACAGCGTAAAAAAAGGACAGTGGGCCATCGCGTTTGAAGACACGCGAAATGCCGCTTTTGTGTAGGCATTCGTCATTGCCGCAGGGTTGTCACAATTTATATATATATTTTTTATATAATCTGTTCTGCATTTGTGTTCTCGTAGTATGTGTATGTAGAGTACCAGGAATAAAATGAGAAATATAGAAGTATATATTACGAGTTTTATTAAAACAAATACAAATTAGCTAGGTTAGTACAACTAATACCTAACATAATTATTATTGTAGATGACCTTTTAAGAATATGATAAGGATACCAAAATAAAAAAATACTGAGATACTGATTCTTTTAAAATTTACAAATGCGAAACTGAAAGGTATTTTCGACATTTTGATTTACTAGTTTTCAGATTGCGATTGTTGAATTTGACGATGTAGTAAATTCTCATACGTAGAAACAATTTTAATAAAAATTTAGACGGGAAGCAGGCGCTTGGTTTTGTAATAAAATTAATGTTCTTTAACTGCTGATATAATTGACTTTCAATATTATTTCCAACAAACGATGCAAAAGTTGCCTGTAAAGTGTCAACAATCACATTAAAAAGCGTCAACCCCGGCTGACGTGTCCCAAGCGAGTATATGGCAGCTTGGGATCGCTACCGCCCCTCTCTCACCCCGCAAACCCCGCATGATTGCTCTGTCTAGACGTGTCCGTTGGCCGACTGTAAGTTCATATGCTGTGCTATAATTATTTAAATATATAGTAATAATAGTATTTAAAGTACTCATTTGGAGGGACAGGAGATGGTTAGTGGATCTATGATTACTGATTATACATAATCGACTGATTACGAAATGCATTTATGCAAATGGTAAATGTGTCTATTCCTTTTTTTTTTACGTGGTTTAATGCATTGACGCATACCCCTCCACGGGGGCGGGCGGAGGGATTATGTCGGACTCGCCGGGGTAAAAGAAGGATGTTGAAAAGATAATGTACCTCCCGGAATATCGACTAAACCTACCACGGTGTTCCTCGACAAAACCACTATCGCATGCGGTCGCGACCCCGCCGAGGTTTCGGCCCGCCGTATGAAACGGCAGGCCACTACACGAAGAGACCTACCCAAAGGCACTCACTTCACATATAAACCCTACTGTGACAACCGGGCGTCTCTTGCCATCATAAATATTCATGGCAGCTGGGACCGACGGCTTAATGTGCTCTCCGAGGCACGGAGCAGGCGATAATTGTCAATCAATACGCACATAATTTCGAAAAGACATATAACTTCCGAAAGTCAGAGGTGCGCGACGTGGGTTCGAACCCGAGACCCTCTGCATTACAGTCTGTTGGTCTCCCCACTGAGCTATCGCTGCTCTTTCTCGTGCTTATACTCATCAAAAAGCGAAACAAAGAGTGGGCATTCTCCTTTAAATTATTTACATACTCCCCGCTGTAATACCAATTATAGATATGAATTATAGGTTCTCTTCATACGAACCGCATTGACTTGCCTGAATGTGATGTGTTTAATACTTCTCCTAACACAATAAGACAGATGTCATCAAGGAACTATTTTGACTGCATTATGTAACAAAATTTAAACTTTTATATTTACACTTTTAGTCATAGTAAGACCATATGTTTTCCAATTAAAGAAAATAGAATAAATATAAATAATGGCGTCGTACAAATATGTTTATATTTTTTTATTTTGCAGAGGTTCAGAAGCAGAAAACGATCGTCTCCTAGCATTCCTGATATATCTAAAGCCACACCTGAGTTTCGTCGATGATGATCACCCACCGAGTCTCGAAGATTAGGCGTCTGTGCATCATTGCGCTTTGTACTCACTATTTTCGAATATAATATTCTCTAGATCACCACGATATTTTATCGGTAACTTAATCGAATATACAGGTGTGATACTTGGCGGTGGTACGCCGTGCAGATTATGATTATATCTAAGATATTATTATATTATCGAATAAGTGACACAGGTTGGTTGTCTTTAAGTATTAACATTATTATAGAAACTAAAGTATATAGTCGTACAAGAGGCGTAAGTTAGGCATTCTTGATGCAGTGTTTTTTGATCTCAAAGTTCAGTACTTGCCCGTTTGTGTTGTTTTTTATACGTTGATCGAATAAAAGTCGAATATTGTTCGATAATCGTCTTTTATTTGATGAAGATCAGCTGTCGAGCTGACTGAATGATATATGAATGAGAGAGAAATCTGTCGCGTTCGTCTCGTGGCGTGAGCTTGTGCTTTTATTTGGGTACGAGGCGGTGTCGCTGTGTTCCTGGGTCATTCTGTTTGGAAGTTCTTGGTGAAAACAGTGAGTATAAGAATATGTCAGATAGACGGTAATCGACTTGGGTATTACAGGATACCTATAAATGTAGTCGGCGAAATGGGGAAGTATTAGGATGCATTTCCACTGACGCGGAGCTGGGCGAAGTAGAGGAGCGGACCGTGAACTGGCCAATCACAGTGCTCGATATCTCCACTTCGCTTCAATGGAAACACTTGCTACTTTTCACTGCTCTTCTCCGCTCCACTCTGTCCAGCTCCGCGTCAGTGAAAACGCACCCTTAGGCCTTTGCCCACTCATTCGAGAATATACTAGCGTAAAGCTTGTTATAAGGGGATGAAATGAAGGTTAGAATTATGTCTGGTGCTTGTTATAGCGGGTTAGAAATATACCATCACTAAAGTGCGACTGCACTATAGTGATGGTATATTTCTAACCCAATCATACGATGTTTGTGGAAGACTACTGCCTTCCACAAACATCGTATGATACTCTGACCCGCGACACTTGATACTCGATCAAATATGCTATTTAACTTGCTTATTTTTAGATACTAAGAACAAGGTTCTTATTGTAACTGGAAGTTATGACAATAAATCAATTTATAAAGTTGGTTGTGGTGATTCGAGATACTTGTTGTCTCGCCTATGTTTAAAGACCTAACATTTTGATCAAGAACTTCATCGTTATCGATCTGAAGTATACAACTGCAAGCGTAGTTGGAATACAATGTCAGTAATATACTACACCGTGCGGTGTCATCAAAGTATACTTAAAGTGTTGATATTCCTAAGTTTTGTTTAATCGAGACCTTGTGGTATGCGGATCTATAATTAGTTCACTTTAAGGTCAAAACACACTGTACGGTATTCTACTAGTCACTTGAAACTAATTTAATGCGTCATGGAATTTATCCTCCACAGGCTATATAAATTATTGAAGTCTAAAGCACATTATTTTCATGATCTCAAAATACTAAGCGTAGTTTTTATTTATTAACATTCTGCATTACCTTCTGCAGTATCCAAAATATTATTTATATTATATTAGGTCATCGGCGTTGGTGAGGATGTATTCACAATAGTCACGTAGACTCGGGAACAGTGTAGCTTTCGGATGCTGTCTAATTATACGTAAAGCGAATTGTTAGCGGATAACTCAGAGGGCCACGCTCACACGGTGGCCGTGCCCTCCCGTACGGTGTCAACGTTTCAAGAGTCTGATCCACACGTTCTTCTTTACTTATACTTCCACACGCAAATACTTCCAATATGTATGCTGTAGACCCGTTTAGCTATTATGTTTAGCAACATATGTTTGATTTAGTTCCCTGTAGCTTTGTAAGCAGCTATGTTAAGATACTACATGTTTACGTATTACGAATAGGTAGCTGAAGACAGCTTCGCACAACCATAATAATTGTAATAGTAAGATGAATGTTTACTTGAAATGTTGTCAATCATGAATGCTTACTCAATTAGTTAGTGGGTGATGGCAGCCCACTTGATCGCTCGCTCGTGGCCGCGCGCCGCCACTAGCGGTCTACTCAATACAAATAATAATATATTGTTATGATGTTCTTGTCTTTAGTTCCTCGTTCGAGAAGCAGTGCATGTGTAGTTATTTATTCAATATTTCTGTGTGTATTCATAATTTTCTGAGCAAATAAACGATCATCTTAAATATATCCTTTGTTTGTTTGATCTAACCATTCGTAGAGGTAGCGTTACTAAAACTAGTGTTCATAATTTAGTATCGGTAGATTTATCATTAATTAGATGTGATGACCAACCCTTTTGTAGCTTGTCGTTTGACTCATCCCGATGTGGAAGATGTAGCGCCACCCAGCGGCAAATTGTCAAATTAAACGCAGTGATTGATAAAAATGATCTTATATTGGTTTCAAAGATTTACAACAATACGATTGTATCCAAAAATGTTTACTAACTAGATACTTACATTTAAATTAAATTATCACTGCTCGTTTCCTATTCACGTCAAGTGAGATTCGATACAGTATTAGTACAATTAATACACTATTAGCCGCAGTGACAGTGCCTACTGATATTATATAATAATAATACAATTACTTGGCTAATAATAAAAGACGAGTGGTTTCGGGGAGGCATCCTGTGACCGCGGCTCTGAATAAATATGAAAGCCTAAATTGTAACAATTTAACCGTCGTGTTACATGCAGACTTTAAGAGTAGAGTTAAATGATGTCTGTTCTAATTCAGGTATATAAGATGACATACAACTAATACATATTATACCCGTCAAATAACAAATTTTTTCGTGCTCAGTCTAAAATCTCACCAAATAGAACATATTTGAGTATAACGTGTGAATGAAGATTATAAAATTATCTATAAACATAATTCAGCTATTCTATTTACATGTTTAACAACATCGAAATATCAGGTGACATCTAAACATTCAACATAACAGCCACAAGGTAGCACTAACCGCAGCTACGTCGAGCCGCGCCGGCCGAGCGTGAGCGCCTACGGTGTGTCCATCTAATAGTTACGCTAAGTGTGGCGGCGTGGCCGCCACTGCAATCTCATTATCTAAGTACAAAAGTGTCGGTTTGTTCAGCGGCAAGGTGTGCGGGTCGTGCGGGTAGCTGTAAGGTCGCTCGCAGGGGGGTCGGTCGCGGCGGCGCGCGACCGCGCATCTGCGACAAAATCATCTCAGCGTTCGGGAAACAGACAGAGGAATAAGTGGCACTACCACACTTTGCACTTATTGACGGGGTTCATGGGCGAGCCGAGCGGGCACTTGAAGTCGTTCGCGAACTCCTCCATGTTGGACATGGGGCCGATGACGCGGAAGCGGCCGGGCGCGTGGAAGCCGGTCGTGATACGCAGCTTGATCGCCTCGTTGCGGTACACCGCGCACCAAGTGTTCGCCGCGCTCAGCCAGAACAACTGCAAACCGATCGTGCATCGTAATTATACAAAGCAAGCGCTGTTCATTACTTCCTGTACGGTAATGTTACCTAATAATCCACTAACTTGCGTAAATAGTGTTATTAGGTTAGCGGAAATACATAATAGGTTTGCATGTAGCCATTCAGTATTTCATCTAACTACCTGCCTACTACTACCTCCCTACCTACAGCAAATGCGCTTTAGGTGCCAATTAAATTATAACCGCTGAATCGTAAGTGCAGTCGATTTCTTTATAAATAAATAATTAATCCCATAAACACCATACTAACGTGTATGTATACTTTTAATAATAAACTACGAATGATTTCGTAGAAGTTATGTCATATAGTTCATATTTAGCTTCCATAGCATAGGTGTACCTAGGTAACTTGCGTCATTTGCCATGCGAGTAATGGTTCTATGCATCAATAGTAGGTAGGTATATCTGAGGCAAATGTTTTAAAATTCTACGTAGACTGATTAAAACTCCTTCACGTGAAAATAGAGTGATGGATTAAAAAGTTTGGTATTGCTTGATACTTATTCCTATATTATTACTTTGCTAGAAACTAACTCAAATAATAACATCTAAATATTCACTGAATAGGTAGGTACTGCAAAAACGCCTGCGTTTTATTCATTGATGTGTAGAAAAACGTTGATTAGGTAGTTTTAGTATTAGCGAAGGTAAAGACCGTAACGACATATTTAACTATAAGTAGGTACCTACAAACATCGTAAATTGTTTTATTAGTGCAACCAAACATCCCAATTACGTAGTTAGCCATTAGATTTATGATGATAAATTCAATAACAGCACAATAAATTTGAATTGAAGGGGACTAGAATGAACTATTTATGTATTGTTTATTTATGGAATAATTACTGAGTCGGGTAAACGTACCTGTTTGGGTGAGTACTGTTCCAGGCCAGGGAGTCGTGCTTCTTCACCATGTCGTTTCGTCCAAGCCTGGTAGGCGTAGTAGGCTTCTTTGATACCACCGTTGTCAGCAATATTCTCTCCTTGGGTATTTACGCCATTCAACTAAAATAATATTTGTATTAGAAAACCGACCTAGGGCTGCAGAACCATTTCACGACTAGTCTTAGAAACATAAGTAAAATTTATATGCTAGAAACATTATCTGGAACATTATTTACCTTCAGTCCGACTTCGTTGACAGTATAGTTGGAATACTGGTCGATGATACATTTGGCTTTCTCGAGGTACTTTTGTTTGGTCATCTCTTGCCACCAGTCTACTAAGTTGCCGTTCCTGTCGAATTGTCGACCCTGTGAAGTGAATATTATAGTAGATTTTTCTGATTTTATGACGGCTTTATATATTTATAGGGTATATAGTTAATCGAACCATCTTTAGAATGAACACTTTAATTGTATAGAAATATTACCTGGTCATCAAAACCGTGAGTAATTTCGTGGCCAATGACAAAACCGATAGCTCCGTAGTTCATATACGCGGGACGTTTAGCTGAGAAGAATGCGCCTTGCAGGATACCAGCTGGAAACTCTGTCAAAATAAAAAAGCATTGGACATATATATGTATTTTCCAAAAAAAATGTGCCTGTAGTTCAACGTAAATTACATATTCTATTCGATTAAACCAAATAGTTCAGTCGTAGTATGCGTAAATATGCACTGATATATAGGTAGGTAGGTAGGTACTACAGAAATATATTAAATGTTTTGTAGTTTTAAGAAATGCCAAGACGCTTCAACCGTCTGTACCATGACACATCGTTAGATATTAGTTAAGAACGCATAGTTAATATTTAGGATGAAGACACTGATTCCTGAACTTACTCGCTGCTTGGTCTACGTGGGTGATTTAAGGGCTAGGACAAATATGGTACATGATAAATGGCCATGCTTTTTCTACATTTGAAGATCAATAATTACAATACATAATATAATTAATATAATATTAAAAATGAATGATTAAAGGCCGGTACCTGGAGTACTGGCCTATATAAGTAGGTTTCAGATTCAACTTACGAATGCTGTTTTCAATAGACGAATAGAAAGCGTTAACGATAGCGGGACGTCCGTGGGTGATCCAGTCGGTTTTGTTGACAGGCTCTCTCAGCTTGCTGAACAGGTACTCAGTGCCGAACAGAGTCAGATTCAGCACAGACTCCATCAACTTGTCCGATGACATCTCCAACTAAGTAAAACATTATTTATTATATTTTTATACAAAGATAGATAAGTTTATATCTAGCGTATTAAATAGATATTATTATAATAACGAATATTTTATCTATCTATTACTAAGGTGTAGATATTTAAGTAAAGAACAAAATACGCTTATTTTTCGACCGCTACGGGTATAAAATTAAAATAAAGATTTACAATAAAATTAAGTACTTTAACTTTATTACTTACCCCAGAGTAGAATTTAGTTAGTTTATCATTGTCAAGCATTTCACTGGGATACGCGATGTGAGAAGCCATTGAATCGGCCTTCTCAAGAGCTGCCTGACGAGTCTTCTCGTCCATCCAGTCCACTTCATTCAAAGTTTGGCGGAACTGTTGTCTAAAAAAGGAACAGGTTGGTTTTAAAGTATAAGTACGCAAAAACAAAACATCCTTAAAATCAATATAAACATTTAGCAGTTAACGAGTTATGACTCAATATAAATATCGGGGAACATAAAAAGCAAAAAAAGGTAACGTAACGTAAAAACCACAAGACTATCGACAATTTCCTTAACGCCTTGGGTTCCTCTTAATAAAAACAGTACAATCTAAACAAGTTTATTTTACATATATACCTACGTGTAAAATAAATGTTATATGTAACAGTTTCCAATGTATGATTTATTGTACTTCTAGCTAATTACCGACTCCAGCACACAAATATATATTTATTTATTATAAAACTGTAACGAGGCTGTATATGTAAATACAATGCAAACATTTTTGTTTTCAACGATTCGAGGTCGCCTATTTGAAGGAGGTACCCAAAATAACGTTGCTTAAGAATTTGTTGTACCTACTACATAATCCTAATTAATATTATAAATGGGAATGTGAGTTTGTTTGTTTCTTACACTTTCAACCCTTAGGTAATACTCGACCGATCATCATGAAATTTCGCATACACGTTTTCAGGCGAATAGAAAAGGACATAGCGAATCTTTCATCCAGAAAAAAGTTATGATGCTAACCTTATCTAACCTACATTTACGCGTAGCGGCAGAATCTAGTTTGTTATAAAAAAAGCTCTGGCCGTGTTTTATTTGAACCCTTTCAGTAGAGCCGGGATCGCCATTTAGTTCGTGCTGACAAAGTTGCGGATAAACTTCATTTACGTAAGCTCGCATTATGAAGTACCGACCATATATCCTTTATCTAGTGGAGCTACATCCATACCAAATTACAGCAAACTCGTTTAGCGTAGTCGAGTAAGAATTGTATGAATTTACACCACATCAATTTATTCTTTCAAAAGTGCTACCAACAATTCCATTAGGACTAACGTTAAGTGATTGTAATATTAATAATGTAAATCAGCTTTTAAGAAAATACCAGCTGATTTCACAAGTCTTGAGACAAGTTGGTACCTACTTTAGTGTACACTACATAAATTTACAGCGAAAAAACCTCGACTCGGCTTTCTGTGGTAAGTTTTCTAGAGATTCTGTATGTTTATTCTTAGGGAATTGCTGTTATCTATTGTCGGTATAAGAAGGTTAGGTACTAACAGTCTTCTTGTCTATGCTCGTAACGACCGTATTATGTACATACCTATATCTAACGAAACACTTACGCAAAAGGTAATGCCAAATTTTAAGCAAGGGGTGCGCTTGTTTACTTTAACTTCGACCACCGAATCCGGCGACCGCTTTCGGTTTAACCGAATCGGGTTGTTTACATTGGTGGATTGATCGAATTCGGCGACCGCTTTCGGTTTAAGCTGTCGTCATCGAATACGGGCTGCGACCGAATACGGTCAACCCTATACCAATACACTAGTCGGTGACCGAATACGAGCTGCAGCCAGATAGGTACGGCTAACCGAATACCCGTTTACATTAGTCGGTGACCGAGTACAGGCTGCAGCCGCCATAATGATACAAAAATATACATCTTGTTTCCGTGAAATTCTATGGTTAAAGAATTTGTCGTAAGGACTAGGTACTGTTTTATAAAAGGCTAACCGCAACCATACATCTATAAGAGAATATGTCATGATTATAATTATAATGTAAATTATATTTATATGCACACAATACCTGATATCATTCACCATTTCCAAGGCATTGGCTTTGGACTTCTCGTTAAAATATTTTCTGATGTAAAGAGCTCCCACGGCGATAGACATACTGAAACAAGAAAATAAGTTTTATTCTATATTCTCATGTTTGTAAAATAAAATTAATGAATCTAAGTAATAGCGAATGAGTTAGATATAATCTGTCCATATAAAGTTGATGCACATTGCACGCTATCTCTTTGAGACGTTGGAACAATAATTCCTGTAACAACTAGATCAGTACATGTTTGAACTGAATTACCTGACACTAGTGGTATCAGCGCACTCTTTCCAGCGGCTCTCTCGTTCGGTTTTTCCAGAAAGTGCGGTGACGTAAGCGAGCTGCCTTCGGCGAAGGTTGTCAGTCAGGTACGACACAGAAGCACCGGCGACACGCCACATCACATAATTTGCTTGCACGCGTTTAGGAGTTGATTCCAGAAGGACCTTCAGAGATTTTAATTTGATTAATTTTATAATCTGGTAACGTACTTTCAATATAGACCATCAGCAAAATATAGTAATAATAGTAAGTTTAAGTTTTAATTTTATTGGCAATAGAATTTACACAATGACTATCTGGATTTGGTCACTGTCCTACATTTGCATTGACAATTTGCAGATCTTTGCTTTAACGTGTATTTGTTGATGCAGATAATATACCTATCTGCCTAAATCAACTTGAACATTTATTTTAATCAATGCAATAACGATACATACCTCAAGATCTGAAATATATTTGGGAACACTGACAATGGCCACTTCGTCGAGTTCCACAGCAACGTGAGGAGCCAGCAGGCGATTGATGTATTCAAGCCACGGGATCCTGCCGCACACATATTTAGAAAATTAGCGTTTATTTAAAGAACATAGGTAATGCTATAAATCTTTGAACAATACTATAACGTCACGTATACTTATGACCTGTTATACTTACTTAGGGAACTTCTGTTGTAGTTGGGCAATAGTCATCGGATTGTAAAGGCTTGTAGCATTGCGTCGTTTTTCAAGTGGCAAGGAAATCTGCGGAATATTCGTATTTTTAGTATTAATATTCTGGCCAAGCTCGACCTGGGTCTAAACTAGTTACTGTGAATGGAAAAAGCATAGTGCTTTGCCGTTATTTTTGGCTTTCAAGATATTGACTCATTATAGTCAGTTTTCCTCTCCACTTTGCAATCATGACTTGTACTTTATTGTAAATTAGAATACGCTTCGCAAATAATGTTGACTGACATAACCGCGATGCCTTTCGATTGACATCTTTGGCCATGGCGCCAACTTAATTAGGTCAAATATGACAAATATCGCAGACCTTGGACCACAGTCCGCCATTGTCAACCAGACAATCTACATAAAATTATGTATGTAATTTATATTTTATAACTATGTTTATATACGAAGCTCATAAAAATCACTTCCATCGAACTAATAAAGCTTCCATTGTGTTACAATTCGTTCTATAAGTATGTATCTATTGTGAAGCAAAAACAAATTAATTTGTTATCAATTGGTTTTATATTACTTACGTTGGCAAGTTTCATTTCGAATTGCAGCGAGTCTTTAAGGTCAAGTTCGGCTCGCGCGCGGTCAGCTCCCAGCAGTGTTGCGATATCGACCATATACTCGTAATAAGCCTGGACGAGTTTATCGCTAAATCCACGGTTCAGGTACTCTCGGCTCAAACCTAATGACGCCTGGTCCAGCTGTTAGAAAACATTCACTTAGCGCATATGTTTTGAATACCAAATAAATCGTACGTTCGCAAACAAACAAATATATTCGCAGAGCAATCGAATCTTTCGCAATATCTATTACATCAAGCTTATAATTTTAACTGTAAGAGGATTAGTTTATTTGGGCCATATTTAATTAGTATGAATAAGAAATGCGTAATACTGCTAGGTCGGCCGACCGAATCAATAAACAATAAGTAAAGCGGAGTGGGCTACTTGGTGTCTATTACAATGTTCTTACATCGATGATTCGTTTGGTGGAGTTCTTGACGTCAACGCTGATGGAGAAATCGAGGAAGTAGTCCACAGAGTAACCGGCGGAACGGAACTTGTACACAGACTGTTCCCAGGAGAAGGAGCGCTCGTCCCAGGAGTCACCGTCGAGCACCGGCCAGCCGCCCAGTCGCCGCAACATGTCCAGTAGAGGCTGCACTCCGCGTGCTTCTATTGCGGCTGTTTATTAATAGTTTATTAGTAACGTACTAATTAGTTTAAACGCCCTATGAATGTAAAGCTCTTAACATTCTAAGTTCTTGCCAATTGTAGCATTCTGTTTTTGAAGGCTGACTCGTTCTTTTATTCCTAGGTCGCAGATATCTTAGTGAAAATAACTTTTATTGATCATGATTTCCAATGACTGTGACTATGTTAGCAGATAATTTTATTTGGGCAGGTCATTTACCCTTTTGTCTCATATACCTACGTATTTTATGTAAATGTGTTCTGTCAAACAAATGGTCATTTGTAAACAGGCGAAGTAAACATTCTAATATGAAGATATAAAATCAAAATCTGTACCTAAGCTAATCGTAACAGTCAGATGATACAAGCAAGACTGAACAAACAGAAAATGACGATTTTACCCTAATACATTTTGTTAATAACATATTATTATCTTTGTGGTTTATGTACATATTTAAAAAGGTAATATTATTGTGCAAGCTTGCCTAACCGAATAATAACAGTAATTACTTCATCATACGTAACAACTTTTAGGTGTACGCTACCGTGCTGCTTACTTCGTATTAATTTTGAAACGATGACTTCGGTTCGTTCATCAATCACTAGCCACGTCACCCAGGTTGCTTAAATAGCGGAAGCAATTTTCTCCAGTTTGCTTTCACTTACAGTTTAACAACAGACTTCAGCGATAGTTAAATAATAAATGTAGTAATTAAGCTTATTAAGCTGTGTTAGGTTGCGTTTTTATGTCACATCGTACCTAACAATCATATTATATTTGCACTTTGTTAATGGAAACACCATTTCATAATTGTCTAGAGTGCTTATATAAGTAGCCGCTAGTCCGCTACTGCTGTATACAACAGTACCTATGGACAGACAAGTACCTACTTACAAACAGGCCTAAGTCTAGGGCTAACACTCAGATATTCGGTTAAAATTACAGCGATATTACCGCAAGTAAGCAGATTACCAAATAATTTTACTCAACGAGCAGTAGCAGTATACCAGTTTTTATAGTTGTTTTCGTAGGTAGTTTAACCCGTTACTTCTGAAGCTCTATTTATACAACGAAATTTGAATAACACCGATACAAAAACAAACAGTATTAAAGAACCGTAAGTTTTTTTATGAAAAGACAACGTTTTCTACGGTAGAAGTATTATATTCATAACGAAATAACAATCGCCTAACTCGCCAACTGTTTACCGAGAGTGAATTAAGTTTGTTTATTCTACCTCCCAATGTGCGGCTATCTCGTCGGGCTTTACCTACAGATGTTGTTTTTATGCCAAATAAGTTTGGAAAAGTTTTTAATTATTTCTAAATAAATTTGCGGAAGTTTTAGATGAAAGCGTATATATATAATAACTAGTTACGGAGTACTCGAGCCCTCGCAATAAAATTCGTGTTATGTGATACGATCATCGCGGGCATCGCAAAATATAATTAAAAGTTTATTGCAACAGAGTAATGTCTGTTATTTACTTTGTCGGTGAACTCGATGCGTATTGTACTTACCTACTCTGAACACGTGTGCTATTTTATATACCTATATCCTACATATAGTTACGCGTAGATTCGTGTTTCAAGATTCCCACATCGCTGTCAGTGGTTCACGTTCTGCGTTATAAATGACTTATATTTATGAAAGCTGTTAAAGGTGAAACATATTTTGTTTTAATGTACTTACTTCTATTCATGCAGGCCTGGTACAATGTTTTAGCTAGAACGAACGGTCGCGGCTCACTGTCCCCTATGGGTTCGTCCAGTAAAGCTCGAATCTGTTCTTGAAGCTGGTCGGTGATGATGGAGAATGTATTCACCGATGTCTTGTCGTCGGGTATGCGAGTGTTCTTCACAAAGGTACCGCATGCGAAATCATAGAAATCGTCACACGGATCCACCTTATCGTCCATATTCAGCAGCAGTTTTGAGGCTACAATTATAAAAGGTACGACGATGAAAATACCATACCGTGATATTAATTAATGAAACATTTGGATCCTGTTAACGGAAAATGGTAAAGCTAAAGGTTTATGCAATCAATATCTGATTTTGTGTATATATTTAGTCAACCTGGTATTTACTAAATAGTATCTACCGGTCACAGAAACATGACCCCTGGACCTCAACTAATTGACTACGTTTGGTACGTGAAATTATTTAATAGCCTTGAAAGAACACACAAACGGCTTCTATTTATTCATATTGCATAACTGTATAGTAAACACCGAACATAAATGATTAAATTATAATTGCCATAGAGATAAAAGTTCAATGATAAGTGTGTTTCACCTGTGTGGATACATCCGGGAGTGTTGCACATATCCAGTTCATAGTCGCCTGATCGTCCTTTGACTACAACTTCCGGCGGCATGGATGAAGAAAGTCTGAGTTCACTAGTCTGTGGCATGTCTAAAATACAGATACAATAAATGCTGAATGAATGGATGGTCATGACAATATAGATGCTAAGATATCAAGGAAATAGCTAAGAGACTGATCGAAGCAAAATTTTCCAAGACCAATCGAATTAATAAAATTGTACTGGATGTACAGTCGTATGCTTAAAGCTCATTCGTGGTTGTAAATTCAATTACATACATAATACTAATAATGACGATGTCACGTGCCAGAATATGTATAATTAGGTACTAATGTAATTAAGAGCTAACAATGATATTATCGCGATCGATAAACACCACTGTTGTGTTTAAGAGACATAGAATATGTTCTCATAAATGTAGACGATACCGACTATGCCCCTTAATATGTATTTCTAAAAGAAGCTTATTGCAAGTTGAAGTAATATGTAGCTGATTGCGTAATCATGTTCATTTTCATGATTTTCTCAGCGTGGGTACTTTATTTCCTTTCATATTGCAAGCTTATATTTCTTAATTTTAAAACTACTGGGCTTGACAAGTTCAGTAAATATTAGCTGAGTGCGAGTAAATATGTGGGTGTTTTAAAACAGCAATTGAAAGCACGGGTTCCTTTCAATAGTATCAATTTGCGGAGCATTCGTAATATGAATTTACTTTTGTAAGTATTTTATATTCATCAAATTATAATATGAATGTACTGCATAATAACGTGATGTTTGATAGCAATTCTTCGCCGTGTCATATCAAGCCTACGTTACAATTAAGTTTAAGTTATCGCCGTCATCAACAGAATTCAAAGTTCAACAAACAGTTCTTGTGAAATTTGATAAAATAGCTTTGTCTTGGTGTTATTATAAAATATAATATAATGGTTTCGTTGTTTCAAGTACTGCCTGCGCCTGATGTTACGATTGTTAATAATAGCCCTCAAAAATATTTGTGTAACTTATCTCAGTTTTAAAGCAAAAGTTGTGACGAAATACGATCTTCGGAGAGATTTGAAATAACAATGACTATATTAATATATCTATAAATTAATATGTGAAGCAAAAACTTTGTACCCCCTTTTTACGCAAATTGCACGGACGGTGTATGAAATTTGGCACAGTTAAAGTTTATATCGCGAAGGACAAGCGAATCCTAAATTTTTTATAAAATATGTTTTAGAAATACATTATTTTAATGAAAAAACACTACACGCACACAACCATGCATTTGACACAAGCAGTCGAATCGCGTTCGTAGTATTTCGGCATTGTTCGGCCGATGTCGTAGAATTCTACGAAGAATTATGAAATCCAGAACCATGATTGATTGAAGAACCATGGTTACGAAACCATGGTTACATATGTATGTACATAATTATGTGGAGTAGGTGACTAAATGAAATGTGATTAGAGGGTATAGTTATAGACAATAAAACGATCATATCGACTAATAACTATCAAGCTTAAAATTTAAATCAAATATGATCGAATTTCGACTTCTTGACGACCACTAGTTAATAAGTATTAGTCGTATGATAGCGAGGATGTTGTGGTTTTATTAGGTGTATTTTATTAAGTACATAAACTTCGGCATTTCATTATTAGGCAATGGGTCCGAATTGCGTTCCAAATCACGCTTACTAACCCAAGGACTCCTTGTCTAATATTCTAATTCTGTATTATTATATAAAGAGTCTACGTTACATGCATATAACATTACTATTAGATAAAACGTCATACAATGCTAAATAGTAGGTAGTGTCACTAAGATTAAAATATTCGCTTGCAAATTAAATAAAAATGTAAACTCTTAATACTATCAGCTTATTTTATAGGATTATTTAGCTAAATCCGTTTTACGACTAACTTTAATAATGTGAAAAGTATTACAATCGATTATGTTACTCATTTTCAATAAACTGTATTTAATCTGATGGAATACCAAATAAAATGTTGTTAAACTTGAATACATAGTTACGACCTAACAAAAACGTAATTTTATTTTCTACAGATTTGTTGGGTCGTCTTTATGAATTTTAGACTCCACCCGTCTAATTTCAAAACGCGTACCAACTATAGGACCAGTAGATCTACCGTGTAAATAGGTATCTATGCGAAACTTCTGATGAACGAAATGTTAAGAATATACCTATCGCTAAGTAACTAAGGATTTTCTTTCAAAGTGCCGTTACTTGGTTGTTCGGACCACTTCACTGTAGAGTTTAGCATGCTTAATGCTTTAGTTCATGTATTTGATGGCACTGATAGCACCAACAATAGGTCCGAAACCTCGGCAGTTACGTTTCATGGTGGGCCTTCAGAATTAAACCAGATGTCAAAAAATGTTTATTACAGAACGATCTATGATATTAAATTTAAACCTCCTGGTTAAATCGTAAACATCAAATTCAAGTCATAAAAATGCGTGTACCTACAGAAGAATAACAACATAGGTCACTTTTCACATCAATACATCTATAGATATACTATATCTGTACCAAATGTCATCTAAATTGCCTAAGTGGTTTAGTCATGACAAGGTAAAAAACAGACAGACAGACAGAGTTACTTTTTTAAGTATAATCTGCGGACGATGTTTAAACCAAACTTTAAGTCTAATCCTCTACTAGTTCAAGTCTTATATAAAGGTCTGTATTTAAACTTGATATGAAAGTTAATATTAAACTAAGTATTACTGGTTTCGAACTGATTTAGTACAAGTCTTATAATAAGACTGCATATCTGAACATGCATAAGGTAGTGCGAAGTGATCAACACATCATTAATAGATAATATTTAAAAACCGTTGGATCATATTTTGAAAACATTCAAGAGTTAATTTAAACATCATCTTCTAAGTAGTAGAACTAGATATGAAAACATCACACAGTAACCTTGAAGTTGGCTAACTTGTTTTAAAACCTAACCAACTGTGATAAATTGCTAGATAATATAATAAATAACTCATCATTGGTAAACAATATGTTTGCATTGCAGCTGTCCAATGTTAATATTATAAAATGTCCTTACAATGCGAGGATATTAAAAGTTTCATTATCGCTCGCTTTGACAGTGAAGGAATATATAGTGAGAAAACCTTCATGTTATGGTGATCTCCATAATATTCTAAAGGATGTGTGAAGTCTGCCAAGCGACGCTTCGTCAGCGTGGTGGACCATGGCCTAACACTTCTTATACTGGGAAGAGGCCCTAGCCCAGTGGAACAGTATAATACAGGGCTGATATTATTATTTTTATATTGTAAAATTAAGTCCATTCCCACCATCAATATCCATCTGAGCTCTCTGTGGTTTTATTACTAGTGTGTTTTATATCAAATACCTATAGCTTGTAGTGACAGATAAAGACATTGAAAAGAGGGCCCTTGAACTACTAAAGGACAAGCAAGTACGAACGGCATCGAAAATATGTGCGTATTAAAAAATAATTATCACTATTGGAACGAATACATTGCGAGGAATGCCGCATCCCTGAGAATTCTTTAATTAATATGTTATTAAGGACGTGTACAGTGGACCTCTACCTATGGACTGATATATTTTATTAATAAGCGTGTCCTATGAAATTGCACTCAAGCTTTTAGGACTTCGAAGTTATGACAGAAAATTTAGTGAGCAGAATGATAATGTAGTTATTCTATTCCAATAACAAGCAAAAAATAACTGTATTACATTGGTTTGTAGCTGGATTGCTGTAATTTGATGAAACTTAATGGACCTTTCGAATTTGCCTGTTGGTATTGACCCAGTTTTACATTTTGAACTTGGCCTCTTTGCCATATTAAGAATAATATTTTCCTGTCGCTTAAGAATTGTATGCAGCAATTCTTTGAAAAATATTTTATAACTTTTATACGGCGAATCATCAGTTTGAAATCGACCGTTATTGTTATTTTAGTAACTGATGAACAGTTGATAGAATGGAAATCTAAACTAATCTAATAAAATAATTGTTTTCTCTATGCAAATATATTGAACGCAACTATTATATTTTATATGCTTATTACGTTGGGTCTAAGTGCCAATTTAATAGGTACAGCGAGCTATTTGCCGTCTACCCGGTATCATGCTAGACTTGTCGCAACTATTGCAAATTTCAGTATCAGTTCAGCATTCGTATTTAATAATAGAGTAGTAAAAGCTTTATAAGAGGTATACAAGAATCGAGACAGCAATATATTGTTATATACGTTTTTTCCTACTACTTAGTTCGTATTGAAATAACAAAATTGGTTCAGCGGTTTAGTCGTGGAAAGTTAACAAACAATACTTTAGGGGTTATATAATTATTTTCACATTCTTTAATTACTTCATTTCATATACAAACACCAGAAGTGGCTATAACTTGGGTGCTGTGTTTTTGTCCGTAACATTGTTATCCTCACATTGTTTCCTCGACAAACATCTACGTGATTTGATTATGATTTGATGAAGTAAATAGTTGTTGCCATCTGTTTTCCGGCACATAGGTATATACATATAACGTCATTAACTGAGTCATCTGCTAAGTTCATTGCAATAGTAACAGGCATCTCCGTTTTACCTCAAACTACTAATTCTGTATCCTACAGGGCATGAAATTAACAATTCGTGTTTAAGATCTATTACAAAACTTGTACTTGTTTATGTAAGAAGGTACTTATATTTAGGCCTGTAAAACATACTATTAAAATGGCATGCTTATTTGCAAACAAACAATAGGATTGCGTTATTCTCACATGTCACCAAAGAGATGTGCAAATAACGAAAGTACTTCGCACACAGGCGTGTTAGCCTGTGTAAGTATATTAGCCTTAATGTTCCGTAGACTGTAACAAAAATAGTAATAATAAAATAGAGATATGGCAAGAATTGAGTTTATTGCGCCGCACAGTTGACAAAAACTGGTGGGTAGATTAATATTGGTCATTATAAAGATTCTTTTGTTGGCCTTTCTCAATAAGGCTTACTCAATTTTGTGTGAAAACTGACCACTGTCTGTAGTGTATTGTAATATTGTTATTATTTGTGTAATGTCAAGCAAGGCGTGTGCATGCGCCGAACCGTGTAGCTTGCGTCCGAGCTGTCCGGGTTTCGACATACGACGTGATCTAATGTTTTGTAACTAGGGCTGCCAACTCACTTACTTCACTTCGTAGATTATGATCATCAGGTTTTAAGAAATATCGGCTGGTAATCTAGCAATGTACAAGTCTCTAAAAAAAGTACAGTAAAGTTTTGTGTGAACTAACCTGACCCATAGGTCTCTGCTCCGCTCTACATTATTTTGTCCATAAACAATTTTATGAGAAACAGGGTACAGAGTCCTTATTTAAGCTTATTCCATCCGTACTAGTGAAGGTATGGATTGACTAGGCTAGCCCTTAAGAGCTACTTAAGGAGGCGCTGTGTTCTCAGTAACACCATCAGTGACCTTTGTCCTTATATAAACAGCATGGCGAGACCTTCTACAAAATTGCAATTTTCTGTATATGCTATGATATGGTATATGTTCCATTAAACAGGCGGTATGCGTGGTTTTCATTTAAGTAAGTAATATAAAAATGGAACAGCTTTTTCAATTTTATATGTCTTATTTAGACATTTTTAGGTTAATGACCCTCAAGTTAATGTTATCGATCATGTTACAATGTTAGCACAGCTGTAAGTCAACCGTAAATTAGTTAATAAACAAAAACAACGTCTAAGTTGCTGAACAACGTTTTTCAATAAAGGTAACATGAAGACAATGAAATAAATGTTTGCGCCAAACAAGTAGGTGAAATATCTACACAACAGATTGTTGCTTGACTTTCTTGCGTGTCGATCAGTAATTATGATAATAAAAAAAAGCAAGTCGCAAGGAGCGAGGTAAGGAATTTTTGGATAAAAGACCAACAGTAAAATTTATTTGTAAGTAAGTCAAGGACTATTTCTAAACCTTCTGATCATAATTTGGTGATTGATCGAAATAAGGTCGACTTTGGATCGCTTAAATAATGCAACAAGTTAACTCTCCAATATTGCGATGACTTATGTCCTGCTAATGCTATGAATTCGATAAGACATTGATTTATTTGATTGTTAGTTTAAAATTAAGTAGTTGGCAATTTATACCTAACAGTTATATATAACAGTAACTATGTTTACAAGCATCGGTCGGAATGATAAATTTGTTTCTAGAAGACAACATTTTGAGTGAAGACGCAAATTTAATCGTATCGCTTCGTCTCCGTTTGTTTAAGTTGCTACTAAGAGAACTACATCAAACAAAACGAAAACATGGATAGATACTATCGTGCGCTGACAGGATTATTCTGGTGACCAAACTACGGTCCACGGCTGTCCTATAACAATATTTCCAAGTATGCTAAGATTCAAGGATTTATGTTTAAACTTATTTTTGAAGTCATATTCAGTATGGACAGAAGAAGCGCAAAAAATTCAAATTATTTAATTGTATAAGTTTCTGAGCGCCTCAGCAAAAAGGTTTTTAAGTTAAGCGATATATCATTGAAATATTAATAATAATTTGTTTATTATGTTTATTAACAGTAAGGTACTTACGAGCAAATTTTTTAATATCGGAATATTACTTACGGACTCACAATTTTTTACCATTAAGTGAAAAAAAGGAATTACTTTAATAGTAACTAAGTTTAATTGTACTATGTTTTATATGGACTATGATCGATTGAGGCACTCATTTAATGTTGAATATGTATAGTGAAGAAATATTGTCTAAAGCTAAGCTAGTATCGAAGTAAAGAAAGTTAGATACTGTGGGCCCAGATGCAGCGCGGCGGAACTGAGCGGAAGGCGCCCTGTTCCGTTTCATCTGAGGCCGGAAATTTGTATGAAATGACTGAGAAATAACATAGAACATCCCATTGGATGAACATCTAACGTTACGTGAAGATAAATATAGGTTACGATTTGCGGTCGAACTTAACTACCGTATTCAATACAACTATTCGGCGAAAACAATCACGAATACCCGAGCTTCCATCTTGAGAATTATCCAAGTTTTTGTTAGGAGTCCACAATATAAAGTGTAAATTATTCATCGGCTTTAAGCCAACGATATGTGTCATCGCCTCACGGTACTCGCCTTGGTACTTACATAAAGAACAAAGGCTACGAATCAATTCTAAAATTTTCTCTAATTACATATTCCATCAACATCGTCACCTGAATTGCGAATGTAAACATTTATTTCTTTTATGTTGGTCGAACGATGATTGCCACACATAAACTTGTTTTCTACACAACGTTACGTTTGTCAACCGGTGGGCTAGCAAATTAGTTATGTGAAAGGTTGATCAACATGCCAAAACATTATTGTAACTTAAAGAATAAAAGTATAATTCATTTTATCGTCAATTAAAAATTCTATGAAATTCGTAGACATACGCTCAAGAAAATAACTCGGTTGTACTAAACTGTACTACATGTCCTGAATATCTCTGTGTGACCTCCTGTAACCCATAAAAATAGGACACCTTACTACACGGGGCTAAGCACTTGCACATGTCACGAACACTACAATTCCTTTTAGTGTTTTCATCCTGCACTAAAAATCTAACTAATCGTTTTCCCAGTAACATTAGTGTGACAAACAAGGCAGTGACAGCAGAAGGCAAAGCTTTTAAACAAATTATACATATTCTAAAATACACGGTTTATAAATGGATAAAATAGAGAACGGTTGAAGTCGAAGATGATGCAATTTCTGTGTGATTGATAGGTTACCGGTAATGTCGGCGGAGGTCTTCAGCAGGAGTGTAGCGACGAAGGCGGCGAGAAAGGCGATGGCCAGCACTGTGGCCACGCCAGCTGCCAGCATCAGCCGCTTCTCCATCTTCGTCCGCTGGCCCCAGAACGATGGCCTGCAAAATTTACCGAGTTAGTTCACCCTTTTACTTATAAAAAACTTGAGGTGTTATAAACTCTGATAATTTAATGCATATCGATAATACTAATTCTTTTAACCGTATTTCAAAATTAAATTAATGATATCCATATTTTTAAACCGAGTCATTTGATTAGGAAAATAGCATCTTCCAGAGATCAAGATCTTTTCCATAAATAAGGTCAACAGGCCGTGACCGTATTCCGATCGTTGCCTCTTGCCGTGCTTCTAGTTTAGTTCACTGATTACGCGACACTCGATACTTTTTGGGTTTGAACGATGAATGAGATTTAGATTATTAGGTAAATCTATACATCTATCCGTCTACAGGTGTTAACTCTTTAAAGGCGTATATCTAACCTAACATAAGCTCATTTTTAAGCACATGATGAAAGAAAAAGGCCTTGGGTGGCAAAAATAATTATCATTTGAAATGTAGAGGAGGGCAAAGAGACCTTTAAAATGTATTAGCGTATTAGTCCTGAGTACAATAACATCTGTCGTTTCATTCGTTCTGACGCTTGTGAAAAACATAATAAGCATTAAAATTAATCCACTTTATACGGATTTTATCACGATGTTTATGCTTTTATAAAACACTATTATTACATAATTTTCGAATTTTAGACTTCAATTGTTACACACTATTATTTATACTTATATTTAAGCTATTCAAATTATAAAACTATTTAGATTTAAATTTACACCTTGCCCGACGTTTTGGTTACCTTCCAGCACCTATATTCACTTCAAGAATATAACAATAGTAGATTAAAGTTTCAAAATTATGCAAAAATAGCGGAATTAAATAAACATCGCGATAAATGCCGCATAAAGTGGTTTAATTTCAATGTATAACATTCGCGTAAACTGAAGAAAATATAATTTAATAAGTACCTGTATTATCTTAATTCTAATGTAATAAAGTTATTACTGCCGCTAAAAAAACTTTACGAAAGGCCACCTATTGAGGATAATCACTGTTAAACGGCAATGTTGAAAAATAATAGCAGGTAACGGTAGTCGCAAACAATACACATACGGCGCTCATGGAGTGCAACATACAATACTCATTTGTAAGTTACCTATGAGGTACATTGCACGTGGATAATACCCACGACAAATAAATATTGTTCTCGACTCTTTTAATATAATAAACGCAAAATATTTTATTAGATATTTAAATTAACCAGAGCTATGTGAAAAATGAAAATAAAAAAATGAGAGTTCTTTGAAGGAGAAAATTGCCTCCAAATTTTCAATTTGTTTTGGTAACCCAATTTTCGTGTAACCGTAATTTTCCTTGGTGCTAAACGAAAAGAAGTCGCGAGGGATCTACTTGATTCTTTCTTGTGATCTTATGGGATTTAAAGAAAACTCTTTCAAACTTTTGTCCGTAATGCGACTTAAAATTGTTTAGGAGAAAAACGTCTTTTTGTAACAAGTTTAGTTTCTAGCTGCTGTTTCACGAATGATACACCCGAGTATAAACTCCGTATTCACCATTTGTTTATGCCTACTTACTTTTTTATTTTGTTACGTATTAGGTACGTGAGTCATTATAGGATTAAAATATTGAACAATGAGTAAAAATATAATAAAATCTATATACCTTTTATAGATAGCCTAATAGGATACGGTATCAAAAAAGTTATAATACTTAAACATCATACACATATACAATTAGTATATACTAGTGAGACGCATAATTGTATTCGAGTAATATTGTAATACATTTATGCATAACATGATACTCACATTGGACGGTCAAGGACGCAGCGTGCGTATTTATCAATATAGTTTAGTCAATACATTCGAATATAGAATATAGTTCCAATGCCAATATGCACACCGCAAGTATAAACTTAGAATACTCATCAAACAGTATGCAATCTCAATTAACAGCAATAGGGATAGAAGGGCAGGTGCAAAGCCTTTGTAACCTTTACCTAACTTTATAACATACGTCACGTTTCAAATGTTATATCTTAATATCAATCAATATCCACGTGCTGGCTTACAAGCTTACGACATGATTTTTATTGAAAATTCCATTTCACAGTAGTGCTGCTACCAGCTATTATTACGAGCAAGAAGGGCATTAAGAAGTGCATTAGTAATTGACACTTGTTGAATAATTGACAAATAAATTGCATTGTGTGCTACACGCTAATGTTTTGTAACTATGCACTTTGCATTTGCGCACACGGTAATAGCTGTTTCGTTGACGTCAACTACTTTATTACTTATCACACGTTTTTGATTGATTATACGATAATATTTATAGGTTATACAATAAGTACATATGTATCATGGGATTTCTTCCTAGAACGGAATATAATTGAAGGACGTTTATTATATTTGTGGTGTAAAACATTATTATAAATTTATAACACCAGATTTGCCCACGGCTTAGCTCGTTTTGAATACGCAGATAATTACGCAGGGAATGGTAGGTATGACGTTTTCTGTTTCCCTGACAACGTGGTCGTTCATGGAGTTAGGATGTGAGAAATAAATAAACTGATACTCGCATTTATAATATTAGTTGTGATGTGTGTGATAAAGACATCAAATTACAAAGTATATAGCTATGTTGCGTTCTGAGACAACATAGCCCTAACAGACGGTAATACGGTCTTAGAAAGAAGAAGCCAATTCGAATATAATAGACATAACAATGACATTCGAACAAAGGAATGATACGGGTGTTTCCCTCGTCAATAGAAAATAAGTAATTGTATCGTTATGTGACGTGATGACAACCTTATGCGTCAAAGATGTTAGGCCGTTATACCTTCTTTTGCGAAACCTAAGGAGATATATATACACATATTTACCTATCGAAAATATACCTTATCGTAAAGTTTCGGGTTATATAAAAACCATTGGAAAGGCTGTTAAATAAAATGAGATCAGCCGCTTTTTATGTATTATGATATTGACATTACGTTGTATTTATATAATATTCGAATTCGTTCACTCTTATTAAAAAGTACGCGGTGCTACCCATCGAAAATTAATTAAACAACTTTCTAAATCTTACCAGTAAAGTGTTATACATAACTTATCACTTATCAGTATAGCATATAAATCTATTAATTTAAATAGTATACGTCGGCTTAAGATTTTAAATCGTTCGATAACATGTACATTGATTAAGCGACGGCGAGTCAGATACGTGCCGTGAAGTTACGCTTCGATTCTTACAAAGGTTGAGATTAAGAACAATGACTTATCTGGATATCATTAACGAGTGTTTTAATTGCCATAGAAACATGTACACGTGTCTTGTAATTACAAGACGATAGAATGCGAGTATTAAGAGGTAATAACAAAATGCTAACTTTTTAGTGTAATCAATAATATTTATTTTATAGCGTAAAAAGAAGTTTGGTTCAATGGAAAAACTATTTGATATATATTTGTTTTACCTGTATATATATGTATACAAAAACAATATTTATATGTGTACGTAATACTCGATGGACTCATTTTTAGGATATTCTCATAGATTTTCGATGGGATGAATAGTAGAGCCGCTGGTAGCGCAATTGGTGGTATACATAATATATGCAATTTTATTTTCGTAGGTTGCAAATTTTATCAGTATATTAAAGTAAATACCAGCGTTTGTTAGTAATTCCTTTATACAATTATGCTAGATTACTTAATTATGTAAAATCTAAGAATTTGAAATGCTTTTATAAAAGTCGATTAAAGTTTTGGGATTACATTTTTTATAGTTAAACCAAGCAAAAAGTTAATTGGCTATAATGTCGACATCGTGCAACTTGATCCAGTCTGTTTTATAACAGATTATTAAGAGTTGACTAGTAAATAGGTAACTGTTGGCAATTTTTGGCCTGCCCGCCATCCGTTCAGCACCAGGTCCGAGAGGCGGCGTGCGTGTTCCCACGCGCGCCTCTGTGTCGAGTCCGTCTCCGTAGACAGTAGGGAATTTTTGAGCGTGAGTTCTTTGGGTAGGTCTCTTCGGGTAGTGGCCTGACGTTTCACACGGCGGGCCGTAACCTCGGCGGGGTCGCAACCGCATGCGAAAGCGATTCGAGCGGCACCGTCGATAGTGGTTGTGTCGAGGAACACCGTGGTAGGTTTAGTCGGTATTCCGGGAGGTACATTATCTTTTCAACATCTTTCTTTTACCCCTGCGAGTCCGACATAATCCCTCCGCCCGCCCCCGCGGAGGGATATGCTTCAATGCATTCCCCCAAGTAAAAAAATTTCAGTTGGCAATTTCCTTTGCCTATTCACATAGTAGTATAAATCTAAAAGTAAGCGCCGTAATTTATAAAAACTATACTTCCCGTAGAGAACCATTCACCTTGACAGTGAAAAGTTATTAAGAATTCTTAACTGTTGAAATAAATAGTTTTAAGATTATTTTGTCGGGCCCATACTACGTAAGATCTCTTTGGAAGACATCCAAATGTGAGTGGAAAACAGTACGTAACCAATAAAACAAGAATTTTATCATCTCGGCAATATATCTAGTTGTACGTGAGTATCTAGGGAACATTGTTTATCGTCAGTTTAAACGTGCGGCCCTAATATACGCACAAAATAAACGGTTTATCGAGGTCGATAAAATAAACGTAACTGGATAGCATAAAGAACCTTAAATTATCGGTAAAACCTGTGAGCGGTAGCCATTGCTTAAGTTCATTAGGTAATAAAGTGAATTTTTGCTCTATCCTCGGGGCTTTTGCCCGCTTTCCACACCGACGCCCTTTCCACAGTGCTGTCGTAGGTAATATAATAATGTTTGCACTGCTAGCGTGTAAATATTATTGCGATACTCGAGCTAATGGCTGGATATGATGTATAAAAACAATTATAATTGCGGCTATATGTTCACCACCATATTATAATTGAAATTAAGAATTTGTTTACAATTAACTAATTATAAATTATTTATTGTCTAATATAATAAATATTTTCATACGCGAATATTTCAAAAACAAGATATGACAGCACGAAACAGGTGAGTAACATATTTGCTGTTAAATTTTTATTTCTTTGACGTGCTATCGTGATAATTGATATAACTGTGTATTCATCTATTCTCTTAAACGTAGATAATCACAATGTCATTAGCTAGCTAATCATCTTAAACTTGCCGAGATATGGATATAGCAAGAAGTGTATATGGCGTGATTTGTTCATAGCGGCTTATACGAAATTTGGTCCCAAGTACAGCGTATTGTACCTGGGGAATAAGAGACCGATTCGTGTATACCGATAGTCGACCGAATTGTAGTTACAATGGTCACTTGCCTACTAGCTAATAAAATTAAAATCAAAGACCCACACTGTGCTATTTATTTTGATAACATCTGTTTATTAGATATAAGTCCCTAAATAAAAATCAACGTTTGCTTTATACACACGTATCACTTATGGACACAAATACCTCTCAACCGATTGAGCTCAAATTTGTAGATTATGGTGCCAATTCTGTTGTCACAAAATTCTCTTATCTTAGCTAAAAATCGCTAAAATTTAGTTTAGTCCTGACACTTTTAGCGTTTTCAGAATACGAAATGTCGTTTGACAGGACTAAACTAAATTTTAGAGAATTTTAGCTAAGATAAGAGAATTTTGTGACAACAGAATTGGCACCTATATTACGAAACTCTTAGAAAGTAGTTTGAGCAATTTATAGTATTATCATCTTAAGGGTAGGTAGGAAGTAGAAAACCAACGCTTAAAATAATGTTATCCGGGTCGTGGACGATAGGTAGCGTATTATATAATTATTATTATATAATAGGATATGTATATAGCCGCGCTATCAACATCCTGAGAGCTTTCTAATTAACGGGGCCTCTAAAATATAAGTATATACAAAATTATTTGTGAATCTAGCGCGTATAACTTGATATATTTCGTATTAGATACCCCGCCGTGGAAAATTTCGCGCGTGCGATATGTGAATGAATTTGTAACTTGAATATAATTGACTTGAATTTTATTTAATATGTCACTTAGTGAATAATTAAACTTAATGGCTATTAGCTAACATAGCGAATGTTTTAGCAAGCGATGATTAAGCGTTTAAATGATATTGTATTTAAAGCAATATTACTAAGAAAATGACGTAAGTATAACATCAGTTAAGATGGCCGTTTATTCCTCTAATGTTGTAGTCGCAGCGCTAATAGCCAATACTACAACATGATAGTGTCGCTGCGTGTAAATACGTTAAGTAGTAATCAGTCCGCTCGTGTTAGGCCAGTAGCCGACCTAAGACTATCATACATAATTGAATAAAGTACCTATCTAAGCTATAGTCAGCTTGCTCATCGTCACCATACAAGAGCAAACTAACCAACATATAAATATATTTATTTATACATGTATACATTTGTCACGACTTTAGCACTGCTTTTTAATTCTCGTTAATGTTTTTTATTAAGATCTCATTAAACCGGTAGCAATAAAGGCCTCGAGTGTAAGTACTGGGGTGGTAATTCAAAATGTTGATAAACGTCAAACACGAAACATTGCTTATGTTGGTCGTGATCACTGAAGGCTGTGCCGCCCATTATTGTAATGGACTCGAGAAAATAGCCACATGGGATTATTCCCACACGTCTTTCTTAAGTCCATTACGTTTATGCATGTTTCATTGTTTTACAATAAACAAAGTCGCCTTGAAACATATTTTGTGCGCTACCAAACGTGTCTCCCGGGCAATACGTGATTCGAACAACAACTCATATGATAAGGTTGTACGTTTCAATGTATCTATTTTTTTTACTATAATTGAGCTCGGAATGCTCAATGGGTGACTTGAGGCAATTAAACACTTAAGTGTCTGTAGAGTTATATTATATAGTTAAAGTAGAAAGGTTAATAGTCTCTGTATCGTCTTTGATTATACACGTTTATTCCCCTCGGCTGAATAAAAAACTTGTTTGCTTAGAAGGTATTTAAGGCTAAGTTGGCTGATCAAGATTACGTATCGAAAGTATATTATTAGCCGGCGTGCGTCCCACGTATGCTGCACGGCGGGAGTAACAACCTGTGCTGCACCACTCATTCGCAATAGTTGTTATGCAACTAACAGTCCCCGATGTCGTCGGGTACTATACAATTTTTTATGCTTCTCGTAGACCGGTTCGACAAGTTCATTGTCTTCGATAAGGTCAATAAACCTTTTTGACCGTCTTAATGGTAGCGAAACTGGGCTTCTGTCAAGGTAAATTAAACCGATCACTCTTACTTTTGTTTATAGCCGTCATTGTTGGATGTGTTTGTTCTAAATTATCACTAGGAGTACCGAGCTATTGGAGCTTGTTCAACGTGAAACAATATCTATACTATTTAGAAGACATGTGGCAATCAGTGAAACCGTTTTCTCAATCGTATCTACACAATGCGGGGATATAAACCAAACGCCAGATATAATGGCTATGAGTGAAAGGACCAAACAAAATACTAAAATGTATGTTCGTATATGATACGTAATATATTATGATCGGGCGTGTATAACGGTGCGGCCCAGGACTAGCGCGCCCGCTGTGGGTGCCAGTCCAGGACGATTGTATGGTGATCAACCGTTACTTGCCGATGCATGAGTTCATCAGTTCAATGAACTAAGGGATTAATTTATAGATAGACGTGCGTGAGATACAACGGTTATTGAATTATTTTAAAAACTGTAGATATACTAAAACAAATCAAAACTCTCTATTAATCTTGTAATACGAAGATAACTGTCGCATTTACAATCTGCCTCTTTATTGCGTTTTCTCAGTCAATTTGCTGAAACTATTTTATGTTATTTGGTATCAGGATAGATGTTCTTAAAGTCGGATCATATTATAATATGTTTGATTGATGTTTTAACGAAACACGAAAGTGGTTATAGCCAGTAATAAAATAAATTATAAATTTAAACATTAGATGTAACAACAAATATGTATTTCTGCTTTGTGTCAGTATGACCTCAAGTTATTGTCCGCTTATTTCCATATCAGTGAAGTAAAATGTTAATAAGTATTGTTATTTGATAATAACAATACCTTTAATATTAGGTATTACAAATATAGACTACAAGTAGACATCAATAATATTTAAAACACAGTAATCATATTTAGATAATTTTCCAAAGTACCTAATTTCACTTTTCTTCATAACTATAGAGCAATTTTAATAAAAGCATAATCTGGCAGGTGTATCCTATTACGAGATCGTTTTAAAAATTATAGTTGATGTCAAGTATGTTAGTTCGTTTATAACGTAAAATATCCACGTGAGTGTTCAATCACGCAAAATGTAGAGTTCTGTAGTCATAGAACTGCCAACATAACGAACGTATTACGTAGCACCGAGTACTAACAGATACCTAATAATACTGTAAGTAGGTAGCATATCAGTTTTCACCACGTTGTATTCCCTCTTTATCTTTAAATCATCCACATCTATATTAAACGATGTTCTTACTCGTTTCATATCCTGTCCGCCCCATACATTCACCTCTATATAAATTCATGGAAGTTGTTTCTTTAATAGTCTGTTCGCACTGGCAGTAATTTATGTTTAAGGGCCGTAAGAGTCATTAAAATCATGCATGTAACAATTAATAGAAGGTTAGTAATCCGAGTCCGACAAGCTCGTCCGGCACACGGTGTTGATTATTGTGAACGAGCATGCGATGCCTATACGTACGTTATAACCATGGCTTTCCGTCAAATGTTGCGCGGTAACGCTGTTAACATAGTTACTCTAACATTGAGTAGGTATATACATATATATATAAAAGCGTCGCGCGCCGGTTCCTCGCAGGGTGCAAACGTCCTGCACTCATAATTAATAAAATACACGCAAGTATACACGCAGGTGTAGACTTCTATAAGTTCTGAGGTAACTCATACTTTTTTATGGCTCTTGACTGTGTAACCACTAAAACTAATATATTTACAAATATACTTTGCCAAACACTGTGATTACACATACATATACTATGTACTTATATTCCCATTGAATATAACCCGATATTACCGCAAATTTGTTCCTATATTGTAGATTTAAGTGTACAATAAATTATCGTTGATTTGCAAATCTAACAAGTGGCCAACTTGCTAAATTGTTAGACACGTGACATTGAAGATATTGATATTGAAAATCCTATAAAATATATCAATAATATGGGCTTTTTGTTCAAGATGATATGAATAATGTTAACTTTATATTTTTGGCAGATATGTTATCTTTATCCTACTATCGAAGTGGTTGTATTATAATATGCATCAACTTCACGAAGTGCGATGGTAAATTATGAGTATTATGACACAAATTGGAAAGCCACCGATTTCTAAAATATGAGCATATCTCATTTTCGGTATCGGTCGATGGGACACAGCCTTAAGTAATATACTATTGTACAATCGTCATAATACCTAACGTATAATCGTCATAACCTCATATTTTGTGTTTACATATTATTTGTTTTACTTTTAAAGCAATCATTATTTATTATTATTATAATTTTACTTCGCCTATAGATACGCTTTTTTGTTGGTAAAGACAAAAACAGCATAGCATAGCTGCATAGGATAGCACGCCGGCCTATGATCTACATCTATGCTAATAAACACGGTCATCCGATACTACGTGAAAGAAGAACAAACTAACAAAACTTTCTAATTTATAATATTAGTACGAATAAATATGTATGGTGCGTGTATTTTCAGTAGGTACATTTCTAGCAAATATTCTTGTGAGTTGCTTGTTGTACTAATAAATAATGCAACGGCGGGGAACTCTAAGCTATATTTTTTAAAGCCATAAGTGTTTTCTCCTACCAAGCTAAAGACGAAAATTTTGACATGATATTTTTTATTCAATATTGATTTATTAATATATATGTTCCTAGCTGCAATGGCCTCGGTCTCGTGGTAACTTCTATACTTCAACATAATGTTAAACAATGAAAATATTACTTGTATGTCATGCAAATGTTGTGTCATGTAAAATAATTATGTGTGTACATGGAACTGTAGCCGTATTTTATTCACGAGAGAAAAAGAAGGAGAATAGGTATTAATAATTATATTATATATAATATTAATTAAACAATATTCAATTGACAAAAAATGTAACGGCGTGATTGCTTATGGATTGATTAGTAACTTAATTGAACTTAGTAAATAATTGCTGTTGATCACGACACGAGTATCGTACGCAAGTTGAGGAACTTGTACGGGGTGTACGTAAACGACTGTCGCGATTTACCCGCGCAAGTAAACACGCATATGACTAGTGCGAGCTCGCTCATGTAGTCCGCGCGAGTAGATTGCGCATGTTAACCACTACTTGCGTCCTGTGTGTACATTCGTTTTATCGAGGCGATGTTTTCTTGCTATGCTAAGATACGATAGACAGCGTTGTAGTCAAAGAATTGATAATGGCTGAATTTTACGCCTCGGTCCCGGCTGAGGTTTAGTATCAATAAATTATTTTAATTGTTACAAGACACATAATAATATGTATAGAATATAATGCGTCGTTCTCTATAACACGTCATTCGGGGTAAAACCCCGTGCCTAGCAATTAATAGATATTATTATATCTATTATAATCTAAAACCTTAATCGCTCCGCTGTATCTGTTGTTAAACAATTTTCATCTGGTATAATTCAAATGCCGGTTTTGACAACTAATTGGTTATTATCTATATACATATTATTTTAATAAAAAGATCACACTATAAATGCTAACTTTTAAATGTATTTTTATGCATAATATTTTTATATTGCACAATTTTCATATTAATAGAAGAAAACTACGCTATGTGAGGTTCATGATGCAACCATAATGTTTAGATTTCTCGTATTGTTCATTAACATCGCTGGCATTGAACTGAGAAGTCTCCGGATTCACTCGATGTACATAGCTATGTGTACCTTTATCCACAATAACTGGCTGTATATATGTGTTATACAAGGCCGTCACGCCATTCGAGCTATGTGATTATCCTTTTACTGCTTCAACAAACAATAATAAGGCTTTGATCGATGCGATTATTTTTTTCATACCATTTTTATTGACACGCTACTTGTCTCATAAAAGCAAAGTAAAGTAACTGCAAAAAATACAACAACACAGCGCGAGAAGCTTTTGAAAAATGTAAGGAGATTAACTTCACGTCGCGTCGAAGATTGAAAAGTCAAGACAAGAAACCGTTTAGATCGAAAGCTTGTAAAGTTGAATGAAAGTGAAATTTCTCACTTTGCCAAAAGGAAATGTTTTCGTTGACGCCACAAAAATCGTTATTCAGAGGAACGTGAATTATTTATAAAGTATAAAAATTTGGTGGCGAACTGGCGGAACGTAAGCGACAAAAACAATGACGTAAAGACACTCTATTCTGTTAACACTTGGAATAAATAGGTACTAATGACTTTGTCACGATTTCATGAAACATATAAATCACAAGTGCTCACACAATTTGATGCGGAACACTTACACAGGTTTTATGCCACCTGATTTCTGAAATTTCTTACTTACGTCGACAATAATGGTAAGATATTCAATACTTTATCAAGTTTACAGAAATTATGTATAAAAATAAATTTCACAGTCCACAATATACATGGATTGCAAATTTGATTAAATAATATCTGGCGTCCAAATTACATAATTTCATTAAAATATACTCGTAATGTTCACATTATCTAGGAGAAATTTTAGTGATGTGTAATTTCTACAAACATTTTTATTATTGTTTTGCTGTCGAGTATTGATAATATATTATTATTTATTTTTTTATTCAATAATAATAACATGCTACTAACATATTTATATTTTCCAAATACAACATGTGTGTACAGCAGCTGCTAACCAACACATCAGTAAACTTGTGTACAAGTTTTAGAGTCCACGGATACTTCGTGGCGTTAGCCTTGCTCTCTGTAAGGAGAGCAAGACACTAACATAATGTCTCTACTACTAACATAATCCAAAATATTTCTCTCGTTTTCAGGCTGATTCTCTGATCTGATCTGATGAGTTCTTCATTGCCAGATTTCCCTACACCAGTCCGTAATTGACAGTAACACTCAATATTCCTTTTTAACTCCTTTTTGACGCAAATATTTCTTGTCATACTCATTTATTTTCATTTACGTAATAGTATTGTATAGCCACTATTGATATGCAAAAACAAAAACACAAGATACACAGCAACTCATAACATAGTTAGTAAATGAGCGCACAAATTCAAATTGAACGAAAATGTAAAATAATTTATTCGTTTATATTGTTTGGAAAACAACTTTATAATATGAATATACGATCGAATAAGTGTTCAGTCAATCAATATTTGTAATACATATGTTTAAATTTTTAATAAAATCATATACCTACACATTTTTATGTTTTATTTGTAATACATTGCATATCAATGAATCCAATATATGAAATATTATATATATATATCCTTTTTAGTATTATAATAAAAAAAATCCCGTGTTTCATAAAATCTTTTTTGTATAACACACATACAAAATATGCTTTTGTTAATTTTATGCTGTAATTGCTGATGTCATCTAATGACGGCCACAAAATTCAATTATAAAATATCAGCGTCTAGTTTCAATACCAACCTTACCCTACCAAAATAAAATATACGGCAAACTTCCATAGGTTTAATGCTACCTGATCTTCGATTTTATATTTAAAAGATATCTCTGGTATATTTAGACTTAAATAAATAAATAAATGTTATGAAATTCTTTATCGGCAAATTTTTCTGTATTTATTCTGATATTGTTTAAGTACCTATTGCAATTAATAAAGAAAGCAACTGCGTGGTATACGAGTGTAAACTGAAGCAACGGTTTTTAATAAAACTCAACAAAGTCGAGCTAAAGTGAGATCTTTATTTAATATTATTACTCAAGTTTATACTTTCCTGTTGATAAACAAAAGCCGTACGTATGTACTATAATATTATATTACTATCTAATATAATCATTTTGAGAATGTGGAAATGTAACGTATGAAAAGAAAACAGAATTTTACAAACACATTTTTACACACAGATCTGTTACAGGTTTAATTCAAGAAAACATGTTTTACGACTTTTAAATAGACGTTAATAAATTTTTCATGTAAATCCGACTAAATAAACGGCGGCGCGAGCGCCTATTAAATATATATATATATATTGTGGGAACTTTGAGATGGGTGGATGAATTCGCGTAAGAGGTCAATATTTAATAGCTAATTTACATAGTGAATCGCGTTGTACTCGGAAGCGCGACGAGCCTCTACAACAGACGCGCCTCTCGCTACCTAACAACCTAACTACCTAACACTAAACATACCGCTATTATAAAAAATATCACCCATACGCGTTTCACCGAAAATGTCTTTATAAAGTCGCAAAATGCAATTTGTAGCCACTGCCTACCCATCCGGCAATCAGAACTCTATGTAGGTATGTAGATTAAACAAATCTAACTTTACTACCTCCGTTTTGTCAATGTTTAGTCCAACCATTTATTGGATTCTGTAGTATTAGTAGAATACCAGTTATCACGGTCGCTGGGTAGCAAAGCAAGGTAATTAACTTTACCGTTGTTTCATAGGAACATTTTAATGGCCGTTGCGTTAGATGAGTGCGAGAGCAGATAAACTTTTAATTTATCGATGCCAGTATCGTTCCATTTTATTACGCAAAAAGCAACTTGCATAATGTTACAAACGGTAAATTATTTCTAAGGTAATTTTACAATTTTGAGTAGTGCAGTAGGTACATTAGTTATAATTAAACTGTAATAGATACTCACTTTACGTTGTTCCTCATGTCGTAGCTTGTTGTGATATATCCTGCGTCCCCACTGTAAAAGAAAACACTCAGTTTATCTTCCACACAATCATTCAAAATAATTAGATGACACTGATAAGCACACTGTATTGTCTAACGTAATATTTTTAAAAGGTAACTACAAATTATAAGTGAGGTCGGTGAGTTTTGTTATTTGTATCGGAAGTAGTACGAACTGTTCATCCTTGACTGAATCATGTTTCTCGGTCATTGTTGTTGGTAATCAGAGTGTAATATCCACAAATTATTTTATTTATAAGACAATAGTGGCGCGGAACACGTTAGCCACGCCGCGCCGGCCGTCGTGTCACTACTGTCGCTTGGCTATTAATGTTATTCTGGAACAGGTGTCTTTAGCCTTCGCCATTGGCTCATTTTGTAAACGTACAATTTAATTTTCAGTACAGCTTGAGGAAACCAGACAAACTCTGGTGGCTTGATGATGTAAAAGACTAGCTTGAGTGCGCCTCGGTCAGTGGCGTAGCGTAGTGGGGGCGGCAGAGGCGGGCCGCCCCAGGCGGCACTTTTAGGGGGCGGCAAAATTTCTCAATAAATAATAATATCTTGTAAATATTTGAACTATATAATGACGAACGAGAGGAATGGGTTGATGTACAATACACGATAATGATGACTATTCTTGCCGAAAAATTATTTAGAATTACTTTATATTATAGTGTTTGATAAGAGGACCGCAAAATTTTCTGCCGCCCTGGACGGCTGACACCCACGCTACGCCACTGGCTTCGGTTCTACTAGTATTTCGAATAAGAAAACCTCGCGGTTTACACGGCTTGTTAAGAGGCTGTGAGATTAGCAGATATCAGTGTTACCGTGGCACTAAATGAGTTGTTTCCTACTTTACTTGGAGCATGTCGTGTTATAATCTCGGACGTCAACGGTTATAATTTACTAAGTGTAAATAGACACAAGGTGCATGCAGTTCTCTCCCGTGTCTCTCACGTGATTCACTTGTTATATAGCAATAGGTACAAGTTTATGTAAAACATGTCTCATTCCCACTATAGCATCGAGTTTAACATAATTTCCTGTTCATACCAAACTATATTTTATAATTAAATGTAACCGAACTCAACTGATAGCAGCTCTGCACTCTGGCTTGATTTAATTAGCAGGTTACATTCTTTAATCAAATTATTGTATTGTCTACGAATGGCTGCATGTGTTTGATAGTTGATAACAATTTATGAACGGTTGAAATTGCACAATTTACAAGTTTAATGTTGCGTTAATAACTAATAAAAATAAAATAAAATAAAAATAAAAGTAAGTTCGATGGAAAATATACAGGTACAAAGATGATATATCCATATTAGAATGTTATCGGACGACATTTATCAAAATGTTACTTAATATTTGATATTCAACGAAGATCGTATTTACCTATTTATGAAAATGATATCATGTGCAAGCTATCAGAAATATCTGCAGTAAGTACGATCAATAAGAAGGAATATCAAAGTGGTAATTTCGTGTATAGCCGTAAACGTGTTGATGTGTTAGGCAGTGGCACCTGCTATCTACTGAACGCTTTAATATTTATGCAAAGTCAACACCATTATGCCAACAGTTTTCTCCTCCCACTATGCTACTTATCGATTCATAATGCATTAAGATTTTCCCTCGGATATTATGCGACTCATATGAAAGACGTTTGCAATTATACGCAACGATGTTTACGTCCAGATAAATTGTCGTAAGAATTTAATGAATTCAAATGTAACCTAGTCAGTAAACAGAAAATAGAGACCTGCCGGTGCCAATGAATAAGGTAGCAATAAAACGGGGAACAAATTATTTTCGCTCTATATTGCCTAAGATGTAGATGAGCTACATAATTCGTAGATAAACATCGCTGCAACACGGCTCGACACCTCCTGAATTAGCCAAATCAGCGAGTTTCATCAAATCAAAACTTGGTAACTAACAACATAAGTTATTAACGCGGATATACACAAGCAGCTACTTGATAATTAACTTGACTACGCTTACATTTGTACATGTATAGTCTATACTGTACTCTACAATTTTTGTGCACGCTTGTAACAAATTACGCGTAACATGTTTTTGTAAAAAGTAACGCCATTGTTGTTAACTGACCGAGATGTGTGAGATAAATGATGGCTAATTACGTACTTTGGAAACACCGCCGCCATTTTGTCGTTCTAAACTGTGATTAATAAATTACATGACTTTTGCCACACTTATAAACAAATCAGTGACTTAGAAAATTTGTGTCTATTATGTTGTATTTTCAGCAATTTTCTCTTTTAATATAAAAATGTAATGATCTTTAATGAACTGCCGAAGAAAATCAATTTAATGAATTTTATTTTGGTTGTCACATTATTGATATGGTTTCTCAAATAACAAGAAGGCTAATTTGGCAGTTCTTGAAAATCTGCCTTATTATTGTGGTTTTCTCATTGGTTTTTATTATACAACATAATAAAACCAGTATAAATTTATGATGTTTGAGTATCCACGACATCTCAGTAATTCTATGTGTGCACGTTTTCATTGATAATGGTACAGCACTTGACACACGAGCCGCTTATCAATGAAAACGTATAATAAAATAAATTCTCCATCAGTATACGTCGTAAAAAATAAATAGAAACTGACAAACAAGTCTAGTTTTCTATAGCTCGATAAGATCGTGATTTCGCGGCATCTAGTATTACAAACTGGTGTTGCGACAAGCCAACTTACTTTCCAGTTGTACTTTGACGCGGACATTGCAATAGTATTGACCGTGAAAACTTTGCACCGATACAAATGTATATTGTTATTGTAAAATGTATATTGTTTCGAAATTATTATTATTGTCTACCTGCTGTTATCCCTATACATAATAAATATAAGTAATCGTAAATGAAGAAAATGACACACGTCATTTAACACATTATATTCGAAGAGACTTACGTAACAGAAAATGAGACTGCAATACCTAACTTATGTAGGCGAACAGTAAGCGTAGCGACGCGGAAATAAGAAAATCATTTCAGAAGGAAATTGATAAAAATGGTAACCTGCGGTTCTGACGGCAAAATGCATATCGTAGTAAAATTTCTCAATATCCTCTGAGAAATGTCAAATAGCTTTTTATTGAACATTAATTAAGTCGTGAAGACATAGAAACGGTTGAAAAATGGTCTATGGTGTCCACTATCTAAACATAGCAACAATATGGTTTCTAACATAGCCGCATATACAGATATATCAACTTCTATTTTTTTATATGAAATTTTATCAACCTGCGAGATTTATTAACATTCTGAAAGCGAGTCTCTGGTCTATAGTTTGTTTATTCTAATTCATAATAAAATATACTGTCGTGTATGACCAACGTATAAATCAGTCGTAGGTGTTTCACACTTTCATTAATGCGGTTATTTTAGGTTGTATAAAGTTAACCAAATATTGTTTAGTGAAGTGAAGTATAATACTAAAATAATTTAGTGTATCCCGCTTGGCCGGTAATGTTTTGCCTAACTAAGGAATATAATCAGATACGATATTTTGATATTTAGTTTAGACATGCAGTTCTAAAATTAATTTCAAACAAACGCTCCCCATATTACTATTCAGATTATACGTTTATCTATATTGATTGATTACCTATATTTGTATAAATTCTAAATCCACATTCAAAGTGCATATCTCAATTTGGCTTTTAAATGTCTTGAATCAGTAGCGTGTAAATCAATAGATGATATTATATAATATCGCTCAATTGAACCAGATGGCCGCAATTTGAATGTGAGTGACGTCTTTAAACAATCGACGCGTTACAATACATTTCAGCGATGTTATAAAATTGAACACATTTATTGCATGTTATCGATGAACTCGGTGCTGTAAGAGCGTATGTATGCATACGTAATTATTGTCCTGTTAAATAGCTACTCGCTACTTTATCTACATTATTCTATTATGTCTATTATGTATTTACTAATTAAAAGATTATATTCCTACTAGACTCAATATATTCATTATTAGACGCAATGACAACTCGATCACATGACCATGTGTAAAAAAGAAGTATATGAGATAATGAATGAAGTTGAAGCAAAAAGGCCACATATATAACACCTCCGTCCCAAATCGTCTAGTTGTTAAGTTCCGAAGGGTGTTCGGTGTTACTGTTCCTCTTTTGGTATTAATGTACCCAGCATCTGATCAACATGTCTTTTGCAAATCTGACCAGAATCAGTCTCTATTTGATAGTGCAATTGGCCTAATATCCTTATAACGGTTCCGAATTCCCATTTAATTTTGTCGTCTGTGTAGCTACGTATTTGCACTCTCTGCCCAACAGCAAATGAGCGTACCCTTGCCTCATCAGTCGGCGGACGTGTTTCATCCCTCGTCCTCGCCTTGAAATGAACACTTAGGGTGTTTCTTATCTCCCTGCCAAACATAAGCTCATATGGGCTTTTATTTGTGTTGCTGCTCGGCGTCCTCCGTAGGCGTTCCTTAATACCCAGCAGTTTGTCTTGTAGAGAGCCTGGCTCTGCCCTGATGCTTTGTATTGCCTTTTTAATTGTTTGTACATATCGCTCTGCCTGTCCGTTCGTGGCCGGATGGTATGGGGCTGTGGTTTTGTGAACAACCCCGCTTTCTCTGAGGAATGATTCAAATTCATTTGAAACAAATTGTCGACCTTTGTCTGATACTAAAGTAAGCGGAAATCCAAATGTCACGAAATGTCTTTAAGTTGGCGGATACACCATGAGCTTGTGGTTGTTTTCGTTTCTACAATTTCCACCCATTTTGTAAAAGCGTCCACTATTATGAATAAGGAATAACCCTTAATCGGCCCAGCAAAATCGATATGGATCCTTTGCCATGGACCTGATGGTGAGTCCCAATGATGTAGTACTGCGCAAGCAGGTTGATTTTGCTTTAATCGACATACTCGACAACTTTTAACTATGTCTTCTATGTCTTGATCCAAATTTCTCCAGAATACGTATCCACGTGCCAGTAATTTCATTTTTACTATTCCAAGATGCCCTGTATGTAGTTCTTCTAAAACCTGCTGTCTCAGGGATGCCGGATTCATTACTCGTGTTCCTTTTATAATGCAACCGTCTTGTAAGGTCAATTCGTTGTCATTGTAGCCGTATCTTCTGAGGTACCATTTTTTAAAGCTTCCAATAAATGGTTGTATTCATCATCGCGGTGGGTATTTTCAGCAATTTTTATACGGTCGACGGCAATTGTGTTAATTTGGTTTAATTGAAATGCGCAATGTACATCAATAAGGTTATTTGCTACTGTATCTACCGGAAATCTTGATTGATAATCTGCATTGCTATGATCATCCGATTTTCTGTATTCAATAGTGTAGTCAAAACCAGATAAAAAATGTGCATAGTGAAAGAGCCTCATTGTGCTCATCGCCGGTAAAGTTTTGTGTGGATTAAAAATCGTAGTTAATGGTTTATGGTCTGTAATAAGTATAAATTTTCTTCCGTAGCAGTAGTGAAAAAATTTCTTTAATCCCCAGAATAAAGACGTCGCTTCTTTGTCTATCAACTGTATTTTTTTTCACTACTCGTCAATGAACGTGATGCAAAAGCAATATCCGATCCGATCCGTCCGATAATCGATGCGATAGAACTGCTCCAAGTCCAAAAGTTGAAGCATCTGTAGCGAGAACTAAGGGTTTCTTTGGGTCAAAATGCATTAAAACTCTGTCACTGAGGATTTCCTGTTTAAATTTTTTGAAACTTTCATTACATTTGTGCATCCATTCGTATTTAATGTCCTTCTTGAGTAAGTTATTAAGAGGGCTGGATATTGAAGCTAAATTCGGTATGAACTTATTGTAATAATTAGCCATTCCTAGAAATGTCCGCAGTTCGTTGATGTTGCTGGGAAGTTTTGTATCCAGAATAGCGTTCACCTTATTTCTATTTTTGTGCAATCCATTCTTATCAATGGTATGATCCAAGTATTCGATTCAGTCTTGAAAAAATTACATTTATCCTTATTGAGTTTTAAATATTTTTCTTGTAATTTTTGTAATACCAAGCGTAGTCTTGAAAGAAGTTGTTCTTCTGAATGTCGTTGAATAAGTATGTCGTAGAAAAAGCATTGCACTCCAGTTACTCCTTGGAGCAAACGATCCATAAATTTTTGCCATAAATTCGGGGCAACCTTGACGCCAAACATAAGTCTATTTACTTTGAACGTACCCTTGTGGGTACTTAATGTTTGCATTATAGCGCTCTCCTCGTCCATCATCATGTTTAGATAAGCTTGACTGATATCAAGTGTGCAAAATATTTGACCTCCGTTCATTTCTACCAGAATGTCCTCTATGATCGGAATAGGGTATTGTTTATCCCTTATAACTTTATTTAAGGTCACTTTGTAATCCGCGCATAAGCGTATACTGCCATTTAGTTTGACAATAGGAAACACTGGTGTTCCCCACTCAGAGCTATCAACCTTTGTAATTACTCCTTGTTCACAGAGTCGCACTATTTCATCATCAACTTTATTTTTAAGAGCATATGGTATACGTCTTGGCTTTACAAAAATTGGTGACACTTCTTCCTTTAGGGTCAAATGAGCTTTGTAATCAGGTATGCACCCAAGGGAGCCATCAAATACCGTCGAGTATTCAGAAAGTAGCTTATCCAGTTTTGAATGTTCTTTAGCATTAACTGCGTTTATATTTGCCAGATCCAAATTAATTGCTCGTATCCATGCTCGACCGAAGATAGGGTCAACATCTTGTTTGATAATGTATAATTTTCCCTCAAGTGTTTGGTCTTTGTATTTACACATAACGTTGGCTACTCCAAGGGGTGCGAAGATTTCTCCTGTATATGTTCTCATCGTGATATTAGTTTTATAAATCTTGCATCCAGTGTGTAATGTTTTAAAATCTTTGTAAGATATAGATGACAGAGCAGCTCCTGTATCTACTTCCATTTTCAGTTTCGAGTCATTGATGCGTACATTTATCATAAATTTGTCTGTGTTGTTAGTTCGTATTAAATTCATATTCCAAGGAGTAGTGTCATCGACTGTATCTGAAGAGTTGCCGGGTCCTGCACCTCCACGTACTCAGGCTCCAGTTGGTTGTTCCCAGGTGTTGATTGTAAGCAAACGCGAGCAAGGTGACCTATTCGTTTGCACTTGCTGCAAGTATCCTTTATGCTGCGACACCTGCTAGCTAAATGTTCCTTGCTCCCACAACGAAAACATTTCCCTCGTATGTCCTTAATCGTTAAAGGTTTATTCTCTGGCCGTTGATTGCGATGTTTAGGGCCAGCTTGAACAGTTTTCACATGTAGTAGATCTTGGTTTGAAGAGTGAGCTGGTGACATATAGCTGCTGTCAGATTTTGCTAGTTCAATCGTGGTTGCTTTATTTATTAAGTCAGAAAAATCGGTCACTATTGTTTCCTGTAGTATTTTGGTACGAATATCGGTGTTGTTTAATCCTCTTATAAATTGTAAAGTAAGAAAATTATCACAAATCGTCTTTTTACAGTTATTGCACGTGAACTCTCAATCTTGAGCTAAATGTTTCAAGTCTGACGGGTATGACATGACTGTCTCATCAGAGCCTTGAAGTCGTGAAATAAATTTATGTTGACGAGCCCAAATGCTAGCTTTTGAATCTATATAGTGTTGTAATATTTGAACCAATCTGCCGAATTCCAGTTCACAAGGATCGTTTGGTGCGCACAAGTCGTAAGCTTTCTGGTGTAATTCTGGTGGCAACAAACTAAGCAGCGTGAGGGTCTGAATTTGTGAATTGTAACAATTATTTAGCTTCATGTAGGTTTTTAATCTCTGAACAAAATTATTGAAACTTTCTCGTTCCTGTAACGGTTGAAAATTAATTCTTGGTGTTGTTTCCGGTGTACTAACAAGTGAAGCCGTGACGTAAGTCGACGGTGCGTTCGGTGATGTAGGGCATAAGCTACGCAACTTTAGCTTTAATTGTAATATGCACTCTTCTGTAGAATGCCGCTGTTCAATTTCAGCTTCCGCATCATGTGTTTGTAAGAATTCAATTTCATCTTGTACTTTTTCAAATTTTTGTTCATAATTTATTAGACTTGTCAAACGTGAACTTACTTCGTAATCCAAAGGATTTTGTAACTGTGCTATTGTATGTTCAAATTTGGTCAGCTGGCCGCGTATATTTGCGCGCATGCGAGTAAGTCGCGCCAGTTCTGCCTCCATCGTCGCCAATATTATGTATTTACTAATTAAAAGATTCTATTCATACTAGACTCAATATATTCATTATTAGACGAAATGACAACTCGATCACATGACCATGTGTAAAAAAGAAGTATATGAGAGAATGAATGAAGTTGAAGCAAAGAGGCCACATATATAACAATGTCCTCCCAAATTTCTCCAGCGCATTTAGCATGATTGAATAACAACAAACATCTGAACTTTCACATTTATAATATTTGATAAGGATGTAGAAACGCTCCTGGAAATCATATTGGCGTGATCACGACTGGTACTATTAATATTGTAGCTTGTTTTATACCTGTGAGCGTCATTATTATCAGATCACAGTATCAAATCGTTTAGTGCATAACACCCGGGCTAGTGTAGCTAATCATCAGTGCATGAGCTTATTACATCACACAGTTTCTATTTCCTAAACTTGAGATCATTACGAACTCTCACTTTAGTGGACGGTTATCACGCAAAGAAGTAATAAGATTGAACCTGTGCTTATGTTCGTTGTGCAAATGCAATGTTCTACGGATTACGTAGGTATCCACTAGTAATAGTAGTCGGTACTGCGCATCATAACATGCCGCAATAATGCGACATGTGGCATAATTAAACAATTATGCCACATGCGGTGTAACATTTTTATATACATAAAATTATGCTTCTTACAAAGGATTATTGCTTTAATTTGAATGTTTAACATAAAAGTCTAAGAATTGAACTAACATACTTTGAATTTAATTACCAAGAGTGTCAATAAACAACATATATTTCCAAGCGTCATTCAAAGACGCAGGTGGCTAAGATTGAACTGCAACGTCATTTTCTTGTATGATATATACATACACAAAATAATAACTTCAAATAGTTTTACTATCTAACAATCCTAACATACCGTGATTGTCAGAGTAATATATATTTGAAAGTTGTTGTTCCAAAAACAAACTCTTTAATTAAGTGCATTCGTGATTAGACGAAAATATTACATTAGCGTAGGTACTGGGGTAGTATTTTAATATGCCTTGTTGTTGTGCTTACAAGCTACCTATTCTTATGTAGAATGTACTTTGAACCAAACGTCTCTCAAATTCATAATATGAGGATAAGGTCGCTTTCGTAACCTAATAATGAATGTAAATCGAGTCAGTGTTTTGATCGGGATATTTCTCAGTTATCGGAGCGTACAAAATTTTGAAGTATTTTGGTATCAAATAAAAACAGAAATGGGCAATTCTGAATTTATTTGATAAATTGCGCCGCGCTGTTAATTCGACTTTATATAAATATATGGTAAGAACGGGAATTGAGAGATTGGCAATTTGCGGCGACCTCAGTATCCAGAGCAAACAGCAGGTGCCGAGGCTCCTGTATCTGATCAAACATCCCTTGGACGTTACCGTACCTTCCTAGACACGTCTAATAAATGTTAAAAACCATACAGTGTATAATGCATTCTAAAGGCGATGCTTTATAAGACACGGATGCTTTTACTACCGGCGCGGCGTCAAATTTATGATGATGGGATGGATTACTCTTTGAAGAAAATATAAGTAGACATTTTTATGAGAGGTATTAGTCTGTATTAGTGATGACGCAGACGTTCCAGGAGATGAATGCTACACACGCAATCACGCACACGCTTCAATGGAATAATTCAAGTGGCAAAATATAAATAAACATACACAATATTTTATACATATCGGTAATCGGTGTATCGCATCTATTTCTACCTTGACATTATTACTATTCAATCGTATTTGACCGTCATGATAGCGCGTGCCTATTTCTTTGGGGTAAAATAATTTGTTTGCTGCTCTCGTTTGCTCTGAATGTCAGTTTTATTGAGAATACTACTACTACTACACGTTTCATAGTACTTAAATTACTTGAATTATAAAATATTAACAATATAATTATAATTCATATTTTAGTTTAATTTTCTACAACGACGCGTTATTTATCTACTTGCTAAATTAAAAATGGATTAGGTAATTGCTAAAATATAATAAAATTGTACATATAAATGACAATGTAGAACTTTTAACTTGACTGTTCGTTACGTTTTGTTTTTGGAATACAGAAACTGAGCGTAGCCTACAGCTGCAGTACAGCTAATTGACACGACTCTCGTTTGTTTATTCATTTTGTAGCCAGTCGCTACGAATATTGTATGACTAAACCTACGGGAGCTCATATTCTAAAACGAATTAGATTATAAGATATATTTTGTTGGATTAATCAAACAATACGATTCATATATCTTTATATAAGTAAAAGACAAAACAGTTCAGTGCCATTTTCTACACTGTTTGTCATCCGATTTTCTTTTTCTTTTTGTTTGATAACTATTGACGAGATTCAATTTGCTTTTATATAGATAGGAAAATTATTATTTAATTGCCTTAAAATTTTAATAATGATTTCGTTTGAATTTCGATTACTGGGCTAACACTAGTTATCAGTAAAAGCCTTCATATTCATGCAGTGTACTTGAGGGAAACTGTTGATTCTTCGTTCCGTTCAATTGAATATGACAATGACGAACAAGTTTTTAAATAGAAGGTAATCATGTAAGTTTTCTGTAACCTTTACTCCGCGACCGTGGCATGCAATCGACATGAACATCCTTTATTTTAAACGACCGTATTATATTATATTTTCCTTTTAAATTTTGATAAAGGTAATTAAAATCTAATATCGCGCATCATCCTACTCCTCAAACTAGTGTTGAGCGAAAAGAGATAAATACTACACCTTGAGCTGTCATTCAAATACCGTCTGCTTAATAAGATATTATTACTTTGTAGGGTCTTATAAAACGCAGCACAAAGGTACAATTACGATGTTTAATCATAAAAACCATTTAAAAAAGAACATTATATAAAACATTCAAACAAGGTTGTATATTAAACTACTTGAACTCGTGATCGATTATACTATTTTGATTACGGCTGTTCCATCGTATCTTCATAGTTGTATGACCGCATCCATTTCTGAACTATTATGATTGCTGTAATTATCCTGCTGTCAAATAGTCAAACGCTATTGATCTTCTCTTAAATGCATTAATCGTTCCTCTAAGACTATGGTACGTTTGTGGATTTAGAGATTATAATTGGATTTACCTGCCTCTTGGTAGTATCTGTACCTATATAGGTATGTGTATTTGTACTTTCTTTTGAAGCAAACTAAGATATGGATAACGACTAAATTGACTACTAGTAGAGACACATGGGAAAACGTAGGCAGATCTGTATCGCGTTTCTTAATAAAAAGCCACTTCACTTTTTAAGGAACTGGTTCTTTATTTCTATTTGTTCTTCAGAACGCCGCGTTAGATTTGAAACATTGTATTTAGTAATACCTTGTACGCGAATAAATTCTAAATGAATAACTTCTTAAGTTTAGACCTGAGTTTCTGAAGTAACTTTACGATGTACGTAAATTAAAAGAAATAAGAAGAAATATAAGGGCTGTTATATATGTATTTTCTTGGAGTTAAATAGAGATAGATGTAGGAACCTTGAGTAATATAGACTACGTTTCACTTAAAAAAGAGTCTACAATCACTGGCATCGCTTGAGTGGGTACCGGTTGCCGCAATATAAAGTATAATACTAGTCCTACAAGTGAGAATTTTCACAGCTCAATATAAAATTCATAGATATACAGAGGAGTACGATTTCTTAGTGCGTAGTATACCGATGTGGCCAACTCTACGAGATTAAAAGCTAACTTAATACTCTGACGGCGGTAACCTGTTCCGACTCGAGAAATAGGTACACTGCCGAGCCGATTCGCCCGGATAAGCAGACTGACGGAGTAATGAATAATAATTTTGAGTGCAAAAGTCTGTTGTTGTCACAGTAGACAATTTTGATGACGGTTCATCAAAACTGGATAACAACAGTCTTTTGCAATCAAAATTGTTCATACAAATTCACGACGAAACTGACGGCGTCAGTTTCGTTGTTCGTGACGTTGGGGTCACCTCTTTTTTGTAACAATTGCATTGAGTGCTTGTACCTATATATACCTAATAACCTAACGTATACCTACAACTTGTAATTTAATCTTACGATTAACCGGCTTATATAAAATGATGGAGGGTTATAAAATTATTCTTCAATATAAGAATAGACTTCTGAAAATTTCAGCTAGGATCAAAGTGACGCAGACTACGGATTCGTTGCAGTAATATTGTTTTGGAAAGAAATCTGCCTTTTTCCACGCATGAGACATTCTTACAGCCTCAATGACTCATTATAATGATATACAAAATAAGTACATTTGGTTTATCATAATAACCATTCACGCATTGTAACAAATGATACTGGCATACAACAATAACTTTAACTCTAATTGTTATGGTGATAATTAACCTTCTACCACGACATTACCGAGCGGTTACCGTTTTACTTAAGAACTTATACGGGGTAAAGTTTCTTGACCCTATACGGACGAGCTAACGCTAAAATTAATAATTATTCTCAGTATTGAACTACAAAACAGTACAAGTAATTTGGTTTAACTTTGCTTACACGCATTAGTAATAGGCTAAACTAACACTTTGAAGTTAGGCTGCTATTACTGTTACGTTTTTAAAGTAGCGCTTACTTTATACTATAATCTATCGGGTTGTTTAATATTATGAAATGAACCACCGTCTCGACAAAACAAATATGGATATGATCTCAACTGGTCAAGTCGTTCAGAAATAACACGGTCACAAATATCCGCACCAACAATTATAATATTATGTAAAGGTATTAAAATGTAAAGTTCTTGCGGAAACCACTAATACTTAATTTTTTAATCCTGTCCTAATTCGCAGGTTATACCTGCGTTACCTAGTTATAGCGGCACAGCATTTGTGCCGCTTTGCACAAAAACCACTTGGCTTGCTGAAGACCCATGATTTTAAAACTTTTTATCTGACTGTACTAAATGGCTTCAATAATTTGTGGTGTCCAAATTGTCAGTTAAAAATATATTATAATTAAAATGTGTCCATTCGGACACTGTGCCTGAGTCGTCAGCAACTCAATCCATTATATATCATTCTGCTCATTGAACTAAAGCGATCCTTTGTCAGCAACTGACATTTTGATTATCTGATACATTTTTAAGCTACACGAATTTATTATACATATAAAATAAATATGAACCTCGAAACGCCGTTCGCTTGCGGTCAGTGACAGCAAGCAAAAAGATTTTATTAAAAACAAGATTCATATAAAGTGAACGCACGATTGTACACTCTCTACACAAGGAAACGAATACAAGCATTGCATGGACTAAACTTTAAATATTACTATTATAAGTTATTATTAAAGATAATTTATTAGCATTAGCTTATAAAAACGTATATCTATAATTATTTGGTGCAGCTAGAAATATTTATTTTTGGAATTGTTATGTTCCTGAAAATGGGTAGCAATTGGGTTAAATTGGATGCCATTAATTCACCCGAAAGATCAAGTGAATAAAATAAAATTGTAATTATCAAGTCGTTATAGTCCTGTCGACCGCAAATATACAACTAAGCGTTCAATAAGACAATGGCGAATAAGGCACGAAGGCACTTTATACTTGTGAATGTTGTTTATTTTCATACAAGCGAATGAAAGTTCCTTCTTATTCGATATCATATAACTGAATAAATAGAAAATGCGATCATTCAATAATTGCACAGTTTATCAATTATTCGAAACAATACTACAATTACTTTAACGTGTATGTTTAAGTAAGAACATAGAACTTAAACAGATCATTTCTCAGTAAACCCTTGTCATTGAATGTGTAGTCATTACCTGTCTATGGCATAAACTGGGTTTACTATTCCGGCCTAATCAATACAAAACTAATCGATGGACCTAATAATAGACAGGATTGCAATCTTGCTTATGGCTATGATGGCCACATAATTATGAAACCACATCGTAGGTGTAATGTCAACTAGAAATGTATCTGGGTAGACATTTGCAGTGACTACGATAATATATGCTCTATTTTCAATGAGTAACATATAATATTATCTTCTACAATATGCTACACTAATTACAAAATGTTTGCAGGATCTAAATGGGCATATTTCGTATGGGTACTGTTAGGTCAACAATTTTAACATGTTATATAATTCACTTACGTAGATATTCCATATTAGCAACTTATTAAATCCTTACGCTTAATATTAATCACCGTCGTATACCAATATTTCAAACATAAAAAAATATTTATTTTAAAATTTTATGTCATGTAATTTATTTACAAGTTTTTATGCAATATAATAGTAATAAATGAATATATGAATATATTCATTTATTACTATAAATCAGAGGTATTCAGATTTTTTTTGTCATAGACCACTTTTAAAATTAACTGGTTCCGGTGGACCTCCTGGAGCTAGAAATTTAATCTGCCAAGAGTCAAATCGGTACGTTTAAACAAGCTTCCTAAAATATCATTGCTAGGTGAAGTCAAGCCAACATTTTAGTTTTTCACTATCGAAAGCAAATAAATTTTCGTCGGCCCCCACTTACGAATTGTGAACCTCCATTTTTTTGTCACGACGACGTAGCCTCCATCGAGTCTCCCGTGGACCCCTGGGGGTTCACCTGGACCACTTTGGGAACTACTGCTATAGCGATCTAACTAAATTGTTTCACGAGAATCGGCTACATTTTTTAGTAATTAACATACATCACTCGTAACCGATATCAAAATTCGTTTGTTAGTCTACATTACAAAGCAACAGCAATAATAAACGTCAAAGAATCGTAGTGTAAAATAAGCTATGATTGGTAATTAGGACTTTCTGTAATTATTTAATTCAGCGTTAGCGTTTAGAGCAGTGCCTTTCAAAATTTCAATTTATTAAGTTATTTGATTTAAGATATACTATTAGCACTGCACGGAGTATGATAATACAAATTTATTTTTAAACCACTTTAATGTCACCGTATTAGGTTTTTAAGGACATTTGTATATTTTACATAAAATTCAAACACATCAGATAGAGCCATATGATATTCAGTAAAACATAAAATAAAGATTTTGTTGCTTTCAGTATGAGCGTCATCAGTAACCACAATTCTGCTGACTACCAAGTTAAAAAAAAAAATGGCGTACATACGACCGCCAACCCAAAGGTCATACAAACAAATATATGTTTTCTAATATTTATACTGCTGTGAGTGAACACGAATGAGACTGTTATTCTATTTCATTAAAATCTCACAACGAAGTTGTACACTTGTAAACCGAACAGCATGATTGCAAACACAACTACGACTACAACAAGGGGTAAATGCCACTAAATAATAAAATAACACATCAAATCTGTAATCTATTGTTTATCTTGTAAATAATATGTTTCTCACGTCTCACGTCATGGTCGTGAATTTATACAAGACCGAATCATATGTAACTACTACGAGTACTACTAAAGGTACTGACTACGTTTAATGTGTATTTATCACTATTTTATGGACATTATTATTATAACTAAGTGACCACGAAACTTGTTGCGGAACAAAACATTTCCAACAATCATTCATTGCTCATCACTTCAAAACTCAAGTGCTTCAAAAATTAAGTTAATTTGTTTCTTTTACACTCACTATCGCTGAAATAATGTATAGATTTTTAAATGGTTCACTAATCTTTTATTATGCAACTGCTCAAGTTTGAAATCTACGCATTCACAAACAAAGATTAAGATTTCGAGGCTTACGCAAAGAAATAAAAATCCGCACATCGCAAAGCACAAACACAACACCAATGAAAAAAGTAAAATGTATTAGTTAATTATATGAGTGTCGGACTCACCTCATTGAATCGGGTTAGGTTGTTGTGTTGTGGTTGCAATGACTTACGCGGGCTGCATGCGGCGGCGACAATGCCGGTGCGAGCGTGGCGCGGGCGCGGGCGTCGCGGGCGACAGGCAGGCGAAGAGTCGCGGCCGGCGGCGTTAGCGTGTGCCCTCCGTGTTGTGACTGCGCGGCCAGCCAGGAACAACACCGCTAATTAACAACGACTCGTCGCCGACGAGTACTCGATTTAGGAGGTCGTACACGGTGGCGATTGCGCTCACCTGAGTGGTCTTGAGGTGTGTGGTGTCAAGTCGGCCGCTGCTACGCTGTCGACCGCGGTGCGACTGAGTCGCGCGCCCACCACACCTTCACTTTATATATTTCCCCTTCTCGGAGGACTCGGTAATATTTTCTTTTCTGTGAAAGACCTACTGTTCCTGGATACCGTTGACCCGTGACGACTACGCCATGCGCAGCGCCATCCGGGTGTTCAAACATTGTTTCAATATCCTCAGGTCAAGAACATTTAATAGATATGGCATGGTATATATCTTAAACGTATTATCTAGCTGTCGCAAACTTTATATAATAGCAATAGCAGTAAGCTGAGGCGATACAAACTTTGTGTAAGTTATGTTCGACGTAGGCTGAGTAGAATCTCAAACGGTGTTAACGTAACTCTTCAAAATGGTTAACACTTAATGCATAATTTAGATGTGATCTGTTAAAGGCTTAGCGTAGAACTTTTATTCACCCATAAATCCTACATTTATTTACCATATTCAAATCTACGAACCCTTCTCTCGAACATAACTGCACGTTTCTTTAAAGTGTTTCCAAATATCGATAACAATGTATCTGTCAGTTACGACTGTTATTAATAGTGTATATGTAGTGTTATTCGCTACACATATATTTTTGTAAAAAGATAATTAAGATCTTTCAATATGCGCGCCTTTAGATTAATGATTTATATTTTCCTCCTATATGTGTTTATAAATAGAAGGTTAAAGGTACATTGTTACTAAATGTCTTGCCTCAAAACCGCGGGCGCGCTTCGGGGTAAAGTGAACGCGCGTGGCGACATTGTCCGTTCTACAATCAAAAGATAGGATATGCTGCGGCTTGGATTATATGACGTTGACAACCACCTAAAATAATTTCTGTTGCATATATTTAACCGAAAGTAAACAAGTTATACCAATAAATTGTACTTAATACTCTTCTATAATTTTATGTAAATCTTATCCGCCTTCTCATTTCCCCAGCAAATGACTACTACTTGTACGTTACGGAAAATCAGCATTTAGCTAAGCTTTATTAATGTTCTTCATTTCCATAAACAATTTTGCGAAACAAGGCCACTTGAGGGACTTTCACAACCCACCACCTTCATTTCTTCCTTCTAAGCCGTTTACAGACCCTAATTATTTCTTTGAATATTCATTTAATTATGCTTTCGCATACTTATCATCAGTAGCAACATAAATACCTAATTTATTCAATAGACACTATAATATTAGGTTATTGTTATTGTTTAAAATGTATTTTAACCTGTGAGAGTGCTTCGCTATCATATTATTTGTAAATTGCAAATATATTTTAAAAAGCTAAATCAAAATGAATATCTACGTATCATTTTATACAATTCTAATATCAGAAATAACTGATTTGACTTCGAAGTATAATAAGATATCTGTTACTAAAATTTGATAACATTGCCCAACATAATTGATTTTGGAATCAGTTGGTACCTACCTACGAGGTATAAAATCAAATGGGTTCGTATGATAATCCGTCACAAAAGAGGTACATAATAACTTCTAAAAATTATTCTTCTTTGTTGTTTCTTTTGTGACCTTGTTTGAGTTTAAAAATGAATGTTTATTTTTTTAAATATATTACGAGCTTTAAGGCTACGACGTTGGGTGATCGCTTGGTTAAAGAGAGACATGCTAAGTAACAAAATTGAGAATGTCGTCTGTGCATTGCCGAGTTCTACTAGACTCACTTACCTATCGATTACGAGATTTATCACGTAGTTTTTTTACGATATTATAGAGATTAGTAGATATTTTACGATTTCAATCAAGAATCAATTCGAATCAAGCACTTATCAGAATATGGACTTGGACACTAGATACTCGTCGTAGGAAGCCTATTAACAGTGTCGGCGAAGCAATTTGACAATTTTCCCTTTTTCAAGCTAATGACAGTACAAAAGAATCCAGCAGAAGATGTGTACATCCCAAACAATTATTATATACTCAAAGATAATTGAATTGATAAATCGTTGGTGCGGTTGTTTGTAATCGCGTAACGTTTGAAAGGCTTGGCCGATTGAGGTAATATTATGTTTTAATATTATATTTTTATACAGCATTATGTACGTGCTTGATACCAATATCAAGTAGGTACGTGCATAATGCTGTATAATATAGGGTCCGAATATTTTGTTGTATATATAAGTATCCAAATACTTATATATATATCTCAGTGATCGCGATGCGGGCTACATACGCGAGCGTCTCGTGCGAACTTCATATTATGTTCATACCTACGATTGATTCGTATTTCGTACCGACGGGTGACTTGCGAAATTCACATTTTATTCGCGTCATGTACACACTAGTAATTGTAGACTCGAATACTCGGTCAATTGACGTTTTTTATCAGTTATGTCCAACACATTAATGGAAAGGTTTCGTAAGTAAGTAATATGGACAAAGAATTTTTAATGAGGCTGTACCAAGGATCAGAGTTAGTAGCTACTTAAAATAAGATTAAAATAATTAAGTATCTACATAAATCTATTAAATAGCATATTAATTAATATCAAAATATTTATGAAGAAATTTATAATCATTGAAAGTTTACTCGCCACTGTTATCGTTACACAAATAAATTTTTACCCGGTATCCAATCAACGACGTGTCTAAATCACACGCATGTCAAATGGTTTGATTGGCTGTACTCAGCTAATCACGGCAACTAACATGCGTTTATCAGCGATAGTGTAGTGGGAGACCGTTCGACTGCCACTCAGAGATCTCGAGTTCAATCCCAAGACGCGATCTTTGATTTTCCAAATAATGTGCGTATTTAAATAGTTCATCATCGTTTGCTTGCACATAATGTTCTTCAAGATATGTGAAGTCTGCCAACTCCTATTGGGCCTGCGTGGAGGACTATGACATAACCCTTCTCACGATGAGAAGGGGCTCGTGCCCAGCAATAGGACAGTTCAATACAGGCCTGGTTATTATTATAACATGCGTTTGACATGTTGTTAACAAAGTTTGGTTTTAATCTGCTGTTAAGAGACCGGAGATTAAATAATAATATCAATGTCTTTAACGTGGTAATTATATTTTAAGCCTTTTAAGGTTAAGATAATGAGCTGCTCATTAACTAACGTTAAAATGAATAATGAGATAAGATAAAGAGTTCCAAATGAAAACCATAACATAAGGTAATAATTAATTACTTGAAATGCTAACGATCGCTATATAGTGTAATCTATACTTATATTATAAAGTGAAAAGATTCGATTTCTTGTTTGTTTGTTTGTAACGATTTAATTCAAAAACGACTCAACTAATTAAAAAATATTTTACCAATAGAAAGCAATATTATCACCGAGTAACATGGGCTATACTTTATTTAAAAATAATTACTGTTACTCACCTACTTTTATGCGAATAAAGCCGCGTGCAAAACCTGGTATTATATATTTTCTTTGGCATGTTTGATATCTATCGTGATAGTGCTTGTATGTGCTGTGTGATCACGTGGCCGCGGTAGAGTGGATGGCGATGTCATGGTGACTTTTCTGTCAGTTCATTCAATTCAATGACGTTGGCTATTATACGTACTTATTATTATATTATGTAAATGTTTAGATATACATTATGTACCTAATTATAGATTGTTTCCTCGGCCCATGCTATAATAATATGTTTTCACTTATAACTGCATGTAATCGTATGATTCCGGGTACTTTATCCGGCGTAGGAAGAGATAAAATGCTAGTGTAATGCGATATTTTACATTACGTGTCGCTCTTTTAAAAGCAACGATAGAGTGGGAAACTGTTGGGCTACCACGCAGAGGTCTCAAGATCGATCCCAGGCCGCGCATCTCTGACTTTTGGAAGTTATGTGCGTATTACATAGTTAATTATCGCTTGCTTCAACGGTGAAGGAAAAACATGGTGAAAATCCTGCACGTCTAAGGGGTCTGCATAATGTTCTCGAAGATATGTGAATTCTGCCAACCTGCACTAGGCCAGCGTGGTGGACTATGGCCTAACCCTTCTCACACTGAGAAGAGGCCCGTGCCGAGCAGTGGGACCGTTTAAGGGACTACTTACATTTATCCAGCTCTGTTCAGCTTTTGTCCATAGAAAACAACAATTTTGTATGGAGACGCGTACACATCCGTTCAGCTTTCCTCATCTATTCAGCTTTCGCGGCAAATAGGCATGATGACAAATGTGTTTTTATCATGCGAATGCTATAGATAGAGTTCAGCACTGTTCTGCCGCGTTCAGCGCTGTTCCGCCGCATTCAGTGCTGTTCTGCCGCGTTCAGGGCTGTACGGCACTGTACGCGGTCGCAACTTGTCGACGAGGACGATCACGTTTAGCGCCGAACGCGGCGGAACAGCGCTGTATACGGATGGTTCCGGACTCCTTGTCGACAAGTTACAACCTGCATAGATTTGATTTATTATTACGTAATCATTAAAGTAATTGTTTTATGTTTACGAAATAAAATTATGGACGAAGAGAAACTTATATTGCTAGAGCAAAAATATTCTTATTACTTTCTTCGCAGCATATTCAGCGCCGTACGCAGTATATAGAAGCATTTCAGCGGAGATAACACGCTATGACGGCTTTTCTCATTCTAAAGACGCTGTACGCGGCTGATAGAAGCAGAACTGTATAAGTGTGACTAAAATCGTTCAGCAAAACGCAGATGGAGGGACACAGGGAGTCCAAATGTGGAGTCTAAGGCATCGAATTGTTATATTTGAACCTTTTGAATAATAAATACTTATTATTATTATCGAAATCGCAGCAGTAGTATGGTTTATGTAAATGTCTATAGGCTTGCATGTACTAACGTCAGACATATAAATATTGTTGACGAAATATCTCTCATCTCATCTCTTAAGGTATATAAAATGTATGTATTTATGTACTAGGGTGCTTTTGTATTACTTGAGGTATGACTATATGTATATAGGGTAAAACTCTACACTATAGTACATGCGATTTGGTTATTGATAAAACGTTAGTCGATATATAAGATAGATAACTATTCACGTTATACAACGAGGCGTAGAAAATACAGGGTTACTGAATGCACGAATGGCGTAATAGTCTAAGTGGTCGCCTCGCCACAAGTGTTGTGGGTTCGAATCTCTCTCGGGACAAAAATGTGTGTGCCACACAAATGATAGTTCCGAGTCTGGATGTTCTTTGTGTCCGTTGTTTAAATGTTTGTAAATCGCCCGCGATACAGAAATAATTCCAAGAGCGTGAGTTGTACTTAAAAAAAGAAAAAATGTTAAATAAATAGATACTAATAATAATTTACCCTCGACTTATTTATGTTACTTAACAAGTTTTGTTCTACCATTTTACATCATTCATTATATGACTTTTTTATACAAAAATATAAATATTACATTGGTTGTTCTAGTCATGCGACAAAGACTTAATACTTCATGCAGTCTCAAAAGCAAGGAGCGGCATGACCAAATAACACACCGCGGGGATGGAGACGTGCAGAAAGCGGAGCGGATGCAATGATAAACTTGTTAAAATATGTTTATTGGAAAAAGTATTGAATATTGCAAAGTGGTAGAACAAAACTTATATTAATTTATGATGAAGAGAAGACACAGGTATAAGGTAATTAGTATTTTACTTGTATAGATATGATATTATATGTGTGTAAATAATAAATTGTACCTATTATATGTATTTGCGCAGAAAAGAAGGCAATATACTTAAAAAAATGGTCAAAGTTAATGTTATCTGCGTCAAGCATGTTGTGATAATGACATTTATTTTGATACTATTAATTCTTCATTGCATCACATTGCATATCATAATATTTTTACAATTATTATAAGATGATGTAAGGTCGCGCAAGGAAAATATTTTATTTGCTCAATTTTCTTCATATCTTTATTTTATTTGCACCAGCTTCAAATCATAAATATATACATATTGAGATATTCATAGTAGTAAAAGGTAATTTAAACTATATCTAATCATTTATTTTAAATATGAATGGGTGAATATTTATATCGTGCCACAAGGGCACTACATTATTTTAGAACTTAATTAAATATTGAGCCGATCAATTAATACTAGCGGTCACCAAGTGGCCAAAATTCTTCGATGTTTTATTTAAATTTTAAATTGGATCGTTATTAAAGTTTTATTGTCTATTATAATCACATTTCATTTAGCCACCTACTCCACATACATATGTATGTAACCATAGTTACGAAGCATTCTACGAAGTCAACCGAACAATGCCGAAATACTACGAACGCGATTCAACTGCTTGTGTAAAATTTATGGTTGTATGCGTGTAGTGATTTTTCATTAATTTAGGGTATTTTAATGCATATTTTATAAAAACATTAGGATTCGCCCCTCCTTCTGCATATAAACTTTAAACGTGCCAAATTTCATACGCCTCTCCTCCGCGTAATTTTCGTAAAAGGTTGTACAAATTTTTTGCTTCACGTATTAATATATTGATTTTGCTAGTAAGTAATAATGAAAGCCCAGCCAAAAGCTGATAATATAAATGCGAATGTGAGTTTATTTGTTTGTTACGCTCTCACGACTTAACGTCTCGACAGATTATCATGAAATTTCGCATACACGTTATCAGGGGCACAGAAAAGGACATAGGGATTCCCTTTCCTCAAAAGATATTTCATAGAAAATTTACATAACCTACATTTACGCGCTCGCGTAATTGATTATATAGATTTTTCTAGTTCTAATATATTTTACTGAATGTAGCTTTTATAGACACGTGCAATGAATATTAATAAAATTATGTCAGAGTAATTAATATTCAGAAAAATATAGTGGAGTTGTCACATAGTTAACTTATGGAATGTAAAACGTATCGATTAGGCACTCATTAATTCTACGAGTATATGTATATTGATTAATTTGAGCATTTTTATGGTTATTAATATAATCATTTGAATATGTTTTAATTAGGTACCTCCTTAAAAGGTACGTACAAAATAACACGGTGTTTTTTCAATTTCGATTTAATTTGGCTTGAGATTGTATCAAGAGATAAAGGAAATTAATAATTTAGGTACCCGTTTTTTCGTCTATCGTCATCTATAAAGCAGCAAGCTTTAGAATATTTTCTCGCTTACTAACGTAAAATCTATATACAAATAAATAAAATTGAAGTGTCTGTTTGTAATGTCCAAATAAAAGCCTTTTACTAAATGCATTTAAAAGTATAACGGTACAAACATACATAAAAATAAAAATAAAATGTTGTCTTTCTGTCTGTTTGTTCCGGCTAATGTTTGAATCGGCTGGACTGAGTTTGACGGGATGTTATAAGGACTTCGGAAGAATTTGGGTTCTACGAAAAAATAATCCACACGGGTAAAGTCACAACGGTAAAGTAACAACTAGTGTTATATATAATATACGTTATTTCTTATTCCCGCTCATAGTTTAGTGAAACTAACTCCGCGCTTCTCACTGTTTGCCAAGTCGTTATTAGTTTCTAGCTCAACTAGTTCCTCGCTAATCCGGTGGTGGAATACGCAGTCTTGGAGGTAAATGTTACATGGTAGACACTATTTATTACGTACCGCTTCTATGGATCTGCGGTTGCATTTCCAATGCTTGCAGTACTATATGTTTGTTATTAGAAAGTTTGTCAATTGTTGACACATTTGATTATTGTCATAGAACATGCTGCACAGAAATGTACTTTTTGAAATTATGTATATCTGTCTTTTTCCTGATAGTTAACTTAATAGTGTAGTTAACACAACCAAAATAATAGTTAACTTATTAACATATACATTTGAAGAATTTATAATAATAATACAGCAGATTTTACGGTATAATAATAATGATTTGTTGGCTGCCGACCGAGTGTTTCTTATAATTTTCTGCAAATGAACATAGTATAATACATATTATTATCTAAAGAGATTATAATATAATTATGCAACACATTACACTAAAGATAATTTACTAATTAGCCTCAATATTTAGAAATGTTTTGAGTGACTATAATTATATTACGTTAGATTTAGTGTAGCTCTATATTATTGACTTAATTGGTTTGTTAAAAATAGGATAACATATTTCATTTTTCAAAGAGACAACTCCTGCACCGTAGCTGCACTACGGTGCAGGAGTTGTCTCTCTCTGTAGTTTTCTCTTTAAAAATGAAAAATGTATGTAAATAATTTCTGTCAGGGGGTCTTTACAAACATTCAAATAACGGACACAAAGAACAACCAGAGTCGGAACAACCATTTGTGGATCACACAAATTATTGCCCCGTGTAGGATTCGAACGCATAACACTCGGCGCAGTGGCAGCGGCAAGGCGACCACTTAAACGACTACGTCATCCGTGCAGCAAAACAGTGTTTCTCTGCGGTGGTATCAAAGATTGTATTAATAATTCCAATTATTCCCAGTACGGGAGTAGTATTTTAACTTTCTTTTAACATGCCGTTAATCTCTATTCTTTGTATGTTAAAAGTCAGTCTTTAGCTTACAATTCCTTTAGGTCCGTCTAATAGCTACCCGTAGGCCATGATTGATTGCAATGTCAAGTGCGTTGCCGATCCTAGCTTAAAGGAATTAATAAATAGAACTCGGTATAGAAGCATCCTGCACTTATACTTAACTGGTGAAATACAGTAGCAGTGTTATTACATCGCCGAAGCGAGCTAACTGTTTAAATAATTGTTAACAAAAGGTAATGTCAATATTCTCTTAAATTTAAAAAAAATTAACTATTTCGCTTGGTACTGACCAAGCGAATTATAAACAATTACAAACGTATCAAAGTGCGATCAAAGAAGAAAAAGTCATATCATAGATTGCAGTTCTAATAACATAAATATTTTTACTGCGGCTATAATGATATTCTTTGTAAGTAAAGTACTCCAGTGATATATAGTGAAAATATTCCGTGTTAGGCTTTGAAACATAGACGGAAAGCCCAGTTTTAGGTCGTCAACATACGTTGGTTAACCAACTAACAAATAGAATTGTGTGGTGAAATTTCAATTAAACCTTTATATGCGTCTGCCGTCCAATCTATAACTTTATTAAACTGTTTGTCTATTGGAAATCGTAATTGAAATTAGAAGAGTCTGACTACACCCAAAACAGGATTAAAGAATTTATGAAGTACTTTTTTTAAATAAAAGGTTTCTTTTAAAACAGTCAACCTTCTTTGTTAGTTTAAAAAAGATCTAAAATAAGATCTCGGTTTATATCCTGTGTCGGAAAGTCTTGTCGCAGTATTACGCTAAAATCACTTATCGGATATTAATGTGGTTTAGAATTTAATAAACTATGAGATATGGCACTTAGGTTAGTGATCTAGGTAACTAACGTCGTGAGCGAACACATCCACGTATAGTTATACGTGAGATTTTACACGCGTCTATGGAGTTTTGATAGTCTGAAATATAGGACGTTCGACCAATTGGCGACATAAGGACGATTCAGTTGCTTCTCTAGGTATGTGTTATTTTATTTACACGTTGTATACCCGAAATAACTTAATGGCTGTTAATACCTGAATTGTATCAAGCATTTTTTCCTGGGTATCAAAAAAAAAAAAAGGTAGATTTGTCGGGTGCCACACAATACAATTATTGATTTAGAAAAAACTTCATGGTACATGGCTCAAATTGAATTTAGTAAGTATATTTTTTATTTCCAGTGTTACTTTACAAGGTGTTACTGCAAATATGACTATTTTACCTTTTGTGTTATCCGATTTTAGAACTATATTTAACTAAATGAGGGAAGGCAGGTTAATATGACTTATAGGTATTCACTGGTCAATTATTTAGCTCGACCTAGAACTTTTGTTATATAGTAACAAAACAAGTAAATATTGGCAACTTAGTCCGTCATAGAATATTATACAACAGCAACGAAGGTGCTAGATTGAGCAACTTACCTATCGAAGGAATAATATTATAATATTTCCGTGCTCTACTTTATTTATTAATTTGGTTCATAGAATGACATTGACAGCAAGTTCATTGTTACTATTTTTATTTTTTTATTTATTAGGGACAAACAAACAGTAACACCTTATCCTTAATCTAAGAAGTTTAAATAATTACATAGAAATTAATGTGCAATCACACCGTTATCCACGAAATATTTAAATTTAATGTTACGACTATACATGATAATGTTATCTAAGCTAAAATACTGTGAGAATAAAGCTTAATACGAAATGTAATCATCAAAATAAAAGTATAATTAAATAGTTATTCATTAAAAAGTAAGGGTACATTGTTATCAAACATTTTCCTTAATAATTTCTATGATATCATTTCGAAATGTAGTTACGAGCATCGCAAATAAATAACGCATAACGCGGTTAAAAGCAGTTATTGGTACATAATAATATAACTTATTAAACATATAGCTACAATATATCTATGATTGCATACATACATCATAAGGAAATATTGTTTTCAGAAAAAAAATTCGATTAGTTTCAATTGAAATAGCAGTTGCTTTTATATTTTAATAAGACATAAAAAATTTATTTCATTCAACCATTCAAATTACAAATAAAATTGCAATTTTATATTATTTCCATGGCAGCGTTTGCTTCTGTGTCTGGAATGGAATATATTTATTATTGAGTTCTAGCACCTATTTCTGGATTTGTGAACCTTTTGCAATTGAATTTTTATATTGCATAAATATCTACATCAGCAGCAATGTTGAACTTCGTACGGCTGTCGCATTAAATCACTCGTAGGTACTGAATTTCTTTATCCAACATTTATATAAACGAGAACTTATAAGTGTTATGCGCATACAGGTAATATAATGAAAACGATGGCATATATTAGTTTTGTCACCCACTGCGGCGAAAACATCGCATTTACTTACATACATTACACTTAGTATTCCGTAGAGCAATAGTGAGTGAAGTGATTTTAATACTTTTATGTACTGCGATTCACTTTTGAAATATAATGAAATTCGGCTCCCTTTCAAAATTAAAAAGGCCTTTTCAAACAAGAATAATACGTTCTTAAATAAAAATATGGTCAGGGTTATTCTATATCACCAGTAGAATGCGTGGTTAAAAGGAATTACACGATTTCAAAATCACCCTGTATACTAAAAAGCTGATTGATTAATTCGTGCAGACAAAACGGCTGTGCGATCGTCATTTGTGTCGAGTCTATATGAACTTGTTATGAAAAATGTCAATGGTTGCAAAATTACTAATAACATAGGTAAGGTGACAAGTCACTAAGACAATTGCATGCATTGGATGTTAGATCGAATCTAGAAATGCGTTTGTTACCCCATTTCCGCTCTGTTTCACTGCAGTGACTCACAGTCGTAGGGGCTTGATCAGGTTGACTGAGTACATTCCGTAGACGTATACACGCGTAAGGATAAAACACTATTAATCTGCCACTATTTTATTCCCTTTTGCTGTGTATTCGCTGAACGTTGTTCACCGTTCACCTGCTACGATATGATCAGTAACTGCCCTAATCGCACGATTGGACGTCCTACGGTTACATCGTGTGTTATATCTTCAATACACTCACAATGACATATGTATCAGAATATAACTGAACCGAAATATAAGGTTAACGAACGGTTTTCTTATATCTGTGGAGGTCAAGAAACTTGTTCACAGAGAACAAAAGCTGTTCTTCCGGTTTATATAAAAGCTTTTAATTGAATATTATACATACCGTTATATGAATATTTTAAACAAATAAACGTTTTCATATAAACTGGAACTACAGCTTTTGATCTTTGCCTGCTTATGGGGACATAAACAGTTTAGGAACACTTAATACCAACTAATAAACAAATAGAAGAGAAAGGTATACACAGACTATTTTTAATACTATATTAAAAATAGTCTATGTCCAAACGAGAGAATATTTATAACGACACGAGAGAATATTTATAAACATAGGTACCTATGTCTCTTTATTATGAATCCTTGTGACAGCGAGTTATTATTATGTCTATCCTTTTGTCTTAAACTTAATATTTAACAACTTAAGAAGTAACAGAAATGACTGTCGTCACCTCATCCTACGTACCAGTAGTCGATCAGTTCACGAGATGTCAACATTTAGAGATTTTATGAACTCTCATTCTTGTACATCAAAACATGTACTATTGATTTTCAAAACATGAACTTGGAATAGCGTCTGTTTATCGTGAGTTAATAATGTAAAATAGCTTGTCTATAAATGTATTGCTAGTTTTGTCATTCTTCTGAATATTTGTTAATGAAAACGAACTTTTTAAATGTTATTATTAGTTTTATTACTTAGGGATGCAAGTAAAATCTTTGAAAATATATTTAATTGTAAAGTACTAAGTAGTGAGACTAAACATACATAAATATATAAATACATAAAATAAAAAATATTATGAACCGCTGACCGTTTCTTTCCATTATTCCTCTTAATTCGTTTATAGAAAATAAACATTTGTTCTATCAGAAATTTAAGTATAATATTGAGTATAACTTCAAATTAACACTAGGTATTAATACTAAGTGAAAGTAGTCAGAATAATTATATTCATAATTAGTATATAAATATTTAAATAGTACTATTATAACATATGTGTCATTTATTTATATTGAATGTATCGCGTGAGGATTCTTGATCTTAGTCTGGACTAGCTTTTGCCCGCAACTTCGTCCGCGTGGTTTTAGTTACTTTGAGTAGTATTTTAAATTTTTGAAGAAATCTATATTGCATATACTATAAACTAAATTACAAATGCTTTGGTTTACTGCAAAAAGCTTATTTTAATAAATTTTTATAAACTAAGATTTTTCGTTTTCCACCCTTTGCTAAAACATAAAGATTTTGCTGGTTTGATACTCGTGAGTACGCCACATAGAGTTGTCTATAAAAAACAGTTTTATTTGTTATTATCGTAAATGCTGCTTTTAGGATAATGTGCACTCTTATAAACTGAAATGGAAAATTGCTCGGCATTATCGGAATACGGGGAATTAAAGCATTTTCTCCTTTAGCCATTACATAGTCTTTGTGCGGCAAGATTTCTCATTGACAGGACTGGAATACCAACTGTTAGCCTTAACTTATGGGAAGGCACTCCCGGTAATTCTAAAGAGTTGAGATACTCCATAGGATACGAAGTCACTTGTTCAGTATTCATAACATTGTCTACTGAGATATATATGACAACATCTCCCTCAACATCTGACATAATTTGTTCTTTTATCTGGCCTACTGTCTCATTTGTTGGTCAAATTGACCTGTTACACAACCATTCTCGATTGCCCATACTTATTTGTAGATCTGGATAGACATATTATTTAAATCATCTGTGTTATCAACAGTTGGACAGAATTCACGTATTTGTGTTATCATGCTGTTACTGTCTGTTAGCATACAATCTTCTTCGACTTTTAGAAGAGCAGCCGCATATTGCCTGGGTGAGAATCGTTGTGTAGTTGTTCTCGCATATTTGTAGTCAGACAAAACATTTTTACGTGTACCCATAATACAGACGCCTTAAAACAGGCATTTATTTCATCTGCTGGTGTACCCCTAGTAATAACCGGCTGGGTCTGTTTAAAGTCACCAGTTAAAGGTACCATCATTCCTCCTATGGAAGATATCAACAGCAACCATGCCCGACATGTATGTATATATTAGGACGAATTTTTTAATTATTATACAATGTTTGCGATAAACTTACGTATTGTAAAAATAGACAGATTTATTTGGGCATCCATACGAACTTTCGTCGCCTATTTCATCCCCATGTAGATCGAAATTTCAAAATAGCTGGAACAAATGTTTACTTAGTTACTTCTTATCAAGTGCCTAAATACAAAGTTTCATAGTTTTATTTGCGATAATGACGAAAGCCCATACAAACTTTCATTACTTATTTCAACCCCTACTTGCCCTCTTTTACAACAAAAGGTAACCAATTTATTTTCCCAAGGTCTAGTCTATCTATGCACCTAATTTCATCAAAATTGGTTGTGGTTTAGGCGCGATAATGAGGAATTCCCATACCATATTTTACCCCTTATTTCAACCCCTTCATGCCCTTTTTTATAACAAAGGGTAACTATGTCCTTTCCCAAGGTCTACTCTATCTAATCTATCTAAAATCGGTTGTGGTTTAAGAGCGAGAAAGCGTAACAGACAGACAGACAGACAGACAGACAGAGTTGCTTTCGCATTTATAATATTAAAGTAGGGATTGAGACGTCAAGTCTACCTATAAACACAATTCAATTCAGGTTCTAGAAAGTATTTTATGTATTTTAGAACCGGCCTTGTGTGGAAACGTGTTATATAGTCATTTTGAAGACACATTTATTTTTTATTTACCCATTTTCAAATGTTAATCCTTACTAATATTATAAATGTGAAAGTTTATGAGGATGTATGGATGTTTGTTACTCTTTCACGCAGAAACTACTGGACCGATTGCAATGAAACTTGATTTGTAGATAGCTAGAGACCTGAATTCACAGACAGGCTACGAATATAGGATTTTTATCCCGATATTCCCACGGGAACAGGACTTACGCGAGTGAAACCGCGGGGAAAATCTAGTAATCTATATATATATAAAACTAGAAACTTTATACATACATACATATTATATACGATGATTGCAACCCTGGGCAATGCAAATTGGTTTTATAATTTTTTTTATATGCCTCGCTAGACCGAACTTTAGGTATATCAAATACTCTACAACACGTGTGGCAGTAGAGTTGGTTTGCGGAGTTGTACGTATCCATGCAGTCTTCGTGTTTGGTGTTTTGCATCCAGCATTTGTGGGTGAATATGCTAAAACGCTTTGATATTATTAAAAATGGTAGATCATCAAGTTGACCTTCTAGCAGCAACTAAGTAACGAATAAAGTGGCAGACCTATCAACCAATGTTCAAATTTATTTTGAATAATTATTTCGTTCATCTAGAAGTTTGAAATGTCGCGCACAGTTTTATAAATAAAGTAAGCTTCCATTATGGCAGAGCTTTTGTAAATTCAGGGTTAACGATAGAGGTGACTTCGTGTTTCAAAGCATATATTGAATGAGTGAATTCTTGAATTACATCTATGTTTCGCAGGTTATCTACGTTGTTATCTACAAGGAATTAAATGACAAAATATGTGTTTCACGGTTTACAATAGTGAATTAGGAATTCTATTAGTAACATTGTTATCAAGCAGTTTAGGTACCATTACATAAGCTTCCAAAATATTTGTGGTCACTCATGAGATCTCAGGTTCGATGCCGTTTGAAAATATTTTCAAGTAGCACGTAGCAAGCTGTCTGTAAATGTCCTGTCTGCTGTCAGCTGTCAGTAGACTCGCCCTATAATAACCGCAGCCAAACATATCTAGCGAAGCGTGGCTGGGTTTAATTCACGTGAGGTAGACAAAAGATTTTCGCGAATGTAGAGGCCATGTTTATGTATATTAGTGCCCAGTCTGGATGTTCTTTGAGTCCGCTGTTAGAATGTTTGTAAACTCCTTTGCGACACAGGTTTTGTATCTAATTGTCTTTAAAAAAAACTAAAATCTATTATTTACCTCTGAATAAAATAAATATATTTATAACCTAATAAATGCAGGCACGCCTTTTTTTATTAGCCTGTATCGACTTGAGAATGCTATAAAAGCGTGAAGAATTCTTGTACGTTTCTAAAACGAGGTATCGCGTTCTTGTTGAACGAGCTGAGTTATCGATGTATGCAATACTATTTTAACTAGCTCTGCCTCGATTGAAATGATGTATATGGTACGTATTTCATTGATTCCTAATATAACGTGTACGTGTGTAATTTTGAATTTAAAGATTGCTTTTTTTTGAAGCGTCTACTCTGTATTATAATTTTTGCTTAAGAGATTTTAGACCCTGACATGTGTATTTAATACCTATTTAAAGAGATTTAAATCCTAGTTTCTCAGAACCAATTCATTCGAATTTAGTTAGGTATTTATTAAAAGTTATTTGAGATATGTTTTGTCATAAAATGGTTAAGCATAACATAGAGTGTCCTTTCTTGATCAAAATTATTAATTCAGATGATAAATAAAATTTCTCCGTCGTAAATTTTGATCTATATTATTAATTTTGATGAATTTTAACCAATTCTCGTAATAAAAGACTAGAGCGGAACTCAATTTTGAACAGTTTTTATTACAAGTATCGGCCCTTTGTTTAACTTATCATTACTTGATGATGTAGAAGGGTTTTTTTTCATTAGTCTATATAGTATCAGCCATACCATTGTACTATACTTATATGACTAATACGCTTTGTTTTGGCAACGTCCGCAATAATTCTATGTCTTCATTCTCATTGCATTTAGTTATAAACACGTAATTGAAGATTTTCTATAACAAATAATGTATTTATACAATTACACACTCTACGTATTATTATGTATGTTAGCTGGGTTTCGTGCTCGCTTGTACTCGCAGAACGTAAAAGTATATTAAAATATGTATCTATGTACCTATTCCTAGTTATAGGTAATGGCCGATTGTGGGGTCCTGAGTTTGTTATTGGGTTTTCTGCATAGAAAATGTTCATTCGCCGTCTAAAATGTCGTGTTGCATATTATAAGTCACCTAATACTGAAGTAGCTGAAATTATTTTGGTGTGATGTTTACTTTGAAGCGCTGGTCGAGTTTAGATATTTCCAGTCTAGTTGGTGGCTATAATAACTGCATATTATGAAGATATTCAAATTCAAAACCGCCAGAACCGTTTACTATATAGCTTTTGGATCAAAATATTTAAAACACACAGAGTATTATGCTCACTATATTTTTATAATCAGTCGTAAGGCCAATGTACACAGTAGGTACGTATCAGAATAAAATTATGTTTTATATTTGTTGAATTTTATATGACTACTTTGATTCACAAATACATAATTTCTTTAAGAATTATCAATTTAAAACATTTAATGCAGAAATAAACGTTCTTTTAAATTAATTATTGCAAGATTAATATATTTTTGTTTATCTTTACGTTGTATTGTACTAGAGTAAAACTAGTACCTAATAAGTACTATATAATTTACTTTTTGTACTACAGACAGGCATTTACCCAATCGGGGCGAAGGACCGGATCCTCCCGCTATCAAGGCGGCGAGGTCCGAGCTCCGCCAGGTCCTTATGGCGAATTGGAAGGAGCGACTTGTGCACCCCAGTGCCGGGCACGCCACGATCGTGGCGGTAAGTCCCGTGTTTCAGGAGTGGCTGGAGAGGCGGCATGGCGCCCTCACCTTCCGGCTGACACAGGTTCTGACTGGCCACGGTTGTTTTGGCCAGTTCCTGTGTCGTATACGCCGGCAAGAGACGCCCGGTTGTCACCACTGCGGCGACTGCCGCGACGTTGTAGAGGACACGGCGCTGCACACTTTGGCGGTTTGCCCCGCCTGGGCATCGCAGCGCCGTGAGTTGACCGCGGCAGTCGGATCGGTTGCCCTCTCGCTCCCGGCCGTAGTTCAGTCTATGGTCCGGAGTGAGAGGTCGTGGAACGCCGTCGCCTCCTTTTGCGAGGAAGTGATTTCCATCAAGGAGGCGGCGGAGCGGGAGAGGGAGCGTTTAAACCCTCTCCCCAACCGCAGAGCCGGGCGCCGGAGGGCGCGCGATGACCTCCAGCCACCTTGAGGTTTGACCTGGGGGTGGCGGGCTTTGTGGGCCTGCCCGCCATCCGTTCAGCACCAGGTCCGAGAGGCGGCGTGCGTGTTCCCACGCGCGCCTCTGTGTCGAGTCCTTTTTTTTGACCGAGTCCTTTGGGTAGGTCTCTTTGGGTAGTGGCCTGCCGTTTCATACGGCGGGCCGAAACCTCGGCGGGGTCGCGACCGCATGCGAAAGCGATTCGCGCGGCCCCGCCGATAGTGGTTTTGTCGAGGAACACCGTGGTAGGTTTAGTCGGTATTCCGGGAGGTACATTATTTCTTTTCCATCTTCTTTACCCCGGCGAGTCCGACATAATCCCTCCGCCCGCCCCCGCGGAGGGATATGCGTCAATGCATTCCCCCACGTAAAAAAAAAAAAAAAAAAGGCATTTACCCAATAGGTACATAAATCACCGCGTGCATTTAAGAGGAAACACAAGGGCCGTTTTTCCATACTAATGTAGTCCCCTGTTTCCTCCCTGGATAATGCCAGTAGAACAATAATATTTTAAAATAACATGTATAGCCTCTATTGGCATGTCCCTATGTTTTCCTTTTTTTCATTAATTAATTATTAAAAGAGATATCAGCCTTCAAAAACCTCAAAAATTGGTCATATTTTCCGCTGTGTTCAAACATCCAGAAAACATATTTGAGTAGTTTATATAAAAAAAGAAAAACATAGAAACACGGCCAAAGCCTTTCTTCAACTTTTAATGAAATAAGTAGTTAAATCGGTCAAGTGTTGGAGAAGGAATCAGGGGACTACGAAACGTTGATTTTGTGTACTTTTATAGGTATTTTCGGTCCAAGTGCAGTTGTCTCTATCACGCTCTGCGGGCACTGCGCGACAGCAATGGATTTTACAAATACGTAATTTTCAATTCTTTCGCCCGTGGTGTTTCCTCTTAAGGCCAAGAGAACACTCGTAGTAGGTATCACGCACAGATTTTTGTTTTTTTGTTCTTGTTTTAGTAGAACATTTACTTGCACACACTTTGGCCAAACACACTCTTTAAATGATCGTTGCGAATCAATCCTATGTTGATGCTTTCGGGAGCCGCGGTTAAATTCTTTTATCGTCTTTTATTTTCTTTATATAATTTCGGGCAATCTAAAACAAGTCAAATAACAAATTGTTTTATAGATTTCCAAGACAATTTAGTTTGATTAGATATATATCTGATCATCATCACTCGCTTACAAAGTACAAAATGCATATATGATCGAACTGGTATCTAAGCATAAAGACCGGTTCGATGATCTTATATATAAAATTCTCGTGTCTCAATGTTCGTTCCCGTACTCCTCCGAAACGGCTTGACCGATTCTCATGAAATTTTGTGAGCATATTGAGTAGGTCTGAGAATCGGCCAAGATCTATTTTTCATACCCCTTAGTGATAAGGGTTGTCCACACCAAAAATTTTTTTTAAATCTTTTGTTCAAAACCTTTTTTTATGGCAAAACAACGTTTGCCGGGACAGCTAGTATAATATATAGCAATAGATCCAACAGTTTTAATCCCTTTGAGGCCTTCTATTTAATATGGTATACACTACGATTTCTTCGCACTTCGGTTGTTTGCTTTGTTATTTAAAATTATTTAGAGAATAATATCATTTTTAGTCGCATTAGCCTCGTATAACTTTATAAACAAAAATTTTGTACACACGTTGTTGGCTATTTTATACGTACCTATCTGTCTATATTCTCTCTGGGTACAAATCTATGAATTTATGCACTGTATCTAATATACTTTCTATGATATATTTATGACCTGTCTGTCAGAGAGATTTGGAGTAGGCGACATCTTATTAATATATTAACTACAATTTGCTGCCAGAAATTCATAGATTTCTAATCTTGTTCTAGAGCACATATTATGAATATTAAATCGTTCTTATCAACCTAGTATTTGATATAACAGAGCAATAAGAGCCAATCTGAAACATATATTTAAAAAGCGAAAGAAATTATTTTCCGTGGATATCTAGGTTCTACATATAATACAATTTCGTAAAACTTTCGTTCAGCCCTTTATAACTAAAATAGAGCTTCGTAACCTCTTTAATATGAATCTCGCCGTCAACTCGTCGTTACATCCGGGATTTGAATGCATGCATGCGTATTTATGTTTTCAGTAGGCTCTTCTTTACTTGTGAGCCTTGGTGGTCCAAAATTTGCTACCCATTATAGAGCATTTGCTAGTACTCGCCATAACAAAGGGAAGATTCTCCAAATCGGCCTATGAATGACATTAATAAAGTGTTAATAAGTATATTGCTTTTTATTTCATTAAAAACATTTACTATCAGAAGGATACTTTAGAATATAGTAAAAATGGTCTGTGTCTGTTTTATTTTAGCAACAGGTTAATTATGACTTCATAAGTGTTACTTTGTCGGGCACGCCACGATCGTGGCGGTAAGTCCCGTGTTTCAGGAGTGGCTGGAGAGGCGGCATGGCGCCCTGACCTTCCGGCTGATACAGGTTCTGACTGGCCACGGTTGTTTTGGCCGGTTCCTGTATCGTATACGCCGGCAAGAGACGCCCGGTTGTCACCACTGCGGCGACTGCCGCGACGTTGTAAAGGACACGGCGCTGCACACTTTGGCGGTTTGCCCCGCATGGGCATCGCAGCGCCGTGAGTTGATCGCGGCAGTCGGATCGGTTGCCTTCTCGCTCCCGGCCGTAATTCAGTCTGTGGTCCGGAGTGGGAGGTCGTGGAACGCCGTCGCCTCCTTCTGCGAGGAAGTAATTTCCATCAAGGAGGCGGCGGAGCGGGAGAGGGAGCATTTGAACCCTCTCCCCAACGCAGAGACGGGCGCCGGAGGGCGCGTGATGACCTCCAGCCACCCTGAGGTTTGACCTGGGGGTGGCGGGCTTTGTGGGCCTGCCCGCCATCCGTTCTGCACCAGGTCCGAGAGGTGGCGTGCGTGTACCCACGCGCGCCTCTGTTTCGAGTCCCTTAGAACCCTACTGTCTCCCCCCTAGAGGGGAGACAGTAGGGTTCTAAGTGAGTGCCTTTGGGTAGGTCTCTTTGTGTAGTGGCCTGCCGTCTCATACGGCGGGCCGTAACCTCGGCGGGGTCGCGACCGCATGCGAAAGCGATTCGCGCGGCCCCGTCAATAGTGGTTGTGTCGAGGAACACCGTGGTAGGTTTAGTCGGTATTCCGGGAGGTACTTTACTATTATTCCATCTTTCTTTTACCCCGGCGAATCCGACATAATCCCTCCGCCCGCCCCCACGGAGGGATACGCGTCATTGCATTCCGCCAGGTAATAAAAAAAAAAAAAAAATGTGTTACTTTGTTACCTACATGAATAAACATAATTTTGAGTTGATTTATTATATTATTTTTAATATACATACCTACTTATAAAAACCGTAGCATAGTCCGCACCTGTAAAATAATTCTTATGTAACGTAGTCATCATTCAGAAGTTCAGTTTTGAGGCCTACGATAAATCGCGGCATAGCACTGACCATTCGCAACTTTGCCATATAAAGTAACAATTACTAATATTATTAAAAGCTTATGATATTAAACCTTCCTACACATAAAAAATTGTCGCAAGCATTTATGAAATATTAATATACTTAAAAGTAGGATATATTTTATGAGTAGTTGAGCCTCGCTAATTTCAGCATGAATGGGCCGGCTCGACCGGGGAAGGACTACCCTACCCTTTCACAGAATATCGACGTGAAATAGCAGTATTCCTACTGTTGTATTTCGTTCGGTGAGTGTAAGTGCCGGAGGCCCAATCACCCTCTTTCCCCCTTCCCGCTCCTTCTCCTTCCCACTTCCTTTCCTAAAGGGTCGGCAACACGCAAGTAATGCCTCTGGTGTTGCAGGCGTCCATAGGCTACGGTGACCACTTACCATCAGGTGGGGTATGCTTGTTTGCCACAACAGTAGAATAAAAAAAAATGAAATATTATGTAAGTTGTCAGATGATATATCTACCACTATGTAAGCACTGCATAGAACTTGGAACAGTCTCCAGGGCTGAAATAATAATTTGATAATACACTCTAAAGAAAAAACTTGGTTTCTTCTGAAGTTATAAAACTGTTTTAATGAATTTCATGCGCTAAATAGTAAGTAAAAGTTTTCAGTTCAATAATTATAAAAGAACGTTAGACTAACTTTTGCCCGCGACTTGACTCGCGTAGATTTTAAAGTAGTCTATATTTTTTCTACTGACGTGTAAGGAGAAGGTAGTCTGCTCTCATAAAACACACCTACCTATTTCTTGTCGGTCTTCTAGGCGGCGTATTAACATGCAACATATACCAGATTTTAATTTAGACCTCCAGTATAGTACATTCTATCCAGGATTAACGCAATCAAAGCAATAATTTGAAAACAAATAATTATCCTTATGACTCATTTGTCTGATACAATATCATTTATTTACTAAATTTTCCTTAACAACGTGGTAAGTAGAAACGTTCTAAGTGCAATAATAATATCGGTCAGTCTTTTAAAACAATACGCATTCTAAATAAATTTAATGGTTATATTCTCAGAAGTATACAAAATTAGTATTTATCAGTTGCTTTAGAATATACATTTTATTAGATTACGCCACCCAAGACAAAATTTCCTTGGTAACGAATTTTTGTACAAAACGTTTTTGGTAAAAAGTACCTATAGCTAGAAATGTCAAAGTCAATTCGCATAAAATTATGTCTTCCTTAAACCATTGTTAACACGCGTATTGTGATGAATGTTCATTGCTCCAACGTGAAATAAGAATGATTCATTAAAAGCCTAACATTTTCTGTTAGGGAGTTTTGACGCAAAACATGCTAAATAAATTTAATATAAACGATGGGATGAATGACTTTTTTACGTATATTGCTGTACTTTTGGCCGATAACTTATGCTTCTGTTAGAAGCCAGGACGATAGTGCTTTTAATATAGCTGTAGCTGTATATTATATATATATATACATATATATCATCTCCATTACCATCGATATTATATACATATATAGTCAGCAACTCAATGTGATATACGAATTGTTCAACTAGGTTTGCCACGATTTAGTAGTGGCTTCCACCAAAACAATAATGAATAGGCCAGTTATAAGAAATTGTAGTGCCGCGGCATATAAAATCATATTTATCCACATACCAACATTGAAGATGTTTCGTCATTTTCTGTTCACGTTCAAAACACCGCCACAAAAAGGGATGATTGAAATATACAACGTTGATGATTGCTGAACACATTCCCAACTGGTGGTACGTAAAATTTATACTATGTACGTAGTTTTGCCTGTGATGCAATTCTATAATTCGCTCATCGTACTGTGAAGGTGAACCTTGCTAGAGAATAGTTACGTGTCGTTAAGTTCTTTTTGCTGACTGAACCGCACTGAACCGATTCCCTACACATGAATATTGCGCTATAGTATCGTCGATTTTGCTGACACAGCGTAACCTTATTATAATATAACAGCACAGTGATATATGCTTAGCCGTTACCTAGCTACAAATACAGGCCTTGCATGTACAAAATATTATTTTACTTTCATTGTTGCAGCATAATTTTTCTACTGAAAGCAATACGCAACCGAACACTGGCCTTCGTAGGCAGCTGGAGCACCACAACTATGGGACTTGCTAAATAGCACACAAAAAATTGTCAAACTTATATGCCACACTTCTTGCAGTCGTCCATGTAAGACCTAGCGTTTTATAATAGTCTTGAACAAAAATCATCTTAATTGAACACTGTTTTGAAATAATTTAAAAAGGTAGTGATAAGTGATTGATGACTATTTTATAGGTATGACAATTTGTATAGAAGGCGATGGAAGCTCTCTGAAAAGTATAAAAGTATACTAGTTGATAAATCGTAACCTGTACTTTTGCAGTTACCCAAAACCTACTGAGTGCCTTGTGTTCTTAGCCCAAAAAACTTTAGAATTAGTTTTAATTTGGTATATCATAATATTTATCATATAAAAATAAACTAATGCGTGGCTTGGTACCCGCTGCGAGAGATAAGTTCGAGCTCCAAAGGGAACAAACATTATATTATTCACAAATAGTTATTCTGAATCTGGTACAATCGAACAACGCTTCAACACAAATACCACATTTTTGTTAAAGCGTTGTTCGATTGTATTTAAAGATCGCGACATATGATTTAGTTGTAATAAATAAAAGTCTTTTTTAAAAGAATATAGAATTTTAACAACGTATAGCGTATCCCATGACTAATTGAAGTTATGATATTACGTAACAGCACCTGATATTTTATGCAATATCATAATTTAATACAGGTAAACATTTTAAAGCCAGAATATAGAATTGGAAAATACTGTTACAGTGAAAGCATAAAATGTAAATTAATAACTCTCGAGGGTGCTGACGTCATATCCGAAAACGCCCGGAAATGTGTTAATAAAAAATTAAGTAGTTAAATCACTGATATTGATGTGTAAACAGTAAACAGCCTAGTATATTCTTCTTTAATTTATGAGTGTAACTCTTGTTGGTGCAGCAATCGCCACATATGTTTGTCTACTAACCTTTTTTATAACCCGACCCCCACTTTCCTTCACTTGTTGGACGAAGCTACGTCCAAATCTTTCCCTTCCTCTCCTTCCTTGAATTTTTCTTTCTAGGGAAGTTTTAAAATTTTCGTTGCAAAGTAGCAAGCAGTCTATTACCTTTTACAACCATCTTTCCTCATTAACCATACGTAACACTTCTTCATTTGTTTTTATTTCTATCTATATTATCCTTTCCATCCATCTCAAATACCACATTTAAAAATGCCACTACAAACAACAGGGACAGAGAAAGGCTTCTCTGTCCCTTTTGTTTAAAGTCCATGATTTGCAGCCAAATATATACATGCTTTGCTTCAGATATACATATTATTAAAAGGAAGGAGAAAACGAACAGTTAAAGAAAATAGGAGATATTACATTTGTGTATGTTTCTTATTACAGTAAAATCAACATGATTTTACTGTAATAAGAAACACACACAAATGCCAATACAATCCATAACCATAAGTCGCAAATGATTGTATACAAGTGTCTAATTTTATGGACCATTACGCCACAGATTATGTATAGCTAATCAAAAAGACATTTATATGTAAATTCATTCTTGTGTGAACAATACAAATATCATACATTATTATCGATTGTTCAAGTATTTTATGTTATTGATTTGCTTTTAAACAATAACACACAACAGCAGCATAATTATTATCTTTGGTACGTCATTGTTTTCCTCATCGCGAGTATATTCAAAAGCAAAATAAAGTTCCCTTTTTAAAAATCGGCATGTTGCTTTCGGAATATATCCACTGACGCGGGGATCCTTACAAACATGCAAAGAACGGACACAAATAACACCCAGCCTCGCGGTGTGTATTTGTGGAGCACACAAATTGTTTGGGGCGTGTGAAAATCAAACCGCAACACTCGGCGTTGTGGTAATGGCGAGACATCCGTGCAGTCTAATTAAGTAATATCGCTATAGTTGCGTGGCCCATGTCGTAAATAAAAATATTTTAACTTTGTTTACGAAACCGCGAGTTCTTTGATCGAGAGTCGAAAGTCTTTTAACTTTTGCATATTCTTGAGTTTTGGGTGTTCAATTACCCATGCCTACTCATATCATCTCTAGTAGTAATGAGATCAAGCTGGCACTAGGAATTAAGTCACAGTTGAATTGTTACGCTTATACCAATTGATAATATGCACATGTAACATACTGCTCGGCTGGCGTAGTGATCTATGTGGTCGCGTCGCCACTGCCATTGCGCCGAGTGTTGTGGGTTTGAATCCCATATGGGACAATACTTTGTGTGACCCGCATATGGTTGATCCGAGTCTGGATGTTTCTTGTGTCCGTTGCTTGAATATTTGTAAAGTCCCCTGATATAAGAATTATTCCTAGTGCGGTAGTTGTATTTTTATACAAGAAAAGTAATGACACAACATCAGAGTACCCATTCAAGTAGTAAGAACTGTTATACGTGTAGCGAGCCGACCACCTAAACCACTACGTTTCACTATAAAAAGTATTTTTTGAAAATTCAACCAGTTTTTTATTTTTGATTTCAATTTTGACAGATTAATTATTGATTTATTGCTTTTATTTTATTTCGCAATACATTATTCTATTTTTCAGAATGTCCAGAAGAGAAAGGAAATCCGCTCGCCATGTTTGTTCTGATGAAGCTATCAAGGCGGCAAGCAGTGGCTGCATCTTTAGGGATGGCAGAATCTAATTTAAGATTCCGTTTGCAACAACCACATTGTGCTACAAAGCTAGGCAGATTTGCTACAACATTTTCGACTGAGGTAGAAGAAGATTTTTGCCAGCATCTGATGTCCTTGGATGATATGTTTTATGGTTTAACACCATAAACATTGAGGAGTGCAGCATACAAGTATGTGGAAAACATAAAATTCCTCATAGATTCGACAGAGAAACTAAAATAGCAGGAAAGGAATGGTTACGTGCCTTTTTGAAACGACACCCTGATATTTCTCTTAGATAGACATCTTCCAGAAGCATTGCACGTGCAATGGGATTCAACAGACCACAGGTGGAATGATTTTACCTGAATTTATCAGCGCTTATAGACAAATATAACTTTCAACCACAGTGTATCTATAACATGGATGAAACAGGTATATCCACCGTACCTAATAAACACCCGAAAGTACTGTCTAGAAAGGGTAAACGCTCTGTCAACAAAATACCCAGCGGAGAGCGAGGTGCACAATGCTGTCTGCGACTGGTCATTTTATTCCTCCTGTGCTGTGGTTTTATTTGGAAGGAAGAGGATGAAGGCAGAACTTTTAGACGGTGTATCACCTGGATCTGTCGGTATGATCTCGGATTCCAGTATTATAAACTAGGATCTTTATCTCGAAACGCAAAACCGACGAAAGACCAGCCTATCCTTCTAATTTTATTATCTCGTAACGCAAAACCGACGAAAGACCAGCCTATCCTTCTAATTTTAGACAATCACGTGTCTTATTGCTCAATAAAAGCTGTGGAATTTTACCGTGAGAACAATATAGTTACATTGACGTTAGCAGCCATAAGATGCGGCTGCATCTTATGGCTGCTAAACCTCTATCAAGTGGCTACTTGATAGAGGTTTCCATGGAGATTTGAAGAATTTTCATTCCAGCGAGTGTGAAAAATGGCTCCATAATCACCCACGGAGAGCTATAACCGTCTATCAGATAGCTTCAATGTTTACACCCGCTTTTCATTAGGCTGCAACAACTGACCTTGGAGTAGAACTCTTCAAGTGCACTGGTATTGTATCATGGAATCCTGGCATTTTCAGTGACGTTGATTGCCTGTCAAGCGATGTTACTGAAAGGGAAGATCCAGAGAAAAAGAAGAGAATCAAAAGACTCAATCTGTTCATCAGATGTCGTCAGTTTCTGCAGCGAGTGTCTCACGTGAGTGTAAATCAATGATTGCTTTATTAGTATAACCAGTACACGTGTTTATTGAGAACGTTGAAATTTATCCATCACAGCCTCCACTTTTATAGCAACCACGCCTGTATCTGAGACGTCATCACCTGTTGTGGGAGCGAGGTCTAGTATTTAAATAAGTTCAGCACCATTGTCAGATCCAATTCTATTGCCAAAATCTATAATAAAGAGGAGCTCTAATCGTAAGCACGAAAAATCAGAAGTCATTAGCAGTCCACCATATAAAAGTCAACTAGAGACAGAAAATGAACAGGAAAATAAACCGAAATGTGAACCAAAGCCAAAAAAGAAAAAGTAGCGAAACCAAATACTAATAACAGAAAGAAAATTTGGAGATGTGGAGGATGCAACGAAGTATATAAGGAGCCAATAGAAAACGACTGGCTCGGGTGCAATACATGTAAGGAGTGGTGGCATGAAAAATGCTCAGATTACAAAGGCGCCGGCGCTTTTGATGAAATAAAAATTTGCGATTTGTGCAAATAATATAGTTGCGCAATCTTATCGATCACAACGCGCAATTTTACACAAAATTGCGCAATTCTCGATATGTGATTTAAGTTTAATTGCTAAGAAGATTACTTATATATTTTTTGTTACCATTAATTTATATGAATGGTATATTATTAATATGTTGATATAATAAAGTAATATAAATAAATGATTGATCTCAGATATGATTTACATTTTTTATTTTATGTGCTGTAGTATGTAAATCTTTTTTCTTTTGTCTCGCAATCTAAAGCAATTGTTTTTATCTGCATTAATAGTAAGTATTTTACGAATTGAAGTTATATCTTATATATAAAATTCTCGTGTCACAATGTTCGTTCCCGTACACCTCCGAAACGGCTTGACCGATTCTCATGAAATTTTGTGAGCATATTGAGTAGGTCTGAGAATCGGCCAACATCTATTTTTCATATCCCTTAGTGATAAGGGTTGTCCAGCCCTAAAAATTTTTTAAATCTTTTGGTCAAAACATTTTTTTATGGCAAAAGAACGTTTGCCGGGACAGCTAGTTAAACATATATATTTCTTCCATTTCAATAAATATTATTATATACATATGAAATTGACGTTTATGTCCTATAACAAATTTGGTGATTTCAGTACAAAATGAAATGGTTATTATAAAAATAAATTTATATTTCGAGAAAAGACTATATTATTAATAATATATATATATATATCTATATCATTAATAATAAATGACCTTTAATACAATCTGCATTTAAAGTTAAATCGTTTAATTAGTGTCTGCCCGTATTCGTAGTTTCAATTCGCCATAATTACATGAAGGTTGTTTGTTAATTTAAGACAAACCATACTGGCCTTAATACAAGCAATGAAATATATGAAACCCCAATAGAAATGGCCATTCAATATTTTATTGGTAAAATACTATGAAAATGACCGACAACGTCACCGATTTTCTTCATACAAAACAGCAACTTCATAGTTATTTAAATCCCCTTTAGTAGGTACCTAACTGAAATAAATATAAAACGTTTATTGCAATTACAGAATTACCTGTGGCACTCTTACGTGCTAAATCAACTATAATAGAACTTGTACCTTTTTTTACGTGGGGAATGCTCCTGATGTATACCCCTTCGCCATAAGGAGAGACGAGAGGATTATGTCGGCCTCTCCCGGCCTACCGACTAAAATATCAACAGTGTTACAGGATAGTGCATAATTGTTGTGCTATTTTAAAATAATATAAACGTATGCGTTTGTTGATTTATAAATAAAGTATGCGTTAAGGTAGATTTCGTCAATAAGTTTCTAGCCCTCGGAAACGGTAGGTATTTTTGCCGGGGTGTAAGGCACCGCTATGTTTTACATACCCTTGACGACGTGTATGCTAAATTTCATGATGTTCGGTCGAATAGTTAAGGCGTGAAAGCGTAACGAACAAATAAACTCACAGCCGCATTTTTATTATTAGTTAGGATTAGGATGATAGGAGACAACTCAATTAGATTGTCTGAAGTACATAACGCTAAGCTATGCTTACTGCAACAACACAAACGAGTGCAAAATTTTAATATTCTAAATAAAACCTAACTTATATTCTGATCGCCATGAAATATCGCATACACGTTGTCAAGGGAACCGAAATAAATCTAGGGTACCTGTCATCCAGAAAAAGTAAGTATAACTTATTTTATATGAGTCTGGCTTTCCTGCATTTATGTAGTTGTCTATACAAAGTAAGTCCTCGCTACTATTATAAATAAATGCGAATGTAAGTATATTTGTTTGTTCCGCTTTCACGCCTTAACTACTCGACCGATAATCATAAAATTTCGCATACACGTCGTCTGTGCCACAGAAAAGGATATAGAGTAATATCCATAAAAAAAGTATTTACTGTTTTTGAACGCACCCGCAGGCAAAATCTTATTTTTTTGTTTTACCTTAATGAGTTATTTATTTAGCGAGTTATTTATATAAGTGTTACTTTTAGTAAAAGTAACATCTATGTTATCTATCCAAATGAACAATATAATATGCCGTTATTTTTATTTGGTTAGAATCGTTAATGTGTGAACACTAATACTGACATACCTAGGCATGTGTGTGTGTCCACTTATTATGATCAAATATACTTTTTAAAACCAGTCGAAAATAAACTAACTTAGAGCACAGTACATAAATATACAGTATTGTAATTCGGCCGTATCTTTGAAATAAATGCCTACAGCCGCGCGGTACGTAAACATGCGATAGGGCTGCCCACCTACAGCATTTTAATTAAAGCTGCCTACTTTGAGTTTCTATCTGTTTTTGTGATTGTAAATATTTTTATTTTCTTTAAACAAATAAAATACTTTGTGAATGGAATAGGAAGTGTTCAATAAAAATGCATGTTGTTTTTTGACTGCTAGATTTAATTTTAAAAAAGTCATGTTTATGTTAGATTTAAGACTTAATAACAAATCAGTCTTATAAATTTGCGACTGAAAAATATTTGCGCCTCGACTGCGACGTACGGAATGCTTTATTATTATATTTTAAAGTATAAAAAATCCGCATTCGAATATAAAGATTAATTAAAAATTGTTTTGGGAAACATGGACAAGGAGGAGAAAAAGGAATATCTTTTACATGGTTATATATACCTGCAGCTACTTTACAATTTATATGTTTAGTTTTAAAAGAAGTTCGGAGTATTTCTTTTTTCTATACAGGGTGATTTTGAAATCGTGTAATTCCTTTTAACCACGCATTCTACTGGTGATATAGAATAACCCTGACCATATTTTTTCTTAATTGGAATAATGGTTTCGGCAAAATTAGAGTACAGAGTTTTTTCATGAAATGATTTCAAATAGTCATATTTTAACCACCTGACACAATCTTAATATTTTACTAATTTAAAAATAATAACATAACAATAACTGATGTCGTAAATAATAGGGGGCAATAAAAAGGACCGCCCGTTATTATTTACGACATTAATTATTAATATGTTTTTTTATTTTAATTAGTAAAAAATTAAAATTGCCTCGGTTGGTTAACATATGACTATCTGACACCATTTCACGAAAAAAACGGAATAATAATTTTTCAAAAAAAATAAATCTTATTAAATAAAAATATGGTCAGGGTTATTCTATATCACCAGTAGAATGCGTGGTTAAAAGGAATTACACGATTTCAAAATCACCCTGTATATTCCACGAAATCATCGCTGGTACAATTAAAAAAGTTTGTGAATTAATCTTACTGTAGTCCCGGTACCTTTCGGGAGGGGAAAAATCCTTTAAAAGGACTTAAATTACGTACCTACCTACTAGTAAGTATAATCATTTTATAGTGTTACCTTTCGGAGTTACCAGGTAATCTAAAAAAAGTTATCTCTGGGTGCGTTATTGAGGAATTCATGCAACCAAAAATAGCACCATATATTCTACTTGTCATATTAAATAGGCTATAACTTGTACTTATTTTGGGCAAAAAATCGCACGGTTACTGTTTAAAAAATGACACACCGTCCGTTCGTCACTGCGGCGCATTCGCGACTGGTTGGGTGCCGAGCGCATGCCGACGCCGAGGCACGTAGGTATGACTCGAGTTCCTACCGTTTGTATGAAGATAGGTTACTGTATATTTATGTACTGTGCTTAGAGTCAACACCTCGTTTCTGTTACCACAATTCCTACAAGCAAAAGTGAACCTTAATACATACATAATTTGGTCGACATCGAGCCAGATTCAGATAGACTTACGACGTTCCTCACCGAGCGCAACAAAGGATCAGGTCGAGCGGCGAGCTGAGAACAATAGAAAGAATTTATTGCCTGCTAATAGGCTCATCAAGTGACCTTTTTTACGCGTTAAATGAAGTAAACAAGTGTTATAACTACGAAGCTTGCCATTATTATAATCTGCAGTTATAATTAATACAGGAAGATGTCTAATACACCGGAACAACTAGCTAGAAGATACAGCTCAATTGTTAGAAAGAACGCAAGTTAATTTAAAGAAATGTCTGAAACAACGCTTAACAAAGGGATACGTAGAAACACGCATAAAAAGAATTGAAGAATATTGGTCAATGTTTAAAAATAGATTGGTCCTCCAGAATCCACAGATCAGGAATATGCTGTTCATTTGTCTACTACGAACACGACCAAAACGGCAAAACCAGGAAGCTGCCCGATGTGTAATAAGAATCACACGTTATGCCATTGTGAGGAATTTATCAAACTTACGCCAACAGAGAGGTGTGACTACGTAAAACAAGAGAAGTTATGTTACAATTGTCTGACGCCTGGACATTCAGCAAGAATCTGTCGCCTGAAAATGTCCTGTAGATTATGTCACAAACGTCATCACACGCTTACGCACCAATCTATGCTGGTGACGTCACCAAATCAGCCAGACAATAATATAAATATAAACCAAGAACATCAACAAGACTCTGCACAATCAGCCCAAACAAACGTTACAATTTCATCGCACGTCGCTGCCAACGTGTCCACTGCATTACTGGCTACAGCCCTAGTACCAGTAAGAGAATACGAATCGGGACAAACAACAGTTCTTCGTGCTTTGATAGACCACGGCTCCCAAGCAACGTTTATAAGTGAAAGAGCGGCCCAACTGTTACGAGTGAGGAGAACGCCTATCAATGGCACCATCACTGGAGTCGGCTCAACTAAAACGAACGTGAAACATGCTGCAGAGATCGAAATTCTATCTAGACATGACGCAAATTTCAATCTAAAGGTCAAAACATACATCATGTCAACGCGACTCACAACTCAATTACCATCACAAAGCATCTCCTCTAGCACCTAGCCGCATCTTCAAGGACTTATTCTTGCTGACCCAAGCTTCAACCAGCCAGGGCGAGTAGACCTCCTTCTAGGTGTTGACGTCTGTGCTCAGATTATGAAGGATGAAGTTATTAAGGGCCCGCCAGGATCACCATGTGCTCAAAATACCTATCTAGCGTGGATTCTGTTTGGTACTGTAGAAAACAAGTCATGCACCACAATCTGGATCTCAACGATATGCTAAAACGAATGTGGGAACAAGACCCATATGATAAACAAATACCTACAGCTGAGGAACGAAAGTGTGAAGACATATATTCGTCAACGACTACCAGAAATGACGATAGACGGTATATTGTCACGTTACTAAGGAAGAACGATGTGCTTCTATCAATGCAAGGAGATACGAGAACTATAGCTTTGAAGAGATTATATCAACTAGAACAAAGATTCAAAAAATGCCCTAAACTCAAGGACGATTATACTACTGTCATGAAAGATTACAAACATAATTATATGGAAGAAGTGCTAACACAAGAACGTGCCAACTGTTCTGTGTACCTACCGCATCACGCTGTTGTTAAGGAAGAGAAAGAAACAACGAAGCTACGAACCGTTTTTAATGCCTCACAAAAGAGAACCAACAATGTCTCACTCAATGATGAGCTGTTGATAGGGCCTCAGATACAAGGTGACATGAAAAGTCTTATAATGAGATGGCGTATGAGAGAGCTTGTTTCGTCGCTGATATCCAAAAACTTTACCTTCAAATCATGGTCACTAAACAGGATAGAGATTTGCAGTGAATATTATGGACTATCGTCTTACAAGAGTCACGTTTGGAACTGCTTCTGCTCCTTACTTGGCAGCAAGGACTTTGCATCAATTAGCCAAGAACGAAGGACAAGACTATCTTGAAGCTGCAGAAATAATAAGGTGAGATTTGTTCATGGATGACATGATGTCCGGGAAAGATGATGTTGGTGTCGCTATTAGGGTAGCCAAGCAGGTAGACGCCTTACTCCAGAAGGGAGGATTCAAACTCAAAAAATGGTGTTCGAACGATGCTGACTTTCTAAAACAATTTGAAGAGTCTGAAAGAAGTACACACGTAAAACTAGACATAACCTTAGACGGAATTACACGAGCATTAGGATTACATTGGAATATGGGCAGGGATCTATTTCAGTATAGCCTAAATTTACGTACCAATTCAAATACGAAGAGAAAAATTTTGGCATCCCTTCAGAAATTATTTGACCCGCTTGGTTGGCTGGCACCTGCTGTCTTACTGGCAAAGGTTCTTATCCAAAGACTATGGCTGCAAGGAGTAACATGGGATGAAGAAGTAGACGAGTCGATTGCCACCGAGTGGAGCAATCTCCGAGAATCCTTTCATCTTTACTTACCTGAAATAGAAGTTGACAGATGGTTGCATACTACTGAATGCACAATAAATGACGTCACTATCCACGGCTTTGCGATGCGTCGTCCCGAGCTTACGCTGCAGTAGCTTATCTGATAGTAAAAACGGCACAAGGGAACATGAAAACTTCAATAATCGCTGCCAAAACAAGGGTAGCGCCGACCAAACCACAATCTTTACCTCGGCTGGAGCTAAGTGGAGCTGTGCTGCTGGCTGGACTTCTGAAACAGATAAAGGAAGCAATGAATATACCTACCTGTCAGATATACGCTTGGACTGACTCAACCATTGTGATTTCTTGGCTGTTCGGTGACCCTGCAAGATGGAATACGTACGTTAGAAACAGAGTAGTTGAAATACTGGACAACATAGGCAATCATAATTGGTATCATGTCAAATCTAAAGAAAATTCTGCGGACATTGCTTCAAGAGGACAATCACTGCTAGATCTTAAGGATAATATATTATGGTGGAGTGGACCAGGGTGGCTCAGAGAAGGAGCAATCCAATACAGCAGACCACAGGCGGTGATACCTGATGTAGAAAGAAGCATAATACTACAAGTCAATTTAAAACTAAATCACGAGAAAAGTATTGCCTTAAAATTTGAAGATTATATTACATTACAAGAGCTGCTTAAAACAATCGTATATTGCAAAAGATTTTTAATGGGTAGAAAATTAGAAAACAAGAACTTATCGGTAACTAAAAACGAAATGGATAACGCGTGAACATGCATAAAATAAGTTCAGAGAAACCGCTTCGAAGAAGAAATACAGAGCCTGAAAGCAAAGAAACAAGTTATGAAAAAGAGTAAAATAAAATATCTAAAGCCTTACCTGGAAGACGACGGTATCCTCAGGGTGGGCGGCAGACTGCGTCATGCAAACCTAAATGAAACCAACAAGTATCCAATTATCCTTGAGCCTGACGTAATTTTACATCTCTTATTGTCGCTAATGCACTTCGGAGAACGCTGCATGGTGGAAGCCAGTTAATGCTCTGTTTCCTGCGAACTAAATACTGGATCCTGAAAGTAAAACCATTAATCAAATCAAAGATGAGAAAATGTCTTATCTGTGCAAAACTTAATGCTACCTCAAAATCACAACTGATGGGAGACTTACCTCGAGTTAGAGTCACGCCTGCTAAACCTTTCTTGAATACTGGCATAGATTTCGCTGGTCCATATCAGATTTTGATGTCCAAAGGTAGAGGAGCAAAAACAAACAAAGCTTACATCGCTCTCTTCGTCTGTATGGCGACAAAGGCGATCCACTTGGAGGTGGTAGGAGATCTTACGTCTGAAGCATTCATCGGAGCCTTTAGAAGATTCGTGGCTAGGCGCGGCAGATGCGCTCAAATATGGAGCGACCAAGGACGTAACTTTGTTGGCGCAAACAAGATTCTAGCCTCAGACTGGGCTGAAGCCAAATTACAATTTGAAGGTCCTATCGCTGAAACGCTGGCAATGGATGGAACTGAATGGCATTTCTTTCCAGCCTATAGCCCACATATGGGTGGATTGTGGGAGGCGGGTATCAAATCCATGAAGAGGCACTTGAAACGTTTATTAACCTCCCATCTGACGTACGAAGAGATGAGCACCTTATTATGCCAAATTGAGGCCTGCCTCAACTCCCGGCTTCTAACCATATTAGATGACACAGACACGGACTATATCTAACCACTGACTCCGGGCCAATTTCTTGTTGGAGAAACACCCATAACTGTTCCAACACCAGATCTCCAAAATATCCCAATGAGTCATTTATCACGATGGCATCACCAGCAGAAATTACTGACTGACTTCTGGCGCAGATGGCAACAAGAGTACCTGTCCAAATTACAACAACGTCCGAAATGGCAGAACAAAGTTAAGGAATTAGATATTGGGCACATTGTTCTGATAAAGGCAAATTTGCCTCCAGGCAAATGGATGATGGGACGTATTGTCGACAAGCATCCTGGCGCTAACAGTGTGACGCGTGTTTACAGTGTAAAGAGTGGTGATAGTGTTGTGCAAAGATCCTCAAATAAGTTGTGTTACTTGCCAATAGACACTGAAACATCATTTTGTATTCTCATGTAAATCATTATTTTGTAATTATTATCAGCCTTTCTGTTAAGTGAATTGTAGACTAAATTGTTAAAGGGCTAATAGGCCCTTTGGTGGGCGGTATGTTTGGTTAGAATCGTTAATGTGTGAACACTGATACTGACATACCTAGGCATGTGTGTGTGTCCACTTATTATGATCAAATATACTTTTTAAAACCAGTCGCAAATAAACTAACTTAGAGTCAACACCTCGTTTCTGTTACCACAATTCCTACAAGCAAAAGTGAACCTTAATACATACATTTTATACATATACAATGCAATTGTATATAAACATATACAATAACGGACAGACAGACACAAAGCTGCCACCTAATTGTTAATATAGAATTTATATTTATAGACCCGCAGTTTGTAGCCCGTGTGGATACGGCCGTGGTCTAATCGACCGAGCACTGGAGCCAAGCATCACACGCAATCTGCATAAGAGGCTTTTAGCACGGCCTTTATTAACTTGTATCTATACATATATGTAGGCAAACGTGCTGCAAGGTTTACAGAAAAATCACCTGTAGAGCTAATTTGTGCACGACTACTTTCTATTATCGGCCATGCCAGAGGACTCATTTTCCCACCTTACAACGTACAGAGTCGTGATCTAAGAGGTTTCAGATAAATATCCATCCGTAGGCGCTTAGGTTGTGGCATGACATTGCCATTGACTTCCCTGATGAACAAAAAGAAGTACAATAATATACTCGCACATTGCCGGTTCTATAAAGTACAGAGTCAGCAATGGGCGCTTGTTACCCTCGATATTGCAAGAGTCTATGTATGTGCTACGGTGGCTTAGTAGTCGTTCCACCCGACCCGCATCTGGGTGCCTAGTATGAGTTGTTTTTACTTTTACACGATCGAACCGTTTACCGCGTTTGGCTCTCTGATTGGTTAAGACCTTGGAGCAGGCTAACTGGAGCGCCGAACGTCATAAACCTGTCGATTGCGTTAACGTCAAACAAACTAGCACTACGCACTCTGTTCGCACAAATTGTGCGAAGCGACGCAGATAAAATATTTTTTAGATGTCGATTCGCACACCTTCCGTTTTAGACAGGGTTGTGTCGCTCTCAAATTGTATTGATGTATGTGAATCGACAATTAAAACATATCACTATCACTACATATTATAAAACAAAGTCCCTCGTCGCGTCTGTTTGTCTGTTCACGATAAACACTAAAACTACTTATCGGATTTGCATGCGGTTTTCACCAATAGGCAGAATGAGGAAGTTGTAGGTGTTTTTAAGGTTTTGTGCTACCCGTGCGAAGACAGGTCGCTAGTTATTTATAGAAAGTGTCTTTTCGCACAATATGTGCGAACAGATTCGTGCAAAACCACTAAGTGGTAACCACATACGTCGAGCGGCCATTATGCTCGTTTGCTGTAGGTACCTTAGTAATATTAAGTACACACTTTCACATGTTTGTCCTATTTAGAGATAAAACCAACAACACGCTACTTCGTAGCAGTAGCAAGGCCACCGGCACTTAAACCTCTATGCCATCCAAGAACTCTATCACTCACGCAATAATGACCTTAAGAGCTAAAATATAAAAATAGGATTAAGAAAAATTGGCAACGAGATACATAAAAATGTAAAATTACAATAATAACATAATTATACATACATCATAAAATATAAAACATAATGCTGAATCACGAGAACACAACCAGAGTCAGCCAAGCCTGCTTGATCTTTTTATTAGGTGTTTCAATATTTGAAAACACACCGCGATGCTATAAATCCATCTTTATATATTTTACAAGAATATGTCCATTATAAAATATATGTACCTACAGCTTAATTTATTATCTAAGATAACAATATTTCAAAATTAATGCATAGTTTTTTACAATGGCATACCAAAAATATAGATTTCTATGTTTATCGATACTTTGCTTGTACTTTTTCATCGCTGCAACTTAGGATAAAGCTATCGGCTATCGGCAGTCCCTCTTTAATCAAAAGTAAAAGAACGTTACTCCCTAGGCAAATTTACTTTTAAATACTAGAGATACTCAGAAATAAATGTTCAATGCGCCTGTGTTCCTAAATAAAGTATATATAACGTACGCGTGTAAGTACGTTTTACGTAATACTTATATTTATCAGTAGTAATATGGGTTAACCCATAATCCATCAGCCTATAGTGTACCTATTTGAATAGATTGAAGAATACAATAGATAGAATTGGAGATTGATCTCCAAGTTGTATATTCTGCAATGTATAAGTGGAACTCGGCGCCATATTTGTAATTTTTGCATTTTAACATCTATAATATTTACCAAAACACCGGATTGTTACAGAAAATTATCTTATAGAAAGTCATTAAAACGTTCTGACCCGAGCGTTCTAACCAAAACGGTCTGTGTCTGTGTAATAAATGATGGATTAAAGGATAAGATAACTAATTGAAGTGCTAATAAAATCTTAAATGAGCATATTTACATACATGATTAGTATTCATACACGAGAATGAAAAGTAATTCATAGAATCAGCCAATTAAAAACTTGCCACGGCCATGGTGGCTCATGCTATCAAAATCAATAAAATATATTCCTGAAGATGGAATGAGCAAGAAACCAAATCACGCTCGCGATTCGACAGTCGCTGAGCTTCTTAAAGTATTATCTGCCTACATTGATAGGTGAAGTCAAGCCAACATTTTAGTTCTTCACTATCGAAAGCAAATAAATTTTAGTGGAACCCCGCTTACGAATCGTGAACCCCCATTATATTGTCACGCCAACGTAGACCCCCGTTGAGTCTCTCGTGGACCTCTGGGGGCCCACCTGGACCACTTCGGGAACTAAGGCTATAGAGGATGCACGATTTATATGATATTTACATAGCAATTGTATAAACATAAAATAAAATTTTATGTTTATACAATTGCTATGTAATTTTAAAATTAATTAACATTCGAACAGCTAAGCTATGTTGGTAGTTTTCTTTAAGCTTTACTTAAAGAACACCTTCAACTCAGTGAGCAGGAACACTCTGTTGACACAATTTAAATTAGAAACTCCCAACATTTTTAAATTTATTGGCAGTGCTACAGATTCTCGTCAACATAAATTTATATAATGTGAACCTTTTAGAATTAGACGTTGATTGTCAACATGGTGACACGGTTCGGCCAGTATTATTATATTATTTACCAAACTAAACCAATTCAGCATATCAGCGAGCAAATGAGAAAGTAAGTAACTACTGGTACTCTTAGAGGATGGGACGAGAGGAGGAGACGATGTTGACACAGTCTTTCTACTTATAGAAAAACTGTCTTCGCCATTTTACGTCTAATTGCGAAAGAAGGATTCTTATAGCATAGCAAGTAGCAAACGTTCACGATAATATATATTATAAAACACCCTCTTATATAATTTTAAATATGCTCATAAACGACAGAACGGTGTAGTCCTGTCAATTTACCAGTAATTTATTATATTATAGATGTCACTTTACCAGTTTGCCTGGGTTTCGGTCTACAATACGAAAAGATAACCAAGAAAATTCTAAAATATATTTCTGAAGCATTGTGCAGCACCGAAGCCTTAGAACCGACTCGCCCAGAGGTATTATAGCAGTTCTAAACATCGTCTTAATACGTCGTCTATTAAGGGAGTCTGAATTTTGCCTGCGGCAAAAAGGTAATCGGGGTTCTGACTTCAAACATTTACCCCACCCCGTCTTACTCTGTATCGCTTGTTGTCTGCGATTAGATACTACTTGTATTTCTGCGCCCTCATGTTGTTGTTTGGTAATTATGCCCTGTCGTGCTTCTGCATGCCACGTTATAGTGTGCAGACATGCTAAACTTCTAGTTTTGGTTGAACCTTATGCCTTTATAAGCCCAAGCATGGGTGATGCTGCTATTTCAACAGATATGCTCAAGTCGCCAAACCTTGTTGAAGAGTAAGTATTTCATTTTCTCTTGTTAAATTTCGGCTGAAGCCCCAATGATGGTAGGTCTAATAACTATAGAATTGTATAGTTTCTCATTGAATGCAAAGCAGATTTGAACAAAAATAGACGTGATCATAAGGATAAGCCTTACCCGTGTCAAAAATTGTATTGCCGTACAAAGTAGCAATATCAATAAAAGAAGCATTACTACTGTCAAATATGTTAAAAAAATGTATTTATAATATTAGACAAAAACAAAAAAGTGCACATAATATTTTCGGTTTCGGCAGCGTTGTGTAATTCCTGTGCTATTCACTAGAAATGTGCCTAGAACACTAGCAACATTGTGGTTTAACGTGGTAATGCTGTCAATATTCTGGCTACATTTATAATTGTGATTATTTTTGAGCCAAGAAACATCCTGCTGCCTCTCACAGGTGAGGCAAAAATGAATTAGCCGTTTTGCCAAAACTCTTAAATAAGTACGACCGACTGGACTCTTTGAACCTATCGTCTCTATTCCAAACGGCTCAAAACCGTAAATGCCAATTAAAGTACTTTATTTGCTCCTTTTGAGATTTAATATTTTTTATACAGTTACGATATTATCTATTCCTTCCGCATTTTTACAAATTGATTTTAAAGTTGATAATAATGAATATGATGTTTAATAACTAAATTTATGGACTATGTAACAACATTCGTACGCCTACTAAAGGCAAGATATGATGTACCTTAACCTTGTAACATCCTCTGTAACCATGTCTCATGCGAATAAACTTTCATTTCATTTCATTTGCAGCAGCAGCGCCGGCACCGTCCATAGTGTTGTTAGGTGATGGTGCAAGGGAGTCGTCGCACTAGAGGTCTCACAAAAATAATTATGTTATGTAAATTATATAATTATAAAATCTTTGAAACCAAGACCAACATAACCGCTATTACGATACTAGGAGTAAATATGTATTAACTGCCTCTGTGGCGCAGCGGTAGTGAATGCGACTGCTGTGCATGAGGTCTCGGGTTCGAATCCCGGGTCGGGCCAATATAAAGGTATTGGGTTTTTCTGTTAAGAAATCTCAATACGAGCCCGGAGTTAGGAAGTTGGCGGTGTTAGACACCCCCGTGCCTCGGAAAGCACGTAAAGCCGTTGGTCCTGCGCCTGATCTCTCCCCGGTCGTGTCGGATTATCCGTCCCATCGGATCATGAGGGTAAGGGAACAGAGAGTGCACTTGTGTTTGCGCATAATTGTGCACTATAATACCTCCTGCGCAGATGGCCAGTCTCCGTTAAGATTGGCCGCCGTGACCGAAAATCGGTCTGGAGGACATTATGTTATTATTAAATATATATTAGATTTATTTCTTAAATTGTCTTATTGCTCTCATATGTTAACATATACCGTCTAATTATTGACCATGGTCTTCTTAAATTCATCCCTACATATCTGTCATCTAATATCTATAGTTCTTCAAAAATTCAATCCACATAACAGCGATTACTGCGTCTGCTTCTAAAACGACGATCTTGAGGGGTCCACGAAGATGCGGTGCCTGTCTATTCAATCAAATTATCAGAAAGGTGGTTTTTATTTTCTCTGTATTTACCAAGATATAAAGTTATCTTAGTTATCGGCGAAATTTTCAAGGTCACCAGAATACGTATTTACGTCGTGTATCTGTTATGGAGGAAGTTTATAGACAACCATTTGACTTGCGACAGCTGAGGAAGTATATTCGATAGAATGAGTAACATCCGTAATAAGAGCGGTCTCGTCATAAATACTCTAGTAGATGCTCCACCCTCACGAGTCTTACAACGTCAAAATGTTGTTTTATTTTACATGTTCAAGGTCAGTGGAAATGCCCATTGCTTGCTGTACAGTTCTACAAGGAAATCAACTCATCGATGACACTATACATCGCACCCATCGGTGTAGGTAGATTACTTGACCGCTTAGTGCAGACAACGCACGTTAACAACCGATGCATTTTGTGCGCTTGCCGCTTAGATTTCGTGGAACCTTGAAGCTGATTTGTTCGTCGAAATGTATGAAAACTATGCGATAGTGAGTATGAAATGGAGAGCAACGTGTTTCTTACGAAATAAATATATTAAGAGCGTATAACGCACACATTTTGCGAGGCATTCTAAGTTTTCACGTAATTGGGTTTCGATCAACCAACCATTAAACATATCGAAATTTCAAGCGGTTACTGCATATTTCGTAACTAAATCTCCGGACAACACTGAGCTTGATCCGGTAATTTCGGACTAGAACCAACTCTTTAGGAGGACCAATAAGAGTAATCGTCAGGACCAACGAGAGCAGGAATGACTTACGCAGACCATTTCTAAACTCAACTAAACGATTACCATCTTCGCTTCTCTTTTGCGTCACAGAATGTTGAAGCGTTATCCTGGCAATTTATAGTTTACTTTTGCATTCTGCTTTATTCATTGAATACTAGTTACTACTGTGAGCAAATAAGATTAGTTTTAGAACCAAAATTTTCTTTTATGTATCTTGAACTTAACAATAAATATCTATAATTATTAGAAGACTTGTGTTGCGCTCAACGATATCTTGAATTTCAAATGTTTGACACTATGACAATTATTGACGGAGCCGTTGATTCGAGAACGATTCCGATCAAATTTAAATGGGATTGATCCAAGAGTATCCGCTTTCAATTATAAAAATAATCATGCGAAACGACTCTGGATTCTCGGTATAAAATGTTTGTTTGCATTAAAAATATTTTTTGAATTATCGAATTTTTTTCCCTTTGCCTTTCCTTACATAAGTGCAAATGCATGCCAAATGGACCATCAGAGCCAATTTAAGCGGTGGTTTATATTATTATTAGGTATATGTTTATTTTACAATATGTGTCATTACATTTTTGAGATGTTACTATCATTTGGGTTCAGGCGTTGTTCTACAAGCATTTACCAGCGCCCCATGAACTAGATGAAAGAAATCACTGATGCAATGTTCTGTCACCACATGCAAGATAGGCAAACTTATATATTTTCGTAATTACCATATTGATAAGTATAAAAAATAGTACGGTTTTATCAGGAGAATTTAGTGCTGGATTATTACCCCAAGATATCCAAATGATTTTAGATACAGATAGAAATATTGGCATATAAATTTGATTAGTGGTCCGAAATATGTTGATTTGGATAAAATATCAATTGGTGATAGTGGGATTTCATGACATATCGATTTGTTTTCGGGATATAGTGATGCGGGTAAAGTTTATTTGTGTTAACAGTACAGTCTGTAATTGATGGTACATATATTACAAATTATTCTAAAGTTCTTTATTAGTTAATTCAAAAACTCAGAAACTTGTAAAGTAAATGAGAAAAAGACCTGATTAATTCCTAACCGTCTGAGATATTATAATTCACAGCCTGGAAAACAGGTAATGTAAAATGAATTCTAAAGACATCGGTCTTCAAATCGAACTTTGATCAACTTAATATGGAAGTAAATGTTTTTAATCAAACAGTGCAGAATACCTCCAGATCTGTGCGCAGCGTAAATGACCTGCTTATTCCTTTAGCCAACTGATGCAGACGTCGATTAAATAAATACCCCATGATAATAAATAATAAAGAAATAAATATCCTATGCACCTATAAATAGCCGCTTATTCCGACCATATAGGTAAAGCAAACGCAAACGGAGAGAACGGTTAATACACTGGACTTTAAAATAAATTAAGCGGCTAGGGGGACTATAACAAATATTTAAACAACGTATACAAAGTACACGTATCTTGGATCACATAACATTGTTGTCCCTTGTGAGGATCCAACCCGCAACACTTGGCGCAGTGGTAACGACAATGCTAACACTTAAGCCGCTACGCCATACGTGCAGTCAAAAGACTTTGTGACTGCCTTGAGTGACGCAATGATGTAATGGTGCATTAATGAATACAATTTTGCTATATTACAATAAGATATTTTATTTAAGCTGTATAGTAACTCAAATTATACCAAAAATACTAAACAACATTTAATAATATTATAGAACTAACAATTAAGACTGCGCCGAGCGAAATGTGCCAAAACAGGCGGTCACAGTTAAATTGATAAAATCAACACTTTTTGTTTAGTACAAATATAAAATATACATTTACCATAACAATGAATGTGTTTACAATTACTTCGTGGAAAAAACTTAAAATAATTAATATTTTCGACTACAAAATTACGAAAATTTTCACAAAAAAATGCAAAAGCGTAAGCTAGTGTTAAGAGCGTTTACGCCTCGCGCGGCGGATCGACTTTAGGTATTTGTAGAACCGCGGCACCCCGCGCACCGCCAGTTTGAAACCCAGGTGCATCATGACGATGTCGCGTGGAATAATAATCTTGATCCTTTTTGCCATTCATGAAAAGTCTTTATCTACGTATACGTCGATTATGACAATATTCAAATTAATTATTTTCAATGCAAATGCATATAAATATATTAAATGAAGCTAGTTATTACTTGTTTAGTAGGAGGATGTTTCTCAGAATAACAACATTTTTTTATAATTTACCTTGCGCAGTTTTTATTATCTGATACTTCTGATAGAATTATTTTTTTAATCTAATTAGTTGTCACTTTTTCAAATATACATATACTGTGTCATTATGTAAAAGGCATGAAAACCTACGAATAACACTAAATACAAAAGCAAAAAAGGAAGAAATAATTTACGTAAAAAAATATTTATTCAGTTTTTTACAATTTAGTTATAGAATTTATATTTTACTGATTCTACATTTACTTTAACTGCCACGTTCGCAAGAGGTAGTAGAACCATGAGAAAGAACGGACAATAAAATAAAACTCACGGATCCTCTTTGTAATCGCCAAAATTAACAATATTTCTGATTTTATTATACATATATCATTTAACATTGAAAGGAGCTACAAAACACCTTTTATTTACTTTACTATGATTATACTCAAGCAATTAATCTTGTTTGATAAGAAGTGTTAAAATATAGTGAAACAGGAGTATCCACTTACAATGCAAGCAACTTATGATGCAAGCAACATGCGATTACGCCCAGAACCATTATGGAATTTGATGTTGTAGATAGAAAAGGATGATTGCAAGTCTATAAAACCGAGATCGACCAGTCTTTTTTATCAAATAGTATTTCTTTTGCCACTCCATTCCACTCCATTCCACTCCATCCCTTTTATCTGTACCGGGCCTCAGTTACAATATTGATAAGCCGGCTTGTAAATACAATTAGATTGGCGGTGTTTTGCCCTCGCCGTTAAATACTGCGCCGAGTGTTATGGGTTCGATCCTCACACGAGACAACACTTTGTGTGATCCACAAATTGTTGTTTCGAGTCTGGGTGTACTTTGTGTCCGTTAATTGAATGTCTGTAAAGTCCCCCGCGACAACATCAATAAACACTCTCAATAAACTGTGTCTCTTAGAGGCATTGACCGCGCCTTTCTGGGATCTACAATCTCAGGTAAGAGACATTTATTGTAAAAATTTATCAATTTTGCTTCCATATTCTGGCTCCAAAATTCATCGTCTTTGTAAATTTTTGCTATTTTCATTTGAAAGGCTTTGCCTGTCCATACTGCAAAGAGGCAAATATGTTTTTGGGTAATATGCAATTGCCCCTGGATTTGGTAAAACCAATCGTGTTATTTATTCACGGAACCATCTTGGTTCCAAAATTTTATTTTTTTCTGTGCAATTGCTTCATCTGCATTTATTCCAAATGCAGAACTGGGACACTTTATTTCTACAATGCCCTTTTCATACAGACCATCCGGCGAGGCTCCCAAAAAAAACAGCTCTTGATCGACAAAAAGACCACATTGCTGAATTTTTATTTTTTGTTCTTTTTGTAATTGTTCCAGTGCTATTTTTTCATTTTCTTTGCCGTGTTTTATGCTTGCGACGTTTTCAAGGCTGTATGTATAAAGCAAAGCTTTTACAAGTGGTGCTGAGCTGGTTCTATCGCGTCTTTTACATACTTTACTAAACATTGAGGCCGTCAAAAGACACCTCCTTAACTCAAGCCAGAGTGCGCTTTCGGCTTGCAAGACAGTATCTCTTTCCAATTCTTGCCTATTCATTACCTACAATAGATGTAACGTAGTAAGTTGTCATCACAGATCTTCCACATAAATAAATATACGATATAATTCACAGTAAAAATTATGTTGTATAATTATTTACGCAATTATTGGCATGTATATATTTTAGCATTTTTACATTTACTAGAGATAATTTAATAAAAAAAACTAAAAATTATACCTGCTCTTGAAGGTTTTCTATGAAAATTTTTTTAGCCTCTTCATATTCTTCTTGTGTCATGTCGGGTTTCTGACACTCTTTGCCATAATTGCTTTTATCGATATAAGTAACCCGTAATCTTCGCATGCAAGGTAACGTTTTTCTTTTCTGTTTCAATTTTAACCGAGCCATCTCCATGTCTTTCAGAACTTTCCCTATATAGCATATTAAATGTTTAAAGTTTTGGTACCAAGTTATGTGAGTGGTGTGATAGTAAAAGATTATGTATTTCTTATGTTAACAAATTATTCAAGTACATACCTGGGCTTTTATTATATTTGGATTTATATAATATGTACTGTGGCCGGGCGGTGTTGAATGAAACTACTGCTGCATTACATCGTGCGGTATAAGAATTTTTCAGTGAAAAGTTGATACGCTTTCCACCAACTAATTTAGCAACTACGCTGTTAAATTGTTCGGCGCGATTGTTATTAACATTATGTAACAGACTTTTTGAATGTAGAGCAATTTGTGTCGTGGAACTGATAAGCTTTCGGAACAGTGATGGCAGTTTAATTACAAGGTTATCCTCCTTTTTCCTGTCCTCTGTACAATAATACGCGTCACATTTGCTGTGATCGCCAAAAATGTGGTATGGACTATTTAGAATATCTTTTTTCAAATTGATTATTTGGTCTGTTACTGGGTAATTTTGTGCCTTTCGGAATCGGACGGCTGATTTTATAGATAACCGAAGCCTTTTCATTCTATCTGCCGTAAGTGTCTTTCGTTCCGCCAAAGGAATAGACGTATCTTTGACTAGGTTTAGTATTTTGCCACCGTTGTTTCTGAGGAGATGATTGGAGCATTCAATTTTTTGGACCTGAAGATTAGGGTAAGGTCGACATTCTACGATTTTTTTATAGGTGCTGGCGTCACCATCCGCAATTAGTGTGCCATAAATCAAATTACGATTTTTGATGGAGGTTTTAAAACCTTCTACGATGATATTTTGTTCCATACTCGTAGAGGAACCTTGATGATTGATTTGGCAGTTATGAACGGCTGGTGACACTTTTTTGTAGCTGCTCGAGCACAAATAACACAATATTTATTTTTGACATTCATGTATAGTACTTTGCCTGTTCTATAGCCTATTATTGATGCTACTCCTGATGTTGCTGAGTAGTTGGTTCTATATGACCTTTTTGACCAACAACAATCAGCCACAACCGTAATTGTAGCAATTCCATTTTTGACGTCACCACATGCAAATGCTTCTTTTTCTTCCTCTTTGGCAGCCTCGAGCATGCACTTTTCAGCAGTTTTTTGCCAGTAGTCTGCGATTTCGTCATGGCATCTCGAGTACGTTTTTTGTTTAATTGTAGGCAAGTCTATAGAAGCTAGACATTCGTTTAAATTTGTCATACCTGCACCAATCATCATAGCTCCAGTTACAGCACCTTGATTGACATCCATGTTATCATCGGATTTATCAGTTGTATGCAGTGTGAATTCAGTATTACACATACTGCATTTGACTGTAAAATCTGAATGTAGTCCGTTGTTATTTTCTTTCATAAATTTTATATTGTCTATGGTGCAGCCAAAAGCTTTATTATGATTGTTTAACGTTTTTATTTGACTCATAAAAAATTGAAAATCTACTATCCGACGACCTTGAATATGTAATTCTGGTTCTGGAGCAATTTCAGTCTCAATTTCCTTAAAACAATGAATGACAAGTTATTATGACTACAAATAGTATAGGTTGAAATATTGTAATTCCTTATAAATTATCTAATCAGCTGCTGATAATAGACTGTATGAATTTTTATTATTGACCGTATAAAACACTTTTGTGCACAGCGGCAGTTTTAAAGGGTCATAAATTAAGCAAAAGAGATATATTCACCATTGTATCATCAGTGTCGTTGTTAAATATAGGAGAAAGCGTGGTGATAGTTGGCGTTGTGCTAAGAGTATGAGCAGCCAGGTTATCTTTAGGAAAACCAGAAATATTAATTGTACCCACTGATGCAGCTTCTGCCTAAAAATATGCGAGAAATCTTAAGATTTAACAACTCATTTTATTAAAAGTCCGAAATAGCAACTTGATTTCGCGTATTAGGTTAGGTTTGTTGGGTTTCTTGTTATCTTTAATTCAGAAATACAAGCCTCTAAAGGCAGGCTCTGTCGACACAGGATACCTAGCTATAATTGAAACCACAGTTTTTATTTTTATATTTTCCAATATAACTTGTGTAAATCTGCTGCTAGGTATTGTCTGTCTACATAGAATATATGTCGACTGAGTTCACCTTCGGAGGCTCTTATTTCTGTCTCTATGATTACAAGAAACCTAACAAACCTAACCTGACATACTTTTTAAGACTGGCTTTTACAGTAACATAATAATATATATAATACAATACCAAATATTTACAACTAAAATCGCGAAGTGGAACGAGAAAAGCATATCAAAATTTTATCAAAAATTACTTGGTTTTGTAGAATCGCATCTGTACAATTTAGTGCCTTTGAGTTTGCTAAATTAGAGAGTATTTTTCTGTAATAAAATAATTTGATGTAAGACATATCACATAACACTATTACTTAGAAAAGATTGACTCCACCAAATAAAATTTACTTCTTTTTAGCCTCTCTTGCCAGTTTCAAATTATTCGCCAAAGTACTCATTTTTCTTTTAGTATACCCATACGTTTTGGCTTTATTCTTTTTACCCATATTTTTTGTAATCTGAAAATAACACATAATTAGGTACGTTTTATTTCACGCGGTTTCACCCACGTTTACAGTTACTTCGCCAGCCCTGTGGGTCATAGAGTAATGTTTTATAGCCTACCTCAACAAATACAAAACCACTGTACTTATGAAGAGGGCAAAAATATTTTTTGAAATCGAACTGATAGTTCCAGAGGTTATCGCATTCAACCAAACAAACAAACTCTTCAGCGTTATAATATTACTATCTGATTTTTACAACAAGGTATTTTAGTTAATGAGAGACATGAGTTCGTGGATACTGCTTATCATGTATCCACGAACTCATGTCTCTCTGTCTCTGAGTAGAACTGATAAATATACTTATGTTTATTTAGATTCCTTAACCCATACAAACTATTCATCTCTACATCAGTCCTCTTTTACACAAAGATTACTAGAAATATACTTGATTAATATGGCACATACGTCGAACGTTTTCTATACAATTCTAGCGGATATCCGGTGTGAGCTACTACGCTATAAAAAGAAAATGTTTTTGTTTTAAAACCATCTTCTCATTACAGCCTTTCTAATGAAACCGGATTGGAGAATACGTCGGTTGGATGATAACAAAGACTATAACAGACATACATATGTAGGATCATTTTTTGGGTTTATTATATATCGTTCAAGGTGCGATATATAGATAGTAGGTACATTACAAATCCCGTCCGGCCCGTGTTTGATCGCGCCACAATACTAATCGCTAGACTCTAGACCAACACGTCAGTCAAATACATCATATAATAATAATAATATATTCTATCACATGTACACACATCACCATCTAGCCCAAATGGACAATGGATAAACATACATAAATACTTTTTTTTTTGTAAATACATACGTATTATACATAGAAACACCCAGACCAAGACAAACATCCGTGTTTATGCACACAAATGTTAGACTTGTGTGGGAATCGAACCCGCGACCTCACGCGTGGCAGTCGGTTACACTAACCACTACGCCATCGAGGCCGACAATATGTAAATCAAGACACATCAACTTTTCATATTTATAAAAAAATAAGTTGTGAAAATCTTACGGATCAAGAAGGCTCAGCCGCGCTATTAAGATACTAAAATTCTATTTTTACGTAATATGGCGGGCGCGGTGACAAGCGTTACGTCCACCCTCTGAGAGCGCCTAGCGCGGTATGGCCGAGATGGCATCGCGCTTCGAGATTTATAGGTCGTTTTAAAAAAATCATATCAATTACAAATAAAACGTTTAGATTCAAATTTTTTTATATGTCGTAGTATGAATCTTAACGTTCCTAAATATGTATGTATCTATTTTATAATCACAGTAGTTTTTTAGAAATAAGAGCAGTTTTGCGAGCCAATATTGTGCTAAAAGCTCTGTTTTGACCTACTGTTTTCTTAAAAATAATGAATGAATGTACACATTTTTTTTAATACATTGTCCTGTACAACTTGTGCTTGTATAGTTCACATTTACGGAATTATAGAACGATTAGTTTTTATTGCTCTAGCGAGCAATTAACTCGCCCTATACTACAGATTTTACGAAAATGCTCAATTTAAATTCATCCGTTTTAAAATATTTATTATGAAAGCTCATATATTTCTCTTTAACATTCCATTAATAAACAATGGAACTTTCAGATTTTTAATTTCTATTTTATTCATTGTTATTTATTTGTAACATAATAGGACAATAAAAACCCGCGAAATCGGGTCCGTCGGAATAAACGCTCTTAAGTGATTTTTAGATTATAACAATAGAAATATATCCAATTTTACAGCTTAAACGGAACATAAATAGTTATATTACAATTTGTCCGTCCCAAATATTTAAGTTATTGGTTGACAATAACGATACATATTTATCAAAAAAGCACTTCAAATCCTCCATACAATTTTACTATGGCGGTCGCGCGCAGATTTGAATATCGAGCTCTGTCATTGAATACACCGCGTCTTACGCTCGGCGCAGTCTTATAGGTTCACATAAATAAAATCTGATTTTTAATTATAATTTGACATAAGGGTTCTCCGAGTTTTACTTTTCTTTAACGTTAATTTCTCCTAACGGAGTATATATATAGGAGTCGTTGCCTTCCTGTCCACTTCAGATGCGACGTAGACAAATAAAACAATATAATAATTGTGCCTTTTGTTCAGGACCTGTTTTTACAAGGCCTTTTAATTATAGTCACATAATTACGTGAATTGTCTTGACTATAATATCTTGTATCTTCATTGCAAAATAAGGAAAAGTTCTACAATAACAAATACATAAACGAGAATTTATAACAAAACATCAATGGTTTTTGCAGCGAATACGTACATAGGTAAGTGATATTGGAGGTAAGTAAACCACATATTGAGGTCTTCAAGAACTAAAGTTGTGCGTGACCTATCTCTTATTATAATTTCAAGGCTTTTATATACCTACGAGAATTTGATGCAGTTTATTGCATTTAAAGTACAAGTTGCCATTTTTAGTCTTTCATAAAAATCTGAGTGTTTTATTAAACATAAAAAAATTGCGTATTTCTAATTTATAGAAAGGTATATAGTAAAACAACCTAAGTTATTGTTTTAAGTGTATAATGAAATATATGTACATACATTTATCATACTTATGAAAATATACATATCATAGATAAAATAAATATATTTATGTTAAGTTTGTGAAGCCAAAGCTTCATAAAATATTAAAGGATCACACATTTAAAAAAATTAACGGTTATTAATAGTCTATATTTACATTTTACTTGTTTACTGTCAGATTTAAATGCAATTTCATAAATAGAGTTATAGTGTAAGGCCCGGTATCCACCAAAGCAGAGAGGAGAGGAGACGAGAGGAGAAGAGCTGCGAAGCTGCCAGGTTATTTCCACCAAAGCGGAGAGGAGATGCGTAGTGGAGAGGAGATATCAACTGTGTGTAGCTGAGATGTGTGCTGTAGCAGCTCGAAACCAGTAAATCGAATGACGCTATTGGGTGTGAGAGGCGTGGAGAAAAAGCAGCGAGAAAAAGGACGCGGGCCGTCCCTTTCCTCGCTGCTTTCTCTCCACGCCATCACATCTCCGCTTACTCGCTCGCGGCACAAAGATTGATAAAAAAATGAGATATCTCCTCTCCTCGCCGCTTGATCCATTTCCACCGAAGCTAAGCGGAGAGGAGATGTGGGAGTAACGAAATCTGATTGGTTTATCAAAACAGTTCTCCTCTCGTCTCCTCACCGGTTTGGTGGATACCGGGCCTAAGATTCGGTGGCCGACAGTCTTATGGTACTTTGATGGCTTAGTGGTTTAAGTGATCGCCTCGCCGCTGACATTACGCCGAGTGTTAAGAGGAAACACAAGGGCCGTTTTCCCATACAATAGTAGTCCCCTGTTTCCTCCCTGGATAATGCCAGTAGAGCAATAATATTTACCCAAAAAATGTATGGCCTCTATTGCCATGTCCCTATGTTTATCCTTTTTTTCATTTATTAATTATTAAAAGAGACATGAGCATTCAAAAATCTCAAAAATTGGCCAGATTTTCCGCTGTGTTCAAATATCCATCAAACAAATTTGAGTAAATTATATAAAAAAAGAAAAAAATAGAAACACGGCTAAAGCCTTTCTTCAATATTTAATGAAAAAAGTAATTAAATCGGTCAAGTGTTGGAGAAGGAACTAGGGGACTACGAAACGTTGATTTTGTGTATTCTTAATAGGTATTTTCAGTCCAAGCTGCAGTTGTCTCTATCACGTTCTGCGGGCACTGCGCGACAGCAATAGATTTTACAAATACCTATTTTTCAATTCATTCGCCCGTCGTGTTTCCTCTTAAGGGTTCCAATCCCACAAGGCACAAAATGTAATTACGTGAACGGCAATTATTATTCCTAGTGTCTATTGTATGAATGTTTGTAAAGTACTTGGTACTTTACAAACATGATGGAGATGACATTTGACAAAAATAATCTCTTTTAGCGCTACTGCACTTACTATTGATGAATTGGGACTCGTTCGGCCTCTTTTACAGTAAAAGTTTTACATCTTTCATACCTTAATATATGAAAGATGTCACACGGTGACCGGCTCTTAGACTATAATATATTGATAATGCAAATACTATTTTCATGATCTCGATGAACCTAATAACCATACCGAGACAGTAAACGAATCATTATGTCTGGACGTCAGCGCCGCGGCAGTATAGCGATGGACTAATTAAATACATTATTTTTACCTACAAATATCTTAACACGTTTTATCGCTGCTTCCCATTTACAAGAACATACTGACAAATACCTGTGGCAAGCGCCATTTGGGACGTGATCGCTATGTATGTCAAGGTCATTGACAGCATTAAAAGATTTAACACCGATCATTATTTATTCACTAGCTATTTGCAGCGACTTCGCATGGGTACAGTTCAAATTCAAATTTTTTTGAAAAGAACCTTATTTTCTTTACTTTGCCCCTGACAAACGTGTATGCGATGATCGGTCTAGTGATTAAGGCGTGCAAGAGTTACAAACAAACTAACTCACATTCGTATGTATAACTAGATTTTCCCGCGGCTTCGCTCGCTTAAATGTAGGTCAGGTTAGGTTTGAAACAGTAGGTACTATTTTCTTGATGAAAAGTACCCATGTAATTTTATGTAGGTACATCTTGCAACGTGTATGCGAAAGGTCATGATTGTCGGTCGAGTAGTTAAGACGTGAATGCGTTACAAACAAACTCACAGTCGCATTTATAATATTAGTTAAGTTAGTAATTCAAGTCTACATAAAACAGTATACCAAAATTAAAGTGAAGCGTGGCGCTTCTAGAACCATTTTCACTTACCGGTGTTTACAATTGTGCTCGTGAGACTAATCAGACTCCATTTTCTGGTAGCCGCATCCGTAACCTTCATTTAATGTAATTGGCTTGAATTGACATTCGCGAGTGCCGTATTTAAGGCTACTTAAGAGCCACACAAGAAGTAAATATCACATAAAACCGTCTCATAATTTTTTATGACAATTTTACTTTTATTTACTCTCATAAAAGTATAATATCTAATATGCATATTATTATATCATGTGCCTTTCAATATTGTACTGTGTATACAGTACGTACGAACGTACGATAGGTACATATTGGAGATAGAAAACCTGTAAATGTACAGAAATAAATAAAATTGAAGTGGCTGTTTGTAATGTCAAAATAACAGCTTTCTACTAAATGCATATGAAAGTATACATGGTAATCAAACATAAAAAATATATTGTCTGCCTTTCCCGTCTGTTTGTATCGGCAAATCTCTCAAACGGCTGGACCGGTTTTGACGGGACTTCCACTGGCAGATAGCTGATGTTATAAGAAGTAATGTCAATCCTATTTTTTTTGTTAACTAATCGTAGTTTAATACGTTTGTTTTGAAAGAAATTAAGGTACCGAGATAAAGAAATTGCAAGCGTACAAAGTCGAGGGTCGCGTTGGAAATAAAAGGACATGTATCTAATAGTTTTCTGTTAGAACGAGGGTACATAAGTCATCCTTGTCGCCAGCAGCATAGTAAGTCTCAAGTAAAGGTCATTGCTAAGCACACTTCGTGCATGCCAATGAACGCTGGCCATTTCCGCAAAACACTTCCACTGGCACGCATCATATGGTACTTAGCAAACACCACAATAAGGCGATGTAATTTTACAATTTTCTTCTTCCTTTATCTTCGTAAAGGTTATATATATATTAATTATTTATTTATACACTGTTCGATACATAAAGGGTGAATTTTCCAAGAGTGCGGCAATAACCGAAACTATAAAATCTATATAAATAAAAATCTGTTGCCACATATATGACGGAGCACCACTTAAGAACGGCTCGACCGATTTGGCTGTTTTGTTATTCTTGTGTTTGTAAATGTATAAATACAATAAATGAAAATTTGCGAAAATTCCGTGGAGTATGTCGAAAATTTAAATGGTATTTTTATATGAAAATAAAAATGTATTGATGTTTAGATATTGGTATTACGTAAATGTATTTTTGTATAGATTGACAGGACATCAACTCTCGGGTCAGCTAATTTCAAATTATAATCAAAGGAGTGTCAGATCCGACTTAGGTAACAACTAAAAAAGCATAATTATTTGTTGAACTAATTTGGCTAATTATGGTTTATAAGAAAAATAATCACACTCTATATGTCAACACCGTCCGATAGCATCGCTAACAAGAATCAAACTGTAGGAAGTAATAGCACACGGCAGAATAAAGGAAACTGATTCATAAGTACTAGTGGTCGGCCAAAGGACCGAGGTTCGATCTAAAGTAATACCTACTAGCAACCCTTAACAAAACCTTAACAAATTATACACGTAAACCTACCTCATGAATCACTCTGTCTATTGGTAAAAACCGCATGAAAATCCGTTTAGTAGCTTTTAAGTTTATTGCCAACACACAGACGCGGCGGGGGAAATTGTTTTATAATATGCAGTGATAGTGATATTTTTTTAATTATTTTAACTATTGGCACTCGTTTACGTTTAAACTTTAACCAGTTAAATTGATAGACATAATTAAATAGCTATCGTGGCAGCTGAACAGGTTAACTATCCCAAACCTCGTGAGCGCAATATGATTTAAAAGGGGTTCTCTTCACGTATTCGTATACCTATAAATTTACAATATCCTAATAATAATTTATTTATTTTAGTACAGATTCTTAGTTAAACAATTGCATCTTAAAAATAACATAATGTGCACTTATAGGTATTTGTCCAAACTAGGTTAAACCTGTGTTTCAAGCGACAAACTATTATCAGTATAAATAAATTTACATTATAATACTTTTTAATAAACAAAAAAAAAGCAATTAGAAATAGGTTTAATATTCCACTTTAAAACTAAATTAGCAAAATTTTATATTATAATGCGAATGTGAGTTTGTTTTTTGTTACGCTTTCACGCCTTGACTACTCGACCAATCATCATAAAATTTCGCGTACACGTTGACAGGGAACTAGAAAAGGACATAGGTTGCCTTTCAAGTAGAAAAAGTAGTGTTACTAACCTAACGTAACGTACATATGTAAGTAAGGTTAGATTAGATTAGTAACAGTCAGAGCATGCCGCAACAGCGGCGGTGAGACCCATCATGGAGCAGTCGCTGGAGAGACGTCATGGTGCCCATTATATCGGCTGACATAGGTACTATCGGGGCACAGGTGCTTCGGAAAGTATCTGTATCGTATCGGAAGAGAAGAGACATCCCAGTGCCATCACTGTGGGGACTGTCTCGAGAACAAAGCGCAGCATACGCTGGACGAGTGCCCAGCCTGGGCGGAAGAGCGCCATGACCTCATCACAGCAGTCGGGGTGGAACGTCTCTCGCTACCAGCCATAGTAGTGTCAATCGTCGCGAGCGAGAGCGCATGGGTAGCCGCCGCCTCCTACTGCGAGGTAGTAATGTTCGCTAAGGAGGTGGCGGAAAGGGACAGGGAGGCGAACATCAGCGTCACGGCCCGCAGTCGACGCACCGGGCGCCGAAGGGCGCTAAACTATATCCAGCCCCCATAAACGCTGGCCTAGGACGACAGACTAGGGCAGTATGACGTCCGTACAGAAGCAGGCCCGAGACGGCGGCGCGTAGTGTGCCGCGCGTGCCTTTTAATGAAGTTTAACCAAAAATGTGACGAGACCGCCACGACTAAGTGGCGGCCCAAATCTGCCGCGGCTGCAAGATGAATGCGTGAGTGATCCCTGCGCCTTGGCCACAGATCGCTAGAAGGAACACCTTGGTAGGTTTAGTTAGACCGGGATGTCGCCATCTTTTCCCGGGTGAGCCCGAAATAACCCCTCCGCCGCCCTTGCGGAGTGAGGAGTGGCTGAAGAGGCGGCATGGCGCCTTCACCTTCCAGGTGGCACAAGTAATGACTGGCCATGGTTGTTTTGGCCGGTTTCTGTATCATATAAGCTGGCAAGAGGCGCCCGGTTGTCACCATAGCGGCGACTGCCGCGACGTTGTTGAGGACACGTCGCTGCATACTTTGGCGGATTGCCCCGCCTGGGCATCGCAGCGCCGTGAGTTGGTCGCAGCAGTCGTTCGTCGTAGTTCAGTCTATGATCTGGAGTGAGAGGTCGTGGAACGCCGTCGCCTCCTTCTGTGAGGAAGTCATTTCCATCAAGGAGGCGGCGGAACGGGAGAGGGTGCACTTAAACCCTCTCCCTAACCGCAGAACCGAGCGCCGGAGGGCGCGAGACGACCTCCAGCCACCCTGAGGTTTGACCTGGAGGTGATGGGCTTCTTGAGCCTGCCCGCCATCCGATCAGCACCAGGTCCGAGAGGCGGCGTACGTGTTCCCACGCGCGCCTCTGTGTCGAGACAGTAGGGTTTATAAGTGAGTGACTGCCTTTGGGTAGGTCTCTTCATATAGTGGCCTGTCGTTTCATACACCGTGGTAGGTTTAGTCGGTATTCCAGGAGTTACATTACTATCATTCTTATTTCATTTTGCTCTTTTACCCCGGTGAGTCTGACATACCCCTCTGCCCGCCCCCGCGAAGGTGTATACGTCAAAGCATTCCTCCGCGTTAAAAAAATAAATAAATAAAAATCGTACCTTAACATATGATCTGTATCGGTAACAATAGCAATTAGCATATAAAAGTAAATTGGAAAATTCACTTCACATATGTATTTCAAATGTTCACAAGGTTATTTTTTAATTAAGTAAGGTATAGATAATATTCTCTGTACAAAATACACAAGAACAAAAAAGTCCTTAAGTCTAAGAAAATCTTTGTAACTCTTACTCGTTAGGACTTATTATCCAATTACTGTACCAAGTACCAACACCAATGCCACCCTATTAGTAAGACTACAGTTTGTCTGCTCTGCCATAATGTACCCTATTTATTAAATCGTAATAAACCGGCTAACTATTGCACAGCATATGTGTTATTCTAGTTGATATTCTAACAAATAAAATTGTAAAAGCAATATCAGATAGAGAGAATATTTTCAAAATACAACATTATTAAATGGGAAGGGTTCCCACACAAACATGGCTTTTCCAATCTTTGTTTGTTACCTTAATATAAAAATAGTATTTTATAAATGCTTCAAACTATAAAGCAAAACATCACTTACCTACGTACAGTAAATTTGTCGTACTCTTAAATGATCTCTCATATTTATCTCTACGGGATATGTTGTTTGAAAACCGTGTTACACGGTCTGGATAATTGGTACCTTCACAATAAAAAATTCGCCGCCGTGTTTTAAAGGAGGCGACCAGACGATTCGAGAAAATTCCTAGATTTATCATTATAATTAATTTTATTTAGCTAGGCACAAAGCTAAGGCAGAAAGGAACGCTTCAGAATGATTCGTCCCTATGCGTCATAATGATAAAACTGCTACAGTAAGTGGTACCTATGTACTACAACAGTCGCGTAAGACACGCATCCAGCCATCGGAAGATGGATGCCGGCGTCTTAGGCATTATCAGTGTTCTAACAATCGAACCTGCAGAAAATACTTGATTAGCGAGGACATTACACATTCATTATGTATGCAATGCGACCATCCTCGTCGGCCTGCCGTTAAAAGCTTGTATTAAAATGACTTATCCTATCAAACACAGTTCTGGAAATAAAAGTAAATACGGTATCATACTTAGATTACACACTTAAGTGTAAGAAATGTTTTATGTAATTCCACCAACGGGTCAGTTACACGGTCCAATGTGTGTAGATTGTGGGCTTGTTCGAAAATCGAGTAATAACCAAATTATGAATGATCTGCTACTAATGGATGAGAGTGTAAATAACAACGGAATATGACTATTTTAACCGAGTTTTATATGACATTTTATTATAATAATTAAGATACATGACTAAATTTTAATTGTGATTACTATTTTTGTTGTAATATATTAAATGTAACAGAGAAAAGTATATTCCTGCTTATAAAAATGAAAAATAAGGTGTCTGATAAACGTCAGAGGAATTAAGCACAAAAAATTACTAGGACTATGATGAGTAGCTTTATTACAAAAAATATATTAAGACACAGGTACTGCAATTACTTGCACTGTTCACTGTTCTTTTTTATACCACCATGGCTACAAATAAGCGTACAACTCACTTGATAACACAGAGTTACGTATCACTCGAGCGTTATATGGCACCGCCTTTACGATAGCTATGTTTAAGAAAGGATGAGAGCCTATTGGTGTCCTTGAAGGAAATTTTAGACTCCGCGATGTTCATGTGAATTTCCTAAAAAGAAAATTATTTTGTCCAGCCCGAGAATATAACCTAAGACGTCACGATCGACCGGAAATATAAACGCAAATTTAAATCAAAAGTACATTAACTAAGTAAACCAAGCCGGTACGCAACTTTGAGTTCTTATTTCCCTTGGGACCGGAGGTTTTAAGAAGAGCTTTCGAGAATAAGATAAAATGTTTCGTAAACATGCTCCAAAGCTGCATCCTCTTTAATTTCGATGCAACGTATATAAGAAGAATGTATAAACAGTGCAGCTACGAGAAAATGGCGATTATATTAATTGAATCATGATGTAAACCCAATAAAGCGATATAATATCTAAACGTGTCAAAGGCATTTTTTGAGTTGTCCATTCATAAGAAGATATACCGCACGTATCAAAATGGCTCTCGTACTTGACGGGTAAAATGCGCAAGTTGTCTTGTGCATTTTGCGAGTTGATTGTGCGTTCTAATTCTCACGTATACTCGTACTTCTTGTGTCATGTACATATATGCATATAAGATACACAGTAGGGATAATATAATATGAGACATGTCAATTCTATATATTACTTTTAATAAGTGATTTCGGCTAAATGTGTAGGTAATCAAAATCGATGACGTTTTAAATCATTGGAGATAAAAAATTTGGCTAAAAAGCGCTGAGTTTAAAGCTCATATCAAGGAACAGATTTTCCATTTCTAAATAAAACGTGATCTTGCTTGAAGCATATCCTTAATTCGTACTGTTAAAGCCACGTACGTACTTATCTATCTACAGCTCTAAATAAGACCACAATTATAATTAATCTGCTATAATCACAACTTATTATTTGTACGTACTTCTGCATAGTATGCAGGCACAAATGCAAGCACTGCTATCCGATTCGCAACATGGTTTCAGACCGGGACGCAGCACTGCTACGAATCTTATTAATTTTATGTGTCGAATGATACCTGCTGTGGATTTGGGTGTTCATGTAGACGTTGCTTACTTTGATTATAAAAAAGCATTCGAAATGGTCGACAACGACGTATTACTGAATAAGCTAGCCGAGGTTGGATGCACACCAAACTTGCTGAAGTTCTTCAGCAGTTATATGAAAGATAGACAGCAATATGTAGACCACAGTATATCTGATACCTATTTTACCAGATCTGGGATGAGTCAGGGCAGTAATTTGGGCTCTCTGGAATTTATCATTATGATCAATGATTTGCCTAAAGTTATCAGAGAAAGGACATGTCTATTATTTGCAGATGATCTCAAGTTGCTCTTGGAGATTAATAATAAGTCCAACTGCGTGCATCTACAAGAGGATATAGATAGAGTAGTAGAATAGAGTAAAAAGAACAAACTCTCGTTTAATGTATCCAAGTGTGCCATAATGACTTTTACTCGAGCGGGTACACCTATTACCTATAACTACAGAATAGGAACAGAACCGATGCAAAAAGTTCATCAAGTAAAAGACTAAGGAATTTGTAGGATTTGTACTTATGCAGTCACGACACTTTACCAACTTGGGCACGGTAAAGGTTTTGTTTGACGCCCTGGTTAGGAGCCATCTCGAACGTAGTGCTATCATATGTGCTCCACATGAAGCTAAGTATAGCATCATGTTGGAGAGAATCCAAAATACGTTTACCAGGCATCTGTACATGAAATTATACGGTGTTTATCCATTTTATCCATTAATGTATCCCACATTGTTTGTGCTTGGTATGGTTGGGTACAATGAGTTAAGAGTGCGTCGGGATTTTTCACTGGCTATGTTTTTAGTTAAGATCTTAAGGAGTCAGGGGTGTAACCAGACAGTGCTGAGACGCCTGAGCCTCTGTGTGCCAGACCACATATGTGTGGAGGAGGCGGAGTCCAGCCCTGCTAGTAGTCCCTACTAGCAGAACAAACTTACTGGCAAAACGCCAATCACCCGCGCAATCCGTGTAATTAACGAGGTCAGCACAAAAATTTATATATTTTCGTCTAATTTGAGTAAACTCGCAAAAGTCATTTATGTGTTGTATCATATATACACTTCTCATCAGAGAAATCGAAACACTTCCGTTTTTATCGTTTCTGTCCTAATTTAACACAAAAGAGTTTACATTCCATGAAAAAAATCACATGATTGTATAGCTGGCAGTTTTGCCTTTACAGTGATAAGCGAAAATTCAAAATTAGAATTTCATTTGTTTATCCTATAAATGAAATGATTCACTGTTTTGAGACAAATGTGTGTTTAGAGTTGGAGTACATTTCACATTTGAAAACTAAAAATTTGCGCTTATCTTAAACTTTTTGTTCTATTTTCTGTATACTGTGTGTGTACTGTGACTTTGGGACAAGAGAAAAAGTTTTCTAAAACATATGGGTACTTCGACCGCAGAAGCTGCCTAAGTGGTGACATTGCTGGATTCTGGATTTAGTCAGCGTGTTGTGGCTGAAAGATTGCATCTAAGCCTGTCGTCTGTTCACAGAGTCTACAAACGCTATCGGGAGACTGGTTTGTTCACGCGCCGTTCAGGATCTGGCAGGAATCGGGTCACTTCTGAGCGAGATGATCGATTTATTGTAACAACTTCTTTACGAAATCGACGCCTTAATGCTTTTCAACTGCAGCAGCAGCTTCATGTTGTACGTAGGGTGGCTGTAAGTGACTCTACAATTAGAAGAAGGTCTAAGGAACGTGGACTGGTACCGCACAAGCCAGCAAATGGGCTGAAATTATCTGCAGACCAACGAAGAGCGCGGCTTAACTTTGCACGTGAGCACCTAAATTGGTCATACCTCCAGTGGAACAAAGTCCTCTTTTCTGATGAGTGTAAAATTATCCTGTATGGTAACGGCGGAAGGAACAAGGTCTACAGAAGAGATGGAGAACGCTTTGCACAATGCTGCATTGAAGAAAAGGTCAGCTATGGTGGCGGTTCGTGGACGGTTTGGGGAGGAATCAGCGCCGACGGTAAGACAAAGCTTGTCTTTGTGTCTGGGCCACGTCCACCTGCATTAAACAGTCATCGGTACATCGAACAGTGTCTTGAGCCTCACGTGATGCCCTATGCACATTTTATTGGCAACGGTTTCATATTCATGCACGACAATGCTAGGGCTCAGACCGCGAGCGTCGTACGAGATTATGTTACCGAAGTCGGTGTCTCCATTATGGAATGGCCAGCAAGAAGCCCGGACATGAATCCGATTGAACATCTATGGGATGAATTAAAGAGATGAATTTGTGCAAGATCCTGCCCCAGAAACACTTAGCCAGCTGCAAAATGCAATCCAAGAGGAATGGAATGGAATGCCACAACATTTGATCGTGACTCTCATCCGATTGATGAAGAACCGTATGGAAGCAGTAATAAGAGCTTGGGGAGGGAATACAAGTTATTAAATAAACGTTTCTTAGCTATTTTTTTCATTTACGTGTGTTGTTCAATCAATTTCCTTCATACTCCATACAGGGTAAAAATTACTTGTTAAACAAAATACGAAACTTGTGAAAATTTAATTTGAATTTAGAACATTAACATTAGGATTTGAAAACCTCATATTATTCACTATTAAACGACATTTGACATATATGCCTAAATATACACATTTTTATGATAATCCTTACAAAACATAAACTTGCAAGGTGTTTCGATTTTTCTGATGAGAAGTGTATAATGTGTAGGTAATGTTTGTATAATGTGTAATGTATATTTTGTAATTGAGTAAGCTATGTGATTTCAAAACCTGGTTTAATTTTTAGTTTTATTTTATATTTTAAATGTATGCAGGCAGTTTGCCTAAATTTTTCTTTTTTTAATTTTCTTCCAATCGCATTGATTTATCCTGTAAAGATTGTGTGGGATGTGTTTATAAATAAATAATTAAAGATAAAATTCGATTCTAATGTTAACTAATATTTTAAATGCGAATGTGAATTTGTTTGTTTGTTACAATAATTTATAATCATAATTTATTTATGTTTATGTTCTCACGCCTTATTTACTTGATCGATAAACTAGAAATATCGTTGATACGTTGTCAAGGAGTAGAGAAAAGGACATTAAGAATACTTTTCATCCCGATAAAAGTACTGTTCTCGAGGGATAGATATTTGACATAACCTACATTGCAAGAGAAGCCGTGGGCAAAATCTAGTACAATATACATATTATAAAGTACCTAAACAGACGCCGACCAGAGCACCTTGTATTGATAACTTAGAATCCTCTTTTGTAAACCTGTTTAGACAGCATTTCTTTGTTTCGGCAGCATAACGGAATCGGTACAGCTTTTTTATGTTATTGTAAAGAATACTATCGCAAGAATGATCGTCCATACTTATTGCCATACTACAGAAAAACGGATCTTTTGTTTTAAAAATTAATAGAGTTGTCATAATTTCAATAAAATGATGTCAACTCTATTAACCCCCACTAAAATCATTATCACTTTATAGATCGAACACACATCGGTACAGTATACATAGAACTAGTCTTTCTTATACGTTGCTTCTGGCAACGTACTCTGGTAGTGCTGTTTCTACAAGGAAAGCTTCTGATATCCTTACTTTTCCAAAAGCCTTTAGACATGATGTAGAAACCCGCAAGGCCCAAAGTGTAGTTGAAATCTAATCTAATATTACTGGGCAACTAGAATTTTGCTAAGCTGAGCTGAACTTATAGCATGTTATATCAAGGCTATATCAAGAAACTATTTTGCCCTAACTACAGGCAACTACAATTCCTAAATAGGACCAAAATTATAATTTCTCTGGCAGCGCCGTTTCTACACGCGAAACTCCTCATCAGTGTCCTTACTTTTCTCCATTCGTCTAGAGACACGAAACCGAAGTTTCTACTTTCTTGGTGACGATAAGGAAAGACGCATTTTATCGGGATCTTTAACTAAATCTAAATGACAGCTCTTACTGTGTTTACACTTAACGTATTTTACTAGACTAACGTCGCTATTGGAATAAGTGCGCTAAAACAGTTTTGTAAACAGTGTCTATGGGGCGAAACGTTAGCTAAATTTGAGTTTATTTTAATAGGTAGTTTAATTCCAAAAGTATAAGGAGTGTTGCAGCAACTAGCATATAATATTAGAGGTCATAGCCAAAGATCTGGCTTTGAATTAATATTTAAAAGATGTCGAAGTCACAAAGTAGTCCTGCTGTGCACTTATGCCTGTGAAAGTAAATTCTATAAAAACATTACGCACTAGCTCCGATTTGAGAGGATGCAGGAAATAAAGTGAAATTAGGGAATATAAAAGAACTCGGCGATGTTCACACATTCTTATTGATATTAATAAGGTGGTATTAGTTGGTAGACATATAGTAGGTATATACCTATCAAGTTTTCCAAAAAGGAATTTTATAAAATGTTGATAAAATCTACAATATTGTCTTCTGTTTACGCGAATGTTATTCATTGAAATTAAACTACTATATATATATATATATATATATATATATGTATATATAACAACCCGATAAAATCCGTATATACCTAGTAGTTTAATTGATAAAATCTTTTCAAATTTGGTCATTTTGCTTTCAAATTTCCTTTGCGTACTTGTCCACATAAATTCTAATAAGCCAATGACTCAATTTTCATTGTATTCACCGCAGCACACATTGTTTTAAGGAATCTCTTTGAGTTTCGTCAATACAATAATGGCCGCGCGCATACCGCACAGAAGTTCGATTATGTGTAGACTATTATTAAAGTGTTGACTCATTTTTAGTGAATAATAAGTAGCTGTAACTGTTTGGCGTGAACAGTAAATACGGACATACTTCTGTGGACAGGTTATTCTTTTCTTATATGTCCAAGTGCATTGTCCTCCAATGATAAAACGAGATAACACCTACGCTTTGTTATGATCCCATAGGCGGACCCTATTGTATTCGGCCTCGATGACTTCAACTTAAAAGTCAGCGTTACATTCTCTTTGTATAAAACTTTTTGTAAAGGAGTCCTTTAAGATGTATGTATATCTGAAAGGAACAGTTATTATTAGTAACTGTTACGTACTGTTGTAAATAATGTCACACATATGGAACGGTCCGCGAACAACGTACCTCGAAACCTAAAAACACAAAAATTAAAACCATGAATTTGTTTTGTTCGCTGACAACTTTAACAGTTTACAGTCAAAATCGCAACCAATTTTATAGTTTGAGATAACACACGGCTTGAACTCAGAAATATTCACACGATATAATGAATAAGAAATTATAATACTTAATATTTGTGTGCGTTTTTACAAGAGGAAATTTCCGGTAGGTGAGGTTTGGAACTTATAGATGCTCAACATGTTACTAAACTTAGAATTTGATGCTATTCATTGTTCCGTAATTAGGTATATGCAATCTTAAAAATGAACATCGATCATATCTCGATTGTATAGCCTGGAACAGCAGAAGCATGCAATGTGCTTCTGCTTCTGCAGTACAGAGAGGTAAACGTGGTTTTAAAACATTAATTATACTTATTTTTTGGTCTACATGTTGCATGCTGCGAAACCTGATCTTTAACCCAGAGTTTTACTATGTCTACGTAGACTAGAATGCCACGATGCCACGTGACTTAAGAGTATAGAAAGTATAGCACAAGTGTGATTTGAGTTAAAGAATATTTCTTGTAAGACAGTGAAACAATTACATAGCGTTTATAGAGTCTAAAATTTCAGACCTCATTTCATTCCTTTCAAACTACAACAATAATTTATTTTTATTTAAACCTTTTAAAGAAGTTTATGTGCCCTATCCAATATGTTAGTAATTCCAAATAATAAATATTACAACTATACTCATTACATAGCGAATATTTATATAAAAACAAATTCCGTCCGTACCCAGATGGAAATCATTCCTAACCTGAACGTTTCTGATGTATTTATATCTTCTTTTTCAATCTGACAAATTATATCTCAGTGCCTGGCAGCATAAGAAAATTCTATTATTAAGGCGCAATCGAAGATAGCAGTCTATTACTGAGTTATTCTATTTTTTTCTTTTATAGGCTTACTGGCTTAAACGTTCGTTTTTCTGAATATTGCACCTTCATTGGAGAAATACTTACAATTATAATTTTGCTTAGTTAAACGAGCCAGTTGGTAATATTGCCTAAGTTCTGTCCTTCACGATTATCTACCTTTTGAAGGCCATAAATTTTAAGTAACGACATTATCCTCACGGATGTAGTGGCCTTAGGTCAAGGCTAGTCCAGTTACAGTTACATTGTAAAACTTTCATAGATCTGCGACTGAGAGAAATTTCTAGAAATTCGTATCTCTTTCTTTTATATGACGAACAAGAAAATGTACCTACGTTGATATGCGAGTCTAACTACATACGCACCTGAGTTACGTAAGCCTGTCTTAATAATATCTTCTAAATTCTTCGTGTAAACTATGCACGTGTAAGCAAGAACGTACTTCAGTATGTATACACCTTCCTGCAATAGAAAGGTAATAATATTCTGGAGAAAACTGAACATCATTTTAATAAATATCATGCACTGGTGACATTAAAATACCTTATATGCAGTATTACTAGTACAATTAAAGATTAAGTATTATTAATCATTATTAATTGTTCGATTAGATACCTTGTTTTATTGAATTGTTTGTTCTATCATCGAACGTCAAGGCAAACAGGTCAGCATTGTAATACATATGTGTATACTCACGATGCGCTTGCTTACACTTTTCCGACGCGAACCGCACTGCAGGAAATCTCTGTATTTTGTTATGATGATTATATAATAATCTAAGTGTGTGCCGAGAGCCTAGTAGAGGAGACCCTTGGGCTGCCACGTGGAGGTCTCGAGTACGATCCGAAAGCACGTCTGACTGAGTTATGTGCGTATTAAATACTTAATTATTTATAGCTCGCTTTAACGGCGACGGAAAATATCTTGTGAGGAATATATGTCTGAGAGGTCGAAGCTATCTTCGAGAGCAATATCCAGACCTCTCAAACATTACATACTAAGACATACTACATGTGTGAAGTTTGCAAAGCCACACTGTGGACTATGACCTAACAGTAACTCCTACAGTTTCATATACAGCTGATATTATGTATGAATTACCATTTAAGCAAGTGTGCTGTATAGTCAACCGAATCGTCACTTCGAGAGACGTTGATAAGTCCAATTCAGTAGTACAACAAGAATATAATTACAGTAGTTAATTATATACTTTCGTAGGTTACTTTAAGATCTTTCTTTATAAGAAAGATCTTAAAGTTCAACTTCCAATTTAGGTAGGTACCTAATCCTAACTAATATTGTAAATGTAAATGTGACTTTGTTTGTTTTTTACGCTTTCACGCCTTAACTACTTAACCGATCATCGTGAAATTTTGTATACACATTGTCAGGGGTACAGAAAAAGACCTTTCATGCAAAAAAAAACACTGTTGTTATTTAACCTTATCTAACCTAGATTTACGCGAGCGTAGGCGCGGGCAAAATTCAGTCATTGTCATTGCGAGTGTGGTTACTTTTCATTTTTACCTACGTAAGTAATCATAAGCTTTAGATAAAGACACTTCTATCCTCTGAACATCACTATAAATATGTATTAAATACCTTAAATATATAGGTATTACGTGTAGGTATGTTGTTTATCTAATATTATAATAATATATAATATTTAAATATTGAATAGTTTGCACATATCAATTTCAGACAATAATATATTTTTTTTGTTTCATACTTATTAGAGCGAGATATTTCAATAGTCCGGTTTTAGTTTTTGAACTTACTTCATATTGGTTTTCCTGGGAGCGTATATAGAAAAGCTACTTCAGTACGTCTCCGCTGAACTAGGTAAGTACCTAAAAATGACAATATACCAAAAAATAAAAATACATATATATAATAATAATAAATATTCTACCACATACACACAACACCATCTAGCCCAAACTAAGCAGAGCTTGTACTATGGATACTAGACAATGGATAAACATACATATATACTTTTTTTTTTTTTTTAAATACATACATATTATACATAGAAACACCCAGACCAAGACAAATATCCATGTTCATGCACACAAATGTTTGACTTGTGCGGGAATCGAACCCGCGACCTCAGGCGTAGCAGTCGGTTACACTAACCATTACGCCATCGAGGCCGATATGACTTTTCTTTTTGTCCATGCCTGCTACAACAACTGCATTTTGTTGTGTTGCAGTAGCCGCGATGTTTAACTAATGATATATGATTTATTCCAGTTTTTGAGGGCTTTAACATTTCTTATGAAATTAAACAATTCAGTCGAAAATATTTTGGCATTAATGTTAACTACAGTCTTTTATCTCATTATCACATTTAGAATCGTAACATTTTTAAAAGTTTAACCCTTGTTAATTTCATCATTAACTCTATTACATTTTCAATTTTGACAGATATTCAATTCTACCGAAATACACTAAATATTTATATATTAACTGCTTACCTTAACATATGACCGTATAAATATCTAACAAATGAACGTATTGTCATTCTTTCATATTATATTAACTAGTTTTTCGTGAAAATGTTTAATTTGTCTTAAAATCTTTGGGACAGAAACAACTTTCTCTATCCCATAATCTCTTTAGTTTTCTCTATTGTATCTTTTCTTATCTCTTGTTTATAGCTTCTAGATGTTCCTTTAAATTAATTTCATCTCCATATAACTTCGATCTGTTTCTTTTGACTTCCTTTCTGGCGCGAGAAGCTGCTGACGAGATGGAGCTAGGAGTATTTTCACGTAAAATGGCAGCTAAGGCGTAGACAAACGACAATCAGCATTTAACACTAATAACTTGATCTCGACCTAAAGGAGCTGGACTATTTAAGAGAGGAGGTGATGACTCTGGGGTGTGCATAATAAGCTTATCTGTTTGATGTTGAAGTGTTGTTAAATGTCGTACTATGTGTTTGTTGCCATGGTATCTCTCTCGATCATTTCTTTTAAATTCTGTTTTCTTTCGGGATTATTTCTACACAGTTCTCAGTATCGTCGCTGCTTTTCAGCAAACGTGAGAATCATTTCAAAATCGTAAAGAAACACAATGTCCTGTAACAATGTTTATGAAAATATACGCGTTTTATCTACTTACCATGCCTCAAACCTTCTTAAAAAATCCGATAATTGAAAAAGAACATCTTTTAAACATCAATTTTAAGTATAAAGTTAAAGAATTTACGCATAATTCAACTCTGTTACTTTCTTAACAGCTCTGTTACCACGCGCTGGTAACGGGGTTGCGAGTAACAGAATAGTAAATTTAACATTCCTTATGCCATAAATCATAAATTAAAGCGTAAAAGGACACTTTTTCTTTCATATTTAGAATACATACCTCTTTGCCAACACACTAAATTTAAAATAATGCAAAATACGTTGATTTACTTCCGTAAATAGGTGGGTCACAAAGTGGATGCATAATAAAAACACACAATCAGGTAAAAACCTCGCAGCCACCTGACGCCTCTTATACCTCTCCTCGCGATGTAACGGTCAGCCACGTTTAATGCAAACATACCTATCGTCCAAGCAAGCACAATGACGAAACAGTACCATCTCCATTTTAGTTTGCGTTTTATTTAGTAACAAAATAGTTCAGAGGATTCCAAACAAAAGGAGGCACCAAGTTAAAAAAAATTGTTTTTAATCAAATTTCGATACTTACCACCATATTAATAAAATATTAACAATATTCTGTTCATGGTAATTATTTATAAATTGTAGGTTTATATGAGAAAATTAAATAATTTGGTCTTTATTATAACGGAGTGCTAAGAAGGACACATAAAGTTTGTAAGGAAAATAACTCTATTACCAGAAATGACCACAATGTTACCATGAAAAATGATAAAGATGTCAAAACTAAGTCCATATTTTAGACCGCGTAGGTACCTACTGCGATGTATTTTGTATTGAAACTAAAATTTGTAACAGGTTGTGCGATTATTACTTATGAAAAATTTAAAACAGTTGAGGGACTAGTTCACATGCGCAAAATTTGCCAATGACCCATGAATGTGTATAAGTATTGTTGAATATAATAATATAAGTTAAATGGTTCCTAATTAATAATTACTTAAATAAAATGCTGTTAACGCCTGTGGCACAGGTTTTCCCTTATTACACGCATATTATATTTTTACCTGTAGTACTTAATCTGAGAATTGAATAAATTAGTTAAAACAGTTACAAAATGACCTAGAAATCAATACTTGTGTCCTTAAATGTACGTCCATGTCATCGTTTACACGAGTACCTAGTGTCTACGACGTTTTCTTAGTATACCTACATTATTGTTACACAACTGTTTTATGTAATAAAGTCTATCAATACGGTCATTATTAAATAAATAACAATTATTTCATAAAATACCGTAGGTACGGTATTTTATGAAATAATTGTTATTTATCATCATATCATTGGCTGTTCAGAAATCTAGCAAAACGGCTAACTACCTAATCGACGCTTCGCGTAACCAGAACTTGATCTTGTAAACAGAACTTGTTCTTGTCTCAAAGAATCAGCATTGTCATTCAACTTGGCGATACTGCCAGTCTTCTAGGCATTTTTTGAGATTCCAACGATGCTGACAAATTTTACGACGCTGCCTAAACCAGCTACCTATGTATCATAATGTTTATTTCTGCGCTTTTCTTGTCTTTTGGTTATTTTGTACCTATGTACACCAAAACTATAAACTTTTTACATATTTAACGATGTATATATCTAAAAATATTCATAAAATTGTCGTTTTAAAGTAGCGTAATACTTTTCTTACATTGTACTCCACTTAATAAACTAACGCCACCTGTAGACGCATTCAGAAAATAGCCATAAGTCAAATGTATGAATTAAATTACTAACTTAACATGTCTGTCATCATGAACCCTTTTGTTGACCCGTTGCTTACATAGTTCCAGCAACCCGTAAGAGATGGCGTTACATGCAACAATAAATATTTCAATCGTCGAATAACTAGGTGTGAAATTAATTAGATACTTGACCGATAGATGGCTGTGTGTCGTTTTCTTATGCGCAGCAATGATATCGTACCAAATGCGTGGTACGTACACACGCTTCACGCACGCTTCCGCCTACGCTCAGTAAGCAAGTTTAGGTATCGTACTCCTATGATACCGGCGACGGAGTCTCGGTGCGGACGTATACGCTGAACGGACTACACTTCTTCGTGTTGATTTATCGACGGAATGTGCACGCTGTGCCGACACGACGACGCACACACTTCGTGAACGTTTTGAAAGTGAAAATAATAATATATTTAATACACTGTTGTTATTGTAATTAAGTATGTATTTTTGTTTGTGTTAAAGGACTATAACTTGTTATGTACGATTCTGGAGCGTGATATCTGGATATTGGTGAGTGTACTATTAGTTGTTGTGATAAGAAGTGTCTAATTAGATAATTATTACTTACAATAATGACGCCAATTTACATGTCTACCAACTGGATGCTGGCAGAGATATCCTGCAATTAATTGTTTAAATAACTTATTTGCTAAGCGTTTAATTTAAACCTAGGCTATCTACACTAGCCTTATTTAGGCGTTTATTTATTATCTATAATTTGCAAAGACGAATTTTAAGGTAATAACAACAGATAATTATGTATGAATGACTATTGAATCACGCTATATTTTAGAAAAAGAGATTACTTACACCCACTTCGCGAGCTTTAAGTTCCACTAACAGGGCAAGTATATTTCCCTCAATTTAATTAAACTAACTAAAAATAACTCCTAGGTATACTACCTATAGTGTACCTACTTCTCTGCGATCGACTACACAAGCAAATAGCGGCGAATTATGTTCTTACTAGGAATATAAATTATAGAGAGTATCTGCCTACCGTCTTGTAAAACTGTAACAGCTATAACTAGCAATTTATGAATATTTAACACTAAACATTGCTTTAATTTACCTACGATCATTATAAAACCTAGGTGTCCAGAACTATCTTATATGAGATTTTCCTTAGAAATACTGTGCTGTCGGAGCTAAATATGATGATACGACTCGTGATGATATTTTTATAATGATGATCGATCATTAGCTATAATTCATAATATTTTATACCATACTTAACTACTTGCAATATAATAAGTGTAGTTAGGAAAAATATTCGCGTTGAAAACCCTTCGATGTTTGAGATCAGGTTTATTACGTTATCCAATCACATTTTAATTATTCCCTGGGTGTGTTGCTTGTCTATTCAAATGATATTCTCGCAACTCTCTAAGTGTTGGTGTTCCGGAGGGAGGTACATACTAGTTATAAAATCAGTGACACGAAAATTAACGAGGTTCGTTTAGGTTCAATACAGGATACGGGAGTGCCCGGCGGAATATATGAAAATGGAATCATTTAAAACTGCGCAAAAGCCGTCAACACGTTATGTGGAACATTTGGTCGCTTATGAATAAAACAGCTGTTTTAACTAAGATGGCGCAATGTTCTTCTTACACAGTTCATGTACCTAGCTCGCCGCGTGACCAATTGACAAGCACGCCACATGGAACTAGGCACTCTGCGCCATATACTTCACCAAATTGTTTTGATTGCATATTTTAACGAAGTATCATGCAGATAGCTTTATTTATTCTGTAGTCAGAAATACAGTAATGTGTCTACGTTGATAGGCATGATGTACCAATCTAGTCTGCGATCCATTTGGTTGCTTGCATGCTTATTAGAGTTTAGGTTTTAGAACAAAATTGAAACGGAGACAATTTTTATTTCTTTACCTTGAATAGTCATTTACTAGCTTTTTGATCTGTCAAAGTCATATGCTTACTTCGAATACACTGGGTAGAATAATAAGGTACCTACAACAAATAAGGATTATAAGAAAAGTGATTATCTTGACTTCCATAAAATTATATACAGTATTATAATTGTCATTTCATTCTAGAAACAAAACTTACAATGAAGTCATAAAAGAATTTTTATATTTATCTATTACATGAACGATAATCAAAAGTATCGTTGTCCAGAGATTAGTTTCAAGTTGTTTTAACGGCTTTCAATACTTAATTACAATTTGCAACAGTCTATGGAGAGAATAGAATTATCTATAAAATCTTGTAGACAGACAATCAAGAATTGATTGCGTAACAGTTACAGTACCTACCTACCTTCTATAATATCGGCTGCCAGACGTTTAAGTTCGCGTAGTATTTTGTAGAAGAAGTTACTATCATAGTACTGCCCGAATTGTGCCGACATTTGAAGTATTGGTATTTCAGGATTTAGCGATTGATTAGCGGTGTCCCGAAACTCTTGTCAACTAATGAGTAGGCACATGAAATTTATGCAATGCATTTGACAGGATGTCACATTATTATCCTGCATTATAAATGAAATATAAATTAATAAGATATGCCTATTCACCTAAATTTCTTTTTCAAAAAGTGGATGATCTGTCAGTTTGGTTTAAACTTACAGATATAATGCGCTGCTATATTATCTAGACTACATACTTATAAAAAGACCATATCGAATTTTATAAAAGGAAATCCACTTTTTACTAAGCAAATTATTTAAATTATAAAACCAAACAATAACCTAACTGTAAAAATATTTACAGTAAACAAAAAACACGCATAATTTGGAAAGTTTTATATGTACCACGACATGATTTATTTTGCTATAGGTAACTTACTCAAAAACAAATGTGTCTCTGTAATTTTATGTACTTACTCTCTTTACATTCCCATTACACGCTTATATACTTTCACAAAGATATCTAATATTAAATACGAAAATTTTTCAGTAGTCCCTTTTTAAACTTTCCTAATCTACATATATACAAACAGGCATAGACAAAACAGTTCAGCACCTTTTTCGTCTCTGTTTATCAGTCGGGTCAGCCCTGTTTGGCAGGCATTCAAGTAATCAACAAAAATCTAAAAGCAGTTACATTTTTTAAATATGAATTTATGTGTTGGTTATCATATTTTTTTTAAATTGATTTATGTCGAATTATCACTAAAGCGAACACTAGTTTACAAAATTTGGCATAGTTTTACTTTTGTCTAGTTTAACCACGTCCTATCTTTAATTCTTCTTATGTGGGTACCTACATAATTAGTGATTTCCACCTCACTACAAGGCCTACAAAATCAACAGCTTTGCTTATTACGAATCCTTTCATATTTAATATAATATCATTTTGTGGTGAAACCTTAAATCCTGCGGTTAATTTTCGTTAATAATTAACTAAGTATATTGTAAGTCTGGCATACACTCCGTGAGTCACAACTTGCCTTGTGGTATCTCAGAGTGAAATAATGACAGGTCTCTTCCATTTACCGAACTGCACACATGTCGGCACATGGATAATCAACCATCAGTACCACAACCGAAAGAACAAGAAGAAAATATTTAATGATATTTGTGAATTAAAATGTTTTATACGCAGCTGAGCTTTGTAACTTCATACAATATGGAAGTTAAGCTAGATGTCTAAAAGTAGAGAACCTATTTTAATAAAACCTAGTCTAGATGCTGAGCTGAGAAATAGGATATTGATGTACCAATATTCTTTAATTTGAGACTTAACTTACCACACTCCCAATACTACACCTCGTATGTAGTTAAGTTTGACAGTGACCGTCACCAAAGCCATGTCCGATTTCCGAAAAAAGTAATACATTTTATAACGATGTACGAATTATTAAAAATGTCCGTAATGGTTCTTCTTACCATTACACTTATGAAGATTGATCAACTTAGTTCAACAATCGCGAGGTAAGATATCATTATCTCAAACCGCAAGTTCGAATATCATTCGTGGTTTCGCAAATTAATACAGCTGATCAACAATATATAATAATTATATGCGATGCAAACATTATTACGATTGTCCGTGAAAAGCCATGTGTGATATTTAATATTGAAGAACTTGAAACTCGATCTGAACTGAGACGACCGGTACTGACTGATCTATTATGTGGCTGTGCGGTGTAGACCGTGAGCGGTGGCGACGACAACCGTTATCTACCAATACCGTGACAATCGTAATTAATATTCAAATGTAAATGTGTTTGTTTGTTACGCTTCCACGCCTTAACTGCTTGACCGATCATCATGAAATTTCGCGTACACTTTGTCAGAGGAATAGAAAAGGACATAGGGTACCTATTATCCAAAAAAGTAGACCGTACTGATACTAACCTAACCTATATTGACGCGAGCGACGCCGTGCGCCGGCGCCGTTAGCAAAATCTACTACTCATATTGCTTTCTAGCATAGCAACATGTTTTCTGTTGTTTAAGTCGCCAGGTAAACGTAATTTTCATAATATTTAGATTTTAGCAACGTTATGCCGGCGTATTGTTTTTCATACATATGCCTAGAGGACCATGTAAGTTAGTTGCTTGCGAACAATGCCTTACAAAGAGTTAAAAGTATCAGAATGCGACCTATTGATTATAAACATAAAGCTATTGTTGAAATTAAATTACTTTATAAAAATATTATCACGTTGTTTATTTTAAAACCTTATAAAGTAGTTTAATTTCAATGTATAACATTGGCGTTAACGTAATACAATATTGTAAGTATTGTTAATAGAAATGTTTATAATTATGCACGAGGCTTGCACTTAATTGACATGAATAGTAAGAATTTAAACATAGAAACATAGTCTATATATACATTTATATATATAAAACTCGTGTCAAAGTATATTTCATACCGCTAGGTGATTACTATGTCCCTATAGAATGAGTTTATATGGCAGAACAACGTTTGCCGGGTCAGGTAGTAATATTATAGTTTTTCACACACATAATATAGGCTAGATTTACATGATTTATTAAAGTGTGGCCAAAGTAAATTATTTAAATGTCACTCACTCTTTTACGTCCGCGTCTGAAGTACGTACTTACATTCCTGAATGTTTATATTCATAAAAGGTTCACAGCAGATATATATTTTATATTCAGCGACAAATATAAATTGCCAGTATCAGTATTAAGACACATATATTTGGATTTACACGATTTCGGCATTATTATTATTATTTTTATATCGCTTTGGTTGATGAAAAAATAAGGCTTATTATTTTTATATATAATAAAAATAAAAACAAAAATTGTGCGAAACGAAACCTTTTTAAAATAATATGTTTTAGGTGTCGATTCGCACACGTTTTCCAAATCGTTTCGTTGCACTCAAATTATATGGGTGTGTACAAAACGACACATAATATTATTTAAAAAATGTGTTATTCGCCCAATTCGTGCGGACAGATTTGTGCGAAACGACTAAGAAGCCAAGAACAACAGCTGACCGTCGCGTCGCATTTAATCTTGTCGCTTGCGTCTTTTGGAATTGTGAGCTTCAGCCACAGGCAATAAGTACTTATAATCAAGGCAAGCATAGAAATTAAGCACCAGTTGCTTAATAAGAATTACCTGCAACTCATTGCAGGTAAAGTGGAAACGGATTGTCCATTCTTCCTGGCCTGGACGCAACTGCATGTGGCGTGACCAGGAATGTAATTAAATATAAACATAATAACTCTGTCTGTATGGACTGTATTTTTTAGTCTGAAATAAATGGTTTATTATGATTCTCTTTATTGCCTAATTTTACAATAATAATAATATAATAATAATAAAACTAATTCAATAATATAAAATCTATGAAGACCCATCGCCATCGGGAACTGGGTCAAAGCTAGCGGTGGTTAGGGCTTCAGAGATAGGAATCTCCTCACAATGCGTGCTATGTCGAGCAATACAACTTTATGCATTAGAGACTTAAACCAGCCGCGTAACGCGAGCCTCTTCGGTTTGCGATCAAGGCTCTTGGCAATCAGTCCATGGACTGATACGACTATTAGTACAATGGCCGCCAATCCACATCCCACATGTCGACAATCTCATGCGCCAGATCCAGATATTTAACTTGTTTATCCTTTTCGCCTTTCACGAGATTTCCGTTATCCAGTTAAAATAAATTGTATATAAAGTTATGCATTTAGCTGAGATTTAGTGCTGGCACATATTGGAGCGGTACACTATCACAAATGTCAATGTCCCTACCCGACCGCCTCTAAAGGTCACCAAGGGCAAATATATCAAATTCTGTAACATTTCACATAATTTATCTTTTTATGGTAGCAATCGTCAACAAAGATTACTGGGCTTAACTCTTATAATCTTACTTTTTATTATGAGGCATACATTAATTATTATGAAGAATTGCAAGACATTGTGTACACACTGTTAAAAGAGAACTAACTCTTTTACATTTAAAAAGTAATTTGTACCTATGAATACAAATTTTGCGGTAGGAAGAGACTCGATATTGCATTACTAATAGTCAGTATGATCTCGGGTCGGTACTTATCTAGTGAGAAAATGTGAGTAGGTACCTATACTTGTAGATAATAAGTTGAACCCAATTTTAGAAAAAGGTACCCATCTTGGTTGTTTAATTTGTGACATATTTCTACAAAAAATCTGCTTAAGGATTATTGCGAAACTTCTTAATTTAGTTCTTAAACTTAATGCTTAAAGTTGCGGTAACATATTGTGACGACAATAACCTAAGTTCGTTTATTTTATCGGTCGACTGACAAAGAGCAGCTGTATTAATATTCGGCGCCATAATTATATATTCTGCATCACGGAATTACTAAGTAAAATGTGTTGGTTGGTGTTAAAACAGGGCTGGATTGTCAAAATACAATTTGATTACAGCTGACAGTAGGATGAGTCATTGTCCGCAGCGGCGCGGCGAGGCGCGCGGCGCGAGTGGCGCAAGGGTGTGCCAACCCGCCAACATGCTGTTATTGCTCAGCTCAAAACAAATAACACTCTATATCTATAAACTTAGACTTGTAGGCATAAAACTTTAATATCCACAAAAATAAAATCAATACCTTTAATTCAGTATTCTTATTTACGTACTTGTATCGACACAAAAGATCCCACTGGGTCGAAGTGTCGCCGGTCTGCACTGACTGGCTCCCACATAAGATACGTACTTGTATTTATTTACCATAATTTGCCGTCAACTTATCAAACCAACACAAGGTCTCAGTCTAATTAAAATTTTGCAAATCATATCTGAGATAGGATATCGTGACTGAAACATGGCCGGTCTCATTATACGGAGCGAGAAAACAGGAACGCCAACCGACATAATATTTTTGCCTAATTGTGAGTTAGATTTGGTAAGCATACCTAATATACATAATAGAAATCCGCTGTAAGACGTTCATTCACCTCGAGGGAGATGGTCGGGTGCGGCGGGGTGTGCGCCAGGGTCGAGGCGCGCGGGGCTTGAAGGGAGAGGAGGAAACAGGCGGGGACACGGCTCGGGCCAGTATATGGCACCGAACCACGCAACGAGCTTCCGTCCGCCGCGCGCCGCCGCCCTGCTATACCTCCGACGGATTAGATTAGAGTAGATCTATGTCCGCAGGAAAAGCCAGTCATACATATGTCACCGCCAATAGCACAATACGTCACTTCACAAAGACCATTACATGTATTATTTTTATGGCTTTGGAGCATTTTTGGTTCCATTCGCACTTTAAACGGTTTCTTGTGCATATTTTAGCAACCATAATATAACTACGAGCTTATGATTAATATGTATACCGCCTTATATTACCGTTATGTTTTAATTTGATGTTCTGGCAGATACTTAGTGTGTAAGTCCGCAGTCATGATCGAGAATATAAAAGTTAGGTATTTGCTCATGAATAATTTCGCAACTTTCAGTTTTCGTAGCAAGAGCGCTTTCTATCGTAATAGCTTTAACAGTACATTAGTGATGCGGCATGACAGCAGCGGCGCCTCGCTTATCGATAGCCGAACAATAAAAGGTCAACCCTTGACCCGAGTGTCGACAATCGGACCAATGCGTCCGCGCACTGTTCGCCGGAAATGTTCCATTAAACGAGAGTTAAAACGTCACCGACGATGATGGATCACTTACTTTGCCATCATTCCGAACACAAGCAACTAATTTCCGTTGTCATATTACCAGGCAAATACATAAACAGTGCTTAAAAAACAATCGTTCGAGTCTAAACGTAAGCGGGGCTGAGACGATGCGGCCGTCCTGCGGTAGTCATGCGACCATTTATCACTGTGATTTAAGTTAAGTCACTTATTCCTTATTTATTCATAAGTATAAAAAGCTAATAAGTGAATACATAACGTAGATACGCATGTACTTTTTGTCTTGTGTGATAATGATAACTGTAGTTCGTATCTATGTAGGTATGTATAAAGACAAGAAAATGGTTTATTAAAGCTTGTCAATACCGGATTTAGAAAACTACACTGAAAAGTCCGCACTTGTTTTCAGTCAGCAAAGTACTTATATACGAATTCAATTAAATGTGCAATAATGTTGAGAAGTGTGGGAAAACGAGGAAAGCGTCGGCAGTGCGGAACTGGTCACCGCTTTTCAGTTTCCGTCGTGTATTGAAGTGTAGTGCGAAGTACGTGGCGAGAGTGGGCGCAATGCAGCGAAGGGTATGTGTGGCACAACAGCGACACAACACGTAGCCTTATCGTCGCCGTGAGGCATGTTCGTTGCCGGAAGCGACTTCCGCCGCCGCGCAAACCTCGTGCGCCCATGACTCACGCGCCAGCCGCTAGCCGCGCACTCACTACTTACATCAATAGATCGTGGCCATCACATCAATTCGAAGCTAAACGAAAACATCATCCGTCAATCGCCGTGCTTACTATCTTTATTTATAAGTTGCTTTAAATGTACTATTACCAAAAATATGTTCGTTAAGTATATTTTTAATGCAACCTCTCATATACAACTTACAAGTAGAATCTCGTTTTAAACTTATGTAGACGAGCAACACAAAATATCACAATAAAATATAGTGAGCCCCTATCTTTATGCGGAAGTTCTCAGAAGAAGTTGTATTTTTATAGGGAACTATTTATAGAACGTGGCTCGCTCTCGCAATACGCCTCATGTGCCGAGAATGTATGGCGTTCGCTTTGTCACTCGCTCGTTTAGTCCTTTACGTACTGAAGCTTCCAACAAAAAACAACAAGCGCGGTGTTTTAAATTACTTTCGTTTACATACAACCGTACGTAACACGAAGTACTCCACCAAATTGTATACTTTCTGTTAAAGATAGCTGCAAATAGAAAGCATTTATATTCCTGTTTGCCAATTATCTCTTCGATATAATTATGGCACGACTTGACCTTATGGTTATGTAGTTATTACTCTAGATAGCTGTATTTATTTTCTAGATTTCTACGAAATAAGTATGAAAGTATGAATTAAGTGCAATTTAATGAGTGCATTCGAGTGTTGTCAGTTGTGAGCAGTGCCCAAGGGCGTCGACCGTGGATCGGGGCCAGCCAGATATTCCTCGTGGCAGATAACACAGTCTATTTGATGCCTATATATACTTAAACTGTTAACGCTCACAGCGCCACTAGGCCCGCATTCATCAGAAATACATTTGATAAAATTATAATATGTGGGTAATAGTATGATTCTAACCAAGGACTTCTTTATATAAAATACTTATTATATTTCAAAATTTATTATTGGATCATAAGTTCATAAGCGACTACTTCCGATTAATGATGACAAATTAAAATAATATTGTTTTTTTATAAAAGCAATGTCAAAGTACGATTTTATTGAGCGTTATATAATAGCTGTAACGAGGGTTCAAAGTTCTGTTTATGCCATTATCAGTTATCACTAAAGAGTGCTGTGTAATTAGTGTAATTGCTCATAAATACTGAGATATTACCGAACTATTACGTCATTTCTCTTTCTTTTATTTGAACTAGGGTTTGTTTATTCACTGAACATGTCACACTTATAGGAACTTAACCAGTTTACCATCTTAACAATCTACGCTTAATACCTATATTTACTAAATTATATAATATTTTAGCTGCTTCACTAACTGTTACGTCATATTAGTGGTATCTTTGTCTAAATATAACATAACTACTATTTATATTAACAGATTTGTATGCAGATTATTGCTACTTAACCTCTTTCAATTTTGACTAATTCTGAAAATTATTACTTAAGATTTAACAACATTCTTAATTAAGAAGTTGGTGTGAGCAGTCCTAAGTGCTTAGTAGCATTATTCGAGTTCGTAAGTGAGTATAGTCGAGTGCAATGAGTTGATAAGCAAAAGATTTCCTTTCTAAACATACGCACAGCGTGAACCATATGGCGGGATGTTTATTTATAGTGACTTGCCGGCAAAGGTCTAGTTAGTGGTTATTGTGTCAAACGTATGTTACACAATGTGTTTGGCTAGTTCATAAGCGGCATAATTTTGTTCAAGCTTAAATACTTACTAGATTTTGCTAGCAGCTTTACTCGCGTAAGTAGTTATGGTAAGTTTCTATCTCTTGGGAACAGACATTTTGCTTGGATGTAAGATACCACCTGTCCTGTTGCCCTGACAACATGAATGCATCCTTCTTTGCTGAGGAGTGAATTCCTTTTCCAACTCCTCGTATGTGGATGTGGGTGGATACGAGGATGTGGGTTTATTGCCACTCCTTCAAGTTCAACTGCATGCCTCGGTCACACAGTAAAAGACCTACACTTAGTTACTAGGCGTTTGGGATTTGTTTTGGAGTCTGTCTTATAGCTAAACCCAGGTGAACCGCCAACCTATGCATTTGACCAAAAGCTTAAGAATTCAAATACTAAGATAGACGGTTCTGCACCCCTACCATTTCAGTTTGTTAATCCTTTGGGCTACGTCAATTGATACGCTTCTCCGTCGAATTTTAGTCCATCTCGAATGCTTGGAGTCTTTCTTATATAACTGTAACTTTAAAAACCTAAGCCCTGACATCACGGCTTTTAAATTCTTATATTTGTTTTATCTTTTATGATAGGAATAGTGTACTAACAAAATAAAAGTAGTTTCACCAACAACAACAACAATAAACAATAGCAACAGAATTATGATTGAGTAATTTTATCAGTTAATGAGGATAGCAAATACGAAAGATTGTCTTGTTTAAGTATCAAATTTTCTAAGTACAAAGTCCAAGTCAAAAATCATTTATTCATTTAAGTCACAAAGTTACACTTATGAACGTCAAAATATATAGGTTTGTGAGTGTACTAAGTTACTGAAGCTACGCTTAGGTTATTTGCTAGGTTCAGGCAAAGGGTTAAGCGTATGAAAAGAAACCTGCAAAAAACGCACGGCCTCTCTTTTAAATCGCCAATGAAATATAATTACAGCATTTTCACAACTCACATAAACAAGGTGCTGCAGCCATTATACCATATAAATAACAATAATAGCTGAATAAAATAATAATACTATTAAATTATTATTGTTAGGTAATATTTATACAAATTAAATTAAACGTCTCTATACCTAATAATTTCCAATAGTATATAAGTATATTATTGTTTATTGTACATGATTTAAAATTATTTATAGTCTTTATGATTTGTAATTTGTTCCAAATAAACGTTATTATTATTATTATATATAATTTGTAAACGTTTAGTAACAATTTTAAGTAGAAATTTGTATTGTATCAGTGAAACTTTGTGACCTTAATTAAATAAATAAATATTTGACTTTAATAATGATAAGCGCCTCTTTCACCATCAAAACTAATATTATAAATGCAAATGTGTTCGTTTATTTTTTTTACTAGCCGTGCTCGTGGTTTTATCCGCGTTTATGGTTACTGCATCCCCATGGGTCGTAGCGTGGTGTTATATAGCCTATAGCTTTCCTCGATACATAGGCTATCCAACAACAAAATAATTTTTCAATTCGAATTAGTAGTTCCTGAGATTAGCGCGTTCAAACAAACAAACACATTCTTCAGCTTTATTATATTAAAATATATTTGTATGTTGCGCTTTCACGTCTTATCTACGTAACTCGACCTTTCATCATGAAACTTGCATGAACCTTGTCAGGGGCACAGAAAAGGACATAGGGTACCATTTCATCCAGGAAAAAGTACCGTTTCCGAGGGATAGAAAATTTTCGTGTTGCCAAGGCAAAAATCTTATGATAAATATATAATATATATATAATATAATATTCTACACATACACACAACACCATCTAGCCCAAACTAAGCAGAGCTTGTACTATGGGTACTAGACAATGGATAAACATACATATATACTTTTTTTTTTGTAAATACATACATATTATACATAGAAACACCCAGACCAAGACAAACATCCATGTTCATGCACACAAATGTTTAACTTGTGCGGGAATCGAACCCGCGACCTTAGGCGTAGCAGTCGGTTACACTAACCAGTACGCCTAATTGAAAACCGTTGGACATCCACGCAGATATATCGGGTTCGATCCCAATGCATACATATTTTCGATGTTATGTGTGAATTGATTAGTTAATTATCGTTGGCTTTAACGGTGAAGAAAAACATCGTGAGGAAATCTCCATGTCTGAGAGTACTCCAAAGGTCGAAGGTTGAAGTTATTATTATTATCATAATTAACAAATAAATCGCTTCAGTATCTTTTCATAGGCTAAGGCCGTAGTGTATCTAGGGTTCCAAACCATATTGTTACGAATAGTACCTATTACACTTTTTGCTCGTTAATAATTCACTGAATTCAAACAAAATTCTATTTCATGACCGCTGCTATTCGGTACAATAATAAAAAAAAATAATCGTTTTAAAATTGTATATAGAAATGATAATAAATTGTTAAATTGGGCAAAGAGCTCATAAAATATGTTTTTAAAGTTAAAACCGTAAAAAATACTGTTTACTTTTCTAAAATATTCGCCGAGATTCCGAAAGGGGCGGAAGGTTTAAGTGTATTATATCTCAATTTCCCTTGTTAGAGCACACGTAGTTTGTATTTTTAATTATAAATACTATTTCATTAATAGGGGGCGAATCTATTAACCATAGAGCTAGGCAAAGACAGGAATCGAAATTAGAATACCAATTCGAATAATACTAAAATGGACAATGGCTGTAAATTTATTCCGTGCAATATAAATGCGAATGTCAGTTTGTTTGTTTGTTACGCTTGCACGCCTTAATTACTCGACAGATCATCATGAATTTTTGCATACACGTTGTCAGGGTTACAGAAAAAGACATTGGGTACCTTTGATCCAGAAAAAGTACTGTTACAAATCTAACTTAACCTACATTTACGCAAGCAAAGCCGCAGGCAAATTCTAGTTATAATATAATTTGTGAAGTAAATCCCACAACTTTGAGAATGGCGTTGCGACAAAAATTATACCTCTCATACCCCGCCGTTGAAAACGTAAACAATACACAATCGAGTGTGCTCGACGCCCTATCGCGTCACCGTTTCACGAGTACAAATCTGAAGACGCCGATCGGCGTCAGCGGTATTTTACACAAATTATCAACTGTGTTCAATAACTTTCGCTGCCAAAAATATATCATTTACTTTAAACAGGCACCTTCCGATAACGAGCTAATAAAAAGCCTATATTAAGTTGTATACCTATCTCAGCATTGCAACCATTAAAAAGAGAACGAAATGTTAGATTTAAAAGATGTGTTGCCATTGTTAAATTTTTTGCACCTGTCTTGATGCCGGAACTGCGGTCGTAATATTCTGATAAACGATTTCGTTTTGATTGAATCAGAAGCTATATCGTTTGTATAGAACTGGTTGTGAGCTGTAATGAAAGGGGTCGGCAACTAGTGGCTAGTGCAAAGTGAGCGTATATTTCGCAATGCACCACAGACTAATGTCGGAAGCGCCAGGCAATAATGAAAGTTACTTAACTACAACAACTGTTTTAGTAGTTTGCCTGAAACAAGGGTGCGGGACGTATTGTAGGATCGTATAAACACATGTAGGTAAAGCCCCGTTAGGCCATGACCTATATGTGTGGCCACTGGCCGTCTATAAAACAAGGGTCCACTTGTTATTAACGTCGCCGCTTAGTTACAGAGTTTTGATGTTTGATAGCTACTAGCTGTTTTCCGCGACTTCGTCCACGTAGAATTTAACAAAAAAGTGATTGTTCAGGTTGCAGAGATATTTCTAAAATTAAGGTAGCCTAACTTACTTCTTATAACATTAGCTATCTGTCGACATAGGTCCAGTCGTTTCAGAGATTAGCTAGCAAAAGCAGAGAGACAAAAACATTTTTTGTCTGTCTGTCTGAGAAAGACAAATTTTGTTTTATATAATTACCTTACTATTTACTTTCATGTGTATTTAGTAAAAAGCTGTTAAATTGAAATTGCAAACAGATACTTAATATTTTATTTATTTGTATACCTAGTCGTAGTTCACACAGAAAACAATAAGCTTGTATTTAAAACATTTAAAATATATTTTAGTTTACTGAGCACTTCTAATGTTTGGATGTAGAAAATAACAGCCATGTATAAAACTGTCCCACTGCAGAGTACGACTTATGAAAGGAACGAGCCTCTAAGCGGATTTACTGTGGGCGTCAGGTTGGCAAACGGTACCGGGTACGCCACTTCGAGAGCTTTACGGAGAACTTACATATTTGTTAGTTTCTTCACGATATTTTCTTCAAATCGAAATATATTTTTATAAGGTTATAAAAGCAAAGAGCTTTTAAAAGTCGAAGAAACGTGCCGTGAGTTTATTTGTAGGTTTGTTCTATTCGCACATAAATGTTGGCTTTTAAAGGACAGGACGAGTGTCGTGATTTGTTACTCAACCCTGGCTGAACAGTCCACTAGAATATCGCTACTCTATTTTAAGATTAAGCAATACTAGGTACTTGAACGAAAAACATATTTCGATTAGGTAAAGGTACGATCAACAATCCAGATCCGGTCAACAATAAATAACAAATTGATTTCCATACATCCTTTCATCAAATAGGCAACGGATAAACGTAGATTATTTGTAAGTAAAGGGAACAATCGCATTCTCATAACCTCTAGAATGTGTCATCAAAATAAGATTAAAAATAATACACAAAATAACAATGAGAATATGTTAGTTGTTTATTATTTTCATAGTGCAATCTTTTGATGACTTATACTCTTTATATTTTGTTGTCAATGATACGTTTCATATAGATTCTACATATATTGTGTTTATAAATATTGATGACAATTGCAATACAATAAGACAGTACAATAAAAAAACGCTGTTATGTTTTTATCGGAATACGAATTCCATTCGCACGCGTAATACAAAGTGCACCATTGATTTTATGATAATCTATTGTCATTTATACGATTACAAATAGAGATGAACAACACGACCATAAATGCAATTAATTGTCTACTAGTCGACTAATTAATTCATTCTATATACGAAGCACGTGTTTAGTTTAACTGAAAGGATAGGTAAATATCTAAACTATTGCGTATTGATCTATTAATTTAGCATTGAGTAGGTATCCAGTTGTATCAACCCTTTTAACGCTGATTTAGTCCTGGTTAAACACGAACAAGTAGATATATATTTTCTAAAGTGTGTGCGTCTTTCTACTTTTTAATCAAATGTTTTGAGCTGTTGCGCAATTATTATGGAATAATCGTTATATAACTGAAAGTTGAAGGTATAAAGAAACGCATCCTCGTCGCAGCTATTGACGTTCGTGCTGTCGTGTCGGCGGCGCCAGAACTAACAATAAATGATGCAATTACACCTCGATCAACCATTGTTCGTTGTAACGCGTCTAATTTATCAATTAAAAATAAACAAAAACAAATTGCACTGTTACGCAATGACGTAATTGGAAATGAAAACTTTATATCAACGTTACGTCTAATGTCAATGTAAATATTACCTACATTGTCCTTTGACAAACGCAAATTACGCTGTCGATTGTTTCATTCTGCTGGACGCAATAAAATCTTACCAATTACATTATATTTATTGCCCTTACAAAATCGATAGCAATAAATACGATGGGGCAAGTTTTGAATTGTAACGTAGATTTAAAGGTGAAGCAAGAAACTATCGGTGTTATCGATTTCAAAACCATAGAACTATTCGAAAATCTGTTTGCGTTCTAAAAGTATATTCTTGCTTGATGTCTGTCTGATTTCCAGTAACATTCTGCTCAGTACGCACACATAGAAGCATCACCTATAATCTGTAATTATTCATAGATCTGTAAATATCCGAGTTTATGTAAATGTAAACATGTATTGTTGAACACCTACTACTTTTTCTCAGAAAACATGATTACAGCGTTCGCTCATGATATATTTGTGAAGAGTTGGTGTGGGCAGACCGTGTAGTGAACTATAGAGGTTCGAGTGAGGCGTGGGAGGACTTGTTCCTCTCCGGAGGGTGACTGCGGCGCCAGTCGCCCGTGGACTTTGACTTAACAGAAAGCTAAGCGACAAGTATAAGCGCCTCTCGTTAAATTATTTATATGTTCTGAGCCCATAGATACGTAAACAAATGGAAATTGAAGATTGCGTCATAGTACAGTACTAGTGGTTATAACGCATATATTATTGCAACTACAACATAACAAAATATCTAGCAGACTTCCTTTTATAACATTATACTAGATTTTGCCCGCGGTTTGCTACCGTAACTCTAGGTTAGGTTAGGTCAGTAACAGTCCCTTTATCCGGATAACAGTACACTATATACTTCCTGTACCTCTGACAACATGTATGCGAAATTTCGTGATGATCGGTCGTGTAGTGAACGCGTTCACATTCGCATTTAACTATAGTATTATAATTTGGATATCATTACACCAATGATTATTAGTACTCGATAACATTTTTGCTTAACCTAGTGAAAAGCTCCAATGTAAGACATACTAAAGCAAAAAGTGTAACTAAATACCTGTACTTTACGTGCCAGGTATTGCACACGGCTGATTTTATCTTTGAATCAAAATAGGTTTTCATGCAATAAAAAATACAAAAACATTATTGTCATTTTTTATTACTAGACTTTTTTGGCAAGCTCAGACAATTTGGGTAAAAGGTAGTCTCAAGGCCGATTTCGATATAGTTTTAGTAAAGCGGTGCTACGTAACTATGAATTTAAGTATGTTGCCATTAGACTATAGGTTTCTTTGCTAATATAAAATTAGTTAGTAAGTAACTTAGTTGTAAAAAGGCTTATCGGTTGCAAAATTAGTTAAACGCCAATTAGGTACCTATTACAATCGCAGTACATACCATAAATCTCCATATTTAAGTTCAAAATTAGGAATTTAGGGATCATAAATCGAATTTATTTAATTTTACCATGATCGTCACAATTCATTAATTGACAAGATTATCAAACAACGTGGACGTGCCGAAGTCTATGACTATCCAACAGTATTATATTGCTAAGTGCAAAACATACTTCAAACTCAGCACGCAACTGATACTTAAATTCGTTCAAAGCAATGTTCATTACATGTAGACTGAAGATAAAAATACAACACGAGCTATATATAGAAACCCCACCAGTTTCAACTTCAAATGGATGGTACATTATGATTAAGTAGTTTATGTATTTAAAATATCGGTCACGCTCGGTAGAACAGAGTTCCCATCTGTCGACACGTCTCAGTAGCCATCAAGCCTTACTATAATATTATGTATTATTATGCGAGTCACGTCATAATCCATCTACATATAAATAATAATGTGTATGTATGTGTGCACGTTCTAAATCAGCAATGTATCTACAGTTTGCAAACATGCCTTATCACGCTCCCATCGTTGTCTGACGAGTCTTATACGTGATGCCACTTATTTTCTACGAGATGTTATGTAATAGGCTCTATAGCTTATATCATGATGTTTTACATTGGAGTGGCTACTTCTGCAGAATTTCTTCAAGCTTGATTCGGAGAAATTAGTGTATCCTACGTTTCTAATCTAACCTAATGTATGATAGTATAAAGAATCCTTTTTATATGCCACGTACGCATCGATATAAATAAAAATAATTTCCGTATAAATTTGACAAGCACAAACCTAATTGTATTACTTCCACTAAGATTGTCTCATACTATTTACCTATCTGACGTCCTACGTACGTACTCTCATACTCTCCTATTATTTTGCAGTATAAAGTGATAATGGCTTATAATTTGTTTATGATTACAAATAGCACAAGCGAAATTTAGAATTAAATTGGAGAAACTAATAAGTATATGTCTATACGCTATTCTGTAACTTTATTATAAAAGATCAAGCAATAACTATGTTCACTAGATCGAAGAAAGTGTGTGTATCTAATGGGTAATTAAAATACTGCGGTAGGTATCCGCGAATAAACAATTACCAATTTCATTATTTACTGAAACGAATCGGACGAAAACTAAAATATATCTTACTTGTAAAATTATGGTCTATATAAGAAGGGGCTATGAGATTCTTGGCCGGGATTCAATTATATTAAGTAAATCAACGAATATTATGTTACGAGTTGCTAGACGGAACTACGCTCGAGTTATGTAAGATGAACTTTATACACATGAAGGAATATCCTACAATTGTACATGACAGACTACATGCCTAACCTAGCCAGGCCAAGCAGAGGCCTTTAACTTTAATCGGTACTGGTATGGCCTATGGGTATGGCATTATATCGTACAATTCGGCATCACAACAGTTGTGGAAGAAATAATACTTGTTTTTCAGGTTCTTCGGCAGCTTTTGGAGTAGCGGTATAGCAAATGTTAGCAATGTAATTAACTCAGCGACTTTCTTGACTCCCTCAATCGCACTTTGTCACTAATGCATTGAGATGCCGACTAAACCACACACAGATTGTTCAATGGTTTTATTATTCACATAATTGTGACGCCTTTTTATTTACTTCTGCCTTCGTGACACAGGCCAGAGTCAACGTTGCAATTAAAAAATAATAATTACTCGGCGATGACATCACATTTATTTAGGTACACACATTAATTCTAAACAGCACGCAACCAAAGATGTTACCCAATAATGCCGGTAGACCAAATAAGTAACAAAATTCATTAGCATTGAGCATTGTTATCATAGGGTTTGCGACGTTAATACGAATCGTTGTCGGCGTGCTGGCTTGTGGAATAGGTTCTTATTCTCACAGTGCACGGATCGAGTAAGTATCGTCCTCCATTACCTATATTCGTGAAATTCAGTTACCGGGTACTTTGTACTTGTCTTATATCTTTTGAGTTATGACAATCGTTTTTGATTTTATGTCTTTGGACAAAGTCATCTGCTGAATGAATCAGTACATATTTTTGAGGACGTGAAAACGTGGGACACTACCCATATAAATATCAAAACAGTTTTCACATGCGCCAATACAAAAGTATTCACCCACATACTCAAAATGTTTTTAAACAGTGTGGTTTATATTAAAATAAAGTTGTCACGTCCTTCTTCCTAAACCTTATGATATTAAGTACTTATAAATATAATCATTTTGTTTGTAGCGTTGTTTTGACTAATTAAGTCGCTTAAAATATATAGTCGTTTTAAATAATAAAGATATGTAAGTAAATTCATTACGTATTGTAATGTAATTTGGGAGGTAGGAGTCTAGGGCGTCGTCGGTGCTAAGTTATGACGATATTTAATAACCTTGTTATCACCTGTCCTTTAAAATTTCGTAGTAGATTCTCATTGTCAATTGTTACTCGTTTTAATAACAGCCAAATAACGTTATTGCTGTACTAGACAATACTACCACGCCTTTGCTCAACAATGCGGATTTACGAGCATTAACGTCATGCCTTAATTTTTATATTATTTAATAATACTTGAAGGTTAATATTACGTCATGAGGTACTTCGAGGCTACTTCATATAGTATTGCACATACTAACTCCAAATATTGAAAGAAACTCTTTCAATTCGCACGGCCTCGATTGCCCTATATGGTGAAGCTTTATGACGATTCAGATGAAAACATCGATATTATGATAACAATAACGCTCAATATGTTCAGAGCGAGACAGCGTATGTATACTGTGACAGCGGTGTATTGTTTGTTTATCTGATACCTATATATACACCTACACGTGGCTATGCTACGCTTACGGGAACTGTGACTAGCGATAATCGTTGCATGTTTACTTTAGCCTACTCCATCGCCAAATACGTGGATACAGTGATATAATCATGTTTGTCAAAACAGGATTCAGTAACTAAAACAATTATATTTAAATACCTACTCAACATGTAATAGAAATACATTTTATTTGGTCAATTTTACTTTTTAAGTTATAAAATCGAAGCTGCTTCCCGCGACTTCGTTATTATTTCAGAGTCTCTATGTTGTACTCCAAACATCAAGCTATATTTAAAATCACCACATACCGAGGCTGTTACCTTGAAAAAAGTAGGCAACAGCCACGGTTTCAAGGGGTTCGATTCCCTAGATTGGGAATCAAACCATCGATATTGTAATCGTCTAGATATCATATGTGTTTGTTATTCAAGTGTTTCGCAATACTGGAATTATTCTAAATGCAGGTGCTATCTTTATAAAAATAATAAGAGAAAACAACAATACAGAAAGAAGTATACTTTCTTAATTATAAGAATACTATAGAATCCTTTGTTTTTGTTCTAGTCTCATCATCATTATTCATGTACAAAGATGACCTTTATATAAAATTATCGTGAAACATAAATTTAATGAATATAGCGTGATGTTGCCATCCAATCGTGTCATTTTAATCTGGAAAAGCGTTTAATCATTTAACTCACCTACTATTTATGCACACTCACGAAAAAATTACCATTTGCTTCACAAACAGATGCGTGTAATCATAAAGAAGAAATAAGTATAATATATAAACATGGCAACCAACGCGTGTCTTAAGAACAGTTTCATCACATAAGGCTTTAAATACTATATTTAGAACAAAGTTCACAACCCTTTTCGTGTTGCGGCAAGACCTTTTCAATACAGGTTGTTTTTTTTTTCCAAAGACGGATATTCTGCAATATTTTCTTGCGAAGTCTGAAAATCTTCGGCAATTGCTGATTATATAAACATTAGGCTTTAGAAAAGTAAATATAAATTATTATAATTGGAAAACTAGATACTCTATTTACCAAGACCCGTTCAAAAAGCCCTATTAATTTTTTTGATCGTGAATACTTTAATCATATTGTATTGCCACTAGAAAAATTACATGTGTAAGATTGGAATCAACTCGTTTGTTAGAAGTGAGAAACGGGTAAAAAGTAGACAACGATGATAAGATTCTCTTACACACTCTTGACAGTTTACCGGTTAAGCTAGTTTAAGTATGTTTAAAAATATGATATATTACTACTGGTGCTTCTTTTACTGAAAATGTTTCCTTCCCAAGACTGGCCTTCGCAAAACTATCTGCGTCAATTTAATTACTTTAACTGATCAGGCAATTTTTGAGCCGGCGCCTTCTTTCTTTAGTTGATAAGTCTTGTGATCTATTTACATAACGATGAAGTACACCAAAAATAATAATAATGTATTAAAACGTATTTTACTTACCTGACCAAAATTGACTTTTAAGAATTACTTATCGTTGACGTACTAAAATGTAATTATGTAAATTAGATCTTAAGCATATACTGAAGTAATCATGTGTTTGATAGTATTAACTTCGTTATGTGTGAGGTGTGCGCCGACCCGACAGGTGCTGTCATTTTGAGAGCTCCTGATGTCATACGGTCCAGTTACTTTAAAGAATATAAATATGCATCGTCAGGACGCGGCGGGGCGTGGTCGCATATAACAGAAAACTAACGTTGTTAATGAAGACCCGCTGTATGCCTCACACGCGCACCCTCCTGGGACATCCTTCCGGCGGTTTCGGCGCCTACCAATCACTTATAAACGTGCCTCGACTAGCACTAATCAAATCTATAATCGTCACCTAAGTCCGTGGCTCCATCAACATTGAGTGACGGAAACAAATATTCACACGTTTTCGTTGACGCCTTGTACGACATCAAGTAAGCAGTTATGCAGTTAAACTGGCTTCTATAAACATAATATCAGTTGCGGCAGTGTATAATGTAGTGCCAATATAAGCAGCTGTAATATGTGTCGCGTGTTGCGGTGAGTACTTATTTGCCATACAAGTAGAGCGTCGGCGCAGCGGCGCGGCGGGCGGCGCCTGCGCGGAGAGGACAGTGGCGACATCAGTTTTTACTTTATGTTAATAATTGCGAACGCCCGCTCTCAATTGAATCAGCGAGCTAGTATTTGTTACAAGGACGACACACACGAAATAATCGTACGACTACTTTAATTAAGTACTGAGAGGTTCATCTACACGCCATGCCTTGCGTGGTAGGTAATAAGTGGTAGCTTTTTGTATATGAAAAATTGCACCTGCATACAGCCATAGTAATATAAAATATTAAAGCGAATGTGTGTTTTTTAGTTTGATTTTCACGTAGCAGCAGACACGTGCCCTTTTTGCAAGATAATTGTATTTGGTCCGGATATCAAATACAATTATCTTGCAGAGTGAGAGAGAGTCTTTTAGCCCGAAGAAAACTTAGTTATTCTACCTTAGAGCTACGGTAGCTCGGTAACGTACTGTTACAGCCAGTGCCATCTATCGGCAATGTGGGGAAGACTCGGCAGTTCCTTTTAATAATTTATTACAGCGCCATCTATGGACGTCTTACTGAACTACGTAGCTTGTCGGTACGCGGAGAGTAGAAAGAGCGCTGGAACATTCTCGAATCTTCGTACTGTTTACATACCGAGTATAGCGTTTCTAGAAATCTCCAGAAACGCTTTAACCGCGTATAAAAGGGGAGGCCAGCGCTCGCCGAGTCAGTTTACAATCGTAAGCGGTCAAGTATTCATTAGAGCGAAAGGAAGCAAAAATATCACAGAGTTTGAAGCAGTTACCGTTGAAAAGTGTGGTATAGTGTGTGTTGCGTTTTAAATTAAATTGTGTGTTAGAATAAAACGTGTTTTAGTCGGTAAGAGATTAGATTAGATTCTAAATCGTATTTAAAATGACAACGTGATTTTCGCAAGATTATGATAGTTATTTGGCGTTATGCACTGTTGTTATGCCCAAAATTAAATAGGTAGGTATGGGCAGACGTTCTCCTTTCAATCATGATGAGGTTGCGGTTATATAGTGATTGCGATCTGTATGGAGATGCATTTAGCTGTCAAGACTCTCTAAAATCTAATATAAGTACTATTACAAGATTTTATCCGCGGCTCCGCTCGTCTAAATTTAGATGTTGTCATTAAATTTCTAACCCTCGGGCACAGTACTTTTTTGTGGATGACAGGTACTATATGTCCTTTTCTGTACCCTTGAGAACGTGTACGCGAAATTGTATGATGATCAGTCGAGTAGTTAAGGCTTGAAAGCGTAACAAACAAACTCACATTTGTGTTTATATTATGCTAATTAGTCAACAAAAGCTTATTTATAAAACGATAGAGACTTTGTACTATATTATACATTAACGAGTACCAGATTTGGCACTGGATGCATGTCATGTTATGTATGACAACTGATGAGGTGGTATATTATAACTCAGTTATCTAATAAATATAAGTAAGCTCTAATGACTGTATACAAAATATTAGTTCGCGTACATCCCTATTTCGATCGAGAGCTTGTTGACAAGCTATCATCAGTAGAATCAGCCAGTCAATTGTCAGTAACGACACAAGGACGCAGATAGTAATAATGACAAATAAATTGGTCGCGATCTACACAACACACTACGCATTTCTGCATATTAAGACGAAACAGGTAACAACCAAACTGAACTGAATACCAGCCGCTTGTAAAAACAACGATCGCGTCACAATTATTTACATAAATTGATATCAACATAAATATAACAAATGCTGTAATGTTTCTTAGAACATTCACAGTCGAGGTTAACTTATGCTGGTTTACTTCACTTTAAATATAATACGGCTAAGTCGTGTGCTATACAAGGTTAGACGCGATTATCTTTCTAAGAAATATTATCGTGAGAGCATGTCCTTTATGCACAATTCATTTTACTTTACAGCAGCAGACGAAAAAGGCGAAATACATATTGTTTTGTTCTGCGTTTGTTCTCGCTTGCGTTTAAATAAATTATTGATAGCACTGATGGCGTAGTGGTTTCGTAATATGGGTTCGATCCCCACATGGGTCAATAATTTGTGTGATCTACATATAGTTAAGCCGGGTCTTAGTATTGGTGTGCGATACAGAAATCAGAGATCAGCACAGTACTTTTTTCTGTATGGAATGTACCCTGTGCTTTTCTGTACCCCTGACAACGTCTTTACAAAATTAAATGATGATCGGTCGAGTAGTTAAGGGCTGAAAGCCTAACAAACAAACTCACATTCGCATTTATAATATTACTAGGATTCGGATAATTTTTAAGTGACAAGAGAGATATTTACTAAGTGTTGTTTTGGAAAACATGCGTAAAGCTGCTTATTTATTAAAAAACAATTACCGGACATACAATACTCAATATCGATTACTTTACTAGACATAGAAACAATGGACAGACACAACACCTAGACATGGAATGAATGTTTGGAAATCGAATCCATAAGACCTGGCGTAATGGTACCGGTGAGGCCACCACTTATATTATGTGCATATATGTATTATGATTTGATAAATATGTATTGTAGACAACACAGGTTTGACCGTATTGTACAAGGTTTTAACCGAGCATTTGTTTAGACTCAGTGCCGATATAAAATAGGCTATCTTAAAAGCAATTTATATAAAAAATTAACTAGAGTATATTCCAATTTATAATATTGCAATGCTGTCAGTCCATGCATTACAAATTACATACAGATAAACAAAGGCTTACATAAGCTTATAACACCCATCTTTCCGCATCGGGATCTTGCGCTGGCAGATATTAGATACATCTCTAAATTTTAATCGGATAGACATATTTTCATTACAAACAACAAAGAGTCATGTCGTCTAAATTAAACTGCCATTTATAAAAATTATCGTATAGGAATCGGTGCATCCGTTTGGGAGCTATTAGGGCACATACAGAACATAGTCCTAAACTTTTAAAATTCTACACTGATTAACGGGGTTAAAGATATAATAATAATATTATTCTACTACATACACACAACACCATCTAGCCCAAACTAAGCTGAGCTTGTACTATGTGTACTAGACAATGGATAAACATACATATATATGTACTTTTTTTTGTAAATACATACATATTATACATAGAAAAATATGTAGGTACACTTGGTACAGTCCTACTGTAGTTGTGAAATCACACAATACCTAATTATATCTCTATTATATTAAGTAGGCAAAGTAGTAAACGGTCTACATATCACGACTGTATTATATGTATAGGTACTTTAAACATATTTGCCAGTTTTTTGTGTTTTTAAGCATACTAGCGGTCGGTTAGTGCTCGAAATTCGACCAAAGTTTGCCTTTAAGATAATGCTGATATATGTCATAATTATATTGATAAACATAACCATAGTTACGCGCTTTGACTGCTTGTGTCAAATGCATGGTTGTGTGCGTGTAGTTTTTCCATTAATGTAATGTATTTCTAATATAATGCATATTTTATATAAATATTAGGATTCGCCCCTCCTTCTCCATGTAAACTTTAGCTGTGCCAAATTTCATACTCCTCCGTCTGCGCAATTTTCGTAAAAAGGGGTACAAAGTTTTTGCTTCACGTATTAATATATAGATACGTGGTAACTTGTATAGTGAAAAAGCGGCTCGCATTTATGCGTTTCTCAAAGAAATTGAAAAAATACGAGTTATCATGCGCGGTATCTGGGCCGTGTCGACAGTGATGCAAATAAAGGTGTGAACTGAATTTTATATTGCGATTTGTGCTTTAAACACCGCGGACATGTCTTATTATTATATCGCATAATATCGCAGCATACCTAAGGGTTATTGCGTATTTTATGACATATTTTCTAACGTTATCGGTGTCTTTTAAAGATGGCTATAATAATAGGGTGCAAGTAGATATTCGTGGGGTGGAATATTTTATGAAAATCAGGTAGGTAACCCATTATATTGTGTTAGCAACGTTTTAAATTTATACTCAGCCTTGAGTTAACATGGTGTTAGTTGCTTTTGTTGAAATATTAATATTTTATTGACCTAGTAGGTAGTGTTTATATTGTTGACCAGTTTTCAATACCCCACAGCCAGTAAACAAGAACGCTCAGCAACATTAGAAATGTCTCGCTGCCTTTAGGATAATTGGTTATTTGGCGAAACAGAATGAAGTATATATACTTACGTACATGTGTAGGGCTGCGTATTACTATTCTACAAAAAGATGCGACACCCTCCTATTTATAATATCTTACTTCTGAAATCAGATACATAATTAAATACTATAATTACAGTACATTAGTCCTTCATAAATTATATTGGCGCCGCCTTTGCTGTATATTGTACCCGAGTATTGAAAAACAGTCCGTCCATTTCGTAATGGCAACAAAGTGGGTGTTGATGTGGACAGCCTACGCATTTCCCGATTACGAGGCCTGTGCTCATAAAATATAGTGCCTAAACCACGTTTTGTAGATAGATATATCTATACGTATATCAGGCATGTTGCAAGCGCTTCCTACGTGGACAGCGCGAGCACTGAACGAGGTGTCGATACCCGATAGCGCGGTATCAAACAGCGACGCCTGCAAATAGGTAGCTGTCCTGATTTCTCGTCCTATTGATATGATAGTCTGTAATTTAGTTGAATGTCAGCTGGTATCTGCGATTTCAAACTTACTTTTGTACCTACACAATGACCTACGTAGGACGAAAGCTGTTAAACGTGGAAAAAATAAAAACGGCTATTATGACATCATGCATTGTCAGATAAACCTTTAAATCGTTGTATAATCTTGCCTATAATAAGACGCTATATTGCCGAATTGTTTTAAATAGTGGATAAATATACATAATGTAACGGATTTAACATGTGCCAAAGTGATTTTGTAAATTATCACGTGTTGCCGCAAAATCTTAGTAGGGCACATCTGCTGCATGCCAAACGAGGGCCTGTGAGCCAAAATTACCGTCAAAATGGTTCCACAAATGGTAGAGGCGCGGTTGCAGATCTGAGTAGTGGACTGACTTAAAAAGTATAAGACGGAGATGTGTAATTAGCGAAATAGGTCCTTGCCCTAGTGTAGTTCAGGTTTATAATATAATTATTATAATTAAACATACAAAAACACATAAAAGCGGTGATTTTAAAAATTACGCTTTATATGTGTGACTTCGTCTCGTATCATTACTTGTATTCTCTGTATTATAATAATAACTATTATCTTGCCTTGAAATAACATTCTACGTAAAAAGTGTTTTCATCGAAAATATGCCGTTCTCCTTAAATTATAGAAGTGATTACATGAAATTCATATAAATGTCTTGTTTAACGTTAAAAATCTCTGTCGTCTAAACTAATCGGCTAGGGTATACGATTGGTGTCCAGAATTAGAATTAATAAGTAAATCTCTAACAAAAAATATTGAGGAGCATTAACAAAATCCTCACGTATCCGAACTTTTAAGCCTTTACGCTAAGTAGGTCAAGTGCCTTACCATTTACACGTAACTAGTTAGTGTTTTACTGTTGGCATCTCGTGGGTTCCACCAAAATGTTGTCAGCGTCCGTGACACACCGACTCTATTGTCTGATATCTCACTAACAATCCACGCTCACGAATATCGTTAACGTAACACAGCTAGCTTATACTATGGCCGCCCTCATATTTGGTAGGTACAGATAATAATTTATTTTTAATGTCTCCTTAAAATTGTCTTAATTTCGACATGTCATCGTAGTGTTTGGTTAATTTAAAGAGTACCATTACGTCTTATAACTATTCTTTTTTAGACGTTATACGACATACGTATATTAAGAAAGCAGATAGAAGTAGGTACTTCAGCAGTCTGCTTTTCATATTTCGTAAAGTATGAATCTAAAAATTTCATCTAAGAAATTATTCAAAGTTATTATGATTTTATAATTCTGCTTAAGTTAAATCAGAATTCAGATTTATTTGATCCGTATTCAACTTGATGTAATGGAATAACTTTTGCCATTTCTTTAATACAAATAAATGGTCTTTCTATTATGTATCGAAACACTAAATTGCGAAACACTCGCAAACGTTCTTTATAAGTAGGAATGGCAAGTAGGTAGTGAATTTATGTAGAGTATTTATTAGCGCGGGCGCAGGTTGTGTAGGCCTGGCATTTCCGTTTACTAAAACGACCTCGCTTCTATTGTAGGTCTGATACACGAGACGCAGCGCAACACAGGATACAAGTATTTTGTACAAAAATGTATTTTAATATTCCATCAAGCGGATGTCCAATGATGATAGCCATATCTGTACAAATTACACTATTGACATTTAGCCAAAAGCTAGCGATAAACTTAATCAAACGTATTTTATTTCAAAGCTTGCATAACATCATAAATAAGAAAAGCGTTTTATTGTTAGTATTTTACTGTTATCATAACTTTCATAAATGCACGGGCGGTATCCCATAAGTTATAATTATACATTTGCAATCCACCTTGATGTTTCCTGCACCAGATCAAACAGAAAAACTGGTCAGACGCTCGGGATGTTTGTGCAACTTCCCTTAATGGCAATCTCCACTTGTCTTACCAAGACGCGCTGACGGAGGGACGGCGCCCGCGCCGCGCCGCCGCCCGCGCGCGTACCTACTGCCCGGTACCTAATCGGTCCGATTTAATTTTATTTATAAGTCTAAGCTTTGACCGTATCTTTGTACTTTATTTCTCATGTGAACTTATTTCAACATATCAAACGATCTTCCTGTGCTTAATATTTGTGATATTTGTAAAGTAAACTAAAGTCCTATTCCAACTTTTTATAAGTATTACGGAAATTAAAAAAAATATTGTTATAAGATGGGTATCTTATAACAATATTTTTTTTAATTTCCGTCAATACTGTGATCTTTAAATCTGGTTTGAAGTAACGTATTTTGAAAATGATATTTATCTAGCAACTACTAAAGGTGTGGCTCTGATTGTCTAAATTACGTACACATTTAATTTGAAATATCTACCACTTTTGTTAGTCATGACAAATTGTTCAGATACTTATAGTTTTTGACATTGTTTGAAAAACCCATGGTTGAAAGGTTATACGTTCATGTCGCTATTAATATAATTAAATAATGATTCACGTTATACAACATGAATAGTTATTGTAGAATTAAAATCGTATACGTAAACAGGGACTGTTTAAATATTAGAATAAGTTTAATTCTGTATTCATTAAAAACCTTGAATTAATTATTATACTTACTTGCTATATCATTATTGCAAGAACCCCTCGTATTTGTTGATCACAACTTAATTACTAAAGTTTGTGTTTTTTTAATTTGCAGATCGACCGTACTAAGATGCAGCTTCGATAATCATCTAATAGTAGCGGGTAAGTTTTAAACAATACTAATTAATTTAACAATACTAATTAATGTGACACGTGCAATGGACAAATTACGGATGTATCCTCGTTGATAATTAGTATTCATCAAATAAAGTCGAGAAAGTCCTGTTAGCGGCTCGTTTCCAAAGATTATTTGAAAGTACAATGATCACCGTAGTTAAGTACGATTAGGTGCAATGTAAATCGGGAATCAATACAAACATATTAGGGTGCAACGAGGTGTGGCCGGCGGCTCGGCGCTGACCGCCCGTCGTTCGCCCGCAGGTACAGCTAAAAGCCTCCCCTCAAAGGGATCGCTGTGATGGCTCAATTTAACTTTGAGTGCGCACAAATTTGACGGGTACAAACATAACGCTCCGATGGGTCAACACGTCGTATGCATGTGTACACTTTCAATTTTGGAGATTGTATTTCGGAATTTGATATTTGCTTCTGTTGCTCATTTGAATCCGACACGTGAATATTGCATTCCATATTCGTTGTCGGTCAAATTCTACGAATACAAACATAGATTGAATTACATAAAACATTGCTTGTGTGATCTAAATCAAACATATTGTGTTATCTAAAAGTATTTAGAGTAATAAATATGGACTTTGTTTAATAAAATGTCGCGTAGAACTAGCAAGTAATTAGTATAATGTTGCACTTCGTCCGATCGGTTGAAGACCATGTACCTGCCAGTACTAAACTTGCGAACGTGTATTATATAGTATTACATAACAAATATAGTAGATCAAGTTCTGAGAAGTAATGCAACCAGTGCTATGCAGTTTCGATATAAGCGGTCGATGCATTTGATATAATAGAACGTAGCCAATCACGCGCCTCTGTCATATTTATATCAGCGCCGCTCGTCAACATGGTAAACATAATAAGGCAATGATGTCAACACTCCTCTCATATGATATGTATATATAGCAATGAACAAACAAATTCTCCTTGACTGCGATCATGTATCGACACATCGACAGTAGTAGGTACGTACTGTTATGCTGTTATTTGTTTTTTGTATAATATTATATAAATAAATACCTACGGTGAATACACAAGTAGCCGGGCACAAAGTTCTCTTTGATCCTATTTATTTTCAATTGTAATGATTCATTAGTATGTGCAAGTATGCCTACTGAGCAGTAGGTAACACATTCTAATGAACAGGGATCATAATATTTTATGTGTCAAGTAGATTTTAACATTCATGTTTATACTATTCAAAACGTTAATGTGATTTTAAATGAAACACTTCACAGCACATTATTTGTTAGTTAGATAATGCATTGTGTTATAATTATTATAACAGATGTAATGAATTTAGGAGTACCTAACTACCTACATCTTGTTTTCTTATCTAAAAGTGGGATAAATATACTGGGCATAACTGTCATGTCTAACAGCATTTTTAACAATAGTTAATTGGTGTTTTATAGACAATGAATAGTTTCGTACTCGCTTATTAATCATTCTTATTGTAATTTCGTTATAACTTGTGTAGTCTACATATTTGCATTATTTCGTTGAGCTGTAGATACTCGGTGTTGCATCTAATATAACGTACACCAGCACCAACTGACCGGATCTATTAAATGTGCCAAGTGTTTGCCGAGCAATGTTTGATTTTTCTCTTCTGTTTTTTCAAGTATCGATTAGGCCGACTAACGCGCATGAGCGACAAAATTAACATAGTCATTAATGTGGAGACTGGAGACATATTTGCTTTCTATAATGTGGTCAGGCGCGCTCGCATCAGTCGCAAGCGGCGAGGAGTGATCAGATCTGTCATGCGCCGCTGTGTGCTTAACTGTGCACCGAGTCACCGAGGCGGCTACAGCGGCGGCACGGCGGCGCGACGACGCCGACGCGCGCAACTGTCGTTTGCATCTTACTGCATTTGTCGCCTAACGGTACGTTGCCCTTTTTGGGATCGATCGTCCATTTGATTTACTATCTATGTAACGTTTACGTCTACGACCATATGTGCTGCAATGTCCCATCAAACCCAACAACCAATTCGCAATTCCCGATTTAGCAGCGTACAACTTCGTTAATTTCTATTCACGACGGATAAATGGTGTGCTCGTACAACAATTGGATTTAATTTCGTTTAATAATATGCAAACAAGGCGATCTCATCGGTGCGAGCGGAGCGGCTGGCGATCCGGACGTGCTGGCCATCATTGTCTTGCAATAAAGGAGTCACTCCGTCAAACAATTTGGTGCGTTATGCAAACAGAGGGGAGAAACTGTTTCAGTGAGAGCTCTGCCATCCGGTCTAAATATAACCGGGCGGAGACAGCTGGCGGCGGAGGGTGCGGGGGCGCGGCGCAGGACGTCGACCCGACCAACCCAGACCTTGTGCGCATTGCCGGAAGGAACGATGCCACCGAAATCGCACCATTGTCCTGCTTTGTACATTGTCTTTGTGCTCGTTCAATCTAACCTGCGAGCCGCGCAGAGAAACTCGCTAAATCGACGCGACTCGTTATCTAAACTGCGCTTACAATGAACACTATTCGTACTGCGACCTCGATTCTCTCTATTATATAACACGAAACTGACAGGATCTGTAGCGCGTTGAAGGATGTGAATTCGCTTAGGAAACACGTGACCGGGATAGAGCAATTTAAAACAATATGCGCAAAGACGCTCGATAAAGGTCCGGTCAACGCACACTAGCTCACGGGACATAAGCACCTCCCTGTTACAGACTCATGCGTTATTGTGCACTGGAGTGGCTGCTCGCCAAAATAGTCCCAGCGCGCTGACACTCGATTACGTGCATATGACGTTACAAAATCCATTTGCAGGTCAATAGCACCGTTAGTTGAAGGTCTTGGCCGCTAGGCGCCGACTGTCGTCTCTTCCCACTCTTTCTTCGACACCCACCCTCCACCTCTCTCCTTTATACACGTGAATAATATCGCACACATTCCAGTTAAGCCACTGAGCCCTTCTATGACCTCGAATACAAATTACAAATCCGTGGCATATATTCTATTGTTCGTTTAGATGGCCTGCTTAAGGATGAGGCTGCAAAGTTCTAGACCGAATTCTCACGGTTTAAATAAATGTTAGCGACAATAATGTTCGTGTAACCATTTATTGTATTGTACCTACATTTATTCATTTGCACAATACTTAGCTAGAAAGCAAAACATATCAAGAAATCGAGTCATCATTGTAATTCTACTTTCGTATTTGCAATCAGTTATATGTTATAATAGAAGATCGAGACTCCTAGTTAATCCCGTGATAAGATTAGGCTGTTATTTGCGTGAACGTGAGGTTGCAAGATCGATCCTCGGAGCAGACAGTTTTATTGAGTTCAGTTATTTTGCGTTATAGAGTTAGGACTTTCTGACGCAAAATCAGTTACCAGACACATGTCCAAAATCCGTGTTTTACTTTAATAAAATACGGATTTTGAGAATGTGTACGGTACATGGCAATACCCACTGGAACGTAGAATCTAAAATATAGCTAGCGAAATGCTGATGTATTACAGATCTGCTTACCCTATTTATACTATGCAGGTGGTACGTATGTCCTAGGTCATTTGAATACATTTACTTCATTCTAACTAGGTTATCTACTGCTAATAGAAAACTCTGTCGTAGTATAATTGTTATATATGAAAACCCTGATCATATGTAACGAAATAACAAAATAATATTTTTGGTACAATATATTATATTATTTTACATAATAATGTCTTCTGTTTACGCGAATGTTATTCATTGAAATTAAATTTATTTAGTCTCCCCGTGACCATGGCTGCTGAAAAGCAACCGAAACGTCGAGGAAAGGGTAAAACAAGAAAAAAAGTGGATTTAATAGTTTAAATAATTTTATTAGCTTATAAATAAGTAAAATAAAATCAGTAGTAGTGTAATATTTTCAAAATTTTGTAATACAGTGCTAAATAAACAACGCGTTAAAATCCGTATATAGTAGTTTAATTTCAATCATATTATTTTTTTAAGATATCACTGGTCATAGATGGGTCATGGCTAATCTTTATCAGCAATGGTATGTAATATGATTAAACTGTATAATGGTATAAACATTACGTAGCCAACTTGAGTTATAAGTATAAACATACTAGCTTACTGGATAAACAGAGCTTATAAATTTGTATAGGAAAATGTAGGATACATTTAAGTACCTAAAAGATAATTAAGATGAGATATCTACAAGTTTTGACTGAATAGGACATTCATTTGAAACTTTGTATACATCTCTTAAGAAATAATTAATTAACTCACATGCATATTCACCGTATTCAGTAAATTCACCGTTTCAAAATGTGATCTGGAGTATTTAATACAGTATTTCTATATTACTAACTAACTAGAAATCACATTAAAGTAGGTACCTACGCATAAGGTGCTTCATAGAATTTTAGCAAAAGTTCATTATACTTATGTGCTCACACATGGTGAGCGTGTGAAGCCATTGGCGTAAAATAATATCAATACTTCAATAGGTACTATGTTTATAAAGCTGAAGACATTGTTTGAACGTTTATCTTGCATGTCATGGCCAATCTATTAAGGAGGGTTACAGTCTGTCTTACGACACGGTACGACCCTTTGGACCGAAGTGGGTACAACCGCGGTACACAGCCAGTGATATGATTAAAAGCGCGGTATTATTTTGATATTATTTTAATATCATTTTAATATTATTATTGCGTGTCGTGAGAGTTACGCGTACATGTTTTAGCCGACTGCGTCAGAAGGAGGGTAATGCTTTTCAAGCGTATGTATGTATGCGTGTATGTATGTATGTCCACTTCTTTGGCACGCCCTACAGCCCAAACGGCTAGATGATTTTTGACATATATGAGATGACGTTGGGTTCATCAGAATTGTGGTAGTGACAAAGGCTACATAAATTTGCAAAATGGCGACCGCAAATAACAAAAGGTAGGTACCAAATGAAAGATCGTGAAAAGACCATTTCAAAAATATATGTACCTATCATATCACGTTTATATTAAATTATTTGTTTATATTATTTACAGTTTTAACACAAATTGTCCATTATATAATTATCAGGACGCCCGAAGTATCATTTTCTAGCAAGAATGTACCTATTCAAGTGAGGAATGACATTTGTTGTTGTTGTTATGTACTTAGTTATATATTAAAATAAAATTTACTTAATAAAATTAAAAGTCTGAAATAAAATTATTATTATAAAAACAAAAACCCGACTGCTTAAAAGTAATAAACTGAAAAGAGAAAAACAAGTATCACAATATCTATATAAAATTCAACTGACTAATGCATTGTTTTGTAAGCTTACTTTATCAAATAATGAAATAACTACATAATATATATATATTCAAATAAGTAAGTTAAACTAAATACTTTATGGTGCTGCAGGCGGGGACAAACAATATTTTGTTACCTACGGGCAAAGAAAGATCTACCAAAACTACGTTTGTCACCGCATGCGGCACCATAAAGTATTTACTTTAACTTACTTAGGGCCGATTTTTCAATCATCAGATAACTTTTATCTGAAGAATAAATATGGCTTTATGACATATTTTCTATACAAAAGCTGTCAAAACGTCAAACATATTCCCCAGATAAAAGACCCTTATTTGAATATACATGTGTAGTTATTTCGTTATGTATAGGTAGTTATTTCATTATTTGATGAAGTAAGCTTACAAAACAATGCATTAGTCTGTCGAATTTCATATAGATATTGTGATACCTACTTGTTTTTCTCTTTTTAGTTCATTAGGTACTTTTAAGCAGTCGGGTTTTTTTGTTTTTATAATAATAATGTTATTTTAATCTCTGCGGATGGACAGGGTGTTGTTTATAGGTACAGTCATACATGATTGTTTTGTTGTTCCCTTCGTATTCATTTAAAATCTATTACTTTATATGCTATGAGTACCTATAAATGAATATGCAGTAGGTAGATATGTCATAGCCATTAAATATTGCTTATTCAGTACCATGTGGCGCATGGCACCGTTTGTACTAAGTATTTACTTAACTGCGTGCCATATGCAAGGGGCATGCTCAGCGTTTCCTTTCATCAAATATGCGTAAATTATCTTAGAATATTGCTTTAAAAAGTCTATATAATTGTTAAAAATAATGGTTTCCTAGTGCAGACTTATTAACATTATGTAACAATCATTATTTACATAAACAAAGCAACAATCATAATTCACAACTTAACTTAAATGGCTTAAAACAAAATTAAATGGCATAAAATATAGGACTGTAATAAAAAATAAACAAAAAGACAAAAATACTAAAAACATGGCTGGTTTAGGCAGTGTTATGTTGTTTTATTTCTGATGTTCGTCCGAATGTTAGGTCGCGTTCGCGGCACTTACATTTAACAGGTATTGTAAATTATATGAAGACAAGTTGGTTCACCCTTAAGTTACATGCGGCTAAACGTGTCGGTGTACTGATCGCAATCACACGTGCCGTTCTGGTTTCTATCGCGTCGCCTACGCAAGGCGAACGTAACTCGTTTCTGAAGCCGCAACACTTAGGTCTCAGCATATTGTAACAATGTTTAAGTAATAATAATAATAATAATATAATAATATTCTAATAATATTCTACTACATACACACAACACCATCTAGCCCAAACTAAGCAGAGCTTGTACTATGGGTACTAGACAATGGATAAACATACATACATATATACTTTTTTTTTGTAAATACATACATATTATACATAGGAACACCCAGACCAAGACAAACATCCATGTTCATGCACACAAATGTTTGACTTGTGCGGGAATCGAACCCGCGACCTCAGGCGTGGCAGTCGGTTACACTAACCACTACGCCATCGAGGCCGACTTATAAGTAGGATCAATGTTCTATTTAAATATAGGTACTATAATTCGGTATAGCTAAAAACCCATGGTTTCAACCTTAAGGATTTTGTATTGTACTAGTGTTCGCCGAAAAATATATAAAATAAATTACACGCATACAAATTTTTCTGGTAATGGCGGGTAAAACTAACTTGCTGTATCCATTTTGATTGCTGGCTTAAACTTCGCCGACAGTTACTCAATAAAAAAAAATAGAATTTTGGTTGACAAACAGAGGAAATAAAATTGTCGAACTGTTTGTCTTTGTCTATTTATATATAGATACTGAAAAGCTAATGGCTATTTATTTTATACTAGCTGACCCGCGCAACTTCGTCTGCTTCATATAAGAGAATTGTCCCCGTATTTGCAACATTTTACATTGATGCCCCCGCTCCTATTGGTCGTAGCGAAATATTATAAATATAGCCTAGAGTCTTCCTCGATCCAACACTAAAATAATTTTTCAATTCGAACCAGTAGTTCCTGAGATTAGTGCGTTCAACCAAACAAACAAACTCTTCAGCTTTATAATATTAGTATAGATGTACAAATATTATTGTACAAAAGTACTCAACAAACAAAGTAAGAGTTCTACATATTCACGGCCAATGTTAGACCAAAATGTCAGACTCGACAAATCAAATAAGTAAAACATATCCTATCAAATAATGTACTTAGGTCTTTACAAGCATAAAGATATTTTAAAATAACACCTTGTAAATAGTAGACTTCATTTATAAAATCTTCCACTAGAGTACTTACTAGACAGAAATTCACATCAATTAACATAATAATATATCATTTAAATAGGTAGGTATTGTATATTATAGTTATGATTGTGAGGATCTAGATAACGAAGAAGGCGTGATCATACGGGTGGGGTCGGTCGTCCGGTTATTCGGTTTCATCGTGAGAAAAGCGAATTTCCCGAGTTGCAGTGTCAGGTGGTGCAGCCGGCGGTACCGATCAATACGCCACCGAGTCCCTTCCTACCCCTCCCGCCGAGCGAGCGGTGAGCGGCAAGCGAGGAGCGGCCGCCCCGCTGCCTCGCGCACTCCGCCCACGCTCGCGCTCGCTCTCGCTGCACCATCCACCTACACTGCTAGGGAGACATCACAATATCACTAGTATTTCGCACGTGTCCCCTGCCATTTGTAGTATTTATTGTATACGTAACTTCGTTAGCGTACTACGTACTACAACACTCCCGTATGAACCACTATCGTTCTGTGATCGCGGCACATGTTAGCGAATTTATAATTAATAGTCAGTAATAACATTACACAATATTATGATATAGTATGTAACGGTATTTGTAGTTACATTAATTCTATCCCCGAAATAAACTGAATAACTATATCTGCTACGCGAGACTGAATCCAAATCTCGTTTATTTGGAATGTTTGGTACAATCCGAGCCTGGTTTATTTCTGGCATATTCAGCAATAATAACTTAAATTCGATATGTATGAGTCTCCACAGTATGTGTTTACGAATCCCATAAGCCCAGAGGCAATAAACAAAAAGTCAACTCCAGAAATTACGAAATATTTTTCAGAGATTACAAAATGACTCAGTTCTTTATTTTACTTAGGCCCACGTAAAAAATATAGCATTTTATTAAGGTCTTTGTATGTATTATATTATACAAATTTACTTTTAATTTACTACAAATACGACAACCAAAACAAACCATTTTCTTATAATGTACTTGTCAACTCTTCCAGGAAATAGTGTCCATTGCTAACATTGGCTAGCTTGGAAAAGTTAAAGTATTTGCTACTCGTAAAGATCGTTTCATACTTCAGAATTGCTTTAGTGATTGGGTGAAATTGTATGCCTGTAATATGCCTAAAGTGGTCTACACATTATAAAATATTACGGGGGCGTACGACGGAAACAATATTTACAGTTGCAATAGGATTTATCACTTAGATATTGGACTGGAGTAGCTACACAAGCATTGCAACAGTCGGTCGAGGTAGAAGCAATACTTTAGGCGCTTTAACTTTGGAACGTTTAGCACGGGCCGTTAATATTAATTATTGAGCGCAACGTACATATGAGTCATATAACGACCGTGCAACTTACTGTACACTCATTGTGAACGGTAAACAAACAACGCACGATTTTCTACGGGCCGGAAAGTCAATATTCTTACGAATAGAAATAGTTTCAGCTTTCCATAAATGTATCCGTGAATGATATGAGGCAGATACGGCTCAATTCAGTTGCCATTGCTACAGGAAAACGGAAATAAACGCCACCGTCGCATCGCAGTGGGTATGCGCGCCACGTGGAGAGATTACCGCCATCGGGGAACAGGAAACAGTAGCTGATGATCTTACTATCCCGAATCGATACATGAGTAGTTTCAAAATAGAAACAGAAGGAGTTTGCTCGAGAAAGGAAAACAGCGATCACGGGCTTCTTATGATGTTAAATATTATCGAAATACTAGTATTGGCAGCGCAGACAATGATTTTCTTTTCTTGATCTGCTAACAAATGATTTCCTGATGTTTAGTTTAGGGAGCAGGGCACGGCTAGTGTTGGCGGCTGGCGCTCACGCTTGCGTGCTTATACGAATTGTTCACTGCTAATAGCCTCAAATGGCTCGTTACGCTCGCAACTCGCTCCTCAGAGGAATTCATTTTAATTAAGACCCCACTCTCTCCGAGTTATTAAATTCCTTGCTCTCAGTCCTCCAGTGTGCAAAAATAATATGTCTAAGAAAGTGTGACAAGCACTCGCTTGCCTAATAGAACGCAGTGTTACTTATTTGCATACTGATTTAAACTAGCTCAATAAATGAAACCCGCAGAGGTAGAGGACAAATAAAGTCTGCGTAAAATTATAATTATTGGGCACATAAAATACCATTGCAATAATAGGCGAGGTACTCAAAGTATGTAGTTATAGGTGCTTGGAGACGCCTCATCCCGCTTGACACTGCTATTAGCACAATGACATGTCATAAATGCCGATTATGAGCACGCGTGAGTCAATTTCTATATGTTACGCCATACATCAGAGTAATCCTGCACGTTTAACGTTCATACTCGTATTAAAGATTACACTGAGCCTGTGCATGGTTTCGGTTGTGACTTACGACCGTATCCTTAAAAAGGTAAGGCGTCTACCCGCTGTACAATGAGACCGGCCCACTATTTTCCATGATTCTATCTGACTATAATAAAAGGTAGGTAGCCTATTTTTCGTAATGCTTTCACCCGTATATAACAATCGCCAAAATACGATAAAATCTATTTAATATATTTTATGTCTATGAATTAATAATAGTTATTACGTTAAAATCAAAGTCAAAGTCAAAAGTCAAAGTCAAAAATAATTTATTCACTTAGGTCACAAAGTAACACTTATGAACGTCAAAGGGGTTAGTGAGTTTATTATATTTACTGAATTTACATTTATGTTAGTTGCAAGGTTCAGGCAAAAGGTTGAGCCTATGAGAAGATACCTGCAAGATACTCAAGGCCACTTTTAAATCGCCATCAACTTATAAGTTCAGTATTTTACAACTCATTTATGTACCAGGTATTGCAGTCATTATGCCATATGTCACTGTCCATATAAAACTAAATTCTAAAATAAAGAAAAGTTGGTAATATTATGTAAAAAGCATTTGAGATTTGAAATAATATTTATCAGTAGGTAGCCATTTGTAATAGACAGTAGTATGGCATGAGGACGCATACACTTACACTTTGTGACATGAAAAGGTAGTTCGTGACTAAATGTAGTTAAAGCAAAATTTACGTTAATACTTATAAAGTTTGTTTAAAAGAAAAGAAAGATACTTTAACACCACAAAATAAACACGAAGTACCTTCACATAACGAAATTGACTTATATAATAAATCATTGTTTGAATCCTGTATGAAACAAGCAACTAGTTCTATGAGTTTTTATCATTTAAGTAATCATTGATTGAATAATAGCCCTTCCGGATAAGCTGACTTTCAACAGCACTTTTAAATTTTAGTAAAGGTAAATTTATAATATCAATCGGTAGTTTATTAAAAAAGCGAATACTGAGTCCCGCAAATGAATTGTGAACTTTATGTAAACGATGATACGGACCTACCAACTTATGCTTATTTCTAGTGTTTAAGTTGTGAATATCACTATTCTTATTATATAAGTGAATATTATGTTTTATAAACATAATATTCGTAAATATATAAGATGCAGTACCTACGGCCTAAAACATTGATTTGCCACGAATATTAAAACGCCGCTGTGGAGTGTAACACATTTTGAGGATGTGGAATAGAGGCATCGGTGTAAATGCGCCTACATTCATCAAAGTCTCCATCCGGACGTGCCTTACATTAGTATCGCACACTTAACTTCGCCTCGTTCGGCAGTCGGCTTAAGCCCCAAATCTCGACTCCGCACTTTGGCTGCCGCAATATCTGTGTTTACGTCCAAGTAGGCGTCTGTTGTACAGTACAGTGCATAATGTGGAGCGCGGGCGCGGTAAGGGCAGAGGCGGTGCTGAAGTGTCTAAAATATGCGCTGTCACGCGCCCAACATGGGTAAAAGCTTTCGCACGAACATACCTCTAGGAACACGGGGCCATTGTCTTGCCACATTAATGACTAGTAAACCGTATATTATATTCAAATAAAATGTTGCGATAATAAACACTTACAAGTACACCTTTATTCTAAAACATTTGACGCTTGTCGTACATTTCTACTGAGCGTCGTTACCGGTGAAGCAACGACGCGATTATTTTCCCACTACGCATTTCGCTTTCATTACTTAGCGTGTTAAGGACAATTTTTATTGTGGTATACCATAATATATGTTTTCACTGTTGGTTGAGTTGAAAGTGTAACTGAGGCCAACGTCCTGGTTGCCCGGCGCCGTGCATTGGCGCCGCAGTGTGATACGGGCAGTGCCACGCGCGAGCTCTGCGCCAGAGGGGGGAGATGATGTTAATAGTGGCGATAGTGGGCTCAACACACTGGAATTTGCTCTATATTTGGGCAAGGCGAGCTCCGCAAGTGCCGACCGTCTGACACCTATCTGTAGCTTTATACGCAAATGTACAACGCTTAAACTGGCAGCGTCCTATAATTACATTTTAATTCTATTGGAAAATGATTGAAGTATACCTTACACGTAGAGGTAAACTATTTTGGAGGCAATAAAACGGAATGTTACGCATACTAAGCATGACGAGGTATGCAGCCATACGCGTTGTTTGGTGTTTACATTCTATGCAGTTTACAGGCGAAACCGAACCCTTTTACGAGCTGAACACACATTTTATTGGAAAGGAGTCGAAGGTAGTGGCATATTTAGCACGGAGTTATAGCATTACTCCTACGCTAAATATGGTATCGTTAAATTTCATTATTAAAGTAGGTATGTATTAGTTTCGTTGTTTATACATACTTAAGCGGTATTTGAGTTACTAGCGTATGTAGTTGGGCTGACTAATGATGCTTGGATATAAAGCAAAAATATAAATTAATAGTACTGTTAAGACATCTTCTATCGTTCAATCGTTTATCATAACCACGAAAAGTAAGGATGAAGAGAATGTCATATATCTGCTGTGCTACAAGGCTGGCCATATGTACTGCTTTATATTTAGTATTTTACCTTTTTTGTATTTAGTATTGTCTCACTATTTATGAGAATATAAATGTTTGTAACCATTTGTTGTTAGGCTTATATAAATGTAATTATCAGAAGGTAGCACCGGCTTCTAAGATACAGGTCCATACCTAGTTTAGAAGTCAGGGTCTCCAGTTTGTTATATATTCCTTAAGCCCTAAATTTTGTACCTAGATTAAGTGTTATTCTTATGGAGTAATAAACTTATTATTATTATTATTATATACAAACAGGTTTGTATTTAAATTGTATAAAAAGCGAGTACGCCGTTATTATGTATTATTTTATGTTTTATTTTGTTACTAGATAGCGCACCCGGGGTGCTGCGTTATGCCCCCTGAGTAAGAGTTCCGGTATCTCATATACATATACATATACATACCTACGTCTCACATTATTTGTATTTTCAAATTAATTCATTTCCCTACGACCAGCAACGCGCGAGTGATATCTCAGTCTTTAGGCAGTGTCTTTTTACTTGTTCATATGCCTAGATTTAAGAGAATAAGTCTCTTGAATAGAAGCAATTTTAAATTAAAGCAATGGTAAAGGAATTCTTTATGTCATAAACATTGAGCCGATACCTACCCTTAATTCGATTTTCTTTTTAGCTATGTTGGCGACGCTGGCTCCCTTGCCATTTAATGCCGCGTCCAAACTGTGGGTTTTTACTATTCAGGTATCACCATAAACGGTTACCGTACCCCTAATGTTGCAAGCGTCCATAATTATCGTATGAACAGTACGGACCCGTGACACCAGGGGGAGGTTTGCGCATTGCACTGCAAAAATGAGTTTCTACGTTGCCAACGCAAGAACAAAGACTGTGTTCTTCCGCTGCGAATTTGAATCCTAGCAGTCGCATAAGGACTATGGATGTCGTCACTAAATAGATAGATAATCCTCCACAGTTTTTACAAATCTGGTGCAACTTTAAATTGGTTGTTGTTTCATTGATTGACTGCACAGATGCCGTAGTGTTTTAAGTGGCGGCCTCGCCGGTGCCACTGCGCCGAGTGTTGTGGGTTCGAATCCCACACGGGACAAAAAATTGTTTGATCCAGAAATGGCTGTTCCGAGTCTGGGTGTTCTTTGTGTCCGTTATTGCATGTTTGTAAAGTCCCCTGCGACACCGGAATTATTACTAGTCCGGGAATTATCTTTATTAATAAATAAAATTTAAAAACCATTGAAAATTGGTGCGCGACTCCGTCTTATACTTGGCTAGTTTTATTTGTTTTATTTTATCTGTACACAGCTCGGTATTTATTCGTACTTGGTAGATAACTGTCTACATTAGCAGTGGCAATCAAACATCGGCATTCAGAGAGCACGTGAAATACATTTTAATGATCGTTTTACACAAGCAAAGGCATGTCAGCATAAATTAATAAGAGATGTATTAGTTGACTATAACATTATACTCCATAGAGCCCTTGAGTAAAATTTCACTGTATCGCAATTTATTGTAGCTGACGGTGGGCGAATGTATAGCAAAAGCGTACCTACTCGTATATCAATCCTATATTGCACTAGCTTTTGCTCGCTGCTTCGCTTTCATAAAAGTAGTTCAGATTACGTTAGTAACAGTACTTTTTTTAAATAGAATATATCCTATGTTACTCGGTGATAATATAGCTTTCCAATGGCGAAAGCTTTTTAAAATCGGTTGATTGGTTTTTAATTAAATTCTTCCAAATAAACGAACAAAATCAAATCTTTTCATTTATTATATTAGTATACATTAGCGGTTCATATTCATTTTATACTGTTTGATAAATGTATGGTAGGTACAACATGCAACGATTCAAAGTTTGGAGTTGCGTCAAGGACTCATCAGGTACTGTGAAAACTCAAGGCAGAACCTCAGTAGTGATATTAAATATACGAATGGCGCAAATCGATGGTCACCTTGAGACTGACTTCAAGTGCTGTTCGACGATTACAACAAAAAATATGAACAGCGACTATTATATATGAGATTGGGGATTGTTAAAACGAGTCTATCGTTTTAAGATAAAAAAATCAGCACCTGAATAACACTTATGCAGGAATTACCTCTTTCTTAAAACAGGCAATCTTTGTTGTATCTTGTGTTATACGTTATTTAATGCAATTATATATACTATAACGAAAGGATTATCTCGAGTAAAGGGTTCCTGTCATACTCGTACTATGAAGGAGCAACTAAACGTGGCAAGCTGCGTTTACGTTAACTAACTAATATGTAAATATTACTACGATATGTTCATTGAGTATTTGTATCAAACTTGTTGAAATACGAGTGTTTATACTAACGTAATAATAAGTAGTAGGTACAGTCGGCTAACAAAGTGGTATTTTGACAAAAGTTTCTGTGAGTTCTAATTATCTCTGAGGTTGACTTTTCTCGTTTAACACATGGCATGGCGTAAATATTACATGATAAAGAGAGCAATGGTTACTGTCATAATGTAATTTTAAGGGGCAATCGACCTTGGTGTTACTTGACGTTCAAATAAACCTCAAACGTAGGGTGGTAGACCACATTTTGGATGACTGTTCGTATCGTATGTACCTACTAATCCTACTGATTGAATCTCAAGAACTACACTAATATGTCCAAATATCTACACGTGGGAAGGTCACACATATGAGTAATGCAGTCAGGTGAAAATTACCATTTCGTTAAACACTCGTATTTATTCGACTAATTGCTCGTCACGTCGAAACTCAAGTTAACGCAGCCGACATAATTATTTATTAACGCTATTTTCCGAAATAACTTGGTGAAATGATTAATTTTTGAAGTGATGAACTCGCTTATTTAATTTGTCGGGCGCCTAGTTGATGTAGAGCAATATTTCGCAATTAGTGGTACGCGTTCCCGTAGATGGTTTGAATTGTAATTGACTAAAATAATTCAATCAGCAATAATAGTAGCGCTAATATGACAATTGCTGAAATGTACTTTAAGTTCGTTGAAACAAAATATTATAAAACCAGCTTTTGCTCGCGGCTTCGCTCGCACAAAAGTAGGCTAGGCTTAGAGGTGTAATACTACATTTTCTTTTCAAATGGAGAAATAATTTTTCAAAATTGGTTACTTAATTTTTGAATTTATTCATCACATACAAACAAACATGCAAAAAGTATTTCCCATTTATAATATGATTATCGATTCGTGTAAACTGATTTCCTTTCTATTTATCATAAGGTTTAGATACTAGAGATGAAGCTCTTTCTTAGAAGTGGTCCCCAAGAAAATTTATTTACATCCGCTGATACAGAGGGGACTTATAATATAGTTGATATAACGAATTCACGTGCTATATATTTATTTAAATATTTTTGTATTACTTCTTAATAATCCTTATGACATTTTAATGAAATAATGTTATTAATAGCAAATGGGATAAGTGGAGAGCTACGTGCGCCACAGCGCGCCATGGCCGTCAGGTTGATTAGAGGATACCGCACGATCTCGTTCGAAGCTGCGAGCCTCCTCGCCAGATCGATGCCATGGAACCTGGAAGCAGCACTCCTGGCCTCGCTCTATCGTTGGCGCCAGGAGGCGCTAGCTCGGGGCGAAGGACCGGGTCTTCCCGCTATCAAGGCGGCAAGGTCCGAGCTCCGCAAGGTCCTAGTGCCGGGCACGCCACGATCGTGGCGGTAAGTCCCATGTTTGAGGAGTGGCTGTAGAAGCGGCATGGCGCCCTCACCTTCCGGCTGACACAGGTATTGACTGGCCATGGTTGTTTTGGCCAGTTTCTGTGTCGTATACGCCGGCAAGAGACGTCCGGTTGTCACCACTGCGGTGACTGCCGCGACGTTGTTGAGGACACAGCGCTGCACACTTTGGCAGTTTACCCCGCCTGGGCATCGCAGCGCCGTGAGTGACTTTGGGTAGGTCTCTTTGTGTAGTGGCCTGCCGTTTCATACGGCGGGCCGAAACATCGGCGGGGACGCGCAAAAAAAAAGTGAAGAGATATATTTGAAATTGATTAATAATACATAATTATAATCATAAAATGTATTAGTATAAACAGTACCTATAGGTTAAAATAATAATATCTAAAAAGTAATTCAATACATTGGTATAAAAGTTAAGCTACATAATAACTATTTTAATTATCATATGCAGATCTGATTAAGTATAACAAACCTCTATATAATCTGAACTCATTTAACGCTCCAAGCTACATTTTAGAGCTTAGGTCCTGTTTCTCGTCTCTCGGACCTTCTGAGAAAGGCATTACTTATACTGCCACAAAGATCTCTCTTTAACTGAAAACTTTGATAAACATCTAGTAATTTCAAATATGAACGCGTGTTACCTCGCTGTGGACACGATAATCATGTTACGATAGTGAAATAGCCTGACTTGAGACTAGTAACGTCACGTAAATTAATTATCGTTATAAAAATAACAAAAAGATGTTATTACCCACAAGCATTATGCCTAATAATAGCAAGAATTCAGATGATGAAGCTCATTTACTATTCTGGGTTTGTTTAATAACTTCTATGATGTAATCCTGTGATGTCTCTAGTCCTGTAGTACTAAGAAAAGCCCGGCTGCATATTATACATACATACTAATTTTCGTAATAATATTACAAAGTTCTGTTGATATGGTGATCGCTCTAAAATAATGATTTCGATTAGATAGTGGTGCCGTATGTTCTCACCTAGTTTATGTATACGACGATTTACTAATCCGGTTCTACAAACAATGATTAGGATGCGATATGATTCACGCGCTATGAGCCAGCTATTCGGCGGAAGAACAGTCATCGACTCGGACCCGCTGATGTAAACAACGTGAGATCGATACAAGTTTACCCATCGCTATTTATAAAAACTATAATAAGAACAACATTACCGTAGTGGTCGCTCCATACTTAATAGCTTTTAACTATTGAATTGTAGACTGGTTAACTCGTGACCTTCCTCTGCAAGTACAATAGAAGTGCGTTGAAACCGGCCACTGATAACATGATAAACGACATGACCTAGAACTTATTTCTGCGAATAATTTCTTACTCTTTCTGTTGAGCGTAGCGTGGATGTGATGAGAGTGACGTAAGTCGCATTTTTAGTGTAATGACGCGGCGTCAGTAACGCGACCTCTCAGCGTATTCATTCATTCGGTTCGTAGTGGTCGCTCGATACATGCAGCCTATAATGCAATAGTTTGTGTATCGCACTTTGCACCGCTGCTGGCTTGTTTGCGCGAACAATTGTGAGCGAAACGAATTGCACTACGGTCCGCGTTTATTGTTCTAGATATTATTGTGCAGCGCCCGACCCAGCTTAGTGAAGCCTCGAAGAAATTGGATTGTATTGTTTGCACACTTGAAACTTTTTCCGCCTTCGTATTAAGGAGTATGGAGTACTCTGCGATCTACTTGTGACTTGTACAACGACGACAGATACTTGTAGATGTTGTTATGGTAACGTACCAAATACCTAGTGTTATGTGCGCATCAATTTTATATTCTCATATGTATGATACACTTCCTACTTTATTCGTTTAGATATAGGTGCAAAATTATTTTCAAGAACATACATATTATGTTTGATTACAGTATGGAATTAGTATAAACGAATATCTTTTCGCAATCTATCGTACAAAATGTTATTTAAGTGAAGGGATAAATCCTAAATCTTTGAACGGATACCTATATGTACATACAACTTGGCACACAAATCTACCATGTCTTAAAATTACACAAAACTATTTAATATAGTTTTTTTTCCTGAGAGGTTCAGATGGGCGAAGCCGTGAGCAGAAGCAAGTATTAAATAATAGCAGCTTATTGCATTACATATATCCGATAGCGTTATGTCATGGCCGCAACTACCAGACTGCTGCACTCCTTGTTTAATAGACAGCTTTGTTACATTAAGAAATGTCACAGCTGCGGGGTACACTCCGATAATAATTAAACACAATCTATACATTTCCTTGTTTACTCGAACAGTAATATCGATTGCTTATAGACTTCCAGTCATAAACTGGATTCGTGATTATACTGAGTACGTGACAATAAAATATGTTTTATTATTCTTACTCAGAGTAGGCAATTGTATGATACATATGAGGAAATAAGTTGATTTTAAGTCATAATATGTTTGACTAGCAGACACTCGCGATTTCTACCACTTTAATGATTACTGTCCCACGCCCGTGGCTCGCTACGTGATTTTACATAGTCTATGTTACTGTCAAGTCAAAAATAATGTAGGTACCTATTAATTTAGGTCACATGGTAACACTTATGAACGTCAAAAGAAGTTAGTGAGTTTATTAGTTTATTTATTTAGTGAAGTTACATTTGTTAGTTGCAAGGTTCAGACAAAAAGATGAGCCTATGAGAAAATACCTGCAAGAAACTCAGGGTCACTCTTTTAAAATGCCTTCTAGATAAAGTAGCTTTTTAATGGTAAAAACATTTTAAATTCGATCCAGTTGCATTTAGATTTATTTATTACAAACAAAAATTTTAATATTTCCTCCTTATAATATTAGTATACTTAGGTATAATTAGATAACCGTAATATTAATATTATTTTAGTATGAATAGAACCCGTTTCCTTGTAAAGTGATGGTAGTTCGTATTTACTGGAAATATACTTTGTAAAATCTATGTACCTAATTACTACGAAGGAAATTATTTAATACAATATCATTTAACGATATTACAGGAATAACTAGGTACTGGGTAAGCCGATTAATTAACAACAACCTTAATAAACAAACTATTCGTTTTAGAGATACAATTATTTATTGTTTTCGAGAAATAACAATCTCTATAATGTTTCTTTTTTATGATTGGCCTTGGACAGTTAGTCTTACTAGAACGTAGTGCTTGAATGTCAAACCTTATTTATATACTTAATGATAAATGTGGAATTATGTTTCATAGTTTGTTGTTATTTCAGGCAAAAATGCAACAACGGGTTAACGAGATTTCTGTATACAGATAGATTAAGGGTCGGAGAGTACTTAACAGCTCATTTTTAATCCTGGTAAGGTGCGTGGTTCCTACAGGCTAAATCTATAGAACAGAAAATCCCTCTCTCACTCTCTAAATGAATCTCTCATTTCTATAAATTGTACTCTGCCCTTTCACTTATTTTAAGCTAAAATTTAAAAGAACTAAATCTAAACGCAAAATCTATTCAGTGCTTCGGGCGTTATTGAGTAACAAAATTCATACTTTCACATTTATGATCAGTAGCAATATGATATATTTCTTCCTGAAGTATGTCAATTATTTTTCATAATGTGCACGTGTAAAAAAGACAAATACAAAGTCAAAAATCATTTATTCATTTAGGTCACAAATTAACTCTTATGAACGTCAAAGGCTTTAGTGAGTTTTCTAAGTCAACTGAATTAACATTTATATTAGTGGCTAGTTTGGGAAAAAGTTTGAGTGTATGAGAAAATACATGCTAGGAGCTCTATATATACATATAAGCGAAGAAAAATAAAAAGTAATTATAATGTATATGTAAATATAATGATGTACCGTCCAAAACGGCAGACAGACAGTCAGTACGTGCGTGTACATAATACGCGGGGTATCGATGTTTGCCTGCCCGCATGCCTGTTATTGACGGTCGACCACTTCAAATTGACGCAGTTAATTTAACTCAACAACGACTGCTACACTTTCCCCTTACTATATGGGACTATATATTTTAGGAGAAAGCTCGCTCCATACATTCTGTTTATGCCCACCGCCACAAATTGTATAGCTAACGCGCGAAGCAATGATTTGCGAAGGCATTCAAAATGTTTATTATAATATAATAATTTACATAGCTTTCAGTGTCAGTATTTATTGCACATTGATAGATGTTTGTAGGGAAGGCTATAAGTATTATAATTATGCACGTATGCCGAATAACAGCGACATACATTTCATCGAACGATAATAGTTTGGCGTTGTAATTTGCAGCTACATAATAACATTTATGTATTACTTAATTATTTTATGGTTAGAGTATTGATTGATTTGTTCCGGGTATACTTGTTTATGATAGGCAACTCACTGACACAAAGGCACGGTGATATGTATTGCTTTAGGCACGTATATTGTACCACAGTACAACATTCCTTGTTTAATGACAGCCCAAGTTTGTGTATTTACACAATACATCATTACTAATATCATATTAGCATAATCGTTATGGTACAAGTAGATACAAGTTTGTGCGTAAATTTACTGTTCAAAAAATACTATCTGCTGTAGTCCAAAATTTCAGGATATGCCGATTAGGTACACATGCCTGGTATCAACGTCTCATTTCAATAGTCTAAATCTATATTGACTTTTAGGGTCAAACTGTACCTAAAAAGCTTGATTGTAAAAAAGTACTACACTGCGAAGCAAATAGGTACTACTGCCGATCGATGCTACTGCCAGACAAGTCGCAAGTCGAATCTCATTTGAAGTATTGTCCATTTAACTCGTTTGCAAAAGACTAGTCTTAAATATAAAAGTTTCCAAGCTCGGAAGCTGTATTGAACTATTAAGTCTTAAAAGCGATTTTACTTCTTTAGGTGTAGGTACCTATTCCACCGTGTTTTGATTGTGTTGTATTCTTAGAAATCGGTTGAGAGATTCTTAACATCGCCGGGAATCACCGTCACACCTTGAAACTCATCGAATAACGATAAAATGCCGCTAAAGAACTCTTAAGTTATTTGATCTTCCTGTTTGGTTTGCCCAGAAGCTCATGCTCCTAGGACTACCTACAGTACTATTTTGTGGAGTGTCGACAATACTAGAACACACGAAGGCTTGATATGTTAAGCTGCGATGACTGCTTACCATCAGGCCATGATTATTTGTGGCCTTAATAAACATATCTGATACATGCATTACCATTTGAAGCTAATCAGGCCAATTTATATAGTATACTGTACCAGATGAAAGCAATAATACTTTCATAGAAGTTTGTTTAAAGACTATTTTATTAAAATTGCTTTAATATTGTCAATATATACAACAAAATAACTTACTATTTGATTCTATGTTGCTCTTCATGAATAATAATAAGTATTTATTACAAATTACGTTAACTACCTATCCCACGATTCCAACTAAAACATTTCCTACTAGGTAAGTAAAGTACTCTTAGTAAGTCTCAGTCAGTCATAATTAAAGTTACCATTTGAGCAATCGCAGTCCGTGGAAAAAACTGCATCCAAGCTATGAAATAATAATATTTGTAGAAACCCGCGATATCGACTACCATGACGACGCCATTGTTGTATTGACGTTGCGAAAATATCTTTAACGTGTTATTATTGTCGGTATTATTACGTAAATGTTACACCAATCGACTTTCCTTCCCGGTTATGGAAGCTATGATAACAAAAACATAATGCCCGCCCGGCGCGGCGCGCAGCGCGCGGTGCGGGCGTAAGCACAAGGGCCAAGATGTACTCTTCGCCCGACCTACTTACCATACCTTGCTGCTCACTCTACATTTTTAAACTAATCTTCGTCCACAGGCTAGACAGCGCTCTCTATCTCTTTAATCTAAAGATGGTGAATGAGAAAGTATCTCTGTCTATTTGTTTTGTTATATTCACAAATAAAACGTTGAACCGATTCTAATGAAATTTGGTAAAATATAACTTTGATGCTGGGAAAGAAAATGCCATCAAAAATATTTTTTGTTAACATGTTTTAAATTGATCGGTTTGATAATGATGTGTTACGTTTGAAACTGAGCAGAGTAATTGTAATATGTAGGTATATTACATATCTGCATCTCATTTTGGTACGTGCGTGTCACGTAGGCAAGTATTCGTTAAAATGATTGACTTCTCGCTAACTTAAACCCGCACCGAAATGGTACGGGCCATAGAAATAATGTTTCGTAACCAAACAGTACTTGCGGCGAAGCCTATGTTTACTGTTTATGTTTATCTGATAGTTTACCATTACTTAGTGTGTATATTACTATTCATTACAAAATTATAATTATAGCATCAACTTAGCTAAGGGACTGTGCTAAGAGAGAGCAATCGGCTAGTTTTCATTTTACTTACATATACTTACCTACCTGTACATATCCAAAAGAATAGACAAATATAAGATAAGTACACATTTCGACAGTTAGTTTAATTTTAAGTAGGTAAACAATGCGCAGCTCACTGTCGTAAACCAAACATATTGCTAAATTCAAACAGCAAAAAATATAATTAATCCGAATTGATCTTCATTGCTTTAATTTAAAAAAGTAAATTTGTGATGTATAGTTTATGAATCTAATGCAGTAATAATCACATAATTTAAAAGAAATGTAAGAAAATGGTAACCTACAAACCCTTACACACTCACAAAGGTAAATTGTCTCACGATACTTAAGCTTAAAATATTTGTAAAATTATCTTCACATTTATTATACGCAAACAAAAACTAAATCCCTTTATTAATAAACAATCTGCTTGGTCTATTGTTTCAAAGAAACATCGACGAAACCTGGTTTAGATTTTACTGCTAAAGCTTAAGAAACAATACAGTATTAAACACCAGCTACTTAGTAAATTACACCGTCGCGTTCAGCCACGAGTAACTTTTCGTGCTAAACCTTAATCCATTATATACTGGAAAGCTATGTGAGCTAACAGGTTCCTAGGCTTCTTAGTGGAACGGACCGATGTCGAGGACAATACAGAACGGCCAACGATTTGTTTCCAAAACTGACAAATAGCGCAGTCAGCCTTTGTTAAGTTGACTAAACACTGATAAACTGAGCACAACGTGAGACCATTGAATAACAGTGTTGCTTGTTTATTATTCGTGTCAACAATTATTTAACCATTTAGTCCATTGAAGATCAAACTCGATAATCGCTTAGGAAGTTTTGAGTATACACAATAACCTTTATTATACTTATGTTTATATACAATACACACATAAAAGACTTTAGATATCCTTGTAAATACCCTATTGGCTTAATTATTAACGGCTAAATAACTGTAAAACCTAACTAAAGTAAACTACGATAAGATTTACAGCAAAAAATATATACAAAATGGTGCATGGTGCCTAACAAAATTAGAAAAATCGCCCGCTCTTACCAGATTATTGACCATAAAAAATAAATTCCACCTGGATCCTAATCACGGAATAATAGTTATACACTATAAAGGTGCGTTACTATTGTTAGGGATACACCCATTGTATCCACTCGTACTCGTGCGCCGATAATCAATTCACGGTGCAACTCAATATATTTTGAATGCTGCCGAACAGCAACACATTTGTGACCACATCTGTTGTGTCTACAAAAAATCTTTTTAAATGATTTCTTCTACACTCGAGGTTTATTGGATACTTATGGATAATTCATTTCAGTTTCCCCTCTATCAAAATTCAAATTCACTATATTAATTAGTAATATAATATCTATGTACTTATAAGAAACATTTATTTTCGATATTTAGCTTATTCGTAGACCACTAATCGATCCATGTTACACACTGTAGTCGATGATAATGTGATACGAGACGAATTTTTCTACACATAGACACATCTTTAAAATAGTTTTGACTGCACGGATGGCGTAGCGGTTTAAGTGGTCGCCTCGCCACTGCCGCCGCGCCGAGTGTTGTGAGTTTGATCCCCACACAGGACAAACATTTGTGTGATCCCCAAATAGTTGTTCCGAGTCTGGGTGTTCTTTGTGTCCGTTGTTTAAATGTTTGTAAAAGTGTCCCACGATACAGGAATTATTCCTAGTGCGAGAATAGTTTTTTTTTTTGAAAGAAAAGAAATTTGATACCTAATTAATTTGCTATTTCTAATTTTAAGCTAACAAAATTCGATAGTTTAATATTTATGTACACAGTAACACAGCGACGCATCAACCTAGACTGTTTGGACTTTGAAGTTGAACGCTGCGAAGCGTGCGAGAGTGCGTTATATTTTTGTTACGATCTTACCATTACATCGACACCACTATGCACTGTCCCTTGCCGACAATTCTCTATTTTGTATGTAGTGTAGTTATGCGTATATAGGGTGTTTAACTTGATGTGTAGCCGTGTGTACTTAAGTATAGTAAATAATACATGCGATTACAACACTGACTGAAAGTACAAAATAATTTTGTAAATGTAAGTCATATGCAATAGACAATTATTTATGCATTAAGAATAATTGCACGCGTCCACCATTAAAAATACCAAGTTTTAAAATAATATTTTATAGTTAGTTTAATTGTTAATAAACGAGGTTTATTTTCATAATTATTTTATTTTTGTCTTTAACGAACCACCTTAAACTTTATTATAATTATTTATAACTTATTAGGTTATAATCAGCTGTATAAAATTATTAAAGAGCTTATTGCACGACGCGGACGTGAAGCGAGCGCGTACCTATAACTTATTTCATGATCGCAATCCAAACTAAGTTTAATGTATGTAGTCTCTAACTCGTAGGTTTAGTAATTACAAATAGATTGTAAGAAAGCGAAAGCGTGGTAATCAACTAATCAAATATAATGTCAATTCATTAATCAAATCAAAATTTAAAACATAGTTGGCCCAGAATTTTTTATAGTTATGTCCTGAACCTAGCTTTAGCAACTACCCTAAATGTAGCCTTAGTAACTGAGTAAGCTCACTAATCAATAGTGTGTTACTTTGACCTAAATGAATAAATTATTTTGGCTGACAATAAGTCTCTATGTTCTATTCAATTTAATTGCTAATTTTGAACGATCATGTTGAACATTGACAAGGTATTAATGGGCATTTTTTGGACCTATCTTAAACTAAAAAAATGGATTAATTAATGAAATATATTTTTACGACTAAACCCATTTAATTCTGTGGGCAAACTCTGTTTGATTGTCGTCACTGCTTGACCGATTTAGATGAAATATAATATACCTATTTACATATTATGTAGCAATTACTTTAATCTAGGTGACGGATTTAGTATACCGATATAGATAGATGTCAGACCTATAGAATGAGTACCTACATAAATATGCACATTGATTGATTCTCATAATAAGGTATTGTGTTTCAGATGGCGTTGGTAGAGGAAGCAGGCGCGGGCGCCGCTGCCGACGACCCCGAGGCCTTACTCAACGAGTGGCTTGGCGAACTCACCGTGCTTACTGCGGTATGCACATATCACTTATAGCCTATCTCTGCACACAGCCTGATATATATCATTAACGCTCTTTAAAAAATGCCACGTTGCCTAACACTTTAGACGCGCTAATATCGATCACGAGTCATAAATAGAGGCCATCTGGAAACCAAATCGTATACTTAGCGGAAAGATATACCTTCATTAATTAAATAAATAAAAACGTAAAGGCTGAGTTTAAAAAGGGATGATTGATGCTGGATCACAAATGGAACACGTGTGCGATGCAGCCGGCGCTGGGGTGCGGCGCGCGGCGCGGGCGGACAGGTGCGCCAGCACATGCGCTTTTACCAATATTCTGCATCGGCCGACGAGCGCCTTGTGCCTCGTGTTAACATCTTGAATACGGACCAATACGAGCACGCGATAACTTGATTTTCAACAGACCTTTAGCTGTTTCTTTATTAACCTTTTCTTGACATGATTACTGTTTCTGTTTGCCACATATTGATATTGCATCCCCACGTAATTATATTTTTTGGCAATAACATAGTAATACTTAGTAGTACATACAATTATGTATACATGTAAATTATTAATATTATTATATATGTATACATGTTATTGCCAAAAATTATAATGAACATTAAACTTAACAGTACCTTCTGTCTATGTAGTCATAGTCAGTACTCAGTACTATTAAGCTACTTTTGGAAGAACGATAAGTTGGTGAGTAATAATTTCCAACAGTTACAGTAATCTTTCATAGGTTAGTTACCTATTTAATTATTCTAATCTAGGTACATGAATGCAGTAGAGGTACCTAGAGATAGGTGCTTCTTCCATGAAATCACTTAGGGTGAAAACGAGACTTTCTGTTCTTATTTCCTTACAATTTGTGGTTTCGTACATAAAAGCTCAAGCCTGAGGTAATTGTTAACATGTCTACTCACTTATTTCTGTATATATGTATGTACATAATATGCAAACCGTAGCCCGCGTGTTGGTTAATATTATTCGCATATTACAGATGATTATCAGTGATGGTTAGTGGGAGATCGATAAAATGTGTATCCCGAACATCTGTCGTGTGGCTTGGTCTCCGCACGAGCAGGTGTTCCGTACACGACACCTGTTTCCCATTTCTTGTTCGCCTTTTTCATACGATTTCTGTCAGTCCCGTATAATACAAAAACCTTATACTTAGTTTATTCAACTACCAAAGTATTGATATAAAAATTTGTATTGAGTAAATCTTAATATTTAATTTCAAATATGCGTAATCTATATTACATTGAATAAAGAAAATACTGGACCGTGTCTATCATATTATATTAACTTTTTACATATCATATTTGAACAAAATTATAACATAGCACAAAATAAAAATATTGGCCTGATATTTTGGGCAACATTTTATGTGGTAAGTAGGGGGTGCGGTAGTAAAGTAGGACGCGTAAAACTAGGTCATTCGTCGATTTCTTGGTTCATTGTCACGTGTTTACTATTATCAGCGTAAGACTTTATAAAAATCCAATAAATACTTTATCTACTTATACAAATAACAACATGAATGTAGGTTATGCTAATTTTAATTTAAACAAATAAACATCTCATATGCTCAGTTTATTTAACTTCTTTGGCGTTCATCTAGTTCTTGAACTTTCTCTTAATGTTTGAATAAGTAAACAATTTGTTAAATTAAAATAGATTTCGAAAAGTTTGTTATTTTGATAAGTGATAGTTAGGATATGAATGTTATGATAAATAAGGAAATGCAGGAGGCATAGTCGGGTCGTGGCGGTCAGTGTCGGTGTCAGTGGCTAGTGCAGGCGCCGCGGGGCGCGGGTGCGGGCGGGCACGCCGCCGCCGTGCTAGTGCGCGCTCCGGCGGCGGCAGGCCTCGCCGCGGCGCCCCGCGCACGGGGGGTTACAACTGAGGGGACTCGCACGCACACCACCGTACCGCGCTCGTCCCATCATTCTGGAATCAAACAACGTAGCGTACCGGGCCCCGCACACGTGCGCAAGTCACAAAACACGGTTGCCGCTTGTCTACTTGCCTCCCCCCCTGCGCTGTTGCCTGCCGCTGCGACCGGCCGGGGCCGACTCCGCGGCCCGCGCTCATGCTTCATTTTGTAATACTACTCACTTCACTTTGCTCTACGCTGCCTAGTTGTGGTCGTGCCCGCGTACGACTTAAGCGTTTCTCGAGTTAAACGCGACAGTGCTCTTTGTTCAATGATTTCTTAAAAATAGTAAATAATGCCGGGCGCGAAGACTTAGTTTTTGGCAAAGTGAATGGGCGAGGTCACTACTCCGTTCGCGATATACCTAACTGTAGTGTGCTTTAGTTGTAGTGCAGTTCCGCGCAGGCTCCGCACTGTGAAATAACAAACTCGTTTGCGTACATGTTAATTATAAGTACATACTTATATCGGACTTCATTTAAATCTTAACGAAATCGTGCACTGCCATTTTATAAAATACAGCGTTGGTCTGCACGACGTGAACATAATGACGCTAGTGCAATAGGAGCATGCTCGCGCTCCAAGTGACAAAGCGGCGGCCTTTTGGCACGCTTTGCTAATAGTGTGAAGTGGTGTTCTGTGACTCATTGCGCGCTGCGATGTAAACGAAATGATGGATGTGCAGCTAAACGAATCGAGCAAGTGGCAGCGCGGAGGGTTTCTGTCAACTCTTAACAGAAGTTTTCGATTAGCGAGCGGGAAAACAAGAAGTAATCACAGTTCACCAACAGAAAATAAAACTATGGAGCAAAGTTTCGATATGTCATCGGTACGTAATGACTAACTAAGTACTGCTGATAACAGTGCTGGCATGTTTACCTACTGAGTTTACAACATTAACGACAAATTGTTATATGGTTAGGCACTCTGTACCTACTTCTTTATATATCGTCTCTACTTGCCTTACGATTTATGGGCCTAGGCGTTAAAATGATTCAGGTTGAATAAAATAAAACATACTTAAATTAATAGTCTAATATAATAGAATTATCATCCAGCATAATTTAATTAGCACATTACAAATATAAACATACAACTGACCGTTCATTGTTTGAAGACAATGCATTCCCAACTTTGTTATGGGATGTCAACTTGTATGAGCGTGAATAATTAATTTCTGAACATATATTATATGAAACTTAATTCGTATTCATAGTTCCCCGTTATTACATACAAGGTTCGAGATTAGTTGATGCGACCTGTTATGTATTATTTGAATAATTGAAGGAGCGTACAGCCTTTAGGCAAGAATTAATTGCTCTTCGTTAAAGGATTAGAGACCTATATTTAATTTTAATAACTTCTAGGGTCTGAATTCTTCAAATGAGGCAACATCGGCTTTGAGACCGCTGGAAATAGTGGCTCCACGCATCGACACATACCGGTTCTCAATGGCCAACCTCGAAGAGACACAGGATGCAGACCTCGATGCTATACTCGGAGAGCTCTGCGCTCTTGATACAGAATATGATGAAGAAATATCCAGGGTTTCATCAGGTAAGAGCACACCATGAAAACAAGAAATTAATTTTCATAAAATCATTTACTTGATGTTTATACTTCAACATATATTTTCCAGCTCTATCATCAACATCGAAAGCAAGACCAGAGGTTACTAATGAGGTCTCGCAAAGACAAGAGAAGGAAGCATGTAGTGATGGCGCTTCAAGCATCGCACGCACTGACTCTCCAGACAACGACTCAGCATTTAGCGACACTGTGAGTTTGGCAATGCTATCAAATTTTAATGATCTGAACAAAATAAAAAGTTTCCGGAATCTTAATCGTCTTTCTCTGCATGAATATTAAAGGAGAGTTTTTATTATTCAGGTGTCCATGCTGTCCAGCGAGTCTTCTGCATCTAGCAGTACCAGTATGAAATGCAAAACTCTAAAACTGAACCTTCATCAAACGCAAAAGGTTATATGTCGATATATTTTCCTTTTCACTCTAGATTAAATTCGAAATAATCTTTTACTTAAATATTCATTTATTTATGCATTTACAGGACGCAAGTTTTCAACAAAAGGCTGATAAAATAAAACTAGCTTTAGAACGTATGCGTGAGGCGAACATAAAGAAGCTCTTCATCAAAGCATTCTCCATGGATGGATCATCCAAAAGTCTGCTGGTCGATGAGAAGATGACATGTGGATATGTAGCGATGCTTCTAGCAGACAAGAACCATGTTATTATGGAACCGAAGTGGGCCATAGTGGAGCACCTGCCTGATCTACACATGGGTAAGACTTATGTCAAATAATAGTAAGCAACATATTTTAAATGTTTTCGTGACATTCTAATAGTATTTTTTTCGCAGAACGAGTGTACGAAGACCACGAAATGTTAGTAGACAATTTAATGTTATGGACAAGAGAGTCTAAGAATAAAATCCTGTTTGCTGAAAGATCCGATAAAATATCCCTATTTCAAACACCGGAAAAGTTTTTGCTGACTGAAGACGACAGAGGTAATCATCAAAATACGAATGAAATAGTTGCTGCTTAATTGTCGTACTTGATTCTACGAGTCCTTATATGATGTTGTATGTGTAGGTTGGTCCAGCGAGCACGACGAGCACTCGAGACAAGTTATCATTGAAGAATTCTTCGGCCAGAGTGGAGGAACAACGAGCACCATTCCATCAGTATCCGGCCACCCGGTGCCTCCCATGGAAGGACCCTTGTATCTAAAAAATGATGCCAAAAAGGGATGGAAGAAGATTTATTGCGTCTTACGGCCTTCTGGTTAGTATCAAATATAACAAATGCTATGTGTTGTGTGGCCACACAAAATTTTTGAGCTATAGCGACTTCGCAAATGCGAATTTCATATACATGTTGAATTAACACGTAACAAATAATTTATTAGTATTTAATTGTCACTTATATAGGACTCTACTACTCGCCCAAGGACAAAGTGAAAACGTTGAAGGAGCTGGTGTGTTTGGCGACATTTGACACTAACGAAGTTTATATAGGGTTGAACTGGAAGAAAAAGTATAAGTCGCCGACAGATTACTGCTTCGCTATTAAGCACCCAAGGCTGCAACAACCAAAGAGCGTAAAATTTATTAAATTTCTGTGCGCTGAGGACCAGCGCACGCTTGAAAGATGGGTGACAGCTATGCGCATAGCCAAGGTATGGTTCTTACGCTTTCTTATATAGTTTTTGTGAGTGAATGTCCTTTACTTTTTCGGGTTCTTTATTCGTATTTAACTTCGTAGCACGGGAGGCAGTTGTTGGAGAATTATCGCTCGCTTGTGGAAGAATTAACTCAAGAAGACTTGGACCATCTCGCCCATGCTCGTTCATGTTCGGTAAGTGGTTACTTGACGGTCTCACTTAATTAAATAGATAAACAAATCTGTTAAATGATGACTTAAGTTTTTTCACCACTCTTCACTTACTGAAAACTGGTGTCAAAACTAAACATATCTTGAACATTATACGTAATTGTAATGTTTCCGACGCGTAGATTACATCGATCCCAACTAAGACAAACGGTACTGCAGTAGTTGGCATCAGCAGTCCCGCGCAGTCTACATCGAGCAACGTGAGTGTGGCCAATTCAGACATCAGCAGTGGCAGGTTGGTATTAATATTTAAAACCGCACAATACTTTGTTTATATTCTGCTTTTCATTATAATTATATTATTAAGTTTTGCGTATGCATTTAGCGTTTGCTCTTGTTTATTTTTGTTTACTAAAACTCGACAATAGCATATTAGTAAACTGTGTAATTAATATTTGTAAATATTATTGTTATGCTTGCGTTTTCAAGTTGTATGTGTTTAATTATGTCTACTTTATATTTTTATATACTAGTTTAAAATGCGAATTTTAATATTAATGGTAAACGTACCATATAAATTTCCCTATATATGTTACTACAAGATTTGCACGTGTTTGTAAATATAAACGATGATGACGATTGTCGTACACAGACACTCTCGCGCCTCTTCATCCAGTTCGAGCGGATGTCTCTCCGATGGCGGCACGGCTTCCGAAAGTGCTTTCGACTGCGAATTCCCTATGGGTAAGCAAACCATTCTTACATTATTGTTACTTACTCGACAACATGGTCACTTTATACCTGCTAGAATTCACCCCACGGTATTGTTTACTTTACACCATCTTCAAATGTTTTCAGGTACGATTAAGCGGAAGCCGTCGATGAAACCAAACATTCCGTTAACGTGGATGACGCGCCAGCTGAAGGAGATGGTAGAAAAAGGTGGCGACTGTGGCGTGGAGGACGAAGGCGGTGGCGACTCCGGAACGCTTACGCGCCGGCCTCGTCCCGCGCGGACCGACGACTCCACGCTTAAGCGACACCATACGATCGGTCAGTATCTTTCACTTGCCATTTCAATAAATATATTGCTATAGCTAATATTACTGTTCCAACTGTAATTAATTGAAGACTCGAAATAAAGAGGTACCTATCAGTCTTCTTCATGGCTCTTATAAAATATACAATATTTCATGTTTTAAATGTATTTTATTCATTCAGAAGTGGTCAGATTGATGACGTTATGGTATTATTTTATTTACAGACTCCTCAGAAACGTTGGTATATAATACCACTAGCAACGCACGCTTGAGCGCCGCCGGCAGTCCCGTTTGCCACGACCCTCCATCACCCACGTATGGTCACTACGAGAGCATACCCCGCGACAGTATGTATCGCAATAGCGCTGACAGCGGCTCTGCGCTTTACGGTTACACTACCATCTACGACAAGGTGCAAAGGCCCCTGACTGTGCCAACAGTAGAAGACTTGCCTCCCCCTCCACCCCCTACGGAGGACGTGCCTGATGGTATGTTTAGCTCTACTCTCAGCCTAGATTCTTTACCGCCTCCGCCGCCGCCACCGCTCGAACCCATCGAAGATCTGACCGGCTCACAGCTTAGTTTACCTCCACCGCCACCAGAACATACCATGGAAGCTCATACCGGTGCTGGTCGTGTCCATGATATAGTGAACCAACTCACAGCTCAACAAATAGAGCAAGCGGCGCGAGCCGGCCAATCGAGAGTGACCGCTCGTAGTATTGAACCTAGCCGCACGTTTCCCCGGCAGCCTTCACTGGATAGTGTCCATTCTGAAGCATCTCGAACGTCGTCGCTTCATTCGGATAAAAGTATATATGGCCAGCAGAATGTAGCATATGGAGCTTGTCTTGCTGAACTCCAGACTAAGAAACTTAGTAATGGAAGCCCATCCATTCAGAAAAAGCTTACCAACGAGCCTAGTAAAGAGCGTACTGGTTCCATTAAGAAAGTAAATTTTGCTGATGATTTACCGACGTGCTCGGATACCAAGAAGAATAAGAAAATTACGTTTAATTTAAAAGACCAGCCGCCGTTATCGCCTCGAAAACCTCCGCCCCCGAAACGTAACGAAAGCACGCGATTGTCGTCACCAAAGAAATTAGCCGATTCAAATAGCAATCCCCCGAAGGAGTTTCTTAGAGACCTGCAAAGGGTGATGAGAAAAAAATGGCAAGTGGCTCAGAAATGCAAATTAGAACCAGCGACAACTCCACACGAGGTTCTCGGCTTTAGGGAATACCCTTTATCGGAGGACTACAAAGAGACTAGTGTATCGATGTGGGTGCAAGAGCATTATGGCGGAGGAGTGGAAGATCCATTTTACGAAAACGTATTTGGCCGTGAACCGCAACCACGTCGCGAGGAACCGAAACCTATCAAGAAGCGACCACCGCCCGCGCCGCCGCGCCGCAGTGAGTCCACCCACCTGACGACCCACCCTCAGGCGTCAGCCGCGCAGCCCACCGTGTAGAACACCTCGCCGCAGCGCCTCGAGCTGGCGGTAAGATCAGACCGACGCGCGGTACCGGCCTTAGGTGTTAAACGCATTATGCTGGTACGCTACAAGTGATGGCCACGGATACTAACTCAATGTCTCCTCGTACGCTAAACAACTATAGGGATTAGAGTGTAAATGTTGTCGTAGGTAACTTTAAGCCTTCCACATAATGAAACTAAGCTCTCTGGAGTTAGATAAAATGTGACATATTTAGTTGGAAAATTAGTGACGTTATTAAAATATGTTTAAAGACAACTGCGAATACTTTGCAAAATATTTGCATAAAATGACCAATCTCGATAATTGTTATCATTTTAAAGGCAGTTTAAACAATAAATTTTATAGTAATCAGAATGGGGTGCTATTTTGAAAGGTATACTAAGGTATGTAGGTTGGCTCTTTTGCAAGTTCACTTTCAATCTAAATATAATGTCAAATAAATTAATTTATCCAGGAATGTTGAATGTCAAGGAAGTATGTTAGATGTACTTATGTACCTACCTACCTGTATATAGGTACAAACCCATTGCTAGTGAATTTGCAAAAATATTTTTGCATGAGTTGGAGTTTTGTCAATTTTATATTATGTTCCTAGTTAATTATTGTATGTTGTATGAACTTTGGGGCAGTCTACGTTAATTTAGAAGTAATATATTATTAGCCAATAACAATAAATATCGTTCACTTGATCGGTAGGTAAACGACATTTGGGCTATCGGCGCTTCAGTCCACACTTATTCAAAATATTACATTTACATCTTAGGCTATTCTATACGTGAAGAGCTTCGTAAAGAATAGATTTATAGTTAAGTACGTTATAGGCTTACAGTGTCTTATCCAACGGACATTGAATGCCCATACTCGAGTCTATATGCATATATGTACATGGGGGTAGAAAATGTGCGTAGAATGTTATGCTGAAATCGAAATATTCCTTGTTTGTGCCATATTTAGTTATCATTTTAACATGTTATCTAAATACCGTATACTTATCTATTCTGTTAATGATATGAGTGTAATATTATTCGCTAATAGCTACGGGCAGCGATGTCGCTTGGTATCTCGATGGAATGTGTGTTAGGTACGTACTTCTGCACCTTCTGAGCTATCTCTTTCTCATAATTCAATAGTAATCAAATTAATTAATGGCACGCTAAGTTTAAAGCAAAAGTCGTGCCTCGCGAACTTATTCTTTATTGATACTCACTTCATGTGTTTATCAGCTACGAGTAATCTCCACTAGACGAGGGAAAGATCTTCTTTTCGTTATACATCTATGTAAGCTATGAGCGTGGAAGAAAGGCGCGTAGGAGGGGACAAAATGAAAAATATACAGAACTCCAATGTGTCTGATCTCACTGTACCATCAGTAAACGTTATTATTATGTTTGGGCTGTGATTATTATTGTGTCTGGTTTATTTTCTAAAGACAATTTAATAATACAACGGCGGCAAAATAATTGAGAGCATTGACTAATCCTAGGTTTAAATAATTATTATGAGGCAAATGTAATAAAACCTAGCATTCAAACGGATAGTTTTAGAAAAATGTCTTGATTATATTTCCACCATTGTATGTCTACGTTTGATAATTATTCTTTGTAAATTTTTACGTATATATAATGGAGCACTACAGTAATAGAACTTGATCCTAGTGTAGCTAATTAGCTATTAAATTAAGCTTGGAATACCTGACTAGATTTAATATTTTAAAGATAAATTACTTACGAATCTTTTTTTACTTTTTTATTCGTTGTAATAATTTGCAAACGCCTACTGTGGAGCAGCGCCAGTGTAATAGTAGACAATATTTCAGCTTGTAATACCATTTTTATATAGGTGCTTACATGTACATATAATGGAACGACACATAAATTTTGGTTATAAAGATAAGTATTCATTTGTAAACCCGATTAGTAATTATGGTAATATATCTATTTAATAACGTCCTGTCCTAAAAAATAATAATATATTTGTGTTGTATTTATAAATGAAGATTCGTATTTCTTAACACGTTATGTTGTATATAGATATTTACGGTAAATTGGCATCGCGTCACCTCATTTTCCGTAGCTATAGAATCCTTAATTATATAGTCTTGCGAACGATGCCATTAAGCTCACGTGAAAATAGCTAGATTCATGCAAATAATTAAAATATCATGTTTTTGATACATGTTATACATACGATGAGTAAAACAACCGTAAAATAATAAATTAAGATTGCTTTGACAAAAGGTTTGCTAAAAAAGCTATAAAGCTCGTTGTTATTTTACCTTATACTCATCATAAAGAATACGATATAGATTAGGACAACTTGTAACGTTTACCAGAACACTGCCGTTGCTCGCAGTTCATGGAACATCAACATTCAACTGCTTGAACACCCTGTTTCATTTGATTAATTGCTTAAAATCTTGCATTCCTTTGTGCTAAGTTCAAAATTATAAGTAAGTAATAGGGCAAATATCGATATTAACTAATAAACGTAGAGAAAACAGCCATATAGTCGTTCATTGGCCATCGACCGACATAGCATGTCATGGCCGAGCACTGCACTCGTGACAAACGGGCGTAGGTATGTGTTTATACTAGGAATCTTTTTTACTTTAATATTTTTTTTATAAAATGGATATACATAATTAAATAGGCGAAGTTTTTTACTGGGTTATGTTAAATATAACATCAAATATACTCCATCCAATAGACATTCGGATTGCGAAGACTGAAAATATAAAATCCGATTTGACAATAAGCTTACGTCCAAAAATCTGAAGTCGTTAAGATATTCGACAAAGACTAACTCAACTGCCTTAAATAGTTGTGCCATAACGTCTACACTTGTATAAATTGTAATCAGATAATGTACCTCAAGTTTATGCAGGGTTTATAAGGAAAGTGTGCACAACTTGACGACTTATTTAGATTCTCGAACGACCGCCTCGTACGCTGACTTCACGACTGCGTCAACGATTAACACGTCCGATGAGCTCTTTATGTCTAATCGATGCTTTAGGACGAGAATTGGAACATGATTTACGAGTATTATAAGTGTAAGAAAGACTGCTGGTTAGTATAATTCGGTTAGTAAATGTTTGACCACCAAAATGTCGATTAGATGCAAGGGAACCTGATATGGCTGGCAAAATTTCGTAGCAAAATGTGAACTAAGTTGTTCTAATAGGTAGCTACTTGGTCATCTCATGCTGGAGATGCAGATGAAACTGATTGAATACTATAGTAAAGTCGATTACATGAAGACAGTGTGTATGTTTGTATGTAATATATACTTATGTATCGTATGTGATAGATGTAATATGAAATATTCACTATAATTGTGTACGTAAGATATATGCGACAGCGTACCTACCTACATTACCTCTCGGTTCGTGCAATGTGGTGGATTTTACTAAAGTAATGATTATTGTACTTGTAATTAAGTGTGTAATGTTTGTATCGCTCTGACGTGCCGCAAGTCTCACGACGGGACTTTAAAATAATGGAAATAATAAATACTAATTGTTCGTTAATGTTGTATATAATATCTGATAAAATATCCTAGTACTAAATTGAGATTTACAACAAATTAAATGTTAGATACGGGTTGTATTATGATCATTTCGACGCATAACTAATCATATATTTGAAACTGGTTTAGTAATCACTTTTGTGTAACGCATTTATTAGTATTCATAATTAAATATGTTTAAAATGTACAGAACAAATTACTTATAACATTAATTCTTTGTATATTTTTTCAAATATAACGAAATTCCATGAAATAAGATTTTTATTTAAACATGCCCGCTGTATAACGCCTTAGTGGAACAATATTAATAATAAAACGAATTATATAGATAAATGCTTCAGTGTCTATAGTTTTAACAATAGGTACATACTGCGTGACTTTTTTACCGTCTTGAAAAAATTATGAATGAAAAAAGTGATAGGTAAATAAAGTGATCTCAAAATGCTAGAACACAAATATACTATTAGATTCTATTCCACTTACACAACACACCATATTATTATCAAGACGGTAAAAAAAGTCACGCGGTATAATAATATTTATAATATCAGTATGTATGTTACGAATGTCATATTTTAGATATTTACGAATGCGAATGCGAGTGTTTGAAAGGCGAATGCGAGTGCGAATGTTGAGAAGGGGCAAAAAAAGAAAGATCATGGTATGCTTTTAATCATCGATTTTTATTTATTTAAGGTTATACAGTGTATATATATAAATAATATACGCGATCAAATTAACAACAAGCAAATTTAATAATCTAATTTCAATAGGGGCAGATTATATTTTAAAAACAATAATTAAGCTGCTTTATCACCCATGAGACGATTTCGTAAAGGCTCATAAAACAGGCGAGCTGCACTAAACAATTGCTCACTTGGTACACTGGCAGGAGGAGCGCTGAGGTACATACGACCAAGTTCTGTCAATTTGTCAAATTTGGATTTGAATTGCCACCAGTCCAATGGATTTTCCTCAAGAGAGATTCGTTTTTCTTTTAATTGTTATTTTATTTCACACAGCATCGTGTCTTCTGGTTCACATTCTACATCGGAACCTTCGCCATCACTCGAGGAATCCAGAATTCTCACTAGATTTGTTATGGGGCTTTTAGTAGGGTAATCAGCACTTGAAGGAGACTCATTATCATCAATGGATGTCGTGTATTCCAGCCTTTTACCACTTGAAATTGAAGTTATACGATCGTGATTTAATAAATCAAGCGCAAGTTTGATGATCTCGGTGTTAACATTATCCTTCACAGCATCAATAAAAAATTTGTTTTTGTATCGCGGGTCTAAAAATGTCGCAATTATTGTGAACAAAGGGTCATTTTCCAGATTGCAAAACTTCTTGTTAATTTCAGTTTTAACACTTGAATAAAGTTTTCATAATATTATCAACAGCGTCACCTACAATTGGTAGATTAACGTCTTCAATATCTTTTTTAACATGTAAATACTCGGAATAACAGATTAAATCAAAGTATGCGTACTGCTTAAGTTACGGGTAGCTTCTTCAAATGATTTAAGTATTGATACACAATATTCTATAGCTTTATATTCATCGGATGATAAGTTGGCAATATTGTTGCTAATACCATATACAGGCAAAGAATCCTTTAGTTTTAAGTACCTTTCAAACATATAGAAGGTGTTGTTCCATCTTGTCGAACAATCTCTTATAACAGTTAATGTCACTTGATCTGGGTTCAGCCGCAACTAGACTTTTGATAATTGGTCTTGAGCAATAGTCGAATGATTAAAATGGCCAGCAATATTATTACATTACTGAATCAGGGTTACCAAAAACTCTTGTGAATTTAATGCACTTTTTAAGTTTGTCTGTAACTTATGAGCAGTGCAATCAATATCTTAGAAACCGGCCAAAGACATAGCACGCTTCATATTTGAGCCTTAATCCCTTACCATGCAATGTACTTGATCCTTAGTGATGTTCCGTTCATTCAGCATCGATTCAAATTTACTTGCAATAATATCGCCCGTGTGTCGTTCATTAAATTCCTTACATTTTAAAACTATGCTTAAACGATCATAGTTAAATGTTATATCGTGGCAAGTCAAACTGAGGAGTGATACGTTGGCAGCTGGCTCGGACCAAATGTCGGTTGTAAATGACATGAATTTCAAATCACCCAAGAGTAATTTAACTTTGTTTGCTACTTTTACATACAATTCTTGGCTAAGCTCAGTAAAAAAAATTCGTCCTTTTAAGGTAGGTATATTGTGGCGCCACCAACTGCATTAATCTTTGGAAACCCACGTTCTCAACGAAGTTAAAGGGCAAATTGTTTAAAGCTATCATTTCACTTATTCGGCAAAAAAAATTTTGCGACAACGGATGTTTAGCGTCCCGCTGTTTCTTTTTCATTATAGATTGTTCAATAGATAATTACTTTTTTACCTCTTTCAGTGGCATTTCCGAAGGAATGATACTTATAGAAGCCTGGACCTCTGTTTCAGCACGTATTAACAATTGGAACTCCTCGGCATGAACGGCTTTCAAATGAGTTCGCAGTCCCGAAGTAGTACGCCCAACGCGTGAATATACTTTTTCACAAATATTACACACTTCGCATGATCTCGATCAACAGGTGTGAAATATCGTCCTGTCTCACTTTTCTTCCCCGGCGCCATAATACAAAAATAAAGTTCTAAATAACTATTTATAATAACTTATCCTAGCTTAAAATAACCCACGATTCGAAACTGTGTTAATTCACTTAATCACGATACCTGCTTATTGATTTATCGACAAGTGACAACTAGAAACAAAGTAACAAACACAAACACGCGATGATGACCCGCTAAGCTCCGCCCACTCCTACTTCCTGTCTCGACCTGCATACACTCGCATTCGTTAAGCATTCGCATTGTTTGATGCGAATGCGAGTGTTGATGCGAGTGTTTCAAATGATGCGAATTATTCGCATATGCGAATGCGAACGCGAACATTCGTAACATCCCTGATATAGACTGTCCCAATGCTGGGTATGGGTACGGGCTGCCTCTCTGTGTAGGAAGGGTTAGGCGGTAGTCTCCCACGCTAGTCCAATGCGGGTTGGTAGACATCACATAACTTCGAGAATATTATGGAGAATTCTCAGACATGCTGGTTTCCTGACAAAGTATTCCGTCACGACTAGTAAAACGAACGACAATGAACTATTTAATACACACATATCTTCGAAAAGTTAGAGGTGCGTGTTTTTGGATTGAACTCTGCGTGGCAGTAAAGCAATCTTCCTTGACCATCTACTATCATATGCACAATATGCATCATGCCGCAATATGTGCATCAGGTAACCAAAGTGGAATAGACATATTACACAGCCTACTACCTAGTCGTTAGGTGTGTGAGATGCACGTCAATAAAAAGGATTAGTTGAGTCCTACATTGCAGTAAACTAAGCGGAAGTAAAGAGAATTTTGCTTTGCTGTAATAAAAATAATATTATACATTATAGATCTTTAGCATATACCGGGTGTATTGGATAGCGTACTGGAAACTGAAATAGTAGATTCAGAGCATTAATCTGACTTAAAATCAATGACATTATCAATGCATAAAAATACCACACATTTTTATGCATTGTTACATTTTTCTATTGTTAATTATAACATAAGCGTTATCAGTCCATATTAGTAAATACCCGAAACATTAAGACGAAATAAGATAAAACATTAATGTAATTAAATCATACGTGATATAAACAGTTCACAAAATCAACTGCACTAGCGTACTCTAGCGGGCGGTACGTACAGTTCGTTCTCCGTGTGGGCCTTATCTTACGTTTTATAATATGAATCTATGTTTCGAGGAACAGGGTTGTCCCTCCAGCACAAAGAGTGGATCCTCCGACCAGGCTGGGTGACCGTGCCTGACGGGCCGTGGCCTGACGATTGACGCGGGTAACTACTTGTATTTATAGTTATTCGCTTTGTAAATGTTACTTGTGCGATGCAGGATTGTATGACGTAATTTTTAAGCGCTTATTGTATATAGCGCCATCTGTTGAAAGAAGGCTAAACTTATTAGTCTATGCGGACACGCCACATGTGTATATTTTAGTATAAATTATTTGCCTTGATATGTGTAGTAACTATAGGAAGACGTTTTGCTAATATTTTCGGTATTACTATTATTTAATTATATAGGGTGTAAAGGGTGGCCCCTTTACACCCTATATAATTAAATATACCTGACTTAAGCTAAACGAGAATGTAAATTGTATATGAGGAAACAGACAATTCAATCGATATGTAACTTAAAGCATCGTTCGAAACGTTTTGTAAAGGAACCCTTTAGAACTGCTTCATGGATTGCCCCTTTTTATTTATACAATCTATTTATATAATATAGTTAATGCAAGTGAGCGTATTCACGCGCTTTTATTTATTTTATGCGTTATATATGTATTTAAATGAATTCGGCTTTGTAAGCTTCTAAACAGTAGGTTCGTATTATACGACCGTAAGATCTTTCGTGAGGTAGAAGAAGTAAATAGTAGGTACTCGAGTAAAGCCTACCTAAGTTTAAACTCGTCATTACTCTAAAGTGCATCACAGTTATCATAACATATATTTTCTAACATTAATTTACCTTGATTTATTTATTAGTATCAAATCAAGCAAATCAACTTAAAACAGTACCGCTTACCGATTGAGTTGAAATATTGCATACATCTTTTAGTATAGAGACAATTCATTTTAATGATACTTTTACAGCCAGTGCCATCTCTCGGCACTGTGGGGAAGCGCCTGGCCTTCTAATAATTTATTACAGTGCCATCTATTTACGTCTTACTGAACTACGTAGCTAGACAGTACGCGAAAAGTGGAGAGAGGGAGCTAGAACTTTCTCGTATTGTTTTGAGGAACATACCGGAGTTGGCGCTAGAAAATTCCAGAAATAATTTCAACTACGTATAAATGTAGGGCAGTTTATAATCGTAAGCGGGCAAGTTCATCGCAGCGAACGGAAGCGAAAATACCACAAGTTTGAAACAGTTAGAGCGGAAAAGTGTTTAAGTAGTGTGTGTTGTGTTTTAAATTTAGCTATAATAAAACGAGTTTTAGTCGATAATATTGTTTAAATTCTTATCCCTTGAACCCAGCACGTAATAATACGTATTTATAACCTAATGCAGCATCGGAGATTGTTTACCTACACGATAGAACTCCTCAAGGTAAGGCATGAGCTAACTTTGCAAAGGGGCCGTTCAAGTACCTACCTGTTAAGAAATCAGGATTTAAAACATTCTTAACCGCTCCCTTCCCCTCCTCATCAAACTGAGGAGGGGAAGGGAGCGGTTGTGAATGTTACACATACCATCCCTCCTAAGCTCGAAATTTTTGGGAGATTCCCCAATATCCTTTCCGCTTTCGAGTATGGACAAGCAGCTTTGCCATATACGTACGTTCAATTCAGATACTATTGAATTTTTCAAAATTTTTCAAAAGCGGCAGAAATTGACTTAACATAACTTCATGTTACTCCAATGCCTTATAATTCAAAATTCTTTAGATATTTTTCGTTGTCCTCTAATATTTTGTAGATTTACAATGGGATAGTATTTTATTAAATTAATAAAACTTCAACGTACTTTTATCGACTGGTTTCGGTTGACTTTGGATAATAGACAGTGTTGCTATGTATGTAATATCAATTAGGCAAATCGATATTCCTTTCACTTTTTGTTTGTGTATCTGTGTTTCAGGATATTGTTAGTATTACATACACAGATCAATTAATGCATAAAAATAAAGATTTAGTTGCAACTTACACTTTTTCCTTTTTTTTTTTACTTTGTGGAATGCTTTGTCGCATACCTCTCCGCGGGGCGACGGAGAGGTTATGTCGGGCTCACCGGGGGAAAGATACCCCGGTAATACCGACTAAACCTATCACGGTGTTCCTCGACATAACCATAGACGGCGGAGCCGCGCGAATCGCTTTCACATGCAATCGCGACCCCACCGAGGTTTCGGCCCGCCGTGTAAAATGGCAGGCCACTACACGACCCTGCCTCTACTGTCGCCTTGTGGGGGACAAAAACACGACTCAGAGGCGCACGTGGGAACACGCACGCCGCCTTTCGGATCTGGCGCTGATCGGGTGGCGAGCAGGCCCACGCTGCCCACCACCCCCAGGTCAAACCTCAGGGTGACTGGAGGTCATCTCGCGCCTTCCGGCACCCGGTTCTGCGGATGGGGAGAGGCTTTAAGCGATCCCTCTCCCGCTCCGCCGCCTACTTGATGGACATGACTTCCTCACAGAAGGAGGCGACGGCGTTCCACGTCCTCTCGCTCCGGACCATAGATTGAACCACGGCCGGGAGCGAGACTACCGGGCAACCATACCGACTGCCGCGATCAACTCACGGCGCTGCGATGCCCAGGCGGGGCAATCGGCCAAAGTGTGCAGCGCCGTGTCCACAACAACATCGCGGCAGTCGCCGCAGTGATGACATGCGGGCGTCTCTTGCCGGCTTGCTCTATGGGACACAGGAACTGGCCAAAACAACCGTAGCCAGTTATAACCTGTGTCAGCCGAAAGGTGAGGGCACCATGCCGCCTCTCCAGCCACTCTTCAACAATGGGACTTACCGCCACGACCGTGGCGTGCCCGTTACACTTTATTTTAACTCATTTTAATTATTTTTTCTTAGATTGGAATCGATACTAACTGTGACTTATTTTATTTAATAGCAACTCATAAATGATTTTGGCTCTGGCGTATATTGCTTTCAAGAACGACCCACGCATTCTCACAACGGATATTGGTTTCTTGTTTATTCGACTGACAATGGCTTGTTTTAACGGATTTCGATCACAATGCATACGCAACAAAATCATATGATGACATATGACAACACTCTTGTTGGTAGGGAAGCGATCGAGCAATATTATTGTATTTGTGTGGTAGGTAAAAGAACTGCAGGTTGTTGTTGTCATGTAATGATCATAATATGCCTTAGCTGGGCAAGGTTTCGACAAAACTTAATACCGCCTGCACAGCTTTTAGATGATATTTTAATTATCTATGATGATGATAATAATATGAGCCGATAATGATGATCATGATAAACTATATAAGAGTTTGTTTTGATAATATTCCAGAACATAACACACCTCAAATAACTCTTCATTACTTGGTGATCTTAAGATCTTTGAGACTTTTAAATACATGTGCATGTGTATTTAATTTTTCTTTGACAGTAAATATCTCGTTACTCCCATTGAGCAGCTAGATGAATATTTTCGTTTTGAAATGTTAATAATATATCTATAAAATAAAGCAAAAATCATCTTAGTAACATCAGGCTCAGAGATATATGAAAACTTGCCGGTGTCCTTTCATCCAAATCGGTTCAGTGGATTAGCCGTGAAAAGGTAACAGATAGACAGAGTTACTTTCGAATTTATAATATTTAGTAAGGCAGGAGGATTTATAATAAAAGGTTTTGTTCTTATTTAATTTATAGTGTCTTTGATTTGTAATCATTGATATGGGGTTCCATTAACTAAAAGGTATTTGGTGAAAGGTCCGTTATTTTAGAAGTTTAGAAACCCCTGCATTTAACAACATCCAACGATTATATAAAAAGAAGTTATTATAAAATTAACAGTAGATGCCATATATTATATTTATTACCATTTATATTTATAGACTATATTTTCACTGACATTCATCCAAATCATTTATCTGTATAATCTATGATATATGTATGTTTACATGTTTAATTTTTTACATTATATAAAGATTTGATAGCGTTATTTTTCTAGTACACATTTTATTTATACATATCATGAGTTTAAAGTTTTTGATTTATTATTGAAATATATTTGGTGCAATATGAATGACCCAGGTATCTACTTCATTATAATTTCGAACACCAGCTAACATTTGCTCAGTGATTTCTGTAGATTACTTAGTAAATTTAATAATTTCTGAGAAGATGTTAATTATTCTGTTAATCCTGATCTTTATTTGTCATCCTTATTAATATTATATATAAATGCGAAATATTTTATTTGTCCTTCTTAATCGCAGCAACGGTAGGAAGTTATATTCGCATAGGGTACCTTTTTTAAGCAGTTTCAACTTCACGTGTAATAGCTATATTTCGAGATTCGAAGCAAAGCCACATTTACGCCAAATCTAGTAAATAGATAAAACAATATATTTGCCTCACGTCACGAAGCTACAAGACGGTGTCACCGAGATGCAGACTAGTTTTCATACCTGTTAACATTTTCATGTCAACTCACCGCAAACCGTGGTCGCGAACATTGGCGATCGCCTCACGCCAAATCGCCTCTACTCGCTACCTATTGTAGTTACTGAATACAAAAGGCTGGCACAATGGGCTATTATTATACATCTACCTACAAGTCATAAGCAGTGGATTTAGAATGTATAGGCTACCGAACATTTGTTAAGACCACCGTCAACAAGTGGCTGTTGCGTACTTCCTTTGCCTAGAAGCCGCGGGCAGTTTTACGTGGCCGTGTAAGACGACGGCACATAAGGTGTCCGTCGGTCCGTCAACTCGTGAAGAAGGATTTATTTTTCAGTTTACGTTTCGTTCGGCATCAATAATTTTATATCTCAATGTTTTAGATGATAAATGCAAATGTATGAAAATTGTTGGCCATTTGGAAGATATAAAATGGCTTATTTACCCTCGAAGCTACGACCCCAGTCCAGGGTATCTCGCTCTAGGGGACTGGGTCGAACATCCTCATATCTGGCTACACTATGTGGAAAGCTCTGATGGCTTATTACCTGACGATGACGTTCTAATGTACGTGAATATAAAATTATATAATATTAGCACAATAACCATCTCCTCCATCTAACTGCCCCAATGCGTGAGACATCATTTAAAAAATATCTATGTTTAGAACTCTCAGATCTGTTGGTTTCCTCACGATGTTTTCCTTCACCATTAAAGCAAGCGATAATTAACTATTTTAATATGCACATAATTTCGAAAAGTCAGAGATACGCGCGTTGGGATTGAACTCGAGAGCAGATGTCTCGAGTTCGTGGCAATATTCATTACATCATCAGATTTCACAGTATAGAAGTGTATGCAATGGTTAAAGGTGCAAGTAAACTGGGTCCGATTCTAAGAGTAATTTTATGTGAACCACGATTAGTTGTTGCTGGTATGACTAGTGAACTGTGATATTGTCACGCAATCTGATTTGACAAAAGATTTTTGGTTTTGAATGCTACCAAAAAGTGTATTGTTGTATAAATTACTGTTGCCCACGAGATTCCTGAAAGAAAGACTAAAATAGCGGTTTAAAGAAATAGGATTTAAATAATATTCTCTGTTGTAAAATACCGAAATTATATTCAAATGGTAATTATAAAAAATTGCCCGTTAGTTTTTTACAGGTATCTTCTCAAAGGCTCAATGTTTTGCCTGAACCTAGCAACTTGTTTAAATGTAGCTTTAGTAATATTGTTTTACGTTTACGCGAATGTTATTCATCGAAATTAAAGAATGATATGCACATTTTATCGCGATAAATTCCGTATAAAGTAGTTAAATTTAGTTAACTCACTAATCTCTATATTTCGCCGTTTATAATTGTTACTTTGTGACATAAGTGATTAAATTATTTTTGACTTTGAACAAATGTATGTTGTAATGAAGGAGCACCGATACCCGTTACTGGGATATCCACGACGTGCAGCGCTACTTTTTCGCCGACGAGCACTGCAGTCAAGTGCTGATCACTTATCAGTACCCCAACCTGCGGATGCCTACTTCTCTCGGTGATTACTTCTGGAGAGCCAACACTGCAATGAAACTACCGTCTTCCCAGTTCCTCAAGGAATTAAATAAAGACATAGAAATCACTCTAAAGGTTTATATAAATTATATATGTATCTATTAACCAATAATAAATCAATGTATTTTAATCACCTATAAACCTTTTTCGCAATATTTGCTTTTCTAATGTAGTTTCTTACTTGTGGAAAAAGGATTTCTTATTTTTTATGTGGATTCAAGGATTTCTTATTATTGATGGGCAAAAAAAATAAGTATACAGTATAAATAAAATTTTCAGAAAATGAACGCGATGGCAGTCCAAATCGATCGACTAATAGTTCCTGATCAACTCGTTAAGTTGGATCGTCTCGATTATTTCAAGAGAAAGACTTTCTTGAAACTTTTGCTAAATTCGTTAAGGTAAGTTTAAATTTAAGCTATGCTTTGTTAAGTATTGTTGAGACAAGCTGTAGGTTAGTTCTTTTCGGGTAATGGCCTGCCGTTTTATACGGCGGGTCGAAACCTGGGCGGGGTCCCGTTGCATTGAATGTTCTTGAAACTATTGCTAAATTCGTTAAGGTACGTTTAAATTTAAGCTATACTTTTTTAAGTATTGTTGAGACAAATTGTGGGCTAGGTCTTTTCAGGTAATGGCCTGCCGTTTCATACGGCGAGCCGAAACCTGGGCGGGGTCCCGTTGCATTGCATGTAAAAGTTATTCACGCGGTCCCGCCGATTCCACCACAAAAAAAAACAAAATAAATCGGATGAATTACCTACATTATTACTAATTATTAAATTATTTTCAAATAATTCACGTACCTTCAGCTTAAGCTTAGATATATTGGACTGAAACCTGAATTTCACCGAAATCTGATTTATATTTCTTTTGTAGTCCACAAGCATACTTGAGGTCGTTCTTCTTCCTTTCTTTTAAACTCTCGTGGCATGGTTCACTTACAATAAGTAGGCAATCGTAAAAATATAGGTACATAAGACATTTTACTACAACATGTAATATAAAATATTATTGATAATATATACATAGATATTTGATGAAATATTTCCAATAACTATCGGGTACTATACCCGATACCGATAGTTTTTTTTAAATATTTCATGCTGGACTATTCCAGCAGACGATTAAAATATTTCAGTAGGAATTGATTGCAAATAATAAAAAATCTGCTAAGTAACATTTAATTATTTAGAAAGTTCACTGTCTTCGAAAATACGCTCTATAAATGATATGTGGGATAAATGCCGTTAACCTATACCTAGAAAATTTGGTATCTATATAACTATCCTTTTTGATATGTGATTATTTAGTTTACTTTCAAAATAAAAGTCCCGTATCCATCCCCTTTTATTTTGAAATTAAACTAAATACAAAAATGAGATTATAGGAACCTAGGTCTGTACTTAATGAACCAGTGTAATTATATAATATAACTAAAACGGAAATTATTACTACTTATAAAGTTATGTAAAAGTGAACACTCATCTTTGACTGGTTCGCCGCGTTTGCTTCGGAGATAATCACACGCACAAGCAAGACAAGTATGTTTCGCACGACAGTCTGTCGGGGATAATATGCATAGTAACGCGCATCTTATTTAAGCTATATTGGTTCCTGGGTGTGATTTCCAGAAATTCGTTTTTTTGAAAATGGGGCTTCTATCCCGGTTTTACCCTACGATTGTGCATTACCTACTCGCAAAGGAAGAATAACGTAAACACCGACTAGTTATTTACAAAAATAAGAGTTCATTGAATACCATCCCTCACACATCACAATTAGGATACTTATCACAGCTATCACTTTATACTAGAGGAAAGATGGGGTAAAACGGAATAGACGGAATTATACAACAAATACGAACAAAAAATACGTATAGAAATATTCTGTCATCCATTAAAATATTTATTGTTATGTATGTATATGTGCGCTACTTAGACTATAAATATTTTTACCATGGAATAGGAATTCTTGGTCATATTCTCCGTTCGGGAAAGCACTTGTGGAATGCATTTATGCACGTTCACATCCCTGGTTTGCTTATTTCCCGACGGAATAAGCATATACTATGAATTTATACATAGTAAAATTTGGGCCTATTGCTTCATGTACTCTTCATTCAGTCACACAACCAAGGGACCTGGTAGAAATACCTATGTTTCCGATCCGATCAGCGAACAATAACCTAGGTAGGCGGGTAAAGAACTAGGTCTTTCGCCGAGTTAATTCACAAATGTGAATGACTAAGAAAGTATGTAAGGCGTCAGTTGCCATACATTCTTTTCACTTGCCTATACTATAAATATTATAACGAATAGCTATTAAATACTATGCCTCAACCATATTAGTTCGACACATAGCTAATTATTATTAATTTTCCCAATTCTTTTTTTTTTTATATACTACTAAGTTGGCAAACAAGCTTACGGCGGCCCACCTGATGGTAAATGGTTACCGTAGTATTCAAACCTCGGATGAATTAAGAAATAGTGTAGGTATTTCTCATTTATTAAATAAGATCTGATATTGTCTGTTTTTCCTACTTACTTATGTTTATTATATAAATGTTGGGTAAGACGAAGCCTTACACATCGTGTGATTCATAATTTCAGCTATGAAATATTTTAAAGTGTCTACTGCTTGACATTAAGATCCAAATAATATATCGTTTTTACAGCGTTGTTGTTAAACCGCGTAACTGCATTAGTTGTTTGACCGAAGTAGTTATTATTTTTTATTCGTGTCATATCATAGACGTGGACGGGCAAGCCATGTCCTGGGCGTTCAGAGTGGTTACAGGCGCTTGGTCTCAGAGGGCGCCTGTGGCGTCTTAGTGGTGGAGAAAACTAAATAAACATATACATTATTGTTCTAATCTTATATATAAAATTCTCGTGTCACAATGTTCGTTCCCGTACTCCTCCGAAACGGCTTGACCGATTCTCATGAATTTTGTGAGCATATTGAGTAGGTCTGAGAATCGCCAACATCTATTTTTCATACCCCTTAGTGATAAGGGTTGTCCAACCCTAAACTATTTTTAAATCTTTTGGTCAAAACATTTTTTATGGCAAAACAACGTTTGCCGGGACAGCTAGTAATGTATATGTTTATTTAGTATTAGAAGCAAACAAGGAGTTCAATATGTGTGATATCGCTCCATTCTTAAATTTGGCTCTGGCCAGCACAGGCTCATTTAAATAAATAAATGTAGATATAAAAAGTATTACTTAATAAAGATGATTTTATTTTAGTTATAGAATATTGGCCTAGCGAAATCTCACAAATACCGAAGCATTACTCCAATTTAATTTATAGTATAATTCTGTCTTATGTATAAAAGGCAGTGATAGCTGAGTGACACGCTATATTCCTGACAAAATAGACATAGGAATTCTTTTATATCACTATTCATATTTCAATGTTTCATAGGATGCAAATATAGTTATTTGGTATAGGGAAACAGTCTAACCAAACAATACAGATTTTCGAAGAGTATGTTTGTTCTGAAACAATACAGGTAATCAAATAATCACGTACTCATTAGGTAATAAATCATTGTCTAAATAATATACCTTACCTTTGCTATACACAGGCGGTAGTATAAGTACTAACGGTGAGATAAAACGAAGGTTCTTACTAGCCTTGACTTAGCTTGCCATAGCCGTAGATAATTATATAAATGCTGAGCCTGTCGCGCACAGCACTTTGAAAAATAGGAATAAAGTAGCAGATAGATACTGTTAAACATCATCATATATTTTGTTTTAAAGTTTGCAGGAAGATCTTCAGCTGGTATCCTTCGAGAATATGCGATGTAAAAGAGTTGAAGGTGTCCGTCTGATTCAACAATTGGCTTGTTTTAACGCAGGAACTCTTAAATATTTGTTTCTATGGGATTTCGTTCTGCCCAACGAAAATCCTTTATTGATTAACTACCGTTATATTACCGGTTTGTATAATTATTATTTGTTTATTTTGAATAAAGTACTATTTTAAGTGGTATATTACACATTGATATAAAACATAAACGTCTTTCATCGCGGTTTATTCCAATAAACACATTTACATTTACACTTTCTCCAACGTGTTGGTTGCTTTTCAGCATGTTCACGGGGAGACTGAGTCTCCTCATGGCATGACCATGGGGCCATGGCATGATCAATGAGCCATGGCGTTCAATGGCATACAACAGACACAACTGATTTCCTAAGTTTATTTTGCTTTTCTTATAGTACATAATATTGTATTGCTGTTATAGTACATAATAATTATTTTAGCCCGCTCTTGTTGATTGGGTTGATTCAAAAGTGGGCATCGAAATCCATAGCCAGTATAGAAATAGAAGATTAATCATGAAAATATTCATATTATAGGTAATTTCTTAAAAAGATAACTCGGGCATTAGGGATCATGTTGTATGGCGCAGAGGATTTCAAAAACATGTAGTACTCCAAAACGTAGGACCAGTGTGAGATTCCAACTCTAGGCAGCGACAAGGCGACCATTTGCTTGCTACGCCATCCGTGTAATATTTATATATTTTATCATCGTCATCCGTACTTATATATTTTAGCACTGCGCAAGCGCTAAATTAATTATTAAAAATAAAACTATATTTTAAGACATTATACATTTATATCAAGACTTCACAAACAATTACTCAAAACATCACTGTCGTTAATCACTTTTTATTTTAAGACATGCCTTTGGTTGTCCATCTTTGGAGTTCATATCATGAGCCACCGACAAAATTGTCGTTGCTGTCGTGTTGTCAATCTTTTTATACTTGAAATTAGGTAAATTCTTCTTAGCAGCGTCCACTGTGTCTCTGAGTCGAGTAATGCCGACGGGTGGTGCGGCACGAGTTTCTTCTTGACACTCTTTAACTAGGTTTTTCATATCATCTTCAGCCAATGGGACGATTAGCTGTGACGATTTATCCAAGTGACGCTTCAGCTCACCGTCTATACGTAGCAGTTTCTCCTTATTTGAGTGAGTTCTCCAGGGCCTTTTAGGATCCTGACCCGTCAGCACAATATGCTCCGAATATTCGTTTTTGACTCTAAAAGAAATATACGATTATATGAACTTCTAGATATAACGTATATACATTACATATATATACGTATATACATGTAGTACCTAGTTGTTTATAAAGGTAATATAGCATGAACAAACCTCTTGCTTTTAGAAAGTAATTCTCTCAATTTCCTTTCATTTTCTTCGAGTAATCGTGGATCAACTCTGTAAGGATTTTCGCTTGCTTCATTCACCACCTCTTGCTTTTCTTGTGTCATTTCTTTTTCCACTTCCTTGTCGAATCTTTTGTGGAACTCCTTCACTAGGTCGGAACACCTTTCCGTCAACTGTACTTCTGGTACTTCAATACCATGTAACAATTTAACTATCTTGGATTTTTCCTCGTCGGTAGCCATCTCGGAGTTTGTATTTCCAATGCTGGGTGTTACCACGCAACCCTTTCTGTTGATGCCGTTGCCTAGGTGACTACAGATCATGCGCGCATTGCAGCTACAATACGAGTAATCACGTGTCACATACGTACTCAGGTTTTTAGAACTTGGTGTCGTTTGCAATAGCGTTTAATTTGACGAATGCTACATCAGTGTAGTAAGAGAATACACCTGCTATGTATACGCCTGTCATACCTAACAGAACTGCACATGGTATTAGAAAGCAGAACAACTTGCAGCTGGGACACAGAATCAATGCAGGCAAACAATTGATCATGTTTTGTCTTGTAAGTTACTTTACAATTTTATAAAATATTTTGCTCAATTTTATAATTTTTCTATTTTTATTATATTACAATAACTTTTATATAAAAATACGTGATGTCTTGTAATTAGGCACTGACAGTGATGAATAGAGTATGTTAATGATCTTTAGAATAAAGATTGTTTATGGTTTGTACTATTCTTGGTTTATACACGGAACTTTTTGTTTACATTTGGAATAATTAATAGCATATATTTGCGAGCAGTTACTGCACTATATAGGTTATTATCTTGTCAAGATAAACACTTTGGCATCCCTACATGATCATCGGCTTATCTGTCTGTTCTCATTTTAATAAATTCCTAAGATACTATTTTGATCGAAGACCATTTGCTTGACTCCGTGCTGCTATTGAGATTCTCCTTACAGAAAAATCCGGTAATACCGATTCAGAAATCGGCAATGAGGCAATTGTGGGTTAGTAGACATTAAATAACGGTCTCATACAGCGCCCAGGCATTTTGTATGTAAATGATTTGCCGTTCTTCATACAGACATTATACAGCATTTATATTTTAGGTCCACAAGTATAAAAACGAAATGATTGGTTTATTCTGAATGTTTGGGCACGCCATTGGTTGTGATTAACTAATAAGTGTACATATATGTAGGTACATAATTATCCATTTATGTCACGTACTTTATTCATTATGTATTAATACCTGTCCTTTTAGAGTTCGAAGTAACTCTTATACGAGAGCTTTGTCCGTCTGTCTGTTATACAACTTTCAACTCTAGAACCGTAAGAGCAAGAGACTCGCGATTAACGCCATTTGACTCAGAATAGTCGATATACCCCGAATATACAATGACCTTTGACCTCTGACCTCTGATCAGGTAATACAATTTTTTCGAACTCGTAAGATTTACGGCAATTCATTGCCGTTTCTCATTTGTTTAAATCGCCTTTTACCTAAAGTAGTAGACAGGGACTAGATTTCTACGTCTGATCCTCGCATGTAATCATCCTGGTATCCTGCCTTATTTGTTTTATTCAGCTTTGTAAATTCTTTGGCAATTTTCTGATAAGATCAAATTATGTTCTCTGAGATCTTCTAATTGGTTTTAGTTAATTCTTGAAAACTTATTAGACTTCGTTACACTTTACTCTTAATTTTATATATAATTTATTTTTAACTACCCGCCATCGCTTGAGGTAAGCTTGGTTGTTTTAAGAGATCAGACTATTCTGACCTTTAAAACAAAATAATAGTATATACAAAACAGAATTCTCATTGTCCGTGATGTACACACACACATGCTTGTTTGCCTGCTATACATCAATCAACACAGCGCTTTTTATGTACGGGTACGCTCATAAGCACTCATAGGTATAGCTTTTATATGGTCCTTTATGAGCTGCCGCTATATATCATCATTTAGACAGACCTAATACTACACACAAATTAGGCTATAAAGATGTACAGATAAAGATGTCATACCAGCATGCCTCGGCAAGCACGTTTAGCCATTGGCCCCTGGTCCCGTTTCTTTTTGAAAAAGTGGCAGTACACTTGTGTGCCCACAACTTTTAAAATCTTGGGTGCATATACTTGAGCATTATAAAATCTTTTGCACCAAAAGCTTTTGATTGGCTAGTCATAGTTAAGATTGGGCGCCGTGGCCAACATTTGGATTAGGTGGTATTACAGACAAAAAGCATTATTTAATGAACATCTTTTATCTTGAATGTCTGATAAGTTAATAAAGATTATAATTAACTTTTTAGGTACTGGTCAATACATATGGAGGCCCGAAACGAAACAATGTTTCCTTCGATGTCTTGCCGATCTAAAACATCTCAGAGTTCTAGCGTTAGAATATTCACATATAGCTGATGGCACTGGAGGATCTCTTCTGGCATTGTTACCGGTGATCAAGAGACCGCATTTTCGATTACAGGTAACTTATAAAACAATACCTTTGGAACAAATATTTTTGTTACAGCTGACTTGAATAAAGTTGCCTCGTACCTAAAGAATATTTACCTACTGAAACAATAGTGACACATGAATTTTTTTGTCTATTATTTATTTATCCCCGTCATGTAGCTTGCACTTTTTAATATATTTTTATATTTTTCGTTTTTCTGAACGGTCTTCACTTCTACTATAAGACATTTCAAGGTTATCCGTTAATTACATTATTTATTAAGTGATTATTTCATTTCACTTACTGAACAACAGTCATCAAATTTTCAGTTTGATTGTAGTTCAAGGTTTGTAAATATTGTTTGATTGTAATAATTGCTTAGTGTTAGCATAATTTTTGTCATAAATCGCAGTTATTTTGTTTATATTATTACAAAGAAATGAACCTAAAATGCGAAAAAGTTTATTGGTAAAAATATGCTTAAATTGAGACTGAGTAGTACAAATGATATCTTTCCGTCGCTTAGTTTTAGATAGTTCCGGGTTATAATCAAGAGTAGTATGTTGTTTTAGTACGGTGTGCATTATAAAAAGCTGCCTGACTGTTAGTACTTTAGAATTTTGATACAAAAGGCATGTGGGATAGCGAAAAGGTCGATGTGTAGCTACTTTTAGGAGTGCTCTTTGTGCTCTTTCAATTGAAAGAATAACCGATTTTGCGATGCCTCCCCATGAGGTAATACAGTATTGAATAATGGGTTGGCACAGTGCCTTGTAGATCTGTATAATAAGATTATTGTCTGTGATATAACGCAGGTTTTTAAAAACGTGTATTGATTTACGTAGTCTGCTTGACAAAGCGGCTACGTGTTGTTTAAATGAAAGAGTGTAATCTATTATAACAACCCCCAAACATTTAATGTTAGTTGTACTATGGATTGCAGAACATACATGTAGATTCCTCCGTGGCCATTATAAAATAAACGAAGCATTGTTTCTCTAAAATTTTAGCTCAATCTCGAAGAAGTTTAAAAGTCTCTCAGTCAGATCTATTTTTATAAATTTTAAGCATATGTAGATAAATATTTAAACACATCCGTAATTTTTTTTTAAAGTTCGTGAATTCCACTTACTATATTTCTCGTTGTGAACAACCTTAGACGGTACATATTATTAATTAGGGTATTAATATTGTTACACTCATTGCCATCTCTCAGCATTGTGGGGGAGACTCGATAGTTCCGTCTAATAATTTATTACAGCGCAATCTATTTACGTCTTACGGTAATACTTCGTCGGTACGAGAAGAGTAGAGAGAACGCTGCCAAATTCTCGAATCTTCGTACTGCGTACCGTGTATGACGTTTCTAGAAAACTCCGGAAACGCTTTAACCGCGTATAAAAAGGGAAGATCAGCGCACGCCGAGTCAGTTTACAATCGTAAGCGTTCAAGTATTCATCGAATCGAACGGAAGCGAAAATAATACGGAGTTTGAAGCAGTTACAATGGAAAAGTGTAGTAGTGTTTGTTGTGTTTTAAATTTAATTGTGTGTTAGGATAAAACGCGTTTTAGTCAGTAATAGCCACGTCTCCGTTAGAACGACAACATCATAGGAATTGAGAGATAGATTACGGCAGAATTCAAAAGTTTTAGAACGTAATCCTCTGACGTTCTGATAGTAGATGTTCAGTTTTGAGCTCTTATCCATTAATTAATTGTCAACATAATAACTAAATAATTTGCAAAGTATGGAAGATTAATGCACAATAATAAATAACAGTATTCAAAGTTAATACAAAACAAAACTCATCGTTCATAACATCTGTAAATGCGTGTGAGCAAAAATAATTATAAAACGAGTGATTAAAGGATGCGTAAGCGAGCGAGCAACAAACCTTCATAAGCGCGAGTGGGAGCGCCATAAATATATTTAAACATAATGCGTAGCTAAAGCAATCACAGCGGGGGTGACATGATCGAGCCCGAGCGTAAGCAGTAATCATAAACATTTTGTATATTAACAGCAACTCTGCTAATATACAGGTGGACAATAAAATTTTATTTAGATATATGACTGTATATGTAAGTACAACATTTAAATAAAAAATTATTATGCGGCATGAAAAAATAAATAATTTGGACTCATGGTACCAGCTTATACAATTTTGTTTAAATCGCCTTTGATATCAGCATATATATATACTATAGTATGCGACTCAACATTCTTGTAGATAGGTATGTATTTTTCCGTATTTTACCCAAACAAATTTGTAGATCTTCTCTTGCGCATTCAGATGGTCGTTGATATAAATTCGCTGTCTAGATTGATATCGCAGGTCACTTGTTGAAAGACTTTTAGTAGCTCGCACCGCAGCAATAAACTCTTCTTTCACGTATCTATTAATAAAACTAACAATTATGTTTTTCCTTTGCATTGTACGATAGTACTCTTGAGATGTAGTTTAGGCACTGTGTACTGTACTGCAATTCCAATGAAGTCTACGACTTTGAAGAGGTTCTCATCTTTCTTCTCGGGTATTCCTCTAATCTCCACATTGTTAAGCCTGGATTTCTGATCGTAGTTACAGAGTTCCTTCTGGATATTAGCAACTTGTCTGCAAGGAAATTACTGATTCTTTCGTCTTCTCGAGTTCTAGGATTCTGTTTTCCAACAAATCCATTATCGTGTTATAGTCATCCAATTTAGCACTCATAAAGTCGCAAGAATTCTTGACCTCCAGGATTTCACTTCGCAAACTTTTCATCTCCCTTATAAGAGTGGGCAGGCCCGTTAGATGTTGTCTCATATCTCGTATTTCATTCATACTATTACACGTCTATTGATGAGTAGCGCGTAGATTGCCCTAGTAGCTTTTAAGTAGGTAATATAATAAAGCCATTTTGCCTGCATCGTCCATTTTGCATTCAGTTCCCCTACATATGTATATATAGTACTCAAAACAAAATAAGGGCCACTAGTTTATTTACATTTAAGTGCACTCTAGTAAACTGAAAGTAACTGATAAGTAGCATTATATTGATATTACGAACTCTTTGGTGTTTGATCTCTTTTATGCTGGTGTTCGTGTTCCTAATTTTAAAAGTATTGGCCATCATTTTAATAAGAAAAATAATTGGGTGTTATTCTTGTTTTTCTTCGATTGTCTTCTTAACTTGTTTCGGTTATTATAGGAAAAATGTTTTACTTTTTCAATTTTAATTGATTCATTTATCATCTCGCGTTAATCATGCCACCAGTACGAAGGCACATGGATACAATTACAGCAACCAGAGCCATAACTATGATTCAAGAAGGACGTTCTCAGCGTTACGTGGGTTTGCCGTTGGGTTTTTCTCGAAGAGCTGTCCAAAATGTATGGAATCGCTTCCAAGAGACCGGCAGTGTTGCCAGGAGACCCGGTTCAGGTAGAGTTCATGTAACAACGGCGTACGGGGATCGGTACGTCCAACTAAGTGATCGTCGTGATCGTACAGTAACGGCCCGTAAGTTACAACACCACCTACGGCTGACAACGGGTAACCGTGTCAGTGATCAGACTATACGTAATCGATTGCACGAAGACCAGCAAATGTCAAGACGACGAGTTGTTCGAATTCCTCTAACCAGGGTTCAACGTGCAAACCGTTTAAGATTCTCCCGTCAGTATTTGAACTGGGGGATAAATCAGTGGGGCAAGGTGCCTTTTACAGACGAGTGCAAAGTAAATTTTTTAAAGATGATCGGCGTGTTAGTGTTTGGAGACAACGCGGCGAGCGGTTTTCGGAGTCCTGCATCCACAAAGTTGACCGTTTCGGTGGTCCTAACGTAATGGTTTGGGATGGGATTAGTTTACACGGTAAAACCGAGCTCACCATTTTAAATACGGGTACCGTAACTGCAGAACGTTACATCGAAGACGTCATCAGGCCTCAAGTGATCCCATTTGTACAGCGAGTGGGGCCTGGATTCATCCTGATGCAAGACAATGCCCGTGCACACACAGCTCGATCGACCCAAACTGTCCTAGAAGGGTCTCATATTGAGGTATTACCAAGGCTAGCTAACAGTCCGGATTAAAATCCAATCGAGCAATTGTGGGGCCAATTGAAACGAAGGGTTAGAGAGAATGAGTAAGGGTCTACAACCAACAGCAGCTGATTGACGCTTTAAAACGTGCCTGTGAGGAGATTCCAGATGAAAACGTGAGGAATTTGATCCAGAGTACGCATACGAGGCTTCAGGAGTGTATTGCAAAATGGCCAAATTCATCATGAACTTAAAAAAAACAATTCATGATCATTATTTTAAACAATTGTTAGCCTATATTATAACCAATAACATTATTTTGTACTTACATAAGTTAAACAATTTTATGTCTTTATTGTTTTCATGGTACAGCAAAAACTCTTAGTGGCCCTTATTTTGTTTTGAGTAGTATATAATAATATATATATATATATAAAATTCAGGCGAAACCCACACCGTGGTATACATGGTATATACATGGTTCTGCAGAGATGGAAACGCTTCCGAAGGCCCTCTGCGCTATGGCTGTCTTTAGGAAGGTTTCAACTTTCATTGGTTGTCTTTCACCTTTCACACTTGGATCACGACGCCGATGAGAGTTCTGCGTTACGGGAAATGAAAATAATCATGGCCATCATATTAAATCAAAATCTGGTAGTTATGGTACTGTGTCGGCTGATCCAAGGCAAGGTTGACTGCGAGAGAAAAGCTTTGCGATCGCATTTTTTTGCAAGGACTTTGTCTCGTAGATAGAAGTGACACGCGGTACCTCTACCCTACTTGTGGAATTGAAATGAAATGAAATGAAATGAAATGAAATGAAATGAAATGAAAAAGTTTATTTACCAACATAAACATACAGTACACAAACAATTAAATTATTTAAATAGAGGTGGTAAAATAGGCATCTGCGTCAGCTATTGTTGCAGTTTAACTGCAACGCTGGTATTCTCGCAGGCCTAACATAAAATAAAAGCCTTAAGATTAAAATTTCTTAAAATTATATGATTACATTATAAATTATATATAAATATACCTAATAATATTATAATTTTAAATATAATATAACAACAACATGCAAATACAGAATAAATAATAATAATATATAGATAATAATTATAAATATTTATTACCGCATCTTGTAAAACGAGGTTTACGAACGCAGCATACATGCCAGACTGACATCTGTCAATGTCAACAACGTCAACAGTTACCACGATAGACAGAATTGAGGTATTTACCAAACTGGGCTGTAGCACTTTGAGCAAATCTCAGGTTGAAACGGCTAGTTAGTTATGCCATCTCTTCCAATCTCTTGTATATGTATGTTGAATGGTTAGTATAAACTAAGATGTTTTATTGCAGTTGATGTGTCGGGAGAGTCATATTCCAGGGCGTACGGACGCGGCCCTCGGCGCCGGTGGCTACGACATACCAGATACTGCGTGGAGACGAGTCCTTATTGCCTGCCCTGATCTTTACTTAATGATGGCCTTCTGTCAGTCTTTTTCTTGGCTATTAAACACGTTTCTTGTTACCTTAAGAGTAAAACCTATTAGCACGATGTAATAATAGTAGGTATTCCATTCTATGACCAATGCTTTGTATGTCGCCACCAACGCCAAGGAAGCAAATAGTCATACGACCCGCTCGATGGTAAGTATTGAGCACACTGGCAAGCCTCAAAGTGAGTTGTTGTACACAGTATAAGGTGCAAATCAAGATCAATAAAGGAATATAAGCGAAGGTACTTGTCTGCGCTTCCTTTAGTACGTATCTAACTTTTGCTGACAGCACTGCGCTTCCTTAAGGAGGTCGTGCCTTCTTATCGCAGAATAATACGCATGGTTATTTACCTGAATTAGCTGCGATATTTCATTTATATCCACAATGGCGGTACCTGCTCAAAAATTTGTTAATTTTTCTATTTCAATGAACAACTTGGTACAATACGGGCTTGGTATATACCTACATATACCGTGTATACACACGGTATATGTATGTACCAAGTGGGTGTTCGTTTGAAAATCATCCTCCTTTACTTCGTGCTGCTACTGGCAGCTATTCGAAGCATTTACAATAAATTATTCCATTATCTGAACGCTAATAATAACACCAATGATACATTTATTGTTACGCTTACGTTGATCGCTACACTATTATAAAAATATATAGCTTATAACATACATATGCTATGTTTTTATTAAATTTCACGCCCAAAAATCAGTAGAGTGAAGATTTAATGTTATTAACTACTTGGCGGTTCGACAATAGTTTATTGATATATACGGTAGCTGGTCAGTAGTTATTAATTTATTAGATGGTTTGTCAATAGTTTATCGATTTATTCCATATGTAATATTTGTGTGTATGTATGTTTTTCTAATTACCGCTATCCATTAAAATTAGATTGTAATTTTTAACCGACGCGGACGCCAATGGAGAGGTTTTTTTCGTACGTATATTTAATGTATCTCATCTTATATCTCTAGTAGTTTTTAATCGATTCGGATTATTCAACATCGACTTCTCATTAACTAGATATAATCGGTCTCAATAGCAGCCCGGAGTTAGGAAGTTGGCGGTGTTAGTCACCCCCGTGCCTCGGAAAGCACGTAAAGCCGTTGGTCCTGCGCCTGATCTCTCTCCGGTCGTATCGGATTACCTTGAGAGTTAGGGAACAGAGAGTGCATTTGTTTTTGCGCACACGCTTGTGCACTATAATATCTCCTGCGCAGATGGCCAGTCTCCGTTAAGATTGGCCGCCATGACCGAAATTCGGTCTGGAGGACATTACTATTACCTACTTATTATAAATTAAAGCACTATAAAAAAATCTATAATTATATTGGGAACCTTGAGGTCACAACTATTTGATACACACTGCTTTGCCGTATAGCGTACATTTTTCTTATTTTTCTCTTTTACAACGAACTAATATAATCTGAGTTTGTTAATCGTCATAATTTTTTTAATACAGTCAGGATACGGGACTACGATAATATAAGGCGGTTCTTGAAGCCAAGCATGTGTTTACGTGAAGTGCACTGGCAGTTGGGAATCGATCTCAAGATGCGTCAACGACAAGACTCCGACGTTAGTTGCTTCGTTCGTCATCTAGCTTTCCGCTACTCCGACACATTAAGTATGCCCATCATAATATAATAATATCAGCCCTGTATTAAACTGTTGCACTGCTGAGCACGAGCCCTCTCAGCGTGAGAAGGGTTATGTCTTAGTCTACCACGCTGACCCAGTGCGGGTTGGCAGACTTCACATATAGAACATTATGGAGAACTTTCAGACATGCAGATTTCCTCACGATATTTTCCTTCATCGTCAAAGCAAGCCATAATTAACTAATTAATATTTACATAACTTCGACTTGGGATCGGACTCGAGATCTCTGTGTGGTAGAACAACTAGGCTATGTCTATGTCCGTCGTAGCTACTACCAATTATTTAAATATTCGGCTATCTTCCTAACACCCAATGGCAATATGGTATATATTCATATTCTCATATTGAATGTTCTGTATCGAATGTGTGAGCTCGCTCCTCTTAGTGTGGACATTTTCGAGCTATAAGTACTATGACATCTATGTTTAAAAATATTGATCACTCCATAATTATTGATATAGGTACTAGATAGAACATCTACATTTCATTATGTACGTTGGTTTATGTATAAGAAAAACATTAAAGTATTTTGTGTAAACAACATCAAAATTTATTGCAAAAGGATTTTGTTTTCTTTACTGGTCTAATTTGGTACCTAAACAATCAATTATTACATAACGTACTCGTCAAAGTGTGGAATTTGAACCCACATCACGCGAGGCGACCACTTTAAACACTAAGCTATTCCTGACAGACATACTCCTCAGATAAAGCTTTCGATCATCTCTTATGATTAAGTAATGGTATTTCGAAACTGAAGTAGATCGCTAACAGTTTTATTTGGAATATTAGTAGGTACGTTTATGATACCTGTTACCCATTTCTGAAAGCTCAGTATAAGTATTACCGAATGTCATAGTCTTACTCCTAAATAACATAAATGATATAAATAGCTCAGTGTTTTTACTTTTCAGCAACATTAAGCATTCATCAGTGGAGATTCGCCGTATTCCCATTGCGCAGAGTATTTGAGATGATGCCACATCTTGTCCGCTTCTTTTACGTCGGCTATGTTGAGGACGAGATAGACTTACGACGGTTATTGAAGATAGTATCTTGTGGCGTTTGCGATAGTGAGTAATTTACTTTAATCGTCTGTAAGAATAATTCTTGATCTGGTGAGATAGATTTCACGCTATCAAAGCTATATCTATGTAGCTATCATCATGCTACATGACAATGAGATTAAACGATGAATATTTTATTTATATTATTTTATTATTTATAGGTATACTTAAAGTTAAAACAGTTTAATATAAATTATTTTACTTATAACCAAATAAAATAACTTAAAAACTAACCAACATGCAACACAAATAAATATTAAATAATTTGGTAAACCACGATAACTTACAGAAAACTGTTTACAACGTATTTGTTTTAATTTGGATAAACAGTTCCACATCAGCATTCCGGCACTTCACGTATTTCGAATAGGTATAATTTACTTGATAATTGTGAAACATACGATACAACGACAGACTCATTGTAGTAGCCCACCAATTTCGAATTGTCGGTCTTATGTGAATTTCTTTCTTTTGTAACAATAAGAGTCAGGAATGTCAGCAGCCTTCGGAATAACGATGATAGGAGCATGTCGTCGCAACTTATAAGCTTGGGTAGCAGGCACTGTGCATAGCGTCTTTGAAAAAATGCAAGTGCCACCGCCCTAGGAATATACCTTGTGTCGTGGGGACTTTACAAACATTGAGACAACAGACACAAAGAACTTCCAGATTCGGAATAACGATTTGTGGATCACACAAATTTTTGCTCCTTTAGGATTCTGTGTGATACCTATTTGTTTACTGGATCTGTAGGAAATTCTCATAAGCAACAAACCATATAGGAAAGGATTAAGTAGACGGCATTTGGCGACATAGACGAAGTTTGGGTGTGATATAGGATTCTAAGATTTAACTAAGATGCAATAACGAGAATTTTCGGATGATTGAACTGCCAACAAAAACAGCTATATCATGCCTCTTCTTATTATAAATATTAATGCGTAGATATGCTTACAGTTATTACTTATTTTCAGAACTAAAACAAATGAAGATACAAATTCAAGATGACGAAAAAAGAAGATCATATTGGGATGCTGTTGTACATGCATTAACGGAAGAATTTACCGATATAATGAATTTATACGATATTAATTTATGTCTAAGTATTTATAAAAACTGATTAAAAAATTAAATACTTATTGTTGACAAAAATAGCAAAATGAAATCAATATCATAGATTACACAATAAAAAAAAAGTAAAAGAGATTGAATATAAACCAGAATTAGTTTTAGCAACTGTTAGGTATTAACATTATGGCTTTGGCATTGAAAACTAAATGGCAGTATTTTTTTAAAGTGTGACTGAGTTACTGGAATCTTCGAGTATACTGCATAATGGCAGTACAAAAATACTTAATCAATTTAATTGATTAAATTCATAAAAATGAAGCCTCCTCTCATAAAGCGTCAATTGTTCTTAGAGAGCTTGTCAAGCAGGCAATAACACAATAAAGACAAAAAAAAATCGAAACAAACTCAATTCTAATTCATATGCAGACCAGCGTGATATGGTAGGCCGAAGTCCGGATTATTCCCACTGTCCACCCCTTGCTTGACCACCCTGGGTGGACAGTGTCACAACTTTTAACTGTTAATAGTGACGTTACCCACCATAGGTGGCCATTGTAAATATTTTAAAAAGTTGTAGCGGTGTCCACCGACGGTGGCTGCGGTGAATTATTTTAATAACGTTTCTCACTGGCCACCCTCCGGGGACAGGGGGAATTATTTTAAAAAGTTGTGACACTGTCCACCCGTTTTGGACAAGCAGGGGGTGACAGTGGGAATATTCCCGAAGTGCTCTCTTAGGCTTTTCGAGCTAATACAAGCTGGGCTAAATATTACCGTGCTAAGAGCCGGTTTCACCACCTTCACAGAACATTTATTAATAAGATAATAGACTCGCCAGCTCGCTTCTTAAATATAATAAGAGTGAGACAGCTTGCGATTTATCTTTCGGATAACTTTTACTTGATACCTAGTGGTGAAACTGGCCGTAAAGCGAGTATAATATTATGTACATATATATTATTATTTAAACATATATAAAATAAAGGTTATTTGGTTATACATAATTATATGCGTGTGGCAATGATAAGTGTCAATGCAACTACATTAAGAAAGTAGATGAATATGCTATAAAATATGTAGATCAGTACCTACTATCTGCAAAAAAGTTTAGAACGTGAAAAAAAGCCAACGTATTAAATTGTGCAGATAAGTATAACTTATAACTATAAGTAAAAGCATTGTTCAAATTTAAAGAGCTTTGAAATATAACTGATCCAGACTCAGGTTGTTATTTAAACATTAGTGTTTAGAACTTTGTTTCTTTTAGAATATGAAGTACCAATAAATTCATTATGACACACAGTGATTAATTTAAAGTCTGCCACGTAAAGCAGCAATAGGTATCTAACAATTAATTCTCCGCCGCCACCTTACCCGTTGTATCTACGCACCGCGCGCCGTCTGGTTCGGTGCAGGGTGAGTGTGTTTGATTTGATTATACCTACTGTTTCGAGAACAATTCCCGGCTCGGTAGTTGCATGCGATTGTATATATTAGGGTTAAGATACTTGGATTGTTATTGCGTTCAACTCTTTAAATCGTGTTAATTTGTATAAATCATTAAACGATAAGTCCATTTACTTTTACTTAATATAGGTACGTTAGAAATGCCTCGACGCTAGACTGGTGTTGGGACGATTCCTTGAGTGCTGGAAGGAGTCGGCTGTGGCACAAATAGTGCAGCAGCACTATGGCCTGTACGCCGCGGCCGACTCTTCATTACATCAACATATTCCCCGCCCCATCCAGCAGGACGACGCGAGGGAGATATTGAAGAAGATTCACACAACCTGCATCGTCCGGCACTTGAGCATGGTCCGGTGCCAACCTGTGGGATACTCTGTTCGGGAAGGTATTCGACGGTCGGGGCCATTAGGCGCATAAAGGCAGCGGCCGGTACTATTGGCAGTGTCCTTAGACATCATATAATGACTGACTCATCGTGCTACACCTGATCTTTCGAGAAAAGTGTCAGCTTTTAGATAATAAACTGTGATCGCATCGCACACTCACTAAAACACATACATATCTACGATAAGTACTGATAACATGCCTAACATAGATTCACACCAGTGGGTAGGCACTGTATGCAAAAGTGTTACACCACGGCAGCTGGATATTCTTATGTCATACGTGAAAGCAGCAGTCTACCGGACAGATTTCCAGATTGCTGACTATTTTCTTACAGATGGATACTAACATAACTTTGTCCGACCTATTATGTCAAAATTTATGATAAGCTGGCAATACCTACGTTTAAGTCTTATACAGTGTGAGTTTTCATAAAGTGCACATATGAAAATGAGTGAAACTAGACATAATTTTATCGCTAGGACCTTGTACCAAGAAAACCTAACTTTTGAACCAGGTGGTTAATCGTGTTGAAACAAAAACCGGAAATAATACACATTTAAAACAACATTTAAAAAAAACATTGTACGAAACTCAGTTTTGGTCTAAAATATTCCTTATTTTTATGCCACTGGTATTTTTTTGGATGTGAATAGTATACCGTCGTTATTGTCTACATATTGCGTATTATTACTGTTTTTGTTTCAACACGATTAACCACCTGGTTCAAAAGTTACAAGGTTTTCTTGGTACAAGGTCCATAACTACTAAAGAAAAAATAAACCTATAAGAGGATCTATTGTACAGGGTGTAACAGAAAGGTGTGGTCCTGTTTTAGGGTCGCTTTGTATATCTGATAAATAACCTATGTGCCCTAACCCCATATCAAAATACTGAATTTTAAATAATAATAACAACAACTTTCGGATTCCATTAACCTACGACTACTTCTTGTAACCGATACTTACAAGTACTTGGGTATGTTACAGGCGTTAAGTATCAATGAGGCTGACATGAAGCAATCGTTGCAGGAGCGTTTCTTTGGTCGCCTGAAAAAAGTTTTAAATAGTCATTTATCAGGTGGCAACAAGGTGCGCGCTTGTAACGTTATTGGGTCATGCCGGTGCTCATGTACTCCTTTGGCATACTTAAGTGGACTTAGACTGAACCGGATGCCCTGGACCGGCGGGTCCGTACACTCTTGACGGCATACCGTATGCATCACCCACGTTCGTCTGTGATGAGACTGTATATCCCGCGGAAATGTGGAGGCCGAGGCTTTCTGAATGCCAAGGCCCTTCATAACCGCGAGGTATGCAACCTCAGAGAATACTTTCTCCAGGCAGACGTGGGTATGCATCGGGATGTAGTTGCTGTAGACATCGGACTCACCCCGCTCAATTTGGCTAAAGAGAACTGGCGCAAGCCTGTAGTACTCAGCACTAACGATCGCAGGGATGTATGGCAGAGCAAGGAGCTTCACGGTAGGTTCTACAAGGCTCTATATGGAGCTGATGTAGACCTGTTAGCGTCCGTGAACTGGCTACGTTTCGGTGACCTCTTTGGGGAAACCGAAGGGTTTGTCTGTGCTATTGCGGACGAAGTTATCAAGACATATAACTACCGGATATATATCTTGAGGGATGGTACGGTTGACATTTGTCGGGCGTGCCACCTACCTGGTGAGTCCCTCAGGCATATAGTTTCCGGTTGTTCTCGTCTTGCTAACGGCGAGTACTTGCACAGACATAACCAAGTAGCCAGGATTATTCACCAGCATCTTACTCTGAAATACAAACTTGTAGATGTTACTACAGGTATGTAGCTGAATCGGTTCTCGAAAATGGTCATGTCACGTTGTACTGGGATCGAACTATCATCACAGACAGGACTATTGTGGCCAACAAACCTGACATTGCGGTGATAGATCGATCAGAGCGCCGCGCATTGATTATAGATGTCACCATTCCGCATGACGGCAATCTCGCGAAAGCTGAAAAAGATAAACAAATTAAATATCTCGATTTGGCTCGCGAGGTTGTCGACATGTGGGATGTTGATTCGGCAATCATTGTGCCGATAGTCATAACTGTCAATGGTCTTATAGCCAAGAGCCTCGATCACCATCTAAAGAGGCTCACGTTGGGTGCTTGGATCAAGGTTTTGATGCAGAAGGCAGTGCTTTTAGATACAGCACGCATTGTGAGGAGGTTCTTATCTCTGGAATCCTAACCACCGGCAGCTTGGACCCTGTTCCCGATGCCGGTGGAGTACCATATATTTTATATTTTTAAATGTATTTATATAGGTATATGTATATTTAAAAATGAAAAGTATATTGAAAATATTTGAATAAAGAGTATAATAATATTTATTTGCCAAAAAAATTACAATTAAGCACACTTACAAATAATATTGGTGAAACAATAATATTTTATAAACAATAAAAAGTAAGTGTTTTTGTTGAACTCTGGTACCCAATGTAAGATCTAACTTATGTTATGGGTACCAGCGCTCTTCAGTAACACGTCATACATGGCATATTCCATTGGCAGTGTCAAAGTTATGTGAGTGTGCTTATACGCGCGTGTGTGTGTGTGAGTGTGAGCGTGTGTGTGAGTGTGAGCGTGTGTGTGTGTGTGTGTGTGTGTGTGTGTATGTGTGCGTGCGTGCGTGCGTGCGTGCGTGGGTGCGTGCGTGCGTGCGTGCGTGCGTGCGTGCGTGCGTGCCTGCGTGCGTGCGTGCGTGCGTGTGTGTGTGTGTGTGTGCGGTGCGTGTATGTCGTGAAGTGTTTAACGAATGCATATAATATATCAGTACATACATATCTTTTATTTTATTAAGCTTTCTGTCTCATCATAATTTTGTGTCTGTAACCATTTTAAAACTTTTGCCTTGCATTCTTTTAAAGTGAGGGAATAAATTTTGCAATGTTTATTGATCATATTGTAAATGTGACCACTAATAATCCGAAAATGTCGACGAGCTAGAGCTGTTCTAAAATTGAGAGAAGGACATACTCTGTAAGATATACGTCTGTTGATAACACTTGCATCAAAAGGGAGAGAACCATGCTTTCGGAGAGTTGTTTGGGGAACAAAATGTTGTCTTACCGTAAGGACTTGACAATCACTGTAGAGGACTGCTGTGGGATATCTAAAAGGCTTAAATGTCATAACCTTTAAGACTGCTCTTTGTGCTCCAATTGCAGAAAATGTGTCTTATGTGCTCCACCCCATGCTGTGATGCAATATGTCAACAAGGACTGGCATTGTGCAAAATACACCATTTGCAAAATGTTATAATCGACAGAGTGTCTTAATTTTTTAAAGATGTATATTAGCCAACGAACCCTTGAGATTAGATTTGCAAGATAATGCTTCCAATTCAGTAAGTTATCTATTTCGGCTCCAAGATATTTTATGGTATCCAATCTTATTAATTGTGGGCAATTACACTGTAAATTGGACAAGTTATGGTTGCATATATAAGACAGATCTCCCACCGTGCGGAAGTGGCGTGTTTCGTTGTCCTAATCGTACCTAAGTCACCAGAATTATTCGATACTATTTATACTTTAAACATTTCTATTTATACTTTAAAAATAATTACGTAGTTACTATCGCGATGGTGCAGTGCAAATCGTGCAAGATATCGCTAGCGCGAGTGAAAGGGGACAGTATCATGAAGTGCAAAGGTGATTGTGAGGGTGTATATCACAAAAAGTGTGGTGTCAAGATCAAATCGTTTACGGACACTGGGCTATGTGACAAATGCCAAATCATGCAAGTCAATTCAAGTCAACCTTCTATCGACGTTGATTTATCTAGTATAACACCTCAAAAACTATTAGCTGAAGTAAACGAAAAGCTAGCAATCGTTTTCAAAATAAAAAAGACCTTAGAATCCATGTCTGAGGATATAAGGTTCTATGCGGAGAAATACCAAGAATTAATAGAAGAGAAAGAGAAAACAGACAGAAAGATTAAAGCGTTAGAACACAAAAATATGCATTTAGAGATACTTAATAAATCCCTAGAAGAAAGAGTAGCCTATTTAGAAATAAACGAGAAAGCAAGAAATGTGGAAATATTTGGCTTGGAGGAAAATTTGAACATAAATTTGGAATCATCTGTTAAAACTGTAGCATACAAATTGAGCTTGGACGCCGATAAAATATATGAAATGAAGAGGGTAGGCGAAGAAAACAAGCGTGCCACTGCGCGTAATATGAGTACATCGCGCGGCGATTCCGCCGACAACAAGAAGCAAAAGCCTCGGCCGATCGTAATAACGTTATCAACGCGTGCCGCCCGCGATCAGTGGTTAGCGACAAGAAAGACCCACCAGCTAACCAACGATGATATTTTCGCGAACGGAAATAAACAAATAATTTGTGTAAATGAAGATCTTACGAAGTACATGCGCAATATTCTTTGGACAGCGAAAAACGAGTTAAAACCAACCTTTAGATTTATTTGGATACAAAACGGAAGGGTACTGATAAAAAAAGATGATCCAAATGATACAAAAATAAGAGCGATCCGGACATTGAGTGACATAAACATGTACATGAACGAAACCACTGCCAGTAAATAATGGGGCGGTGTCTAGCTTTGTCACCTAGTTAATAATTTGAACAAAATTCGATGGGCACGTTTTACATATAAACAGTAACATCAAATATAATAAATTCACATCTTTAGATAGCTGGCAAGAGGAGATATCGCATTATGAGAACAAATTGAATATTATACACTTAAATATAAGGTCACTGAGAAAAAATTTCGATCACTTTCAAGTTTTAATAAATAACTGTAAGGAACATTTCGATTTCATCGCACTAAGCGAAATAAACATAAGATAACATGAATTGCCGTTATATAACATACAAGGATATGACACATACATAAATACGAGGGAAAGCAGGAGAGGTGGGGGAATATTGTTATATGTTAGTGACAAATTAAATTTTACTGCAAAAACACTAACTACAAACTACTGTGAACTGATACATGGCCGAATTTATCAAGACGGACGAAAAACAATACATATGTTTATCATATATCGGCCCCCAAGAACAAATAAACAAGGATTTATTGAAGAAGTGCATAAGCTATTATCAGATGTTCCAATTGGCTGTGAATTATTATTAATCGGCGATACGAACGTGGACGTATTGTGTAGAACCGGTTCCGTTATCAGCAACTACGAGAACAATATGTGTGAGATAGGAATGGAATGCGCCGTCCGTGACGTAACGCGCGAAGAAGTGTACGGCGGCACAGTGACGCGATCATGCATCGATCATTTATGGGTTCGAACTCGGTGCGGTGTATCTTCATATGTATTGAACTGTAAGATTTCAGATCATTATGTTATCGGGGTGTATCTTGATTTTGGTGCCATAAATACCGTAAGTAATAAAGAAACTCAACGGACAATATTAAATGATAAAAAGGTTATGGAATTACTGAAAAATATTGCATGGAGTGATCTCCTGAACTGTAAGTGCCCGATTGATTTATATACTAAACTTTATTTAATTTTTTGTGATGCTTATAATAAGTCGAAATTACAAATAACGATACGTAATAGTAGGAAAAGTAAACCATGGATCACTGAATCAATTAGAAAAATGATCTGTACTAGAGACAAGCTGTTTCAAAAATGGAAATGTAATCCCAATGATATGACATTGAGACAATAAATATAGAAATAGGACGAACAAATACAAGGCTAAAAATAAATATCGCCAAGACGAGATAAAACAATGTAATAAAAATATTAGAAAAATATGGGGTAAAATAAACTCATGGGTAGGGAGGGAAAAAGTAGCTTAGACAACATTATTATGAAACATTTAGGTAGAATAGATAGTAAAATTAATATATGTAATAACTTTTCGACAACCTTTACTCAAGAAATTTTACAGATAAAACATGTATGTAGTCATAAATTTATAAATAGGGCACAGAGGTAGTCGTGAAAATTTTTAAATGCTAGTCCACGTATACCAGTTGCTTCTAATTTCGATAGGAGATGAGGAACCGACACAGTATCAAAAGCTTTTGTGAGGTCTAGAAATATACCAAGGCATTACATTTTAATATCTAATTTATCTACAGTTTGATCTATAAAAGAGGCAACTGCATCTTCCGTAGATTTGCCCCGTGTAAAACCATATTGGTTGGTAGCTAAAAGATTGTGATTCTAAAAAGTGAATGAGACGGTTGTTTATAATTTTCCAGTATTTTAGATATTGATGGTAACACAGATATCGGTCTGTAGTTTTAGACACTGTGCCTGTGCCCATTTTAAAGATAGGATGTACGACAGTTTTTTAAATACTTTAGAAAAACACCCTGTGGTAATAGATAGATTACAAATATGCGTTATGATTGACACTAATGCCGGTAGACAAGATTTCAAAAGTTTAGACGATATGCCGTCCCAACTTACAGCTGCATCCGTACGTACACCATGGATAATTCTTTTTACCTCTGTTTTATCAGTTGGTAGAAGAACTAAAGAATTTATTGATTCTATATTATTTCTAAATTCATTAGTTCATGAGCTTGAGTGATTGAGCATTTCAGCTAAGTTTTTGCCTACATTTGCAAAGTAGTCATTAATTTTATTGATTGAGACTTTATTATCTGGGGTTATATTAAGTAATTCTGAATAATGACTTTACGATGGGTATTCGATATTAATTTTATAGATTTGTTACAGAAATTGCGGTATCGTTTATATGTCACTTTGAGATCATAATTATCGGGTTATTTTTATTGTCTGCGAGCCAAGTTGTCTCTATGTCGTATACACCTTAGTAAACCATTAGTAATCCAAGGTTTAAGTATCCTGCGCTTAGAAGTGATATATACAAGCTTTGAATTATTTTCGATGATGGAACCAATCTTGGATACTAATGATTCTGCTGCTATATTTGCATCTTGTACTTGGGTTATGTCACTAAAGTCCTCAGAAGTGATCTCTGAAGTAACCGCAGCATAATCTGTGACAATGCGGTTGAATTTAGTGGTTGCAGGTATAATTTTACAGTTCATGTTTATAAGTGTAGGCTTGTGATCGGTAATGTAGGTGTCAAACACTTATGTTACAGTGTCTAAATGGGACTTAACAATAACGTGATCGATACAGGCGTCATCATGAGAAGGGGATAGATGTGTGTGTAAAAATCTAAGAGAGACAAGCATAGTTAGGTATTCATTTGCTAATTGGGTCAAATCATTAGGCATTATGTTGATGTTGATGTCTCCCATAATCAATATATTATTATGAAAAGATATTCTTGTAAGTGTATCATTTAAACCTAGTATAACATTTTCATAAGACCGTATAGAGGGAGAACGGTATATCCCTAAAACAGAAACGATTTTATTTTTGACGAACCAAGCAGCTAGCTTCCGGTAGGTTAGGTTTACGAACATAATAACACCATCATTTTGGTTTCTTGGTCTGCTCGTGTGATACGAATCATAACCCTCTAGCTTTGGTATATTCGACGAGATTGTATCAAAAATAATTTTATCGAAATGTTGGTTAGATACATCGACATCATAAGATGTCGCACGATTTGTTTATGCTAGAAAGAAATACTCTAAAGCTACCAAAATTTCGATTTACACTTCGTATATTTAAATGCATAATATTTATTGACCGTGGAGTATTTTTAATAAATTTTTTGCTTGATTCAGGTGTGCAGACATAAGAATGAGCTGTACCAAAATGATCAATTTCATCTGGTATATGTATGTCGTGGAAAACGATATCGCTAAATAATAAGTTGCTGATTTGATTATTGTAGTACAGAGGAATCGGTAAACGCGGAGACGTCAGTTGTTATTGTAATGGCGGCACGTGGACGGAGTCGTATTGAGGAGTGGGGTTTGTGCAGAGTTCACTTTGTTCCGAGACACCAACCGGGTCACTCCTGCAGAACGAAACTGTCGGTTTACCTGATTCAATTGATTGTGTGTAATTAATAAAGTAAGGTTATAACACAAACAACGACTTGGAATTATTATTCTACACTACCTACGCAATGAACCCTGTACCACAAAATCAAGAGGACCATGATCCTATCGCTCAGCCATCGCTGGCGCCGTCATGTACATCAAGCATTGTTATTCAATACTTTTAAGTGTATATTGAAGGGACTCGAAATAATAATATTGAAGGCTTTTAATTTAATATAAGATGCAAGTAAGAATTTTCACTATAACAATAATAATAATGATTACCTGACAGAAATTTAAGTGAACGATAATGAACAAAATATTACATTAATTATATAAACACAGTAACAAAAGTAAGAATTTAAAATAATATAATGTAAAAACTTACATTTAATAAAACTGTAAAATTTTGTTGAGGTCATAGAAAATAGAAAGTCTTTATTATTAATATTACTCCGTTTTTTGTAGTTTCTCGAGGCATTTTGATGAGTTGATAATGAATGACGGCATACTTTTGCGTTCACGAAGAAAAATTTTGCATTCTTTGTCTAACAAAAATTGTATTTGTTATTTTTGGCAAATGTACGAGCCTCCTAAAATAATTGACGAAGGCTGCCAGGTATTCAACTCACCCGAAAAGCCAAATTTTACGACAGTTTCAATCATTTTATTTATTTGTTATTTAAATATCGATACAAAACGAGTTACATCACTGTCATTTTTATTCTTTCAACTAATGGTCTTTGATTCTTAGTTACAAAACATGGCAGGCGCATGCGACGATATCCCATGCGCTCCAAATCTATAAAGTTATATCAATGTGAAAGTGGCTTCTCAATCAAAACATCTGAATTGACGAGAACCTATGTAGAACATGAAAAGTAGTTGATGAATATTTATGAAATGTTGTATCATATTATAGTATTAATTGTGTATCTACAAGGCCTACTTAAAAATTGCGTTATGTATTGCTGACATTCAAGAAGATACAATACTTTTAGTTTGGCTCCTCAATCTATACTAAGAGCGCGAATTTCCATTAAAGTAATAAGTCAATTTATATTTCTACTTAAAAGTCATTTAGTACTTAGTAGGTGTGCTCGAATTTCTAAATCAAAAGAACGTAGCAGTAGACTGAATGAATTTAGTGAATAAACACTTTTTATGTGGCTCCACAATCTAGGCGTTCTGCATATAACTGTACCTATCTGAAATCATCTCGACTTTAGGCAACTAGTGTAAATATTGTTATCTGCTGGGTTCGCTGGATAAGAATGTAAACAATATTACCGACTAAAACACATTTTATTCTAACACACAATTAAATTAAAAACACAACACTCACTATTCTACACTTTTTCAATGTAACTGCTTGACCGCTTACGATTGTAAACTGACTCGGCGAGCGGTGGCCTTGCCTTTTATACGCGGTTAAAGCGTTTCTGGAGATTTCTAGAAACGCCATACGAAGATTCGAGAAAGTTCCAGCAATCTCTCTACTCTTCGCGTACCAGCAAGCTACGTAGTTCAGTAAGACGCTGTAATAAATTATTTAAAGGAACTGCCAAGTCTTCCTCACAGTGCCAATAGATGGCATTGGCTGTAACAATATATTATAGTGAAAATTCATTGTATTCTTTGGAATAATATGTGCATTAGTGACAAGCTACTGTTTACATTATAGTACTCAAAAAGCAATATATTTTTATAAATAAAGGTATATATTTGGCTGACGTTAGCCATGCGCGCATAAGCTTGACAATGTGCAAGGTTTACCTAATGATAATCTTCATATAAATTTGACGTACAGATTAAATGTTCGACATCACACGACACACGAAAGGCACACCAAAAGCTGGTATAGTCAGCGACATAAGTGTCTGAACATTAAACAAATTTGTAACAGTAGGTAGGTATTTTATGAATGAACATTTACTTAATTTTGTTTAATAGTTTCTAATTTATTATGATGAGAATATCATTAAAATGTTACTACAGTAAAATATGAATAATTATCATTATTCTGCATGATAATTCTCATAAATGCTTATGTCGCTGACTGTACCGACAATACAAAACGTTTAGCTCTCCGTCTTTATAACGACTGAAGGCAAAGCGCTCTCGAGGTGACCATAATCGTGTACAAAGGTAAAGCCTGTAGATACGTTAACAAGGTAATTAGTAAGGTATTAAAAAGACAACTTTCGCACTACACTAGGAATAATTCCTGTGTGGCGGGGGACTTTACAAACATTATGTAGCTGGGTAAATAAACTAAATGTGTAAAATAAAGGTATTCTGCCATTGCGCTTTTATTTATTGTTTTTAGTCATTTTAGTTGGGTGCAAATGATTTTATATAAATATAAGTATCGTTGCCAAAGGCGCCACTAATATTTTATTCTGGAATATGATGTATTTCGAGAAACTTAACTTACAAAAAAGGCACCTAACGTCATTTCAATGATGAAATGGTACATCTGATGATAAATACCAAAATAAATAAAGAAAAAATCAGAATAATAACGCGTTTTAAAAATATATTTTAAGTAACTATATTATGCAAATGCATATGTGCTCTATTTTTATAACGTGAACTGTCATAATAAGATCAAAATAAAATGTTAAAAATGTCACAAAGTTTTCATCATTTCCCTCGACTCTGCGAACACGAACCACGGGCCCGCACTTCTTCTGTTTGCCAGCGACCAGCTAAATGAGTGGACATGTGATTGCAGTGCAATCAGCACACAAAATGTATTTATGAAGGGTTACAAACGTCGATTGTTGCACTAATACATCATTTCCTTATGGTCGAATAAAAAGGTAAGTAACAATTTGTTTAATATTGTCTTCTGTTTACGCAAATATAGATTTTTCTTTTCCTTTTCCTATTATGTGGTATATTTACGTGTTATATTAGCAACTATTATTATTACCTTGATACGATATTCTAAAACACGCGATCGAATTCAAACTGATAATGTCATTTCCAGTCGTATCATCTCCAGTAAAATGTTATAGATGGAAATGATTTTCTATGACCGGAATTGACTAATATGTCTACCTGCTGATTCGTCCGTGTCTTTTCTTTGAAAAATAGAGCTTACTTCACTCATTGATCCGATAAATAAAGCATTGGTTTATACGCCAATTACCTATATTAACACGTGCCTGGGTCTTCTTGGCGTTGAACTGGACCAAGTTCTTGGCACCCCATTAAGAGGTGCGGTCCAAGGTCTGGTCAAGTTCAACGACAAGATCCTGCCTTTTCCCCTCAACCTCAGCCTCTTTGGCCCTAGGATGTCCGAGATATCGCCCATGTATAGTACTGTCGTCCGCGTAACAATGTATATTGCCGACATTCAACATATCATTGATATGCATAAGAAAGAGCGTAGGGGATAAGACGGACCTCTGAGGCACTCTCGCATTGACCTGCATAAGTTTGGAAGCGCGACCATCGCAAAGGATCCGAATACGACATTTATGCAGAAAACTTGCAAACCCAGGTGCATAGTTGAAGGGGCAAGCCATAGGCTTGCAAAGAAGAGTCCGGTGCCAGCCTCAATCAAAAGCTTTGGCTATGTCAAGGCTGGTAGCCAAAGACTCACCATGCTTGTTCATAACCTCACCCTAGAGGTGCATGACAAACGCTAGATCTCCCGTTGATCGTTTAGCCCGAAAGCCGTATTGGCGATTATTGATCAACGAGTGGTCCTCCAGATAGGGTACATTCTGCAGACATTGTCCATTTTGGACAGTCTTTCTTAAAACATCTCTTAATGAAACTTGTGTCTGCATAATTCACAGCAATATGGATTTAGCTCATCATACTATAGTATATAAATTATCTTAATTACTTAATCTATAAATATATGTTTTATTGCACAGACTTATTACCAGGCATGTAGTGTAATTTTCAGAAATTATAATATAATTTTCATGCTACTATCTTCATTCCCATCATTACCATAAATTTTCAATAGTGGATATCTTTTGAAGAAAATATTTTACAGCTGTGCCTTTTACATATATTACCTTTTTTCGTTTTTCTTAACCTTTATAATGAGTTCAAAGTACATTCAACAATATTTTAAAAATACATCAAAATAAATGCTGTAAAATCAAATCTACTTTATTTACCCAGCTGTCGCACGTGGCTGCATGCCTTGAACCGCACACGCACGACACCACAAGACAAGACCAATGGTTTCCATTTGCGCGGGAAACGGCTTGCTTCGACTTTAGCGCGCCGCGCACGAAAGTTAGCGTAAACTAAACTCATTTCTGATTCGTCGAATGTAAGACTTGTTATTGGTTACATTTCTGTGTACTTAAATATTTTATAAGTTTTTATTGGTTAACGCAGTATTTTCTCTTCCTAGTTCATTCTGAAATCTGGAGTCTCAACCTCTAAAGTGACCCCGAACAAGAACTTTAACAAGCAAGAACCCTGAAGCTCTGCCCATCGCCAATAAGAAATCCCAGAACGCCCGCCCGCAAAAACAAGAGCAGTTCAAAAAGTCCTTAAGGAGCGTCTCATATCCGCATACGAGGAATCCGATCCCACAGCCGACAATTCCAAAAGCTGCTGTCTGAAATGGAATAAGGCGATTAAAAGCCAAGCCAACTCCTCCGCCGCATGCGTAATCTCGCTCGAGACAAGGTACTAGACTCTACTCTACGTCTTATGTGGACTAACCATCGTCCGCCACACATTCGCTCAGTCCTCGCCGTCAGTGAGTCGTTTAGCACGAAAACCGCACTCGAAAAGCTAGCGCTGCTCGCCGACAAGATTCTGGAATAATCTACACCAACGGAAGTCGCAGCTATCCACTCGCCAACGTCAAATCCATCGCCATCTACACCGCATACAGATACACAAAACCTCATCGCAGAGATACGAAAACTATCATTAGAAATCGTAGAGTTGAAATCAAAACCATATTACGACAACTAATTATCGTCGCAACCGTTACCCGTCCCGCCATCGCGACTCATTCCACCATCGCGACTCGTCACGCCCACGAAACCCAGACGCGTACCGGCGCTATTTTGTTATTACCACAGACGTTTCAAAGAAAAAGCTCAACGCTGCACTTCACCCTGCACATTTAGGCCTTCGGAAAACTAGACCGAACGTTGGCTGCGGCGGACACCGACGTTCACGAAAACTCGCACCGCCTTTATCTCACCGATCGCAACTCCAACATAATTCCTTTTTAGTCGACACGGACGCTAACATATCCGTGCTACCGAGAAGAAAATGACAGATCGCAACACCGCTACCTTTCAACTTTACGCATCCAACAACACATCTATAGCGACGTATGGCGAGAAAACATTAACACTCGATTTCAACTTACGACGCTACAACGTTTTTCAAACCGGAATGGGGATATGCGCGGGAATTCGAATATCCCCAGTGACGTAATTATGGCTGTCTTCTCTATATCTTCGTCTCTAATGCTCAGCTGTTGGTAAGCGTGGTTTAAATTGATTGTTGAGAATGTAGTCTTGTCTGATAGGTGGTGAGTGAAATCTTTGATGCGTGAAACTGGATAGCGATCGGGCTTGGTAATAGAGTTGAGGCGGCAATAGTCACCACAAACTCTAATGTCGCCGTTTTTCTTAGGCACGATGTGAAGTGGTGAGGACCATGGGCTCTTACTTGGTCTGCATAATCGTTATTCAATCATATTTTCGAACTCTTTCTTCACTATTTCGTACCGGTAGGGTGGTATAGGACGGGCGTGACTATGTATGTGTATGGGTGGTCCTTCCGTTTTTAGGGAATGTTGCACATATTGCATATTGGATTTTAATTGCGTTGATGTTAGTCTTGTTATGCCGGGGTATTGCGCTAAAATATCGTGATACGACTGCGACGTATCTATGCTGCGAATTGTAGGCATTGTCGAAACTCGTATCGGGGCGCTTACCTTTAAATTCGTAACACCGTCAATTGTCCGTATTTATGCAAAAAGGAACCATCCACCAAACACACACTTCTGAGATATCAAAGGATTTACAAAAACATGTGCAGCTCTGTTAGATGAAGTAAATTTACTATTTATTTTATTTAAATTTATTGATAAATTACTTTAAATATGTGTATATAAATTTGCTCTGAATACTCATAGAATTTTTGGGATAATTAAGAAAATGTGCATGTGGTTCTTTTTTGTTTATTAATTGATAGTTTTTCTATTATACAAAAAAGACCCACAACCCAGGCACAGTACTTTATGTACTGTGACCCAGGGAACTATTGCTAAAAATGAATGTATTTACAGTATTGTAATAAAGTCTTACTTTAATTTCCAAAAAAATATAGAGCTTTTATTCTACGTTATCATCAAATTGGATTTCAAAATCCACTGTGTCTCTCTCTCTTTAGCCTTTGCCCACGGACATATACGAGGGCATTAACCGGTCCCAGGGACGTCAGAGTCGCCTTCCCTGCCCTCCACTGAGGTAACGCCTGTCCGAAGCGTCCATGTCGCGGAGGTGGGCGCTACACATCTCAGTAGGCCGAGGTATGGTGGTGGCCGAGTTCAGACAGGGACCCAGTTCTGCGGGGTATAACGCGGAGCCCGAGCCCAGGGATACGGGTGAAGACCTCAACGGCTGTGAAGGCGGATGTGGAAACCACTGGTACGGCGGAGCAGGCGGAAGGGGCAAAACCCACTGACAAGCTGTCCTTACATATTGAGGCCACAGGTTGCGGTGGATCTGCATCGTTAGGCAGGACGCTGAAGTAGGGATGGCAGCGGATGAGACGAAGGTCCAACGGTGGCTCCCACACGACTCCAGGAGAATTACTGTCTTAGCGTCAGGCGGCAGCCGGCTGTAAAACCCTAGCCACAAATAATACTAATAATGAGGCAAAACAAGAATAAGAGAGCGATAATGGCTAGGGCGTCTCCCTCAAGCGACGGCACGTGTGAAGACACGAACAATACTAGGGCGTCCCCCCTAAGCGACGGCAAGAAGAAATATCGGATCATGGCGCCAATCTTCAAGATACGTATAGCCACCTGGAATATTGGATCCATGACAGGACGCAGCGCGGAACTTAGTGCCGTACTAGAACGACGAAATATAGACGTATGTTGCGTACAGGAAACCAAATGGAAAGGCGCCAAATCACGACAAATCGGCAAGGGATATAGGCTTATTTACAACGGAACCACGAATACTAGGAACGGGGTCGGTATCATTCTAAGCCACCGCCTCAGCGATAAAGTAGTGGAGATAAATAGAGCCAGTGACCGTATCATCTCAGTTAAACTAGCTTTGGACCGTCAGCCATGCTTAAACATTATATTCGTCTATGCACCACAAATTAATTGCCCGGAAGCTGAAAACAATGAGTTTTGGGAAGAACTACATACCTTAGTTGGTGCCACACCAAGTGGAGAACAAAAACTTATCTGCGGCGATTTGAATGGACATGTTGGCCAAGAGAGGGACGGATATGATGACTTCCATGGAGGATATGACTTGGGGACAAGAAACCAAGAAGGAGATAGGATCCTGGACTTTGCAGCAACCCATAGTTTGTCTATAGTTAACACCTACTTCCAAAAGAAAGATGAACACCTGATCACATACAAAAGTGGAAACTCCAAGTCACAAATTGACTATTTTCTAATGGACAAACAAAACATCACACTAGCCAAAGACTGCAAAGTAATCCCAGGTGAACCTCTGACGTCACAACATAGGCTCCTACTTCTCGCATTAAATCTCCGTCACCTAATTAGGACTAAGCCACCGAGAATAGAGAAGATAAAATGGCACGCTCTGAATGGGGCCAAAGCTGAACTTCTGAAAGAGAAGCTAGTTGATCATATGCAGGAGGGCAATAACATGGATACCTCTTCAGACGAAGCGTGGGCCAAATTTGAGAACGTCTGCGTTTCAACAGCTAAACAAATACTTGGCATCAGTAAAGGAGCCTTACATAACCACCTCTTTAAGATATGGCAGGCTACCAAGGCAGACGAGGACAAGGCTAGGTATAAGCAAGCCAAGAAGGAAGCCAGAAAAATAGTTGCAGTGCAAAAGGATGACACTGAAAAATATCTCTCTAGACGTCTCGAACAAGCAAACGACTACGAAATTTTCAAAATCGCAAAATGTAGACACAGCTATACGAAAGATTTTACAACCACCAAATATATAAAAAATGAAGCCGGTATGTTGCTCACATCTGATGCGGACATCAACCGGAGATGGTATTTGTACTACAAAAAGCTCCTGAACGAGGAGTTTTCCAGGCAACCAGAGACCGAAGAACTTAAGGTACAGAGCCCTATCGATGCTGATGATGATAGTAAAAACAAAGTCAGGAGAGCCGTCTATAAAATGGAAAACTGCAAAGCAACGGGCCCTGATCAAATCCCAGCAGAGGTGTGGAAATTACTCGGTGACGATGGCATCGCATGGCTTACAAATTTATTCAATAACATCTTAATAGGAGGTGTGATGCCACAATCTTGGAAGAAAAGCACACTAGTGCCCATCTATAAGAATAAGGGAGACGTGCGTACATGTGGGAATTTCCGAGGTATTAAGCTCACTTCGCATACATTAAAGATCTGGGAAAGAGTCTTAAACCAAAGGCTTTTAAAGATAACGACGATTACCGAAAACCAATTTGGCTTTACGCCAGGAAAGGGTGCTATGGACGCGGTCCATGCTGTTCGAATTGTAATGGAAAATCAAGAGACAATAAACAAATATTGTGGATGGTATTTATAGACCTGGAGAAGGCGTTTGATCGGATCCCCAAACCGGTAATATGGCAAGCCCTCAGAGCACATAACATAGCCGAACAATACGTTAACCTTGTACGGGACACATACAGCCATGTCCGGACAGTAGTCAGAAGCCCAGCAGGTCTCTCGGACAGCTTTGACGTAAAAGTAGGAGTTCACCAGGGCAGTGCTTTGAGTCCACTGCTCTTCAACATTGTCATGAACTACTTGACCGCGAACATACAGAAAACAGTACCATGGAACATGCTTTATGCAGATGATGTCGTCTTAATATCGGACAGTAAACAGGATCTACAGCTAAACCTGGAGCAATGGAGGAAAGCCTTGGAGGATAATGGCCTACGAATAAGTAGAAGCAAGACCGAATCCATGGTTTGCCACTTTCAACAAACGCGCCCGCTCAATACGGACGTCACGCTAACACCAAGTTGCCATTAGTTAGTAAGTTTCGATACTTGGGATCAGTAATTTCTGACGATGGCACCATAGACGCGCACGTCACGCATAGAGTTACCACGGCCTGGAGCAAATGGCGCTCACTCACGGGAGTTTTGTGTGATACCAAAATACCTGTAAAAACTAAGGGTAAAGTATACAAAACCGCAATAAGACCAGCGATGTTATATGGCAGCGAAACATGGGCTGCCAAAGAATTCACACACAAAGCCTTCATACTGCCGAAATGCGAATGATCCGTTGGTCTGGAGGTGTTACAATGAAAGACAAAGTCCGAAATGAGTACATTCGAGGCAGTCTAAAAGTGGCACCCATCGCTGACAAAATGGTAGAATCGAGGCTGAGATGGTACGGGCATGTGATGCGCCGACCCGAAGACTTCGTAGTGAAAAAGTGCCTATCCGTCGCAACAGGAAAAAGAGGAAGAGGAAGACCGCCAGCAACATGGCTAACGACTGTCCAAATCCAAAAGGACATGAAAACAATGTCTCTTGTAGAGAATGATACTAACAACCGCAACAAGTGGCGCCTCAGAATTAGGAAAGCCGACCTCGTGTAACGGGAGGTGGCGAGGACAAAGAAGGTGAAGAAAACTTCTCCAGAAGCTCCGACGTACCAAGTACTTCGTTATCTTCTGCTGTAATAAAAAAATACTTTTTAATCAAAACATCAAAACCCCATGGTTTTATGTGTATATGGTGTCAACAAAATATTATTAGTTATACCTGCAACTGATAACGTAATTGTAAAGCCATGTTCCCACTAGGCGACATTTGTCGAGCTACGTGTGTCCCCGGAAACATCTAGTGACGATGGCGATGTTGCCAGACAGAGATGAGACATCGGAAGACATGGGGCAAATGTCGCCTAGTGAGGACGCGGTTTTTTGTTACTTCAGAAAGTATGTTGTGCATGCGCCATGTACAAAAATCATGCGCAATAGTGACCACACCTAATAAAAACTGAATTAAAGTGTTAAAATTTTAAATTTCGCGGCACTGGGCACACTGGGGCACAGCAAACCCTAACTTGTAAATGCTATAAGTAATCTGAATATTTTACCAAACAAATGAGCCAAAGACAACAAAAAAAAAAAGATATTAATCGAACCGAATCTGTAGTTCCGACAGTTCAGTAGGTTATTGTAGTTTCATCTCACGAAGGCTGATGAATCGTAACTGTCGTGTTGCAAAATCTTTCTAATATCACTCTACAATCGGGCATGAATCAAATGTGGATAAATTGTACATCTCATATTCACCAAGTACTTAAATGCATTAAATAAAACTACTTACATATTGTGTCTTCATTATTATCTTTGGTGTTCGTCTCCAATGCTTTATTTACCAATTGCTTGCCTCTACTCAACATTTTCACACTTAATTTTACAAGAAATTAACATATACAATAGAACTTTCTTTACGAAGAAAAAAACGTTCGTCACACATTCGAACTACTTTGTTGAATATCACCCAATTTGACAGATGTTTAACGTTTTACCTATGCACTTTGAAACTTTAAGTTATTACACTTATTACACTTTGAGCCATATTTGCAATGGAATAAAATAAATATTGTTTAAAGATGAGAGGCATGCCAACTAGTCGTGTGATTAGGTACTTTTGAAGAATGATGGGTTGCCCAACGTTAATGCAAAATGGAATCACATTCCGTCTCCCCCTTTAGGGGGAGACAGTAGAATTTTATTTTGAGTACCTATCTTGGGTAGGTCTTATTGCGTAGGGGCCTGCCGTTTCATACGGCGGGCCGGAACCTCGGCGGGGTCGCGACCGTATGCGAAAGTGATTCGCGCGGCCCCGTCGATAGTGGTTTTGTCGAGGAACACCGTGGTAGGTTTAGTCGGTATTCCGGGAGATACATTATCTTTTTAACATCTTAGTTTACCCCGGCGAGTCCGACATAATCCCTCCGCCCGCCCCCGCGGAGGGATATGCGTCATTGCATTCCCCCACGTAAAAAAAAAAAAAAAAAAAAAAAATGGAATCACATACTAGTGGTTCTACTCTTTTACAATATTTATTTATACATGATAGAAACGAATGCATGTGGTACCATTTTGTAAAAAAATATTAGCAACTAAATAATGACTTTATTTTATGCGTAATGATACCAAAGAAAGTTGGCTCCATTTGGTGTATTAAAAAATATTATTAATAATAGAATATTAGTAATATATAATGGTACCGTGTATGTGTGGATCTGTTTTGTATAAAATGACCTAGTAGTAATATCGTTTATTTGTTAGAACAATTGAGTCTCATTGTGCTGTGGACAATGGGTAATAATGGACAAATACGGACAATAATTATTAATCTTCGATTTTTCAAATCTACGATGGGTTGATGATGTTTGAGGAAGTCTACGATAGGCAATAGGTTATCAACATAGGTATTCATATTAGTTCATTTGAAAGTGGCACGATTACTTTTTGTATGGATATTCTTTGGTGATGGTTAACTTCCCGGGTAGACCACTCCGCTTTCAAAATATAGGCTTAATTTAGTAATTTAAGTACGGTTCATCTTGGCACAGCTACCAAAGCAAACTGGAAATCTGTTTAATTAGTGAATTATTTGATATTCGTAAAGTAGCAGAATTGGTCGGTCCGCCGTTTGAAGATACAAGGGGATATTGGTGGCTGTGCCAAGACGAGCGCTCACATAGGCACAACAACCTCAATATCTCGGGAATTACAATGCCTAGTGATAGTCTGATTGCACCAATAATAATTAGTCGTTAATTGGTCGACATTAGCCACAAACTGCCAGAATTAGTAGAAAAGAGAAATTCAGGGTTATTTTCACATATATGCGGCCATCAGTTCTGTTCTACTATAAGACATTTCAAGGTTATCGATGAATTACTTAACAACCTGTTTAATAAATTTCTATTTAGATGTTTATCTAAAGATATTGTAATTATTGTTTAAAGATAGTAATAAGATATGGTTGTCAACATCATAAAGCTTTCCACTGATGGAAGAAGTAGAATAGATATATTAATGTAGCGCAATCTTTTAATGTGACATTGGTTATCAAAATATAACAATACAATACTATTGAGTTGGTACTTGCATTTAATTCGGATTACGCTTACAGCATATTAGTTACATTATCAAAATCAATGCCTACATATTATCTACTATTTAATAATTTTTCACAAGTCGTACTAGCTTCGTTGGATATTAAAGAACAACGATAAATACTATTGCTTAAATTATACATACGGTAAGTATATACATACTTACCGTATGTATATAATAATATATAATTATAAATTTTAATGATTTACTGTACTACATTACTTATACATAACCATTTTAAATTTAAAACAATTTGTTTTTAGTAATAACGGTTTAAATAGGTAACAAATAAAATTTAAAAATTGAAAAATAACTTTATAGCGCCAAGGGTTTGTGTTTTAATTCTAGAATAAGTTTTAATCAACGGCTTTTATCATAATTTTATTAGTTCACAATATTTTATTTACTATTCTTAACTATCAATATTATTAATAGCTTGACTACAAATCCTTGTCTTTAAAATTTAAACAGATTCATCACCTTCAATCGTTCGTTATTTAAATAAGTCAATATGTACTGTATGCCTCGTAGAAAAATAAGCTTAATTTTCTCTTTTTAGAAGCACCGATTAATTCTGGCAATTTGTGACTTATGTCGACTAATTAACGACTAATTATTAGTGCAATCAGATTATCGCTATGCATTGTGCTTTCCGAGATATTGAGGTTGCTGTGCCAAGGTGAGTGCTCATCTTAGCACAGCCACCAATATAGTTTTAAACGAGGGCTCGTACAATGTTGATATTTTGTGATAAATATCGACTAATTATTGGTATAGTTAGATCTTCGTTCCGTGCTGTGGTTTTGGCAATATAAGGTGTCTGCGCCAAGATGAGCGCTAACCTTGGCACAGGCACCAATAACCCCGCCCCCTAAAATCCAACCACACGTCCGGATCGACCATCTGATCACGTGGGGGGCGGACACACGACATAGAATTTACTGGCGTGGCTAACGTGACACTGGTCCGTAAGGGTCGTTAGGCCGGGGCGGTTGCTTAGGCAACCTGCCCAGCTGGGCGGTCTTGGGGCGGGTGGAGTAGTCCAGCATGGACTCCCATCCGGCTCAACCCGTAATCCTGAATTGATAGGAACGGGGGCCTTCGGCTGCGAGGAAGACAACCTCTATAAAAATTACCCAAAACCCAAGTTTGTGGTGGCCCGGCGAGGGGCTGTATGACTGAGGGGAACCCAGCTATTAGGGCCACCAAAAAATAAACTTTAATGATGTCGGTGAAAAATGGAAAACTACCCCAGGAGGGTACCGGGCGCGTAGCGCCCGGAGAATCCCTCACGGAGCCTTCCAGCTCCGTCTGCCCTTCGTATTCTGGGGGGAGCAACCAACATCCCAGCGTTGTGCCGCACGACATATCGGGCACGGAGTATTCTGCGGAGTCAGACACTGACTCTGCAATACGAGCCGTCTTGGGCCCTGAACCAGGAAAGACGGTTCCCGCAGCAGGGAAGCGCAAGCGCCCGATGCGTCGGCTCGAGTCCGACACCGACGCAAAGTCGAGCGCTGCGTCCAGTGCTAAACTTGGCACAGCTCGAAGGGGCCGAGGCCGACTTAACATTCCAGTGCAGTACATTGGACCGGCTAAAGCAGCCGAGATGGCTGCTGAAAAACGTGCGGCGCCAGAGCTGTGCGCGGAGGATGAGGTGGCGCAGCTGGCGCTGAAGATCCACTCACCGGCTAAATCAGTGGCGGATGCAGTCCAGCGTGCCCGTGACGGTGCCGAGATCGTCGCCAAGGTGGCGGCGAAATCGCGCAACCTAAAGGGCACTTTCAAACGCCACCTTAAAGAGGCGGCGGCTGCTTCGGTGGAATCGGCTGAGTTTCTCGCCAACGGCCTGGAGCGGCTTCAGGCAGAGGTGGCGGAGTTACGCAAAGAGATGGCGCAGCTCAGGGCTAAAACTCAGAGGGGGCAGACGCCGAAACAGACGACTAAAGCGTCGGAGCCGTCGAGCGAAATTTTCAGGCGTCTTTGTTTAAATACATAGATGCTCGTTTTGACGGACTGAATGATCGCCTCCTTCCGGCGCCCAGCTACCGGTCACGGCTGGGGACCGCGCCGCCTGCAACTATTGCCACCGTCACTACCTCGGCAGTTGCTAAAGCCACGCTAGTGCCTCCACAGGCGAAAGCTCGGGCCAGACCCCAGGAGTGCGGGAACTCCACTCTCACTTCCAGCAACCAGGATGCCTCCACCGTCTCAAAAGGCGCCGCAGCAGCGACTTTCTGCAGCAGCCCCGAAGACCACTGCGCCGGCCCAAAGATCCGTCCTCATTAGAATGAAACAACAAGAACAAACAAGAAAGAAACAAACAAGAAAGAAACAAACAAGAAAGAAGAAACAAGATGTCCGGTCTGTCATTAGCACGCTGACCGGAAGTACCGAAGACACCATTAAGGTAGGCGTCATCCATCCCGGCCCTGGAGGGGTTGGAGCGATATGGGCGCAGTGCCCCGTCGCGGCCGCGAAACAGCTGGCGGTTGCTGGGAGGCTCCTCGTGGGCTGGAGTTCAGCCAGAGTGACAATCCTGGATCCCCGGCCCATGAGGTGCTACAAGTGCGGAGGAGCGGGTCATGCCCGCTTGAGATGCCCCAGTACCATGGATTGCAGCGATGCTTGTTATCGCTGCGGTCAAAAGGGGCATATCGCGCGGACCTGCGAGGCCAACCCGCACTGCTCCGCGTGTGCGGAGGCCAAGCGCCCTGCCGACCATCTCAGAGGTGGCGGAGCTTGTAAAACCCTGGCTACAAAGCCCACAGCGGTTGTAAGCAGCCGAGCGACCCCGGCTGCTCCCCTTATAGATCAACCGCCCTCCACGGTGGAGGAGGTCATGTCATCGTAGTCATGGACCATGACTACCACCTCCTCCAGGCGAAACTCAATCACTCCGCCCGAGCGCAGGACTTACTCCTGCAGTCCATGGCGGAGTGGTCGATTGGTGTAGCCGTAGCTGCAGAGCCGTACTATGTTCCTTCCAGCCCCAATTGGGTGGGTGACCGGGATAGCTCTGTGGCAGTCGTCGTCTCCACGGCACGGCGTTCTCCTCCCCTCTCTGTTAAAGAGAGAGGACCGGGATATGTCGCGGCCGCGTGGGGAGAGGTCACAATCTTTGGTGTATACTTCTCCCCCAACCGGAGTCTGGCAGACTTCGAGGTCTTCCTTAACAACTTGGAGGCCTCGATACGGCGGATGTCGTCTAGCCGCATTCTAGTGATGGGGGACTTTAACGCGAAGTCGACTGCGTGGGGGTCCCCTCGCACGGATGCCCGAGGAGAGGCGGTCCAGGAGTGGGCTAATGCGGCGGGCCTCTGTTTATTAAACAGAGGCACCGCTTATACGTGTGTGCGACGGCAAGGGGGGGCCGATAGTGGACCTTACGTTCGCTACCCCTGCCCTTGCCGCACGAATAAGGGGCTGGCGTGTCCTGGAGGGAGTTGAGACTCTATCGGATCATTTGTACATCCGTTTAGAGGTTTCCTCCCTCCGGGGAGCCGGTAGGGTTCATCGCCTGCTGGCGGGCGGAACTCCTCTCTTTCCGCGGTGGGCCTTGGGACAGCTCAATCGGGACCTACTGGAAGAGGCAGCCATAGTCCAAGCCTGGCTGTCTCCTGCACCTCTTCCGGGGGAGGTAGACGCCGGGGCTGTCTGCTTTCGCAACAGCATCAAAGCTGTCTGCGATGCGGCTATGCCCCGTGTGCGAAACCGGACGCCAAGGACGGGGGTCTACTGGTGGTCCCAGGAGCTGGCAGACCTCCGTGCAGCCTGCATTCGTGCCCGGAGGTCTTATACTCGCAGCCAAGGCCGTCGCCACCGCGATGAACTAGAGGAAGGCTGACTGTACGAGGCGTACCGCAATGTGAAAGCGACTGAGCTGGCCATCTGCCGCGCCAAGGAGCAGGCGAAGGAGGTGATGCTGGAGGGTCTTGACTGTGAGCCCTGGAGGCGCCCTTACCGGGCGGTGCTGAATAAGCTTCGCGCGCGGCCCTCCCCCCCCCCCCCTTACAGAGACCCCTCAGCCCAACTTTCTCTCCCAGGTGGTCGAGGAACTATTTCCTAACCGGGAAGAGCACGTGTCCCCGATGATGGCTCCAGTGGGAGGCCGTCATCAGGTGGACTCCATTGTGCCTCCGGTTACAGATGCGGAGATGAGGGAGGTTCTCTTGAGGATCCGCTCTAAGAGAACGGCCGGCCCTCGACCACTTAGATGTCCGCCTTAGGGACCTTTTCAACGCGAGCTTGGTGTCGGGACGGTTCCCTAAGTGCTGGAAGTTGGTTTTATTGGCCAAACCGGGATGGCCTCCAGAATCGGTCGCGGCCTATAGGCCCATTGTGCTGCTGGACGTGGCGGGGAAGATGCTAGAGAAGATCCTCGCTACCCGCATCGTCCATCATTTGAGTACGGTTGGACCCGACTTGTCGGATGCCCAGTTTGGATTTCGTCAGGAGCGTTCGATGGTCGGGGCTGTTATGTGCTTAAAGACCGCGGCTGAAGAGGCGGTCACCGGTGGTGGCATACTGTTGGCGGTGTCCTTGGACATCGCCAACGCTTTAAAGAGTCTGCCATTCAGCTGTATCCGGGAGGCGCTTCGGTATCACGGAGTGCCTTTGTACCTGGATCGGCTGGTGGCAAACTACATGAGAGGAAGGAGTGTCCTCCTCGAAGTTAGTGGCCAAGTTTGGCGGCGGCCCATGTCATGCGGTGTCCCGCAGGGCTCTGTTCTTGGTCCGCTCCTGTGGGACATCGGGTTTGACTGGGCCCTCCGTGGCGTCCTACCCCCCGCGCTGAACGTCATCAGCTATGCTGACGATACTCTCGTCACAGCCCGAGGGGGTAACTTCGAGGAGGCGGCCCGCCTGGCTACCGTGGGGGTATCCCAGGTGGTCGGGCGTATCGACGCGCTAGGTTTGCGAGTGGCTCTCTCCAAAACGGAGGCCCTAGTTTTTATGGGCCCCGTCGCAAGTCACCCAACGGCGACTCGATAGTGGTGGGCTCGGTTCGTGTCCCAGTCCAGGCCCATATGAGGTACTTGGGCCTAGTACTGGAAGGGCGATGGCGCTTCGACGAGCACTTCAGCCGTCTCTTACCGAGGTTCCTCGGCGCTGCGTCCGCTCTTGGGAGGCTCTTGCCAAACTTGGGCGGGGCCAGCGTTGGTTGCCGGCAGCTCTACATGGGGGTTGCCCGGTCGATGGCGCTTTACGGCGCACCGGTGTGGGTGGACTCCTTGACCGCCCAGTCTCTGCAAGAGTCATGGCGGTTAGGGTCATACGCAGATACCGCACGGTGTCGGCCGATGCAGCCTGCGCTTTGGCCGGAACTCCCCCATGGGACTTGGAAGCGGAAATGCTCGCCGAAGCATATAAAGTGATTTCGGCTGTACGGGAGGAGACGGGTGTTCGTCCCCTCCCGGAGGTCTTAACTGACACAAGGAACCGAGCCTTCCAGGGCGTATTTCTTAAATGGAAGGCGCGGCTGGAGGTGCCTTTAGCCGCATTCAGAACCGTTGGGGCCCTCCAGCCGGTGTTGGAGCGGTGGGCAGGGCGGCAACATGGGACCCTTTTCTTCCGACTAGTGCAGGTGTTGTCAAGGCACGGTTGCTTTGGCAAGTACCTGCACACGGTCGCAAGGAGGGAACCATGTCCCATCCACCATTGCGGGTGTATTGAGGACACGGCCCAGCACACGCTCGAGGCTTGTCCTGCCTGGACGGTGCAGCGCCGTGAACTCATCGACGTTGTGGGTGTTGACCTCTCGCTGCCGGCCGTAATCAAAGCCATGGTCGACAGCGAGAGGAACTGGATAGCGGTCGCATCCTTCTGCGAGGACATTATCTCGCGGAAGGAGGCGGCGGAGCGGATCCGTGAGGAAAGTATCCTTGCGGATCCGAGCCACCGTCGGCGGCCCGGGCGGCGTAGGCGCGCCTACGCGCGCCTTATGCCGCCATAGTAAAGGCCGCGGGCGGGAGAACGGGGATCTCCCGTCCGTCAGCCATTAGGTCGAAGTGACGCCCTCTGTCGTGCTGGGGCGTCACCTGAGTCGTCGCCCGCAGGCATTCCTTACAGCGACCCACCCACTACTCAAGGCAGCAAGCTGGCACACCGTGGTGGGTTTAGTCGGTAGTACCCGGGACATTCCATCTTTTCCCGGGTGAGCCCGACATAACCTCTCCGCTCCCCTTTTCCGCGGAGAGGTAGGAGTCAAAGCATTCCACATGAAAAAAAAAAAAGTCACCATTAACCCCATGTATCTTTTATGCGGCGGATCGACCAGTTCTGCTACTTTATGACCAAATTCGACTCATTCACTAAGTAAATAGATTTCCAGTTTGCGATGGTGGCTGTGCCAAGATGAGTCCTTAAATAACTTAGCCCGTTAGCAGACAGGCCAATTCCAAAGGCAATATATCAGTTACAAGAAAATCAAAATTAAATAAGATGGCTTCACGTTTAAACTTACCAATAAGTATATTACGTTTATTTAATTCAGCTGTTCTAAAATGATGTGGGTACCAGTAAGTTTGGGAAAATTGCCACGCAGGATGTGTGCGTTACCGCAGCAAAATGTTGTGCTTTAGAGAGTTGAGAGTACTTATAACAAATAGTTAGTTCATCGTGAAGAGTAATTGGTTCACTAATAGCAAAATTTGTCCAAGTTGTAGTTGTAAAGTTATTCGAGAAAACAGATTTTGCTGCAGTAATGTTTGAAACATTACCCTGGCAAAACATTTTTCATAAAATCGTTTCATCCCGGTAATAAAAACATGAATAGATAGCTTTTGTTGCGTATTAAATGTTTGTAAACAGGAAAATTTGTGTGTATTATGGTTCTGAAGTTATTTAAGATTTTGCTGCGGTAACGTTTTGGGATTGCCCAGATCTCAAAAACGGCACAACGTAGAAGTTTGAAAAATACCAATAAATAGAACTTAATTAATTCAAACTTGTACAAACATTAGTTTTAATTTGTTTGATGAACACCAATGTAATTAAATGGTGCCGAAATTCAGAAAGAAACGGATTTGCAAGTAAACCAGTACTTACAATCAAATAAAAAGCTGTATCATGTACCCTTGGTTCACCTTTATAAAAACAGTAAATTAAGATTGTGACTGTACGCAATATGAAGATACAAAGAAAGGAAACGGGCAGAATTGGGCCTGACGTTACACAAATGAAATATTTATCAAAATACTTTATTCTATTTTTCATACTTAATCTCAAAATATTTCAGCGATTGTCAATGGGATTCATCTAAATTAAATAAAATAAACAGCATATTGATAATTCCGCATTATTACCGGAAGACGAATAAATGTATGCGCGATAATGTTGCCATGTGAATTAAATAGTTAGAAGAATAAGCATGCTTTATTTATATAACGGTATTTTCGAGTTTCATCTGGATAGATTATCATCTAAGTAGGTAAATAAATAATAATAAAATAGAACAGAACAAATTATTAAATAATATAATTATTTATTCAAACATTGCGTATTTATAAAATATGATCTAAGTTTTTTTTACTGGCAACTGGAAAATCGATTTTGACGTTCATAAATCAAAAGTTTTAAATGATGTTTTAAATGACAATTTTTAAATGATTTATTAATTATTTATGATGAAGAATAAACGAAAAGAAATAATGTGTGTTTTATTAGTTGTCCCTCAAACGCCTGTAGTTTGTATACTGTTTCTCGTAATATATTACATATGTAGGCATATGTCTATCAACTTAATGGTTCTATTTTGTTCTTAATATTCTAATCTAGTTATAGATAAGCTCTAAATTAAACTGAAACAAACTTATCCTAAGTTTTTGCCATTAAACAAGGTATAAAAGTCTATTTTGTCCATAATGTTTCACAGCCTCTAATTAGCTACTCCTATTGAAATCTCGCATTTTTATTTTTATTTTGTAAATGTTATTGTGTTATCTGCAAAATGAAATAGTTATCATTTTTGTAACGTTAGGCCCAAGGTTCTATGGAAGTTCGCCCGTCTCCTTTAATTACATTTTATATGGTCTGACCTAAATGATCGAATACGCAGTTCCCATAAAACAAGGAAACATGGAATACTATGTACTAATTAAAATGTTCCATCAATAAACAATCCTGTTAATTTCAGATGTATCCGACCGATTTCATTTATTTAAATATGATGATGTATACAGCTCTGAACCTTTTTTGTTGCTAATAAACTATTATTATTATTATTATATTATTATTAGTTTTAAATTACGACTATTATGAAAGTTATATCAACAAAAAAAATGTGTTAGCAATTCTTCTATAATCCGACCAAATTATAAAGGCTACGTAAAAGCGACCGCACCATATACAAAGCTAACTATCTTATATGAGCAGTAAAATATGTTTCTATCGTTAGTAAAATCGCGAACAAAGGAGCTGTAGTTGGTAAATAATTAAATGAGCATAATAAAAAGTTATTATTTAATAATTTGTCGTACATAAATTATATTAAACCTAATTACACCTTACCTAATCTTTAGGTAAGGTACTAGGTCACTCTCTCGCACGATTCGCAGCGTTCAACTTCTAATAGTTCAAAGTCCAAACAGTCTAGGTTGATGTATCGTATCATTTAAATCAGAGCATATAAAATGTAATTAAATTTTATGACTCATATTGGCACAGCCACCATCGCAAACTGGAAATCTATTTACGTAGTGAATTAGTAGTTAAGTAATTAGTCAAATTTGGTCGTAAAATAGCAAAATTGGTCTGTACGCCGTTTAAAAGATACAGGGGTGTGCCAATTAGTGGCTGTGACAAAGTGAGCGCTCATCTTGGCACAGACACCTTGTATTTCCAAAACCACAGAACCGAACGAAGATCTAACTATACCAATAAATATTCGACACAGATCACAAAATATCAGCTTTCTACGAGCCCCCGTTTAAAAGATTTAAGGGGGTATTGGTGGCTGTGCTAAGGTGAGCGCTCATCTTGGCACAGCCACCTCAATATCTCGGTAACCACAATGTCTTGCGATAATCTGATTACACTAATAATTAGTCTGTCATTTGGTCGACATTAGTCACAAACTGCTAGAATTAGTCGGTGCTTCTAAAAAGAGAAAATTATGCTTGATTTTTTCTACGAGACGTACAGTCACGTACATATTGACTTATTAAAATAACGAGTGCATGAAGGTGATGAATGTGTTTATGTTGTAATGACAAGGATTTGTAGTCAAGCTATTAATAATATTGATAGTTAAGAATATCAAATAAAACATTGTGAACTAATAAAATATCACTAAAGCCGTAGATTGAAAATCAATTATTTTTTATCTTCTGGACTTATTCTAGAATTATCACACAAAACACAAACTCGGCGCGGCGCTATAACGTTATTTTACAATTTTCAAATTTTATTTAGTATATAATCCGTATTTAATTTGTTATGTATAAGTAATGTAGTACTGTAGGTAAGTACCTATGTGTAACTTAAGCAATTAGTATTTTATTTTATCGTTGTCTTTTAATATCCAAGTTAGTACAACTTATAAAAAATATTAAATCATTTAAACATTAACTTTAATAATAAACTAGGTAGATAATATGCTTCAAGTGCAATTTGAATTTCATGTAAGTACTCAATAGTTTTGTTATGTTACATTTTGATAAACAATGTCACATAAAATTATTGCCCTACATTAATATACTTCTTCCATCAGTAGCTAGCTTCACAACGTGCACAAGAATATCTTATTAGTTATGTACTTTAAATATAATAATTACAATATATTTAGTTATAAATCCAAATAGGAATTTATGAAAAAGAAAATCTTATCTCGTCACAAGTAAAGGAGTCTGCCCACTACACCATCTCATACCATGACCGTGCTAGGAACATATCAAACACGAAAAGCAACACGATATGCCCTGCTATAGGAACTGCTGGTTGGTGACGGAACGGTCTAGTGGGCGTAGTCTTTAACATTTCCTTACAAAGAATATTTTTTGCCTGACACGTTCCTAGCACGGTCATGGTATGAGATGGGATAGTGGGCAGACTCCTTAACTGGATTGGGTTCGGTAAATGGCGACTGTTGGTTACTGGTTCAGCGATACCTGAGATTAATTTATATTTTGTATTATAAGAGAAATCACATAATTAGCCACTTGCTGTTGTTAACATGAGAAAACAATGACTTCTATCTATGCATTTTCTCAATTGATACATCAAAGCAAAGCTAAAACTGACAAGCAACGCAAAATCGCCATTTTTTAAATTACATTTTGTAAATTATTTTCAATAATTGCATCAATAAGTATGTAAATACAGAATGATGCAAAATGCGCGATGTTTTTTTAGACCTGCATCTCTGCAACAATTTTAAAGAGAAACAGACTTAATAAATTCGTCCATTTGTTAGTCAATATTTACGTGACTGTCGACCATCGACAGAGTCTATGTGATATAATAAGCTTGAATTCCTCGTTTTAGAAGCACCGCCTAATTCTGGCAGTTTGTGACTAATGTCGACCAATTAACGACTAATTATTGGTGCGATCTGATTTTCGCTAGGTATTTTGATGCCCGAGTTATTGAGGTGGCTGTGCCAAGATGAGCGCTCATCTTGGCACAGCCATTAATACCCCCATGTATCTTTTAAACGGCGGAACGACCAAATCTGATATTTTACGACCAAATTCGAGTAATTAACTGCGTAAATAGATTTCCAGTTTGCGATGGTGGCTGTGCTAAGATGAGCCATAAAATTAAATTTCTTTGTATCTTCATATTACGTAGTCATATAGGCAACTCGAGCCTCGCTAGTGGTCTGCATAAGTGCTGCCGCCAAGTAGCAGGATCATGAACTAAACTGAAGTCGTCAATCCAAGCAACCTATACATACATACGTGTATATACGTATATAGACACCTGCTTTATTCATTTAAATTTTTTATAATTTTATTGTAATTTATATGCTGCCTATATTTGTGTGCATACAAAAATAGGCAGTATATTAATAAAGTTACAAAATGGAACATATGGGGAACATGAAATAATAAACAAAAAATAATGTGTATGTTTTTTATTTTCTCTTGTGAGTCATATAATAATTATGCGCTGCGACTTTAACAGCATCATCACAGTCCGTTTACCGTCTCCAAGCTTCACCAAACATCCTGGTACACAACATGATCTATGATGTCATGATGACAAAATTGATCAAATTCACCACAAAATAGAAGTCATTAGCAGTTTTAGGTATTCTCGATGCCTGGCCGGAGGAACTAAGTTTATCTCAACGTACTAGGTTGTAAAAAAATCACAAATACACAGCAAAACAAGAAATTAACTTTGAGCAAACGCTTATATCGAAAATTTTCTTTTAGAAATCGTCGAACATAACATAACGTGTCAAAAACAGTGTTGTTAGATGATCTCAATATTTCCACTAAATCTTATTCAGATAAATATTTTAATCTGCATTGATATTACCTGTTTAGCTCTATTGTACTTTTATATGGCATTATTGCTGAGATTTTAGATATTATTTATACAAATTATCATCTTCATTGATTTAAGTTGTTGTAGACTTAAACAAAATATCCCACTGAATTTTTACTTTGCAACACTAAAGTAGACGCTACCGTACTGTAGTCTATGGCTATCGCAGCAAAATTTTGTAATGTCGCCATCTATTGAAAACTATATAGTAACACAATTAATTCATGATCCTGCTAATAGAGGCGCTCTTGTCGAAAAACGTACCCGTGCATTTGTTCGTAGTTACCATGGCATGGTCTCGTAGGATCTACGCATGCGTACAGAGGCGCTTCGTTCACACGAACACCTTCTGGACTGTGCACTGCTTCATACCTTTTTGTAACCGAAGAGAATAAATAAATTGTTCTATCACCCATCGAGTATATTATTCTACACTGGCGACCAACGTGCGGCCGACTGCGACGTACATAACCAAGGCAGGAAGAATTACTACATACCCGGTAAAAAAACAAGATATGGAAAGTCTAAACGAAGACCAAGATGGCAACATTTAGTGATGCAGTTTTGGTCGACGGGGAGGGTTCAGATGAACACCCAGTTGAATATGCCAGTCACCTACTTACGTCATCTGAGAAGAAATAGAGATTTAAAAACTCAGCTGGCCATTATTGTAGAAGTAGAACACACTGACTGGTCTTACAAAATTCCTGCTATCCGTTTTGCGATTAACACTGCGGTATGTTCTTCGACAAGTTACACTCCTGCTTACCTGACATTTGGAAGAGAATTAAAGACTAGCAACGATGCGGTAAATGATTTAAGAGCCATAGTAACAAGTGAAAATGTTATCCCAGAGATCACTCCTAAACTATTGCAACTTGCTGAAGTTTTGGAACGGGCTAAAGAGGTACATCAAATGAAGGAAGAAACAAGGAAGGTTTTATTAGATAAAACTAGAAGACAGGGCCCGAAGTACTCACCTGGTGACTTAGTCCTAGCGCAAGTTCACGCAATAAGCAAAGCGGCTCAAGGTACGAGCTCTAAATTTGCGCCTCGTAGGGTTGGGCCATATGTCATTGTCAAACAGCATGGTCAATCATCATATCAACTAGCGAATCCTAGTACTCCTGAAATTTCCCTAGGCATCTATCACTCTTCTGCATTAGTGCCATATAAGGGAAAGCTTATTGACCTTCCTAAGCCCACCCAGCCTATTATGAAAAGAGGACGACCCAGGAAGTACAACTGAACATACACACGCTATTCAAGACCGTCTCCCCGTCGCACTGTGGGCTGAAAATCGACCTCCATAGACATAGAAATGAAAGTTGCTAGATGTTCGTTTTGTTGACGGATATGGCTTCTATTAGCTATTATACACATAACAATGTCATCTGAGCTAACTCCGCACAAAAATGAATTTATTATAAGGTTTTTTCGAAAAAAATGTATGGAGCTAGCATGAAAAATCTGAATATCTCTGAACTTGCAAGGAAAACCGTAATATCCTCAGAGATGGTTATAGGACTAATTATTTGTGATTTTTTGACATACTTCATATAACGGTACCTGCTGCAGAATTTTTTTTAAAAATCATCTTATTTTTAATTAATTTTTTTTAACATTAAACGATTTGTTTTGGTGTATAAGTAAAGAAACAACACGTTATATGCATATAATACTAAATCTTCGCCAGTTATTTGTTAAAATATCAAGAAAATTATTTTTGCCTAACATAGTATATATGTTTTAAAACAGTTAATTGGATACCATTACTGAACTTTGCATACAGGTAAACTACTGAATAATAAATTAGCCTTCTAATGAGTTCTGAATAAGAGATTAAGTGATTTGCAATGTCGCACAATGGTAACTACGGATTACACTAATTAAAATCTTACAGGTAAGTACATAAGTAACTTAAATAGTTAATTAGATATGTTAAGAGTTCTAAGAAATATTTTCGACAACTGTCTAATGAGGTCGTTAACTAATGTTGGACTGAAATATAAAATGGTTAACATTTTGCATCATAATTTAGTTTATTCTAAGCTTTGTTACCCCTAACATATCACTGTGAAATTTTATAATGGAAAGTTTAAATACCAATTTAGACCTATTCGTTCTTCTAAAATGTAAGAGTACTTCATTTGATCATGAGGTATTGTTTAGTGAAGATATATCCCGCCTAGACGTTTGTCTTTCCGTTGAAGATCAAGTGACTCTAAAAGAATTTTGTCGGAGATTTGTACGAGCTGCATCACAAAGGTGGCAAAAATCTCACCGAATACTTGATACTTTTAGAAAACAATACGAAATTTGGCTGCAAGCAACTATCGATTGGCCAAGTTGTATAAATTTAGTCGCTCAAGAACCAACTGTTGCTGAGGGATCAAGATCAATCTCTCCAGAACCCTCAACATCATACTCTATTGGTACAATGACAAAGAGGTCACGAAAACCATTCGAAGATCTGGAAAGCAAACAGAAGAAGAGAAGATCTGATGAGCATAAAACTGACAATCCCAGTGAATTGGCATATACAGCAGCAGCGCGTTTTAAGGAAGAAGGTTGTGAGGATATCGCATCTGTAATCGAATATATGCTGAAACATCCTGAAGCAGCCTCTAAAATTAAGGAAACGCTTAAGCAACCGGTGAAAACTATCTTATTTACACCAGAAAAAGCACTTGGATTACTCCTTTCATTAAAATTATCAAAGTGGCAATACATCACTTTACGAGAGTCAGCTATTCGGGAAGGTAGAAAAGATATTTATCCATCCTACTATAAAGTGCAACAAACCAAGCTGGCATGCTATCCTCCGAAGCAATCAGTGTTAGTGACCGATTCATCGGCAAGAATAACCCTTCAAGCTTTACTCGACTTTACGGTCAAAAGAATCCTCCAAAGTTTTCCTAACGATGATGTGCAAAATAAGGATTTAAAATTGATATCTAAATGGGGTTTCGATGGTGCGTCAAACCAAAGCCGATACAAGCAGAAAATGGATAGCGATCAAGACGATTCAAGTATTTTCATGACTTCCTTGGTGCCACTAAAACTGACTGATGGAGACAATACTTTGTGGATGAACCCAAAACCATGCTCAGCAATGTATTGTCGTCCAGTTCAATTTACTTTTGTGAAGGAAAGCGAAGCAGTAGTCATCGAACACAAACGACGAATGGATGAAGAAATTAAGGCTCTCATTCCTACAGAGTGCAATAATAGAAACAGGGTGAATCATCACCTAATGATGACAATGATCGATGGTAAAGTCTGCACGTATTTGTCTCAAGCCAGATCAAGTTCATCATGCTATTTGTGTCTGGCAAAACCGACAGAAATGAACCGTTTGAGTGTAGTAACAGCAAAGACCGTATCTTCTGATATATACGAGTTTGGATTGTCATCTCTACACGCCCGTATAAATTGTATGGAATGTTTACTACATATTCCGTATAGACTAGATTTTAAAGAGTGGGCTGCGAGAGGTAACGAGCACAAAGAAATGCTAAGTAAGAGAAAAAAGATTATTCAAGACAAATTTAAAGACGAATTAAATCTATTGATTGACATTGTTAAACAAGGTTCCGGAACTACTAATGACGGCAACACTGCAAGAAAGTTTTTCAAATTTCCCCATAAAACTGCAGCCATTACTGGGTTGGACGAAGAACTAATAAGAAGATTTGCTGTGATTTTACAGGCAATAACTTCCGGGGAAAAAGTAGATATAATTAAATTTAAAGATTATGCCTTCAAAACAGCAGAGAGGTACGTGGAATTATATGACTGGTACTATATGTCATCAACCGTCCACAAATTACTTATACACGGGGCAGACATAATCGAGAAGAATGATGTTGTACCCATAGGAAGTCTCTCGGAAGAAGCATCCGAGTCTCGCAATAAAGATTTTAGGAGGTTTCGGGAACATCATTCGCAGAAAAAGAGCAGGCAAGATTCGAATCATGATTTCCTTAATATGTTAGTTGTTTCTTCGGATCCTTTTATAAATGTACAAAGGCCCAAGTTAGATGCCAAGAAAAAGGAGGATTTATTTCCTGAAACCCTCAATTTAATTCAGTTTCAAGAAACTGACTTTGAGTTTCTAGGCAATCTAGATTCTGATTCAGAAATCGACGAGAGTGATAAGGAAAACTAGAAACTTTTTGTGCTTTTAATTATAATTCTATTCAATGTAATTTTTTCATGATCTTTCGTTATTTAGCTTTGGTACGTAACTATGTTTTGCAATTGATTTATTTTTAAATATTTTATATTACTATTCTTGTACCTATTTATATTTTTGCATACTTTTGTACCTATGTTTTGTTTTATATAAATTTTATCAACTATTAAAAAATACCTTTTTAATTTATTTTTCTTTTTATTTAATGTCTATTATTAGCGTTAATAAAATAACTAACTTATCGATTGATCTTTACTTTGACATTAGTAGAATTTAATGATTTAAAAAAATACCTTCATTTAGACATAATAATAAAATAATTAGACAGTTGTCGAAAATATTTCTTAGAACTCGTAACATGTCTAATTAACTAATTAGTTTACTTATGTACTTACCTGTAAGAATTTAATTAGTGTACTCCGTAGTTACCATTGTGCGATATTGCAAATCACTTAATCTCTTATTCAGAACTCATTAGAAGGCTAATTTAATATTCAGTGGTTTACCTGTATGCAAAGTTTAGTAATGGTATCCAATTACCTGTTTTAAAACATATATACTATGTAAGGCAAAAATAATTTTCTTGATATTTTAACAAATAACTGGCGAAGATTTAGTATTATATGCATATAACGTGTTGTTTCTTTACTTTTACAATAAAACAAATCGTTTAATGTTAAAAAAAATTAATTAAAAATTAGATGATTTTTAAAAAAAATTCTGCAGCAGGTACCGTTATATGAAGTATGTCAAAAAATCACAAATAATTAGTCCTATAACCATCTCTGAGGATATTACGGTTTTCCTTGCAAGTTCAGAGATATTCAGATTTTTCATGCTAGCTCCATACATTTTTTTCGAAAAAACCTTATAATAAATTCATTTCTGTGCGGAGTTAGCTCAGACGACATTGTTATGTGTATAATAGCTAATAGAAGCCATATCTGTCAACAAAACGAACATCTAGCAACTTTCATTTCTATGTCTATGGAGGTCGATTTTCAGCCCACAGTGCGTCGGGACGCCTTCAGATCCGGAGGGGGAGACTGTAACGTAAACAAACTTCACGGCGGTCACAACGCATCATGCGCACACTACGCGACCACAGAGTACATTTGTATATAGAGACGTCACTCAATGAATTGGCGATACTAGCGCCAACTGGCGTTCGGTTCAAGCAACTTTTTCAAATACAAACATATGTGTGGGTATATACATAATATATCTATTATAATGATGTAGTGATTAATGAATTTTCAGACTAGCGAAGTTTATAGTTAAGAATGTGTATACTTAACTATAAAATTCACTAGCCTGTACATTCGCTTAAAAATGAAAACCAAGATCAGGGCAAGTATGGAATTGTAAAAATAAAACAAGGTCTTGAGTTTATTATTCAAGAGAGAATAACGGAATGATAAAATGTCAAATTTGACAACAGCTCTATGTGACAGGTCCGAATCGTTCAAAAATAAATAACATTAATCAAATATGGTTATGGTTTATTAAGCGATAACTTAAGAACTTCCTTTTTAAAAACAAAATTATTGTTTGATAATAGTTTTATGCATTAAAAGCTAAAAATTACTACGATAATTCAAAAATTGGTAATAAAGTGAAATTTTTAGAAACTGATTTCCCCGTCATCTAGCGGCTGTCACATGCAACTTTCAGAGTATAATACAACTAAATTGAATATCACTTAGTTATCTTATAGAAAGCCAACATGGTAACCTATATAATTTGATTACGTTATAATTCAACTGTTTTCTTCTAAGTTTTAACACCATGTACGCGACTCCCTTCGCTAGCGAGCGGCTACACCGACGCACACAACGACACAGCCGACGGGTATACAGTGTGAGTCTTTATAAAGTGCACATATTAAAAAGGGTTACAATATAAACAATTTTAACGACGGAAAAAATGTTTAAAAGAATCTAAAAAAAATTTATGTACTTTTAATTTATTTTACTCTCGTCTTGGTACCCCATGCAAACAAAGTGTTACTACTTTTAAACTAAATGTGATATTAAAACAAAACAAAATTAATAATAATCTCGAATAATAGGCCGAGCTAATAAAGCCATAATTTTTTGAAAAATAAATCTCATAAATTAGTTATTAATGATTTTTTGAAGAAAATATTTGCAATAAATGTATGTTTTTGTGTTTACAACAGCGTGGCGGACATTTTGAGCAATTAATGCATTAGTTTTAAGTTTCATGTGAAATAATAAACGATTTTGATTAACCTAACCTACGCTTCTTTGTTTTATGAATCACATAGCCTTCATAAGAAAGTAATTTATCCTTTCGAATTAATAACACACCCGGTGAGCCTCTTTTTTAGCCTCTGGTAGCAAATGTTGTGTTTTAGCTACAACCATGGGATTTTTACCAAAAACTAGCTAATACGATGTAGAATAACATAAAATAAGAAAAAGTAGGGTAAAGGGGACATTTTTTTGATAAATTTTACATTTATTGCAAAAATTGGTAGACAAATGGTAAATTTTCTTCAAAAAATCATTGATAACTAATTTATGAGGTTTATTTTTCAATAAATTATGGCTTTATTAGCTTGGTCTATTACTAGAGATCATTATTAATTTTGTTTTATTTTAATATCACATTTAGTTTAAAAGTAGTAACAGTTTGTTTACATGGGGTACCAAGACAAGAGTAAAAAAAATAAAAAGCCCATAAAAAATTTAAAAATATCATTAATTTTTTTTAACATTTTTTCCATCGATAAAATTGTTTATATTTTCACCCTTTTTAATATGTGCACTTTATAAAGACTCACACTGTATAAACGCTCGCAGTAACCTACGCGGGCAGTTATAGTATTGTAATCTATGCGGGCAGTGCTGTTGCGTACGGCGACGCTTCCGCATCTAGTGAAACTAGCTGGACCAATAGTCTCGTAGGGTCTACGCATGCGTACAGAGGCGCTTCGTTCACACGAACACCTTTTGGACCGTGCACTGCTTCATACCTTTTTGTAACCGAAGAGAATAAATAAATTGTTCTATCACCCATCGAGTATATTATTCTACATACCTTTAAATATTTTTTTTCATTTTTCTGAACGTCCTTCAGTTCTACTATAAGACATTTCAAGGTTATCCATTAATTACCGGACAGCCTGTATATGCAAATCTTCTTACCCATTAATATTACTCTTGAATCAATATATTATTATCAGTGCCAGACAATCTTTGAAGGTAAATTGGAGTTTCGGTTTCGGCAAGTCACCTGCCGAAACTACATGAATTTTAATGCGGACTTCGGGTGCGAACGGCGTAATAGAGTGAGTTTCGGCTAACAGGTCTTAAGACTACGCTCGTATGCTTCCTCTGCGCCCAGGTAAATTTTGGGGTCTTGTTTATTATGCGAAATCAGGTTAGTGTTATTTAAATATTGATGTAAATGTCAGTCAAGAACATGTAAGTATTGATTTATCTATATTCCGTCCGTAACACGAGAAAATTTTAATGTAAGGAATCTGATATTTTTAAGAATGCTGAGTTACTAGAATATTTTTTGGCAATTGTAGTAAACACCGAGTAGGTACTTCGTTGAATGGAATATTACAGTGGTATTTAGGTATTAAGAGCAGTTTATTTGAATAGTCAAGCTAAAAATGTAAAATTATCAATATTAACTGTATATTGAATAATATGCAAACAATTGCCTTGGTATTGTTTCCACCTCGGCCGAAACTGTACGAGGAACCGAAATTCGGCTCGGGTGATAGAAACTGATTAACATAATAAAGTATTTATTTGTGTAGGGTCGGAGGATACAAATGGAATTTGGGACAAACGGACAAAAAAAATGTGGGTCTGAAATCGGTATAGAACATAACAAGAATAAATCCAAGAATTAGAAATAATGATCACCCAAAACCATTTTAAGTGACCAGTTTATTCAGCAAATTCAAATAGAACTTTTACATGTTAAAATAAATGGACTATTACCAGAAATTATGAAAAATGTATGCCATGTGATCATCTTATGTACAGATATAGTGAAAACTGCAATCAAAACAATTAATTAGTTTGCTACGGGGTTTCAACGACGCGAATACATCACACATCCCATTGCACGGATAAACGATTTAAGGAAGACAGTATAATGCATAGTCATAATGGAAACCTACTGCTGAAAAATCAACCCTCAGATAAGCCCTAAACGAAAAATATAACATTTTTACATTATTACTATAGATAATACTATAGTGACAATAATGCCATGTAATAATGATTTTCCTATAGTGATTATAATTGGGGTTATAAGTTTACCAGAAACTTACGCATAACATTTCAAACGAATGCCAGTTTGTGATATTTATAATCCCAGGCAATTATATAACAACCTCTTATAATATTACTATAGCTAATACTATAGTAAACTGCGACATTTATGTCATGCGGTAAGTAGTAGTTTTGTTACATCAAACTCAATTCAATTCATACTTTGGGTAATATTGCTAATCATTTTTTTTACAATCAAATGTTTAAATTAAATGTATATGACATAATATCGTTGTTTTATTTTTCAAATAATTTACTTGCTAAGAAAATATATGGATATACAAAAGTTAAAACTATTAACCGACACAGGTCAACAACTCGAAAATTAATCAATAGGTTATCCACCAGTGGTAACTTGCTGCATGGTGGTTAACAAGAAAAACATCTTATATAATCTACTCTGTTCTATTCGCTGTAGAGTTAACATATATTTATATAATGTATATTAATATAAAAGACTACACGATTTACATAATTACTACGAAACATGAAAAAATATTAGTTTATATTGTAACCAATGTCCCTGTGATTATAACGAGATTTTAATGGTGTTCTTTCTGTATTAGCCGTGTTTAAATTAGTAGCAATTAGCTTACAACCTATTTTTCTATTTTTGTATATATAATTTTATATTATCTACCTATAATTAGTTAAATCTTAAAAATGTGTTGCTGAAGAGTTCGCTGTGGATTGCATTGTAATTATATGTATATCGCAGTGTACGAACTAAATTCTATAGCTAATGGAATACGTCCTTGCACCTAAACGTTATCTAAAAATTAAAACAACGATTATGTACAAAAATCTCAAACAGAGATTTATTTAATTTTTATATATAAAATTTAATAATAAATAACGTGTGTTTAACTAAATTTATTTTTGAATATACATTTCAATCGAATATAAAAGTTCTATGCAGGCTGTGAATTTTCTATTATCACCGGGCAGAGTACAATGTTTGGTGTTCATTAATAGGAATACTCAGTAAAGATTAGCTTTTTTAAAAAGTTTATTTACATAACATACATAGTAACTGACAAGAGTAGCTATAAGTAATAAAAACTCAGTAGCGGAGACAAAAAGTTTAAATGAATGTAACATGCAAAGGGCGGAAGGTGAAGAGCGAGGTCAGCGAGGTGGGTCGCAGGAGCCCGCCATTGCTACTGACTGCACGCCTCGGCTCCGTTACAACTGAATTCACAAAGGATTTGAGACAAATATCACTGCTAACTGAGTCACTGCTAACTAATTATATTAAAACTAAATAAAAATATCTATTAAAACAAGTCACATTGTATATGAAGTATAGAGTAACTTGGAGCTTTTGATAAATCATAACGAAGAAATTAAAACTTATTGAATATTAAAAAAAATACTAAAATAAATGAGAGACTAAGAATGGAGTTGAATGTAATAAAACTGTAAAAGATTTTTTAAATTCTGAAGCATATTTGTGTTATTTGTCTTTTAAAGTATCATTGATCTTTGCAATAGTGTGCCAAATTATAAAAGATTTTGATTGTATTGTAGTATCTGTAAATCTGACATTAAATATAATTATTGTTATGACTTTATTTAAAAGTTTCTGACCGCCAATGTAATGATATTCTAATTACGTAAATACAGAATAGTGTCATCACACAGATCTTAGCCATTTTTCAAATGTGGTAGTTTAATGTTCATTAAACAATTGTTGGACAATCACAATACACATTGGATATCAATGTTATAATCAAATAATAATGTCCCGAAGATTATATCCATTTTCTAATGTACAGGTTAAAAAAATTGAATTTCTATAGGTACAAAATGAAAATAAAAAGCACTTAAAGAGTGCCAAACATTTTGCTATGAATCTATCAACTGTGCCTATGGTTAAAATACATTGAATTCTCTGTTTACAAGATTGGCTGCTTAGATCTATATATTAAAGGCATACTATCGTAATCCTTTTAGTTGTAATTTATAAGGGCTATCATTTCTGCCCGCCCTACAATGTAAATTCAAAGTTGGTTACATATTAAAGGGTTTACTAAAGCATGCCCTAATATAACAGATTCAAATAATCATTTAACAAAATTAATATCCGTAATAGGACAAAGGCATTACATAACTTAATTAAAAACAAATTTGAAAATATGTATAATTAGAATTGAAATATAAACAGTAAAATCATTAAAATAAAATACATATATAGGTATTAAAAAGAATATGTCCTTGCAAATCTTGAGAACAGAGATTTATGTAATGAATTGCTCTTTATACTAAACATTCTTTCAACAAATAATCATGCTACTAAGGTGATGAACAAAATTATCCATAATTAACCAGACTACTTAATTCTGTGATTTCATAATATTTAAAACTATTTTAACCGTAAAATAAGGATTATATTGTACACATAGCGACACATCAACTTAGACTGTTTGGACTTTGAACTATTAGTAGTTGAACGCTGGGAATCGTGCGAGATTTTTGTTACGCTTTATCCTTACCATTACATCGACACCACTATGCACTGTCCCTTTCCGACAATTCTCTATTTTGTATGTAGCGTAGTTATGCGTATATGTCTAACTTGATGTGAAGCCGTGTGTACCTTGGAAATATCGCCAACGCAAAATGAATGTGATGTATTTCCAAATTCATTTTAGGTACGATACCAATACACGCATGATAATTTTGAAGCAAATTTAATATAAAACCTTGATAAATAACTATCGCATTAAAAAATATTATACAACTTTTTTCTAGCTTCTGTTAGGTTAAGCATTATCATAATATAATAATAATAATAATATAATCTATGAGTTCCGTTTAGGATGATTCTAATATATAAAAATATAGAAGACATTGAATGCAGGTGTTGTCTCGGGCGGTGTTGATTGCCCGGGCACGATCACCGACGCAAGCGGCGGCGGTGACGCGACCGCGGCGAAAGGCCCGCGTCAGTCCTCGCTGCACGAGTCCTCGTTGTCGGCCTCCTTAATGTTCGTGAAGAACGAGGTCAACGCCTTCATCATTACACCTACAAAAAACCGCGCATGCTTAATACCTTGCTCTTTTAATACATCATTTCACTTTTGCATATAATTTATTTTTTATTTACCTTTGCCCTCGGGCTCTTTGTCGGATTTCTCCCATTCCAGAAAACCATCCAATGAAATTATATATTGTTCATGCAGATATTGGAATATTTCTAATGTTAAGCCTGCAACAACAAAAAAGGTTTATGTTAAATAAACAAACATCGCTTTGTTGGAATACTAAGAAATCGTATGCATGCTTGTGTACGAACCTTGTGGGTGTTCTAGCCTATGTATTAACTGTTGTATGCCAAACAAACAGCTCGCTTCCCTCGCCTGTTTCGTCTCACCAAACTCGTTTATAAGACTCGCATACTTATTCATGCGGTCTTGATTGAAATGTGGCACATCGCGTCCTTCGGGTCCAAACAGAGCGTGTTCGCATATTGCTTGGATCAGTGCTCGCATAAACCAATCCTCATTCGCTGATTTACCAAACTTATCCTATACAAATAAAATGATAAACATGTTACATTTTAAAGAAATAAGGGTCTAAACATTTCAGAAATTAATCTTTACTTATAACTAGCACACTTGCCTACATACAAGTTGTTTATAAGTAGCTTGTATTGGGTCAAGATTTAAACCAAATCTGTCTCCACAGTTTTCCCATAAGAAAATATAACAAATAGACAGTTATTCTCGACTTTATAATATCAGTTTGGATAATGATTAAATTATCTTATATGAGTACACTACATTCTTATGAACTATTTTCTTGTAATCTAGATAAAATCTAGTAATATAGATAATCTGCAAATAGGATCACTCAACATTAACCTAAAATCCGATATGCTGTGGAGATATGCCAAGTTTATTATGCAATGTTTTACTACAAATAAAATAAGTAAAAGATATCATAACTGCATATTAGCTATATTCAGCTATGGTGTATGTTATTTAAATTATTAAATTTATTGTTTTTAATTGTATTTACACTTAGTGCCAGTATTTTTAAACATAGATTTTCATATTGTATAAGCATGCCTAGTAGTATATGAATATAATACAGAAACTAAGCTAGAAATATTTACCTGCACCCAACCCTTTATACAATCACAGCTCTCATCAGTATTCATAAGCTGAATTAATTTGCTTTGAGTTTGAGCAGGTGATAAAATTTTCTTCGTTTCTTCGCTAGTCTTAGTATCTCCTTCCAAGAATTCAAACTTATTATCCTCTAGCCATTTCTCCACCTATATTTTCAACCAAATATTGATTTATTCAGTAAACACAGGCGAAAAAAATTATTTGGAAAAATGTAACCTTTATTATGATTAGAATCCATGAGATGATGTTTTGAATCCAACCTAGGTACTAGCTGTTCCTTAGAAGTAATTAACAATCTTGAGAGAAACTGTGGCCTCAACATGGTATCGCCTCTTACAACAAATGTATTGTATATATATTGAGATCAAACAATTGACAAAATTCACATTGGAATGTTGATCTACATTATTTAATTACTGTTTTACATAGTGTTTTATATAATATTAATAATAATTGTAGTTTGTTATATAGTCAATGAACATTAAATACAATAACTCAACAATTTATATTGTCCCACAAAATTATAGTAGTCTAAGGCAAACTTTAAATTCTAGAACCATTGCTAATATCAAATAGTATAATTCACTACTTGATTGTTATAATTTGTCTGATTTGCCAATATAAATCGGATTAAGACAACACATACTATTCCGAAATAAGAAATATAGTTCTATCCAAAATAAAGTATCATGGTTAAATAAAACCATCTAAAATACCAACTAAAGTACCTGTTTTTCATCCATCCATTGGTTAAGCTGAAGCCCAGACTCTTGCCATTTGCTTTTGACAAATGAAGGTCCCATACTTTCTTTTAATTCTTTGATAACAGATTTTAAGAACAAATGTCCTTGATTAGAAGATATAATGTTTTCACAAAGCCTAAAGATCTGTAGAAATGTGATATGCTGCAAAATAAATAAATTTATGTTATCATGTTGTTTGTTACTGTTATACATAGTATTATGTTATGTCATTCTACCTTTTATAATATTGGTATCACCCAGGGGATTTAAGTGTATGGCATAGATACCTATTTGTAAATAATTGAAATGTTGTTAATGTTAATAAAAATAAAAAATATGTTAATTAACTTTTTTCTTTGGTGGTTGGGTGCATAAATTTATTGACATGTTTGCTGAGTGAAAATTATTTTAATTTAATATTATCAGATTTAAACTCGCAATAAATAATATATTTGTGGAGTACTTACAAGTATTATGTATATGTAACACAAAAGAACCAACTTAACACCACCTGCCAGCTTTTCATTTGCACACTTAATAAGTATATTACAAGAATATGTCACAACTGCACGAGATAGAAACTGTATAAAAAAGCTTGGAGGATAGTTTCAATGGAAGGATGACTGAACTTGAGGCACGGCTGCACAGTAATGGACCTGCTAAAGACACCGTAGCTAAAGTAGCAGAGGAGTTCTGTACCTATCATGAACTCATCTTCAACATGCTTGCCTTGCTTCACAAGCCGATTATCGAGTGCTACAGAATGGTGGATACAATGGAAACAAGGCACCGGCGTAAGGCTTTCATCATCTTAGGAGTTCCTGAGAAGGATAAAGAAGATTGCTCTGCTACCACTCTGGATATACTTCACAAAACACTAGGAATGACATCTTGCTCCTCAATCTTGATATATGTCACAGGCTTGGAGCAAAGAGCAAGAAACATCGCCAGCCTTTACTTGTGCGGTTTGCTTGCTTCAAATTAAGAAGTAATGTCTGGAGAGCTAAGTCAGAATTAAATGGCTCAGCTGTCTCGGTTAGACAGTTCCTAACCAAAACTCGCCAGATGGTCTTCGTTAACGCTCGTCAACATTACGGCAGTCGGTGTGGACTCAGGACGGCGTCACTGTCGTTAAAGCTTTCAATGGAAGTCGTCTTAAGGTCTCCTTGATGAATGAGCTCACACTGTTGCTGGAAAAGCATCCAAAAGTATTGGAGCAAACTTCGTCGACAACCAGCAGGAGTAACGAAGGTAACAGCAGGAGTAACGAAGGTAACACCGGGAGTGCGGTTTCGTCGGGCGCAAATGTAAACAAAAACAATATGCGGCGATTAGCTTTCGTTACTTGTGTTTGAATTGCGTGGCCGCGAGTATTCAGTTCCATTATCGATCCTTGATGTGTAACCATGGCGCGGTGGTTGTAGTATAGTAGCATGTAGTCTTTAAACAACGAAGTTTGTATGACATGTTTGTTACTATAATTTTATTCACACTCACAAAATATAATATTATTTTAGCCTATTTCCACGTTTGACAGTTGTCATTACGTTAATGTCAAGTCGACAACCATATACAATTCGGTCTGAAACGCTAATCGTTTACGTTTAGATTTTGTTCTGCTCATATTATTATTACGTTTTATTATCTATAGTTAATTTTCGTTTTATTTTTTATTCTTTTGTTGTGTATTCTTTTCATTATAAATAACTTCTTATTTCTTTTCAAATTGTGTGTAAAAGGTTGCTGGCGGGTGGTGCAGAGTTTAAAACGTTGCATTAATCGAAGTGCGTATATATATTAAAGGTAATTTTTAGTTTATTATAATATTTATTTATTGACAGAAAAATAAGATACATCCTAAGTACATCAACAGTGTTAAAGCAAAGCCTTAAATAATTTAAGCTTAAATTTAAATTAATTCTTAAACTATGTTAATTTATAGTGTATCTATGCTAATATTATAAAGCTGAGGAGTTTGTTTGTTTGTTTGGTTGAACGCGCTAATCTCTGGAACTACTGGTTGGAATTGAAAATGATTTCAGTGTTGGATAGCCTAGTTATCGAGTAAGGTTAAGGCTATATAACATCACGCTACGACCCACGGGGGCAGCAGTAATTATACGCGCGTTATATATATATACAGTGTGACCCGCGTTAAAGTGCAACCCCGAAAATGGGTGAAATTAGATCGAAAACTATCGACGAAAATGGGTCTAAAAAACTTCTAAAAAAAAAACTAATTTTTTTATACGCCACTGAACATTTGTTTCCCGAATTTTGACCTCTATGTACAAATAAATTTATTCCTCCCAAACTAGCTGGCCGATTTTGATGAAATAAACGACAAATCAATGCCAAGTATTTAGCGATGAGAATAAAACAAAAAAAAACAACAAAAAATGGCTTTAAATACTTCATTTTTTTAAATACTTGTGAAAAAAGTCACTATTTTTCACTGTTTTTTTCAATCAACTCAAATTTCTATGAAATAAACCCCTACATCTTGATTTGTTTTATAATTTATTATTATTCTTGACTGTATTAGCTTTCAAAAAAAAAAAATCAAACATTGTATCTCTAAAAATACAGGAGTTACGAATTTTTAAAGTTCACTACTCAGAATGGGCAAATCCAGGTAGAGACCCTTTTTTTATTCCTTTGTTATACCGGTGGCCAGCTGCTATTGTGTTCAATGCTTGGGGAAAAGGGAAGGGGTATTGGTACAGTCCGGCAGTCGCCCGCGCTAGTCCGCTCCGATCACATCGCTGCTGCTGTACGTCAGCTGTTGTTCTCGCATTAAAGTTACAGTTTTTCGTTGAGTTTTCGTTATTGACTACTTGTTACTTTTTGTTATTGGGGCGGCACTGGGCCTTCGCGCCCAATCCAGCGATTGGCATAATTATTATTTAAAAATTCACGGACATTGCGCCCGTAGTGAGCAGGGCAGCCGTCCATTTGCAAGTACATGCCCTGTCTCGATGCCAGCGGCACATCCTCTAACAGACGGGGAAGCTCATCCCTTAATAAAGTTAGGAATCGTTCCGAATTTAATGTCGCTGGTAAAATTACTGGTCCTATCAACATGTCGTCGAGTAGACCTGCCCAAACATTTATTGAAAATTGCACCTGGAATGACGAGGCCCTCTTCAGATGTGGATTATCATGTGTCCACTCGTGCAAATTCCTAGCGTTCGTGATGCCATTCCTGGTGAACTTCGACTCATCCATCCATAAAATCTTTTTTAAAAATTGTGGATTGCGACGAATTTGTCGTTGTAGCCAGATCGACATAACGCACCTTGATTGGAAATCCATATCCCCGTGCAAATCGTGGACTCTTTGATAATGATATGGATGTAGACCTTCTTTCTTCAAGATTCTCCACGCTGAGGCTTGTGATATGCCGTGAAGTAAAGCTAAACGCCTCGTAATAATACTTAAAACCGCTTCTTCTATCGCTGTGTCGATTACAATGGATTCTTGTTCACGTCTTGTGTGTTGTAATCCAAGTCCGATGTCGGAGAGCTTCCGATGAACTTCCTGGAAGTTCCTTGCCGACGGTGCAAGTCTGTTCGGAAATGCATTTACGTATGCCGATCGAGCGACTGTTGTGCGTCCACCATACATTCCATAATAATAATGGATGTCAGCGATTTCTCGCGGGGAGAATGCATTTAATCGCGGCATCTCAACCCAGCACAACCACGAAAACAGTCGAGTAACGTAACAAACAGTCAATAACAAAAACGTAACAAGTAGTCAATAACGAAAACTCAACGAAAAACTGTAACTTTAATGCGAGAACAACAGCTGACGTACAGCAGCAGCGATGTGATCGGAGCGGACTAGCGCGGGCGACTGCCGGACTGTACCAATACCCCTTTCCTTTTCCCCAAGCATTGAACACAATAGCAGCCGACCACCGGTATAACAAAGGAATAAAAAAAGGGTCTCTACCTGGATTTGCCTATTCTGAGTAGTAAACTTTAAAAATTCGTAACTCCTGTATTTTTAGAGATACAATGTTTGATTATTTTTTTTTTGAAAGCTAATACAGTCAAGAATAATAATAAATTATAAAACAAATCAAGATGTAGGGGTTTATTTCATAGAAATTTGAGTTGATTGAAAAAAACAGTGAAAAATAGTGACTTTTTTCACAAGTATTTAAAAAAATGAAGTATTTAAAGCCATTTTTGTTGTTTTTTTTTGTTTTATTCTCATCGCTAAATACTTGGCATTGATTTGTCGTTTATTTCATCAAAATCGGCCAGCTAGTTTGGGAGGAATAAATTTATTTGTACATAGAGGTCAAAATTTGGGAAACAAATGTTCAGTGGCGTATAAAAAAATTAGTTTTTTTTTTAGAAGTTTTTTAGACCCATTTTCGTCGATAGTTTTCTATCTAATTTCACCCATTTTCGGGGTTGCACTTTAACGCGGGTCACACTGTATAACACACGCACCTAGTACACTAGCGCATTAATAATGCAAATATTTAAAATCTACGATTAAAGGTGTTTAGGAAGTAATATACAACTTTATTTATATTCAATATCATTTTAAGACTTCTAGCAGTTTTTCTGTGTCTGTATAATTAAATTTTCCTAATTATATATAAATATATTTATTTATTTATATTCATCGTATAGTATATTGCTTGTTTTTATTGTTCATGTTGTCTGATGATGAGTCATTTATTTCCGCTAAGGAGGCTGCCAGTTTGTCGAGTGAGTATAGTTTTTGTTCAGTCACTAAAACGCTGAGCGATTTTCTGCGGCAAACGTTCAGTCAATAGTCTGAATGTTGTTTGAACGTTTGTCACCTGAACGCTCAAAGTATTCCCAGTCACTACAGCGACTTTCTTGAAACTTCTAGTAACATCAACGTTCATGCCGTCCTGATTTCGGAGAGTTGGTTCAAACCTCATCTTCTCTCAAACACGAATCCTTTAGCCGGCTACATTCTTATCAGGAATGATAGGATTGGTCGACTGAGGGGTGGCGTGGCTATTTACCTGCGTGGTAATCTGCCATATAAAATCATTGTTTCGTCTCCTTCTAACTATACTTAATCTGCGGAATTTGTTTTTTTTTTAGGCTTGTGTCAAAGGAGCTAACTCCGTCCTAGGGGTATTACTTGTCCCCCACTGTTGACTACTTCTGCAGTTTCAAATCGACTCTGGAATCTTTAGGGGTCAGAGTACTCACATCATATCATCATGATTATAACACTGTCCTCCTATTTCGATAATTCCTTGCGTTCCCGTAAACTCCTCTTAATAATGGCATCCGCCAGTCTTCACATTTTGCTTTCAAATGCAACCCACCACAACATGATGGAATGGATACCTGCCTGGATCTTATTCTCACCTCTGCTCCTACCTTAGTTTGCCGTCATGGCCAACACCCACTATGATCTCATATTCCTTTCCTATAGCCTTAAACCAACCAAAGCCTGTCCTAAAATTCTGCACAGGCGTAGTTTTGGGCGGATGGATGTTGACAAGCTACGTAAGAATGCTTCTGCTCTTAACTGGGATCTTTTGGAGTCAGCTTCCACAGTGGATCAATAAGCTGGTAATTTTAATGACGTCGTTGTGAACCTTTTTAATGCCCACGCTGCCGTCCGTAGAATTAAGGTAAAGCGGCCACCCAGCCCTTGGATGTCGAGGGGTATTCGGATGGCAATGCAGAGCAGGAATAGAACATTTGGCACTTTAAAAAATCTTATTACTACTGGGCTCTTTTTAATGTTGCAAGGAATCGGTGTAATCAGATGATACGTAATACAAAATGGCACCATATTTTCGATAATCTAACTCCTCATCTCCTGCTGATATCTGGCGGTTTCTTGGAACTCTAGGCATTAGTAACAAGCAACAAGGTGATCCGCATGCGACGATTGATTTGGATGATATCAATCAACATTTCACATCTTACATTTTGCTGGATCAACAAGTTGAGCATCGTACTGTGGATTACATAGCTAATCTACCCAGGCCCAACATAGATCCTTTTCTGATTTCTTCAGTAAAACCGGGTGAGATCAAAAAGATAATCCTGTCGAATCAAGTCTAATGCTGTAAGTTGTGACGGTATTAGTCGTCCTATGATCACGCAAATTCTTGATCAATTCCTTCCTGGCATAACCCATATAGTCAATTTTGCTCTTGACATTGGGATATTTCTTTCCTTGTGGCGTAATGCCTTTGTCATCCCTCTACTTAAGATACCAAGTCCTTCACTTCCAAACCACTAAAGACCCATATCCATTCCTCCTTTCCTATCAAAAGTGCTTGAGGCCTGTGTACACAAACAACTTGCAGTTTGTGAACCTGAACAACCTATAGTGCCCCTTCCAATCTGGCTTCAGGCCCGGGCACAGCACTACTTCAGCTCTCCTCAAAGTGACTGTCGATATCAGGGCGTGCATGGATCCACCCTGACCAAAGTCACTGTGTTCGCTTTGGTCGACTTCTCGAACGCCTTCAATACCGTCAGTCATGACATCCTACTACCGATTGAATGGTTCTCGACATATCTTTAGGGTCGCCAGCAGTCAGTACGAATCGATGACACGTCATCGACTTGGCGTGACCTTAAGTCTGGTGTCCCTCATGGCGCGATTCTATCTCTGTTACTATTTTCTCTATTTATTAAACTCAGAATCTTCAGTGCTCATATCATCTTTATGCCGATGACTTGCAGCTATATGCTCAAGACATTGTGGATAATCTACCTGAAGCCATGTCTATACTAAATGTTGATCTTGAAACAATTAGAAGCTGGTTTGGCAAATTTGGATTGTCTGTTGTGTCAGTCAATCATAGTTGGCTGGCTGGACTCCAGTACTTTACCACCTGTTGTGTATGATGGGACACCTATACCATTCAGTCCTAGTGTAAAGGATCTGGGTTTGTTCATTGGCTCCAATTTAAATTGGCAAGCTCAGGTTACTAGTGTCAGTCAGAGAGTAACCGGAAGGAAGTTTCTTCCATCTAAGACAAAAAAAATCTTGTGCAGGCTTTGATCTTTCCCTTAATTGACTATGGTGATGTGTGTTACTATGACCTGAATGCAGATTTACTTAAAATATGACCAACTTCCAAATAACATTGATTTATTTATAATCTTAGTAAATATGACCATATTTCATCTAATAGATCCACTTTAAAATGGTTACCCATTCGTCAACGCCGTAGTTTGCGTGTCCTTACAACATTATTTTCTATTCTAACCTCACCAAATGCCTCCACTTGTAACCTGCATTTTCCAATACCTGTGTTCCAATCATGATAGAAATGTTCGTTCTATCAATAACCTCCTCATACTTTGTCCCTCCCATATATCTGGTTTTTTGCATTCTTCCTTCCGCGTCCAGTCTGTTATACTATGAAATGCGCTCCCCACGAAGTCAGGATGGCCACAAACCGTTACACTTTCAAGGTAAAAAAGTACATGCGCTCACCACGGATGGCCACAAACCGTTACACTTTCAAGGTAAAAAAGTACATGCGTTCACCACGGATGGCCACAAACCGTTACACTTTCAAGGTAAAAAAAGTACATGCTCTCCTCCTCGACAGTTTGTCGGATTCATCTTATCAGTAATATGATACGTATGTATATAGGTAAGTATACATGATGATTTTGAAATCGTGTAATTCCTTTGAACCACGCATTCTACTGGTGATATAGAATAACTCTGACCATTTATATATATATATGTATATAGATATACATATATATATTTGTATATATTTTATTTAAAATATATAATATGTCTATTGGTATGTATATATTATGTTATATATAATTACTATGTATTGTGATATTCTTTAGTATATTTACATGTATGTTTCGCGTTACTGTATGCACCTACTGCTTTTTATCTCTGCCTCACCCTAAAGTCGACTGGTAGATAATGCCCTTGGCATTAAGTCCGACATTGTACTAATTTGTGCATGAAGTTTTAAAATAAATAAAATATAAAATAGGCAATAATAAAAAGTAATAATAGTTACCTTCTTTTCAATTTGCGGAGCAATTAGCTTGCCTAAATTTTCATATAACATTGGGATATCAATAAAGAGATCAGGCGCACATTCAAATATGTCTTTCATGCCTGCTACGAAATTGTCAACAGAGATTGTATTAGTATTCACTAAATGAAGTATTGATTTCGCAATAATGCCCCACTGCTTTGCTGGCCTAAAAACAAAAATAAAAGAGTTAAAATAATACTTCTATATATGGAAACCTCAACAGGTAAGCTTATACATATTAACCTTTTGACCGCCACGATGATAGCCGACATACGAAAACTTGCCCATCACGCCACCGTCGGCATGAGCCGATAAATAATAACATGTTTTTAAGATCAAAATTAGGATTTTTGTGTTTCTTTTACTTATTATTAGAACTTCATTTACATCGCCTGGCCTAGCAGACACGGCGTACTTTTATGCTGTGGCGGTCAAAGGTTAATGTACTTACTTTTCCATAGCCATTTCTAGTATTTCAGTAACTACTGCAGCATGGTACTGAGCTGGGTACAACTGCTTAACTTCGGCTACCATTTCCTCATCATCAGGGTTAATGAGACTAAGGTCTATCATAGATTTAACGGATTTCTTCTTTGCCTCAGGTAACGATTCTTGTGGAACGGGAGCGGGTGCAGGCGCCGGCACTAGCGCTTCGGTGGCAATTGGTGGAGTTGGCGGAGCAGCGCTTGTGCTTCTAGTTCCGGAATTAGAACGGGCTACACCCACAGATCCAGAGCGACTGCCACCACCGCTTGCTATAACATTACATTATTTTATAAATATTTTTTTGACATAGATCCATACCGCAAGTTAAAGTACTGAAATTTCACTTACTGAAGTCGCCTCTTGAGTTGAATGTGGACCTTTCAATAGATGCACCCTTCGAGTGATAACTAGGCGTCATGTCTCTATTGCCTAAAATACGTAAAGTATATGCATTGTTTGAAAGCAATATGCATAAAACAAGAATAACTATTATGTGCCAAATCATGATACAAATAATAATCTTGTGCAAACTTACCTCTTAGTGATGTAGGATCAGCTTGGACATTCTCAAGGACACTGTACATATTTTTGCTGAGACTGATCATAGAATTACTACTGGCCTGAGCAGTGTTCTTAGTACCTGAACCATGGTTCCATGCAGAATTATGTGGAGCCAATTTAATGTTGTTAAGATTCTAAAACAAATATTACACATTTTAACAACATTAAAATATTTTAACTAGATTATGCTGTTAATTCCAAATGTGCCGTTTTCTTAAAACATAGTAACATATTGGTAGACTTTAAGAATATTGCATATGAATTATGTAATTATTGTAAATATTGTTGGCGCTTTGTTCCTGTGCCGAATAACAATGTACCTAATAAGTGTCATCTTGTGAGGTTTTTAAATGTAATTAATTTATTTGGCCTTTATTTTCAAAATGATTTTGGCACTTTATAGACAGAGGTAAAAATTTATCATAGATGAAATAATATTAAACAATATATTTGTTGCCATTTTACTAAAGTTTTCGATGCGTAATGTGCATAGTAAAAAGAGAACATTACAAAAACCAACACAAACAATTTTCTTATGACAGAGTCTTAGTTTTGTTTGAACAAATTTTCATTTCTTGCATTTCATGTCATTGCTTATTAGGTACATTTTGTTTTTCTATGTTATACATATTTCATCATAAATCTAGTGTGTACGCATATACTGCTATGGAGTAAATAAGGCTTAAGTGAAGTGGTGTTATATGTTGCAAACACAGCCCTCATGTTATAAGTATGACCAAATAAATTTTGCCAATAAATTCTGTATGAAATATGAGAAAATTATATTCTATTTTTATTTTATATATGTTACAATGAGGTTGATTTATCCTTTTTACATAAAACTTCACATAAATAAACATTTTGAAACAAATCTATTGGATAAGAAAGTACATTTTTTATTCCTAAAGCATATTTTCAATTTTTGACATACAATACTCTGTTCCTTGCCGCGAAATATTTATTGCATTAAATTGTATATAAATTGTGCAAGACAGTTTACCAGAGAACTAAAACTCTTATAAGTCACCTTGGAAGTAAAGGACTTCGCACATGACACAGTAGAATCGTATCTTATACGGAGCTTATTCCACACAATTTACGAGAACGGTATGAGCAATATACATATCGTCAGAACACGTTTGCACACGAAGCAGCGCCGTAGAGATACCACAATGACGCTACCTTGTAGGTATATAAAATAAATGGGTAATTAAAGGTCATATTTTGCTTAACCGTAGTAGAAACATGTTTTAATACCAACCTATATTTAATAATCAAAATAAAATCAATATGATAGAGCATATATAACAAGCAAATCAGTTATGAAGAAACGTACAGTAGCTTTCTTTTTGAATCTGTTTTACTTTATTGTATTTACTAAGGAACATAATACCACTATTTGACGAAAAAGACACCAGTCACCCTGCATTACGGGTTATTACACTGGATATACGTCGAGAAGTTGCATATCACTATATTAATAGAAATATAATGTGCCCAGAACATCTAGCACAATGTGTTCGAATAAATATATAATATGATAGCAATATATCAGATTGATTTTAATATAGATACTTTAATTTACTTGATTTTTTGGTTAAAATAATTGTTTTACTCTTAAGTATAAGTAATATAGTCATAATAATTTAAATTTGGTAATCCATGTAGTATGTGGACAATGGCCGAAGCCTTATAATACTCTTATTTCTTATGTAGGTACATCACAGTCTAATAGTTCATAAACAGGCCTGATATTAAGCTTGTTAGAGAGCTAGCTTGCTGGTAAAATATTATACAGATAACAATTGACATGTTACTATTAATTCAAATATATATGTATTTCTGATATCAGTTTTACATTGGCATAATACTTTATTTAAGGTATCACCTATTAGTAAAATTAAAACATAAAATGACTGGCTCCTGTTCAATGAAAACTGAGCATAACATCCTATAATTAATCCATTGAGTTTCTTTTAGCTTTAGTGTCAAGTTTACAGTCACATTATGGTATCTGAAAACATGCTTGATAACTGGCAATAAACTTGTCTCAAGTACGCAGTCCTAAAATACATATATATGGAGCAATGAAATATACCTCTTGCTCACACGTTCAGGTATATACAAGCATAAGTTTATATAGCTATTTATAATATGTACCTTCTGTATTAACATTAGAGTGAGTAATAGTCTACTAAGTAATGAAGAACGACGTATTACATCCTATCAAGTTGTACTTTCACTGCTCTGCACTGGTACATTGTCAAAATAATAAATATTTCCTTACGTTTAAATATTTAAATGATAGAACCAAATAATTGGTATAAATATGTCAACCAAAATCAAGAACGAATCTTTGAAATATACTTGTAGCACCTTTATTACATTTTAAGGATCTTAGCACCTTCTTTACTATACGACTTTTGATACAAGTGTGGCTAGATGATTCAAAATGTTGTACTCAATTTGAATTGCCGTGTTTAGTTGCCGAGTAAATATTTTTGATTCGCTGAATGTATATCTTGTAGTGACGCGCGTATTTGCATGATATATTTTAATACAGTTGTTCACAATGGGATACTTAATTTAAATGCTGACGCAGCGCACGCTCTTATGAGCTTGGGTGTTTATAAGTATATACATATAACTCTTCTGTACGTGTGTTGACAGTGAACTCCTCCTAAACGGCTGGACCGATTTGAATGCATTTTTTTTGTGTGTTCAAATGGATTCGAGGATAGTTCTGATTTTTTTTTTATGCAGTACAACCGTCTGTCGGCACAGCTAGTAAGTATATATATATCAAGGATCATACTTTATGACGTTACCAAAAAAGGCGATCTTATTAAATTTGCTACAGCACATGTGTTATGATAAATAGTAATTATTATTATATCTGTAAATCAAATTGTCTCAACTATAATTAAGCACTTACTTTCTGTGTCACAGCTTTTAGTTTTAATGTGTCAACTGGATAATTAGCTCTGGTCGATTTCCAGGCATTATCCATAAATGCATTGTTTGAGTTTTGCCTACGGCTGTCTCCGCGCTTACCGCGACCACCCTCATCGCGACCCCGGAATCCTCCCATCGGGCATGCATTCATCAGCTAAAACAAATTTAATACATGTGATGAAATATGGACTTCGTAAATTATATTCTATTATTATTTACGAAGTCAATCTTTACTTCAATGTGACGTTGCTGTTGTTCAGCTTCTTTCTGAATTTGATCCATCATTTTAGGTTGCGAATCGATTACTGTCTTGGCTATCCATTTTCGTTTCCTTAGTTCGATTACATCTTGCAGCATGAACCTGAAATATTACACAATATTATATTTTATTATTTCATCTCTGATTATGAGGAATCATTAGCAGTTACACATACCTTACACGACTGCTAATTTTACTAGATTTGCGATCGACGATGTCTTGCATTTTTTTGAATATGTTGTCTAGTTGGCCATTCACCTCATTTTCTACCTGCTCACCAATTGTAGTAAGCAATTTGCACAAACATTCGAGTTTTTCCTCCTCTAATTTGTCTATCAGATATTTCATACAATAATCCATAATTTTAGATGTCAGCATCTTTAACTTGTACAGTTCGCCTGAAACAAGCATAATCCGGTTTATAGTTTATATGTAATTTAAATATGAATATCTTAATTTTTATATATCATATAGAATCTTCAACGCCAGCATTCGCATGAGACCTTATAACTTAATGCACTCAATGCAAAAAGAAAAATTACACTTGCCATACAAAATTGCAGTTAGACAGTTTTATTCAAAATATACACAAAACAAGCAAAGGCATTATTTATTTTAATACATGAGAACTTTGTATAGCTGTAGGTTTATAGTGCCAAAGTAGACTATAATATGTATTAAGATGTCATTATAGAGAGAGCACAGTATAGATTTGTCATAGATATGCAGAGCGTATATATTCGCCACAATGAGTAAAAACAATGTCAATTTCGCGGGAGCATTTGCTTTAGCCGACATTTGCTAACATTTTCACATCAATATATTAATTTCGTTTAGCACAATTACAGGTAATATTCATTTAAAATTCACATAGCAGTATGATATAGGTTTTATTATAACTAAAATTTAAGTAAAATATACTTACCAATAAATCTGACATTTCCAACAGATCTCATCCTTACTCTTCTATTTTCTTCATTCAGCATCAATGAAAGTTCCCTCTTTCTCGCCTGTAAAATATTTTAAGTTATTATTTGTTCCACAAAGATAACACAGCAAATTCAACAATGTCAATAGCTTACAGGATCTTTGCATTCAGCAAGGTCTCTTTCTAATTTCAGTACTTGTTCATCAGTTTTATGAGTCTCAAATTGATTTTGGCATTTATTAATGATTAGTGCTCTGAAATTCACGCATTTGTCAGGTGATGTTGGGTTGTCAGCCGGTACCTGAAAATAATTAATCAATATAATTTCTATCAAGAGCAGGTAATCAAGATTTGTGATGTCTATGTAAATAATTATGGATATCAGAAACAAAAAAATAATTTACTTCATATCTGTAACATAATTATTAAACTTTTCTAATCTACAAATATCTTTATAAGTACTATACCTTGAGCATAGATAACTTGTTGCACATAGCAGCATAAGCTTCGGAAAAGTTAGGTTCATCAATAGCTTTTTCAAATACCAAATCTATAACACCCTCAAGTCGCTTTTGATTGTTGATCTCCAAGGTTTTAACTCTGTCCAACAAGGTATCGAATTTTTGTGGGGTCAATTTGTTCAAAATACCTCTGAACTTTTTATACAACTCCTGATGAAATAAAAATAAGTATGAAGTTCATTGTATAAAATGTTTTGCTTTGCAACAATTATAGAGATTACTTTGATAATGATTTACCTGTGTTTTTTGTTCTTCAGTCATAGTATCCTTGCGGAATCTTGTAGGCTTCCATGCAGAATCAACCTCATTTAATTTAACTTCTTCCCTCAATGAAAGTGATACATGAATAACTGGCTTATGTTGGGCATTGCCAGAGCTTGGAGTCAGTTTGACACTTCCTTTGCCTACAAGTACAGAACCATTATAGAATAAATCTGTCCATGCATGTCTTTAAATAAAAAGTTATTTACTCAAACAGATTAAATATAAGTATTTACCACTTGGTGTCATGTTCCTAGAATCTTTCTTAGCTTCTCTTGGGGTGTTATTTCTTGAACCCATCCCAGAATTCTTGGCAAATGGAGGAAATAGTGAATCATTCATAGGCCTTGAAATAGGTGTGAATGGCTGTGCTTCTTGCATTGGTGTGGTCTAAAACAACAATTTATTAATGATAAATTAAGAATATTATGTATGTACAATCAATCAAATATATGATAGTAGCAAGATATGCCTACAAGGCTATGATAACTTACCCTAATGACATTGCAAGCCTCCAACAATGGAACATTGGGCTTATTTTTAGACATGGGATCATCCTTGATTTGCTTGAGCAAATCAATATCATAGCACTTTTTACCAGCAGTATTGAGCGGAGACCATTGATCTGAAGAAAATGGTTTTATTAGTAAGGTTGTGATGCAGTTATATTTAATTTAGTAATAATAAATTCAATGTAAATATTTACATACCTTCACCATATTTGTATTTAGGCACAAAGACAGCTGGTGCTGTTTCTTTAGCCACATTCTCTTCTTCCTGCACATCAGGTGTAGTCGGTGTGGCCATTTCTTCTGTAGGCTGAGTTTTATCTTTTTCAACATTAACTACTTTATCAGTCTCATTTTTACCATTTTCATATGACTCTGTTTTTAGGACATTAGATTCATTGTTGGGCATCTTGTTTGCAGATTTCTTATTAGTATTCTTAGAATTCTTTACCTTTTCATTTTTATTGATATCTACCTTAACAGTCTCAGTTTTCGACACTTCAGTAGAGTTTCCATTGGCAGTATCAGGATCTAGTACAGAAATATTGTGCATAACTACATATGACTACAACTCCTCCATAGAAACTATAAAATAAAGCTTCACCGACCATTTTTATAAAACATTTTAGAATGGTTTTAAATAGTAGAGAAGAACTGGTGAGTGAAGCAACATTATGCTTACATTAATGTGTAGTTGTAGCTATGCCATACTTAAATCAAAGAAAAAAAGGAACCCTATGCACATCATATTTCCCTAAAAGTCACTGCAATTTTAATTGATATAAGTGAAGTGATTACTGAATTCTTAAGTTAAATCTTAGATTTGTCTGAAACTGGTGCCAAATGACTATATGTGGCCATGATGTGAAGGAATGCAGCCAGATAACCTTGTGGTGTTGTCTACTGGAACCAGTGTGATCATTGTTCTTTGCATTTATAGTAATTTTGGCAATGGTGTAACAAGTTGTATAGCCTATGGTTGCCAGTAACTGTTAACCATTAATAGTGCTAGTTGGTTGCCTTATGTTGTGTATTATAAAAGTGAAAACAATCATTCATTACAATCTTAAAAAGAGTGAGGTAAGGTACCATATAAGTCTGATAATACTATCAAAGTGGAACAGGTTAGATGAGGATGTAACTCCAGCATATAGAAGACCCAATGGTCAGTAGGATTTCCATACTCATTAGGCTTCTTAGTTAGCTAAATATTATTGTTCTTCAACCATTTTACTGCTAATACACACTTTCTATTAGGCAGTTAGATTTATTCCTTGCCACCCTCATTATATAAAAATGAACCAACAACTTTGTATTCAAATTTCACAAGGCAAATTGATTAATGGGGCTCAAATACCTAAGTCACATGAGCTTCTGATTCATAATACAATGAATATTGACATAAATGATTAATTTCTTCATTATACTTTAGCATATAAATAGCAAATAGTATTAACATGGTTATCTTAACCATTTAAAAGTAATATATAATAAACTGAAATAAGTCATCTATGGATGTGTACAATAGTAAGGATCCATGAATATCATCAGATGTAAAACTAAAAGAATATAAAAATATTAGATGGCAAATAACCCTGTTGAATTTTAAAGTAAACTTTTGATGTAGTAAGTAGTAGGTAGTGTGGAATTATGTTTATATTAGCCTCAATAATCTGGTAGCAATATTTTTCACTACATCACTACTTACACTATCCTGTAACAAAATCACATTTAGAATAAAAGTCAAAATTAACAAACCTGTAGTCTTATTATTAAGATTAATATCTTTCATTTTAGTATCAGACTGAGTAGTGCGCAGTACACTAGATATACTCTGTGTTAATTTTACTTGGGCTTCAATCGCACTTGATGCTTCCTTTACTTCTACTTCTTTATGCTGTTCCTTGGCAACTTTTTCAATACTAGCAGATAACAGTTGTGTGGCAGTGGGAGGAGTGTCAACGACAGGACATGACTCACTCTTGACAGCAATTTCAACATTAGTTTCTAGAGCAGCAAGAGGTTTTGTTTCTGGAGCAGGGGATGCTTGTTTTGTTGCTATGTGTTTCTTTGTTGGCTCCACACTTATTACTTGATTATTTTGACTAGTTGAAGGGTTGGTAGCTTCTGTCAAGCTATCAACTAAACTAATCGCTGCAAGAGAAAATAAAAACAGTTAAATAAAATACATCATGCTGATATGACTCCATTATGTAAAATATTATAATGTAATACAAATAAAACACATATTATGCGAAATTTTATGTCTGGAGCACTAAAGGAAACACATAATTTCAATAAACTTCGACTTCGTAATATTTGTGAATGGTAAATGAGATTCGAGAAATACAGGTATAGAGAACTACATTTACTTTACTCAATTTGAAAGTATTTCATTTAAAAGTAGTTATGTACGACTCATTAATACCAAGGCCATTATTGAAAAACGTACTGGCTATTATGTAGATAGAAGTGTATAACAAATGTGCAACATCGCTAAAATATGGAGTGACAGTCCAATCGAACCGGACACTATAAAATGTCGGTATAATTAAAAATTCAGAAAGTTATTTTAGTATCATGTGGCAAATAGCTAATGCAACAACAGTAAGAATTAAATTAAATCATGACATTTGCAATTGATTCATAATCTAGCCTATCACTTTTTATGAACCAAGTTCGTAAATCTATAAATAGAGACGTGAGATATTTCCACGTGGGAGTTCTTGCACATTACCTGAATATCAGACTTTATGTGGCACTGATACCTAAATTATATCACAGTTTATTTTTCCGTAAAACTTAATAGTTCACAAACCTAAAATAAGATATGACAATGTAACAATATGGTAAAAGAAAGTCTATTCAAAAGGTCACTCAAGGATCTAGAATACTGTCCGACTTTAACACTCTTTGCACATGAAACACATTACTTAGTTTTAAAACTTAAATAAATATTTTATACTAAAATGCTAGAATATTGAATTCAGATGTTATAAAGATATTAAAAAAGTTACAAATATTTAAAACGCAGCCATGCTCAAAGTGACTGTAAGGTAAAAGCCGCCATCTTGGATCGTTCCATGCGGACAAGAGGCTCGGTCCACTAGTGTTGTGCGCAAGTGCACAATCGATCGATTCATTCTTCTTTTTTTCGTACTAACTAGGTGTGAACCATGGTATTTTCATTAGAAAACTGTTGCAATAAAAAAATTGTTTGTTACTATTTAAATACCTATAAGTTATATTTATGTATAAAGAACACAAAATTAAAGATTTCATTAAATTTGACAAATGATTAGTTATTCATCATAAGGATTATCTGGGATTTATCGATATTGAGACTAAATTCGTACATCATGTAATTTTTAACAATAAGTCGATATTAAGTAAATCGATTCTAATGTACAGTACCACCTCTATCGTATAGTTACATTCTTTTTGGTGACCTTTGGACGTGTGACGTAACCGATAATTCGTAAATTGCTAAAACAACTTAATTAAAGTTCAATAGATACAACTTAATTTTGTTCTAGATCATTGAATATTTTTTATGATTTAAGATATCCTAAAACGTAATATTAACTATTTGAATAAATTACGGTTCGGAACCGGATGTAATGTATTTTATGGCCTGTGATATTGTATGTTGATAGATAAGACTGAAGTCATATGTTCGCAAAACAGAGTAGATGCAGAGACAATCACGTTTTGCGATTGTCACATTATCAAAGCAATAATAAAAAATGCGTACGTAAATGCTACCAACCTATAAAAAAAATGATAATATATAAAATATTGATAGCCTGGGTTTATTTTAAAATATATGTATAGGTAGAACTAAAGCACCTTATGGCACCACAACGGAGGTGATTTGCTTTATATTTCGTTTCGGCGCTTTGGCCGTCCTATCTTCCAATAGGACGCCCAAAGGTCCGGTACACGGCTATAATGAGCAGAGGCTTTGCCAGATTTGTACTAAGTGGCATGGGATATTTACGAACATATCGCATCAGGAAAGTATATACAAATGGAAACCTAATAAATCAGGGCTATGGGTTTGAGTGTCGTATTTTATATACTATTAGGCTGTACTTTCGGGCACACTCGTCTCCACAATGTAGCGAATAAAGTTACTTGTACTACATGGCAAAAACTCTTCGGGTGTGGTTTAGGTATATAATAGTGACGTGGTGAGATAAAGCTTAACTTGCACTTAGAGGCTTTTACGTTAGTTTATATAATTGGAATCGGATTTTAATCACACACATTAATAATAACAACTATTTAAATTAATTGACAAATAAACAATATAGGTACTATAAAATTATAAAGACGTGAGAATATTTAGATATTTCGTGTTCGTGTCGTGTGTTAAATGGTATCAGGATAATTATGTGGGCTTACATTATTTGCAAGAAATACATAGATATTGTTACCCAATTTTATTATACTGATATTCCGGTATAGACTAACCGGAATGTCCAAATCGAAACTAACATTTGCATCATACATCATTCTGATTTAACAGGATATTAAGCAAGCAATGCAGCTTTTTTGCGTTTAATAACAGTAATTCATAATTGGATATATTGATAACTAGCTGACCCGCGCAACTTTGTCTGCTTCACATAAGAGAATTTGCCCGCTTTTGCAACATATTGCATTGATTTTTGCTCCTATTGGTCGTAGCGTGATGTTATATAGCCTATAGCCTTCCTCGATAAATGGCCTTTCCAACACCAAAATAAGATTTCAATTCGAACCAGTGGTTCCTGAGATTAGCTAGCGCGTTCAACCAAACAAACAAACTCTTCAGCTTTATAATATTAGTATACATGTAAATAATTCACTCCCCTAATGTTCCAAATCAACTCCAAAAGGTATATTGCAACTGTCTGTGGGTACTGTTTACATGTGCTAAAATTTACGGTTGACTGTTCGCATAGAATAAGGCTGCGGTATTACTGCTATCTATATCTATAAATTATGATATCATTACCGCAAAAGTTAAGAGCCTCAACAGTTAAATATCAGTTTCGTCAAGAATTTTGTTGAATCACATTCAGATTTTTGCTCAATGTGATGTTTATTCAAAGGGAATTCTCATAATCTATAAATACACAGGGAAAGACAAAATATTTCAATAAATTTTTCTCCTTTATTTTTCAATCGATATTCTATATAAGGTCTCTAACACACGAGCGGCATGTTGCCAACGGCAGAGGTAACTAAAACTGTCGACACGCGTCGGAGGTAGCCGCCGACGCGTCGGCTTTAGCCGTTGACGCAATGACGGCCGCCGTCGACATTGCAATTTCGAAGACCAGTGTCGCTATAAGACGACGGCTAAAGCCGACGCGTCCACGGCTGTAGTAGTGTTGAGTAGGACATGAATTTGAAATGAGTTTGTAAGAGTTGCCTCTTTTTTGTACTGAGCCAGTACAATGTCCCACTTCAAATGAGGCGAGGCGTCTTGAAGCACAGCGGTACATTTGAAGTTATGAGTAATTTTGTCATCTAGTGTTGCTGTGTTGATTGTACCTTACAAAATGAGGTGAGGCGCGTCTTGAAGCACAGCGGTACATTTGAAGTTATGAGTATTTATGTCATGTACAATCTTACAAAGTGTGATTAACGTAAAACCAACCACAAAGTATAAGAAGCGAATGTTTTAGGACAATTGATAATATTTTCGTAACATTTTAAACAACGCAACGTGTCGAACGTAACTTGTTTTTGAAAAGCAACTAAAAGCACCTGTAATTTTGATTATTCGATTAAATATTTTATTTTACTAAATAGGCAATAACACAAGTTGATTTTAGAGAAGATACGATTTATTTAAAAAAGAATGAATGTTAGATTGTATAAGTAATATTTGCGAGCCTCCGAAGGCATAAAAGTAGCTACTAAGCATACCTAGCCATAAATTTAAATAATAAACAACAGTAACAAAACTAATAATACAAATTAAATGCTTTAAAACCATAATAATTAAATAATTTTCTAAGCATAACAAAGTCGAAAAAAGTGAACAAAAGCGTTAGGTATATCGTTGTCTCACTCGGTGACGTTTATAATTGGTAAATAAAAAGATGCACTACTAAAGTGAAGCATGTAACGTGTTCTCTCTCACTCACTCTACGCTCATGTCATACACGACGAACGCGACATAAAATTTGAAGTGGTACGTGAAAAAATTTTGAGGCGCTCTTACATTAGAACGTCTTGTACGGGACAAATGTCATGCCTCTTGTAAGTCCTACTCAACACTAGGCTGTAGTTACCTCTAACCGTTGGCAACATGCCGCTCGTGTGTAAGAGCTCTAACCAAATTTAAAAAAATGAGTTTATTTATTTCGTAGGTATTGCCGAGATTTAGTGTTATCAATACAAAATTATGGCTAGTTTTATTAAAGTGTAAAGACAAAACGTTCGTTACCTTTCTCTCCTCTGTTTACCAACCGATTTTCGGTATTTATTTATACAAGTGTATATTCTTAAATATACAATGAACACTTGTAAAAGAGTAGAAACATTCAGGAATAACATAGTTTGATGTTTTCCTCAAATTTTCAATTTTGGCGTAATTTAAATTATTTTCGCAGTATTTTCCGACTTTATTATACAACGTACAATAATACATTTTTGGATAAACATAATGCATTTAAACAACCAACAATGTACCAGCCAATTAAATGCCACAAATGGTAAAATAGTTTGTTTTACTATCAAAAATTAATGCAGAGAGTTCTTGTAAAGCAGAACTAATCTCTCACACAAAAATGACAAACTGAAATGGTCTATTTGCTGGTAGAAAAGCTATGTAATGTAAATAAATTTTGTTTGAAAGACAATTAAGATTTGAGTACATGTGCCTCAAGGTAATGATGCTAGTTTCTTACTTTCAAGATTAGGCTTATTCTTTTATCTGTCCCAATTTACCTCAAACTAAAAAATACAAACAGTGTAACCTTAAGACATAAATAAAAAAAAAATTTGACAAGCGACTACTATTTTTGGCTATCAACGTGGGTTTTATAAGGTTTATGTATTTATCTATTGTAGGAATGTTAAAGAAGTAGGATTGTGCTACTTTTCTGTCAATGTAGTAAGTAATATTTGAGTTCCAGTTATATATCTTATTAACTGCCAAAATATGGTACTATGGTTGGCACATTAGGGTTGGCATTTAGTTGCGTTTTGTCTAGATTTTTGTGATTCTTTATGAGACGTTATTTGTCCACGATTAATCGGGCGGTGCCCTACCCCAGATATATAGTGCAATTTTCGAATGTTCGTTTTTTCTATTCTTATCGAATTACCTCGTATTCACAATATACATAATTAAATGTATTTGAATAACTGTCAACAAAATTAGAAAATCTGCACCAAATTGATGAAACTAAGCTGCTTTGGTTACGTTCTAAAATGTATGAGCAGCCAGCTACTTACATTATTAAATTATATATACTTTAATCTTAATAATGGTGTGATTAATTAAGTTTTGTTCATATTATCCAGCCAATCTAATATTATTTGCTCGCATTGTTACGTAATGCGTGATATGTTAAAATAGTTCTATAAGTACATAAAATTAAAGGTAGAACTTAAAATAATATCACTTACCTACTGGTGGCGTAGGACCATTAGGTTTATTCGTCGGGTTCGCACGGGTGTCTTTGTCTTTCGATTCAGTTTCCTTTGCCTTTTCCTTATCTTCAGACTTCACCCTTTCTCTGGGCTCTCTTATTCTCTGAGGTTGAGGGGCAGGCGTGAGGATAGGAACGGGTGTTGGTGTTATAATTGTGGCGGTCGTTTGCGTGGTAGCAGGCACTGGAGAGGAAGCCACTGTCGCCGATGTGATAACCGGCGCTATTGTTGCAATCGCTACTGGCGCAACATTTATATTGTCCGGCGGCTTTTCTACTTCATCGACTTGAGGCACATTTTTGCTTTGTTTAAATTGCTTATTAGGTGGTATATTCTTATTTGTATCTAGGACTAAAGACTGAACAGTCTGCTCGCTATTCTTTTGGAGTTGCTTAATGTTCATAGGCATTTTAGGCACTATAACAGGACTGTCTGATATTGCTGATACGATAGGCGTTTCGCTAGATTCAACAGCAATATCGGGTCCTAAATTTTTGTTTTCGTTAACATTTAATATTTCAGACTTTACTAAATTATTATTAATAGAGCTTATTGCATTTGGTTGAGTTTGGACAGAACTTGGCGTGGATGTCACAGGCACATCCACGTTCTTTGATACATAATTCGATTTAATAGAGTTATCACATGAAGGTTGATTGGCGACTTCGTTGACCATTCTGTTAAATTGTTCGGCGATACTGTGGGTTGGCTCCTGTTTAGACAAGAAATGTTGCAATAGCTTATTTCAGTGTTATTAGAAACTATAAATATTAACATCGCTACTAAATATCGCATGTATCTACACTAATATTATAAAACGATTTAAAATTAATTCACTTTTATTTAGATATATTGTAATAAGAATGTCCAAAAACGACTGGCCCGTTAACTAACATTTCTTTCACCAGTAGAATGCTTTATTATCCCTGAGTAACAAAGTGTACACAAATGGTTTACGATATTTTATATGCACAGTATGTAGGTAATCAAAATATACATATTAAGTTTGAAATTAGGATAATAACTAATACTGTTATTTTCTTCGAGCTCCTAGGATTTTTGGATCGGTGTGTCTAAATAGGCTTAAATAGTCATTTAAACAATATCTACATAAATATTCAGTCTTTAAACGATATAAGGTATGTTTTCAATTAGAAAGTTTTAACATTTGCCTCGCGATAATTAAGTCTATGTTAATATAGTAATGTGCCTAAATTGTACTTGTTTGGATTTGCATTTTAAGCCTATTTGTAAGCGATCTGAGACTGATAGGTTGTCATTCAGGGCAACAAAATGAAACTTGCCTCTCTTACAAAAATAATTTGCGAACTTTATATTAGAGATGTGCTGTAAAAATTACGTCACGGTCAGATCACATTATATTAAACTATTACTACTTACGGGTTCTGGGGTGTGTCGATCGTTAGCTTCGCCGCTTAGGAAATTATTATCGTTGGAATATAAATCAGAGAGTACTTCTTGTTCTGTAACAAAGTTAGTCCTGGATAGTAAATTATACGCTTATATTAAAATTACACAATAGTAGAATTGCTTTTGTAGTTATTTTAACTTACTTGTATCGGGGTGAATGATAGGTACTCTGTGACTTCTCTTTTGTGGTGGTGGGCGTGTACCTGAAATACAACTAAGTGTAATGTAACTTATTCACTAAATATGCACCTATATTTAATGATAAGTACTTATTTGTGACGTATAAGATGCCTTATGCCCAATATATCTAATATTAATTTTATGTGTTATAAATTTATAATAATCATTATTATTTAATACTTATGCTAATATAAATCGTAACTGCATGTATTTTGCATTATTTTTGTGATTAATATTATAAATGAGATAGTTTATAAGTGTATGTTTATTCTATCACAAACAATTATTTTGTAAATAGACAGGGTTAACATGTTATGACATATATTATGTTACTGATTCTGGTTTTTATATAATTATGATATTAACAATCAATTTATTATTATACAACTAATTATTATTAGCTGTAAAACAGATAAATAATTATTTTAGATACCAACTTATTAATAATATATGTAGAAGCTGTAATTTAAATTAAAAATGTAATCGTTTAGTAACGGAAGCTTGGCGAGTGCTATGTCAATTTAAGGCAAATTGATGTAGGATCAAAAACAATCAGCTACTCATATACCAAATGCTAAAGAATGTGCCAGTCGTCATGGATCGCTTCTACATATATATTTGACGCACTTATATCATGATATGCAAATTGACTAGCATTACAAATTACAAAATTCACACTTGTCAGAGATGCCAAATAAAAATGTGTATTGCTCTGATATGACGTCCCTGAACCATGCCTCATAAAATACTTCAATAGCAGTGACACGAATTTTATTTGTTATTCCATTCAGACTTATTTATGTATGTGTTACATAAATAACTAAAATAACGTTATTTTATGTAGTATTCAACAAAATATTTTTAAGTGTATTTTTGATGTTTATATATGAATGAAATTATTGCATACACATATAAATGTGTTCTGCTGTCCAATCATGTAAATTTGACAGTAGAGCTATTAAAATCAAATAATTTACTAGCTATTCATTAATATCGAACACTCTCGAATGTCGTGTACTTTAAATGTACGTGAATTAAACATACAATTTTTAAGAGAATATCGTCAGTAGATGTCATCATGTACCTACATCGTTCATTGTTTGCAAATTAACTTTCGTATACATGTAACGATATGGTCTTCTGTGGCATATACTACTAAGACCTACATCCAATAAAACAAAAGAAGTATTATATAACTCATATAGTTAATACATTGAATTTTATTGATTTTAAAATTTAATGTATTAACTAATAAGCAAGAAGTAATGTCTATTTGAAGAACTTTAGGTACTCCTCTCTCACATAAGAAAATCGGAAGCAATGATCAGAACCGTAATATGACGTATTATATTTATATAAGAAATTATAGTCAGCAACTCAATGTGCCTCAAATAGTTTTATCTGTTATTCTGTCTATTTATATACAGGACATACAATGACATGCATATGCAAAGTTATATGGCAAAGCCCTGATGTATTTTATGGTTATTTTAAAAATGTATAAGAATAGTTATTATAAATACAAATCTTTATATATTTAACACCTTGTTAATTTCTTTCAACATTATTATGGCACATATTACACTTCGTATGTTTGAACACATTAATTTATATAACAAATAATGATTTCTTTATCAGAGTATAATCTAAACACCACGCAAGGTGTTGATTATAATGTTTTGTAAAAATATTTAAATCGGTAACATTGGACATTGCTGAAATCACATGAAAGAAGCTGCTTACATGTCTATTAAGTAATGTGAAAGCTAAGTATTGTATGTGACAAAGCCAGCTGCAACAATGTTCGGTGTTATCGAATATCCCTCAAAAATATTAATTTATAGGGTTCTAGTAGGATATCTTAGTAATAGTAGGAGATTATTACCAGACATAGTTGGGTGCATAAGTGTAGAAGCTTGTGGGTGAGTAAGCGTGGCAGTGGGCGCAGTGGGGGTGGCAGGTGTACCCTGTGGTCCCACCAATGTAGTGGGATTACTCCTACCGCCGGAGGGGTTCGTTGGTAAGTTTGGCGTAGGCAGCTGAGGACTGTTCGAAGTGTAGTAATCTGTGGGATGAAATTTAAAAATAATTTAATTAATCGACATATTCTGTGCGCCGGTGTTCATGGTCGATATATTTTTGAGAATAATAATATATTAAAGGTACCGTAATCTTCTAGATTATAATAAAATTCAATGTTAAAGTTATTTGGTTAATTCTATCATATAATATTTCTTAAAAAGAATTATATACTTGTGACTTCTAACTTACAGGTATATAAGATAGACGTGAATTTAATACAATAATGATAATATCTACAATTATTTCGTTTAACACAGCATATTTCAACAATATATAAAGGTAATATTTATTTAATACCATCTTGCTACGATCAGCGAGTCAGCATGTTTAGGCGGTGTCAGCAGAACAAACATCTGTATTAAGTTAAAGCACCTAAAATGCATTCAGGCTATATTTACTTAAAATGTTATAGTGATAAGAATTATCAGATTATTATTATACATTTCATTCAGTATTTATGACTACATCATTAATATATACTTTAGTTATAAAATGCACAAATATTTATTTCATAAATTTATAGCCTTTACTCAGGCCATCGTGCTATAAAAAAAAAAAAAATTTTTTAGTTTTGAATTATTGTATTTATATTATTGTTCAAAAATATTTGTTGTATCAAGGGATTGTTCTAACTGACAGTGCAATTCTAAACGTGCCTAGTGATTTAATATTAATTGTCATTTTATATTGGACCTGGGATTACCACCATCTCATATAGCACCATTAAATCATTTTCTTTTTAATTTTGTACTAATATTATTACTTAATTAAAATAAAGCTTACAACTGTATTGTTTCGTTACCAATTATGTTGACGTCACCAGTAATAGTTCGATTCGTACCATGACGATAGCTTTGACAACCAACATTATTAGTTACGCATATGTACGTTGGTTTTAGCGATTATAAATCAAATGATTTATTTTATAATAACTCGTTTATTATAGGCTATTTATTTGGCAAATATCTACGAAACTGTTAACGTTAAAGGAATATTAAAATATCACTTAGTCATATTTCAATATTCCTGAAACCGAATAACAACTGCATACTAAATACACAATCTACATAAGTAGACAAAACTAATATTGCCTTGTTTGAGAAGAACAAAAACTTGCAAGATATATGCCTCTATACGTGACAATTAATTATATAGTTCTGTCTCCAAAATGTAATGTATGTTAACATAATATTATATATATAACTATAATAATAATGTAGAAATATTTTTTCAGTTACAAGAAATAAAGTTACTACAATTCGTGTTAAGAAGCGTCGCTCTTTCATGCTCTTGTGTGTTGTTTTATTGCAATTTATTATCTTTCTCTCCGGAATTACCTTGATGTTTATATTATTAATTAGGAAAAAAATTGCAGTATCATAATTATCTTAATACACATAATAAGCATTTGAACTATGTTAAAAGGAAGAACATAAATTATATTTACACTACTTATGAAATTGTATATATTCTGTTCAAATTCACCTTATGATGGCAAACAATATAAAAATAGTCGTTTTGAAAAAGACATGTATTTTAATAATTTTATTAACATAATGTTTTAAATTTTATTAAGTATTTTAAGCTGTATGGTTATCGCTTAAGCAGGATTCGGAATGACTTATACAAACCTATACAGTTATATACATATAGAGTCATTTATTTATTACGTAGCAGGGAATAGACAAATCATAAAGTGTTACCCAGTATTGTAAAGTTTGAAGTCATGGTACGAATTCAAGTAATTTTATTTTACATTTTAAACAAGACTGTCTTATTTATAGGATTGTTCTGTAAAAGATGGTGTTGAAGGTCCTTTAATATTATTAAGGTGAATGAGAATGTTGCACTTTCTACAAAATAAGAACAATACATAACTGTATCTGTGTACACAAAACGCAAATTAGTGCGCTTTCACATTAGGGCGTTAGAAGCGCATTCGTAGCGCGGTAGAAGCAGATAGTTTCACATTATAAGAACAGTCGCGCGAGAACAACGCGGCTGCCGCACCGCAGATAAGATCAGTGTGACGCACTTCATTTCAAAAATGGATTCCAACGGGGAAACATTATTGCTCCTACTTTTGACAGTACTTCTTCGGCGCCATCGATGTCGCGTAAAAAAACGAAGAAGAGAGTACTGAATCAATCGTTTGTTTCGAAATCGCCATGTGCATAGTGATTATATAACAGTATTCAATGTAATTAAAAATAATGATAATAAACCATGGCAGAATAACATGATACAATTATGTATCTAAATAAAATAATAAGAGATACCTACTGTATTTTTTACGAGCCTACTTTTATTTTCGAAATCAAGAATAAATAATGCACATAATTCTTGCCAGTTATTCATTTTTAAGGTCCCGTTATTGTAGTCGTCGCTTCTTGAGTCCCACAAAACGGGACGCATTTGAATTTCAGTAATAAATCGTTCGGTGTCAAACTCGCTCATTGTGTAGTTTATAATCACGTACGCTTGCAACACTAGCTCATCGCCAACTGAACGCACGCGGCGGCCGCGCCGGTCGCGCGTGGCTGCCGCGCTTCTGTTTATAATATGAAAACCTGACTGAGCGAATGTCGCCTAAATGTGAAAGCGGCCTTATATTAGCAGTGTTGACATTTTACAGACAAGTAATCATCAAACAACGCGTTGCAAAGGCGAAGTCTCGCCAAGTTTAAGCACTACACATTAAATTGTGCAACATCTTATACGTTTTGACATATATATAATTTAAATCCAGAGCTTGTCCATAAAAGAGACACATTAGAGAATTTATCCATCGTAATAATTTTTCATGATGCGTATCATAACATCAGGCGTATTTCAGGGTATTGATCTGTATTTACCACAATAATAATAATAAGAAGGTGCTTATAAAAATACAAATCTACTTTAAAATAAATAAAATACTGTACTACATACACGAAGATGTGTGGCTCGGAGGCGTATTATAACCTATGTAGTGCCCCATATATGGATAGAACCTGTGAAACAAACAAGACATCGATATTAGGCTTAGATAAACAAGATTCAGAACAAAAAATGTCGAGTGCCAGTAAATATTAATTCGACATAGTACCCTATTGCAGTTTTCTTCGTATTACAAGAAAATACAATTATAATTACAAGAAAACTACATTTACAGAATTCATATTTACCTATGTATGATTGCGGTCCTAAATGTATGAGTTGTTTCTAGAAGAGTAACAAACCTAAATTGGGATTCACTGAGCTGAAGGTATAAAGAATAACATAGGATATGGTTTACCGGCGGTTCTATATTTCTAAGTAAGCCTGCAAGCCTATATAAATAGTATTAATTGAGTAGTAGTACAGCACTTACCCTGCTGGTGTACTTGAACGAGGTTGCGGATACGTTTGCATTCCCATGGGTGTATGTTGGAACACTAACGTCGGGTACATGACACCAGTCGCGGTGGCAGCAGCACTAGGAATGTACGACTGTTGCTGTCTGAAGCAACCAAAAAATACATGATTAGTTTTTATTAATAACTAGATTTTGTGCGCGGCTACGCTGGCGTTAATCTAGATTTGACAGAGGCTGGTTAATCGTGCCTGGCGGGCCGCGACCCGACGGTTCATGTCGGGAGCTTCTATATATACTTAGTCGTTGTGTAAATGTTACTTTTGCGATTCAGAATAGTATGACGTCGTTTGAGCGCTTATGGTATATAGCTACATCTGTTAGATGAAGGCGGAATTTCTTCGTCTGTGCGGAGTCGCCACATGCCGCTCAAGTAACAATAGGTAGCATATTTTAATCTCGACTACTTTTAAACAACTGGCATGGTAGGGCAAAGATATTCCACTCATCCGAAACTCTGACAAAAATTTCGATTTGTTCTCACTTGAATGGACAGTTGTCCACTAGGGGGTAGGGGCTAGTGAAATAGACCACCGCCTAGTTGCCTACTAAAGACACCACTTGTTATATTCAATACAATCCAAGTCCGTCAAGCGACAATACCTACACAAAACGATGGCTAATAATCATACTGTGAAAAAGACGGTATCGGTGTTAGTGTGTTAGTACACATTCTTATAACAGAGTGTGGCGCGCAGTATTTGGTCTCATGCATGTTTATAATCATATGTTTAGTGTTTACACATGAATAAATTCTGAATTACAGTACGATTTAACATTGTGAGAATATATAAATGGAAGCCCAATTTCAAAAATGCAATGCGCTTTGTTGAACTTGCCTAAAATAGGTCTGAGATCTGTTTATGCATTTTATTTTAAAGCAAAAACAATAGTTTTTTTTTTACGTGGTGGAATACATCACGGTGTTCCTCAACAAAACCGCTATCGACGGGGCCGCGCGAATCATTTTCGCATGCGGTCGCGACCCCGCCAAGGTTTCGGCCCGCCGTATGAAACGGCAGGCCACTACGCGAAGAGATCTACCCAAAGGACTCACTCTCTATTAAACCCTACTGTCACCCCCCTAGAGGGGAGACGGACTCGACACAGAGGCGCGCGTGGGCACACGCACGCCGCCTCTCGGACCTAGTGCTGATTGGATGGCGGGCAGGCCCACAAAGACCACCCCCAGGTCAAGGACTGACGAAAACTATCCAAGTAGGTGAAACACTTAGCGTTTTTTTTTCCAGCATCAATTAATTGTTCATAAATAACAAGATATTTGCATTCCTTATTTATTAATATATTTATATTCATAAGATACTTGTGTTAACAGCGACGATTGCAAAAAGTGAGTTGAGCGAATAACTAGTCACGATTTGGTAAACAACGAGGACCGAGATGTAGTGAAGATAAGTTTGTCGCTGGGCTAAGAGCACAAATTAAATATTAAACATATCGTCTACTCAGGAAAAGCGCGAATGAACTCGCTCTTCCGCGCTTTTATTGTGCAGACGAATTCCTACATACGTGCGCCAAAGAGTTTTCAAATCAAATTGTAAATTAGTCTGACTTGAGCCTGCATCAGTTTTAGCCTTATTGGTGTGCAGGAGCGCCGGGCTATACATTGTGCAACAATTTGTATGAATATTGTACTAAGCAAAGGTTCTGACTGCTAGAGCGTAGCTGACCGAAGATTGCTGATGTGGCGGACTAGTGGAATGAATTGTCGATGCACAGGCAGCGATAAATTTTATTTATGCAACTTTATTTACTTACATGAAATTTTATTCGATTAAAATGCTTTTACGAGATTAAGATCTAGGTATCGTGTTTCTACATTGGCGGTAGTATAGTAAAGTAACATTAAATAGATTAATTTATTTTATTATTTTGATATTGATAAGTACCTTGGATGTGTATTGGGCCTCGTCCCGTGCTGTGCTCTGTACTGGTAGTTGGTGAACTGTGGTCGAGGCTGCGGCGTCTGGTTCTGCGATACATAACTATGGCCAGCCTGAAAATAAAAAAGACACGTTACTGTGTGACTGTTCTATAATAATGTTTTTCTACTATAATTATTTGAATCTTTGAGTTTCCTCATGACGCACATAAGGCCATTGTAAAATACGGATACAACTTAATAACTAGGAATATGTTTCGGTCTTAAACCCTTGTTCCACCTAAAATATACTTTAAAGGTATTAATTTTTTTAAACTGCTTTTTAGACTGGACCGGTCTGGACCTGCTGTAGGTGGTTATCACACTCTATGGGTGCATGACGGTATACAAAGTATTCGCTACGCAGTCAACGCAAGAGGCATAGAATATTAGTCCGCTTTCTGCATTTTGTCTAATGGAGCTCTAGTAACCGATAACATATTAACCGCAGGAACTCGTCACAGGATGATTTGAATGAACCTGAAGTCATCTCGCAATTTCGGGCATGTTATGAACTGTACTCTGATTATAGTAGCGGAACTTATTGGCAGCTTATTGTGGACGAGGCGCTATAGTCTAGCGCTCGTATAATCAAACCTTACTTTGTCATTGTGGATGTGGGCTATGGAACTTACCATGGTCGTCTTCGACATGTCCTGCTGAGGTGCCGGCGGGGCCGACGGCTGGGGCGTCGGTTGCACTCTCAAAGTAGCTTGCGCCGACTGTTGAGCGCCACCGGCTGTGCTTGGCATGTATGCGGCCCCGGCGGCGCCCGAAGGGTGGTAACATTCCACCGGTCCTGAAAACAAACACAATTTATCATTCAATAACTATTTAATTATATATATATAAATTTACTGAGAAAATTATATTTCATATAAATATAATGCGGCGTTCATCGCGCTTGTTTCTTCTAGTAGCAACTCACTGTGTGGTGTTGACGCCCGTGGATAACTGTGCGGCGCTAAGGAAATAATGGTCTCGCATTGAATGAATAACGACTAAGTATAAAAAGTAAATTAAAATCAGTACTTAGTAATAAATTATATGCCACTTGCACAAATAATAAACCGGTCTACTTTCAGATAAAGTATAGCATCATGAAAGCTCTATAATAACACAAATAAACAATAAAGCAAGGGAAAGTCAAAAGGAAGCGTAAGTTAGTGTTTTTGCTAGGACTCAAGAATAACGACTTCTATATGAGATCGTCCACTTACTAGCTTGAGTTAGCAGTCGATAATGGTGCGAAGGTAGCATGCAATTAGAGTTTGAGTACCGAGAAGACGACTGTTCATGTTTGATAGAGTTAGAATTAGATTGCTGCGGTATGAACTGCAGTGAAATATTATTCAAGGGTTGCAAATTGATTTGATTCGCATTGATATGCTGTGCCACAGCCGATTGTGGCATATTCAAAGATGTTTGTAAACTTTGCGCCACATCAATCGCACTCTGTTGTGACTGATTGCCATGGTTGACACACGCGTGTGACAATGTATTTAAAGAGCTATTTGTTCCTCTTAATGCCACCATTTTAATTTCATGATACAAATCCTTTAGAAATTGAATAAGCCAAATGTTGAACCATTCCCAAAACAATGGAGACACGATCATCGGCATAGGGCAGTTATAATGTAATCATCTCATAATAGAAAGACACGAGGAGTGTTCATTTACAACTAGTATTACAGCATTTTAGTGCTACTTGAGTCGTGTGTTCGATAACCAACGCCAGTTGTATCACTGTAATTTCAATCACAGCACTGTATTGGAGGTTCGATATTTCAATATAATGGCACAACTCATGTTGTTAAAATGTTACTCAATGCAGACCGCATTCACAATTTAAATAGTAATTTAATGCAGCATAGAGAAAATCGATAAGCAAACGGCGCGCTACATGCTACATCGTTTTACACTCGCACTCAATGTATTTGCCAACGTGACACTTTCACGTTAATGTCTATGATTTACGCAGATTCGTACTAACGTTACTTGGAATTTACTTATTAGAACGTTTTTAATGATAACAGTAGTGATCAATGTCGGGAAATCGTCTGACGAGGTATCGCACGGATAACATTTTTTATATATTGTATAACGTGACAGAACGAAAGAAAGAGACAAGGGTACTTCTAATGCTACAGTTTTGGGGCGTTCCCAGACGCCCCTAGTTACCCCCGTAATACGTTCGATGTGAAGTTAGCAACGATTCAAGTTACGTAGCGTCCATTGCAGTCCGTATTATAATAACACACCGGGATCTGCACGAGACTAGCAATGAATACAAAGCAAAAATGTTCCTACTCCTAGAGCTGTACCGAGTACAAGGACGTCAAAGTGGGGTATTAAGCTGAGAGTTGTTGGGGTTGCTATTTGAAAATACATTGGGATATAGAGCTCCACCTTAGAATCGACTCAAGGTTTAGTAAATTTATATCGATGACAACAACAAGTAAAATCGACACATATTTGACAAACTCTGTGACTGTCATTTGAGTGGTCGTGGTCGGGTGTTGTCTAGTTCCTGGTACTTATTGGGTAAGACACAAGCTATGTAGTGCGTGGTTAATTTCTTCTACTTAGTTGATTAAGTCGAGCGGACTCTTTATTTAAGTATCTAGTACTACTATATTAACTGATTATAGAGATTGGTGAACCCTAGAAAAATGTATACTGAATTATTTTAACCCTTAATTTGGCAACGAAAAACAGTTTACAATATCTATAATTTAATATTTATATAGTAGTGAGAATAATATGAGGAACGCACCGGCCATTGCCAAATATATAAAAACTGACTTACCGATTTAACTGTCCGGTCTGACGGACATTATCAAATTAGGGCAAAATAATAAATTTAATTACTTTAACATTTTATTAATAATAAAAACACTTAATTTTTTCCTGTCACAAAGCATAGTCGCGTCTGACATTTTATGCAGTACACCACAGTTTTCTTAGCAGTACCTGCAACGCCCTTCCTCCATGGACTGCGGGAAATGACCTACTTTGTCATACCTTACTAGACTGGAAGGGCGTGCCACATGGAGCTTGATGACTTTTGGGGCTCCGCACTTATGCATGGTAGTGAAAGTTGGGTATGGCAAAAGAAGCATGAGAGCAGAATAAATGCTGTAGAAATGAGAGCGCTGAGAAATATATGTGGTGTGACTCTGAAAAATAGAATAAGGAATAGTGTGATTAGAGAGAGATGCGGCATAAAAGTAGATATAGTGACGAGAATAGAAAAGGGTATGTTAAGTTGGTTTGGGCATGTAGAAAGAATGGACGAGAACAGACTGACTAAGAAAGTTTATAAGGCTAGTGTGAATGAAACAGTCGCAAGGGGAAGACCTAGGCGAACGTTTCTTGATCAGATCGGAAACGTTCTGGATAAAGGCCAGGTTAAGAGCACCTTAAACCGGCGAGCGTGTATGAGGAATGTTATGAAAGTGAATGAAGCCAGAGAAGTGTGTCAGGATCGTAGCAAATGGAAATCCGTAGTCTCTGCCTACCCCTCTGGGAAACAAGCGTGAGTTTATGTATGTATGTATGTATGTTTTTGCTCCGTTTGGGACAACGGTTTTCAACGGCTTTCTGCATTATCTTCAATTGTCGCTCTGTGGCAAAACAATGCCAGTTTCCATTTGTAAGCCAGCTGAAAGTTGTTTGGTATTTTGGCTCTCTTTGCAGCTGGTGCTTTTGGAATCTGTTTTGATCTTACGATCCGTTTCCGTGATCTAAAAGGATTTTCTGGTGTGATAGGTGTAGAACGTAGTCGAAGTAAAGAGATTGCATATAATGACGGTAAGTTTTCGTAATTAGATTCTTGAAGGTCTTGTAGTATAGGAGTAAGAGGCATTGAATCAAGTAAAGCAAATGTTGCGTTAATTTCAGGTCGTTTGTCTTCAGACTAATATTCAAATTTTCAAGCGAAGATAGAATAGATGCACCAGGGAAGGAATAGTTGCTGTTACTTGAAGTACGTTTCAGATTCAGAGTCTGATTTTCCACTAGCATCTGAAGGAGCATGTTTGTTAAAAACTAAGCCTAATATTCTTGATGCACGTGCGTGCTGTTGACAAGCGAAAAACAAAATAAGAAAGCACCCATAACCGAAAATTTTACGAAATTTGACGATGTTCGTCCCATTGGAAAAAGTCATTTAGGACGACATTTGTTGGTCTTTGGTACGCTGAGACGGACAAAGAGGTTAAGAAGCAAAAAAATAATAGAAAACATATGAAACGTTAGGGATTACGAGTAAACATAATCACACATATATAATACCCAATGCAAAATACTTTTACTATTGTGACACAAAACATTAAAATATCAATATTTTTACCTTGCTAAAAACATATGACTGCCTCCTCGACGAGGTTTTGTTTTAGAGTGACAGATACAGTGTTGCCACACTATAAAATTATTTCGTACAAACTTGTTTATGGATCAAGAAATAATTTCCAGTAGAAAAATATTCAAAACTCACATGATATTTTTTAAAGTTATATCCGTCCCAGCGGTCAAAATCAAATTAAGGGTTAATGATAAATTAAATTGTATGATATGTATAAGTAGTGTGTTCCGGCACAACTTTCGAGTCTATTAAATTTAATAATTAAACTACTCGATAAGACATAATTAAGCTCAGAAAAGTAATAATTTAAAGAAACGCTCTACTAAAATACAAGGTACTTTAGAAATAAAAATTGGGGTTTACTAGAAATGTCAAAAGTCGTATGTATTTTTGGTTCCATGGCGGTTGTTTAAAACATCAGGTCGAAATATTAAACATATCTTTCTTACATATCCCGTGCTATGTGGTTAATAAATACTTTAAAATATTATCAGTTAACGGACGCATCATTACATATCTGTGAATTCAGTAACCATGGAATCGATATAAATGCATGCAAATCGATTTGTTTTAAGGACTTTGCAAGCATGTTTACTATAACTACGTAACTATAAAGTAATTCAATGTGATTATGTAATACATGACTATTACATCATTAAGAAGAATGCGTATAGAAAAGTGCAGTACCTACCTACATTTCGACGTTTATTTCTTAGGTTAAACCATAAATTGATACTTACCTATTCGGTTATTATATTATAGTTTGTCTATCCTTGTAACCCCACAAGGAATTAAAATTTACATGTTTGTTACAAATTATCGCTCAAACGAGGAAAGTAAACTTGATGTAAAATGATAATTGTAAGATACACATACCTTTACGTTAATTTAATAATTTATTTATTACAAGACGTTTTTAATGTGCCGACATACGAAGTTATTATATATAAGTATATTATAGATATATTAATGGTATTTTTATACTTTTAGCCGTGATACCCGGAGTCACATGGTGTAAGGTGCGAAAGCTAGTTCAAGAATAAGGATAAAAACAAGATATTGAAATGAGTAGTTACGTGTCGTAACAAGTACAGTGAGCTGTGGGAAAAATTATAAATATTAATAATAAATACTGAATCACGAATATGACATGTGATTTAGAAACACAAGGCGAATATCTTTTCATAGGCTGAACCTTTTGCCTGAACCTTGCAACTAACATAAATATAAATTCAGTAAATGTAATAAACTCACTAACCCCTTTGACGTTCATAAGTGTTACTTTGTGACCTAAGTGAATAAATTATTTTTGACTTTGACTAACTTGCAAAAAGAGGCTCGCCGATTTACTATCACTGAACAGTGATAGTAAGTAATAAAAGTAGTATGCTGACAGCTGTACTCTGCCTAGTGTCTTAGTACGAAGCAGCCAGTTGGCTCTTCGTTTAGAAGGCGCCTCAAGAATGTTTGCGCTACGCTACTAAGTCAAAACATCCTATCACATCACAATCCTATGTGGATTGTGATGTTGTAATCGAGTGGAGTTACACTTCAATTCGAGGTGGGATTAATATTGTGCTGCATCTAAACTAATTTCCTCATTTAGATTACCTACAGATTTATAATTTTTACTTTATGGATGTACATCCTCCTAACTACACCACTAATTTCATGAAGGCCACATAACTTTCTAAAACAATAAAATAAATAGTAGATATTGTTAAATTGTAATTAATGTTTTCAATGACGGTTCCTAAAATTTAAATTTTGAAGTTACTCAATTTTATATGACAGTTAACGCTGAATAAAATTATTAAAAATATATTGATTAGGTACTTCTAACTAGCGGCCGCCTAGTGGTCAACTTTCGACCATAATTGATTTAAATTTTAAGTTTGATCGTTATTAAAGTTTTATTGTCTATAACTTTACCCTTATAATCACATTTCATTTAGATTTCGCCAAGGCTATACAGGTTAAATATACCTATCTTTTTCAAAGAAATTATTATTTACTACTTGCTTGCTTTGTTTTCTTTTTTTCTTTATTACATATACCTAAATAAGGTATAAGTAAACATAGTTACAAAGAATTGTACGATCTTAGACGAACAACGCCGAAATACTACGAACGCGATTCGACTGCGTGTGTCAAATGCATGGTTGTGTGCGTGTAGTGTTTTTCCATTAATTTAATGTATTCCTAATACATATTTTATAAAAATATAAGGATTCGCCACTCCTCCATGTACTATCGACTTGAGCGACGGTTGGCCATTTCAGAAAAACTTTCGCGTACACATGTTGACTTTAAGTGACACCGCCCTTAAAATACCTCTTGTAATAAAACTCAAACAAGTGTTGGCCTGCTATGCGATTTTAACCTTAGGAGTGGTCAACTGCCGCTCAAGTTGATAGTACACTTTAACTGTGCCAAATTCCATACTCCTCCGTCCGCGCAATTTTCGTAAAAAGGGGTACAAAGTTTTTGCTTCACGTATTAATATATAGATAATCCATATATAAATAGGCAAAAACAAAATAGTTCAGTATCTTTTTCTCCCTATTATCTACCAATTTTTATTTCGTTTAGTAGCTATTGGCATGCTTTAGGGGTATTAATAAAAAAACAGGACAAGTGCGAGTCGGACTCATCCACCGAGAGTTTCTTACAAACTTGTAGGTACAAATTATAAAAAATGTTTGTCCTTGCATAAAGATCCTCTTTTTTTTTATGATTTAATTACATATGTATAGTTTTCAGATTTTCCCCTATACTTGCAGTGTAAGCCGGTATTACTGGGCAAATTTCATAGTTCTAGGTCAACGGAAAATACCCTATAAATTGTGATTCCCTTGAGTGTCAAAATAATTATACGTATTTTGCAGTATAAACGGCCGTATCTTATTTTTACGTTAACTTAGAAGTTTTATTTTTTCACAGCTTGAAGAGACTATAGGCCTGAGTATATCGTTTTAATTTCAACTCGATACCTCCACGCGTGCCCGAGATAAAGGGTCTTGACAGACAGACAGACGGACAGACGGACAACAAAGTGATCCTGTAAGGGTTCCGTTTTTTCTTTTGAGTGACTTTTTTTGTAATCAGCAAATACTATAGATATGTACAAAAATTAAAACGAAATAAGAAAATAAATTACTTAGGAACTACATGGTCATAGAAAATATTGGATTTATTACTCAAAATTATAAATATTCCGGTAAGGAGTCCGAATCACCTTATAAATGTAAATGAATTTATTTAATAAATAATAGATTTTTAAATTGATTACATACAGGTATACAAAATATTGAACAACAAATTATATAAATAGAATGTGAGTGGAATAGTTGGAAGGAAAAGACATTGCCTGACCAGATCGGTAACATTCTGGAGAGAGGGTCAGGTTATACTACCTTCAACCGACGAGCGTGTGCACAAAGTATGTAATACAAGTGAATGAAGCAAGAGCGATATGCTTATGATCTACTATCATCAAGACGAAATCTTTGGCGTTTTCCATGAATCCAACCATTGTAAACTTGGACTTCAATTATCAATTCATATATATATACATAATCAATGATCAATTATAAACAATGTATAATATGTACGTTTCTGCATATGAAACGAATACTAGTTTGCTAACCGCAAGGCGTTACCTATGAAATGTAGTGTAATAATTTTAATTATTTTTGCTATTAAAAACCATTTTGAAACAATTATTTTATAGCCAGTGTCATCGAATTTTAGTTGTTTACAAAATCATATCAGACAATTGGTGGCAGGTCCGTTAGTAAGATCCAAATATCTATCAGTGACCATAGATTTACTATTGATGGGAAATGTCCTATATTATTATTTTCATCGCTTTGGGGTCACAGTGTATATACTGTAGCAAATTACATATTATATGATTCGCATTCGCAAATTTTAACACCACATACCGTAAAATGCGAGCAAAGATATGAAATTCAACCACTTCAACTGTGCGTCATCATTTATTGTATTCTAGAAGTACAGTCTAAAACTACAGTCTAATATCCGTCCTATTTTAACTAATCCCATCCTCTACTTAAATAAATAATCCTCTTATGAGGGCCAAAAACACTTGCAACGATATTCATTTTCGTCGCTCAAAACGTGAAGATATAATTTCTAAATAATTTGTGATTTAATATTGTGTTGTCTCAGTTGTAAATTTTACCTATATTTGTATTTTATGCAGCAGGCATACAAAGGCTGCGCGGCCGCAACTGAATGTTTATACACAATACAGTCAGTGCGGATCGGGTATAACTTCGAGGATTCAAAGTTGAATTTACAAGAATAATAACGTAACTTTTAAACATTGTAGTTTAGAAAATACAGTTGTTGAGTACCTACTTGCTTAATATTGAATTAAAAGTTACGCTTAATCAGATCTGATAAAAAACGTCTTACTAATTTTTGGTGTTAAATACATCTATAATTTAGAATCCGATGGTAAATATATTATTAATGAAAGATAAAATGATTGGTATAAAATAAAATCATATGTCCAATGATTTGATAAATTGTTTTCAAGAAATTAGCCATATGTGATCGATACGTTTTTAATTATATAGTTATGCCTGGTTCAAATTTAATAAAGTTACTGTTATTATTATTTTCTTTATTATTTATAGAAGACATAATTTCTACTAAATTAATCTTTTTATCATAATATGTCAACGAATGCATTAAAAGTTTTAAGAAAATTGCTACTAGATATATCTGGGATCACCAAAAAGTACAATTTTCATATTTGTCTGTATGTTTGTTATCTAAAAACTTGATGGCTTGATAAATTTAAATAAAACTGGTACTAGTGTGCAGCTGGTACTTAAGAATAGCAGCTGCACATGTCCCATCACATTCAACTAGGACAACTTGAGATGGGACATTACCAGGTTTTAGTAAGCTAAAAACTGGTAATGTCCTATCTCAATCAGTTGAGTAGTACCCGAGATACAGCTTGACCTCTGTATTATATGCAGTCGTATACAAAGCAGAGGTCATGATCAATTGGACATCTAAATGGCGTTTGCGTCAACAATTTGATATAATAGTTTAGGAACATTAAAATATGTTAATAAAATGAACCTTCAATTATTTGAATTGTTCTATTTGACTAAAATACACATGAAATCAGAAAAATCGTATTTTAGAATATTTATGTTTTCATTTTTCAACAACGAATTTCAACAATGAACATTTTGCCAAATTAAAAAACAAATCTCTTCAGATTTGTTTTTTAATTTTAACCCTATTTTACTTTATGGTCCGAATATACCGATTTAATTAGGCGGATTAAATTTCTAGCTTCAGGCGGGGGCCACAGGAACCAACAAAATTTTGGAAGTGGTCTATGACAAAAAAATGTCTGGGATCCTCTGGTCTAGACGTTTGGCAAGTGTGAAGCAAACGGCCAATGTAGACGAGTTTTTTGGAGCTGTGCTCACGTTGGGCGCTGATAGTCTTTATTGTGCATTGAAACAATATGGATGTCGTAGAAGTTATTACAGCTGCTACTATATGTATATTTAATTATGGCATTCCAACGACTTATTCATGATTAATGAGCGCATGTAATTATTATATCAGTGTATACCGTAATAAACTTGTATAAAAATACATTATGTATGTGTAATGGCGATGGATGTCAAGCGCGTAATGGCAGACAGACCAACATGTGGACGCTACAGGCCGAGCGCAGACCAACGTCTTTGATTTGTGTAGAATAACCGATACCGCTCCGAAGTGAGACGAGTGGTCGCGAGCGACCGCGAGTTGTTACAAGCTACGCCAATTAAGCTCTATACACGTTAGCGCTTGCCTTCACTCGGCTAGCTAGACGAGTGATACCAAGCACTGGCAAGGTGAAGCAAATACACCTTCTATACGTTGGTATTGACTGTCACTCGGTAACTTAGGGCCAACATGAAATAACGGCTTTAAAAATTTACGCTACCCTCTTCACAGAAATCTACAAATCCTAACTAACATTTTAAATGCGAATGTGACTTTGCTTGGCTCTTACGCTTTTACGCCTTACTACTCCACTAATAATCATAAAATTTCGCATACATGTTTTCGATGGAACAGAAAATAACATAGGGTACCTTTTCTCCAGAAAAAGTACTGTTAATAATCTAAAATAACTTATGTTTACGCGAGCGAAGCCGCGGGCAAAATCTAGTTGACTATAAATGGCCATGCTAATTGTAATTGGGGTAAGCATTAAAGCAATGTCATCTTAACAAAACACCGAATAGATGATATCGCCAGTCAGGTTAGTTGTCAAAACGATGGGTCAAAGCTATATTAAGATCCGATAGATGGCGTTGTAGTAATTATTAATGAATACTATATCGACTAAAATAAGCCAAATTTAATAATACTATGCTGGTTCAGATACGGGCGAAATCCCAGTAACATCAATTTTCGGAAGAGTCTGCTCTACAGCTACAGTTCAGCTAGTCAAATTATAAAACAAAAGAACAGCAAGCGCATATGCATCTTGTCATAATATGTCATGTTATTCAACGAAGGCAAACTCGACTTACAAATGTGAGATTTTGTACAATAGTAAATTCTTTATATGTATTTCTTACTTTTAAAAACCTGTTATAATTTCGAACTATTTAATAATATTGTCTTTGCTTCGTTATAAACTAGTTGTACCTGCTTGCTTCTAAACCGCGGATTTTTGGTACAAAGACGTTAGGCTTTATTGCTCTCCCCTTAGCAAATAGCGTAATCATTTTAACACTTCATGTTAAACCGGCCAAGAAGGATAATAGGTACGTGCAAAATTTAACAAGATCAAAGTGCTTACTGCGAGTTTGTTTTACGTTAAGCGCGGTGCCTTATTAGTGCGTTGCGTTGCGTCATCGCAACGGATCAACGCATTGCATGCCAGATGTGCGCTGCGACGACGCACGACGTCGCAGCGCAAAAGGGCGACGCACGCACTGATTTCAGTCTACATACCACAACGGATCGAAACGCTGTACGTCGTCGCACCGGAGCACCGACAGCGCAGCGCAGTACCCTGCATCCCCTTCGTTTCTTGTCCGTCGATCCGTTAAAACGTCGCGTGCGACGACGCAACGCATTAATGTGGCATGACACAAAAAATATATGGATAACGAAGCAGTGTCGAAGCTGCTGCGACGACGCAACGCAACGCAAAGCACTAATGAGGCATCACCTTAACGCGATCAACACGTGTATGACGATCGGCGCTCCGATTGGTCCGCTCCAAGCTCTTAACCAATCAGAGAGCCAAACGAGATAAACGTTTTGATCGCGTTAACGTAAAAACAAATCGCACTAGGCACTCTGTACAATAGTTTCTGTGTGACGTTTGGACAGTTTAGAAAGCAGACAAGAAAATTAAAATAAGTATTTAATAATCAATTAAATATTTTGAATATTATCAATCAAATGTTAACAATTTAATATTCATAATATTAAATTGTTAACATTTGATCATGACTGCTTTGTACAGGGTAGCAATGTAATGTTATAATGTATAGCAGAAATGACAGGCATTACTAAACTAATGAAGATAAAAGTGCCTCAGTTTCTAAATTAGAGTAGGGGCTATACATTATCAAGCTAACCTTTGTTAAGTTTTTAAAGAGCAAATATACAGACAGACAAATATTCTAAAAAAGTTGCTTGCCTTTGACAATTACCCATAGTTGTCAAATGACAGAAAAAAGATAGTCAATATAACTTGGATGTAACTGGTACTTACGCACATTTCCCAGAAGGCACCCATTCTTCTCATACCCAAATTTAAAAGAAGAAAGTAGTTAATAAACTACATTCTTATTTTTAAATAAAGTGAAATTGCAATTGAAATATATGTAATAGGTATCTTTTTAAAATAATTTGCTGTTCCATATTCAATAACATTACATAGATATTAAACATGAGTAATATAGAAGCATCCCAAACTATGTATTTAAATAATAGGCATGCAACAAGTAATTCTTTAAGCCACCACAAAAGCACTATTAAATTCAACTATTAAATTCAAACATTTCTAAATAAAATAAAATTTAATACTATATTTTATATAATAATCAAAGGCAAGCTGTCTACTGCCTCAACATTGCAGCTGTGTTGAGTGTTCCGAAGGGGGAATTTTATTATCGATTGCAACTTAATAAACAGAAACAGTAACTACTTTTATCAACTAGGGGCACAATATTCCATAAACAGTATGCCAAAATTGACTTTTGGAATTATTAAAATATGAATTATTATTAGTTTGATATGTTTTAAGATATTTATTAGGTTATCAAACTTTAAATGAATGACAGGATACTTATGTAACGCAAAAGCAGTAAACTGAAAGGTATTCAACCTCTATTTTATAGTATACGCAACATTGCCAATTTTTGGGGAATTCCCCAAACTGCGGGGCATCTCAAGTTGGTTGGGGATTTATTGGGGATTGGCATTATGCAGGTAAAATGCGGAGATTTTATATAATAAGAATAGTGATATTCATAACGTAAACACTAGAAATAAGCTTAAGTTAATCGGCCCATATCATTGTTTACATAGAGTTCACAATATATTTGCGGGATTTGGTGTACGTTTTTTTAATAAACTACCTATTAATATAATTAATTTACCATGGCTTAAATTCAAAAGCGCCGTTAAAATACAGCTCATTCAGGTTATTATTCAGTCAATAACTACTTAAATGACAAAATCTCATGGCACTAGTTGCTTATTGCATTCAGGATTCAAAGATCTGTATTACTTATAAGTTAATTTAGTAATGTAGAGGTACTACCTCGTGATTACTACTTAAATGACAAAATCTCATGGCACTAGTTGCTTATTGCATTCAGGATTCAAAGATCTGTATTACTTATAAGTTAATTTAGTAATGTAGAGGTACTACCTCGTGATTACTACTTAAATGACAAAATCTCATGGCACTAGTTGCTTATTGCATTCAGGATTCAAAGATCTGTATTACTTATAAGTTAATTTAGTAATGTAGAGGTACTACCTCGTGATTATATGTGATATTATTAAGTATCCTGCCTCTCATTTTGATTATTATTGAAAAATATAAATCCATAACGGCATTTAGTCATGGACTGCCTTTGCATTGTCACAAAGTATAAGTGTATGTGCCATCATGCCATCCTACTGCCTATTTTAGATTTATATTGAAAATATATCTAGACCCAAATTATTTAATCTCTATAATAATATTTTATTAAGTTATTATTCTTATTATCTCTAGTTTTTAAAGTCAGTAGCATATCGTATAATGGCTGAAACACCTTGTTGATATGAGCTGTAGAATACTGAAATTATATTTAATTGGCGATTTAAAAGAGTAGCCGTGAATTTCTTCTCATAGGCTCTACTTGTTGATATGAGTTGTAAAATACTGAAGTTCTATTTAATTGGCGATTTAAAAGAGTAGCCGTGAGTTTCTTCTCATAGGCTCTACCCTTTGCCTAAATGTAGCTTCAGTAACTTAGTAAACTCACTAAACTATATATTTTCACGTTCATAAGTGTTACTTTGTGACTTAAATAATTAAATGATTTTTACTCTGACTTTGAACACAATCAGGTATTAACACAGGTTCACAGATATATTTTATAATAAGCAAATAAATAAATAAGTTATATTCTAATATTAACTAGAATTATTATATTGAAATGACATATAGCACTCATGTGAAATAGATAGATTAAATTATGATTTAATTAATAGCATTCTGTTCCCAACTTACAGATAAACATATTTACCTCATTTTTTGGGTTATACTTATTGTCTTTAATTATTAAATAAATAGACAACTTTAAAGATTATCTGTTTTCTTATGGATTGATTGTGAACCACATGTGACTATTTCTTCCATTATCCACCTGGTAGATACCATGCTAATTAAATGAAAATACTAAAAACGGGTACTAATTTAAAATGGAGCTCATTCATCTCATCTTATTACTCATCATAATAAAATTTATTAGATGCCTAAATATTCAGAAATAACTAATTATTAAATAATATCTTGAATATTGTTATAAGAATTGTAAAAATATGATAACATATTTTAAAAACGTAATTGTGATATGTAGTCCCATATATATTTAATAGAGTTACATTTGATAAATGTCAATATTAATTTAAGACATCACAAACTTTTATTGTATGTTATGTTTACTTTATTGAACACATACATATATATAAAGAAAATTTTGAATAGCATAATTTTTGCAACTGGCAACTAAAAAGTAAATATTATGGCATTTATGTTTTAACATGTTTTTTAAAGATATTGATACCAATATGTAAATAAAAATAACATTTACACAAATCTATGCAAACCACAATAAAATACCTTAAAGAAAACATGTTTTGTTAAATATTACTAACATTACACAATTAACTGAGGCAGCTAATTTTTATTACAGTAATTTTTGTTACTTACATGGGGGTTCAAAATTATCATGATAATTATCATATCATTATTAAACAGATGATATACCTATGATATATAATTATATATTATTATTATGATTAATTATATTATTAACATTTATAATTTTCTGAATCATTTGGATAAGAATATTTATGAACCTATTGGTAAATATGGAACCCAAATAAGCATAGATTTTTGTGCAAATGTTATATTTAAAAGTGTAATGGAGATATTTAAATAAAATATGAAGACTGGATTTACAATCAGATTGAGCTAACACAATTTGTGATTTGTGTAAATCTAATTATCAACATGTGAAGCTTAATTTATATTTACACATAATAAATATCAAAATTATAATTTATGTTCTTATTATTTCTTTTTTTATTTACCCACTCCAAATTGTTTGTATTGTGTGAAAATTGAAGTTGATAAAGCTCTTAGATAAAAGTCATCTTTATTATTGTATTATATATTAGTAATTATTTGAATAGTTATGTAATTGATTTACATAATATAACCTGAATTAAATGTATGTGATAATTTAATAATTATCATTTATAGCATCTGCTCTTCAACTGGTTAGTATAAACTGCAAAATAAAGTTAGTAACAGATATTTTAGTTTTGAAGTTTAATTCTGATTTATACCATAATCAAAAATGGGATTTGTTTGGTCATCTGAGTCCATTCTATAACATAATGAAACTTGTTTGCAATCATAATCAATTCTCTACATGTGAACTCATCTTGAACATTCATAAACTATACCACTATCTCAAACAACAGCACAATTTTTGTTTATATAAACTAATTAAGACAATGTAGAGCAAAGTGACTACAATACATATACACAACAATAAATATGCACACATTTATAACAGCTCATTTCGCACAATAAAATAATAGAAGTATAATACTACAACATTCGCTTTGCTCTACACAAAAAATAATAATAACAATCAACAAGTTAAATTTCAAACCTATTGTAAGCCACCACATGACTTATATGTTATTATTCAATAAGTACCTGCAAATAATTGATAACTATTTTACTTTTGAAGTTCTTGGAAATTATCACTTATCTAAGTTATTTAGTTAGTATTTAATACACTTCACATATTTTAGTTTTGTCATGTATGGTTGCAACAAATGTGACAAACAATGGTTACCATAAGTCATATTGTAGCAAAACAAATAATGCTTTTGCTTCAATACCTGCTAGAATTTGATGTAAACTGTTGGCAAATTGGCATCATGTAAACTGAATTGTCCTGACAATTTAGAAGATAGTAAACTCACAAAAGCAGGTACTGAAGGTTTAAAAGCATTTATATTATTCGCAATTGCGGGGCAACTGTGCTGAAGTGGCATATATTACGTAAATAAAATGATACAAACTTTAATAAACACATTATTTAAAAAAGGATACGGTCCGGGCCCTCGCTGATTCGGTGCCAGCGGCACCTGATTCCCGTTGCTACTCATATTCTTGGCAGCATAGGTATCGGGACACGTACACCACTCAAGGTGGCACGTAAAATCGCCCTAACCGATTGTAGGACACATCCGGCACATAGGTAGAGATATACCGACGTCAGTTGACAAGTAACACGTTTTAATTTATACCCTTTGAAAGCAACGTTTCTAGCAAAACCATTGTACACCACTTGTGAAATCACAATATATATTTCCTGGATAATGATAATAGCATCACTAGGATAGAGACCCAGTCACTAAACAAACGACAGTACAAAATGGCGGATGTTAACCAATAAACAAACGTGACTGTCACTGATAGAGTCGAAAAATATTGCTAATCACTTAATTTTATTGTTGCTGCTGAAGTAATAAGTCGTTAAAATAAAGATAAAATGTCTAAAAATATTTCTCTACTATAAGAATATGAACACGTATTTTTTGAAATCTTAAAACTGTCATTCGATCGTTCACGTCTACTCACGTCACGCATGCAATGCTCCGCTAGCATGTCATTTTTTTTATCTAGTGATAGCAGGCATAGGCTTAAAGTAGAGTGGTACGTTCACTGTTGTTTAGTAGAGTCGATTATAAATATTCACTTGAAAATCGAATATAATATACTGAGCTAATATTTAGCATTAAAATGCACGATAAGCTAATTTTTATTTATATCTTTTTTTAAGGTTGGCTAGGCTGTAAAATAAATACTATAATATTATATAACATTAAAATGTCGGTGCTAGATAGGTGCTAAATGTATAGTAATTAAGTATTTACTAAAACGTTAACAATAATTCTTTACATTTTAATCGTCATCATCGTCAGCCAGGCCTCACTAATTATACAATTATATCTATGGCCAGGCATAATAGTTTTACAAATACATATGTCTGCCATGCCAATAATTTTATGGTAATATATCTGTATTTGAACATTATTATGATATTGCATTGGCTGTTGTAGTTAGTCATATTACCTCAGTTGTTTGATGAATCACTTCAAAAGCCTAATAAGTTCATATATATTTTTTTTTATTATGTCTATCATGAGCTACCGAAGGTGTTAAAGTTTCGTCATAATTTAAGTTATATTCACAGGCTAGTTTATTAGGCAAGTTTATTTATATATTTATTTTAATTGTCTTTGATTGCCATCCGACTATTGGCACTGACGCACAAATATATTATATAAACAAGTGGACCATATGCCTGCTTACAACGCATCATATATCCAAATTCGAAACGATTTCAAAGCATTTACTGTTTTATAATTATTCCAATGATTTGACATTATCATTACGATTAAATCTTGGAGAAAGAATAATTAAATGCCATTGCAGGCTTATTCTGTGTGCTCGTTATAAAAATTGTTTCGGCAAAATTGTCGAAATCGTTATAGTTGGAATACAGGAAAAACAATAATTTATAAAAAAAAATACATTCTAAAAATATGTATGTATGAGCAGCATTCCAAATTGTGAAACGAATTATTTAAATTTTATCATATTAAAGATTTCTTCATATAGCCTTGTACACACTGTGAGTTCAGGTTACGTGTAGTGGCCCTATTTAACACGCGTGTTTAATATTCCTACGCTTGTTGTATTATCGACTATCGTAAGTCTGAACACGATGAGACGCGATCTACCAGTCACATGCGCCATAATTAAGTGATATCAAGTTTATACCATTTTCATTACCTATTGAATGCTGCAGGGATCGCATGTTTTACGCTACATACAAAATAGAGAATTGTCGGAAAGGAACAGTGCATAGTGGTGTCGATGTAATTGTAAGTGTACGGGCCAACGACCGTACATTTGCTGCGGTTAGCATTTAACGTCCAACGTGACGATTTTGTAACCATCAATAGAACAGTTCACTTTCAGGAAGCGTATCGTGTACTCATTAGCATATCAATCATTTATCATAATTTAGCATAACCCGCACTTACTATCACCTGAACAAATAAAAAGCGAACTAAGCACAATCGCAAGTCAACTGACCAAGGACTTCTCCCTGCCGATTGATAATGTACAGAACGATATCAAGAACATTTATCATTTGCTGACAGTAAAAACAAGAGCATCAGAAAAATACTGTCTTTTTGAAATCAAGGTACCTTTAGTCAACCAAGACAATTTTGAAATTTATAGACTCATACCTATACCGCAGCAATCAGGAAAATCGTTACGTTGGACGTTAAATGCTAACCGCAGCAAATGTACGGTCGTTGGCCCGTACAGTAAGGATAGAGGGTAATAAAAATATAACGCACTCTCTCGCACCATTCGCAGCGTTCAACTTCTAATAGTTCAAAATCAAAATAGTCTAGCTCTATGTGTCGCTGTGTGTACATTCGCGTCGAATAATTACTTAGGTATTTGCGGTTCGCCGCGAGATTGGCTTGCTTTGCGCGTAATCATAAAGATGATTCTTCGCTTCATGTGTGGCCTGTGCGTCACAATGGAGGGAGGCAACTCTTATACGTGTACGCGACTTTACATTTTCTACACGAATTGCTGAAACTTGCGGCGCTAGTATTGCGCGCAGAAGTATCAAGGTAGCAGCACTGACTGTATCGCTATTTCAGTCATAAATTGGCCTTATAATGTCATATCTATACTAATATTATAAAGAGCAAATATTTGATTTTTGTTTATTTGTTATGATTTAAATTAAAACTATTCAACCGATTCAAAAAATCGAAAGCTAATTTATCACCGAGTAACATAGGCTATATTTTATTTAAAAAGTACTGTTGCAGCTAACCAAACCTAACCTACTTTTACACGAGCGAAGCTGCGAGCAAAAGATAGTGTCAAATAAGGTTTTTATGTTCACAGATTTATCTTAACGACAAAAGTAAATTTATGTCTGTGTGAGTAGACTTTGCTTCTATACTTATAAATCTTCACTAAAAATAGTGATAAAGTAATTTTTCGCCGTGTTTATATAGATGCCGAATCCAGTTATTATTCCTTCGAGGATGTAACTCAGATATTCAATTACTACGATACAATCTCTGGTTACTGACAACGTTATTTGAAATTCTGCTTGAGGTAATAGAGACAAATCAAACTACATAAATTGATATAAATTTAATTTATAGACTACTCAGCCCTTTTTATGACATCCAATTTGATCTAGGTACTTAGTATCTATTTTCGGTATTTTCTTATGACCTCTTACACAAATATCATATTTTGTAACTATTTCATTTTTATTAAAGATAGACAAGTAAGTATTCATAATTATTCCAAATTTCAAGTAGTCCGTAGTATTTAGTAGTTGCTGCTTACGAATGACATACATGTGTTCGGACGGACAATCGGATATAAAAATAGGTTGTGCATTGAGTTTACGACCTGTAGGCCAATTCACGTATTTAAATGAGTTTACTTGTTGCAGTTGCAGTTAAGTTTCGATCAACAGCTCTTTTCGTATTCACGTAATTTTGACAGCTGATACAAAATCCGACGTAAAACTTAACTGCGACTGCATACGGACTGCATCGAAACTCGATCTTACGTGAATTGGCATAATGAGCAGATAATCAGAAATGAAATCGAACGTGCGAGAGCGCGCTGAACCCACATAATCTGAAACACCATGAGAAATATAGTATTAAAGAGTATTGAGATTGTCTAGATATTATTATTTGAAGTTAAGATAAAATAATATAGGTAGGTAATGATGCTAGTACACACAGCTACACATCAAGTTAGACACCCTATATACGTATAACTACGCTACATACAAAATAGAGAATTGTCGGAAAGGGACATTGTATAGTGGTGTCGATGTAATGGTAAGGATAGAGCATCGCGTCCCGTTCAGCGTGAGTGAGACAAAATAAAAATAATATAACGCACTCTCTCGCACGATTCGCAGCATTCAACTTCTAATAGTTCAAAGTCCAAACAGTCTAGGACGTCTAGGTTGATGTCACAGAGTACATTTGTATATAGGAGTTGATTTGTCGCTGTGTGTACATAACTATCTAGTTTTATTTTTAAGCACAAAGGAACAATACCTATGTTGAACTGAAACAACTACAGCCTTGGCCAAAAGTATTGAGCACCCCATGTATTTTTCACGTGCGTCATATTTGCAGTAGAAAACAATAAATTTTATTTAAATATAGATTAGGTGGCATCTAAAAAGATATTTAAAACAATAGTGTACCCAGTTAGGGCTAATAAAACATCCGATACAAAGCATCTTATCCGTTTAGTAGTTTCCAATCTTTAATTCAGTTTACTATTTTGTGTCGTTGTGTACAGATACCGTCATCTAGCGCACTTCTTGTATTATTTTGTGTTCAGTTATATTAATTTCGATACACAATACCTATCCGAACACATCCGAACTATCTCTTGAAATACGTGTGAAAATACAACCTTTTCATGAACAAGGGTAATCCCAAGTTGAGATATCCAGAACTGTTAAGTGGTCGCGCCAAGCGGTGTAATTTACCATTGAGCGATTCGCCGCTACCGGTACGCACAGCGATATGCCCAGAACTGGGCGAAAAGGTATTACCAGTGACCGTGAAGATCGAAAATTTGTGAGAGAGTCTTTGAAAAACAGGACAAAAATGTCTTCTGAGTTCGCTGCTGAGTTCTCAGTGGCGAGTTACAACACAATTTCTGCCAAAACGACTCGTCGAATACTTCAGGAAGCTGGTCTCAAAGGGTGTAAAACCAGGAAGAAGCCATTGATCTCAGACAATAATAAAAAGGCTTGCTTATGCATGGGCCTTAAAGTACCAACATTACACTAAAAAAGACTGATCAAATATTGTGTGATCAGACGAATCAAACTTTGAAGTAAGTTAGATAATATGAATGTCCAAATGGATAAATAAGTATTGTTGAAATTTAAAAAGCTATACTGTTGTCTTTTCATGATTAGTTAATCTCTATTTATTTTGTTTTTGTTTGGGCTTTGGAACCCCTGGTGCTACCTTCGTGCGTCGCCGTGGGGGAGAAGAATTTACGCCAGAGTGTGTAGTCCTGACTGTAGAACACGGCGCAGGTACCGGGATGACCTGGGTCTGCATATCTGATACAGGAGTCAGCGAAATGTTTGTGGATGAGGGCCGAAGGGACTCTACAAAATACATGAATGTGCTTGGAATCAGCTTTATTGCCTTCGTTTTTACACTTTTTGGTGACATTAATATGGATGGAGTTAAATTCCAGAAGATAACGCACCATGCCATAAATCAGCCCGCACAATGTCATAGTTTCGTGAAAATTCCATTGAGCTCCTGGAATGGCCTGCACAGTCGCTGGACCTTAATCCTATAGAACATTTATGGAGAATCCTAAAGCGGAAGGCCCGGCGCCACACAATAACAACAAAAGAAGAACTAAAAATACGCCTCCGCCAATAATGGAATACCATAACTGAAGAACAATGTAAAAATCTTGTAGGCTCTATGCCAAGATGAATAGCTACTGTGTTAGCGGCTAAGGGTGGCCGACGAAATATTGATTTTATATCAAAGTAAAGATCATTTAAAATATACACAAGTTGTTTCATTTCATTCTATACAAAACTTTTATAAAATGCAGTTTTTATAGGGGTGCTCCATACTTTTGGCCAAGGCTGTATATGTACCAGTAGCTTTTGCTCGCGGCTTCGCTCGCGTAAAAGTAGGCAAGGTAATGTAAGGAAAAGTACCTTAAAAAATAAACGTGGCGTATATTACTCGGTGATAATATAGCTTTCATATGATGATAGAATTTTAAAATCGGTTGAGTAGTTTTTGAGTTCAACCCTTACAAACAAACAAACAAAAATGTAAGATATTTCCTCTTTATAATATTAGTATAGATGTTCAAACAAATAAATGTTTGATTGAGTCTTCATATATGATATCTGTCTTCAATAAAATATAAGGACTTCGTACATCTATAAAATAAGTATAGGTATAATGTGCATAATGATGTGATTGATGTCAATGGTAGATACCTGTATGAATAATAATAATAAATAATATAATATTCTACCACATACACACAACACCATCTAGCCCAAACTAAGCAGAGATTGTACTATGGGTACTAGACAATGGATAAACATACATATATACTTTTTTTTTGTAAATACCTGCATATTATACATAGGAACACCCAGACCAAGACAAAAATCCATGTTCATGCACACAAATGTTTGACTTGTGCAGGAATCGAACCCGTATATTGTTTAGTATATCGTATTATATATGAGATACTAAACAATACTCTTTTAGCGATGGCTAATTCCAACAATAATATATCTGAGCATTCGAAATAAATATGATGAGTATTTTAATATGGTAAGTTCGTTGCCACTGCTCATAATCGAATATACAAAACTTCTCTTGACAGTCAGTCGATGGATCGTCGTCACCGTCGATGTCGTTTCGTACATGCTCTGGGTGCCTAGTGCGCGTTGATTTTACGGTTCCCTATCCATTAGCATAAAATTTTAAGACCTAATATAACTTAGCATAATGTTGTTTGGCATAATTATATTTTCGCATAATATAATTACGCATAACAGCTTACGCATAATTTTTTAAGCATAATTTCTCTAACCATAATAATGATTAAGCATAATATTGTAAAGCATAAATTTATTAAGCATAAAGTTCTAAACCATAACTTTTTTAAGCATAATATCCTAAAGCATAAATTGATGATGTGTTGAATGAGTTTCTGTCACGGCTCCGGCGCTGCGGGCCTCCGGCGGCCCCACGCGTGCTAATCGTCGCAGACGGCTTTCGCTCACCACCGCAGCTTCGGCTTGTTGGCCGGCTTCGCCGGCCAGCCTCAGTCGCGGCGGCTCGCTCGCAGCCGCCTGCTCCTCAGCCCGCGGGCCGCCTCGCCCCTACACGCCTACGCGATTTTAAATAACACTCTAGGGGTAGGACAAACAAGACTACGTGAAGTCGGTTTTGCAGCAATTCGGTTCTGTGACTAACTTTTGTTGCACAGCATATTAATTTTTTAACCAACAATATTATTTGATTGTTACAGATACTATAGCTAATTGGTTTGCTCAGAATTATGTATGGGGCACTACAAGTTCACCACCACCATTTCCACCCAAAGTCTGGAGTACGTATTTACTAGTAAAGGAAAATATACCCAGGACACAAAATCATGCAGAGGCATGGCACAATAGATTTGCTCATTTTGTGGGAAAACACCATACTGGATTTTATTTTTTGGCAAAAAAGATAGTTCAAGAAATAAGACATCAAGCCATTGAAATAGATAAACTGGATATCGTAACATCACTTATACCAAAAAAAAAGAAAAAATACACGGACAAAACCCAAAAAATTGAAAAAATCATTAGTAAAAAAGATGAGTATCCTTCTAAACTAGAATATTTACAAGCAATTGCTAAAAATATACACCTAAAATAAATAATTAAGGACTACTATTTCAATCAGTTAACTTCTATCTGAGTTAACTTCTATTATGCTAAAAGTCTTTAGGCCTACTAACGTTATGCTAATAGTCATTAGGCCTACTAACGTTATGGGAATCAAATTTATGCCAAAACAAATTAGTCTTTAACATGATTATGCCAACATAAAATGTATGCCTAAAAAAAGTATGCCAAAGTATTATTATGCCAAAACAAATTGTGCCAAAATCGTTATGCCGAAGTATATTAGGACAAAAAACATTATGCGAAAAGGAGGGATCCCTGATTTTACGTTATCGCGATCGACATGTTTATGACGTTTGGCACTTCGATTGGCCTGCTCCAAACTCTTAACCAATCAGAGAGCCAGAAGCGGGAAAAGTTTCGACTGATTTTGAAATTTGATAGTAGCTAAATAAGAACTTATCTGAATCAATATGGTATATACATATTACGTACCTACATTTGGTAAAATAACTGAATTTTAACCTATTTATATATTTTAGAAAATAAGGTTTTAAATTTAAAATTATTCCCCGCCCACCCACATTTTAATATTAGTCTTTAACCATGAAATAGCCGTTTGTGTCTTACATCTAATTCTACGTCTTCGGTACAAAAAACTAAGCTTATTTACAAAAATCATATATATTTTGAGAAAATACTTTATATATTATTAATAATATATTATTAATAATATATTATTAATAATAAATATCAATGATCTTATAAACAATCTGTATTTAGTTATATAGCTTAGTGTTTGCCCGTATCCGTTGTGTCTATTTGCCGTAATTACATGATAGATAATGATTTTATTCATTTAAAACAAACTATAGGCTTAAATACAAGCAACTATACATGCAAAAAATCGCATAATATACGAATTAGAATTAAAAAAAAATTGATGAAATAGTTTGAATTTTTAACGTATTATCAGCCGGCTGGCATAAACTAAGTCCGAAGCTGGCTATAGTGAAACACGTAGACTGATTCAACTGAGAATATATTTACAACTTATATTCAATTCGTGCCGTGTGTGACGTTTTCTGGAAAATTCCAGAAGCGCTTTACCCGCGTATAAATAGAGCGCACGCGCACCGCCGAGTCAGTTCACATTCGTAAGCGGTCAAGTGTTCATCGAAGCGAACGGAAGCGAAAATTGTACGGAGTTTGAAGCAGTTACAGTGGAAAAGTGTAGTATAGTGTTTGTTGTGTTTTAAATTTAATTGTGTGATAGAATAAAACGTTTTAGTCGGTAATATTGTTTCATATTCTTATCCGTCGAACCCAGCACGTAACAATATTCATTTGCAACAATCAGCGACAAGTAAACAGAATTCTAAAATCTTCGAGGGAATTCTTGGAAACCCTTGAGCATGTGTGTGTGCGGCGCGTTGGTGCATAAATAATGCGGTGTATAAAAACAGGTAGCACCTTCGCACGTCGCTCAGTTCGTAAGTTGTTTTCGGCGCGGCTAGACATATGATGCTCCGTTCGATTCCAGGTTCCTCATAAACTTATATTTTGCCTGTGCGTATACTATACATACGCCACAACTTCATACACAGCGGTAACATTATACATAAACCCCTATTAATTGCGTTTGTGTGAAAAATGTAAAATTACCTACTAACATTGTGATTTTAAAATAATTCGATTATAATTGCAGCATTTCCTTATTGTAAAAAACAAAAAGAACACCATGGCTTTCTTATTACAATTACACAAATAATTCTTCCATTTGAGAATCGACGCAACCGGCGCGGCATCGCGGAAATAGTGGCGAGAAGACTGGCTGCAATATCGAAACTATTTAGGCTGCGACATCAAATTATTAATAACAGATACGATTATAAATTTAATAAGTATATCATAAATAAACATATTTACCTAATGTTCTGGTGTTGGCTATTCTGGAAAGCGTTTTTATCCACTAATATCATATAATATCTTTCATCATTTTATATTTATTTTCTGTGTACAAAATAAATAAATATTTTGTAAGATATCTCTTACAAATAAAACGTAAATAGTAGAGATCAATAAAAAAATTACATAATTTATGTTCTTTTATTTAGCTACTTGAATAGGTCGGGTTTTAATAAAATAATTCTCAGAAGCCGCTTCGATAATATAATAATTATGTTAGCCGAAAATTAATGTTAAGTGAATATGCATCCGATTATCCGATGTCAAATTATTATACATACAAGAGCAAATCAATAGAATTCTTTTTGTAAAAACAGTCAGTTACAAAATTAGTGAGTAATACATATTACATTCGCAGCTATTCAATTAATATACTTAGTTATTATAGATATTATCATTATTATTGTTGTGGCGACTCCGCACAGACGAAGAAGTTCAGCCTACCTTTAACAGATGGCGATATAATCGCACTTCACATGACGTCATACTATTCTGCATCGCACAAGTGAAGTTTACACAGCGACTGAGTATATATACAAGCTCCCGACATCAACCGTGGGGCCGCGGCCCGCCAGGCACGATCAACCAGCCTGGTCGGAGGATCCTCCCTTTGTGTTGGAGGGACTTCACACCCTGTTCCTCCACATTGTCATCATTGTACCGATATGTAATGTAGGCGGGATAATTCAATGTTTACTCACTATTTATATTGGGTGTAAGGGATGGCGGCGTACCGAACTACTTTAGCAAGACTTCTTTTTATAGGTACTCATCACGACGCAAACATATATCACGACGCAAAATATATTAATAAAAAAAACGCAGTATTAAGATTTTATATTGATTAAAATTATTATACGGTACGCAATGTATTGCTAACAATAGAACGCACCGCGCGCATCTGCCTCGCGCCGGAGATCTCACCGATCGCGCGCCGCGTGTGTCTGTTAAGTGTTAACCATGCTATGGTAACTACGAACAAATGTACGGGTACGTTTTTCGACAAGAGCGCCTCTATTAGCAGTATCATGAATTAATTGTGTTATAATTGTGTTACTATATAGTTTTCAATAGATGGCGATATTACAAAATTTTGCTGCGGTAGCCATAGATTACAATACGGTAGCGTCTACTTTAGTGTTGCAAAGTAAAAATTCAGTGGGATATTTGTTTTAGTCTACAACAACTTAAATCAATGAAGATGATAATTTGTATAAATAATATCTAAAATCTCAGCAATAATGCCATATAAAAGTACAATAGAGCTAAACAGGTAATATCAATGCAGATTAAAATATTTAACTGAATAAGATTCAGTGGAAATATTGAGATCATCTAGCAACACTGTTTTTGACACATCATGTTTGACGATTTCTAACAAGAAAAATTTTGATTTATGCGTTTGCTCAAAGTTAATTTCTTGTTTTTCTGTGTATTTGTGATTTTTCTACAACCTAGTACGTTGAGGTAAACTTAGTTCCTCCGGCCAGGCATCGAGAATACCTAAAAATGCTAAAGACTTCTATTTTGTAATGAATTTGATCAATTTTGTCATCATGACTTATAGATCATGTTGTGTACCAGGATGTTTGGTTAGTTTGGTTAGCTTGAAGACGCTAAACGGACTGTGATGATGCTGTTAAAGTCGCAGCGCATAATTATTATATGACTCACAAGGGAAAATAAAAAACATACACATTATTTTTTGTTTATTTTTTTATGTTCCCCATATATTCCATTTTGTAACTTGATTAATATGCTGCCTATTTTTGTATGCATACAAATATAGGCAGCATATAAATTACAATACACACAATACAAAACAAAATATAAATAACAATAAAATTATAAAAATTTTAAATGAATAATCCAGGTGTCTATATACGTATATACACGTATGTATGTATAGGTGGCTTTAACGACTTCAGTTTAGTTCATGATACTGCTACTTGGCGGCAGCACTTATGCATCCCTCTAGCGAGGCTCGAGTTGCCTATCTATATAGTAATGTAATCTATGGTGTTAACTGTTTACGTGCCACGCCGCGCGCCGCCTAGAGCCCGAGTCCGTCGGGACTCTTCATTAATTCTAACCACCTTAAACATAAACAAATTACAACAACAAACGTCCTGTCATTAGAATAAATAAAATGAAATGTCTCGTAATAACGTACTTACATATCTATTAAGGTTTACCAGAACTAGCTTGGAAGTGTAGGTACCTCTTTGTATTTATTTAATAAAATGGATGGTTTATGCATTATGTTATGATTCACAGACAAAAAAATGAAAAGTTGCAGAAAAAAAAAGATAGTGATTTTTCCTAAAGAAAATTCTAACGATTTTTATCTCCGAATAATGGTCTGAGTCTACTATTTCAGTTTTGCGCCATCCCTAACACCCAGTATGTTACTTGTATGTTATATATATTAAGATGGAAATTGCATGCTGTAAGCGTAGTGCCCTTGTCATACTATTCAATTATTCTTATAATTAATATTATAAATTATAATTACAAGTAGGCTCAGCTTGAACCCCACGGCTTGGTACGCGACGATTGTAAGAGACCAGATGGTATATTATTACTGCAATAGAAAATGGGTAGGCTCTTTACGCAACTTGTAAAGCTACCCTTGCGTCATCACATCTTTCTAGCACAGCGGGTTGTGCTGGTGCTACTGCTGCATCAGTGGAGACGCTCAAACGGCGCAAATGTTTTCAAAGCATGGGGTCCAAGTGCTACGTCTGTTTATAGAGACCTAGCTAAGCGGCTGATCGACGCTTAGCGTGACCAGAGGGCTGGTAGGTCTTTTCTTTGCATAAAGAATAAGTATTGTCATTCAACGTGTTCAACGTGGCAATGCTGCCAGTCTTCTGGCACGTTGGCAATTGATGACGACGTGGAGGACTATTATGAAGCTTTTTAATTTTGTTGTTAATTTGTTCTTTAGTTTATATTTCTTGTAAATTTGTGCATATAGTACCTATGTTAGTTATGTCATTAACTGCCACGTTGGTCCAGTGGTAGTGTATACGACTGCGGATCATGAGGTCTCGGGTTCCTTTTATACGCGGTTAAAGCGTTTCTGATGATTTCTAGTAACATTAACTTAACGTTACTATATCCGGTACGTATACCTACAGTACGAAAATTCGAGAAAGTTCCAGCGCTGTCTCTACTCTTTTCGTACCGATAAGCTATATAATTCTGTAAGACGTCAATAAATGGCGCTGTAATAAATTTTTAGAAGGAACTGCCGAGTCGTCTCCACAGTGCCGATATATGGCACTGGCTGTAATACTGCCCCCCTCTTAGACATGTTCGTCCCGAACATTGTTAGATCGGTAGTAGCGTGCCAATCGATCCACATGAACGATCTTTGGTGTACCTCGTGACCCATTCTGGATCCAGTAGGTGACCACATTCATCTTAGTGACTATGCGATAGGGTCCATCCCATTTTGCCTGCAACTAAGGAGATTTTCCTTTGCTGCGTACCGAATTATTTAACCACACCAGCGATCCTTCCTCAAAGCCTTTATTGTTCGCCTTCCGATCGTACCGGGTCTTCATCCTCTCAGACATCTGTTGACTGGTCTGTCTGATGTGCTCGTATACATCATTCATCCTGTTGCACAGATCATTCGCATAATCTATTATGCTGCGCGGAGATTCAGGTGGGATGCGGGTTATCAGGTCTGCAGGTAATCGTAGTTCTCTTCCGAAGGTAGCAAAAGCAGGTGCCGTGTTACTGATGTGCTTTCGTGAACGGCACTACGGTGTGACAGGAGATACAGTTGAATGTGTTTGTCCCAATCCCTTTGTTTGCTTTCTACAACTTTCGCCAGATATCGTTCCAGATATTGGTTAAATCGTTCCACCATGCCGTCTCATTGCAGATGATAAGCGGTTGTCCTCGTTTTGTGGATACCCATCACACGACAAGTCTCCTTAAATACTTCAGACTCGAAGTTCCGACCTTGGTCACTGTGGATTTCTAAGGGAACCCCGAAAAGACAAAAGACTTCCTGAACTAGTTTGTCGGCCACCGTAGATGCCTCTTGATTGGGAATTGCAAACACTTTCGGCCACTTTGTGAAGTAATCCATGTCCCCTAATAAGTACTTGTTCCCACTTTGGCTAGCAGGAAACGGTCCAGCAACTTCCGGCGCAGAACTCCATCCTGGATAACCAAGCTTTCCCACTGTGCCTTGGTGATAGAGCTCATTGCCGCAACTTCACTCCAGTGAGGCCTCGAAGCATCTGCTTTTTTACATTCGAGGATGGATCTTATGTCTTTGTCCTCTTGTTGCGTTCTCTGCAGTTTCCTTTCCGTCTTTACTAAGATCCGCCCTCATCATCCTCACTAGTCCTTTATGCTTGGCCTCTTGCCTGGCGCAGTGCTTACACTGATGGGGACACGGTCTACGCGGCAGGGCATCTGCATAAACATGTGACTTGATCATTTTCCCTTAGAGATTATTTGTAATTTTAAAGTTTTCGTGCCCAAATATAGCAATAAAAATATAGTACCAAATAAAGTCATTTGGGGAACTAGACATTCTGACCAGATACAAAGCTACTCTTAATATTGTAATAAAGCTCTCTGTGACATTGATTTTCCTACAGAGTTAATGGAATGTAATGGTAAAATGTGTAACAATGACCATCATAGGCTACTGATTGACAGCATATACAAGCAGATTGTTTATGTGTTACAAGCGGCTGTTATCTCGAGTCATAGTATGTGTTTTAAGAAAAGAATCGATATGTAACTAGGTGGGACAAACATGTAAAAGAGGCTCACACTATGGCACGGCTGGGATTTCAAAGGTGGGTTTTATATGGTAAACCAAAGTCGGGGGATATTTATTGTGAAATGAAAGCGTTGAGGCAGCAATTTAAAAGCAAGTTGAAGTGGTGTCAAAACAATGAAAACCAGATTAAAATGGATGATTGCAACACTTCATGATGAAAAAAAATTTTGTTCATTTTGGAAACAAACCAACGCTTTGATTTCCCAGACGAGTCTTCCAGCGAACGTGGATGGCCTATCACATAATAGTGATATAGCCAAAATGTTCGTGAACAACTTTAAGGCCACACCGCTAGTTACAAACACGTCTGTGCGCGACATTCAGACTCTGCGTGAGGGTGATTCCCATATAAGATTCTCCATCGAGGAAATTAAATTCGTGTTGAATAATATGAATAGAGGTAAGTCACCCGGGCACGATGGTCTGAGTGTCGAGCATTTAAGATGCACCGGTGAGCATATGCTCAGAATACTGACTGTTTTATTTAATTATTGTCTGGGTCACTCTTACCTGCCTTATGGACTTGTAAATACTGTCGTAGTTCCCATTATGAAAAATAAGACAGGTGACTCATCGGACAAAAATAATTATAGACCTATTTCACTGGCTACGGTCATCGGCAAGGTTCTAGACAGTCTGCTTGAGAGGCAGTTGAAGAGGCACATTAAATTACATGACGCGCAGTTTGGTTTTAGACCCGGTTTATCTACTGAAAGTGCAATCCTGTGTCTCAAGCAGACTGTTAGGTACTACACAGACAGGAAGACACCGGTTTATGGCTGTTTTCTTGATCTGTCAAAAGCCTTTGACCTGGTAAATTAGGACTAGGACCTGGATATTGATGAAACAGACTTACCCAAAGAATTTATATATATATATATATATATATATATATATATATATATATATATTTATATATTTACATCACAATACTGATCTTACGTCCTTTCATTTCGCATTATTGTAACGTCCACTACTTTTAGTTCATTTTTATAAACTTTGACAGCGAATATTGGTCCATTAAATAATTTCAAAAATCATGTATATCTTATTTTCTTAAATATTTACGATATGTTGATATACAAATATTCGTATATTGCCAGACGGAGGGAAACCAATAAGGACTCCGATCCATATTACCACTCATCAGAACTCCTATGATATATATGATTTTTAATTCATTCTGCTCGACCACTTGGAGGTCATGGATTGCCCAGCCGTGCTATACTATAGACTGTTTATAATAAGCAATATTAATAAATATTGTTTTCATAATACGGACGCCAGATTACCCAAAAATATTCACACTAACTATTATTTGACGTCCATATATTTCCGATATCAGATAGGTATCGAAGATATGGACGTCAAATAATACTAAGTGTTAATATTTTAGGGCAATCTGGCGTCCGTATAAGGGTAAATGTCCAACGGACGTAAGAATACTTCCGTTCAAAATCCTTGTCATGTACATTAATCTACTTTAACAGGTTTATTTAAATACAATCGAACATAAGCGTGAAAAGTTCTTAATATACGGACGCCAAATAACGCACGTTATACATATTTTTAGTAATATAGCGTCCATATTTAAAACAAAAATAATGTCAACAAAGTTCAAAACAAATGAAACTTCACAATTTTTATCTTTTTATTGTATCGGAGGTAAACGAACAGACTGATGGCCTGATGGTAAGCGATTACCGCCGCCCATGGACACCCGCAACACCAGAAGAGTCACAAATGCGTTGCCGGCCTTTTAAAAAGAGTACGCTCTTTTCTTGAATGTTTGTAGGTCGTATTGGTCCGGAAATACCGCAGGCGACAGTTCATTCCACAGTTTAGTTGTGCGAGGCAGAAAATTTCTGGAAAACGCACAGTTGTGGACTGCCAACCGTCTAAATGATGAGGATGGAAATTCTATCGCGTAAGACGATGGCGAAAAGAGGCGGCAGGGATCAGTCCGAACATTTTCTCGGACCACTCCCCATATTAAAAGTGATAGAAGTTGCATAGCGAGGCCACATCTCTACGCAGCGCCAAGGGGTCTAGCCGATTTGAAACAACCTGGCAGTCGACGATTCGAGTCGCTTTCCGTTGAATGCGGTCCAGAGGGAGAAGCTGGTACTGGGGTGCCTCTGCCCAAAGATGAGAACAGTATTCCATGTGAGGCCGAACTAGCGCCTTGTAAAGTAGTGGCGGTGGCCTTACCCTCTAAATAGTCGCGGAACTGGACTTTACTCGATATGTCGACACCAAGTATTCCAATATAGGCTGAGGCAGTTATGGGGATGTGCTCAAAACGAGGAGATACGATCAACGGCAGTATTTTAGCGGTGAATGCGCAGACTTCTGTCTTTGTGGGGTTAAATCGGACCAAATTAAGTCTGCCCCAATCTGAGACTTTCTTTAAAGAGGTCTCAATTCCACAAACAAGTTTGTTTCGGCTCTCAATGACATTTTCCCGAGAGATGTTAGCGCGGCCGGTATAGAGAGCATCGCTCGTGCTGTCGTCCGCATAACAATGAATGTTGCTTATTTGCAACATGTCATTGATATGGAGGACGAACCGAGTAGGCGATAGCAGACAGCCTTGCGGGACACCAGCACTTACAGGCATGGAGTTAGAGCATTCACCGTCGACTGCGACCTTAATGCTTCTTTCTGCTAAAAAGCTAGTGACCCATTCGCATAATCTCTCAGGAAGCCCATAGGAAGGGAGCTTCGAAAGAAGCGCTTTGTGCCAGACATGACCGAAGGCCTTCGCTGTGTCCAAACTAGTCGCCAAGGCCCCTTTTGTCTCGTTCGCCTGTGCCCAACGATGTGTTAGGTATACTAGAAGATCACCAGCCGACTGACCCTTACGGAAGCTGTACTGCTGGTCACTAAGCAGCTTATGACCCTCTAGGTACCGTAAGTGCTGGTAGTTGAAAATGGATTCCATTATCTTAGAGGAAAGGGGGGTTATGGCTATCGGTCTGTAGTTGGACGGATTTGAGCGGTAGCCTTTTTTTGGGATCGGGTAGACCAATGCTGACTTCCATGATGTCGGGACTACGCCAGAAGAGTAAGAGAGTCGAAATAGTCGCGTTAAGACCGGAGCCAACTCAGGAGCGCACATCTTTAAAACAATAGGATGGATTCCATCAGGCCCACTCGACTTATGAATATCAAGGGATAGGAATGCTAAACGCACTGAGCGTTGGTAGAAACGGATATCCGGCATATATCCGTCACACCGCGGTATAGTAGGCGGTTTTTGTCCCCTGTTATCCAAAGTCGAGTTGGACGCAAAGAGTTTGCCCAGAAGATCGGCTTTCTCTTTTGCGTCGTGGGCCAACGAGTCATTTCCCATGTGTAGCGGTGGAAAGGATGGCTTGCAGAAATTTCCTTCGATAGCTTTGGCAAGAGACCAGAATGCACGAGTTCCCGAAGCTCAAGCCTCTCGCCAATTCTACCGATGTGCTCCGACTTCGCCCTTGCAATGTCTCGTTTGAAGGACCTGGAAGCAAAGTTATACTCCTTTTTTAATGCGTTGGTACATCACATGCCGTCACCGCATCAGCCTAGACTTGGTAAGCTTCCTGCTTCCTGCGAGAAGCTTTTTTGGAAGATGGACCAAACCAAGACCGAAATTTGCCACCAATGGGGACCGCAGAGGGCGGAATAAAAAGTTCCATAACCTGTAGCACCACATAAGCAATAGAGACAGCAACGGTATTGGGATCATCCGCCGAGAAGCATACTTGTCCCCAAGGGTAGGACGCAAAGAAGGACCGCATCCCATCCCAATCTGCTGACTTGTAGTGCCAAACACGGCGGCTGCGTGCGACACGCGATTGCGGCGGGCACGTGAGAGGCACTGTACTCCGGACAAAGCAGTGATCTGAGAAACCAAGTGGGGCGCCAACAGATACGCGGTAGCCATCCGGATGTGAAGTCAGCAGAAGGTTTAACAGCGAACTATCAATCCTTCATTCAGTGAGGTAGATATTTATAATTATGTAATAAGATTTTAAGAAACATAATTAACATATTTGGTATTTGAAATGACATAGGTAGTAATTTAAAGCTAAACTCTAGTTGCACACAATGGCATAAATTACAATAAAATATAATCAAATATTACAATAATCTGGCGTCCGTATTATGAAAACAGGTGTCTCTGTATTTTCATAATACGGACGCCAGATTACCCAGAAATATTCACACTAACTATTATTTGACGTCCATATCTTCGATATCAGATAGGTATCGAAGATATGGACGTCAAATAATACTAAGTGTTAATATTTTAGGATAATCTGGCGTCCGTATATCGTAAATGCCCAACAGACGTAAGAATACCTCCTTTAAAAATCCTTGTCATGTACATAAATCAACTTTAACAGTTTTATTTAAGTACGTATGTTATAAAATTTAATTTAAAAAAGTTAAATATTATCAAACAGAAGCGTGAAAACTTCTTAATATACGGACGCCAAATAACGCACATCACACATATTTTTTAGTAATATAGCGTCCATATTTAAAACAAAAAGAATAATTATATTTCAAGACAATGTATAGAGTACTAAATCCTATAGAATGCTTCGGCGCGGCCGTTTTGTCTCGGTATAGCGTCTACACTCTAATTAGATATAAGTATTATCAAAAAGTCAAAATATAAGTACTACCTAGGTAGATACCCCACGACGGCGTCGGCGGCCGGTGTATCACCTATACGAACCGACTAATTGACTTACCTACAAAGGAATTATTTTCCCGAAATAAAAATACCTACCAAATGTAAGTTCATATTAAAGACTCTTGTCAACAAACAATCAACTAATGTTTTATAGATAATTGTAGTTAGGTAGGTAGATTATTTAATGCATTGATTTTATTTTCTTCTAACTTTGTAACCGTGCCAAATCACACGTTGAAAATGCCATTTGAACTACTTATTTGAATCAAAAGTGGACACCTAGTTATCAACTCATGCAGAATTGTAGAACCTAACTTATTTCATTGTTCATTCCACTTTAATGTTCTGCTTTATTTGATAACAATTTGATTAATTGACGATCTAAAATTCTACGCTGGATTCCCATCCTTTTTGATTTTTGTCTAATTTTGGTTCCGATAGTGCATACCTACCCACTTTACTCGAAAAATACATAAATAATAGCAAGGAGTGATTTATTTTCCGTCTATGAGGAGAAGAACCTTCTCCTTTTTTGAAGTCGGTTAAAAAGGGAGGACGTCGAAAAATCAGCCATATTAAAAAAATTCAATGCATTACAAACATAAAACCACCTTATTCCGCTCAGAATAAAGGTGCTCTCAAGATTACGTATATATGTTACGATTTGATGCCAAATAGATATAACTGTGAAAGTTCAAACTAAAGTACCTAATACTAGTAGTTCTACGAACAGTAAACCTCGCGAGAGAGCTTATTTCTCACAATTTTCTCAACTTTTTTTATACAACAATAGCCGACTGCTATTGTATCTCGCAGTTGACATGCCTAAGACAAAAATTTATGTAGGAAATATTTATTTTATTTTTAAATTCCTATTCAACGATACCCTACTTGAGAGGGAGGGGTTGAAAAATTTATCCCCTCTTTACATGTAGGTATAGAGTCACACGTAATTTTTACTCTTTTCAAAATTTTATTTAAGAACTCTTTAGTTACCTAGCCGTTAACAGAAGACACATGTGTGTTAAACGTTTATATAGTACTGATAGTTTCCGAGAAAATCGTCTGTGACATACAGACGGAAGGATGGACAGACGGACATGGTGAATTTATAAGGATTCCTCGATTACTCCGAAACCCTAAAGAAACTATTCAGCGCTAAAAATGCATCAAACCGTCAAACGTGACCTCGCACCCTCACTGTTGGTGCGAGTTCATTCACAGATTTACACGCAATCTCAAGTTGGTTGTCATATCTCAACAATCACTTGACCAATTCTGATAATTTTTACCACAACTTGTAAGGATGGTTTTTTTATATACCTACCTACCGAATTTCATCAAAATCGGTTGGTAATTAGCGCCGCAACAAACTTCTCCGCTTTTTATGGGAACCACTCGTCCCACTAAAAATGGCCGACGACAAAAAAATCAAATACCTAATGCATAGAACCTATATACCTACCAAGTTTCATCTAGATTGGTTCAAAATAACGACCTGTACGCGAGTACGATCATACAAACAAACAACTTAACTGACAGACGAAAGAAAATTTGGCCAGTTGATGCAAAGACGCTTCACTCGCTCGGTCAATTATAATTCTTAATACTGTAAACCTTACCTTTATCTCCTCGTATCAATTTTAATATCCTTGCACTTCGACGATTTTCACTGGTCATTTTGCCAAAAGAGGCGGAGGTCACATATCTTATCAAATGAATTCGCGCGAAACCCGTATACGACATGATATAGTGAAATACTATTATTTATCTAAAACATAAACAATGCGCACAGTACGGCAACGTCACATCTCCAAAGTTTGTGCGGAAGTCAAACACGCCTATCAATGAAAGTATTTACAAATTGACAACAGCGCTATTCGTTTTGCAACGAAAATCAACGGAACTACGTAAATATACAGTATAGCAAGATTGGAAGAAAAATGACGTCCAATGTGTTTTTCATATTTTGACTTTTCTAGTATCAGTGTGTCATTTCGCGAAGATTGCGCCTAGTCTCCTATTTGACGTCCATATATGGACGTCGTAAGCAGGTGGACGCCACATTAGATGCAAAAATGGCCATAGTGGACGTACAATAAGTTACAGGATATATATATATATATATATATATATATATATATATATATATATTTAAGTATTGGTATAAAAACCAGAAAAATTATGTTAGGTGGTAGATGTCCAGTCTGTACCATATGGTTTAGAGTGTGGAGTAAGGCAAGGGGGTTTGAGGTCACCCAGTTTATTTAATTTATATTTATATAAAGACGGGCTGATTGGTGAGCTGAGCAGCACTATGGTTGTTTGTTCTATAGATGGAACTATGATCAATAATATCAGTTACGCCGGCTTTAGACTGCTTGCGGAAGCATCACTGTGAGATCGACGTTAGTCAAGAGTATTGAAGTGTGGCTCAGAAGAAGGAGTTATGGAGGGCGCATCAACAGGAAAAGTGTACTGCCTAAAGAAAGTAGTACTTCGTCTGAGGTCGGAAACAATCATACCGGTTTGCCTACCAAGGAACTCTGATCAGGCAAATCGATGTGTAATTATTGAAGGGTTGGACAACGATGCTCTATGGAAGATTGCACGTACTCTGGTGACGAATACCAACTATACATCGGTATGCGCACTGAACCCAAGCGACAAAGAGCTGATACTCGAAAGTGTACGATATTGGGCACCTGTAAAGGAGCAGTTTGGATGCATAGATGCCATGAACACCCTACCAACGCTATAGTTCAATGGGCAAGGTACGATGTGTCTTCTCTTTTGAAGGACTGCCAGAAAAACCTGTCAAGAGAAGAAAAGAACAAGGATGAGACGATGTTAAAACGGTTTGCCGACATCTTCTCTACAACACAAAACAAACACAGGCAATGAGGTACCGATCCGCCAGCGACCAAGATGTGTACCAGTGGCACGGGAACATGAAGTTGACACTATGGTCGAGAGTATGGCGAAAGGAGGTGTGATTGAGCCTTCGTTCAGTCCATGGTGTTCACCAGTGACGACACTCTGGATACGCTAACGTGGATGAAGTAGCTTTGTACTCTAGAGCTAAAAAGTGGCTACTGGCAGATCGAGATACATCCTCGAGATATAGAGAAGACAGCATTTTCCACAGGCAAAGGATTGTGGCAATTTAACGTCATGCCATTTGGATTGTGTAATGCCCCTGCCACATTTGAGAGATTGATGGAACAGGTACTTACTGGATTGATTGGAGACGCCTTCCTGGTCTACTTGGACGATATTATCATGAGGATCACCTTCGCAACCTGGAACGCGTGTTCTCGAAGATTCGAGAAGGCAAACTGAAGTTAATTTCATAGAAATGCGCTTTGTTCAGGTGGCAAGTGAACTTCTTAGGACATGTGGTCTCCGAAGAAGTCATCCAAACCCGGATAAGATCATTGCCATCAAGGACTGGCCAGTACCGGAGAACGACACATGTCAGGGCATTTATTGGTTTATGCTCCTACTATCGACGTTTTGTGAGGAACTTTGCTAATATCGCCCGGCCTCTGCATAATAATAATAATAATAATTTTATTTCAGACCAATGATCCATATAGAGTTAGTATCACCTTAGCCTATTGTTAGTAATAGATAATAAATAAAATAAACTAATTGAAGACATGTACATCTGCACGCACATGTCTACGCGCTCAGTGCTGTATAAACGGCCCATCATTTTTTTCTGCCAGAGTTGCCAGGATATTGTTAGAACTATCCCTGACTCGCCGAAGCATTGAGGCACATCGTTTGTGCATGACGGCATAAAAGTCATCTAGCCCGTTTATACAGCACTGAGCGCGTAGACATGTGCGTGCAGATGTACATGTCTTCAATTAGTTTATTTTATTTATTATCTATTACTAACAATAGGCTAAGGTGATACTAACTGTATATGGATCATTGGTCTGAAATAAAATTATTATTATTATTATTATGCAGAGGCCGGGCGATATTAGCAAAGTTCCTCACAAACCGTCGATAGTAGGAGCATAAACCAATAAATGCCCTGACATGTGTCGTTCTCCGGTACTGGCCAGTCCTTGATGGCAATGATCTTATCCGGGTTTGGATGACTTCTTCGGAGACCACATGTCCTAAGAAGTTCACTTGCCACCTGAACAAAGCGCATTTCTATGAAATTAACTTCAGTTTGCCTTCTCGAATCTTCGAGAACACGCGTTCCAGGTTGCGAAGGTGATCCTCATGATAATATCGTCCAAGTAGACCAGGAAGGCGTCTCCAATCAATCCAGTAAGTACCTGTTCCATCAATCTCTCAAATGTGGCAGGGGCATTACACAATCCAAATGGCATGACGTTAAATTGCCACAATCCTTTGCCTGTGGAGAATGCTGTCTTCTCTATATCTCGAGGATGTATCTCGATCTGCCAGTAGCCACTTTTTAGCTCTAGAGTACAAAGCTACTTCATCCACGTTAGCGTATCCAGAGTGTCGTCACTGGTGAACACCATGGACTGAACGAAGGCTCAATCACACCTCCTTTCGCCATACTCTCGACCATAGTGTCAACTTCATGTTCCCGTGCCACTGGTACACATCTTGGTCGCTGGCGGATCGGTTCCTCATTGCCTGTGTTTGTTTTGTGTTGTAGAGAAGATGTCGGCAAACCGTTTTAACATCGTCTCATCCTTGTTCTTTTCTTTTCTTGACAGGTTTTTCTGGCAGTCCTTCAAAAGAGAAGACACATCGTACCTTGCCCATTGAACTACAGCGTTGGTAGGGTGTTCATGGCATCTATGCATCCAAACTGCTCCTTTACAGGTGCCCAATATCGTACACTTTCGAGTATCAGCTCTTTGTCGCTTGGGTTCAGTGCGCATACCGAAGTATAGTTGGTATTCGTCACCAGAGTACGTGCAATCTTCCATGGAGCATCGTTGTCCAACCCTTCAATAATTACACATCGATTTGCCTGATCAGAGTTCCTTGGTAGGCAAACCGGTATGATTGTTTCCGACCTCAGACGAAGTACTACTTTCTTTAGGCAGTACACTTTTCCTGTTGATGCGCCCTCCATAACTCCTTCTTCTGAGCCACACTTCAATACCCTTGACTAACGTCGATCTCACAGTGATGCTTCCGCAAGCAGTCTAAAGCCAGGATGCAGTCGTCCACTATGTCAGCAATGATGACGTTGTGGCGGTAAATTTTATTACCTAGTTTCACGTCCACCTCTTCCTCACCTCGGACGGTTATGTGCCGACCGGTAGCTGTTCTAAGATGTACACATTCATGGTTCCCGTAGTAGACCCCAAGTAACCGTCTTGCTAGTCGGAAGCTGACGACTGTCCGAGAAGCTCCACTGTCCAATGTTAGCTTGCATGGCGTTCCGTTAATTTCGCCTTCGATAATCAGGCTGTTCCCGTCACACCATTGTGAGATCGAGATTCTTGGGGCTCTCCTATCACCAGCCAGCACACACCCCGTAGTCCTGGCGTCTATAATACTATAAAGATTCGAGAATGTTCCAGCACTATCTCTACGCTTCGCGTACTGACAAGGTTCGTAGTTCCGTAAGACGTCAATATATGGCACTGTAATAAATTATTACAAGAAACTGCCGAGTCTTCCCCACAGTGCCGATAGATGGCACTGGCTGTAACAGTATATTTAAAACAGACAATATGAAGTACATTTCCAAGAAATATTTACTTCCTTTCTACATAAATTTGGTGACACTCGATTTTAAAAGCGATCAGAGATAATACGTCATGTTTCTGGTAAAATTTGTAACACATTTTAATGCCATTTTCTTTGCTCTTCTGCAAAATAAAGTCTTTCATTACAAATTATTATTCGATACATTGACTTTAATACTGTATTAAATTAATATTACGGTTATAGTTGTTTAAATATTTTAAAACACTATACATATATGTATGTATATATGTATTTGTACTAGTAACATACTAGGTATACTTCATTGATATATAAAAACCCTAGATACAAAATCAGCGTCAAAAAACGTCCTCACCAAATGAGCACTCACTTGAACATTTGGGTGCTTTAATTTAGTACCGTTCGATTGCTCCGAGAGTAAACACGCCGAAATGCTCGTTTAAAAATTGTAAAATCCTCCCTCCAGGACACTAAAAAGGACAGTGTTTCATATTTTCGGTAAGTAATAATGTTTTAAATTATTGCGTCAAGAAATAAACGCAAAATATTTTTTCTGTTTATTTCGTAACAAAAAGCGACCATATAACACGGCTCATTTAAATGAACACTTACTAAACGCATTAATTATACTATTGTATTTCCAATTGATTAGTCCGGGTTACATGTTGACTCTGTTCTAATAATAATAGAGACGCTGTTGTTTTTTAAAAATAAATATATTTTATTTGGTTTAAAATGATAATGCGATTTTACATATTATTTATTCCTAGACTTGTTTTATTACAAACCATAATAGTATTCGTTGAAATGTTTTTAAATGATCCTTACAGTATCCTTAAAGTGGAATATTTATAAAATGTATCTACATACTTATGTTGGATTTCAGCTTTCCTCAAGATCCCGTGCAAATGGATATCCGTCATAGCACAGCAACGATTACAAGCAAGCACAGCAACAACAATGCTTATCATAATTTTTGGGAGTCAGCTTATATTCTTCAAAGTGCCATATTAACAAATAACAATCATGTAAATAATACTATTAAATGTATTATCAAGAGATATATCAAGATAAGATTGCATACCTACAAAACTTCTATGTTACGACTGGAGAGAGCCCAGCGCGCTGTCATAAAGGTTCTTTTAAATAAGCCTTTTCGCTATCCTACAGTCCAGCTCTATAGGGACATGTCAGTGCTTACCGTCAGGCAGCTTTGCTTTCTCCAAATTGTCCTACGTAAGCACTCCTCACTGACCTATGCTGGCTCACAGGCTAACAAGCGTCGTAAATCTCATGTGTGTACAATACCTAGAATCAAGACCTCCGTGGCTGGCCGTCATTTCCAAAATCTCAGCTGTCGTCTATATAATAAAATCAATAAAATGTATAATATCTTCCCCCTAACCAAACACGAATGTAAAAAAGTGCTTAGAGCGGGCTTACAAACACTATCCTATGAAGAGACAGAAAGACTGCTTGAAATTGTAACATAATTTTCTTCATTAGTATCAATTAATGATGATCACAATTACTACAACATATTTTTTCATCTCAACACTTACAAACACACACACTCATCTACACTCATTCATATACTCACATACATTCAAACTTTCAAAATCACTGTGCTGCATGACCAATTGTATTTTCAAATATGTAATTAGGTATGTCAGTTTCATTACAGTTGTGTTAACGTATAGTTAGACATAATATTCATTTTACATCTCGATATCACATTAATATCTTTATGGATCATTTTGTATAGTAGGAGCGGGCGTCGGTGTCTGTAACACAGTTTTTTACTAGCTCAGACACCGTCGTTTAACTCTATCGTTTTAGCGTGTAAATCCTATTTTGTCCATGATATGTTAGATTAAGATAGATGAACTGTACCATTGTTTTGTTGGACGAATAAACATTATTATTATTAAACATTATTATTATTTTATAACAAAGAAAGATACGAGAAAATTTAAATCCGTCAAAAAGAAAGATTATACAATAAACTCAATATATTTCAAGGAAATTAAAACCTTATTATGTCGTATCTTTTCAAGTTTGAAATCTTAATTTTCTCTCTCATTTTATTGTTTTTTCAATTTGTAAGTACAATCAGTCGCGTAATGTTCAAACACGTATAATTTCAAAGTCGGGCAGCCAAGTATATGAACAGCAATGAAACATACTCGTAATATAATTTACGTGCGTATTAATTATCTATTACTGTTATATATTAAAAACATGCTATTTTACTAATGTTTTACGTGTCTTGTCTATTTTGTTAAATAAGTACTACTGTTATGTCTGGTAAAATATTAAAAGATTTAACTACCATCTGTTTACGAGCTGCCATATATAAATTATAATGGCAATACATTAGTTTAATTTTATTGAACATCATAGGACACAACCTTGGTAAAATACCTACAGGTAAAAGTAAAAGCAAATATGTGATTATAACACACATTCACATGCATTTTATAAACTCAACATAATTACGTCAGATTATTAAATTATATTTGTAAAAACAATATTCGACTCCATCCATTCCTTATCCTATCTGCTCGTAAAATGTTATTACGTTTTTAAATAGTCTTGTATATTCAACGTTAAGTTAAGGCGGTAAGGTTTAATGTGCATCAATGAAGTTGTATATAGTTAATATAACTACTTATAAGCAACTGTGGACAATTATAAGTATTATATTTGTATGGAATTGTGTATCTAGGGTTTTTATACATCAATGATATTTGTATTACTGAAATAATTAATTTAGTGCGTAATAAAAAAAACATTTATAATATTATAATATCAGTCCTGTATTAAACTGTCTCACTGTGATGTATGCAAATAAAGAGTATGCAGCTATAGGTTGCAACTTGCATAGACCGGTGTGCTACGGTGGCGCGCAAAGGCGGCTAGCCCACAGAGTACATTTGTTTATAGGAAGATAGAGACGTCACTCAATGCATTGGCGATACTAGCGCTAACTGGCGTTCGGTTCAAGCAACTTTTTCAAATACATACCTATGCGTGGGTATATATATAATTATCTATTTTATTGATGTAGTGATTGTATATGAATTTTCAGGCTAGCGAAGTTTATAGTTAAGTATGTGTATACTTAACTATAAAATTCGCTAGCCTGTACATTCACTTAAAAATTAAAACCAAGATCAGGGAAGGATGGAATTGTAAAAAATAAAACAAGGTCTTGAGTCTATTATTCAAGAGAGATTATCGGAATGATAAAATGTCAAATTTGACAACAGCTTTATCTATGACAGGTCCGAATCGTTCGAAAATAAATAACATTGTTAAATATGGTAAGCGATAATTTTAGAACTTCGTTTTTAAAACAAAATTATTGTTTGATAATAGTTTTATGTATTAAAAGCTAAAAATTGTTACGATAATTAAACAATTGGTAATAAAGTGAAATTTTCAAAAACTGATTTCCCTGTCATCTAGCGGTTGTCACATGCAACTTTCAGAGTATATTACAACTAAATTGAATATCACTTAGTTATCTTATAAAAACCCAACATGGTAACCTATGTAATTTGATTACGTTATAATTCAACTGTTTTCTTCTAAGTTTTAACACCATGGCCTAGCCAGTCGTCGACGAACCGCCGAGCGCTACGGACGTGTTAACCTCTAGCTCCACACAGTGTTACAAAAGTGAAGGTGTTTCATTCCAAAACCTCACAATTGGCGACGAGGATAAAAGTGAGTACTTAATACTGTATAATTATATACCCGAAATAAAGAATTTAATATATTATTTTGCTAACTGTATACATGTGAACTAATTACTCGAAAGCGTAATGTTTATCTTAATGCGCTGACGCACGAGTCACGGGTCAGATAATACTGCGCGAAAATATTCACTGCATACAGGTTATTTTAGTTTCAAGGCAAACAAAATAGTATCAAAGTTTATAGAACAGTAATATTATAATAAGTCGTTACACCCTCTCAATATACAATAAAGTCTTTTCAAATGCCTTCGTGGGGCAGCGGTAGTGTATACGACTGCTGTCCATGAGGTCTCGGGTCCGAGTCCCGCGCCGGGCAGTGTTATTGGGTTTTTCTGTAAGGAAATTCTCAGTAGCCGCTTGGAGTCAAGAAATGTGCCTGGTAGACGGGAATAGGCTCGCCGCCTATTACGTGGGATCTAACATAGCTGCGAAAAGTGGTTGTGTAATACACCTACGCCTATCCCTTCGGGTATAACAGGCGTGAAGCTATGTTATGTTATGTTAATAAGTAAAACTCTGTTTTAAAAAAAATCACATGGTACTTCATAGGCACGTTTTATAACGCCTGTTCATATTATTATAATATTATTTCAAACGTACGTAGATATGAACGCAGTTATGTTGTAAATAGTTATGCATACACACATAAAGGGGTATATGATTATTAAGTATTAAATAACGAGACAAGTTGTGTACTGTCAAAACGGTACATGGTAAATCCATGCATCTTAAACGAGGCAAGTTACCTATGTATTGCCAATGTTACGAGTATATTGTCGCGAGTTCAATCCTCGCACCAGAATAAATGATTGACGAAACAGTGACTGGATCAATCATACATTCATCGATTTGGAACTAAAAAAATAAAATAAAAATGGATTTCAAGACAAGTTATGTATTGTAAAGTTTTAAAAAAAATAACAATAAGATAAGTTACGAATTGTCAATTTATAAAATTGAGACAGGTTATGAACTGTCGATTTAATAAATTAAGACAAGTCATGAATTGTCAAGTTTTTATATTAATATAAATTATGAGAAAACCATTCTATTCACGAGGTCTTACATGGCCTTTACAGATTTGAGCTATGGCTCAGCTACCTACGCTTGAACAGTTCGATTGCGAAGGCGATCCTGCATCTGTAGGGTTAAGATGGGAAAAATGGAAGAGGGCATTCGAGCTATTTTCCATAGCATTTAACCTCGATAACGCAGAGAAAAAAAGGGCTACACTGCTTCACAGTGGAGGATTAGCACTGCAAGAAATTTACTTCAATCTACCTGGTGCTCATGTTGATTCCTCTCAAGACCCTTCAATCGACGTATTTCAGATAGCAATTCAGAAGTTAAATGAATAAAATATTTCTCCCCGAAACAATGTAATGTCTACGAACGGCATTTATTTCGGTTATTAAAGCAAGAACCAGGCGAAACGTTTGTAAATTTTTTACTAAGACTTCGAAATCAGAGTAAAAAGTGTAATTTTGCCAATGAAGAAGACGACATCATAGACCAGATTACTGAAAAAGGAAGTTCTACTGATCTTAGAAAGAAAATACTAACTCTTGGGGATTCAGCCACTTTAGACATAATCATAGCAGAGGCAAATGCACTAGAAGCTGTTGAACGACAACTTAACGATTTTAAGACAGGATCTTCTTCAGATCAGACAATAAACAAATTGGAAACGAAGCAAAGTAAAGATAAACAATGTACAAGGTGTGGTAGCATCAAACATAACAGTGATAGCGACATTTGCCCAGCTAGAGGAAAACAATGTAGTAAACGTGGCTATGTCGGACATTTTCAAAACCAGTGCAGAACACGAGCTAATAAAAGGAAACTGCAAGACGGAGATAAAAATAAGAAATTCAAAAACAGGAAAATTGATAAAAATAGCAACGATTTTAAAAATGATAAAATTAATTATATATTCCATATTGATGAAGATGTATTGATGAAGCGTAATTTAGGGGGAGTGGACGTTGATATGGTTATTGATTCTGGCAGTAAATGTAATATTATTGGCAGTAAAACCTGGGAACTTTTAAAGGCTAGTAATGTCATAATGAAAAATCAAATTAAAGAACCTAATAAAAAATTCATGGCTTACGGCTCAGAAACGCCGCTGTCAGTTCTTGGTTCTTTTGAAGCCAATATAAATGGATGGGTATGCATTCAAAGTAGCCGTATTTTACGTTATAAAAGATGGCGCTCGGGATTTACTGGGAAAAGATACAGCAATCTCTTTGGGAGTGTTAATAATAGGATATGACATAAATTTAGTTTTGGATCGTCCTGAATCTTTTCCTAAATTCAAAGACGTGTAATTGGAAATTTAAATTGATGGTTCTATTAAGCCAGTAAAACAACCATATCGTTGGGTACTAATCCCTTAGAGGAGAAAATCAACGAAAAAATTAACGAACTCATAAAATCAGATATTATAGTAGAGCCAGTCAATAAGCCATCTTCTTGGGTTTCACCTCTAGTGCCAGTCATTAAAGGAGATGGAGAAATTAGGATTTGTATCGATATGCGTTGCGCTAATAAGGCCATTATCCGTAAAAATCATCCACTTCCAACAATTGATCAACTTGTTTCGAAGTTTTGGAAGGCAACTATCTTTTCAAAACTAGATATTTTAAGTGCTTTCCATCAAATCGAAATCAGCGAGTCTTGCAGACATATTACCACCTTTATCACGAACAATGGCCTTTTTAGGTACAAACGATTAATGTTTGGCATATCTTGTGCACCCGAGCACTTCCAAAAAATTTTAGACGACATTTTATTACCATGCGATGGTGTAGTTAACTTTATAAATGATATCGTTGTCTATGGATGTAATGAAACCGAGCACAACAAACGGTTAAAAGACGTTTTGGAAGTGTCCAAACGAAATAACGTGAAACTCAATGACAAGAAATGTGTTTTTGGCATAACTAAGGTTATATTTCTCGGACATGAATTATCGGCTGAAGGGGTTAAGCCTTTAGACAAATATACTAAAGTCATTGAGTCTTTTAGATGTCCTGAGACTGTGGAAGAAATTCAAAGTTTTTTAGGTCTTGTGAATTTTATCGGAAAGTGGATACCCAACCTGCCTACTTTGACTGACCCGATTCGGAAGCTTCTGCGTTTGAAGTTAACAAAATATGTAAAAATTACTTCTTACTGGAAGTATGAACAAAATGAGGCATTCAAGGCACTGAAAAAATGTCTAAGCAATATTAACACTTTAGGTTTTTATGATCCGAAGGACAAAACTCAAGTTATGGCCGATGCTAATCCTGTCGATTTAGGTGCAGTTCTTATTCAGCACGACTCCAGGGGACCTAGGATAATTGCTTTCGGAAATAAAAGTTTAACTGACACTGAAAAACGCTACTGCCAGACAGAGAAGGAGGCTTTAGCTTTAGATTGGGCAGTAGAACATTTTTACCTGTACTTGTACGGTAAAGACTCATTTGATTTGATAACCAACCACAAACCTCTAGAAGTCATCTTTGGCCCTCATTCCAGGCCTTGCCCTAGAATAGAAAGTTGGGTATTGAGATTACAGTCTTACAACTATAAAACCGTTTAATGTGCCGGAAAAAACAACATCGCTGACCCTATTTCAAGACTGTGTCAAGACACCAAAATAAAACCCTTTGACGAAGACAGAAATACGATCCAACAAATCATAGCTTATTCACGACCTGTTGCCATTCCCCTCAAAGAAATAGATATGGCTTCATCAGAAGATGAGAATTTCAAATTAATCAAAGAAGGGTTGTTGAATGGCATCTGGAACGCTAAAGTCAATCACTATAAAATATTTGAATATGAGCTTAGTTTGCAAGAAAACTTCATTTTGAGGGGCAGCAAAATCGTGATCCCAACAAAACTCAGACGACAAGTACTACAGGCCGCACACGAGGGACATCCCGGCATAGTCGCGATGAAATCACGGTTAAGGACTAAGGTCTGGTGGCCCAAAATTGACAAGGATGCAGAGTCATTAGTCAAGGCTTGTAAGGGATGTACTCTAGTTTCGGCTTCTAATCCACCAAATCCCATGAAACGCCGTGAGTTACCGGCTCAGCCTTGGATCGATGTGGCTATAGATTTTCTAGGACCATTACCTAGTGGGCACTATTTATTTGTAGTGGTGGATTACTTTAGTCGCTACAAAGAGATTAAAATTATGAAAGCTATTACAACTAGTGAAACAATCAAAGCACTTAAAGAAATGTTCTCCAGACTTGGTAACCCCGTTAGTATCACTGCAGACAATGGGACTCAGTTCACATCAGCTGAATTCAAGGTATTTTGTTCGGAATTTAGAATACATCTGTATAACACTACACCATATTGGCCACAACAAAACGGCGAGATGGAGCGCCAAAATAGAGATATTTTGAAGCGTCTCAGAATCAGCCAACTTCAAAGAACTGACTGGAAAGATCATCTACTTAAATATTTATCTATGTACAACAGTACGCCCCATTCCACGACTGGTAGATCACCATCAGAATTTTTCTTTAAAAGACAATTCAGAGACAAAATTCCCTCTCTTATAAACATCGAAACTTCACAAACAGACTTAGACATTAGAGACAGACAAAGAAATGAAAAGTAAAGGAAAATTTGTGGAGGATAGAAAAAGAAAAGCACAGTACAGTGAAATCGAAGTGGGTCAAAAGGTTTATGTAAAAACCTTAGTTAAAGATAACAAATTAACTTCCAATTTTAGTCCAGTTACACATACAGTAGTCGGTACTAAAGGCAGTGAAATAAATGTAAAACGGGGCGGGAACTTCGTAGAAATATAGTTCATTTAAAAAAAGTACAAGGGGAATGGACAGTCTGTGGAGAAGAAGAGAAAAAAGAGAAAATAGCCATGAAAATGGAAAAGATCTTGAAGTAGATTAATACGTAAAATAGGATATTATTAAATCAAATATTAATCTGACATATGATTTAGTGTGCATACGATGATTTGTATTCTTGTAAACTGCTAGATGTGCTTCTTGCACAAATAAGTAAAAATATAGGGTTTACTTAAACGATTGTTATTGTGTGATTGATTGATTAATTAATAAAATAAAATTAAAATTTAATTATCAATAAGGAAGAGATGTGATGTATGCAAATAAAGAGTATGCAGCTATAGGTTGCATAGACCGGTGTGCTACGGTGGCGCGCGACGGCGGCTAGCCAGTCGTCGACGAACCGCCGAGCGCTACGGACATGTTAACCTCTAGCTCCACACAGTGTTACAAAAGTGAAAGTGTTTCATTCCAAAACCTCACACTCACTGCTGGGCATGGGCCTCTTCTCAGTGTGAGAATGTTTAGGCCATAGTCTACCACGTTGATCCCTTTGGTTGGCCCAGTACTGGATAACAGACTTCACATTTCTTCGAGAACATTATGGAACACTCTCAGACATGTAGTTTTCTTACGATTTTACCTTTATATACTTTCACCGTTAAAATGAGCGATAATTTACTATTTAATACGCACACAACTTCGAAAAGTTTCGATAAGAAAGGATGGCAGACTTCACTTTTCTTCAAGAACATTATGGAACACTCTCAGACATGTAGTTTGCTCACGATTTTACCTTTATATACCTTCACCGTTAAAATGAGCGATAATTAACTGTTTAATACGCACACAACTTCGAAAGGTCAGAGTTGTGATGACCTCTGCGTATTAGTCCAATGGTTTCCGACTAGACTATCTCTGATAAGGTATATAATAAACCACTAAACAAATGAACTAAAGAACCCATTGATAATTACTATTTTGTAAAACAGATGTAGGCGATAACTATTTATTTATTTGTTTGTCTGTTCTCCGGTATTTTCTGCTGTTGGCAAATCATACTCTCATTGCGCAGATTTTTATTCCCTGGCAATTGGGGAATTCCCCGCCGCTCGGTAGTATTGCCAAATATTATTACATAAGTAACTTTCATCACTTACAATTAATCATAATTTCAGTAAGTAATGTAGGTGAGGATTAAAATAAAGCCAAAAGGAAATGTACTGTTCATTTCCTTTTGGCTCAAACCTAAATAGATGAGGTAATTAGTTATTTTTTTTAATTAGTAGTTAAATAATTGCTTAATAAATAAACAATTGCAGATACAATATTTTTTTTTATAATAAGGCCCGCTTAGGCTTTAATTTGACCTAGAACTCAACTGATTCGATTTGATAGTGTAGTTACTGAGATAAGCGGCTATGACAGACAAATTGATGGACGTATAAAGAAGCACCCATAAGGCATGAGCGTTGCTTTGTTGCGTTTTCTCATTTTGTCACGGAAGCCTGTTTAAAGACTCATATGCCTATTTCTAGGTATTGTCACTAGGATCTCACTAATTTACAGGAACAAATATAACATAGTTTTACCAAAGAAGTGGTCAAAGATGCATTACTCCACATTTTGCCAACTATGGTTTTAAGTTTCACAAAACGGAGGACAAGCCTTTTGGTATATACCGGGCATTTTTCAGACTCCGTGTTGCTGCTGAGATTTTTTGTCAAAAAAGTCTATGTAACAATTTGCCCGACGTCGACGCGGAAATTGTACCCGAGACCTCACGCATTAAAGTAGCATTCAATACCTACTGCTACGTCACCGCCGAATATAAATTAAACTGCGTTAATATCTGTACCTACAACACAGCTCATAATTATTTGTAACAATATGAGACAAACGTAATATTTGTTAATATTTGTTTTAATTTATGTTATCACGCTACTACATACCGTAGCTCGAAATAGGATAATATCGTATTTAAACTGAATATAAATATTTGTAGTTAAGAAATAGGTTGAAATATTTAAAATGTACCTATACAAGTTGTCATGACGGCTGATATAAAACCACCATTGATTTAAAACTAAAAAAAAATCTAAAATGACTGTGTAAAATGACTTTACTAGATTGATTGCAACACTCGTAAGTATAAAATTATTTAATCAGTAGATATGATGCACATAAAATCAAGCATGTTCAATTTTAAAATAAACATTTAAATAAGTTTGTTTTAAAAAAGACAACTCCCAGTCGCGGAGGACTTTACAAACACTCGAACAACGGACACAAAGAACACCCTGACTCGGAACAATAATTTACGAATCACACATTTTATTGTCCCGTGTGGGTATCGAACTCACAACACTTAGCGCGGTGGCAGTGGCGAGGCGACCACTTAATTCACCAGATCATCCGTGCAGTTAAAAGATAATAATCGTTGCACGAAGCATATGGCTCAGACGAAGTAAGTCAGAGAACATGCACTTCCAACGCGTGTTACCTACTAACGATTTAGTTACGATATCTCTCCTCTAATAGGTATTAACTACATATTATATATTTAATATTTCAAATCGGGTTCAATAGACGTTTTCCTCTTATTCAGTAGCGCTTAGCGAAAACGAAATGCCTATAAATGCATCACCAGACTTTAGACAGCTTTTACTACTTTGTTATAACTTTACCCACATATTTATTCATTCTTACAATAATCAAAATTATTGTTCAGTTGCATCATTTCGGCGCATAAAATATTACCTTTAATTGTCTAATGGCGCTTACAGAAATAAATTTATGTTTTAAACATCCTTTTTGTAGTCTCCTACGGTCATGACCTCTAAAAAGTAATCGTCACGTGTCAAGTGTAAGAAGAAAATTTTACATTAACACCAATATAAAAAGCAAAAGATAAAATATTTGGTCGTTTTCAACAATTAACATGATGATGGCACATACCTACTGAATAAAATATTCGTCAAGATTTACTTAACCACGTTTCATATTTAAAGCTACTAGCTAAGTATTTTTATACACATGTGCAACAAATATCAATGTTTAGTTATAAGGCAATGGCTTACCAGAGTGAACGAAGTTGTTGTCCATCACATTAGCAGTGAAGCTCCCGCGCACCAGGGCAGTAAAATTATAATACACATCGTAGAGTAACTTAAATATAACCATAATTATTGTCGTCTATATCGCAAGATTCACTCGATTCACTTGATTCACTTAGGTAGGCAGGTATAAATTCCACTGACGGTATCAACAGAAAGCTTATTTAAGGACTCGTTCTCATATAGTCAATTTCTAAATTATTTAATCCATTTTGAATAATATTGAAACGCAGTGTCGAACAAAAAGCAATGTTACCAATGAAGACAAAACTATCAATAATTAAACTAACATAAAAATCATAAATTTTCTTGAATATTTCAATTATATCTAAAGTATGATATCCTTAAACTAAATAATGAATTAAATTTGAATTCAAATATTTATGATAGATGGATTATGGATGGATTTTGGAATATTTTACTTGCAACATTTATCAAAACTGTTGAGATCAAATCTTAAAGTTGTAAGGACTGAAGAACAAACTAAAAACGCAAAGTAAAATAAACCTTATTCTTAATAACTACCTAACTAATGAACATATTTTGACTGCACCGCGCCGCGCCGGCTCAAAGTTAGTTGGTTATATTATAACGTTGGCTAGAATAATTGAAAAAAGAGTGTTTCTTTTTGATTTCTCTATTTGTTTTCTTTGGTTTTTATTAAGTTTATATATTTTCATCAGCTTATTTTAAAATACTTGAATATGTATTTTAAAATAAGCAGATGGTAAGTGGGTACTTACTTATCTAATTTAATTGAAGTCATTTGAAGTATATACTAGCTGTTATTAATATTTAATTTTATAGTACAAGTGTATTAAAAATAATTATCGAAATGGCACTAGGTACCTACTCTGTAAACAGTTATACGTGGTTACACAATTAAATACAACAAAAAGATTGCGATGAGAGCTTCCTTCTTTATCGTCTGTAAAAAATAATTTGTCTTGATTTATTAAGTTATATCAATCTGTCCGTAAACATTATAATGAGTCAATCATTGACTAATGAATTTACGGACACCGTCTCGGTAACAAAGTTTTGACGTCCAAATATGGCAGGTGCGTATATATTGCGTGAGTAAATAAAGTAGGTATGTTATTCACACACAGTTATATTACAATTTTTTGTCATAATAACAATAAATGATTTTAAGGTCAGTATGCCTCATTTTAGTTTTAGACATAACCACATAACACAATATACTCGTAATTATGTTATAAAAAAGTCTGTTTCAAATACGAAGTTCCATTTGACAGTTGATTGTTGAACTGCAATAATAAGCGACCGTTTAAATCGACACAGCATGATATCGATTAAGGATTAACATTAGAAACCAATTACAATCGAATGGTTTAAGCCTCGTATCCACTAGGCAACATTTGACGCGCAACGCGTGACGCTCAACATGTTCGGCAGCATTGCATTACATCGCGCGACGTTGCCAGCTGGCGCGCAACATGACGCGCGGCTTGTTGTTTGGTTCGGTGCAACATGCAGTTGAGCATCAAGTGTTGTCGATGTTGAACATCAAATGTCCGTGTAGTGTAACGAACGAGTGCTCAAATTAATTGATATTATGGGTTCCATTTTTTGTAACAGTATCTCGAAGTCTGTTTTGCTCATTCGGGTAAAATTTGTTAAAGATCAATCAATCACACAGAGATCACTGAATACATTTTCTTTATTTTGTAAGTAATTTCTAAACCACTAAAGGGGTTTTTTTCTTTTTGATGCATTTTTCGATAAAATTATAACCACTGCTGCTGAAATCAACACTAGTTCCTCTGGCGACATGTTATCGACGACTGATGCGAGCGAAATCATGTGTAGACAGGCAACGTTGCTAAACAAAAGTTCCGCGCTGACTTTCAATACGTTGAGCAACATGTTGTGCAAGATATCGTGCGCCAAATTGTGGATACGAGGCTTTAGATTCAAAATAAAACATGAATGAAAGGTAACAAAATACGTATGGTGGCATAGTCCTTTTCATAGTCAGAGCCAAAAACAGTAACAAGTATTACATTACATGCCGCCAACAAAATTTAATTTAATTACCAATTTACAATGTGAACAAAGTTACAATTTATCTGACATATTCCCAAATCTCTCTAAATAATAAAATTACATACAACATAAATACCTAGTCTTGCCATAAATATTGTTACAAGGAATAATCTTTCTTTTTATATTGCATAAAGCATTTATTACTGTAATGTATGTTAGTTTTTACATTAATAATAATAACAAGCTCATTCAAAATGATCTCCATTGGCAAGCTACAGTCCTTAAACGTTGAGGCCAGTTATCAATTAAATTCTTCACTGCCAATCTTATGGATTGTCTTAAGGACTCCAAATTATCATAGCGTTTAAAGCATGTTATACTCTCTAAAACTGACCATAAATCATAATCCAACAGGTTAAGAACGGGACTAGATGACGGCCATTGTTCAGCTTTGATGGAATATTTCTGTGTACTGCGTTTGCGTACCGCTTAAGAAATTATTTTGCTTTTACCACCATAGGCCCTATTCATTTTTAAATTATCAATTATATGATGACCAGTTACCACTTACAAGCTGCAAGCCTTAATTAAGTCATCTTTTAAAATACGCGACATGGTTCTAGGTGCTATATTCATTTCCCGAGATAAAATCTTTTGCTTTCGGTCAGGATTTCTTCGAATTTGTTACTTCACTGTTTTATTATGAAATAGAAATACACACATGAACTTGGTGTGTCTCTGTCACACATAAAAGTTGCAAACGTTTTATTAGTAGCCTAAATACGAGTACATACTTACTATCGGTATAGACGATCCTGTTAATACGTTCGCCTAAAGTTAGAGTCAAAACCAAATTTTTCGTATGCTTTATTTACTTCAATATCAAATATGAGTACAAATATTAAAATGTTATGGTTTTGTGTGATTTTAACGTAAATTTACCGTGGCAGTTGTAAATTATGATGGTCATCCTACTATGTTTATGTACTATGTTTTGTATAGATGCTTAATTCTATAAATAAAATAGGACACGTTCCACGTCGTATTGCGTACGACGTGGAACGTGTCTTTTGTGAATTCCTACGTCTATGATAAAAATGCACTGTTAGGTTAGTATTTTACTACCTATATTTGCGGATAATAACGTAACGTCTTAGATGAAACATAAACAAATATGTAAATTTATAAAAATATAAAATAATGTATCGATGTCTCAAATCCTGAATAAGCTGTGTAATATTAATTATAAATAAGTACATACATTAACGCAAGATTTAGTAATGATTGAGTAGTTTGGTCGCAATAGAACTCCTATTCCTGATAACATTATCTTAAAAGTATATAAATGTATGCTATAACAATATGTACCTACGATCTAATTAAAATCTATTTATACTATTAAAGTTTAATTAGGTACCGTAAAATGGTCATACTTTGCTCCAAAATTTGCTCCAAATTCAGGAAATTATGAATATTTTTTAAACTATTAATTATAAAATATACTCAGAAGTATTTATATAAAGAAGAACATTTTATCTACCACATTTTTCTTGGTAAATCAACATTATAAAGTATTTTATTATATATATAAAACAATGATTACGGAGCAAAGTTACTCATTGATATGGGTGTCTTTGCTTCTAGATACAATTGTCAACCAATCTCAACTGTGAAAATATTTGGAGCAAATTTACGCTTTCCTAATTGTATATTCCATAATAACATATTATGCGATAAAACATATTGGAGCATAATTATCCATAGGGGAGCAAAGTAAGACCATTTTACTGTATATTTATCACACATCTGTATATAGGTACCTACTTCTTTAAGTTTAACGTCTTTACGTAAACGGAATGGATAGCAGCTATATTTGTTGGCCAATCTTAAGTATGTATAGTAACTCAAGCCATGTTAACACAGGTTGGCTGCGTGACGATATACTTACACCATGATAAGTTACAGAACGGGCACGCCATGATCGTGGCGGTAAGTCTCGTTTTTGAAGAGTGGCTGGAGAGGCGGCCTGGCGCCTTCGCCTTCGCCGGCTGACACAGGTAATAACTGGCCACAGTTGTTTTGGCCAGTTCCTGTCTCGCATAGGCCGGCAGGAGACGCTCGGATGTCATCAATGCGGCAACTGCCGCGATGTTGTTGTGGGTACGGCGCTGCACACTTTGGCGGATTGCCCCGCCTGGGCATCGCAGCGCCGTGAGTTGATCGCGGCAGCCGGTAAGGTTGCCCTCTCGCTTCCGGTCGTAGTTCAATCTATGGTCCGGAGCTAGAGGTCATGGAACGCCGTCGCCTGCTTCTGTGAGGAAGCCATGTCCATCAAGGAGGCGGCGGAAAGGGAGAGGGATCGCTTAAATCCTCTCTCCAACCGCAGAACCGGCGTCGAAGGGCGCGAGATGACCTACAGCCACCCTGAGGTTTGACCTGAGCGTGCGTGTTCACACGCGCGCCTCTGTGTCGTGTTTTTGTCCCCCCACAATGGGACAGTAGAGGAAGTGTGTTATGTAGTGGCCTGCCGTTTCACACGGGAGGCCCAAACCCCGGCGCAGTCGCGATTGCATGTGAAAGCGATTCACGCGGCCCTGCTGTCTTTGGTTATGTCGAGGAATACTATGGTAGGTTTAGTCGGTATTACCGGGGTATCTTGTCCTCGGTGAGCCCGACATAACCTCTCCGTCGCCTCGCAGAGAGGGAGGCGTCAAAGCATTCCAACAGGTAAAAAAAAATAGGTAAGTGACAGAAACTAGTGACTACTTAGGTACTGCAGCTTAGAGCCAATTCTTATAATAAAAGGGGTTCCAAATAGAGTTCCGATCTAGTTTAATAAATGTCACACATATTCTCCTGAAATAAAATGATCGCCCAACCTGAACTGTGTGTGGTCATTGTGATAAGTGATAACAGATTGTGTTAATGTTACATTTGGATCGGAATTCTATTGTCAATATATTTATTACGAGATTTGGTCGTCTAATTTATAAGTATTTTATTCTTTGTGAAATATATATTTTCTGTCTTCCATAAACATATTTTGGTTTATGGTACACTGATTGACAACTAATTCTATGATGACTAAACGGCGCATAGATGCGCTCGTGAAAGCCAGATGATAAATCTAATTTTCACCAGCGCGTGTATGCGCCCGCGCCTGCAGGAAGCCAACCTTATAAGATGCCGTACACAGTGTAAACTAAAAAAAACGCTAATATTTTATGATACCCTAGGGTATCATAATATATCAGCGTTTACTAACTTATAAATCTTTTAATATCCCACCAAACTGGTGAGATGCCAGTAATAAATTACCTTTCCGAATTTAGAGTTATACGTATAACTCTGAATTCCGCTATTTGCATTAATGAATACATCTTAGCAATGACGTTGGCTATCTAAAATGTGAAGCCCAGGATTCAGCTACGCCTAATGCGCATTTGTATGTGCAAGATGTTGCCCAACGTTCGCGGCAAAGCACCACATAATATGCTCTATAGTTAAGGTTGCTTCGTAAATCCTTAGTAGATTATCTTTGCCATGGTCTGGGCTCGAAGTACGTATGTTCTCTAAACGCTTATTTTTATTGTATTTGTACTTAACTATAATATATATTTGTACGAACAAGGTTGTCTGAAAGATACGCTTCTATTGCTTTGTGATAAATTAATTAGCACTTATTAATTATATCAGCAGATGAAAAGTTATTAATCAAGATACAATGTATTAATTAAAATAGAATTATCTGTTACCTATATATCTTTTTCATGTAGGTACGGTTATCTTAATAGTGATCAATAACTATATTGAACTTTTAATCATAAGCTGCGTGGAGAATCTGTTTAGTTAATGATTTAGGCATACATCGTAATTTGTAAAAATAAATTGCCTATTATATTAGGTCACACTTACTTAACTGTCTATAATACTTTATATTAATAGAGGCATAATATTTACATTGATTTATATACTAGGTTTGGCTGAGTATTAGTTTTATACAAAGAGCGACCGTCACCTGACTACCATAGTCCAAAGCGAAAATCGTCCAACGACTTAATGTAAATGCCTAGCCGTCTGACGACTCAGTGCACAGCCAAAATCGACCAGGTTCAGGGCAAGCCGAAGGCAGCATTCTTACAATTGAGCCACCTTTGACATCGTTCCACGATTTTTGGTCGTCTGGCTGATGACCAGAAACCCACGTCCCCGTTGTCTTAAGTGCTCAAGACAGGACTGATGTTTATTCGTACGCTTCAGGATAAGTGGATATATTGCAATAAATAAAATCATTGGGTAACGTAAAATTTATTATTATCATATTGTCTGCTACATATTTCTTAAATAATTACTGATATTATAATGAACTATATAAAACGTAGGAAAATGTATCACAGACTTCCAAATCAACATATTTTTAAAATGTATGTTTGTTAGATAGATTTATATGACACTTATGGGCGTAAGTTGGTAGCTAAATAACGAGTGAAAATAAACGTGGAGCCAGGGTTACTAATTAGGTATATGTGTCACCGACCTGCGGGATGCCCGTAGTCGCTGCCCTGATACATGTTAACTGCTACAACAAAGAATTTCACAATTTGTTGTCAGTTCACATCCGCATTCTTTAATTGAAATATAAAACTCTCTCTCTCTCTCTCTTTGTAGCGTACGTAAGAATTGAGTCACTGGACGTGCTCTGGAATTGTTTACAAAAATATATCCAAGTGCTGCTCAAAACTTACCACGTAGTTCACAGCATAGAGAGACGAGACGAGCTAATAAAGCCTAGTATACCCGAAATTAAAACAAGGGCCTGTGACGTACGTCACATGCAGATTAATATCAATATGACAAAGTGGATTTACTTAAAATACTATTCAAAATAAAGAAATATATATTTAGCTTCAACATTTCGAGCTTATTCTGTCACAAGGTCGTGACAAAGTTATATTATGAGCTTTATCTTTCTAGAAATATGTAGTTTATATTTAATTTTCTAGTAGGTAACTGACCGCCAGCGTGGAATGTGCATTATGGCTTCTAAGCATCGTTGCACCTTAATAATAAGTTACTGGGAATCGTTCCTAATGGTAATAACTGGTAACGCACTTGCAATAAAAACAAAAGAGAAAACACAGTTAGCTACTATAATTTTGAAGTGTCTTCCACAAACGCCGGATTGGTTGTGCCTTTTAATTCATGCATCCTTGATATGTCAAGTTGTTGCTTTTTCTGTGAATAATATAAAATATATATAGCAAACAGATAAGATTATTATTACTACTATAAATGTAATACCATAATGATCAATAGCTAATAATAATTCATAGTAACTTTGGCACAAGCCTATAAGCGTCAAACATCTTTCCTAATTATTTAAATCAGCATTGTAGAACATAGTATGGGATCCTATGCTAGAACGCACACGCAAGGACAAAGTCCATTGGTGTCCGACCGAATTTGGTGGACGACGGCCAACAGAATAAACCACGACCGCCACCGTAGCGACAATACCCGTAGGCAAGCGCGGGTGACAATGAGCAGATCCGGACTTTTCTGACCATTAGAAAAAAAAGACTAAGAAAGGCTGTCTTATTGCATGAGCCTACAAGCCAAATCCAGATTCAATGGCACGCCGTCCTCGCGCTTGTGATAACTATGGTTTAAAATATGAATAAGCCTCCAAGTATATCCATTGATATACCTATAAAGCTGTAAGGCATTAATGTAGTAAGTACCGTTACTATACTATGACAAACAGGATTAAGAAAATTGACGTGATTTATAGCTACGTGTATATTACCTTTGAACTATAAACTTCATTAGTTAGTTTCTTTCTGCCAGCAAAATGATTTTCAATGTCATTCAACTTCTTGCCTTCTGTTTCAGGTAGAATAAAATAAAATACTATGCATCCCATAAAACTGGAAAATAATAATAATTGCATAACTAAACTTAAATCGCCTAACAAAGACAAATTTATTTAGACAATCTACTGATTTTTTGGTATGCTGCCGAGAAAAGCAGTGTCGTAACATCCTTGTAAAGACCTCTATTCTGGTAATAAGAAGATATCTCACTCGATTGGCCACACCCCAGTCATGTACAACCGGTAGTATATAATTTAGAACATTATTTTAAAAGTTGTAATTATTATCAGTTACTCCTACAGAATTGCTGGGCATTGCCTCTCTTTATAATATCAATCCTGTTTAAATATTGTCCGACTTGGTATAAGTCTTACAGGCTCTTTTATTTATGGATGTTGTTTTGGCAGCGTGCTTGTTATTTTAAAACATTCTAACAATAACAGGAAATTGTAAATGTTGTGCTCTCACCTAACAATACCATATAAACCGTAGGTTCCCCATATGGACAAACTGTCCACCATACTGATATACATTTTATTTGTCAGGAAGCCAAATATATATCCTATCGCACTGGCGAAACCGGCGCCACCTGCCCGGGTCTTTGCGCTGAACACCTGAAAGTAAAGAATATTTTCTCACTTAGTAAGAAAGATCACCTGTGCATCTCGCACCCCTAGTGCAATAAAGGCGTAAGTAATAGGATTTTAATTTTCAGTTTCTAATAGTGCAAATAAATACACAAGCTCAATTATTTCCGTAGTGATTAAATACTTAAATTTGATAAAAATACACTTAATCGTACTTATATCTTTGTTTTACTAAATTAAACAAAAGATTATTAAAGTATTTCCTATAATAAATAATTGTATCAAGTCAACAGTTATTTTGCTCTCCTCTTGAATTAGCATATTATTCTTACGCCTTTATCCCAATGGAGGTGCGAATTTTGCTAAATTTTTATTTATGCACCTTTTTTTTTTCTATTATACACACAACACCATCTAGCCCAAACTAAGCAGAGCTTGTACTGTGGGTACTAGACAGTGGATAAACATACATATATACTTTTTTTTTGTAAATCAATACATATTATACATAGAAACACCCAGACCAAGACAAACATCCATGTTCATGCACACAAATGTTTGACTTGTGCGGGAATCGAACCCGCGACCTTAGGCGTGGCAGTCGGTTACACTAACCACTACGCCACCGAGGCCGCCTCTCTCACTACCAAACTCACACATGACTCGGCTGTTATCTTTGGCTGTTATAATTTAAGATTTTCTGCAGTAACCATAGTATAGGGTTGCTGGCGAGCCAATTTAAGCAGAATAACACGACTGGTAATCATGGAACGAGTTATTATGTATACAGCAGCTAATTAAGTTTTGAAAAGCTTTCCTAACAGGTATATTTACCTCTCCAATTAATATCCATGGTAGTAGTCTTAGACCAGTGTGGGAGACTAAAGCTAACAGCATAAGTAGTGTCGTGGGTATCCAAGAGTGCGGATTGCGCTAAAAAATAAAAACGTGTTGAGTATATGAACAAATACCAGGTGCTTATTTTAAAGAACATAGAAGTCCCATCTAAGTCCGCAAAATTCTTAGAAACACACATGAAATAAAATTCATAGATAATTTGAATAAACGTTTCGACCGACTTGCATCGTCAACCCGTGACCACGATCGATACAAGTCGGTCGAAACGTCGGGCAATCAATAGGTATTTATTACCTTTTAAAGACTTTATCGCGAGTAAGACCCGTTGTCTAGCATTATATTAAGTATGTGTACAAATGGTTGTTGAAATGGTTGTTGAAATGGTTGTTCCGAGTCTGGATGTTCATGGTGTCTGTTATTTGAATTTTTGTAATGGGAGGCCTTTACAAAAACAGACAGGAAATATTGCTAAAGCGGGAGTTGTCTTTTAAACGAGAATAAGATTGAACTCAATGTACCAATAACCAAGAATACTCCCCAGTATAGAAAATAAATAACCATATAAGTTTTTAAGTCATATTAACTATCTAAGTATACTAGCGGTCGGTTAGTGGTTAAAATTCGACTATAATTGATTTAAATTTTAAGTTTGATCGTTGTTAAGGTTTTATTGTTTATAACTTTACCCATATTACATATAAATAAGGTATAACCATAAGGTGTAACTATAGTATATAGTGTCTTATCTATGACTATAGTTACGAAGAATTGTACGACGTCAGACAAACAATGCCGAAATATTACGAACGTGGTTCGACTGCATGTGTCAAATGCATGGTTGTGTGCGTGTCGTGTTTTTCCATTAATTTAATGTAAGTATTTTTAATGCATATTTTACAAAAATATTAGTAATCGCCAATCCTTCTCTATATAAACTTTAACTGTGCCAAAGTTCATACTTCATCGTACGCGTAATTTTCGTAAAAATGGGTACACAGTTTTTGCTTCACGTATTAATATGTAGATTAGAGGTATGTCTATTGGATAGTAAATACCGATGGATTGATAAAAATCTATACTAATATTATAAAGCTGAAGAGTTTGTTTGTTTGGTTGAACGCACTAAGTTCAGGAACTACTACTGGTCCGAATTGAAAAATTCTTTTAGTGTTGGATAGCTCATTTATTGAGGAAGGCTATAGACTGATGATTATTTATGTACATGTAAGTGGATGCTCCTATTTACCATACTGCTGCTTTAGAGGCTACCATCAATTTTTATCAAATGCGTATGTTGAGAAGGTTCATGGAGAAATGGTTGCAGCACCTTACAGTTATGATTTGTAAACGAAATATTATTGTACACTTGGCGATTAAAAAGAGTGGCTATGAGTTTCTTGCCCGTTCTTCTCATCAGCCCTACACACCCTTGCTTTGCTGAACGTGGCAGTAAATGTAAATTCACAGGAAAAAGAAAATTACGTGTAACTTTGACATTCATAAGTGTTACCTTGTAACCTAATTTGAATAAATTTATTTTGATTTGATTTTGATTTTGACTATTTAACATCACGCTACTACCCACGGCGGCGGCGCAGTAATCATAAACGCGTTTGAAACCGCGGGTACATCTAGTACAACATAATTAGGTGTAATTCTTACCATCTCTTCTGAGCCGATCGATGATGTAACGTTAGTGTTTAATGACGTCGAATTAGTATCATCTATAGTCTCGATACCGTACTGTGAACAAAAAAGAAGATAATACAAATCTATACTAATATATAAAGCTGAAGAGCTTATTTGTTTGTTTGGTTGAACGCGCTAATCTGAGGAACTACTGGACCGAATTGAAAAATTATTTTAGTGTTGGATAGCTCATTTATCAAGTTAGGCTATAGGCTATATAACATTACGCTACGACCCACGGGGGCGGCGCAGTAATCATAAGCGCGGGTGAAACCGCGGGCACATCTAGTTAAGGATATGGCTTATGTAGGAAAATAGGATAAAATCTAAAAGAGACTGTCAGACTACTTCGAGGGCGCCTACGCTCACCGAGTTGCCGCCAACTCGAGCTGTGACCATGTATGACAAAGAAAACAATGACCGTTATTGTTTTCTTTGATATCATTGAATGACAAAATAAAAACAGTCACGAATGAAGCACACTTACTGTAGACGTAACAAAGCTGTTGTTTTGATTTTCAAGTTTACTTTTAATTTAGGTTACTAATGACTAGTATTCTTGTTAGCCTCCCAGCAAAGCTAGTATACTTGTGCACCCATTATTAATATCAATGTGAACCCACTCCGGGTTCACGTCGGTAGTAATTTATTACGCATTGAACTTGCGGATGCATCGCGGATTCGAATCCCACCCATTAGGGTGCATCCGCAAGTTCAATACGTTATCAATGGGCTACCGCAGCATCATTTCAGAGTGCCTTACGTATAATATTTTTGTTAGGTCGTGGGAGAAGACTGCGACTCCTGTTCCTGATTTTATCTTGGATCCATCCGTGTTTATTCTCACTTCGTGTATACCAGAGCTATCTTTAAATTCTTTATGAAGTTGGATGTGGTATTTTTGTCGAAAACAGAAGTTTTTGGGATGATATCACATGTCGCCGCTATCATTGGAATTTCGTTGTATACTAACTCCTTTAGGCGTGCATGAGTTATCCTATTGTCCCATTGCCAGAGCCCTACCTTTTCAAGCCGTATGGCAGCTGTAACTGTTGCCTGCTGTATGATTAGGTATAGGGTCTGAGGTTTAGTATGGCCTCCAGCGCTGCCGTGGGGGTTGTTCTTATACAGCTTGTCGTCGCCAGGCAGGCGAATCGTTGTAGGCTTTGTAGTTTTTGTATAACTGTGCTTAGAAGAGTGCGGGGCCATCAAAATATGGCCATCGCCATATGTTATCATTGGGCGTATTATGGCCGTGTAGAGCCACAAGGTTATAGATGGTTTGAGGCTCCATTTTCTGCCTATTAATCTTCTGCATTGCCAGAATATTGTGCATGCTTTGGTTATTTTCGTGTTAAGGTGCTTACTCCAGTTGAGCTTCTGCAATAGGGTAAGATCTGTTCCAAATAATTTTGGCATGTTAGTTAACTGAGTTTTACTTTTATGTATAAAAAGGACCAGTTCTGTCTTAGTCGGATTCACTGTCAGTTCATGATGGTTACACCATTGTTCCATGATACTGAGGGCTGATTGCATGCGATTACAGATTATGTTTTCTGAGTCGCCTTTGATCAGAATGGTTATGTCGTCCGCATAGCCTACCGTGTAGTAGCATCTGTTATTAAGGCATTCTAACAGGTTATCTACCACGATATTCCATAGTAGCGGCGAGAGTACTCCTCCCTGGGGACAGCCCTTCGCTACTATGCCTCTTGTGGTAGCGTTCACCGTGAATTGTATGGCCTGCATCATTAGAAGTTGATCGATCCAGCCATTAGTGGTTCTATCAACTCCAAATGTGATGAGTGACTGGTTAATGCTGTTGAATTTTGTCTTAACAAAAGCTCCTACATCGGCGAAGGCCCCTAGTGTCATTAATTTGTCAGATAGTGCTGTTTCTATTGTTCCTACAACATCGTGCAGCGCTGATTCCGTTGATCTGTTTTTCCTGTAGGCGTGTTGTTGGCGGTGTAGTGGCTTGAGTCTTAGAGCACCTTTCCTTTGATACCGATCAGCTGGTCTCTCTAGAGTCTTCAGCAGGAAAGAGGTTAGGTTGACCGGTCTGCATGATTTCGCCTGTGTGTACACACGCCTGTAACTACATACCTCTCCACTGGCGAGGTATGTAGTTATGCGCTATCGATGCTCTGTATATGTTAGGCAGGTGTGGCACAACTTTTGTTTGTTCCCATTTCAAGAGAGCTGGGAATATTTCGTCCAGGCCCGCAGATTAAAAGGGCTGGAAGCTATATCGCTATAGCTATATCGCTCATGATATTCGGTCAGCATTGACCATGGATTTGGCCACTGTCCAGTCAATCTGGGTTGGTTGATTGTAAGGCGTGTCTTCCCAGTTTGGGTTTACCGTCACTTCGCATCCAGGGAAGTGTGTTTCGAGTAGTACCTGACTTATTTCATTGTCTGAAATCGCATAGGTATCATCTTGTTTTCTAATGGCGCCTAGGGTTCTGTTGTTATCTTGCGATAGGACCTTTTTCATCCTGGCTGCTTCATTAGTGGTATTAATGTTGCTACAGAAACGCCGCCAAGATTCTCCACTGCGGTATCTTATGCGTTTCTTGTAGTGGTGTTGAGCTTGTATGTATCGCTCCCAGTCTTCATCAGTCCTGGTGTTTTTAGCTCGGTTAAACAGTTTCCTCAGATTGAGTCTAAGTTTCTCCAGCTCTAGTCCCCACCATTGGGACTTACCTGCCACTGGTGGTTGTGTGGTGAGACATGCCTGTATACCATAATAGAAGTAAAAACATATCCGCCATATAAGTTTGGTCGTTATTTGATGGACGTGGTAAATCTCGGCCTAGCTTACATTATTACTGCAGTCTTATCGACGTGTTAAATAAATAGGGTAATGATTATAACTATACAAACCGTTTTAATATAAATATCAAAAGCCGCGACTAATGTACAGCAGACTCCGGCTCCTCCCGTGGAGAAAAACGTGAGTGGTCTCTTCCCTGTGTAATGAACTAACAACACGCATGTCGCGGATCCAATTATCTGAAGCACTCCTAGTATTAAAGTCGCGTAGTATTTATCTATAGGCGCCTGTAACATCTGGAATATGGATACCGCGTAAGTCTGCAAAAGAAAAACGTCATAGGTCTATTAATTGCCCCATTTTAGAGAAAGTGCAATCAAAGGGCCTGTTCTTGCCAAAAATACTGTTCAGAACAAACTTCCGATCTAGTGTAATAAATGTTAAACATAACTGAATCGTAATATATGTTTACATTTGACGGTTATTTTAATATATATAGCAGTATGGAAGTAATGATAGGAAAATGTAAGTAGGTAGGTACTTATTACTTGCATGTTTAGACGTACTTATTCTATTTTGTGATATTTATTAGATATCTAGGCACACGGAGAGACTAGAGTAGCATTGTATTTTGAATAGTAGATAATTATTACGCGAATTGACCCTCTGGTGTTAATACTTTCTACTTAAACGTTAATGATTACGTACGCTATCATTTTCAGGCCCGTTTAAAATATAACTTGATAATCGAGATCCACTTCGCCCGTGATTTTTTTATAAACTATATACCACATGGCGTTTCTAACCATACCAATCGTTTTTATATACTTAGCTGATTACTAAACAGCCGTGTAGTTAAAATTGATATATTTCCACAATAAGTAACAATTTACTAGGTATATTGTTTCAGAATATTTAGTACCAGGGCGCCTAGGGTATGAACAAAGGTAGCTTTCTTGCGAGCTAGGCTAGAATATAGTGTACATAATAAAAAAGAGATGGCGCTATTCTAAACTTATGTATCTTAACATAGTAGTAGATAATTTATTTTCGTAATTATATTATTTAAGTACAATAAGTAATTATGATACTTGTAAATAGAAACGTAAATTAACATTTTACTAACCTGTAAAGTTGTCATGCCACTGAAATGTCCCACAAAGAAGCTGAAGCTTACAATGAAAAATGGCAAAAGAAAACTCTTATTGAGATAGCTGCCAACTTTATCGGACATAGTTTCTTCTGTGTCATCGGCAACTGAAAAAATAAATGATTTAGCTGGTATATTATCTAATTATGCACCTAAAGCTTATTATATTATACATATTTATGTATAATAAGCTTTAGGTGCATAATTAGATAATACGGTAAAAATATTTATGATGCCATCTTTAAACGTAAGTAGGTATATATTATAACTATTTAATAGTAACTTGCGCATATCTTAACCTTTTTCTTTTTTGTATAGGGCCTGGATGTCATGGAGTTCTTCTTCTACAGCGTCGGGGGTGGTCCACCCACGCAACCATTGCAAGCTCTGAAATTATAATTTTAATATTAGTTATTTGCACAAGTGATATAAGTAGTTTTTATTTCTGTATATAATAACATTTCGAAATGTAATGTGTATGTAAGAGTTGTAGCGTTATTTAGATATCAACTTACAGGTATCTAAGTCTTTTAAGTTTAAAAATGCACAGCTAACTATAGCATATCATTAGTACTTCTATTAAGTCCAACATTTCAGTTTAAGTAAATCGAAATTTAACATTATCTTCATATGGCCACGCAGCTTGAGTCACCTGTCAGTTATGATCAGTTGCCACCAGTAAGTAAGTAATACCATGGCAAAGATATTTCTCTGTTCTGTGGGTAAATAGGTCCCGTTAATTAGCTAACTTGCGCAGCACCAGATCCGCTACCTAATGATTATTTCCATAAATAATGACAATACCAATTGACCGACTGGATCTTTCAGCCAGGGACATCGCGTCGTTTATCTGTGCCTATCCTCATGCCTAACATTAATAAGCTAACAAGGCACTCAGCATAAATAAAAGCCAATATAAATACTAAATACCTTCCTTGCATCATCGTAGCGCTTTTTCGACACCAACCAATGCGGCGACTCGGGTATAAAGCAAAGGGCAATGATTGCCAGTACCTTGAACCAGAACAGACGAACAATTAGATACCTAAATAATATTATTTCTTTTAACATTCTTGTATCTGAATCCGCAAATAATATGCCCAAATATAATCATCGACGTGTTTAACAAAATTTAAATACCTAATAAGATAAGATAAGATAGTAAGATAAGATAAGATTTTTATTTGCCAAAAATATATACAGAGGTTTATTTATACAATAGACTTTAAATTGTACTTATGTATTAAAATTACCTAAACATAATTTGTAGATTAAGGAAAAATTGCTCATGAACTCCACACTAGGTCAAGCCTGTCTCGTGGAATCCTTGAGTGGTTCCAGAACAAAGTTAAAAAAATACAGTTTAACCAAGTTATTATTAGATAAGAAGGCATAGGTAAAGTTTTATTTATTTTTCAACCGAGGTCAACAAACAAAATATGTTTTATTTTGGCGTAGATATCGCAACAACAAACCTTTTGACAATTGTAATATTATTAATTTGTAATAATAACTAATATTAAAAATTGCTGCTGCTAAAAGTGTCTTGTTCTTGTTGGCAGTAAGTGAACTATTGAGTATTGGCTTCATCATATCAGCCCAAAAACGTCCACTGCTGGACATAGGCCTCCCCTAAGTATTGGGTATTGCCTTACTTAAAGGTTATCTTTTTTACTTACCGTAAATGTAATATTGACTAGTGCTACAACCCTCCAGTATAACAGCAGACCAAGTAGGAATTGCGTGAACACTCCTAGGATGATGCACAACGAACTGGTAGCAGCAAGGGCGCCTCGTATGTGTGGTTGAGTAATCTCAGCTACATACGTCAACACCTGAAATTTATAGTTAGATCTTTGACTGCAGGTAAAGGTTAAGCGATTTGATTGAATACAATGAAAACAAGCAGGTAAACAACACATGAATATGCATTCAAATCGTATAATATCGGATGGATAGTGATAGGCAGTAAGCAACATGAGTATTACAGGTGGTGTGTTCTTTACACAGAGGTAAAACACATTTCAACTCATGGAATTCACCCGGATTCCACGATGAACTTCGATATTGTTAACTATGCAATAATTTGAGTGGGCAAAGCGAGGTTGTGTGGTAGATTCTTTCCTTGACAATTATTTCATTGCTTGAAAGGCTGGCTTTTTACATAAATTATGTTGTGATCTATTACTCACAGGTGCTTCTAGCAAACCGCCGGCCAAACCGGTTAAAAATAGTGCTCCATACAGGTGTCCTGTCGTCGTAGAGAAGTGGAGTAACAACCATGCTAAGCAGAACGGTATATTAACTAGCTGCATCGATCTTTTCCTTCCCAGTGGTGTTGTTACTAATCCTGAGAGGGCACAGCCTACTGGTACTATAATTAAATTGATGGAACCTGGAAATTAACATTACAAATAAAATAATATGCATATATTGATTAGATTAGATCTAAAGTGAAATCTGACTGACCGTCTTTCAAATACAAACATTAGAAAAATAATGGCATCCGCACGTTGAGTAATTCCTGTGTCGCAGGAGACTTTACAAACAAACGTACAATAGATATAAAGAACATACAGACTCGGAACAACCATATGTGAAACACACAAATTTTTGCCCCGTGTGGGATTCGAACCCACAACGCTCGGCACAGTAGCAGTGGCAAGGCGACAGCTTAAACCATTACGCCATCAGTGCAGTCACGGCTAAATGCTTACTAAGTTGGTCATGTAGATTTTACTTCAGCCGAAAATACAAGCAGCAACAATAAACCTTAAACCTTAACCTTGATAATAATACAATATACATTTGACGTAAAACAATATTAAGGTACAAAACAACAACCTTGTGGGATTATACACATGAAATCGTAAATCAATATATTTTATACATATAAATAAATCAATAGCCTTAACATCGAACCGCAACCAATCCGATTTTATTACAAAAATAAGTCATACTTATCCATGATATTTCGACTTTGTTTAAATGTAATATTTCACCCTCTCGTGGGTTTTGCACTGCGGGCATGAGAATCGTCGAAAATCCAAGTGTCATTCCATACCCTGTAACAGATATATTTGTGCTTAGATGTAATAAACAATATAACTTTAATCTCGATGACCATTGCCAATATCAGCAAGTAAACTTTAGTGTAAAGGCAAGGTAGAAGGCTCACGTATTGTATACATACGTCTTGTTTTTAAAATGAACAATTCAATATTTATGCATTTTTGTTTCAGGTGAATCGGTATTATATATATATTTTATCTAATAGGAAACGTCTGTATTTTATATACAAGGCTGATATTAAATATATTATTATGTTTGCATTGTATTGTAAAATCACTATCACTCCATATTATAAAACAAAATGGCATTCCGCGTCTGTGTGTCTGTTCGCGATAAACTCAAAAACTACTGAACAGTGATCCATGAGAAAGGTTTAGCTGTATAATGTGTTAAGGTAATGTGTAAATTGGTTAAAGCATGACGATGTTCGTTGAAGATGTCAGGGAAAACAATACGCCGACGAGCGTTTGTCGAAAACGCTGCCTAATCCCTCTGAGATATAACAAGACAAAGTAAGGTGGGATTGTTCCTCCTTTATAGATCAACGAAAAATGCCGCGATGACATATATCAATCTTTTAACAAGAGCTTACTAAACACATTCGTGATGTCGTATAATTCTTCGTAACTATGATTACACACCTTATGTACCTATTGCAATTTCGCGGTATATATAATAACGATCAAACGTAAAATTTAAATCAATTATGGTTGAATTTCGGCCACTTGGCGACCGCTAGTTTAAATTAATCCATGTGCTCAACGCAACAAATTGATGCGACACTGATGCTCTGCTACCCGTGCGAAGCTGGTGCGGGTCACTAGTGTTAATATTTTAAAAGTAAAACTGAATGTTAAATATGTTACCGCGCTCATTGAATTAGGGTCAGTATAATTCAACATTTCGCACAATAGTTGGTTGAATCATCAACAAGGCAAAATCAAACTTACGTTAAGTGATTTTACTGGTTTGTTGTGTTATTCTTTTTTGACACATTCCAAAGCGAATCCTCATGTAGCTAGGTTTTCCATATGTTCTTTATAATAAAATGTCCGACGTTTTGGCTATTTTATAAATTTAATCAGTAATATATGTAGTACTAAATATAGTTTCTTTTAAGTGCAAATTATCGCATGTTTTAGTTTAAGCATTTGGCATAAAAAGCATTTTTATTTTAACAAACAATACTCATATTACTACATAGTATTCCAAAAGATATTTAAATTAAACTGACTTATAAAATTGTTTCTCTTTGCAAATACATTAATGAAAATGGGAGTTTATTTTTAAATAATGCGCAAATGATTTTTAACTAGGGATTGCAATCTCGCAAAACGGGATCCCGCATTCCCGCGGGATCCCGCTGCTTTTATTGATCTGCTGGATCCCGCACCTTCAAAGCGCGGATCCGCGGATCCCGCAAATTAAAAATTTGGCGCTAAAACTTTCGTGTAAAAATCGCGGGTAGCACGAGCGCGACGTTGTCGTTCCGCATGTCACAAAAGAATCATCGATACATAAATATCAACTTCCACCAGAAAGTAAACCATTTTAATCTGGGTTTGGTCCGTACACATGGCTCGGCTATTGCAGAACATTGCATTAGCTTGGTGAAAAAACGCCACGCGAGTTTTGGTCTAGACACAGATATTATCGCAATTACAACGGATGGCGCTAGTGTGATGGTGAAAATTGGCAGACTTTTGCGTTGTTCCCAGCAGCTTTGTTTTACACACGGCTTACAACTAGTAGTGGTTGATGCACTGTATAAGAAAAGCATTCTTCAATATCAGAATGCCCAGCAGCAGCATTTACGACGAAATCTGTTAATGATGATAACGATGATATGGACGCCAATGAACAGGGTGTGACTGTAAATATAAATTTACTGCCACTTGAAATGATTACTACTACTACAATATATGACGATCTATTGAAAAAAGTACGGAAAGAAGATTAAGATTTTTAAGCGGTCACCAACTAAAAATGACGTCTTGTTACAAAAATATGTGAAGGAACAAAAAGGCCCTAAAAAGAATTGGCCCTAAAAAGAATATTAGAATGCCGTACTCGCTGGAAAAGCCGTTTGAATAATTATGTTAGAACGATTCTACAATTTGAAGAATTGTATTGATAAAGCATTAATTGATATTGAATCTGAGATTAAATTCAGCGATAATGAGTGGTTAATAATTAAAGATCTCATTGCTAAATTGCAGCCTTTTAAATTAGGAATTGAGGCACTATGTAGGCGAGAGTCAACGCTTATAACTGCGGATACAACAGTTCGATTTATTTTGGATAAATTGCAACAACAAAATACGGTGTTGAGTAACCAGTTGTCACAGACACTACATGTAAAAACGTATTCAAGTACGCCGCACTGATTTAACAGGAGTTTTGATTATAATTTCTGTTGCTTAATGTAAGAAACTTTTATTTTACACAAAAGTGTAGTTTCAATTTGATTTTATAACATAATTTCAAAGATGCGGGATCCCGCGTGATCCCGCGCGGGATTGAGTAATCCCGCAAATCAATCGGGATTGAACAAGCTGCGGTATTGCAATCCCTATCTTTAACATTAGATTTTTTGCTCGAAGCAAACATCACAATCGTGTTCACCGGGTCTGAAAGGGAAGCAATATTTTCTCTGACCCTAGGACAAGTGTTTGACGTAGGTATCCATTGCCATGCCATGTTGGGCAATCGGTATGGCAAACATTTGAAATCAAATACTTGAAACTGACCATATGTTATCAGAAGCACTACATATTTCCAACTACGACAAATTGAATTCTTGTTAATTGTTTAAACATTATTGTTTGACTGCTACAAATAGTATATCCTGACATATCGTCATTTAAATGGGTAAAACCTGAGCAGTATTCTACCAATAATAGTGAACTGCTAAGCGATGTAATTACGACGAGATTTGCATTGATACTACTTGTATAATGCGGAAAGGAAATTAAGTACTTATATCGTTAACGACTAAATAGGTAGGTATTTACCATCGCAGGTCATCGCATACCAACCAGGTCGCAAACTTACCACTGGCAAGTAAATAACGCCCGTGGTAAGGTTAAAACATAATAAAATTGTAGGGTTTTATTATGTTCCAAACTTACAATCAATTATATTTTGGTTGCGGTACACACGGCTACACATCAAGTTAGACACCCTATACACGCATAACTACGCTAAATACAAAATACAGAATTGTCGGCAAGGGACCGTGCATAGTGGTGTCGATGTAATGGTAAGGATAGAGCATAACAAAAATATAACGCACTCTCTCGCACGATTCGCAGCGTTCAACTTCTAATAGTTCAAAGTCCAAACAATCTAGTTTGATGTGTCGCTGTGTGTACAAATAAGTCGGCGCGCATGGGTAGTACCTCTAAAACAGTTACAGGAAATCGGCGTAAGGGTAAGTAATGTTATACCTTTTTGTCTAGAAGTAAGAAACTCTGTAACTTACATTACCGTTACATTGTTTCCTCTCATCTAATCTCTTATTCTCTTCTCATAGGGTTCGCAACGCGTGAGTTTTACTCCTGGTATTAATGGCAAGCGATTATAGGCTGGCAATTAGGCTAGAGGTTGTATATTCTTGTAAGATTTGTTTCTTTTTGACCAGCATTCTTTAAAAAAATATGAAAATGTTTACCTGGCTTATTATAGGTACGACATCGATAAGTACAAGCAATACAATTGGACGTTTCTCAGAATATCGACACAAGTAAAGAAACAATTACAACATTAATTTAATCTGTGAACAAATTTCTAGAGATTTAAATGTTAATCGACGTGATATTCCTGAGCTCAAACATGCAAATGCGTTTTAGTGGGAACGAGTTATAGTGCTACTAAATGCAATATACCTATACTTAATAATAAGATTTATAAGACCCACCAAGGTCGAGTTGTGAATGGCAAACAAAATACGCTCATACTACAAAAACAAGCAGAAATGGTGTGATGTAATGAAAGCGATTGATGATTGTAAATGAAAACGAATTATACTATTTCTTGTCTTTTATATCTTTGGTGAAATAAAATGACAATACGAATGTTGTATATGAACATAGTCCACCAGGCTGGCTCAATGCGGGTTGGCAGAACTTACATAAAATATCTTCCTAGAAACTTTTGCAGAAATCACAGTCATGAAGGTTTTCTCTCGATAGATGTTTGAAACGCCCATAACTTAGAAAAGCCAGTACTTCGCGAGAGTTCAGATTCGAATTGCCGACCTAAAAATTTTTTAGTAGTTACCTACTAATAGTAGTCTCTGAGCAACTGTCTGTAGATTGTTATAATAATATCATATTGTGCACATACGGTAACTGAAACTACAATTACTGGGTTCTTGTTTATTAATTAGATTTTTGTTTAATTTTGCGTATACTGCTATTTAATCGCAGTATCTATTTTAATTAATTCGAGCTCTGTCTCTTCAATACATTTCATATCCGGGTTCCTCTAAATATAGGAAAGCTTTTTGGCTTGATTGGCTTTTTCTTATTTGATGAAAATTTACTCTCAATCAGTATATTAATTATTTCCTTTATGTGATGCTTTTTCATGTCTTTTGCCAGCTACCCGATGTGTCAATCAGTTTAGCTTGCTGTCGACACTATTGCCTGCCGGATTTTGTTGTATCATCCGAAATTCAAACACTAAAGCCGCCACCTCGTCAACACTCAAAATTATCTCTGCTTTATTTGTTTATCAAAAATGCCAAAGCAGTCACCAAGCTATTACGTCTATGGAATATAGCAGTATATTATATACTGGCTCACCATAGATAAGACACTATATACCGAGCACTTCTGAGCACGGGCCTCTTCTCAGCGTGAGATGAGTTCGGACAGAACCCATTATTCAGGTCTCATCTAAAGGGATTAATATCATAAAATTCACAGTAAGATCCTAAAAAAAAATAGACTAAACAGATACACTTTAAGAATTTAAACATGTTTCGTTTTTGTTTAATAGCAAATGAACAATGTATCCTTTCTATCACTCTTAAGACTGATAATTACGACAATCCCTGATAAGTTATTAATTTCAAGCACTGTGTGACTTAATATATCTATGGAACACTTTTAAACATATTATGTAGAATACGTCCGAAAACGTCATACCATTCTATGTTTGGTATTTGTCAAAGTGTCGAAACATAACAAAATTGCAGTTTACCGGCAACACATTGCGCAAGACTGAGCGCATAGAGCTCGCAACGATAACAAATCTTTATTATTATGAGCTGTACCATAAACAAGTTTGTAACTCTAAGGACGGTTGTCCACCAACGCCGGCACCGGGACGGCACCGATAATGAGATCATTTTGGCCCGGCTTCAAAATGACGTCGGCGAAACGGCGATCGTTTGTCCACCGTGCCGATATGTTACGGCGCGGTGGGTCGGCAGTGTGTGGACAAGTTCAAACGTGTTTTATATTGCCCTGTGCCGGCACATCGGCTCGTTACAATCCCGGCCCGATTTTTAGCGGTCACGCCGATTTCGGCGGAAGGGATGACGGTGCGGCGCCCGGGTGACATGACGGGCGTGCAGTGGACTGACGGTCATAGTAAATGTATGTATCGCTACTTCGGCGCCGCGGCGCCGGCATCTCATTATCAGTGCCGTCCCAGTGCCGGCGTTGGTGGACAAACGGCCTAATGGTGCATCCACACATGACGCCGGCGTTGCCGCCAGCTTTAGAGTGGGTTTTGCCACCGGCATTAGCGGCGGCCTGCAGGGCCGGTTGCAATTTTCGCAGTAGTGTTGTGACTATCATCGAAGTTATAAGTATACGTAGGAGTGAAAATTGGAATTATGTTGGACTATAATATAATTGCATGTATCGAAGTTGTGTTTTACGTTATTATTCGAAAATAATGGCTGGTTAAATTCAGATTTCTCTCAACTTCTGATGGCGCCATGTTGAACACAGAAGCAATATCCATAAGAGCATCATATTTTTGTTACAATTCTTGAAATCCTTTTGCCTTAGGTTCCATAACAGTTCGATTTCTTGATACTTTTCTATTAATAAAAGTACTGTACGTATGATAACAAAGTGACAGAATTTAATTGCGATGATACCCAATTAAATTCTTTCACTTTGTTATCGATGTTAAGTATTAATACGAATTATTTTTTACTAACACACACTACACTAGCTCTCCGTGACGTAGCCGCAAGCCAACTACCGTCGGCATTCAAAAGCCGCGCGTGCCGCAAATAATGTTTCGCGTGCCGGCGGCCAGACCGCCGCGCCGGCTTGGCCGTCGTCGGCAATGCTGCCGGCCGGGCCGCCGGGCATGTGTGGATACGCCATTACAGCTTCATCATTTCAATAGCATTTGACTCTCAAACATTGTTGTCACAGGATATACAGGGTGTCCGGTAATTAATGGATAACCTTGAAATGTCTTATAGTAGAACTGAAGGCCGTTCAGAAAAATTGACACAAATGTTATAAAAAAGTTAATACATATATATATACCGTAAAATGGTCATACTTTGCTCCAAAATTTGCTCCAAATTCAGGAAATTATGAATATTTTTTTAACTATTAATTATAAAATATACTCAGAAGTATTTATATAAAGAAGAACATTTTATCTACCACATTTTTCTTGGTAAATCAACATTATAAAGTATTTTATTATACATATAAAACAATGATTACGGAGCAAAGTTACTCATTGACATGGGTGTCTTTGCTTCTAGATACAATTGTCAACCAATCTCAACTGTGAAAATATTTGGAGCAAATTTACGCTTTCCTAATTGTATATTCCATAATAACATATTATGCGATAAAACATATTGGAGCATAATTACCCATAGGGGAGCAAAGTAAGACCATTTTACTGTATATTAAAAAGTGCAAGCTATAAAAGCATAGCATACTTTTGACTGTCTATCTGTTAGCATAATTAGTGTTTAATAATAAAAAAACAAAAAGCCGATGGATTTTATTCATTTATGGTCGTAGTATACAAGAAAGTTATACATGGTAATTAAAAAAAAACACATATCTCAGGTAGTAGTTAGGATAGATTTCTTTTCATATTTTTTTCTTAACGACCCTCAGTTTTACTATAAGACATTTCCAGGTTATCCATTAATTACCGGACAACCTGTATATAATTATGCCTGTGTATGGCCTGTGTGATCATAGTAGGTATGAAACTGTGGTATAGCTATGCGATATGCGAGCGACAATAGGGCTAGTCCTGCATATCTTCATTTTAATCAGATTTGCGGCATGCTATGCGAAATGCTTTATATTTTACGTAAATGCTCCCAACCGTTATAATATGTAATATATAACCGTTTTTAATATGTGTCATGTGGCAGTACTTAATAAATAAATAAATAAATAAATAAACCGTACTTCTGTCTCTTACAATATTATTTTGCGCACGTGAGAATGACGAAATACCATAGCATTTGCTGTAGATTATTACATATGTATAATATGTAACGCGTTATCTCGTTCTCCCGAACGTAAGAATAACTAATATGTAATATGCGTTGGATTTGAAATACGTATGTACTTTCCAAATGATATAATATATTATTAGTCTTTATACAAATACATTTACACAGACCTATAAAGGAAATATGTACGTACCTATATTTATAGCAAATAAATATACAGTATAAAATATATCGCAGGATATATTTCGTAGTATCTGCTCGCCTGCATACTTTTACGTAAGATTTCGATGATGTAACACTGTTTTTATAGTGTCTTGTGTGTTTACTATATTAAAAAACATGTAAGTGAATGTAAACGTCAATGTCATCCTAGAGCTAAAGCACCTGAGGTTGAAGTACCATCATTTAGTTATACTCACCCAAAAGTAGAAGGTTTTTTGCGCTCACAGCTAAAAATTGAGGAAGCGCTGTGCGGAAATCTTTTTTGTATTTGTAGTCATAATGGCTGGTGTTGTATTCTTCTTCAGCAACAGGTATCTCCTTCTCTTGCGTCATCTAAAACAATAGATATTTAAAATATAACATTGCGTGTATGTATTGTTAGCGAGTACATTATTTTATAACAATACTAGCGACCCGCCCTGGCTTCGCACGGGTAGTACAAAACCTTAACAAATTTTACACCTAAATCTCCCTCATGAATCATTCTGTCTATTGGTGGAAACCGCATGAAAATCCGTTCGATAGTTTTTGAGTTTATCGCGAACAGACAGACAGACGCGGCGGTGGACTTTGTTTTATAATAGGTATGTAGTGATGATAGTGATAGTGATTAGGTTCCTTATATCATTAATCGCAATAGACTGTCATAAGCATAACTCATAATATAGTTTCGTATATATAGAAATCATCATATAGTTTTGTAATATTAACAATAAACCTTTGTTCTACATGTACTTTCTGCAGGTGTTAGTCTTTACTAACTGACGCCTGTAAATCCGAAAAGGAGGCACATGTGTTAAAATGTATTGTGTATAACATTCATTAATAGCTATGTTTAGCTAATTATGTTTCAAATGCCGCGCAAAAGATAAGCAGCGTTTAGTAGGCCACTCGGCTGCTATTGATCATTTCAAATTCCATTCTAAATCGAATGTGTAATCTCACGATCGGTTGCTATATTACGGTAACTATATTCAATTATTTAAATTCTACACCTGCACTAATAATATATGATCCCAATGCCAGATACCTACGTCATTTTAGCACACCTGAATTTTTTACAGTGAATCAGTAGTATGTAGGTATGTTATCAATGTATGCATATTAATTTGAAAGTGAGGGTTTATTATTTTTTCTTGGAGCTGATTTACTTGTTGGATCACTCTGTCCGCTTACAAATAGGCTTAAAAAGTCACCCAAATAACATAGGTGTAAAAAATTCAGGCTCATTACTATTAACTTGGGCTAATTTATGTATATCATGATTAATTTTTGCCCGCAGCTTAAATTTTTGTGGATGAAGGTACCCTATGGCTTTTTCTGTACCCCTGACAATGTGTATGCGAAATTGCCTCATGATCGGCAAGTTAATGAGTTAAAATGTAATAAACAAACGCACATTCGTATTTATAAATGTTGACGTTCTACTTAAATTACTTAGCCTACAAAATCGATGTAATACCAAATTTTATAAATATTGGTAAGGTGACTATTTTAAATCTATGTGATTTTGATTATTTGTTGATTTCCTTGATCTCAGTATATAATGAGAAGCCCACTGTCGTAGCAGAACCATAAGATATCTTTATAAACACATCTTATCGTACACCTCACATGTCGCCTTATAAGGCACCAGCTGCCCGTGATTTAATTTGCATTTAATAAAAGTAAAAAAGCAAATTAGCATATTATTCCGATATTTAAAAAATTTTGCCCGCGGGACCGGATTTTGTATACGACCAGGCCATCAGTTTCTAAATTAGTTTAATTTTATATAATCAAAAGTTTATAAGTAAGGTCTATCTCAAAAAAAATTCTTACACACAGATTCAAACATTAAATTTCATTGAGATTGGATAGACCACGGACATACATATAAAACACGTAGAAGTTAGAAATCTGATATTACAATGGCGCAATGTCGCATTAAATAAAATACAAGCCAAATAAGAATAGGAATGACCAGCTATGAAGTCAGGTAAGAAAACGGTTGAAAACATGTTTTGGTACACTGGTTTATGCAATTTAAATTGCTTAAGTTACATAAAAGAGTTTTTTAGCTTAGGTAGCTAGTCCAGCCAAGTTGCTTTTTATTTGTCTATATGTATACCTTTTTTATGGAGTAATACATTCTTAATAATATCATAATAAGTTTATTTTGTAACATATTTGTGGTATTTAATTATATTATAATATCAACTATTTAAAAGTAACTTATACCTACCTAAAATATTATAAAACAGAAATAAAAAGAAAAAGAAGCCTAAATCCCTAATAAACTCGGCAATAAATCTTTCCGCCGATGAAACCCTGCTTTTCACACAACATAGTAAGTGTGAAAATCCACCAATATTGGGAACAGGAGTCAAGCTACCAGTCGTTTAGGCTCCAGAGACAAGAACACTCGTACTAAGAGCGCCGGGTCGAGCTACGGCCTCAAGATTCTCTGATCAAGGACTTCTATCGCGGGTCTCTTCAGGTGAGTATAAATTTAAGGCGCAATAATAATATTATATGAGTATGTTATACAGGTTGTCTGGTAATTAATGGATAACCTGGAAATGTCTTATAGTGGAACTTTGTCGACGCGGACGAGGCAGGTGCCTCGTCCGCGTCGACAAAGTGCCATTCACATTTACAAATACAAATAAACAATTAAGTACATAATTAGCATTCGCATAATATATACAAACAAATTATTTACAAGAGATTTAAACTAAAGAGTAAAAAATACAACAATATTAAAAAGTGTCGTAATATTTCTCCGCATTGCCGTCAATTGACAACTTGCCCGGAAGACAGTCTATTGGCCACGCGAAGCGTCAATCAGCCGCTCAGCACTTGGACCCCATGGTCCCAGCGTTTCGACACCAAACAGCTTAAATATGTACTCAACAATGAGGATTTGATATTTTCGCTGTTTGAGCGTATCCGCTGATGCAGAAACAGCACCAGCACAACTCGCTGTGCTAGAAAGATGTGATGGCGCAAAGGTGTCGACACAAGTTGCGTCCCACACCAAACCCAAATTGTGTTTTGATGGTAGTCATTGCAGGTGCACCTGTAATTACACCTTTTACAAGCTTTTATTTACTTTCACCTGTATTTAGTTCCACCACGTTTGTCATCAAATCTTGCAAATTAAATTTGATCCACTTCCCGGTTTCCGATTGATCTGATATTTTGCATACATGTGTAAATCGCAACATGGTGTTGATCTGATGATGGAGCTGGAAGGTGGCCATAGAAACTTCGCAATGAAACAACACAACCTGTTTGTCTTTCAATGGTAACCAGGGTCAGATAATGGAGCTGGAAGGTGGTCATAGGAACTCTGTAATGAAACGACGCAACCCCATAGAGTTTCGGCTCGTTTGATTCGTCTTGACGAGTACTTTGTTTTTAAATGGTTACCAGGGTCTGATTTGATGATGGAGCTGGAAAGTGGTCATAGGAACTCAGTAAAGAAACGACGCAACCCCATCGAGTCTCGGCTTGTTTGATTTGTCTTGACAAGTCCTTTGGTGCTAGATGGTAACCAGGGTCTGATGATGGAGCTGGAAGTTGGCCATAGGAACTCAGTAATTAAACGACATAACCCCATCGAGTATGGCCCCGTTTGATTCGTCTTGACGAGTACTTTGGTGCTAGATGGTAACCAGGGTCTAATGTCATTACGTGCTCCAAGTTGACTTCGAAGAAATCTTGTAATATTGATGCATTAAATGAAATAGATAGAATGAGAAATGTTACAAACAACTAACCAGTAATTACATAATTAATTGATATGTAAAGTTATTAAAATATAAAATATTACTAAAATGTTAAAAATAAAATTAAACGAAAACAAAATCTTTTTATAAGCAGGTTTTTATTATGTTCTTGTTAATAAGAACTAAAAAAAAAAAAAATTTTAACCTGATAAGAATAATATCATTATACAGGTACATTGCAACCTTTAACGATAATTAACCATATTTGTCTACCTCACAATAATCCCATATCGTAAGTAGGTACATACATACCTATTAGACATTTTTATTAAACCCTCAAACTTTACACCTTTTATTAAATCTTTGTGTTTTTGTCTCATATCCAATTTTTTATAAATAAAAGCGTATTGCATTGTGATTGCAAAAGAAAAATAATAAAGGTGTAATTATGCTAAATGTTCTTTAATGTTACATCACAATGTAACACGCTTCTTTCTTCTCAGCTTTAAATTATTATTTTTAAATTTAAGTTATTTTTATTACAAGAATATAATAAAAGATAGTTTAAAAAAAATCTTTTCTTTTTTTAATATCAAATCAAGGATACATTATATTAATTTTATTATTGCGATTTATTCTTAATTTTGATCCTTGATATGGTGTGTTCTTTGATATGTTTGTTTTATTTTTAATGATTTTATCGAAATTATATGTTCTGAAATCGAGTCAAGTCATCCCTGGCAATGTGTTCCAATTACATAGCTACAAAATATAGTATGTACATACACTTGTATATATATTTGATGTAGTTCTTGACCATACGGATGTGATACTATGATGACCTTCATAGAATTTAATACAACCTTGCACGTATCAATTTGAACCCTGCTTACAGCATAGATTAGATACCTAAGTATAATATCTTTGCCATAGTCACATCGCGCGCTGCACAGATAGAAGGTGGATAATAGAGACCACCAAATGAGAGGGACCAATAGGCAAAAGAAAAGCCAGTAAACCAAAGCAGCGATGGGCAGACGACATCGTGCAAGCGGTGGGGAGAGATTGGTTCAACCAGAGCAAGGACAGGGAAAGGTGGTAAAGTTTGAGGGAGGACTATCCAAAATGGGATCCATATCCTAAAATAATTAGATTTAATTTAATTACTCTAACTTTAACTAACATTAAATATTAAGTACATCTATAAAAAATACTAACAACATTTGAAATGTAAAATGAAGGGTTATTGAATAAACGTCTTTATGTATACCTATACACTATATATATATATATACTAGTACATTTATTATTTCAAATAAGTACGCAGTCTATTCGCCAACACTTTTTTCGATCCATGGTCATCTTGATTTGATACGTATAATTCATATTGAGTACTGCGTAAGACTGTTCTTCTGTTTGAAATTAGTCGAAATATGTTCTGGTCTTACTTATTGTGTTATATTTTTTGTGACTATCTTGGTATAGTAGATGGCGCAACAAAAAACGGATTGCTTTTACTCTACCGTCCGCTTGATGTGAGCAACGAATGTGCATTCTCTGAGCGTTTGCGGTACGACCTATCGTTTGGCATGGGAATGTCTGACACCATCACAATGGTTCGTATTTGCAATAACAATTACTGACTACATTGTGAATAACGTAAGGATAGTATAATATTTAAATAATACTATCTTTATCTTAAAAAGAACCTATTCCAATCTACAAAATATTAGGACACCTAACTAATATTATTTCAAATGCGGCTGTGATTTTGTTTGTTTGTTACGCTTTTACGCCTCAACTACTGAATCAATCATCATGAAATTTCGCATACACGTTGTCAGGGGTACAGAAAAGGACATAGGGTACCCTTCATCCAGAAAAAAGTTGGTTAACGCCAGCAAATCTGCGAGCAATATGTAGTAGATAAAACGTAAACTTATATGACCAAAACTCTTAAACGCTTGCTCACTAAATATAAATATAGATAGCTGCAAATAATATATTATCCTATGAACAAAGTAATCTGCGGTTCTAACCATTAACATAATGTAAACTACAACGTTTTATAAACATTCGCCATATTGCTTCATTTTACAAAGATAACGGTACAATAATCGTAAAGAGATAATACAATGTGATTACCCGTAAGATCACCACACAACAATCTTTTGATATTCTCTTTGGATACAAGTATTACTATATAGCATAGCGTTGCTGTGATATTTAACCTTATAAAATATACCTACTACATATAATAACAATTAGTTGTATAACTTGTTGCTCTTATTTATTAATAGAATGTTTAATTATTATCTTGACATTTTGTATTTAGTAAATTCCTATTTAATAGCGAGGCATAACTTAATCTATACTAATATTATAAAGCTGAAGAGTTTGTTTGATTGCTTGAACGCGCTAATCTCAGAAACTACTGGTTCGAATTGAAATATTCTTTTAGTGTTGGATAGCCCATTTATCGAGGAAGGCTATAGGCTATATAACATCACGCTACGACTAATTGGAGCGGAGCAGTAATGAAAAATGTTGCAAAAACGGGGTAAATTCTCTTATCTTATATGAAGCAGACGATGTTGCGCGGGTCAGCTAGTAGTATATAAACTGATATAAATAGATAGATCTTACGCATAGTTGTAGGATAGCGACAAACGAGATTTAAGAGCTCTGCGATGCGTTGCGTAATTGAATCCATTAATAGATACTAGTGGCCTAGTGGTCTAAAGTCGATCGTTATTAGTTAATTTGTTGTTTACTATAATTTCCAGACTCCATATAAACTTCAACTATGCCTAAAAAGGTGTAGAAAGTTTCTCTTCGCATATCAATAATAATAAATTCCTTTATTCTCAGGCATACACTAATAATAACAATACATTAGGTATTAATTAATTGACAAATGGAAACTGATCATAACTAATAATTATTGATTAACAGCGATGTTGTAGCTGGACCATTGAGAGTCATATACCCATCTTAATCCTTACTAATATTTTAAATGTAAGTTGATATCAATTTATTTATTTGTTTGTTACGCTTTCACGCCTCAACTACTGAAACAAGCATCATGAAAATTCGCATACACGTTGTCTGGGGAACAGAAAAGGATATCAAATGAATATTAAATATCAGAATAATAATATATGTGAGACAAATAATACAAAATTTCTTGGACTGACAATTGACAACCAGCTTAATTGGAAGGGCCATATAGAGACTCTTTGCAAAAAAATCAGTCGTTCGTCCTATGCTCTTTATAAACTCAGACATACAGTTAACACGGAAACTCTACTAACTGCTTACCATGGCATTGTTGCATCCGTACTTAGATACGGGATAATTTTTTGGGGCAACTCTACACATAAGGAGATTGCGTTTAAATCACAAAAAAGATGTATAAGGGCTATGTTTGGCCTTCAAGTGACTGACAGTTGTAGACCATACTTTATCAAGCATAAAATTCTAACGCTTCCGTCTTTGTATATATTTGAAGTACCCTTATTTGTTAAAGCAAATCCTCATTTGTTTCCCAGTTTATCTGATGTAATAGGCGCAAAAACAATTTATGTATTCGAAAAGCTAATACTGCCCTCTTATGGAATAGAATGTTTTGTCTAGCTCCAAAGATTTATAACAAGATACCAGAGGCATACGAAAAATTTAATTTAAAACATTTTAGAAAAAAGCTTAATCATTTTTTGTATGAAAAATGCTATTATTCTATCAATGATTTTCTAAATGACATGTCTTATTAATGTTTTTAAATTGTTTTTATTTCTTTAATTATTTTGTATTTTTATCCATAACATTTTGTACGCCGATAGTATTGGCAAGACACAGTCTTGCACTGTACTTCTATTTGTAAGATCTTTTTATAATACCTGTGTTTAACAAAATAAACATAATTTAAATTTGAATTTGAAAGTTGGAAGAAGCTGCTCAGTCGGATGGCAACCTACAATGCGCGACAGCTGATATCCCCACTACACTTTGAGAAAATCTTCAAAAATTTCAGCTTCTGTTCGCCAATATATGTGTAAAATGACGTTATAAACATTATATATATTTATATTTATTATTATATTTATATTTATTATTATATATATATTTATTATTATATACCTATATATTTATTATTATATATATATATTTATAATAAATAATATAAATTGTGTACGTGTTAAAAAAAAGAGAATCACGATAAAAACGTCTTCTTACACCTACTTATTTGCCCCCTTATGTCGAGACAGCCAGATATGGAGACGAATGTCCGTGTTAAATAATAATGCGTCAACTAATTATGTACTAAGCATGGCTTATAATTATATGCGAATGTAACACTACCAAAGTAAACTACATGAAAAGTATTTTATCGTTTTCTTTATTTATTTTACCATAGGTACTGAAAAGCAAATCAAACATCGAGGCAAGTAAATATGTATAAATCTTAAAAAAGAACCGGGGTATCTATAATCCCTTTAATCTATTTTAAGTAGTTTAGCTAAGTATAATTTTAAGTTGTCATGGTTTTATCATATGCGCCTTTGAATTTAATATAACAAAATAAGCTTTTGTTACATTAAAAGTCGTTTAAAATGTATGTTTTCTTTCTTTTTTACTTTATATGAAAATAAAACGATATTACAATATAGATCAACTTAAATAATGTTTAGCAATTTTAGTGAACATACCAACTAATTAAGGTAACGGTTATATGTTACAAATTTTAAATTTAGACAATATTACATTTCCTTTTTAATAACATCTAATAACAAAGACAGCATATTAGCGGTCACAAGCGTTTTTAATTAGATACATTTAAATCTTTTCATCATATGTTTTTTAAATTATCCATTACATTAATATTGAAGAAAGGTATTGTAAATCTGCATAAGATGCCCGCTCCGCGTCTTATGCAGATTTACAACTTCTTGAATTTAATACTTCGGTCACCCGCAATGGTTCTGCACGTGCTGGATGCAAAGAGCGGTAATCGCGCGCTCCACCATGGTGAACCGACTATATTATTGTTACAGGTGTTCCGAACTTTAAGTGGCATAGACTATGAATGCAACATCGAAATCACAGCCCAAGCAGAGGACGTATACCTAGTTGTCGTGATCAAATTCCCTACGAACTTGCTTCAGAACTGTTACTCTAACGAAGACGCATTCATGGTTCTGAAGAAAAATAAATGTCTACGTTTGTGCGAATTGCTTGGTGACAGAAATATTTACTCGTCATATTTCGTTATAACTGCCAGGGGAAGACTTCGGTTCAGATTTTTGAGTAATAGCAGCATTAATGCTGATATAAGTGTAAGTAATCAGCTACTTTATCAATAGCTTCTCCACACTTTGTTTAGATTTTAGATCAACAAGTAACAACTTTAGAAATATGACTAATAGTCAATTCAATTGTAAGAAAAACGAAAGAAAAGTTACGGTGATGCGACCAAATGTAAAAAACCAGAGCGTGTTTTATTCGGAATGTAATTTTGCGCACTAGTTATTACTAAATTAGGGGCGAAAAGATAGTTACTACTTTTTAGTGAGCTTTAAACCTACCTACGTTTAGGCAGAGTACATTTAGCTACATATTAAGACTATAAACATTAGTGAGATTTTCAATTGCTTTATCATAGGTACACAATAATGCTAATTCCTCATCATTTACTACAGTGACAGCAAAGGATATTCATTTTTATTCCAATTTATTCATATAGAACAATAATAAGTAATTATCAATTTTAACAAAATATTGTTGTAAATATGTGTCTTCATCTACTTATGTGACTGACTGTACTAATGTGTATTTATTGGTTTAGTTAGTGTAAATGTCGAACCAGACAACGCGTTAAACATAATGATAATAGATTATAGATTGCACGAAAAAGTGTTTACACTAAGATGAGTAAACTCACACATTATATAGAGAACGATTGACCTTTCAATATAAATGAGTGTGATAATACTGGATTCATAATTCATTGCCGTTATGTTGGCATTATGTGTCAGGTGTCAGGTACGTCCAGAAAAGTAAGGTAACTAGGTACTTATAAGTATTTAAACATAGAAGGCCGCGTCTACGACTTAAATCTTTTTTTTTTTGTTGTACTAGCATTTATATATCGAATGTTGAACGGGCTGTAAACATTTGTTTCGTGATGTAATAAAGGTGTAAAGGAAACAGAACAAACACGTTAGAGGTAGACCTTCACTCCAATGCAACTGATGTGATTACCATTTATGGTAGATTATAAAGGGGCTTAATCTATAGTACCTATTTCAACTCGTGAACATCTTTTCCTGATTCACACTTCCTATAACATATTAAGGCATTAAGCAGTGTAACTTACTATTAATCTATTGCGTCGTAGTGGCACACCAGTGGTTAGACACAACAGGTTTTTAATTATGTGTGATTGATAGATGAACTGTTACCACTTCTGGACTATTTTATAAGCAAAAAATTTGTTTCCATATATTTAAATGGACTTATGAGGTACTTAGGTACCTACTTAAAACCAATTACAGGCAGTGTTTTATAACATACTAGCTTTTGCGCGTGGCTTCGCTTGCGTAAAAGTAGGTTAGGCCTTGAGGAGGCGCTGCTCTGTCAGTGAGGGGACCAGTGATTATGTGTCGACACGGCGGTCAGGGAGACCCGGTGAAACGGCTGTCCGCTGGCCGCCCGCAGGCTGAACGGGTTCCTGAACCGAGGGATTACTTAATCTTTACCCTGGAAGGCTGAACCACCAGCCCGTGTAAAGTTCCCTATGCAGTAGTTGTTGCCGGAGGAGGAGACCGGAGTGGACTCGACTACTGTATCGGGAGGGGTCTAATGTACCGGGGGCCCTTCCGGCTGCCGCGTCGGCAAATCGCTCTACCTGTGCCAGGCTCTGGTGAGATGTAAACATGTCTAAGTCCCTTGCGCTGATAGTACAGCACCTCCTGATATCCTTAATACCCCCTTTTTTAAAATATGGCAATAAAGAATAGAAGAATTGTTTATTAAGCAGCATCCTCATCCACATTACAGTTGGATTTCTGCAACATAAGAGAACTTCACTCGAACATCAACGCTATCCATCGACATATGGAGACAGCGAAGCCGACCTTCTTCTTCCTTACGGAGACGCAAATATCATGCCCGACCGACACGTCGTATGTCCTATACCCTGGCCACAAGTTAGAGCACAATTTTGTACGTCGTGCAGGGGTCTGTGTATAAGTCCGTGATGATATTTGCAGTGGCTTGGTTCTCGGTCCACTGACTTTGCGGGAAGGTCTGCTCATGAGTTTGCTCTGGCCTATGGGTTTTCTCAACTGGTACATAGTCCTACCAGAATACCGTATAGACGTAGAGACCCATACCAGCTCCTTATTGGACCTTCTGCTGACTACGCGCTCGGATGGTTACTCCATCCAAATGGATGCACCTCTTGGTTCTTCTGACCACTGCATTGTTCGAGCGCGAGTGCCACTTGCGCAAACAGATCCACTCCGGCCCACCACATGGCGTCGAGTGTGGTACTATAAGTCAGCAGACTGCGATGGGCTGCGAGAGTTCTATGCAGAGTACCCGTGGAGGCAGCTTTGTTTCACTTCAGGTGAAACCTGCGCTAGCGCCGTTGCAGAAGCGATAGTTGCGGGAATGCTACATCCCAAACCCGCGGATCGCCGCAGGAATTAAAAAACGACCGTGGTTCAATCAGTCCTGCAGAGATACTAGAGCCTTAAAGCAATCTGCCTATGAGGCTTGGACCACGGCCTGTACTAACAAGGAATCTAATATCCCCGAAGTGAAACGCAAACTAAATGCTGCCTCGAGGCTCAACTGGCTGACACCCGGTTGCCAGAGCTAAGTTTGATTTCGTCGGCAGAAATGGCGAGCGACTTGCCAGCTTCCCTTCTGGGAGTTGCGCTTTCTGGTCCCTCGCCAAGGCTGCCGAAGATAATTTTTGTCACTCATCCTTGCCATCACTCCATAGGTCCGATGGTAATCTGGCCCATAGTGCCAAAGAGAAGGCCGATTTGCTGAGTTCTCTCTTTGCCTCAAATTCGACTATAAGCGATGGAGGCGCCGTACCACCTACTTTCCCGTGGTGCGGTCATTCCATGTCGGAAATCTCAATTTCACAACGTTAGGTCCGGCGGGAACTAATGCCTCTAGATGTTCATAAGTCGAGCGAGGCAGTGGTACTAAAGCAGTGTGCTCCTGAGTTGTGTCTAGTATTGACGTGCCTCTTCTCGCTTTCCTATTCCACAAGACAATTGCCGTCTTCATGGAAGACCTCATTCGTTCACCCAGTGCCAAAAAAGGTGACAAATCTGACTCATCGAACTACAGGCCTACCGCCATAACTTCTCTCCTCTCCAACGCGATGGAGCGGGTGATCAACTCTCGGCTCCTGAGATACCTTGAGGGTCACGATTTGTTGAGTGATCGACAATACAGCTTCCACCATCGTCGCTCAATTGGCGACCTTCTCGTGTATCTCACACACCGATGGGCACTAGCCATTAAGAGCCAAAGTGAGGCATTGGCTGTCATCCTGGACATGGCGAAGGCCTTCGATCGGGTCTGGCACAAAGGTCTTCTATCGAAGTAACCATCTTACGGACTGCCCAAGGGATAATGCGAATGGGTTACCAGCTTTTTGTCCGGCAGATGCATCCGAACTGTGGTTGACGGTGATTGCTTTAACCGCATGGACGTAAATGCTGACGTCCCCGCAAGGCTCTGTGTTGTCTCCGACGCTGTTCCTGCTGCATGCCAATGATATGTTGTCAATTGATGGCATTCAATGCTATGCAAATGACAGTACTGGAGATACTTATTACACGGGCCACGCTAATATCCCTCGGTCCACAGTGGAACGCGAACGGCTTGTGTCTCAAATCGGAAAGACTCTGGATAGAGTATCTAAATGAGGAAGAATAAATTTAGTCGTGTTTAACCCAGCTAAGACACAAGCCTGCGAGTTCACCGCTAAGAAAACCCCATTTACTGTGTCTCCCCAACTCCAGAACACGCCTCTCACCATCTCCAAGAGTATTGGAATCCTTGGCCTCGACATCTCAAGTGATGTACAGTTCCGCAGTCATTTAGAGAGCAAGGTCAAGCTGGCTTCTAAAAAGCTTGTTGTGCTCAATACAGCTAAGCGGTACTTCACTGCAGGGCAAAGACTTTTTTATATAAGTCGCAAGTCCGGCCTCACATGGAGTACTGCAGTCATCTTTGGGCAGGAGCACCAAAATACCAGCTTGATCCGTTTGACGCGGTACAGAGACGAGCATTGAGAATTGTCGATGACGGATATCAGACGGTATTGAACTACTAAGTCTCAGACGAGACTTTGCCTCCCTTTGTGTATTCTACCACTTATATAATGGATTGTGTTCTGATGAGTTGTTTCAGCTACTTTTTATCATCGCACCGCTCGCCATCGGCAGGGAGGTCATTCTCACACCTTACAACCTAATTGGTGCCGCACTTAGCGGTTCCAAAGGCATTTTCTCCCGCGGACGCTCAGGTTGTGGAATGAACTCCCTGCCCAGGTTTTCCCACAATACTACACTATGGGGTTCTTCAAAAAGGGCGTTAAAAGGCTTTTACAAGGTCAGCAACGCGCAAGTGATGCCTCTGATATTGCAGGCGTTGATAGGCTACGGTGACCATTTACCATCAGGTGGGCCGTAAGCTTGTATGCCACTTTGATAGAATAAATAAATAATAAAAAAATTATAACTTTACGTTTTTTAAATATAGACTATGTTACTTGGTAATCATATCGTCTCTAATTTTCAAAGAATTGTCAATATCGGTTGAGTAGTTTTTAAATAAAATCAAATATTGCCTTTATATTATATTAGTATAGATTAACATAAATTCCACTTTTATTGCATAGAGAAGTAGTATGCTAAGTGGTTTGGATACAAATAAGACATTAAAAATGCAATGATTATGGCCTAAATGAAAATTTGTTTTGCCGACGTCAATGGACAATTATTGAACAAACAATATTTGAACGTCCATTGCTGTAAGAGGGATGGGCAGTTGAATAAACTCAATGTCAAATTATGTAAAGACGAAAGACGGAGACGAATATGTTTATAGATGAGTCGAAGAAATATAAATAGCTATTGTTATTTATATTTCATCGACTCATCTATAAATATAATAAAATCGTAATTAGCCGTATCGGTTTAAGTTAAGTCTACAGTTTTATATACAAAATATTTAAGAAAATTAATGTAAATGTGTCTTTAGAGGCCAAAGCTAAGTAGTTTTTTAGACATTTTTTTGTCTGTCTGTATGTATTTATACGTGCATCTCGCAAAAACAATTGCACGAAATTAACTAGTTTTCACGGGTCAAGAAGGCCGATTTTTCTTACAATAATATTATGACAGAGACCATTAATCTTTTTATTAGGTATTATATTTACGTGATGCCATGTGTCAAGTTAGAAAAGTCAACATTAGCGATAATTAGATCTCATAGAAACATTTGTCAAAACTGGTAGACCACTTTCTTGGCCGACTGTTCCTACTTGCAAATGCCACGCGTACGAGTCGTGGACAAAAAGCCTAATCAAAGATAAAATTATGTGTATTAAAAAACGTTAGTTTCGGATGTAGTCCTACAAATTATGAATGTTGCTGTTTGCAGGCTGACATGTATCAACTCACGGCTACCACTGCAAGGATCAAACCACGTTTACAGAAGTGTCACTTCAGAAACGAGACCTTGTGTGTCATTGATCGACAAGAGTTCTGTTTCACTAGTGGAGTGGTCTGTGATGGGATCAAAAACTGCGGCGTCACTGATTGGTAACATTCTAAACAGTGGTGTTGGCATTACTGTATTAATCTAGTCATTCCATATTTCTTTCTTATTTACAAAGCAGCTCCCGCACTATGAATATATGCTATTTTGCGAGGGATTACAAACATCGAAATAACGGACACAAAGAACACACCCGGTACAACCATTTGCGGATCACACAAAATTTTGCCACGTGTGGGACTCGAACCCACAACACTCGGCGCGGTGGCAGTGGTGAGCCGACCAATTAACCCACTACGCCATCCGTGCAGTCAAAGTTCTGGTGTGCTTTTGCCATTCCCTGAAAATAAATCCATTTGATAACCAAAATCAAAATCAAAATAAATTTATTCAAGTTAGGTTACAAGGTAAAACTTATGAATGTCAAAGTTACACGTAATTTCTTTTTCTGTGAATTTACATTCACTGCCACGTTCAGCAAAGCAAGGGTGTAAGGCTCGTGAGAAGAACGGGCAAGAAACTCGTAACGTTTGTACTTCTACAAAATATTTCAACCAATCAGGGCGATCAGGTTATATTGAAGTGTTGTCGTATCTGCGATGGACAACATAAGAAATAAAGACATTTTATCTTTGGCAAACTATTTCTTTCTATGCAGAAACGCAAATTTAGGTCTGCCACGTTGAGACGCTGAATAGTTCGGCCTCGGTGCGGATGGTCTAATTTGATGAAAGAGGTCAACGACAGAATTCCTTTCCAATAGGCAGCGGTTGAGAAGCTAAATAATATCTTCTTGCCCGAAATACTTGAATGTTCAACTTTGCTTGTATTGCTAACTTGCTAGTGAATGACCTATCGGACTAGTCTTACTAGTAGTTTTTGAACCTTGTTATATAATAACCACATCATTATGTTGTCTCTCATCAGGATAATGAGCTAATACGTATAAAACCCCAAAGTAAAAAAGAAAGACGGTTGTAGTGTGTAGTGGTTTAAGAGATCGCGTTGCTCGAATGTTGTGGGTTCGATCCCCATACGGGACAAAAATTTGTGTGTTTCGCAAATGGTTGTCCCGGGTCTCGGTTTTCTTTATGTCCGTTGTTTGAATGTTCGTAAAGTCTCCCGCAACACAGGCAATATTTCTGGAACTTGCCCTTTAAAAAGAAAAGGAAATTCAAATCTAGATGGTAAGGCTTATACTTAAAGTAAATAGTTTGATGAAACGAAACGTTTGTTTTGATACCCTTATCAGAGTCTTTCTATAGCCAAATCAGGTATTTCTATTAGTATAACATTGTATCAGGAGTCACTAGGTATGATATGGTACTTACGACCAATTGGGTCAGCAAGGCATTATCCAATCATAGTTACGACGAAGTTAGAAGCACTGGGCTGTGGTGCTTATTCGTCGTAGTTTTGTACCCATAGACATTTACGCGGGGCCGCAGAGGTTAAAAGTGACAGGTAACTGTTTAGTTTGATATCACCTAGCAAATAAATAAAGTTTTTTAAAAATGCCGTTTACTCCATCAATTAATGTTTTTGAAAATGTGAATGATAGTCTGATAGATCATCATTTTCTTTTTAAGGTTAGAAGATTTCCACTTATTAATGGTTAATGTATGTTTATAGACACAAATTATATAAGCGGAGATAAGAACTATACTGATTGAGTACAGGTGCAAGTTTTAGCGCCAGGGATCAAACATATTGTTCTTTTTAGAAGTTAGATAATATGACCCAATCCAATACTTATTTCACAAACTCTCGGCTATCTATGGCTATACATATTTATTTATCTATAGAAACCGAAAATCGCGGAATACATACTAATACGTACAGTTTGACTGTAAGGTATTTAGTTGTAATTATAAGAATGAATTGACTGTAAAAGAGCTTTCCAAAATTCGATCCTTAGAGATTGATTACGGTTCAAAGTAAGTATGAAGATAACTATGTACAATGCAGGACTAAATAAGTTGTAAGTTTGCAGAACTGACTTTTACATTATAGGATAAGTATATACAATGAATAATATAGCAAAATATGTAAAGAGATTCTTTAAGGTTACATAAAATTACTTTGTAATTAATATTAAAATCAGGTTCTTTCAACCTTGGCAACGAATACGCGGAAGATGATGCGGGTGTAAGATAGTGTTCAAAATTTCTTAATAAAAAATGCCAAAGGATTTATTTAACAGAAATATAGAATAAGATGTATTACTATTTTGCTTTTACGTGCAGATGATATCACTATACGCTTAATGGTTTCAATTATAAATGATTACTCAATAATAAATACTAATTTGCTCATAGGTTTGATGAACGCCTATCAGAATGTAGCTTGCCGGTCGAATACCTTGGCTATGCGCCTGTGATCGCAGTGATGGGGGCACTGGCTTGTGTCATATTAGCAGCCGGCCATATTCTTGTGCGATGTCTGCCACCACTAGCCAGTTCATTCTTCATCTTCAACGCCAATGAAGACAACAGACTTTGCATAGACCCCGTATTATGCCCGCAAGATCGAGCATTGTGTACGATAGAAAAAGTTAAGAGAATTTCCCTTATACCGGTAGGTATTATAAACATTTATGTTAACTTAACCCTTAAGCACTGTTATAGGTCCGATAGACTCCCAACCGTAAAATAAACTGTTGTTATCTCGGTCTCCTGCGTGAGAACGCGTTATACTTCTCAGTACCTATAAGTTCTTTAGTGAGCCTAAGGTAGACAAAGCAATAGGCCATTTCACGCGCGCTGTAAGGTACCTGATTACTACTTAAAATATTTTTGTAGGTTTTCCAGACCTATAACAGTGGTTATTAATATGTGATTATATTAAAGATTTTGTATATTGTTTTGGAATAAATTAGACTTAATCTAGCTTTTCTCGTTAACTGCGACCACGTGGAAACGAACTAATCAGACTCATATATTGCTTCTACATTGGAGAAGTGGCTTATTCATGAAGACGATGACGATTTTAGCGGTAATTCAGTCAGTCAATCCCGATTGATTTTGTAATGGAAAACATTCAGTCGGATCCCGGTTACCGACTGTAGTCATTCTGATATTGAGCTCGAAAATATTCAAGAACAGACTGGAAATCTTCATTGTCTCTGGAAAGCCTGTGGCCGACACTAGTTGATGAAGAAAAATGCTCTACAAGATATACAAACGAAGATCTAGTAGAAGTACCTACTTAAAACTACTTAATATCGTATAATTTGTTATTCTGTTTTATGTCTATATGTTAGACTCATATTGTAACTATAAAACTACATAATAATAATAATAATAAAAGAAGAAGAAATAAATAAGAAATAAGCAGAAGGCAGTGCTTTTAGATACAGCACGCATTGTGAGGAGGTTCCTATCTCTGGAATCCTAACCACCGGCAGCTTGGACCCTGTTCCCGATGCCGGTGGGGTACCATATATTTTATATTTTTAAATGTATTTTTATAGATATATGTATATTTAAAAATGAAAAATATATTGAAAATATTTAAATAAAGAGAATAATAATAATAATAATATTCTACCACATACACACAACACCATCTAGCCCAAACTAAGCAGAGCTTGTACTATGGGTACTAGACAATGGATAAACATACATATATACTTTTTTTTTTAAATATATACACATTATACATAGAAACACCCAGACCAAGACAAACATCCATGTTCATGCACACAAAATAATGAATAAAACATAAGTACATTTTCATCTTGTTTTAGTTAAAGGAGTCTATGAGACCTATATCAGTGGCAGTGTTATAAAATCATGTGTCAGTGCTTAAGGGTTAATACCAACTGTTCAGAGCAACGGTGCTAAACAAAAGAATCAACATCACTTTGTTTACTTACAATGATTCCCAAGCTACATTAATATCTTCCTGTGGTTTGCCTTAGGTTATAGAGATGGAACGTTGACATAAGCTCCATACACATTATGTCAAATTGTTACTGCTAGTAAGAAAATCACAGTTAGTTTATTAGGAACCACCATTAATACCTAACTTCTGGTTTTAACCATTGGGCAACCAAAGATGAGATTATAATTACCTACTCTGATTATAAATAACCCTGTTTCATTTCAATAATCATATTTCTAAGAAAGGTTTATAATAGATTCCTTATATTGGCTAACTGCTAATACCTGATGACGTATAGGTGTTGTATTTCTTTTGCATTCACGCAAACAGCTGTTTGTGTAACAAAGTGGTATTATTAAAAACCAAATAGGTATGTAAATATTTACACATATGTATCGTCATTAAATATTATAATAAAGGGCACTTAAAACAAAACAGTTTTTTTAATCGTACATAATACGTACATTATACATTTTGGTATGAGATAGCAAAAGTTTTTATGCGTTCGAAACCTTCAAAAGCAGTCCCATTTGGTATCGTAAATTATGCTAAAATCAAAATAAAATTATGATCGTAAGCATGTTTGATGTTATACTTAAGATCCATAAATGCATAATTAATGTATGTAAATATCAATGTATTTTTATATTATTTTGCCTTTGTTAATACACGTGTATATATATATATATATATATATGTATATTTACACGTGTATTAACAAAGGCAAATTGTACATTATTAATTATTCCTGCACAAATTATACTAATATTAGCTTAATTTGTGTAGGAATAATGAATAATGTACAAACTCTCGTCTCAGGATGAGATTTATTAGTACGCTTTTCTCTACATATTGTCTTGTTCCAGGTACATTCCAGTTCATCGTCTAATATAACAACAGAAACTGAATCAGATAAGATCGTGACTTGTCAACGTGGGCAGACACCAGGACATACTATGCAAGTAAGTAACAGTTTGGAAATCATCGAATAACCACAGCACACACAGATGACTACTTTAAATACAACTACATAGACTTATGCCTACATATGCCCAGGGCATAGGCACAGGTGTGTTAGTCAAATTCCGCCAGCTTTGTTTTGAAGCCCACATAGTAGTGGGCATGTCTATCTTTTAGGCGCATTACCAGACGCAAAATTTGCCGGTGCTGTTGCTATATCACATTGCCCAATCCGGAAAATTAAACTGGGACCTAATAATAGCGATAAACATAACGCCACTGCGCCATAAACATAGTCTTAGAGTATACAACATTTTACTACTTATTATGTATTTAAATTTAATTATAACGATATATCTATTTATCATATTTTGTCATGATTAAATTTAAAAGTGATAATATTTTATGATTATATTTAATAATATATTATTAATGTTAAATAATTATGTAAACATTCCTAAATCTTCCATAATTTGTATGTTATGTATATTACTTATGTTATAAAATGTATATTAGGCAAATAGACAGCCTTACCGCTATTCTATTATGTCGTATATTTGAGTATCTCAAAATCAAATGACAAAATAACAAGATATATGACAAAACGTAAACGTATCTACAGTCAGCGATATAAAACGATAAACATGTGCGTTATTTTTTTATTGTTCCATCATACAAAAGAAGCACTAGCCTCAACTGATCAAAGCAGTAATAGGTGAAGGAGAGCTTATTAATTAATCACAATTTATAACTACAGAAAGTCTCAAGCTAGAATGAGTACTAAGTTCTGAATTTCAAACCCTTTTAATGTGTTCTAATGTAAGATGACTCGACTAACTAACTAAGTTTCAGTCAAAGAAAAATACAAGTTGTCTTTTTAAGATTTCAAGTTCTTTGATAATTGATTATTAATGAAATCATGTTATTTTATAAATTTAATCACAACGAAAGAAATATTCTTGAGGAAAATGCGCCATATAAATGTGTTAATAATAAAATAGCTTTTATAATTGATTCTATACTGAATAATACCGCAATTAGCAGTAAGTAATAATGCCTTCAAGCTTTAAAATCCATTACATTAAAATATCCTGGAGCTCTAAGGTCCTATAGATATGACTCAGAAGTCTTATCAATTACATAAAGAATTAAGTGCAGATGCAAGCAACGTTTCGTCTATACAAACGTTTAAAAAGTCCCTTTAAATGACATTAAAGCAGAGAAACTTTAAGATATAATCTATATCAACCACAGCAGTGTTTGTATCTTCTGCTTTTTTTCACAATTAATTATTACATATCAGGACTAGAATCCTACAAAATGTTGTTGGCTTTCTGCTATTTTCAAATATCCAGCAAACTTATTTAACTCGACGTTAAATTTGTTTCTAATCAAATAATTAAAAACACTATGTTTTTACATACATAGCCAAAATGCTATTCATATTGTTTATTAAAATCTATTTAGTTTTAGAGAAACAAGCTGAGTAATATGATGTTGATTTCAAAGGTAAAATCAGTTTGTCTTGCAGTCTTGCACATTGATACTATGTTTGAGTCCAGTGCGGCAACAATCGATCTGTCAAGAACCTTTACTTTAAATTATTTAAAGCTCACATTTCCTTAGTTTTCATTTATGAAACTACAAAAATCTTGTAAAATTCTCGTCGAACACTAAAAATAACTTAATAGATTTATTAATTATAAAATAACTTAATAGATTTATTTATTATAAAATTATTTTACAACTGTGTTCAATTTTCAACTACGGCGTTGATTGTAGAAGTATATTTTACTACTTAGATGTTGATCAGATTAATTATATGCGTGTATTTGTTTTTTGATATGCAGCATTCCAAATTATGTACCATATAGTACCTACCCAACTTGTTGTGAACTTGTAAGTTACGGCATGTCGACCTTTAGAGTAATAAATAGATATATAATTATGTTAATGACTACTACTTATACTAAACTAAATATTGTTTAAGGAGATGATTGCAAATAATAAAGGGGCCACAGCTGTGAAGTCAATTACTGCAAAAATTCATAAGAAATGGCGTTCTGTTACTGAAGCTGCGAAAATAACAAAAGCGTCGTCCTTAAATATCAAAATGGACCAAGTCTAATGTTGTTGAAATAAAGGTAATAAACTGCTTACAACGTGATTCACTTGAAGTCCCACGCCTATACAGTCGTCACATTTCACCTGTTATGATTTCTTTTCACATAACAGAGCACATACTTTTAGCTGTCTACCAGGCATAGATCCAGACCGAAAACTTCTGGACAACAAAAGTACTCAATACCACAACAAACAAACCCGAGACGTCGAATACAGCAGTCACATTCACTACCCCCGCTATCAAGGCATTCATATAACAATTGTCGTGAACATTAAATACAGGCGTACATAACCTGTTGTATGATACCTATACATATACATGTAATATCGTCATTCCATTGAATTACAGAGGTCAAGTAAATACCGCGCATCATAGCAACATAGTTCAAACTTCAACATACCTACTTCGTTTCAATACTTAATTGGTACGTCTAGATTGTCCAAATTAAAGGATTAATTCATTGATTACGACTATTAAGTATTAACCATCAAATAAAGGACTCACATTTACTTTAACAATACTGTTCACATCGCTATACCTATTGCCATAATCTTGACAAACCTTACGTTAATCTCAAAATTACATAGTTTAATTACTGAATGACATGAGATGAGACTAGGAGATGATTTAAATAAGAGTATTTTCTTTTGATGGTATATTCTCTTTTTTATTCAGTCATTATATGCAGGATATAAAAAGTGGGACTACTCTTAACCGAGGTCACATAATAGATATACTCTGAAATGTAGATAATGTCGTATCAGTCACGTTTTACTAGTACCTACGAACCAGTTTACTCTGTATGTTAAATCTATTCTGGAGGGTGCAGTACATCGAACAAATATATAAACATATTGTTGACGCATAATGTGACACTTAATTATTTTTTTAAATTTCTCGCCAGCAGATAGTAAATATTGGTTGAAATTAATATGCAACAGATTGAAAGCGAATAAATTTCACATATTACTGTGACCTTGTTTTAATACTTTTATATTTTCCATTTGCCGTATCCGGTATTGTAGTTACGTTCAATAGCACATGCGATCCACATGAATGAAAATTGATAATGGCGATAATGCTTGTAGTCATAACGAAAACTCTTGGTTTGAATTAATCATTTTTAATGGCAGTATGAAAAACGTGCTCGCAATTAAGTCACACGTAAAGTACTTTTGAGAATGTGACCGTCAAAGTTCTTAGCTCATTCTTGATGAATGCGGCAACACAAATGAAATAGGTCTAACGTAATTATTTAAAGTCGTTATGATCAAAACATCGAGTATGTTAAGCAATATTATTTATCTAGTGGGTAGTTTCATTAGCGAAAAGATATTTGTTGCACAGCGTATTCTCACCATATCGCTTGATTATTAAATTATAATAATCGAAATAAAACTAGATAACTATTATAATAGTTCCTGGGTAGTAGATATGTACTTAAACGAGATACTATAAGTAGGAGGCTTTTTAAACATTGTCGTAGACAATTCATAACTATTATTATAGGTTGCATTTGCCATGTTTGTTTTTGATGCGTATGTAACCGGCAACATAGAATGTTTGCCGCAGTGTCGACATAACAATTAGCTGCTTAACGCATTGCCAGAACGAACACACGAAACGCACAGCAGACCGATATTATGATCATACGGAGGTATATAAGCTTTGATTGCATTACCCAGAAGGGACTGGATAGACACATGTACTAATATTTTGAAAGATGCCCAGCTAAATATTTGAACGTAGGTATCACAATTTTCTATATTTTATTACATTTTAAATTAATCTATATTGCTATAGTCTCAAATATCTTGAAATAATATAATTTACGTCGCGTACGGAAATCGTTTTCTAGGCAATCTAGTAGTTGTTTTCTTTAGCGGTCAGCAAATATTTACATCTAGAAAGCTCCAGTGTGTCAAAGACTTATTTAAATAAACCTCCATGTAATTAATATTCTTGTCTATTTTCGCCTGTAGTTTACTTAGCGATTTAAAACATTTACTTATTTTCCTATAGGTATGTCACTCGCCTAAATATAAATCAATATTATATGTAACGGATATTTATTTAAACTTTTAGAGTCGATAAAACGTATTGCATTTGCAAAAATACGCATAGCAGACAATAATCAACACGTAAACCTTGGCTGGTTTACAGAATTGAATAAAAGAGCGAGTAATAACAAGAAACAATCACTTACTTGAAGAGCGTATATTGGATAGTTTAGTAGCGAACACGGAACACGACAAGCACAGCTGCACCTCTCACCGTCACTGACACTACACTGAGCCCTGAGCCGCTATCAGAGCTCAAAGCAGAAGTATTAGGCAACCTCCTCGTGTCAAGGCACCTCTCAATACCTCACGTATTGCTGCGCCAGAGGCATTCATCACTCATTTAAACTTTTGTATTTACTACGCTATCAATCTGTGATTGCTAATAACGTAATAACTAAACCAACAGGTACATACAGCAATATTATAATCAGAACTGAAGGGTATCTGGATAAACAAAAACGCAATGAATATATGCATATTCATTGCGCTTTTGTTTATCTAGATATTATGATGAACGTATGTACGTTCCAGAATCTTAAAAAAAATTTTGTCTTGCTTGTGTTAGGTCATACAACCGGATACTGGTTTTATAATGACAACAAAACTTTATTTTTATGCTAGTAGTGGCGATCAAGCATGTTATATCGTAACTGATGATCTTTAGCTCTCATATCCTAAGACGACAAGAGTAACGTGGACGTCGCTAATTGTCAATCTTTCGAGTAATAACTCATTGTGACCAACTTAAGGAACACGGTCACCAAGAATTCTGAAAACTCGTCTGGTACTCAAATGTTGTTAGGTAGTGCTTATATCGATATAGCAAATTTCACACGCATGAACCTCCGCGCATTAAAAGTAGGTATACTCAGCCTGAAAAGTAGATGATCACATCCATATTTTCAAACCCCATTTACACCGTAGCATACTTAAGCCGCTTAAAAATCTTGTGCTAGAATTCAATAAACATGGTAAAAGTTCAAAATTGTCTAAACACTACATTTTATATATTAGCTGATCACCAGAAAAATAAAATTCGGAACATCAACAATCACTTAACACAATTGCATTATAATTTCTATCTAGTATAATATTTACTGCGGTTGTTTAGCTTTTCCAATTGAACGTTAATGTAGACTCTTGCGATTACAATAGTTTTATACATAGGTAAATGTAGCATTTAGATATGCTCAGCATTATCTTCAATGTTGTAAGTTGAAAAAGTGATGACATTGAGCAGAATTTGATTCTACGATCTGGGAATTCGTCCCACGGCTTGACTAACTGAGCTGCTCATGTCCCGCTTCAGCTCGTTTCATTTTCAACCTCTAATTACGTCTGAGGGTGATGTCAGCGCTACCTATCATGCATTATCGTAAATACGTATAAATTATGACTAAAACTATTGGAAACGCAAGAGTTAACATAATGATTATGACAATGGGGTAGTTAACTCACAATTTTTTATTATTTAGGTCATACATCATAAGCTAAATATTTTTTTAATCTATTTAATTATAATTGGATACAAGCGTCTCAATTCTGGTAATACCTAGGGGTAATAAAGGGGTAATAAATTTTAGTATTGTACCTACATAATTTTACTCGTAGTTAAGTTTTATTTTGAAAAACTAAATAGCCGCAGTTATTTTAATATAATTGAGATGGTGTTAATATGTTTTGGATATAATATATTTGCCTACTTTTGACAATCTGATGTTCAGTAAATCGGTACAATACGGTGTTTAGCTAATTTTGCACTTTGATCATGTTCGTTCAATTCTCGGGTACGCCACGATCGTGGCGGTAAGTCCCGTGTTTGATGAGTGGCTAGAGAGGCGGCATGGCGCCCCCACCTTCCGGCTAACACAGGTACTGACTAGCCACGGTTGTTTTGGCCGGTTCCTGTGTCGTATACGCCGGCAAGAGACGCTCGGTTGTCACCACTGCGGCGACTGCCGTGACGTTGTAGAGGACACGGCGCTGCACACTTTGGCGGTTTGCCCCGCCTGGGCATCGCAGCGCCGTGAGTTGATGGCAGCAGTCGGATCGGTTGCCCTCTCGCTCCCGGCTGTAGTACAGTCTATGGTCCGGAGTGAGAGGTCGTGGAAGGCCGTCGCCTCCTTCTGCGAGGAAGTGATTTTCACCAAGGAGGCGGTAGAGTGGGAGAGGGAGCGTTTAAACCCTCTCCCCAACCGCAGAGCCGGGCGCCGGAGGGCGCGAGATGACCTCCAGCCACCCTGAGGTTTGACCTGGGGGTGGTGGGCTTTGTGGGCTTTGTGGGTTCAGCTCCAGGTCCGAGAGGCGGCGTGCGTGTTCCCACGCGCGCCTCTGTTTCGAGTCCGTCTCCCCTCTAGGGGGGAGACAGTAGGGTATTTATAGAAGTGAGTCCTTTGGGTAGGTCTGTTCGCGTAGTGGCCTGCCGTTTCATACGGCGGGCCGTAACCTGCGAAAGCGATTCGCGCGGCCCCGTCGATAGTGGTTTTGTCGAGGAACACCGTGGTAGGTTTAGTCGGTATTCCGGGAGGTACATTATTTCTTTTCCATCTTTCGTTCGTTTACCCCGGCGAGTCCGACATAATCCCTCCGCCCGCCCCCGCGGAGGGATAAGCGTCATTGCATTCCGCAAAGTAAAAAAAAAAAAAAAAATTTTCGTTCAATTCTAGAGCTGATCTATATATGTACGTTACAGTGAAAATGGGTTTTGGGAATATGGATATGGTTATCTTCTTTGAGGGTGACTTTACCGCGGTAGTTGCTACAGGGGAGGGGAGAAATAAAGCGCTGTATATTTATGACCAAGATGTTGGTTTTGTTTTATATGAGAAATTATAGATTTAAGTTCAAAATAAAAAAAGAAGACTGGTAAACTTCTAAGAGAAGATTTCATTTCAGCCAGTTAATTTTTATTAAATGTTTTTTTAAAAGTTGATTAATTATAATACAAAACCAATGTCAAATTTTACGGCAAAGACTGATTACAATTAATATATTTGCAAGACTGTATTAAGTTAAAACAATAATGGCTTTATAATAAAAATCATAAGAAAATCATTTTTTTGTTTAATTTATTTAATGTCATTAATTTTCTGGTACATTCGTATTCGCAAAATATTCGCATAACTTTAGCGAATGCGATGGGAAATACGAATATTTAAAATATGCGAATACTCGCGAATGCGAATGCGAATGTGCGTTACATCACTAGTACATATTATTATATTTAATAAGAATTTTAGAACATGGACTCTGTGCTTTATTGCTCACCACATAGCAACAAGCGTGACACTCCATTACGCATGCATACACAATTCATGAAGCAGAACTTTTGGCAGGCAGGCAATTTATCGAGGTTCTTCTGTTATAATTCAGATAATTATTGATTATAATTATAAAATACAGTGGCAATTCTTTAAAGTACGATAGTTCTTAGTTGGTTCATTTTAATCCTTAAGCCAACGAGTAGTGCGAGTAATATCTTGCAACACCGTCATTTACTGTACTTAATGTTTCAAGATGCGACCATTGAAACTATAGCCTCGCTAATGATAATGATTTATAATGAACATTTGTTTGATTTTCTCAGCCTTGCACGACACCATATAATATGCTCTGCAGATTATACATATAATTATTCTTGACATTTTGGAAAAGGAGTTAATTTGCAAGCATAGATCTGTTACGATCACAAACTTAAAAATAACAAATAGCTTAAGAGAATAAGTGAATGTTCAAAGAAACTAAAGAGAAGAAAGAGGAAATACTATTCATGATACTTGGTGCTTACATACCTAAGCAAAACGCAAAAGGTATCGATATTAAAAATATATAATAAAATTCGATGCATAAGTGTTTACATATATTTTGAGTTTAGAACTATAAACTATAAAGACATTCAAACGGAGGCTGCAAGTCCCTATGTGTCAAATGAGCGGCGAACGTAGCCGAAAAGAACGCTAATAATAAAATTTATAAGCAAACATAATAATATTATTACCCTAGTTATGATACACCTGCATTATTGGAACTCTGATTGATGAGGCGTTATTAAACAAGGCTGGCTAATAAGCATCACCTCTATATGATAAATCTTAGCACATAATTTAGAAAGAAACGTACTCAACAATAGTTCTATCTATCTGTCTAAGAAAAACACAACTATTCACCGCCGAATTTGTATTAATTCACGTTCAGACAGACAAAAAGGTTAAACAGTAACGATGGTTCCAAAAATAATAACGAAATTCTGACGCTGTTTACATTGGAGTGTAGAATGTCTGCTATTGCGGCACATAGCGTATTAAATTGACTTCTAATACAAGTCTGATCAGACTGATCAGTAAGGAGATATAACGCATTGCATTACAGCGGCAATGCGTGATCTTAGCTGGCGACTTAATAAACTCGCGTCTTGCCGTGTTAGAACGATGTGCCATAAATTACGTAGTTATCTGCCACCAAACGCGGATGACTTTGTATAGTTGCACGTAATATGTATAATTTTAACTCATCAATCACTTTTAATTTTCAGCCAGCGTTGCATCTTTATACCTAGTTTTAACTCAATACCTGACCAACCCTTCACTGTGACCAAGACACTTTTAGCCATCTTTGATCAGTAGTGTGAGGCTGCTCGATGGGCAGTGATTTATCTATCCTCATCCTGAATATCTCGTCTTCTCTTTGCCTGTTACCTTAGAACGTATGGTGCAGGCATCCTGAATATATATTTATTTATTCATCACATAGTATATAGTTGGCTAGGGCCTTAGAGTATTAGGGCTGATAGGGTTGTAGCTACGTGAGAGTTCCGTAGGTTCTTGTCATGTAATTGTGTGCAGAGGTACAGTCCGTTATTACTAAGGTAGTGGTTAGTGTAACCGACTGCTACACCTGAGGCCGCGGGTTCGATTCCCGCACAAGTCAAACATTTGTGTGCATGAACATGGATGTTTGTCTTGGTCTGGGTGTTTCAATGTATAATATGTATGTATTTACAAAAAAAAGTATATATGTATGTTTATCCATTGTCTAGTACCCATAGTACAAGCTCTGCTTAGTTTGGGCTAGATGGTGTTGTGTGTATGTGATAGAATATTTATTTATTTATTTATTATTTGTTTTTAAGCTCAAGTAGACAAATCCAGCATCACCCTGTTTTATTATGAAGACCCGAAACAATAGTCTTGTCAAAATATTATAATACATGTACACGTGACACTGTAGGTTATAGATACATAGATGTGAAGTTGTAAAACTTCACTTGTTGTAGGTATAATTAAACTTTATCAATTTACATAGAAATATGAAATACACATAAACAAATGAAAATCCTTTTCTATCTGCCTGTTTTATGACACTACCAACTAAGGACTTTTATACCGTAGGTTTTATGTTGGATTATCCGAACTGTTACGGGATCCCTCTCCGAGGTAGATTTAAAAAAGAAATTATAATAAACTTAACTCTTTATTGGAATACGTACAAAGAAAGAAGAGGACTCTTAAGCAACCCAAGTTCGCGAGAGCTGAGAATAGACTGAGTTTAATACGGACTAGCTGTCTCGTCAATGGTCAAACTGCTGACCTAGTATAAATGCTGAGACGCATGACTGAAGGCCAGGTCATGCTGGGACAATCGTTCCAGCATCATACTTTTATGTGCATATAACATTTTACAAGCACTGATATAGCATAATATAAGTGTGTTGTGTGATTATCATTAAGCACATTGTATAAAGATAACAAGAAGCCTTAACATTGTCTTTGCTACTTTGTATTTGTAGTAATTAAGATAGTAAACAAGATTAATTGAATTTACATACAAAACAACTAATTAAAATATTTAATGAAAACATAGCATACAGAATCACGGAAAAGGCTTTTGCTTTATATAATTAACTAGATTTTGACCGCAGCTTCGCTCCAGTTATTATAGATTCTGTCAATCTTTACTTTGGGAATAGTGCTCTTTTTGTATATAAGGTACCTTATGTCCTTTTCTGTACCCCTGACAACGTGTATGCAAATTTGCATGATGATCGGTCGAGTAGTTAAAGTGTAAGCTTAACAAACAAATTTACATGCGCATTTATAATATTAAATAATAATTGTGCATATAAATAATAATAATAAAAAATAAGCATTTAATCTGTTAAGTCTTGGAATGCCAGGCATCATTATATAATTAATTAGAAAACTATTGTGTCTGACCGTTGGTCTGTCTCTGCAACTCAACAGGATAAAACAAGACAAGGCTCAACTCAGGAGTACACGTTGTCATTCTAAAGCCTCAGCTAGGATGCCGTCCCAGCCGCTTGACTTATGGGTTTTAATAGATAATAATAATTAATAATTTTTATTTATTTAAAAATAACAGAGTTCACTTGTTACTAAGACTTACAACTAGGGTTAGTAATATATATCGGGGTGACACACCAATACTCCGACAAAATGCCTTAATGATGCTTGATGATATTAAGTTAATAATACTTTTTACACAATCCGTCATTTTGCGACGTCGGAAATAAATTTATTAAACACATACTCATATTGATAACATAACTATCTATAAGGCAAAACAAATAAATTAATTTAATAGAACTTTGATGTTCTGCAATTTTTTATCGTCATATAGGTTATGAATAAAAAAGGAAAATATATTTATGCAACGGTAAAGACAGGTTCTCTACATCAAATTTACCAGAATCACCAATTTTGTTTCTTACCCAAGATTCATCATACATAGCTGTAAAACCAATTAAAATTTATGGTTGAATACTTTGCAATCAAGCTGCTGGTAAATTAGGTACCACTGTTAATATAAACATTTAAGTTGGAATCTCGTTCGTTAAAATAAAAAAAAGCTTATTACTTACTTGTGTAAAATGTAAAAACACTCCGACACATATTGAGGGAGTTGTAAAAAAAATGTATATCATCTTGGACCGATTTTCATCAAACATGACTAAGAACACTCCCGACTAATTCAACTTTCAAATAAAAAAAACAAAATTAAAATCGGTTCATCCGTTCGGGAGCTACGATGCCACAGACAGACACACACACACAGACACGTCAAAGTTATAACACCCCGTCGTTATTGCGTCGTCGGGGGTTAAAAAGATTGACTCTGACTTTTCGAAATTATGTGCGTATTTACTATCGCTTGCTTTAACGGGGAAGGAAAACATCGTGAGGAAACCTGCATATCTTAGAATTCTCCATAATGTTCTCGCAGATATGTGAAGTCTGCCAACCCGGACTGGGCCAGCATGATGGACTTTGGCCTAACCCTTCTCACACGGAGAGTAGGCCCGTGCCCAGCAGTGGTACAGTTTAATACAGGGCTGATATTTTTATTATTTTGTAAAAGCATTTATTATTATTATTATTATTGGTTGTCTTGGTGGTGTAGCAGTAGTGATTACGATCATGGGAATGAAGCTTAGGAATCACTTAATTTTTTTAAGTGGGATCTTGATCATTGCCTGGTTGATGGCAATAAGTTCACTGCTTCTTACACGTGTTCTAAAACTATAGCTGGCCAAATATGGGTAGGTATAATAATATACAGTGATGGTTGGATTAAACCCATATTTCGCCTGGCTCTTGGATTTAACTGCCTCCGTGGCGCAGCGGTATTGAATGTGACTGCTGTGTATGAGGTCTCGAATTCGAGTCGGGTCGGACCAAAAATAACTTATTTAACTGCCTCCGTGGCGCAGCGGTATTGAATGTGACTGCTGTGTATGAGGTCTCGGATTCGAATCGGGTCGGGCCAAAAAGAACTTATTGGTTTTTTTGTTAAGAATTATCAATAACTACCCGGAGTTAGGAAGTTGGCGGTGTAAGACCTGTAACCTCACGGCACTCATCAAAGCACGTAAAGATAAAAATCGTTGGTCCTGCGCCTGATCTCTCTCCGGTCGTGTCGTATTACCTTACCATCGGATCCTGTGAGTTAGGGAACAGAGAGTGCGCTTGTGTTTGCGCACACGCTTGTGCACTATAATATTTCCTGCGCTGATGGCCAGTCACCGTTGAAATTGGCCGCCGTGACCAAAATTTGGTCTGGAGTACAGTATTTCGCATAGCTGATTAAGCAGACGCGATTAATGAATTAGATACTTCGTGGATATACGCGTAAGACTATACATATATGTACAACGTAGTACTTACTTTAAAAGTTTAACGCTTTCGTTTTAATTACACGCATTTTTATAGACCGGTCAATCCACTTTCACTGACGAGTCAAAGTGACATTTTTAGAGGTTAATACGAATATCTTATCTTCCGATGGTGGGTCACTACTTTGATATAATAAAGCTTTACATATACCTATAATGTTAACTACTTGATATTTATCTATTTCTTGTAGGGCACATAATGTTATAGTAATATCAGCCCTGTATTAAACTGTCCCACTGGTGGGCACGGGCCTCTTCTCACTGGGAGAAGGGTTAGGCCATAGTCCACCACGCTGGCCCAGTGCGGGTTGGCAGACTTCACATCTATCCGAGAACATTTACTATTATCTATTTGTTGTAAGTCACACGATTGTAAGGATACTAAATTTTTAATACGGCACTTACGTACTTACGTATATGCATGCCAACTTTGGTCGCTTTAGAAATCAAGGACAAAGGCCTATGTGCAGTAGTAGGCGCTATACAATAATAAGGTCGAAAGGACAATAATGACCTTGTAACACTTACGTTCCATTGATTGACACTATAGAACCAGTGAGTGCCATCAGTCACAAATTAGTCATTGTGGGAGGGAGGCCCAAGCCGTACAGCCAATTCTTACAGCATAATAATTGTGTATGACAGAATGAAATAGACGTTATGGATTATATAGCTATTTCTCGATCTTATGTATGCATTAATAGTCCAAAAATACGGTAGTAAGGTTCTGTCCTATGCTGGGCTTTTAATGATTTATTTTAGCTTTCAGCTATTAGCTATAGGTATATGGTATTGATATAAAATAGTATCAAAAACAAACAGACACTCTGATTTAGGATTATTTTATTTAAATATAGCCTAATAAACAACAATAAATAACTATAACTCAGTATTACAAAAGGAAAACAAAATTAAAACCAACGCGCACAAAGAAAACCCATATGAAGCATCTTTGAATCATACAATTTACTGACTCAAATAGGAATCAAACCCGCACCTCTCGGTACACTAATACCGGACTAGTGCGCCATACGTATACTCATGGTGCGATTGCCAATAATTGTTAACAACAATACGTTACACAATAATTGAAGACTAACAGATGTAGGTATCTATTAACAGTATATAAATACAATGAAACCTGGTTAAGTGGGATCTGAAGGGACCTATATTTTTTTATCACTTATAGAGGTTTTTATTTACCCAGTTTCTTAAATAGGCAGGTTAACACTGGCAGTTGTCTTATTTATAGCGGGTCCCTCTATGAGAGCCCGAAATGTACTAGTTTTTATATAAAGAGGTGGATGTAATAATAAAAAAGAGGTGCGTGTTTATATGTTATAAAATTATTTTGCCTTGTATTATATAGTATCAGTTACAAAGTTATATTAAAAAAGAACACAAAAAAATTCTGGCTCAAAATAATCAGTTATACTGGTTTGTATTAGAGTTTTTGTTGTTTCAAGGTATTTCTCATCGCGTAAATCTGATCGAATATATCAGGATTATCAATATTTGATAGATTAAAATATTTTATAAGGTTTCTAGGGCTTTTTCGGTGTCACGTTTTGGTACTCTTTCTTAATCATCGGGGCGCTTACTGGAATAATGGTATTCCATACCTGTTTTATTCATGTCAAGATAAATTTTCAAATTCAGGATACTCGGCTGATCGTAATCGTTTTGATTTTCTTTTCCGACAAGAGAGAGAGGCGGCCCTTGGTTCAATCGTGAATGCCAAGACGCTGTCAACCATAGAGCTGCGTATCGCGCTTGGATCAGGGGTTGTGGTGCAAACGATCCTAACCTTGCGTCCCTCAAAACAGCTTACAACAAAGCAACCAAGACATGCAAGAGGGCTTACTTAAGAGCAGATGCTCAGCGCGTCTCACGGATTGGCCAGCAGCTGGCTGCTCACCCTGCGGGTAGCTGAGCATACTGAAGCCTCGCCAAAGCCGTGCAATAAATTTTTCGTCGCCCATCGCTGGCACCTTTGAGCTACCCTGATGGAACCTTGGCCAATGACCCCGAAGAGAAAGCCAATTTATTGGTAAACCTTTTCGGGGCTAATTCGCGCATCTGTGACAATAACGTGCAGCCGTCGACAATTCTAAGTTGCGGACTCTCAAATTCAATGCCTGATATCATCATCAGGCAAAGTGATGTCCGCAGGGAATTGATGTCACTAGATGTGCGAAAGTCCACGGGGCCGGACGGGATACCTCCTATAGTGTTAAAAAAATGCGTGTCAGGGTTGTCTCCAGTGCTGACGAGACTATATCGCCACTCCTACGTCTCGGGTAGTGTGCCTCAATCTTGTAGAGAAATCAACGTGCAACCGGTGCAACCTATCCCTAAAAAAGGAGGACCGGTCCGATCCATCAAACTAGCGCCCAATAGCAGTCACCTCAGTGATCTGCAAGGTGATGGAGCGGATTCTTAACAACCAGCTAACCCGCTACCTTGAATGACACTGCGTCATCAATGACCATCGACCAAATCGGTCAACGGCTGATATTCTTGCTTATCTAATGCACACCTGGGGCGAGGCTATTGATAAGCAAGGCGAAGCTTTGGCAATCGCATTTGGCAAGCCTTTGATCGGGTCTGGCACCGTGGTCTTCTCTCCAATCTGCCGGCATATGGTCTTCTCAGCCAGCTAGTTCAATGGGTCTCCAGTTTTTTACACGAGCGAAAAATGCGTGTCTTGGTATATGGATGCTCTCCTCGTTTCGTAAGTCATAATGCTGGAGTCCCACAAGGTTCCGTGCTCTCTTGCATTTCTTCTGCATATCAATGACATCCTACCTCTTGGTAGCATTCATTGCTGTGCACAAGATAGCACGGTTCATGGTTATTACAATCCACAACCACCCAGCAACCGGCAGGATACCGAGAGAAGGCGGGTAAAGCTTGTCACTGACCTCAACAGGGTGTTGGATGACATATCCGCTTGGGGTTCATCTAACCTGGTTGAGTTCAGTGCTAAGAAAACTCAGGTGTGCGCGTTCAGCTCAAAAAAATTCTATTCTCTCCACTTGCCACTATTCGGGGCACCGCGCTTCCACTGCAGGATACTCTTAACATCTTAGGCATAGACATCCGCCACGACCTTATCTTATCTTATCTTGTGTGGGGGCCAGTCAGTACAGACCGGCGACACTTCGACCCAGTGGCGCCACGACCTTAACTCGAGGGATTACATCGAGAGTGTAATAACCACAACTGCACGCAAACTCGGGATTCTAAACAAGATGTGACGTTATTTACTCCTGAACAGCGGTATTTGCTGTACAAGGCCCAAGTCCGTAGCAGCATGGAGTACTGTTCGCACCTTTGGAATGATTACGCTAACTACCTACTCGATGCCTTAGATAAACTGCAGAGTCATGCTGTACGCATAATCGACAGCCAGGAGGTTACGAAAGACATCGAACCGCTACGACTTCGTAGAAACATTGCGTCCCTTAGCGTATTCTATCGATTCTATCATGGCGAATGCTCCGAAGAGTTATTTGACCTCATCCCACCTTCCCCCTTCCTTTTGAGAACCCCCCGTGCCGGTCTTCGTAACCACCGGTGGACGGTTAGCACAATCCCGTCTCGCACCAAAACGTTCAGCAATTCCTTTTTATCCCGTACCATACAACTTTGGAACAGTCTTCCGGCACATGTGTTCCTTCCCTTCTATGACATTAAGTCCTTCAAACGTAGTGTGAAAAAGCATCTGATCAGACCGGCTTGACACTGACGACGACTAGAAGACATCTATCTTTTCCCCGCCGTCACTGTCTCTGGACTGTAATTAGGCTTTCCATCAGGTCTACAAAAAAACCTGTAGTAAATGGACTTTGGTATTTTTAACGCCGCGCACTGTTCGTTACGTGACTTTCCACGATTATAATCCGATAATAACTTTGATTTATCAGCGGCTGTTAAAGAATTACATTTTCGTTTCGACATCTTAAAATGCACTTTTATTTACACGATGATGGTATTGACAAACAAAGTACGGACTACGGAAGGAATTAGACTGTTTGTAAACAAACATGTCATAACTTGTCTAAGATTAATAAATTGTCTCACTTAGACGGGCTATTAAGTTATAAAGTCCCAATTATAGAGGTAAACATCGAAAAAACCTAAGAAATCAAGTCTCGGTTACAAAGGTTTGAAAATTCCTAGTATCAGAGGTATTTCAATGCAAAAGTATCGGGACTTCATTGTAATTAAAAATAACAGAGGTTTCTCGTATATCCAGGGCCCACTTATCCAGATTTCACTGTACGTTGTACATTATTCAGACAAGAAACACACCGATTCATCTGGTGCAATAGTAGCGGGTTTGAATGATTAGGTATCGATATTGAGGTTCATTGATATATACGTACACTCGCCGCGCTATTTCCTGAGGTTTCTAATCATGAGTACAAGTCTAGTATCCGTAGTCTAGTACCTGTGACCGTACATACTAAACACTCAACGATGAACCGTTGACTGCAGGACTGCTATGCATGTAGTAACGCGTGGTATAGCTATGAGCCAGTATGTGACTATTGTTATCCTAACTAATATTACCTATAATTAATGTATATGTGACATACATGAGTATTGTTTGTTACGCTTTCACGCCTTCACTACTCGACCGATCATCATGAAATTTGCATGCTCGTAGTCAGGGGTACAGGAAAGGACCAATACAAACGGGCATAGGGTACCTTTCATCCAGGAAAAAGTATTGTTTCCGAGGGATTAAAATTTATTGACAATATCTACGTTAAATCGAGCGAAACCGTGATAAAATTTTAGAAAACCTATAAATTTGCTATTTGCTGCCATTCCTATTATACTCTTACAGAAATTGCCAATAGTACCTACACTATCCGACCAGGTAGACTAATTCGGGTTCCCAGGATGCTCAGTCACGTATAAGTTCACGGTTATATCACTGAACAAATGTGTTGAAATAAATAATATTATATGGAGAAGATATTTGCAGTATCTTAACTTTTTGAGCTATAGAACTTGTAGGAACTGTTACATCGCTATTCTCCTTAATAAAATACTGAATTTCAGTTTTCACCAATTTATGTCATGCAATATTGGCAATCAGCATTAATTGCATTATAAATACTCGTTCTTGATCTCTACCAGTTCAATTGGTTATTTTCTAGCAAAACTACTACCCAGGTACAGACCTGGTTCTTGCCTGCCGGCTGGCCTTCAGCAGAACTAGAAACAATAATAACTCCGGAGCTACACTGCCCTTTACGCTATCGCGCTATTTATGTTATAAATAATCCAAGTAAAGTCGTGTGTAGTGTATATATACATATAAGTGAAAAATCTGTTTGTTTTGTGTGTGAGTAAATCAATGGGTGCTGTAGTTTTTTATAAGTGTTGAATAGGACAATCTAGAAGTACGTTCGAAGACCTTTAGCTGTTTGCACTTTAGGCAGCACTTAATATTCGCCACAGACTTTCACTCATAGATTTCTAGGAACCAGCTTGTTAGCCAAAGAAGATAAATTGGCACGTAGGTACTGTGAACATCTGCTTACAGCAGTAAAACGAACAGCGTTTGCTAACGGTATATTAGCAAACGCTTTCCGTTATTCTATATTGCTGTTATTATGATCCTGTAAAGGGAGCATTCTATAACACACGAAATTACATAAATGACTTCTTACTCTGCGTAAAAGCTGTTAGTGTAAACAAAGCAAGACGATTCAACAGTCACAAAGTCGGCTAACACTTCGTCTCTGGTTCATAATGATACGTTCAAGCTTCTTCATACATGACGATATAGTAAATTCACCGACACGAGACTTTTTACATATTTCGCAACGAACCTGCTTTTGATATTCCTAGAAATTGTGTAGTAACTGGTATGAAACAGAATAATAATAATAAATAATAATAATAATAAACCCCTCTGGGGCAGTCGTTATCTCATCATGAGACTAACGCGATATCGGAGGGCACAGTACACTAGCTTTAAAACTATCACCTTCGCCTTGTGATATAAACAAAAAATGTATCACCAGGTTAAATTAAAGCACACAAACCGCAGGGCAGCTTGTGGCGAGCTGAATGTGAGTGGCGACACTGCGGTCCTGAATGCCTCAGAGAGTTGGTTAGGGCCTCGTCCCCGGCTAGCCGTTACTGGTTGGCTGGGGTGGAACTTCAAGAGCGCCAGTAGGACTCTCAACTCTGGCTTGCCTTGGTCTGCCGGTCAGAGGGGGGCCGCTAGAGCTATATGCTTGGGGGTGGAAGTGTCGTTTTCAAGGGCATAACTACGGAGAAACCCGCTCCGGGTATCCGTTGTCACGAGACTCGTGATGGTGAAACCGGCGCCGCACCGCTCGACACCCCTAGCCACTCGCACCGGTGTCGCCCTCTGCTGCTGGCTTGTATGCCTATAGTGGCTTATCAGGGGGCCCATCTAGAGAGTTGGCGAGTCACCGTCTGCCCATTGCATTGATGCTATTAGAGTATTCAGGGCAGACGCCGTTTTTCATGCAATTACATTAGCAATATACCGGTCCACCAAACACCCCGTACCTATAGCCCATATATTAGAATCCATACGTAGCAATAGTCCTACGCCTGCTGCGGCTAGTGCCGCTGTAGGTGTTCCATCACACCTTTGATTAAAACTCTCGAAGGGCCTCTTCACGTTGGACCCATGTCTCCGTGTAAGCCTCCCAAAGAGCCAGGTATTTTCTAATATAATATGTTATAAAGTACCTATGATAAGAGAAACATAATAATAATATTCTACTACATACACACAACACCATCTAGCCCAAACTAAGCAGAGCTTGTACTATGGGAACTATACAATGGATAAACATACACACATACTTTTTTTTTGTAAATACATGCATATTATACATAGAAACACCTAGACCAAGACAAACATCCAAATTCATGCATACAAATGTCTGACTTGTGCGGAAATCGAACCCGCGACCTCAGGCGTGGCAGTCGGTTACACAAACCACTACCCCATTGAGGCCGACATCTATTAACCTGTGTAGTATTTTATGCACACTCCGCGATCAATCTGCAATTTACTAATTTCTTCAATAAAATGTCTATATTAAAACTGTATAAAATCATGACACGAAAATGTTTTCAATTCAGATAATTCTTTTCAGTGTGGCATGACACTATAACATTCTGATAAAAGCCTGTGGATAAAATTCCGATTTTGAATGTCTTTTTTTTATAGTAACGAATGACTGACTGATTGATGAAAACTATATTTTCTTAAATTTTATATTACATATTTTATTTTACATACATGGAAAATACTACCCTACAAGGTTACAAGTGGATATCTAAATCATTACATATGCAGCGGTAGAACTCTATAAGTAGATAATAAATCGATACTTAGTCGACGTCTCTGTATTAATACTTACTTACGTAAGAACTTACCCTCAATACGGACATAACAGACTGCATATATTTATATCTGTTAGTACTTAGATATACAAATTCATCGCAGTTTGAAGAATATTAAGATATGCATGTCATAGAAGCACCGAATATTGAAGTTATCAGTCGTTACTTTAGGCAAGAATATTACCTTGGAAAACGCTAGAAAATCTATTTTAATGGACGATAATAACTAAGGCTTAGGCCTTGCATCGTCAACCGCGCTGGCCCTCTGCGTGTTGGCATATTTCACACATCATCAAAAACATAAGAACAACTCCTGTGTAAAGTAATGCTTTCCTTGATTGTTAAAATGAGCCATATCTAACTATTTAATACGCACATCACTGCAGAAATTCATATGTGCTTGCTTTGGGATCGAACTAGAACTCAAACCTCTGCGTGGCAGTCTATCCACATAAATATATCGCGATATTTTTCAGAGACCTTGTATTATGCTATCGGTGTGTACATATATGTACCCCTTTATTTTCATTATATATCCAAAGAAAAGAAAATATTTGATTCCTTAAATTATCGCATAACGTTAGTGCATATAAAGTATGGACTAAATGCCGTTAGCAGCTTCAAAGTGAAAATCTTTGGTTTATTTGTAATTTGGTGTTTGTTTCATGATGTTTAATTATTTTATGTAGAGAAATATCTTAGACAAATGAGCAGTGTATCTAAATTCAATAAAAAAAAAATGTTTATTTGACACAAAAGAGGTATTAAGTATATTCACTGTAGGTACATGGTTATTAAATACTAACTATACATTATGTATTTCACTAAAAGGTACTGAGACTGTTTACCAAACTAGGTAACATCCCCTTCCTATACGACTATCCCAGTTTATGATATAGCGTTCCCCTACACCAACCGTTAGGTTATAATAGAGGAGCCGCTGTACCTTCCAGTGCCCGAGAGCACCTTCCGGGACCAGTTATAGACAGGTCTTGTCCCCAAATCCCGACTCTCCACCCTAACCTTAGAGATCCGGTTCTCGTAAGCGAGCTACCTCGTGTCCAAGTGACACTACCTATTCTCCAGATAGGTACCGGAGCAATAAAGCCGCTCACTACTCGCTACTCAAAGGAGTTGCTAACGATAACCTCGCTGAAGCCGACGGAGAAGCCGCCTCCCATATCTCCAGTATGGTACCGGAGCTGTTGAAGGCACGCTCACTTCCCGACATACATCCGTATGCCTACCCAAATAGGCCTACAAGCCGGGTGTGGCCCGAGTCACTCCAGCTATGACTCTTACTTGCTGAGCAGGCAAGCTCCCGAGATGCGTTGCGGCAGTGAAACCACACTGCCACTTCGCTAAAGGCAACTCTGTGCCTCATGCGACCGACTGGTTCGCACTGGCCGCGTCCGAGTCCGACGCTCGAACGCAACGTGCTTGCCGAGCAAACGAACATGTCGTCCTCAGCGGCCAACCACATACCCCTGCGAGTCCAACACCAATGTCAGGCACCGCGCACTCTTGTCAGCGGTCGATAGAACACGCCTTTCGAGGCGCAATGGGCTTCCTGGCTGACAGTGTTCAGTCGTGGTAATTGACACTAGAGTTTATATTTAGATTAAGACGTGAATGCTGCTGTACAGCGAATTACATTTGTTAAAAATAAGTAAATCTACATTTTTAAATATATAATTACTTTTTTATAATCATTTAATGGTACAGTAGACGTCCATTGGGTTTATATTGTGAGCGAGTGGTGTGTGAGCGTGGGTATGCTGTGTGGATGTGTAGTGTGAGTGAATGTGGCAGTATGTGTGATAGGTGTATGTTGTGCGTGCGTGCGAATGATTGTGTGTGCGGGCGTATAAATGTGATTGTGTAGACACAAGTACAAATATAGGTATATATTAGTTGAGTAAAAGGTAAGATATAGCTATTATGCGATGTAGGTGAGTAGGTCCTCCGTCATTTAGTAATTAAGTTGCTGCAGCCAGGCACATACTTTGTGTTTGACTTCATAACTATTTAGACTGGCAATACTTATGCGTTTATTTATGTAGTTATATATTTTACAGCTTAGACTATAAAATTGCCACAAAAAACCACTAAAATAACACCAAATTTTGATTTAAATACTGATATTTTATTTTATGATGGTAATCGAAATTACGACTACGTTTTTGTTGCTGTTACTATTGTATTATTATTATAAATACGTATATAATATTTAATAAAGTAAAAATAGACGACGCGTTCTCTTTTAAATGTTTTCGATATTGTAACGCGATTGACGTCATGTTAGTTAAATACATAGCTGGTTAATTTATAAGACACCAGCTGTGACTTTTAGCTGTGACTTTTGTCACGTTCATAAACATAGCTCGCTATCGACTTTTATTAAAATTAATTCAGCGGGTTAGTCTATAATGATAAAAGAGTTCAGGTATCTATTTAATCAGTCTCAATCGATCACGGCGAATTTGCTCTGATTTTGGATTAGCAAGTCATACTCGATCGATACGTAATTTGTGTTCCATATAGCACCTTCGAAATCGTTCGAGACAAATCGATCAGAGTGATTTGCCCTTAAACAGGCTTCGGCCTCGAAGGTACTCTTCCACTTACTCGATCAGTCTCTGTCATTGTAACTAATCATCATCCTACAGATACTTTATTCGGTTTGCTTTAAAGTGTTGGACGACAGTGGCGTGTTATTAGCAACTGCTGCCTATTTAATAATGTCTTTATTCCAGACGTTTCTAAATCCGACCACAAATAGATATCTATGATCGAACTATTGGAATCGGCAAATAATTATTTATTCAACATTTTGCAAGGATACCTTCATACCTGAAAGTTAGTTTTCGTTCACTATTACCATTGCAAATTACAAATATATATTTTTAAGGTAAACCTTGCACTATATTGCATTATTAGGTCATACAATTTAAATTTAACAAATACCTGAACCTCCTTCCTTCTTAATTTTTATAAAGTCGACACCCGTGTTGGGAGGCAATTATACAATACAAATTATGCCTGACTGAATAAGTGTACTTAGTAGCGACGAACAATACTCTTATCGATTTAGATATATTGTATCCATTAGACAAGATGATTGAGGACCGATCGACTGAGTGGAGTAAACAGACAGTTATTTTCTTCTAGGATGGACTAAGTATAATTTTTTTACTGCTGAGATTTTGAAGCGTTTAAGATAATATATTAAAATATGCTTTGGCTATTGTGACCTATTATTTACCTAATACTTACTAAGTACATGTTGCTCAAAGCCAGGGGCGTGCACAAAGATTTCTGGTAGGGTATGCACGCCCTACCCGAAACCTCTGCGAGGGTATTACATTTCATTTATAAATGTTTTTGTGTGTATATATATGTGTACAATAAATAAATAAAATATCTTACCAAATTCAATTCAGCGACTTTTCGACATGGCACTATTGATGATTGTGTGTGTGGCTACCATGAATATCCAAATAAGTGACTGATGCAAGGGTGAGAACAAGCCACCTAAATGATACCCCTTATGGCCTTGTAGGTATTAGAAGGCCGTGAGATGTTAAGTGTTTTTTGCGCAAATGAACAAAAATAAATGAACGAAATTACTAACATACTTGACTGTAGGTATTATTTTAATTTTTATAAATCAATCAATGCGCCTGTCTTTTGTTAAATAATTCTGTATAACGTCGTCGTAAAATTACAAGATCGTTTTAAAATCATTAAAAGTTCTTTTTCAATTGAAATCATAGACAAATCAGTGAGTCTGCTTTGGCCCTGTGTGTTTCGTAGATATGTATGGATTCTTTTTAAGCAAGAAAATGATCGTTCAGCCGATGCGCTACTAACTCGAATCGTAACTATTAATTTTGCTTATTTGTAAACTTCGGGAAATATGGCTGTTAAATTGTTTGTATGTAAATATTGAATAAGATCAAATATTCCTAACGTTTTTGATTCGTCTAATTTATAAACGCATCGGAGCTCATTCCTAAAGCGATCCGCGTTAAAGGAATGTTCATTCGAATTAATGAGTTCGACGATCGATTGCTCTGAAAAATTATTACAATACAAAGTATAATATTCATACGAAAGTAGATTGAAAATCTTAAGGTCTTTTAAGTCTTTATAACGACTACGACACTTGTTCAAAACATTGTCAATAATCTCGCGCCCGTAATATTGTTGAACATTGTCAACACCTCGTTTTCTTTTCGGTCGATCGCAATTTGGTTAACAAACAAAATAGTTTATTTGTGTGTACACAGCCCGCTAGCCAGCTATAAATATCATAATACTTTTCTGTTGTTTTAGATCTAAATCGCGAACACAGCGTCCAAGATAAATTATTTTATTTTTGTCATCAAAAGATAACGTCTAGAAAACACCAGTTTTTAATTTATTTAAACACACGTCACCAACACAGATCTCACAGGTATAATTTTCCATAATTTATAGTAATTCCGGTAATTTCACTAATTATTTAGATAACAATTACAAAGCGCTCAAAATCCCCTCAACAGCTCTCTGAAATAATTAATAATGGCGTACGATGCCATATTGCTAAAATAATAGGCCTATAATAAACAACAATTATGATGTTTTTGACAACTATTGAAACTGGTTGGATTTTCGTTGTAGGCAGTGCCTTCAGTCGGCGAGCACACACGTGCATTTTACACACACAAGCAAAATATTTGTCTCGTAGACAGCGTAATCGATTGACGTTTAAATGTACTGCTAATAAGCACGATTCTTTGTGCTTCCAGACACATCTCTATTAGATATTCTATTTGTTTAGTAGTTCACTCAAGGACCAATAGATGGCATTAGATGTCAGTGGCACAAGCTATTTGTTTAATAGTTCGCTCACGGACCAATAGATGGCAGTGGCACAAGCTCTTATTGTATCTGATAATTGTATAGTGTATTTATTATCTATTATTCAGCTTGTAGTATTTAATAAATAGATTTCGATTATATAGATTTACATAGGCCAGCGGACTAGGGTATGCAGTGCTTATTTGCTTGTATGAAGCGCACGCGCCTACTCAAAGCATGTGTAGCAAAATTTAGGTGCAGCCAAAATAAACACCTCAGTCTATACCTTCAGTATATATAACCTTGATTCTTCGTAAACGATGATAATGAATAAAGCAAGCGATAACTGGCTAGCTTTTATTAATTACTGCAAGAATTCCATTGAATAAAATTTTACCAACTATATTTCAGAATTAATATCAATGAAATTTCAAATATTTCCACGGCACGCATTGCCTAAGTTGTTAATATTTTAACGATAAGACATCCATATTTTATTTGCTGGCCTGTGACATTTTAACTGATAAGTGTAGAAGTGGTGCCAAATAATTTGTGTAAGTATAGATTAGTTAACACAGATCATGTAAAAGGTGTGGAAGTGAATGGTCGCGAAGTAATATGTAGTCGTTTTTTTAATGATGCCAGTATACATTCGAATAGTCTATTTATATATCTAAAGGTAAAATTAATGTAATTATACATTACTATAAAAAATACATGCCCAGGCGGTACCTATCATCAGCGCCAAACCAAAATCGCTATATCTAATTACATGATTGGACAATTTGGACATAGGTCTCTTTCGTGATGGAAGTACTCGCTATTATGATTTTTTAAATGAAAGGCTTATGTGGAAATTTTATTTCTTAAGAGTATTAAATGAATCCATACCTAATCAACTTAGAAGGTACAAACTTGAGAGTCGATATCTAACATTTAACTTAGAAATTAAAATTATGTTTCTCAGGATTTAATTTGCACTCTTTTACAACATAAAATATATATTACATATGCAAATATGGCACTTAATAAATTATGTTACTATATAATAATTAATTCTATAATAAGTAATTCTATATTGGTAGCACCCAGCCCTTCTAGCGATACATTTAAAGAGAAAGAACCGGCTGGAATTGCTTGCAACCGTTGAAGCCAGCCGTTATTGGACCAAAAGACAGAACGACAGAGTGGATCTTTTCTTTCAGGCAGGTAGTCTGGAAATATGCACGTCACTGCCCCGAGTATTGTGGGTTCGATCCCCACAAGGGACAATAATATGGTTGTTCCAAGTTTGGGTGTTCTTTATTTGAATATTTGTGAAGTCCCTTGCGACACAGATATTATATATAGTGAGGGAGTTACCTAAAAACACATTGTTGCTATAGGAAATTCGACTGCCCGACATTCCTATCTCTCCGCTATTCTGCTAAAATCTCATCTTGAACTCAACTCTCGTCTCACCAGGAACCATAGTAACCGCCTGTTATTGACATGGTTACAGTAGAAACATTCAACCTATAACAGTCGACTCGGATGTGAGTTTAGTAGAGAGATTTAACAGAATTGCATAGCTAGGCAGTGCACTAGGTACTGTGAACTTCTGCAACAGGTGGCGTTGACCTCTCGCTGCCGGCCATAACTAAAACGCGTTGCACCTAGATATAATTTTATGATAGCTTTCTTATAGATGTATTCTTTAGAGCAGTTCGGTACAAATACAAACGCCTAAATAATTTTAACGACGTAGATATGCGTCACAGAGAACATATATTCATTTTTGTAGAGGCGTTTAAACCAAAAAGCCGTAAAAATGAATGAACTTATCTAATATCTTGGGTGGTGAAAGGTATAAGTCAAAGTCAAAGTCAAAAATAATTTATTCACTTAGGTCACAAAGTAACACTTATGAATGTCAAATGGGTTAGTGAGTTTATTATATTTACTGAATTTACATTTATGTTAGTTGCAAGGTTCAGGCAAAAGGTTGAGCCTATGAGAAGATACCTGCAAGAAACTCAAGGCCACTCTTTTAAATCGCCATCAACTTATAATTTCAGTATTTTACAACTCATTTATGTACCAGGTGTTGCAGTCATTATGCCATATGTCACTGTCCATATAAAACTAAATTCTAAAATAAAGAAAAGTTGGTAATATTATGTAAAAAGCATTTGAGATTTGAAATCATATTTATCAGTACGTAGCCATTTGTAATAGACAGTAGTATGGCATGAGGACGCATACACTTACACTTTGTGACATGAAAAGGTAGTTCGTGACTAAATGTAGTTAAAACAAAATTTACGTTAATACTTATAAAGTTTGTTTAAAAGAAAAGAAAGATACTTTAACACCACCAAATAAACACGAAGTACCTTCACATAACTAAATTGACTTATATAATACATACATTGTTTGAATCCTGTATGAAACAAGCAACTAGTTCCATGAGTTTTTATCATTTAAGTAATCATTGATTGAATAATAGCCCTTCCGGATAAGCTGACTTTTAACAGCACTTTTAAATTTTAGTAAAGGTAAATTTATAATATCAATCGGTAGTTTATATCTGTTTGAACATATTAGAAGTAATCGGTTAAATTTATGTCAATTCACTGATAGTCTAAGACACAGATAGTCTCCTGCTAACTTAGTGATTGCCTGACGATGACTGATGTGAAAACCAATTTTACAAAAACAACATTTATTATAATAGTATTGTTATTTGCTTCTTATCACTAGGTATACTTCTCTTTATATCAACATTAATACATAAAATACATGTACAATATAAGTAATTAAAACCAAATTTCAGGTAATCGTAGACCAAAATGAAAATTCAAAAACTAAGTCGGATATTTTTGTCGGTGGTTTTATCTAGATTACGAGAAATAAAATGTTGATAATTTTCTTGAATATGGATCCAAGAACTAGAAACTTGGGGACACAATTTTCTTTTCTAAATTTGCTGTGCGTTCATTTTTCTTCAAGTTACACTGTTATTTTTTTGCTCCTTTAATAATTTACGTGAGTAGTGTGTTGAGAAAAAGAACGTTATTAAAAAAAAGAACTGCGATAAAATCCGTATAAAGTACGAGTAGTTTAATTGCAACTCTATTTATTAACGTATAGCTCTGTGTTAACTATATTTAGGTTTGATATTTAATTATTAAGGAAGACGCTTATATGCACTGCCTACGCACCACAATACCATGGAGTATTAATTTACAGGATACGGAGAATTTGAGCTTTAGCTATAGAACGCAGAACCTTGAACGTCAAAGGTTTTGGTTCCTAATAAAATAGAGATGCTTCACTTTTCATATTATATTCAATTTACATGTGTCCGTTGTGATAGATAGCCAATAACTGCGGATTATATCGGTTAAATACTTATATATGTTACTATCAACGTTTATTAGAACTACCATTTAGATTAAATTTCAATTTTGTATATTAATATTTATATCTCATCTAATGATTTTAAGCATATCCAATGCTAAAGTAAAAATATAATAATAATATACTTATTCTATCACATATACACAACAATCTCTAGCCCAAACTAAGCAGAGCTTGTACTATGGATACTAGACAATCGATAAACAAACACTTTTTTTTTAATGTTAATTATAAACGAGGAATAGGATTTGAACCCGAGATCTCGATAAACTGTGTTGTCGCTTTAACGACTACCTCAGCTATTCATAATCCTCCTACGACAGGGGCTAACAGTTATGTCAAAATAACTCTATATGTGAGCAATAAAAAAATGAAGATATTGCGCATAAAACCTTTTAAGCTCTAATAATGGTTTTAATTATTTGCACTTTAGTGCTCAAATCAGACTCAAGCTATTTCATAGCTCATATTAAGCGAAATATATTCTAATAAACTAGACTAAAACCAATAAATAGTGCTCGTAATAGTGTCATTACGAGCAGAGCAGAGCTATAGCAAGCATGTTGCCCTGTAATGGAAACAATTCTAAACTCTGTTTGCAACTAAGAGTTTCTTTAACATTACTGTCAAATAATCTCTTAACACAATCGCAATGCCTGACCTGGCAATCAACCCCGGAACGCACGCACTTCACCACTGTGTAGAGAGTTATCTATCTAAATATAACCAAATAATTATCTAAAATTATTTGCAGTCGATATTTGCCAATATCGCAACAATTAATGTGCTAGAGAATTAGAAATGCAAAAAATGGCATCTTTACATGAACTTCTTTCAACTCTATCTAATTATTTTAGATTTACCGCTTCGCAAACTTCTGTGATAATAAAGAAACGGTATTTCTTCTTGTAATTTTTCACCATAAGTTACGCTATATTAAAATCAAAAGAAATAAAGTGAGTAGAAAATTTAAAGTAGAATTAGGTACTGGCCTTATGGACATTATTTGCACATAATCAGTATATTTCTATAATACAAAAAATATACCGTTCTTATCTCCAACATTTACAAAGCGATATTACATAAAATAAATAATTAATACTTACAAACGTATAAGTAAAGATTACAGAAAAATAAACGATATCACTAACTGTCATCCTACATAGTTTTTGGGACAGCATTAAATATCGACTACAAACAAAGTTAGTTTTGTGGTCGATAGTCAAGCACTCAGAATTTAATAATTTTATACAAATAACTGTCAATACAATCGTTTGGTAGCGTAGTAATTGCGTGGTACCCAGTTGTGACTATGACTACTGTGTTTGACGTCTATGGTTTGATTCACGGGTCGGGCTATTAATATTTACATAAGTGTCCCGTTATGAAAATTCTTAGTATCAACACAAAGTTGAACTGAATGGAAAATGAAAAATGTTCTCTGAACTGATCTTCGGACAGCCGGTACAATTTTGTTTCAATGATTTCAGCCACATGAAGATGAAAGTGTTCTTTGTGTCCGTTGTTTAATTATTTGTAAAGTCCCTAAAAAGACAAAGTCAAGCGACACAAGAATAAATTAGAGCGCAGGCAAGGGTTTTAACAAAATATATTGTTACTTTCGTTTACGTTTACACTGACGGACTCATAAACTGCATCAAAGTTCAGGATTACTATCGAATTAATATTTTTGATAAGTATGCAAACTTTTTCGATTAAACTAAATGAAAACGTCGAGACTATCCATCAACCACAAAAAAAAACAAGATTTAAAAATATAACTGCAGTTAAAGATAAAAGTATAGGCGGGAAAATAAAATTTATGCTGTCTCAATTTCGTGTGTTATTAGAGTAAAGTTAGAAATGACTTCATTTTGTTTCATTTTTCATTTGCGATTTAAATTATTGTTACCAATAATAGTGTTACGGCTAGTGCCATCTGACGGCACTGTGGGGAAGACTCGGCAGTCCCTTCTAATAATTTATTACAGCACCATCTATTGACATCTTACGGAACTACGTAGTTGTCGGTAAGAGTCGAGAAGAGAGAACGCTGGCACTTTCTCGAATCATCGTACTATAACATATCGGGTATGGCTTTTCTAGAAAACCCCAGAAACGCTTTACCCGCGTATAAATAGAGCGCACGCGCACCGCCGAGTCAGTTTACAATCGTAAGCGGTCAAGTATTCATTGAAGCGAACGGAAGCGAAAATACTACGGAGTTTGAAGCAGTTACAGTGGAAAAGTGTAGTAACGTGTTTGTTGTGTTTTAAAGTTAATTGTGTGCTAGAATAAAACGTGTTTTAGTCGGTAATATTGTTTTTTTTTATGTGTTATATTTTTATCCGTCGAACCCAGCACGTAACAAATTGGTGACAGAAGTAAGATAAGAATATGCCAGTACTACTGAAGGAGGAAGTGGAAGGGGTGCGTACCAGGAACCAGCGCCAGCAAGATGTGGACCACAGGCGCTTTGGAGACGCCCCCTCGCCGTCGTCAAGTAAACCACGTGACTCCGCGGCAGCGGAACCATCTGGTGCAGCTCACTCGTAGGTAAACCCCGACCTCGCGACCCTGATGGCGTTAATGCATGAACAGGCACGCCACCTCGAGGAACAGCTGCAACGCGATAAGGAGGAGGGTATGCGCCGTCAGGAGGAGCAGGCACGCCGCCAGGAGGAGCAGGCACGCCGACAGGAGAAGCAGGCACGCCGCCAGGTGGAGCACGCACCCCGCCTCGAGAAACAGCTGCAACGGGATAAGGAGGAGGGTATGCGCCGCCAGGAAGAGCAGGCACGCCGCCAGGAGGAGCAGGCACGCTGATAGGAGGAGCACGCACGCCGCCTAGCGAGGAGGGTATGCGCTGCCGGAGGAGGGTATGCGCCGCCAGGAGGAGCAGCTGATGATGCTGAAAGACCTCAGCGCAACGATTGGCAAGGAGATGAAGGAAGTGAAAGAGCAAGTCCAACACCACGAAAGTCGCATCGCCGAGGTGAAAAAAAGGATAAGTGGGCTCAAGGCTGGAGATGGGATCGTGACACCTGCGGTTGTGACACCCTCACCACGAGGCTTTAAAGTCCCACCATTCGAAGGCCCATCGTCATGGTCAGCCTATAAGATCCAGTTCGAGGCCGTCATGAAATCGAACGGGTGGACGCAAGAACAGGCTCTGACTGCTCTCACCTTGAGGCTTCGCGACCAGGCCTTGACCATGTTAGAGGCGCTTGGTCGAGACGTCACGTACGAGAAACTGTTGCAGGCATTGGAAGCGAGATACGGCGACGCACACCTGGAACACGTGTTTCACGCCCAGCTGAAAGACCGATCGCAACGTGTTGGTAAAACCTTGCAGCAGTGGGCCCTGGAGGTGGAGAAGCTGGTCCGGAAGGCGTACCAGTCCTCACCTGCGCTCATCGACGGGAACCTCGTTTAAGCTTTCATTGACGGGATCCGAGACCTAGAGGTTAGGGCCGCAGTAAGACTCGGACACTTCAAAGACCTGAAGGACGCCTTAGCTCACGCTCTGGAGGTGGAAGCAGTGCGACGAGACAATCGTGCTCACCGTATCAGGGAAGTGTCGACTTCACCCCGGTGCTATAGCTGCGGCGAAAGAGGCCACATCAGATTGAGCTGCCCGAAGCGAAGGAGCCCACGCAGCAAAAACCAGTCGCTGGTAGGAGGAACACCTGATGTGCCTGCCGGGCAACAACAGCAAGGAAACGAGTAGACGCCAGGACTACAAGGCGGGTGCTGGTGATAGGAGAGCCCCAAGGATCTCGATCTCACAATCGTGTGACGGGAACAGCCTGACTATCGAAGGCGAAATTAACAGAACGCCGTGCAAGTTGACATTGGACACTGGAGCTTCTTTAACAGTCGTCAGTTTCCGACTAGCAAGACGATTTCTTGGGACTACTACGGGAACCATGAATATGTACATCTTAGAACAGCTACTGGTCAGCACATAACCGTCCAAGGTAAAAGGGAGGTGGACATGAAACTAGGTAATAAAATTTATCGCCACAACGTCATCGTGGCTGACATAGTGGACTACTGCATCCTGGCTTTGAAGTTTAGTGTTCCTAGAGATTTAGTAGCTGAGGCTTAAATAGTGAAATTTATAAATATATGAAGAGCCGTAAAAGTTCTGCCAATTATGCCATTAACCTTGGAGCCACCAAAAGTGAGGCATGTGAGGCGCACCTTTGAAAGGAAGGAATATCCCTACTAAACATATTTGTATCACCTGAAACGCCGGATTAAGGATCACCAGAGGTGATCTGAAAGCCTTCAAACTATATGTCAGACTCAGATATGCCGGAGCAAGGAGAACATGATCAGGTGGAGATACACGGACGGAACTAATTTGGGTTTTTGTTCCTGGATTTGGAATTGGATTGCCGCAACACCTGAACGCAGAAGAAAATGACGAGTGCCTGCGACAATAGCTTAGTCCTATTTAAAATTCTATTAAATAAAAAAGAACTGGTTCTTAAGCATTCTGTGTCAATCATTATACCTATTAAATTTAATTAAATACATAAAATATAATATTTTATAAGGATTATCCCACCGCTTTCTTTATTTCTTGCATTATCACACATTTTAATAAAACATCATTTAAGTCTTATAATTTGTATGATTACAACTCAATGTGCTTAAAATTATATACACTGTAAATACTTATATTTAATGTAAATGTATAGTGCCATGCCACTATACATTTTATTTACATTTCTTAGTATAATAGGTTTAAAGAATCTACTGTGTAATTCATTTTATGGGTCCTTCTATTTCATTGCTGGCTAAAATAAATTTTGATATTAGGCTCAAACCGATGTCTCCAACAAGTTAAGCTTCTCAGGTACAAGTAACAAATCTGCACCATAATAATATATTGAATGTAAGCCAAGTATGAGTCAAACAAAAAGTACCTACTGAAACTAACATTTACCCTGCCCTTTGTGATTTGTGCCACTGATTAATAAATATATTAAATGTTAACCTACACCAATGTTGTTGTACTTCTTGTTTTCTTTATGCAATATCTTTACTAAAATATTATAATTTGGTACATTTTCATAATTATTATAGATTACAGTGATTGAGTTTCTATGAAACATTCTTTTGGAGTGATAGGTATGGGTAGAAGAGAATAGAATAGAAATTTTATTTCATTTTATTTCCAACTGCTACTTCCTTTATTAGTTTATATCATTCATCATTCAGCAATAGGAAATTGATAGTAATGAAAAAGGAAAGGTACTTGAAAAGTCTTTATTTGATAAGTGCATCTTGTAAATTTACTAAAGCACAGGCTGTAGTAATAACTAAGTCCAGAACCCTTAATAATTTAAGTTAATAATCGACTACATCTTCTGATGTTGCTGTAGACACAGTAAACTTAATTGTTGATTATTTAACATCTCTCATATTTACACCAATCTGAACCATTTTACTTCTGTAGTGTGTAACATGAACTTGAATAGCTTTATGTTCCTGATGTGGCACAGCCTGTACTGCTTTATCATAAAATGTCCCTTCAGGAGGAGGCAAGACATGAAGGCTCGTTTTCTTCAATTAGTATATCTAAAAATAAAATGATAAAGAATATTTAGGTAGGTACTTCCCCAATATTAGCTAAATTAGAATCATTACATAGGTAGTAAATGAAAGTAGGAATAATTAGTAGAATATACCTGTACCTTGATTGAACGAAGACGTTGAAGGGTCAACAGAATATATTTCTTCTAGAAGCGATAACTTTTGTCGTTTCTTGAAGGCAGGTCGAGGTTCGGTTGGTGTGGCTTTGTGTTTTCTATCCTGTTGACAATCAAACCTCGACGGTACGACGTTTTAGGCGTATTCTTTGACTGAAACCATTAATTAGTATTGCATATAGAGTTCTCCATATCATTCTCCAACTGAAACAAAAATGATTTGAGCAACATAACCTATAGAGAAAATAATAATAAATATAACTAATACTTTATTACTGATGTTAGGTTTATCTAAACTTACATCATGGTGATCTTCACACATATATAGTTGACTTTTAGTTGATAATGACTTAGGATCTGTCCTCGCCAGTTGTATCCACAGAACAATAATACTCTGGTTGTATCCATGTATTTCTTAATTTTATATCCTTTGGTAACTGGATCCACAGCTTTTCTGGCATTTTAATACTAGTGTTTTGACACTCCGGCACAATACACCAACGATGATTGCTGTATACATTGAACATCATAACAATATAATAAAATTATTCTATTTTCCATACAAAATCTACGTGTTTACTGCTTCAGCGACGTCACAGAAACAAACGTCAAGACGGAACAGCGAATTCATGTGTTCATAAAAAAATTGGTTAAAAGTATTTATTTTAAAACTTTTAACTACGTACTTATTAAAATAAATTGACATTTTTAACGACTTATTTGAGGATAAGGTACTCTTAAAAAAGTAATACAAAATTAATGCAAATAGCATAATTTAAAAAAAATAATTATAGTCTGCCAGATACATTCTCTGTTGTGCAGTATTTACTTAACTTAGAACGACTAAAATACAATTTTACTTACCGTTTATTATTTATGAAGTGTTCACAAACAATTACACGTATTTAACAAAAATAAAAATATTATTTTAAAAGAGGTTTTTCCATTAAATCGCTCACATTCATTCTTTATATTTATGTAGTTTAAATATGGGTAACACCGCCTCAATTCAATTTAGGATTGTCAAACTCGAATTAGGTGCTGTCTAAACGAATTGTAAATTTAGTTCGATGGAACAGGAGAATGCCCTACGCGAAATCTCTTAGCTAAAATTAGAGAATTTTTGTCTTATTTTAGCTAAGAGAAAATTACAACAGAATTGGCACCAATATCTACATATTTAAAATTCGACTGAATAATGCATTGTTTTGTAAGCTTACTTTATCAAATAGGTTTTATTTATTAACCGAGATTTATTTTAATAAATAACTAAGTACAGGCAATGTAATTCCTGAGTTCCTGACTTGAATAGATTCTTGCTAGAAAATGATACTTCGGGCGTCCCGATATATAATTGGTACGCTTTTTGACAATTTGTATTAAAACTGTAATATAAACGTGATATGATATATATATTTTTGAAACGTTCCTTTCATGATCTTTCATTTGATACCCACATTGCTAAGGTAAGACAAAAAAAAAACAAACTTCCTACCCCCTTTTTCTTCATTTGCGGGCGCCATTTTGAAGATTTATATAGCCTATGTCACTACCACAATTCTGATTAATTCAACTACACCTCATATGTCAAAAACCGTCAAGCCGTTTGGGCTGTAGGGCGTGCCAAAGAAATGGACATACATAACCACATACATACATACACTCGAAAAACATTACCCTCCTTCTGACGCAGTAGGGTAAAAAGACCCGACGCTTTTTTCATAATTATCAATACCATACAATTTTTAAAGAAAATTCTGTGTCTGCCTTTTGCACTGCTATTTCATGATGTTTACTGCTTAGACAAACTATTATAGCATATTGAAGTATTAAAGTGGCCAATTTAAAAATAAAATATTTCTATGAAAGTCTATTTTTAGACCACTGTGCGCCAGTGGCAGAAGATTTAGCCACAAAGTACCTAGGTATAAATCAAACGAAAACGATACTAAATTTAAGTAAGTGCAACGTATTTGTTGCAATAAACAAACCTAGAGGTGTGATATTTTTTATTATTTTATTACAAGATATGTCACAGTTTAGTTTCAAATGAAATCTTCAACATTGTTTAGTTTTCGTTTGGTATAATCCTGTGATTTTAACATGATAATCAGGACTGTGCTTAGAAAATACCTATTATTTAACTATTATAGATTTAGAACTTAAAAAGACCGATCTCTCAAACTTAATGCACAAGAAGGATGCAAACCAGTCCGCTATATTGTTAGTGAATATTTTAAGTACCGTAATAAACAACCATACAAAAACAATTAAAGTAACCCGACGCAAACGTATATTAAAACTGTGGATTACCCCAGGATTATTACGATGCATCCGACATCGAGACTCTCTTCACAAGACTTCCAAAGCATCACCAAACAATATTATGGCTAAAACTATTTACAACAGATACACGAATCACTGCAATGCGCTTTTAAAAAAATTAAAACGTGCTCATACACAGCACGAGTTGGAGAAGGCTAAAAGCAACTCCAAGGCTACTTGGAAAATTATTAAAGAAGTCGCCAACATGAAATCGACATACACTCCGCCAATAGAATTATTCAACATGGAATCCGACCCCATGTCCTCCGTTAATGCGGTAAACAACTTATTTGTAGGTATTTGCAGAATTGGCATCTGCTATCCAAATCGCTCAACAAAATCCATCTTTTTACTACACTACCGGCGCTCACATTACTTGCGATTCCATGGGTTTATTTCCAGTAGATGACTGCGAAATAATCTCTATAATATCAAATCTACGGAATGATAGTGCGCCTGGGTGTGATGGTATTCCGACCTCCTTTATTAAAGCGGCCAAAACATATATTGTACCTCCAATCACGCATGTCCTAAACTTATGCCTATCAAACGGCACTTATCCTTCGATTTTCAAAAAGGCGCTAGTACATCCAATTCATAAGGGTGGGAACCGGGATAGTGTCACAAATTACAGACCAATCTCAGTACTCACCACCTTGTCGTAAATCTTTGAAAAGGCTCTCAATTCTAGATTAACTAAGTATTTAGATAATCAAGGCATTTTAGCGTCAAATCAATTTGGTTTTAGAAGAGGGATGTCTACTGAAGATGCAGTCATGAATCTCACGAATACCATAGTAAAGAACATGGACAATAAACTTAAAACCATTGGGTTATACCTTGATCTCTCAAAAGCTTTCGACACTGTCGCGATTCCTACTCTTCTGAAAATTATGGAACAGATAGGCATACGGGGATTAGCTCATGAGCTCTTTAGAGATTATCTTTTGGGACGTACCCAGTGCACAAAAATCCAAAATACGCTCAGTGCGGAGGTGTTGCTACAGGATTATGGTTTGCCACAAGGTAGTGCGTTATCCCCCACTTTATTTCTAGTATATGTAAATGACCTCTGTAAACTCAACATTCCCAATTGTAAGATAATCTCCTATACCAATGACACAGCACTTTTAGTTCAAGCCGCTACCTGGGACGAAGTGCGAACAAACACTGCGCTTAGAATGGTAATGTCCTGGCTTGCTCATAATTCACTCAATTCACTTCAATATAAATAAAACAAAATATTTATCCTTTACGTCCTGCACTATATCTCAACCTAATAAATCTCAATTCACAATTAAAGCTCATATTTGCCCTGTAGACAATATCCACTCATGCAACTGTCAATATATTGAACGTACAAATAATATAAAATATCTTGGGGTATACCTCGATAGTACCATGGCTTGGAGCAAACACCTGGAGATACTCAAAGGCCGCCCTCGTAAACTTATTTTTACATTTAAAAGACTTCGTGCCGTACTGGATGTTGGCTCATTGAGAACTGTTTTCTGCGCCTTAGCCCAGTCCCTCCTATCATATTGCATCCACGCATGGGGCGGTACGTTTGCAACGATTCTTCTTGCAGTTGAAAGAGCCCAGAGAGCAGTTCTCAAAGTAATGCTCAAGAAACCTATTTATTTTCCACGGAGCGCCTGTACGATGAATGCAATATACTATCCCTACGGCAGCCTTTTGTGTACAGAGCAATACTCCGCTGTCACGCCACATTAACTTACAATCCTAAAACAACAGAAGGCAAACGCGTGAAAAACAAAATATGTCCTTACACCATCCACAGGACAGCCATTGCAACATAGCAGACTTCTTTTTAGTTGGCTCATAAAACTCTCATACAGTGACACAGAAAGTCTTATGAAAAAACCAACATAACACACAGAGATATACACGCAAACACACAT